>CM062808.1:503902120-505340682 GCA_031772625.1 Pinus tabuliformis
ATAGTAACACAATATTGATAAGAGTTGGTTTATACTTGGCTACAGGTCAATGAATTCATCCGCATCTTCCCAAATGAATGCACGTCAGAACAGATAGTGGCCATGGTAATTAGCTCTAACTGATAATTCTTTGTCATTGATTGCAACATAGTCTCCAAACATTTAGATTGACTGATCAATTGATGATAACTCTTCGCAGGAGTTTAAAGCAATTGAACTTCAAGCTTACAATTCCCACTCGGCCATATGTATTCCTCCTCAGGTTTCTAAAGGCAGTTGATTCCAACAAAATGGTAAAGTTTTGAATGACATCACTTTTTATATTGTTGAAAGTAGCCTGTGTGGCATTGATCAAATCTAATTTCGAAAATGCCTCATAAAATCTAGCATTCATGTTTTAAATTACTTTTCTTTATTGTATTCCTAATAATACCCTGCTGTACTGACAATTCGTACTATCTATTATTCAGATGGAAAATCTAGCATTCTTCTTGGTTGAACTGTGTTTGCTTCAGCACATAATGAGCAAGTAAAATCCATAAAATTTGTGTTAAGGGCTTTGAACACTTATCTGCTATGGAAGGCTTGTTTGTTGATGTGGTTTTTGAAATACTCAATGTATTTTTTAAGTTGCTTGTGCAAGCATTTTCCATAACAGTAGTGAAGGTTTATCTGGATCTCAAAATATTGTGCATAGGTGATGCTTTTCCCTCCTCTAGTTAGTTCATTCTTGTTTATTGTGTGTTTTTACAAACATTTTGCAGTATGGTCCACTTTTTATCGTTTTTGATAATATATCTCATGTATTTGATACTTGTAGACCTTTAATCCATAAAAAACAGCCCAAAAATCTCAAAAATAGACACCTATAAATATAAACTAGTCATCAAATTTCAAGGAATATTTTTTCATGCGGCTGAAATCCCATTAAAATTTGGAACAAAATGCATATTTTCATATTTATGAGATGTATACTTTGTTTACTGAACTAGATTTGTATGTGTTCATATTGAAATCTTGTTACCATGTTTTAAATTGTGAGAAGTTTGATGGCGAAATGTTGTTTGCTTTATGATCCTTAGCTACCATTTTTGAAGTATTTTAAGTAACTGGTTACGGCTGATGTTATGCTGGATCCTTTATCGAAGGTTCTTAATGTAGGTTCTAATTATAGCTGGTGTGATAACTTGCCAGGTACCGAAGGGACTGTCACATGCTTTGCATCATACTTGGTGTGCACCTTAATTTTCAATTCCATTATGGCATTAGCTGGGAATATCAATGTAAGACTTAAATTCTAAATACTGGACAGCCAGACATTATGTTTATTTTATCAGCATTTTGTATCTTAAAATGTAGTTTTTCATCGTTGTTTTATATATCTTACGATATTAGTTTTCATTATTTTGTTTTATATTTTGCAGTACTATGATGTTCAGAAGGAGTGCAATGGTGGCCTATGCTATGATTTTTCAAATATGGAGAATTACTTAAGCCAGGGTCCCGTTAGGGATGCCCTGGGGGTTGGTAGCCGAAAATTTGTCTCATGTAGCCCCTTGGTTTATGAAGCTATGCTTACTGACTGGATGCGGAATATGGAAGTTGGCATTCCAACACTCTTGGAGGATGGTATTAAGTTGCTAGTTTATGCAAGAGAATATGATCTCATTTGCAATTGGTTAGGTAATGATACTATATACATATAACATATTGTTTTTGTTTTGGAGAATGACTTTATGATTTAGGTGTTAAGTCCGTTATTAACTTATCTGCAGTTGTGTTTTTTAGGCTTGTTAGTCTAATCTTCAAGATTGAAAAGTTAATTGTTCAAATTATGTGTCTTTCAGGCAATTCAAGATGGGTGAATTCCATGGATTGGTCTGGAAGTGAGAATTTCAAGAAGGCACCTACAAAATCCTTCCTTGCAGACGATAAGGAAGAAGGTTTAATAACCAGTTATGGACCGCTCAGTTTTCTCAAGGTAAAAGGCACTCGATGATCATCTTTGATTTCGTTGTACAAGTAGATAATTTCTTCCTTACGGAATCTTCTATTTTGCTGCACCAGGTTCATGATGCAGGTCATATGGTCCCAATGGATCAGCCAAAAGCAGCCTTGGAGATGTTAAAACACTGGACACAAGGAAGTATTACTGACGACAATTCTCAAATTTTAAAGACAGTGATGGAGATGCCAGAGAAGAATTTTGAGAGTTAGTTATCTGCTTAACTAGGAGAATTGCTCTCTTCACCTAGATTAATGTAAATACTTCTAGATTTGCAGTAGTTTGCATCCCCAAAGATGTGTATTTTCTGATTTGGCAAAATAATTGTGCATTGGGACCATCAGTCTTGCTAACTTGTGTCAAATCTTTTCATGGCCACTTTTTAACTGTATAGAAATAGTGCTTCTTATTGCTTACCAAGCCTTGTGGAATTATGATTATACATGGTGTTAAATTTATATTCAAGAACATGAATAGTATGTCTTGTGTTCTTATTCCAGCATGTTCTGATGTCCTAATGGATGAAAGAAATTGTAAATTGGATGAAAGAAATTGTAAATTCAACAAAAATATTTGGTTAGAGTCTCAGGGAATTCAAAGCATGATGCTCTTAGCCTACATTCAATTTTATTGGCAATGACATGAAAACATTTATGTTGTTTGCAATCATACAACGGATGCCAGTATTGTCTACTTATATTTGAATTGGAGGCTATGTGGTTTGGCTGTGTTTCACTTCTCGTTCATTCTATTATTTTATTGTTGAATATGCGTGTTTCCTCTTTTTGCCTCTTATCCCTTTATAAGCCTCTTGGACATTAAGTGCTTGGCATGGCAAGATATGTCCATAAAGCGCATGGACTATCTACAGTCCATCAATGCTTGCTGCTGCTGCTGTCTACACTGCTCGATGCACTTTGAGGAAGGATCCATGTTGGAACGAAACACTTACCCTTCATACAGGCTACTCTGAAGCAGACCTGAAGTAAGCCTTAAAATTTTTAAAGCATCATGCTTTTACTGATTTTACCCTTCTAAAGAAATCCTACTCCTAGACATTTTAGATTTCTTCATCAATTACAGGCAGGCATTGTTGATCAGCTACGGTCAAAACATTGTGTCTTGATCAACTATATGTTGGAACTCAGCTTCTAACACCCTCTCTGAATTGAATCTTTATCTAATACTAATGCGCATACTAAGCGTCTGGAGGCATACGCACATTTTGTTAACTCTGTACATTGAGGTAATAACATTTATGTGCATTGTTCCAGGGAATGTGCATATTTCATGGTTGATTTTCACCTAAATACGGGAGGAAATAAGCTGAGAGCTGTTTATAAGAAGTATTCAGATCGTTGTAGGAAGTCTATCTTTTAGCAACTCTCAGAATTTCAGAATGAGATTGCATCACATGACATCGGCTGACATAATAAATTTTAAATGGTGTTTTTTGGATTGCAGAACTGATGCTTATGGGATTCATCTCGTTTCTACTGACCATTGGAGAGAAGCACATTTCTAAGATTTGTATACCGAAAGGAATGGCTTATAGTATGCTTCGATGTCAAAAGGAATAATCAATGGCTCCTGCTATCGATCATTGTTCTGAGGTGGACTCCAAACTCTATGTTGCGTATTCGAATTTCCCAACGCTATTAGATGTTACTTAGATCATGTTAGTCCATTTGATATGATTCAAGATATTTATGATAGTTTGATAATTATTCATTCCCTCTTGATTCAAGGGTAAGTATCCTCTGGTCTCCCTCACTGGCATGAACTAGCTCCACTACTTCATCTTTACGTTGGCAACTGTCCATGCGTTATATAGTGTCCTAACAATCGCCCTAGCAAGAGCAAAAGTAAGTGCCATGGGAAATAACTGATCTTCTCCCATGTCATTCAGTTTAAATTTTTTCTCGGTTTGAATTTTCTTTCATATCTTCATGCGTTCGAAACATCTTTAACTCAATAGTTTGAATTATGGACATTTATTTTTTTTTAAATAATTTTTTATATTGTCTCTAGAGAGACAATACTTTGAATTATGGACATTTATTTTTTTTAAATAATTTTTTATATTGTCTCTAGAGAGACAATAATTTGAATTATGGAAATTTATTTATTTTTTAATAATTTTTTATATTGTCTCTAGAGAGACAATAGTTTGAATTATGGAATTGTCTCTAAAAAGACAAAAATGTAATTCTCTAAAGAGACACAAATGAAATTGTCTCTAGAGGGACAAATCAAATTGTCTTTATAAAGACAATAATAATATGTGTCCTATATTGTCTTTATAGAGACAAATTTTTGAGACATTATATTTTGAGACACCCGCTTAGAGACAATATTTAAGACAATATTTTAGTTTCTTTTGTCTTAAGTTAACGCAATTGCATATTGACTCAAATATTGTCTTAAAACCCCCCTACATGTAGTAGTGACAGTTTTCAAATTGAAAGCTAGATAATCATAAGTATGAAAACATTTAAACTATGTTTACAGGTTTGAGAAAATACACATGAGCTTACAAAGGATGTTAATGATTTATTAATTTTGAGGGAATTAATTAAACAAACACTTTATTAATTCATTTTCTTTATAGATTATCACTTCAGAAAATTTATAGGAATAAATTGAAATACAATTACTCCTATCTAGTTATCTATACAAGACACGAGTATATGAAGAAAAACATAATGAATGACACTGGAAACACTTACAGAAAACACAAAATGTGCAAAACAGAATTCAGAATCCTTTTCTTCCTATTAATGATAAAGAAAGATTAATTACAACAAATGTGTAGAAATGCTTCTTCAAGGGTGCAACCCTAAATAACTCATGAAGAGAGTTATTTATACAACAGTAAGACGAAAAATATCCTAAACTACTTTTACAAAAATAAATTATTTACACAATCAAAAATAAAATTGTCTAATGATCTGGCACTGCTTTGGTGCTGCCCTGTTTGATGACTATCACTGGAAAAGTTGAAAAGTGATTGAGGCTAGCTAACTGTTCCCTTAAAAATTGAATGTTGTTCAATAATCCTTAATCAAGTAAATCTATTAATTCTTAATTGAATGTTGTTCAATAATCCTTAATCAAGTAAATTTATTAATTCTTAACCGCGTTCCTTTTCTGGGATTGAAATATTTTTTACCCTCCTGTAGATTTAATTCATTTTAGTATATTTAGTAAAAGTGGATTTACCAAAAATATATGCTTAATTTCATTCAGTATGAAGAAAAAAACTTTGAGTGTTTTTACTATGAGAGCTAGTGTTGCTGATCCTTTGATATTGGCTACTGAAGATGCATGGATGCCCACCTCTATTAGCTTTTTGACATAATCCTCAATTGGCATCAATTTGTCCTTCATAACCATCATAGAAGGTAAACCTTTGCTTATCAAAGGTTCAATTTTGTTCAAGAATCTCTAAACCATGTTGTTAACATTGCTGCACTTTTCTTGTAGTTGGAGGTTGAGCTTTCTTAGTGATAATCTTCTTTAATTCTAATATTGTTGCAGTTCTATCACTTATCCTTAACTCCTCAAGCTCATAGTCATCCTTGAAATTTAGAAATTTGATTATATCAGAGGTAGTCCTTGGCATATCCTCCAGCTGCCTAGTTATGGACTCCACTGCTTCCTCAGCTTTCTCCAAGAGATCTTTTTGATTGAATATTATCTTAATGGAGGGCTAAATCTCCTTGATTGCCTCTTTGATTTCTTCCCATAGAATTTCTTTTGCTAAACCCAACTTGTTTCCAGTGAAAGAATCTGTGAGTTCTTTCTTCAACATTTCCACTTGGCCTTTGAGTTTGTTTGTTTCAGTTGTGTGTGAATTGTCTGATATAGACTTAATAAGATGTTACTATTTGAGTTCATCCTTTAGTTTATTGATTTCTCTTATCTAGATAGACAGGTTCTGAACAACTTCAGTGAGCTGTTCAACTCCTTCTGTTGTATCTATTGCTGATGTAATGGTTCTAGTAGAAACTATAGTGATGGGAACTACTGCAAGAGAGACTACATCCACTAAAGTTTGAATGTTCTTGATAGCTTTCTCCTTCTCCTTAACCAATTTCTCCATCTGCTCCATTTGTTTTATTTGAAAATTTTGTTTTATGATGAGTTTCATCATCTCTGACTTTTGGGTCTCTATCTCCTCGATTTCTTTGGCCATTAGATCCTGACATGCTGGTAGTTTTAGCTATTTATTTAGTGTTGTAACCTCAGTGTTCTTTTCCTTAATGAGCTCCTCTGCAGCATTTATGTTTGAGGGATCATATCCCATCCTTAGCACTAGATTTTCCAAAGAATGGATCTTGGAATCTTTTGCTAATGAGGAGACCTTCTCCAACTTTAATTGTGACTGAATGTTGGCCAATGTAACCTGCATCTTTGACAAACTCATAGAAGTGTTTGTCAAGGTTGAAGAAATCATATGTCCAGTTTGTTTGTGCATCTCAATTTGATCAATTGGATGCACATCCTTAACATTAAACTCAAAAGAAGTGTGTTTCTGGTATTGTGCTGCAGTGCTAGACTGAGGAACTTGGGCTTACAAGAAAACCATTTGCATCTTCCCCTTCTCAGAGTCAAAGACTGAAAGAAGCCTTGCTTGAGAGCTGGAAGAATACTTCGTGAACTGGGTGTAAGTATTCAACTTCAATTCTTCATTCTTTCTTTTGATTTCACTGAAGACATGTAATATGTCTTCTTCTTTATTCTCTAAAATGAATCCAGCAGTTTGAACTATTTGTTGTTCATGAGAAGTAGTAGACTGAGTTGGATATTATATAGACTGTTCACCAGACTGTGAATCAACATTCATATAGACTCTTTGTTTCTTTTTCCTGTGAGAAACCTTGAAGCCTTGGCTTATTGCCTCCATTACAGGTGAAGATTGTTCGTCCCTCCCTCTCTTGGCTACCTTTTCCTATGCAATTGGAGTTTGCACATTAGATGTAGAGACTACCTGCTCCTCAGCCTCCTAGAGGGTATTCTCTCTCCATTTACACTGATTTTTGAACTGTTCTATCTCAGGCCTAGCTCTATGACGATATGGTGTGAACTTATTTTCCACTCTGAGTTTGGAAATGACTCCCAATGTGTCATATGACCAAGAGAAATTGAGAGAAAATTTCATTTCCTTGAGCAACTTACCAACTTCCTCCCCTGCTACCCTGGTATTACAAATGAAGGGACCAACTTGAGCTTTGAGCTTAAATTGAGATTTCTTTTTGGCAACTACACAATGTACTTCATCTACATTCAATATTTGCCTCAAGTACTCTAGTGAAAATATTCTAACAGGGAGTTACTTTTGCAGTTTGTAGGGTGGAAGCTCACAGCCAAAAACCCTAATTTATATGTAGTTCTTGTAGCAATACCAATCTCCTGTTGCAGCATGATCTATGAACTGAAGTTCTTTGAAAATCTCTTCACTGATCGTTGGTAAAGGAGTGCTGCTCATAAGGCTGAGGGCTGGATGAATAAACAGTTCCATGAGCTACTTATATGTGAATTCTTCTTTCTCCTTCATCCCCATTGAAGTCTAAAAAATCACTAACTGTGGTGATCCTTCTTCATCATGTTTTTGCAAAGAAAATGGGAAATTGCCTCCCTGAAAATATATAAAAAGATACACAAGTATTGAAGCATATTTGAATACTTCTTCAATGTTAAATTTGAAAAACTGCTCATGTATGGTTTCAGCTATGAAATCACTGAAATCATAAATAACAGTAGGCTTAAAATAAGAAGAGAATATGCATAAGAAACCAAGGATGGCTTCATTGGAAGACTGAACAAAGTGATAACCAAGCAAATAGGACAGGATATTAGTAATATGCCTGGTTCTATTAGGAAACATAGATCAATCATAAGGGGTATTTCTCTTTGGTAGAGGACTACCAATTGCTAAAAATAGTTCGAGAGTCTAGAATCTCTTGGTAAATTCCAATTTGTTGTAAGTTTCTTTCAGGTTTCATGAGAGAAAAGATGAGTTGGTGTGGTGGCAAGGGCCTGCAACATTTTCTCAATTGAATCAACATTAATAGGACGGAGGATTTCTCCAGTAGATGAGATAATGGCTCTCTGGCTGGGATCATAGTATTCATGGCATTTTCTCACGAACTCTAGAGCTCTGTGTATTTGAGGAAAAATATAGTGAAGTAATTGGGATTTCCAGAGCCCAATTTCATCACTCTCATTAATTAGTTGTTCTTCCCATGAATAATAAATTTCAAATAAATCAAATTGAGAAGAAGTCTCAATGATTTTGCAATCCTTGTCAACTAATAGAGTATGGTGGAAATCAATCTGTGGTTGAATTAGAGTATTTGAAACTTCTGCAATTGCTTTTCCCTTGGGAGGCATTTTGTCAAACGAAACTGTGGACTGTAAATGACAAAATGGTAAAAGGAGTTATCAGTGTGCAGACGGGTAACTGACAAGTGGACCTGGAAGATGTGCTTGCGAGCAGGATAAGTGGTTACTAGAATGTCAGATAGTGGTTGAGCTGTTGAGTAGGAGGGCTTGAAAAATACTCTCGTTCACAGAAGTTAATTGTGTAACCTTTGTAATGCATCACACAGTGTTTATAAAGAGAAAAATGGAGTGGGAAGGTGGTGTCGAACGTTTGAAAGTTCATTAATTATCCAACAGGTTAATTAACAGTTATAAATACACTGAAGCGGAAATGAATGGGCAGCGGATATGAAACAAATGATTGGATGGGAAATATGAAGTGAATGTGACATGGGGTGGCGGTGACAGCTATGAAGGATATTTCATTCGGGGGTTAGATGGAGTGGTTTGTGGTTTTGGGATTTTTAGTCTCGAAATACTAAAAGGTACCTTTGTAGTTTATATAGGTGGTATTAAAGACTTCCCATTTCGGTTCCCCCTCCCCCCCCGCCGATAAACTTCAGACAGCGAATGAGGGCTGAAAGGGAGTGTGGGCCATATGATTGTGAAGGATTGTGCGAGATGAGAGGTGAGGTGGAGGGAGTTTAACGTGTGAGAAGGTAATGAATGGTGGGTCGTGATATGATAGGCGGACGTGGTGGCTGTGGGTCGGGGTGTTTTAATTAATGAAGTGATAGCATATGAATGAAATAACATAAATTCCAAAATTTGGTTATTTGAAAAATGACACAAGAGGTCAATTGAACATCAACTGAACAATGATTGACTCTACGCCATTGATCTCCTCTCTCTAGATCTAACGGTCAGCAGTGACATTGCAAATTGCATTTTCTTCTGCCCAAGGTTCATTCACTCATGAATTATGTGATGCGATATTGATCCCACGGTTAGCAATCATCAGTTATCCAACAGTTGACAGCGGTATCGCACAAGGAACTTTCGCGACGCTTAGCTACCTTCAATGTTTTGACATTTGGGAAATAACCATTTCAACATCTCAAACTTTCACATTTCTACCTACCCTTCTATTCCTAACATTTTTATGTAACCTTCTAGAGTGCATTTGAACTAGCAACCCAATATTTTCTTCTTATAAACAATCTATCTCTATACTTTATTTCTTCCATTGGCTTAGATTAAAATGTTGAGCCAATTTATTTTCTACCTATGAGAATTAATTTTAAAAAATCCAATTATGATGCAATTGTATAATTGGATAAAATAACCTAGTGTGGCATCTAAACGAATTGCACACAACTATTATTTTTCAAATTGAATTTGGAACAAAGTAGTGGCATTTAGATTTGCAATACTTTCAGAGTTTATTTTCTTTTTCTTTTCTATCTAACCTAACATTTTATTTCACCTTCATTTTTTAAGGCATCTACCTTAACTTTTTCTTTGATATGGACATATTTATCAAAATATTTTCCTAACATTTTTATTCAATATTCTTTTTGTCCATAATCCTATATTAAAATTTTGTAAATAAATTTTCATTTTTTGTCTAATTTATTCTAAGTTATGAAAACCAAGAAATGCTACCATAAATAGTAAGATTTCAATGCCAGTGTCTAAAATACATTGGACTCTGGGTATTGTCTTAGGCCACTCCATTGGATGAAAATGTCCTAAACACAACTGATCAAAGTACTGAATTATATAAATAGCCAAGGGATTACTAGCAGTCCGTAATTTCACAAATAGATATCTACCGCATTCTCTCCCTTGCCATCCCAGAGGTCGTATATATACACATATATGTACACTTGTACGTACGTGATTCCGAATCAAGTGAGGAATTTGTGCACAAGATGTTAAACTCAAGCAGAAGGATTGGGCAAAGTTGACGTTGTAATCAAGAGGGGAGAATGTGGTCTAGGCATCATAATTAAGCGCCCAAAAATGGACTTACCTCATGAAGACTAACGACTACGAGTCCTCGAGTTAATGGTATTTGTAAGTGCGTAATATGGCCTCGTGGTAGACATAATTTATTGATAGCGTTGAGTGGTCAATGCGAGAAAGTCAGTTCACATCGGAATCTCCCATATATCATCACATGTTATTTGAGGTATCACATGCCATGTAAGGGAATAATACAAGGAATATGTAAGGGAATAATACAAGGAAATTGGAAACTTTGCATTCTTTCATGATTCTATAGAGGTATTACATATTTACTTAAGTCAAAGCGATGAAAACTAAGCCTCACATCGATAATCCTAAAAATACAGTCTTTACCCATCCCAATAAAAAACATTCACTCCACTTTCTTTACAACTAAAATTGCGTTGATTAAGCAAAAGCATAATCTTTTGTCAGCCCTAACTTAAGACTACTTTAACTTTCTTTATACATAAAAAAAATTGCGTATATAATCAAACCAGTTCCATTTGAGCAACTTAAAATTTTCGAAATTAGTAAGTTACTTTGCGCGCGGATTGCAACCGATGTCTCCAGCTTCACGCGCAAGGGAGCTACATTGTCGTAACGACTGGGAAACCATAGATCAGACTCTGCTGGGAAAAAGGGTTTTCTATTATTTGTAAATGTTGAGGGTGTGTTACAGCAGAGCCGACTTTTTCGAGCTCACCAATCCCATTACGGTTTTGGATCTGCATCCACCCTTCCACATGTACTCTATGCCAACGTTTTTCACTAAATGACCCTGTCATCTTTAAACAAGGATAGCGACTTCTCCTTACCTTTCTTGGGCGTGGCCAGTTTGCACTTTTCTCGCTCGTTCTTTGTTACTCTCTCAAGGAGTTTTAAGCAAACTCCTACTACTTTTCTCCACTGCTCCGAAGGAGTCTAATGCACGCTGCAGCGTAATACCATGTTAATGATTGAAAGCCTGGAGCGAAGTGCCCTTTCAATACTCTCAAACAATTAGTTTACACGAGGGATAGTAATTAATAATTCAACCAAAATTTATTTATAAACTATAACTCAAGTTGACTGAAACCGTCTATCAACTTAATTGAATTATAATAATTAATAATTCAACCAAAACTCAATTATAAATTATAGTTCAATTGAACTGGACTAACTTTCTATCAACTTAATTGAATTGGACTATACTAAAACTATCTATCACACCTAGTTGGTAAACTAGGGATAGTCAGATTAATGGTCTCAACGTTAAAGTAAAATAAATGTTAAAGCATAAAAGATTGTTAATTCTTCCATGCATAATAAATATTCAACAAAAAAGAGTTAAAGGTGATTGGGATAAATTTAACATTTAAATGTTGGCTTAATTAACAATAAAAAGTTAAATTAATAAAAATAATAGAATTCAATTTGTTATATTTTGATTTTGTTATTATGTTGTGAATAGGCTTTGTTACAATACCATGACCAAAACTATGGCTTATCAATACGGCATACCCAGAAACCGTAACTTGTTTCACAACCAAAATATTTTATAACAATATGACAAGATTCTTAACCATGAATATTCACCCCCACTTTAAAGTGCATATTACTAACTTGTAAAAATTAGACTTTGGTATAATACCATGGGCCAATACCATGGCTTATTAATACCACATGCCCAAAAAACATTACTTATTTCACAATCAAAATATTTTATAACAATATGATAATATTCTTAACTATGGATATTCATCCCCACTTTTCCATGGATGGTATTAACTTGTAAATAGACTTTCTTACAATACCATGGGCCAATACCATGGCTTATCAATACAACAAGCCCAAAAAATGTAACTTATTCCACAATCAAGCTATTTTATAACAATATATGAAGATTCTTAATCATAGATATTCACACCCAATTTATAATTGATATTATCAACTTTTGAATAGGCTTTGTTACGATAACATGGGCCAATACCATGGTTTATCAATACCACATGCCAAAATATCATAATCTATTTCACAATCAAAAAAATTTATAACAATATGACAAGATTCTTAACCATCAAATATTCACCCCACTTTACCATGGATATTGTTAACTTGTAAATAGCTTTTGTTATAATACCATGAGGCAATAGCATGGCTATCAATGCTACATGCACAAAAACCATCACTTGTTTCACAATAGAAATAGTTTATTTAATTTAATTTTATAATATTTTTTAATTGAAGCTCATAGGAAAAATATTATAATTAGTTTTGAAATATATCTAAACCCTTTATAGTCATGAGTACTAAAACTATTCCCATAGAAATTAAACTAATGTTTTAATAAAATTTTAAATGAGAATATTTTTATATTTAAAGATGTGAAATTTATATAATATAAGTAGTATTAATAAGAACCAACAGAAATTCATCATAAGTAAGGATCCAAGCAATGACATCAAAAAAAGTTGAGGGAAGAGAGGGGGAGGGGAAGAGAATGAGGGAGATTATTGGGGCCTTTTGTTGGTCAGGTGTCTGTGACGACCAATGGTGGATGAGATACTCGAAAAACTGAAGACATCGATTAAAGGTGTGTGTCGTCAATGAGTTCAGTTAAAGGCGACTCGTGTTTGGTTAAAGACATGAGGATGAAAACCTCGGTTAAAAGCGACTCTTGTTCAATTAAAGGTGCATTATGGGAAAGTTTGGTTAAGGGTGACTCAATGGAGAGTGCGACAGGAATTGGGTGACTGAGCAGTACGATAGGTGTTGGGAAACCGAGCGGTGTGACGGGGGGGTGTGTGCAGATGAGCTAGGGTGCCCACCTCACCAAATGAAGGTTTTGCCCATGACTTACTAAAATATAAAGGGGTAGAGCTGTGGGCAAGTGAGTTGAGTGTTCCTATCGGTAGACCACCCCATGGAGGTAATCAAGGGATGTGACGTTTGGAACATGATGAGATTTGTCATGAATGAGTCATGCTTAGCCAAATGTAGAACTAGCTAAGTGCCCAACATGACTCATGGATAGACTGAAGGGCAGACATAGCAGAGTATAGTGAATATGATATACATGATACATGGGTAGACTTCTTCATGGCTGAGACCAAGAGGCAGTCTTGGGCAGAGCTTTAGTGGGGGGACAGTGATGATGGAAGGTACTTATGATGTATAAGAGGGTAGATTGATTGAGGGAACTACCTTGAATGAGAGCAAGGATGTGACGACATGAGGTGTATTCGGTCAACTAGAGTGGATAGCTTGGGCAACTGAAGTCGTGGGCATCGATTTGGAAAGATGGGTGCATGGCAGACATTGTGTAGGGACATTAATCGGGCACGCTTATGGAGATGTCACTTATAGGCATAAAGGAGAAGTGCCAAGGCAAGGATATTGGACAAGATGGACTTCCCAAGTGTGACATGAGGACATTTTGTAAATGGACTAATGGGGATGTTGTGCACATTTGGATTGGAAGGCATGGGTGTTTTTGAGACATGGGAAGCCTATGAGAGTATTCATATGACAAAGAGGGAAGAGGAAGCTTGTGATGGCACTTGGGACGAGGCAAGTGTGCTTGCCAAATTATTTGATGGAGATGGTTCATGGGAGGACATGCTGACTTGAGAGAGTTATAGCTGATCAAGACTTCATATTATGTTGGTCTTGGATTATTTGGTTCATTAAGGAGTTGAGGTTAGATGTTGTACTTGAATTTGATCCGGTATGGGATGCATACCTTGGGATATAGTATGGGTTGTGTTTTTGACGAGTGACTTGATGGATATGATAGAGATGAGACACCTTGTAGTTGGAGGGAGTGGAAACGATGAAGGTGCCTTAGTGGGAGAACTTAGGCATGGGTGGAGTTTTTTAGACTTAACCAGTTTTTATGAGCATGGAGGCTATTTGTCTATTATCATGGCAAACACATGGACAAGATGATGTCGTAGGTGTAAACTTTCCACTTTGACAGCATTGATGTGCAGAATATCACAAATGGGATGGAGTTTCTTCATGGAATTGAGCATGACACATTGAGCATTGGATTGATCGGAGAGTTATTGATCGAGTTGAGGATGTGACAGAATGTTGGAGAAACAACCGATGAAGGCATGAGGAGGTGCATTCTCATGGGTTGAGTGTGAAATTTGGACTGATCACCCAACCAGTTCGAGACATGCAGGGCCAACCGTGTATTGAGATTGGCTTGAGTTAATTTGGAGTATCATAGTAGCATTTCCAATGATGATAACGATACATGGTGGATTAGCATGACATGAGTTGCGGTCATAGCATGCAGTCGAGTTGGTGGGGGCAACCTTCCATGTGATGGTTCAATATACAAGATTGTGATGAGTGTGGTTGATGACCATGGATTGAGGAGTCTTACATATACATAAAGTCATGTGCCTTGGTGGAGGTTCATGAGATGGAGAGAAGGGAGTTAGTGCAGCATGAGAATTTGATGTTGGAGCTAATGGAACTTTGTGACATTTGGGTGTTCATGATAGAGTTTGTCGAGAGGTCGGGGACTCGAGTTGGTCAAGTGCTCGTGATGACCACTGACAAACAAGAGAGTCGAAAAACTGAAGAATACAATTAAAGGCACATGTGGTCGATGAATTCTCTTATGGTGATTTTTTTGTAGCTTGTGAGGTACTCCAAGCCCTAGTGTTCAAGGGTTGGAGGTCAAAGTGCCACAAGTAGGCTTGTGGGGTTAGAACCCAAACTTGGGATTTTGCATGCATAGATTTCGGGATGAAACCATGATCAGTTTTTGACATGTGATGGATGAGGATGATAGCTCTCAACGAGGTGATTCTAATGCAATGAGAATCATCTAATTTCAAGATGTTGTTGAAGAGTTAGGAATTTTGAAGTTATATAATGGAGTTTAGATTGTGACATTATGGATCCCTTTCCATGTGGATAAATAGAGAGGTGAGATGAGTCATTTGATCCAGACATTGTGCAACACACATAGCTAACAAGAGCTCGTTGAAGGAGAGATATAACTCTATTTTAGCCGCAACAAGAAGAGGATTGAACAACATGGTTAAGCAAGTATGTTTCAGGGGTCATCTTAGAGGACCACGTTTCTAGAAGGGAGGCTGAGGTACCTCCTTACAGGGCCGAGGTAGAAGAAGGTTGTTCTAGCGCCATTGTAGGTGAAGGAAGTGTTGTAAGAGGCTGACGAAAATGGTTGGAAGGTTGAGCTTGTTGTAGATGCCTGTGGAGTTTTTTGAGGGTTAAACAAAGGTAAGATGAGGCAGTTTTGGAGGGTTGTTAGGGAGCCACAAAAAAATTAGGTAGGTGATAGACCTAGCCTCTCCAAAATAGGGCAACATGGTGGAGTTCAGGGTTGTCACTTGCCAGGAACAACAACCCACAAGGACACCACCTCACCTTGCCTAGGTTGCAACAAAAGTTAGGTTGTTAGATTGGTTTTTCAAGGGTTGTTGCTACATGCAAATGCCATAACCAAGGACATCAGTACAACAATATTGTAACACCATTTATATGTGTGTTAGATCTTAGTTTGAGGATCAGCCTTGGATCATTTATAGGGCAGCCTATGGAGGTCAAAGAGGAGAGGCAAACCTCATGGTTAGATTCCCTAAACCAATGAAAATTTCCATAGTGATTCGGAAGCAACTTTGATTAGTTTGATGGGTAGTTGTAGGAGACCTTAGGAGCTATTTGGAGGAACTAACAAGGACTGTTGGGAAGTCGACCAAGTAGCCAAGGTGATTGCATGCACATCAAATGAGAGGAAGGAAGACAACAACAAGGAGAGTTCTAGCTGGTCCATTGTTGATGAGTTGATGGTGTCCTAGGTGAGGACATATTGATCTCCCCATATTTGTGCAATAGCTCCTCTATAGCAGAAGAAAAGGGTGGATTGGTGGAGTTTATGGCAACCATGTGTAACGGTCTCCCAAGTGTGGGGATGCCCTAACTAGGTGCAGATGCTACAACGTTGACTTGGTATCTCATGGACTATTGGAGGGCAGCGTGAGAAAAGACCAAGTGTGGGTGAGATTGGGCTCTTATTGTTTGTTGGAGGATAGTGTGATAGTGTCCAAGTTGGAGCCCAGTGAGAAAAACTTTGTGGAAAACGCTAGGTGCAAGAGAGGTAGTTGTTGAGATGAAGGGTTGATGAACGAGAGAAATAAGTTTCTGGAGCCTATGACTTGTGTGTGGAGAAGGACTTCTACACACAATTATGGGTAGTCCTCCTAGCTTGTGTTCATTGTGGGAGATAGACATCTTGCAACCATAGGTGGCAGCCCTTTTGGCCTTATTTTGGTCTTCATCGGAGCAGTGCGGGAAGACCATAGTGGGTTGAAGTCCCTGAGTAGGTCAGGAGTAGTAATGGGAAGTTGAGATTTTTTTCACAAGTGGAGTTGTGAACAACTTGACGAGAGTCTCAATGTGTTGTGGCCTTGATGGATGAAGGCACAAATAGAGACCAGATTTGATAGCTGAGATTCAATTATGAGATGGAATTGGAGCATCGATAGAGGGAGAAGCCGGAAATCAGAAGCCGCATGATGGCTAGGTATATGGTATGATCGAGAGGAGCTAAGAGAGTGCACTACAACCAGATGGTCAAAGTATCTTTTCGAGGGCAGATTGATTGTCGATGGACTAACACTAAGGCCTAGTTTTGTCTCCTGTACTAGTAGATGTATGAGGGCCATTATCCTTGGTATGATAGCCCTAGACTGTTGTATTATATGTTTTTAATATAACTAAGTTGGGTTGAAAAATGTAAAAAGTTCTATATATTATGTGCATGTGTGACATACTGTCGTTTATATTTTGTTGCACAAAGTAGTATCATTGAGATACTTTGTTTTGTATCATCAGATATTTTAAGATTATTTCTTAGACCCAAGATCGTGGAAATTCAGCATGGTATCATAGCATATACGTGCTACTTTGAGGGACAATGAATCAAAGTGTGCACAATGAAGCAACTTAGAGGGATTTGTGGGTGTCTAAAGGTATGGGAAAACCTAAATTCTGAAATCATTATAAGAGTGGAGGTTTTAACCCTATATAGAAATTACCTGCATACAAATTCTAAAAACAAAAAATAAACAATGATGAGAGCATAAAACATAAAACACATATACACAAAGATTTTCTCATAGCTCCAAAAACCACGACCATGAAATTGATTTTTCATTATATTCCTTTCAATGTTACAACACATATATACACATGTCGAAGCATTCATAAACTCCATTCCATTAACCATGTATGAGAACATAACCATAGTTCCCTTGACTGGATCTACAAAATGCCATGGACAGAAAACCATCATGCCCAAACCATGTGCAAAACCCACGAAAAAAACCATAGGCAGGTCCACCCACCTAATATACTCTCCAAAAAAAATATTCCTGCAGCGCTATGGCTCCCCTCTATGACCCCCCAACTACACCCCACGTAACCAAGGGGGTGTTGTCATCCCCCTCTAACCCGCTACTTTGCAGGTGAGGCTAGTGATGGAAAGAATATAACACACACCCAACATTCTCCCACTTCTTGTTTTCTTTTCACAAAGGGGGTCACAAGAGAGCTTACTCATTGGTCTAGTCTTGCAATGCCCATTTCTTCTCTACATGAAGAAAACTTCTGAGTGCTCATAGATTTCATCAATGCATCTGCAACATTCTTCAAAGTGTCCACCTTTACCAGCAACACCTTTTCGTCCTCAATCATATCCCTCGCAAAGTGATATTGAACATCCATGTTCTTTGTCTTTCAATGATAAACAGGGTTATTTTCCAAGAAATTTTCACTTTGGTTGTTACATTCTATCCTTATAGCTTGTTGTATTAACCCCATACTTGAACACAATCTCTCGAACCAAAATGCTTCCCTACTTGCATGAGTGGATTCCATGTATTCTCCCTCTGTAGTTGAAAGTGCCACTACAAAATGTCTCTTTCTCATCCAGCTAAATGCACCTCCAAATAGGTTAAACACATACACACAGGTAGATCTTCTTCCATCCATATCTCTAGCTTAGTATGGATCAATAAATCCATGGCTGTTCAAAACTCTGTCAAATCCTGGTATTCATTGGTAGCACAAACCATAATCACTAGTTCCATGCAAATACCTGAAAAACCCACTTCACTGTTGTCCAATTCTCCTTCCATAGTTTTGACATAAACCTGATCAGTACTCCCACTACATGTGCAATGTCTGGTTTAGTACAAACCATTGCATACATCAGGCTATCAACTCCACTTGCGTATGGAAGACGAGACATGTGCTCTTCCTCTTCTTGTGTATTGGGATAATGTTGTGTAGACAGATTTACACCTACCGGAATAGGAACCTTCACTAGTTTACTATCCTGCATGTTAAACCTCTGCAGTATTGTCTCAAGATAATTCCTCTGGTTTAACTAGAGTTTCCTCTTTGCCCGATCTTGTTTAATTTCCGTGCCCAAAATATAATTTGCAACACCGAGATCTTTCATGTCAAATTTGGAGGACAATTGGGTCTTCAAATCATGGATAATTTCTTTGTCATTTGTAATCAGCAACATATCATCCATATATAAGACTAGATAAATCACATGGTGACCAATTAATTTAAAATACACATAGTGATATTCTTTGCTTCTAGTGAAGCTGAGTCCCCGTATAAATGTATCAAAATTCTAATACCACATCCTTGATGATTTTTTTAACCCATACAAAGAATTTTTTAACTTTCATACCAGTTCTTTCTTACCCTTCACCAAAAAGCCTTCAGATCACTTCATGTAGATCTCTCCTTCCAGATGCCGATGAAGAAATGTTGTTTTCACATCCTTCTGTTCTACCTCAAAATCAAAAGCAAAAACAATAGATAAAAATTATCTAATAGAAGCTACCCTGGCAATACGAGAAAAAATATCACCAAAATCAATTCCTGGCACCTGGGAATAACCTTTTGCTAGCAACCGAATTTTTTACTGTTCCACTTTACCTTCTTCATTCATTTTCGTTTTAAACACCCATTTTCTTCCAATGACTTTCCTTCCAACAGGCAACTCCACCAGATCCCAACCCTAATTTTTGTCCAAATATGTCATTTCATCAACCATGGCCTCTTTCTAGAGTTTTCCATCCTTTGAATCTATTAACTTACTAATAGTTTTAGGATCATCATCAGTAATAAATAAAGAAAAACTTGAACAAAAAGAAGATGGATCGTACCTTTTTGGTTTCCTTCTTTTTTGCACTGATCTTCTAACATATGAAGTTTATGGCTCTTCATCTTTTGGTTCCTTTTCTGCCATAGATTTTTATTCTTCCTCCTTTAGCTCAAACTCTATCTTTTTAGGTTCCTTTGGTAGGACTTCATGTTTAATAACATATTTCACCTCTCTAAACACCACATCTTGGTAGTACACACCGTTCCTTTTTTATGGGTTCTAAAGCTTATAACCTTTTAAACCATCAGTATACTCAATAAAGATGCACCTTTCAGATTTACTATCCAACGTGGTTCTTTTCTCCTTTGGAACATGTACATATGCATCACAACCAAATACCCTCAGATGTGAAAGAGAGGGTTTCTTACTAGTCCATACCTTATGTGGATTCTTATCCTCCAATGGTGATGAAGGTGATTTTTTGACCAGGGAACATGTAGTCTCCACTGCATCTGCCCCAAATTTCTGTCCTAAACCGACACCACTGAGAATGTTTCTTTATTATTCCATCAATATCCTATTCATTTTTCCTACAACTTTGTTTTGTTGAGGTGTGTATAGAGTAGTCTTCTGTCGTGCTATACAACAATTCTTACAGAACTCTTCAACTTCATTTTTGCAAAACTCTCCACTATTATCTATCCTCAGCACTTTTATCTTCTTAATTTTCTATTTTTCCATGAGAGCCTTAACTTCTTTAAACCTGTCAACGACTTCACATTTCTTCCTGAGAAAATATATCCATGTATTCTTTGAGAAGTCACTTATAAATCATACATAGTACACATAATTACCTAGTGAAAGAACTAACACAGGTCCAAACACATCATTATTCACAAGCTCTAATAGCTCTTTCGCCCTCTTGGCACTAGAGGGGAAACTCACCCAATTTTGCTTCCCATATACACAATGTTCTCCATAGACCACTAGATTTTTTGCTCCACTTTCAAGAACCACAAAATTGTTTCACTCATCAATAACAGTGCTACCCAGAAGCTTGTACAAAGTTCCAATCCAAACAACCCGCGTCAATACCAATTGTCCCCGAACCATCTTGCAGGTACCTTTCTCGAACATTATTTTTACACCTGCATCATCCATCTTGATTACAGAAATCAGGTTTCTTGTCAACGTAGAAATATGGAGAACACTTGGAATTTTTTTAATCTTTCCACCTTGTACCTTCAACTTGAATTTTTTATGTTTGATGATTATAGCCTTCCTTTCATCCCCTAAGAATACATCACGACCATCATATATCTCATACTCATAAAACCACCCACTATGGGGAGTGAAGTGAAATGATGTAACTGAGCCAATCAAGCATTCCTCATGATCTACATGTGTACTTGAATAAGAAGCCAAGTATGCATCCCCACCTTCGTATGAGGTGGTTTTCGCCTATGTGGAAGTAGCGTCATCAAATCCGTTTCCTTTCTTAGGAGCTTTAGATCTACAATCATTTTTTAAGTTCCCTTCCTTTTCACATTTCCAGCATACCTTTACAACTTTTCTAAAGATTTAGATCTCCCACTCAATGATTTATTTTTGTTTCTATTTTGGGGTCATCCTTGTACAAAGAAGGCATATCCATTATGTCCCTCCATATGTTTCTCATTCATCTCCTTCGACAGCAAGGATGAGACTATTTCATCGCATTTCAAAGTAGTTGTATTCCTACCTATTACACAACCAAGCTATCCCACAAATCTAGTAGAGAACACAACAAACTGATACACTTATCTTCATCTAAAATTTTAACATTAATAGATAACAACTTACTTACCACAGTATTAAAGGCATTCAGATGGTTTGTCACCAAGTCTTGATCCTTCATCCTCAAGTTATACAACTTTTTCCATAGGAACAATTTATTCACCAGAGACTTAGATTGGTACAAAGTCCCTAACTTGTTCCAAAAATAATTCATCATATCTTCCCCCGATACATTCAATAATACTGAATCAGAGATACACAACCATATTATGCTATTTTCCTTTTGATCCAACTTTCCCCAATCTTCATCTAACATTCTCAACGGTTTAGTACATATATCTACCACGATCCACTAATCTTTATCCATGGAAGATCCTTCATATTGAGTTTCCAAAACTCAAAACTCAAAACATTAAATTTCTTGGTCTTTATCTTTCCCCTTCTCGCTATGTTCATTCACTGCAAGAATCGATCGCATAGATCTCCCACTGAAAAGGGTCTACCATAGGCCTGAGAAAAACCCCTCAGCAGCAAAGGCACCCCTTTGAAGTTGAAACAACTCTGATACCAAATTTAGGTTTTACCTCTGTATATAAATTACCTACATACAAATTCTAAAAATATAAAATAAATAATGGCCAAAGCATAAAACATAAAACAGATATACAGAGAGATTTTCCCCTGGATGTCAAAATTGAGACTACCATATTGATTTTTCATTATATTAATTTGAATGTTATAGCACATATATATACATGCCAAAACATTCATAAACCCCAATCCATTTACCCTGGATTAGAAGATAGTCATAGTTCCCTTGACCGGATCAACAAAATACTATGGACAGAAAACCATCATGCCCAAAACCATGTGTGAAACCCATGAAAAAATCATAGGTGGTTCATCCCACCTACTATACGATCCAAAAAATATAAAACATGCCAAACAAACAGAAATGATGATTGTTATTAATATGGAAAACCTTTTCATCAATCTAAGGATTGTTATAAAAGAAAATATAATGAGTCCACACACATAAATCGAAGGAATAATGAAAATTTTGTAAACAAATACACCTCCATCAATGATGGATTTAAAAATCTTACATTGATTGTTTATGATGTTGCATTAACTATGGAAACTGATGATGTGAATGTTTGGTTCATTGATTTTGGTGCATCACTCCATATGGCTTGTAATAAAGATTGGCTTGATGAATATTATGAGAACATTGATCGAAAATATTTTTATCTAAGAGATAACAAATCACTTAAAGTTCATGGCTATGGAGTAATAGGTGTGAATTTGGCTAATAGACAAAAGAAACAAATCCATAATGTGATGTATGTTCCTGGTATCAGAAATAATTTAATTTATGTTTCTGCTGTTGCTGACCAAGATTTGAAGTTGGAATTTGTTAAATCACATTTTGTTGTGAAAGATATTCAAGATCACTACAAGGTTATTTCCACAGGTACCAAAGTTGGAAGCTTGTATAAGTTGGATGTGACGGGGACAAGTAATCAAGCGTTGGTGTCTATAGCTAGGTCAACAGTAGAATTATGACATCATAGGTATAGACATCTAACTCACAATGATTTAATGTTACCTCAAAAGAACACAATGGTTGAAGGATTTCATTTTATGATGAATGATCATATTAAATGTGAAACATGTGTATTTGGAAAGCAACATAGGAATGAATTTCCTATACATAAAGATAAAATATGGGGGGAAATACTTGAATTAATTCATATTGATGAATGTGAACCTACGAAAGCTAGATCTCTTGGTGGAGCATGGTATTTTCTTATTTTTGTTGATGATAAATCTAGGTATACATGGGTCTATTTCATCAGAAAGAAGAGTGATTTTTTTGACTAATTTAAACTGTTCAAGAGTATGGTGGATAAAAAACTAGTAAGTGCATCAAAATTCTCATATCTGATCAGGGAAGAATATAAATAAAGAGAATTCAATTAATATTGTAAAAAAAATGAGATTTTACATCAATTTACAGTACCACTTACACTTTAGCAAAATGGAGCTATACCACTAGGAGAATATGCACTTAGTATGCTTCAAGACAAAAATAATCTAATGGTTTTTGGGCCGAAGCCATTAATACTATTGACAAAGCATATTGAGACACAACATTTTGTACAAGATAAAAGCCAATCAAAAGAAATTGACTTATCATATTGTAATAAAAATGAATTCAATTAATATTGTAAAAAAATTGAGATTTTACATCAATTTACAATACCACTTACACTTTAGCAAAATGGAGTTATACCACTAGGAGAATATGCACTTAGTATGCTTCAAGACAAAAATAATCTAATGGTTTTTGGGCCGAAGCCATTAATACTATTTACAAAGCATATTGAGACACAACATTTTGTACAAGATAAAAGCCAATCAAAAGAAATTGACTTATCATATTGTAATAAAAATGAAAACGCTGTTGACATATTCACCAAATCTCTTGGAAAAGCTAAATTTGAAATTTGTAAAAGTAAAGTGTAGTAAATCCAAATTTTGTTGTTAGCATTGTCGAAACTTAGACAGGCACGCAAATTAATATGTAAGTCTTTATTAAAAAGTAGTGTAAGAATATTAATCACAACCACACCAAGCACTGTTCCATGATCGACGGTAAATAATTCATAATTTATAATCAACAATGTAATCGGCCGAGTCACTATCTGTGGCTCCTTCACGTACAAATTGCTACATTTGGTTATGAAGTTCTCAAATTTTGTTTGTGTCTCTATGTGTGATAAATCAAGCACCCAAAAACTGACTTACCTCATGAAGAGTAACAACTACGTGTCCTCGTGGTCCTCCCCAGGGCATAATTTCTCCTGGATGATGTTGAGTGGTCATTGTCTGATTTGTAAGTGCGTAACATGGGTTTTTGGTCATTCTGGGTACAAATAATTCCTGGATGGCGTTGAGTGGTCATTGCCTGAAATTCAGTTCACATCGGAATCTCCCATATATCATCACATGTTATTTGATGTATCACATTGTTGGAATTTAATTCCCACTGCAAGATAAATAGCTGGACAGAAATCTGATTTGCTGTAGATATTCCAGACTGTTGGATGCCTCAAAGTCATGCTTGATATTTTCCACATTAATTTGCATTAAATTCTCAGCATTAAATTCCCCTGCAGCAGCCGACTTAATTTCTTCAAAAGGCATCACCGCTTGCTGCATTCAATACGCAGATAAGCTTTAGAAGATATTTGTATTATTTTATTGTTTAAAGCCAAAAATGTTTTAACATATAAATGTAATGAACAACAGTTCTATTTTAAGTTAGAAGAATGTAGAAAAAGACAGAGAAGCAGGCAGAGCAGAAAAAACAGCAAGAATACAAAGTCGCTATGTTTTGGAGCAGCAATGCATTCTACAGGCTGTAACAACAACTGTCTGTGTATTTCAGTAACAGACTGTGTGGCGGAAGCTGTAATTCTATGAGATAGTGAGAAATTGGTTTGTGGAACTGAAGCGTTCCTACTGCAATCCCTCTGTCAAGAGGAAGATGCTTTTCAGCATAATCTTGTGTGAAAATCCCTCTATGTGAGGAAGATGAATTTGTATCAGTTGGTTTACTATTTATAAATACAAGTTTTTTTTTACGTTGTTGTCACACCGTTGCACGTTGCTGTTACACCGTAAGCAGAAAATAAACTTGACGTCAAAATAACGTGTTGCTGTTACACGAGTTTCAGCGTTGCTGAAACACCGATGCTGTTACACCGTAAACAACAACTGACGAAACTGCGTTGCTGAAACACCAGTTTCCGCGTTGCTGAAACACCGTATTCCGCAAACGATTTTTATTTCAGCTGTGTTAAAACAGAATATTGTTCTGTTTTTCCAGTTTTGTTCAGAATTATCAGAAATTCCAGAAATTCCAACATGGTATCAGAGCTGGTCTACGCACTCATTGAGTCAAAAACAGAGTTTGTTTTTTCACTGTAGGAGCTGTAAGAAGCTTATTGAGCAGATTTTCTCCAGCAGAGAAAGTTTTTGCTTGTTTTTATTTATACATTCAATATCTCTTCTTTATCTATATAAAGTTAAGATGGCAGATGCTGGAACAGGTTTGACAAATTCTCAACTGCCATAGTTTAATGGGAAAAATCACAGTTATTGGTCCATAACAATGAAAGAAATGTTTGCTTCTCAAGGAATATGGGAGCTGGTTGAAACCGGCTATGCTAAACCTGCAGATGCAACAGCGTTGGCTGCTTTGACAGTAGCAGAAAGAGACCAGTTGAAGAGCGACAGGAAGAAGGATGCCAAATCCCTATTTTTCCTCTTCCAATCAGTACATGAAAGTGTTTTTCCACGGATTGCAGCAGCAACAAAATCTAAGGAGGCATGGGATATTCTCAAAACTGCCTATCAAGGCATGGAGAAGGTGAATACTGCAAAATTGCAGATGTTGAGGAGAGACTTTGAAAATCTCAGCATGAAGGAATCTGATACAATAGATTCATTCTTCACTCAAGTTATTGGGTTGATAACCCAAATGAGATCTCATGGTGAGATTCTTGAAGAAAGAAGGATTGTAGAGAAGATCTTGAGAATTTTACCCTCAAGGTTTGAATCTATTGTGGTAGCAATAGAAGAAACAAAAGATCTCTCACAGTTCATGGTAGATGAGCTGAGTGCTTCTCTTTTGTCTCATGAACACAGACTGAGTAGAGGAACATATTCTTCTTTTGAGCAAGCATTCAAGACTTAGATGTCTTTTGGCCGAAGAAAAGGTCAAGGCAGAGTAAATAACAGAGGTCGTGGAAGAAGCCAAAATAGAGGTAGAAATTATCCTGCAAGCACAAGCGGAAGGAGCTGCAATCAGAACCAACATGAAGGTTCAAGCAAACAGCAAGCTCATGGACAAAGGTATGACAAATCCAAAGTCCAATGTCATTATTGTAAGAAATATGGGCAATATGCCAATGAATGTAAGAAAAAACAAAATGACATGAATAATAGGCAGAATGCTAATTTTGCAAATGAAGAAGATAAGAATCCAAAGAATGTGTTGTTAACATGTAACATTGCACAAGACAAACAAGAAGATTTTTGGTTCTTAGACTCAGGTTGTAGTAATCACATGACTGGAAATATTGCAATGTTTGCCAATCTGGATGAAAAAGTGAAATCTGAGGTAACAACAGGGACTGATAATAAGATATCTGTCAAGGGTAAGGGCAGAGTCAGTATCTGAGCAAGAAATGGAGAACAGATGATTGCGCCAGAGGTATACTATGTACCTGGTCTGAAATGTAATCTTTTGAGCATTGGACAACTCATTGACAAAGGTTACAATGTGTTCTTCAAAGATGATACGTGTACAATCAGAGACGTACCTCCAAGTAAGAAGATCATTGCACAGGTGCAGATGACCAGCAATAGAATGTTTCCTCTCAAACTCAGGGTAGATTTGAAGGAAGGAAGAACTATTGCGACCGTAACACAAGAAGTCTTTCAAGAACAAGTGAAAGATGTGAATTGGTTGTGGCACTTGAGATTTTGACATCTCAATTTCGGAGGCCTGAATTTGTTGCATAGAAAGGGAATGGTAAAGGGATTGTCGTTGATCAAGAAACCGGACAGCCTTTGTGAAGGCTGCATCTTGGGCAAGCAACACAAAGAAAGCTTTCAAGCAGGAAAGAGTATAAGGGCAAAAGCACCCTTGGAAATTGTTCACTCTGATGTGTGTGGACCGATGTAAATACCATCATTTGCTGTAAATAAATATGTTTTAACTTTCATTGATGATTACACCAGAAAGACATGGGTGTATATGCTGAAACAGAAGAGTGAAGTGTTTGAGAAATTCCGCCACTTCAAAACTCTTGTTGAGAAGCAGTGTGGGCATTATATCAAAGTGCTCAGAACAGATAGAGGAGGAGAGTACATCTCCAAAGACTTTCTACGTTCCTGCAGAGAGAATGGCATACAAAAGTAGTTCAGCACGAGGTATACACCTCAGCAAAACGGTGTTGCCGAAAGAAAGAATAGGACCATTCTTGACATGGTCAGAAGTATGCTAAAGGCAAAACACTTGCCGCATGAGTATTGGGTAGAAGCTGTCATTTGCGCAGTTTACATCTTGAATATATGCCCAACTAAAGCTATCATGAACAAAATACCAGAAGAAGCATGGAGTGGTCAAAAGCAAACTGTTACTCAGATGAGAGTATTCGGTTCTGTAGCATATGCACATGTACCGTATCAGCTAAGGAAAAATCTTGATAGTAAGGGGGAGAAGTGTGTCTTTATTGGCTATTGTGATGAGTCAAAAGCATACAAACTCTAGAATCCATCCACCAAGAAATTGATAGTAAGCAGAGATGTGCAGTTCATTGAAGATGAAGCTTGGGATGGAAGCTTAGAGAAGACAGTGAATGTGAAGACAATTGTGTCTCACGAAGAAGAAGAGGAAGGGACAACAACAAATAATCCTTCCTTGGTGGCTCCTCCTCCACCACAACAAGTACAACAAACCACACCACAAGCTGCAATTCGAACAGCCTTAAGAAGTCAAGGAAGTGCTTCTCCAAGCACACCACAAGGATATGAAATACCCTCAAGTTCAGATGGAACTCCAAGCACACCAAGAAGACCAAGATTAGAAATCTGAATGAGATTTATGAACAAGGAGAGGTAAGTAACAATACCAGTCTGAATTCATTATTCGCTTTGTATTGTCATGTTGATGACCCATTTCATTTTGAAGATGTTGTAAATGAAGATAAATGGATTGAAGCAATGAATGAAGAAATTGGTGCAATTGAGAAAAGTAAAACATGGGAGTTAGTCGACCTCCCTGAAGGAAAAGATGCCATTGGAGTTAAGTGGATCTATAAGACCAAAAGCAATGCTGAAGGCAAGATTGACAGGCATAAAGCAAGACTTGTTGTGAAAGGGTACAAGCAGCAACAAGGCAAAGACTATGATGAAACCTTTGCACCAGTAGCAAGGATGGAAATAGTCAGAACAATGTTGTCTATTGCAGCACAACACAAATGGAAGATTTATCAGATGGATGTTAAATCTGCATTCCTGAATGGAGTGTTAAAAGAAGAGGTTTATGTTGAACAACCTCCAGGCTATGAAGTTGAAGGCCAAGAGCATAAAGTCTGCAAACTGAAGAAGGCTCTTTATGGGCTGAAGCAAGCTCCAAGAGCATGGTACAGTAGAATTGATTCTTATCTGATTGAGAATGGGTTTGATAAGTGTGATGGTGAACCCACACTCTACATAAAACAGAATGACGGTAAGATTATTATTGTTGTTTTATATGTAGATGATTTGATTTTTACTAGCAATGATGCTTCTCTCATTGCTGATTTTAAAGCAGTCATGAAAAGTGAATTTGAAATGACTGACTTGGGCTTCTTATGATATTTTCATTGGAATTGAAGTAGACCAAAGTGAAAATGGTGTTTTCATTTCTCAAGTTAAATATGTAGAAGTAGTGTTGAAGAGATTTAACATGCAGAACAGCAAGGCAGCTGTGACTCCAACTATAATGGGGTTGAAATTGACCAAAGAAGACAGCAGCAAGGATTTTGATCCAAAATTGTACAAGAGCATAGTTGGCAGCCTTATGTACTTGACTGCAACTAGGCCAGACATTATGCACGCTATGAGTTTAATCTCCAGATTTATGGAAAGACCGAAATAGACTCATTGGCAGGCAGCCAAGAGGATTCTGAGGTATGTGAATGGAACGAAGGGGTTTGGTATTTTATACTCCTCTTCTGAAAGTTTCATGTTGACAGGTTACACTGACAGTGATTGGGCTGGAAGTGTTGATGATAGGAAAAGCACATCGGGGTATGTGTTTCATATGGGTTCGGGAGTCATCTCATGGGCTTCCAAGAAGCAACTAGTTGTGTCTTTGTCAACAGCAGAGGCAGAGTATGTGGCAGTAACAGTAGCAGCATGCCAAGCAGTGTGGCTGAGAAGAGTTCTCAGAGATTTGTGTCATGAACAAGAAAAAGGCACAACTATTTACTCTGACAATAGCTCAGCAATAACATTGTCTAAAAACTCTGTTTTTCATAAAAGAACAAAGCACATAGACACCAAATTTCACTTCATACGTGAATTGGTTAACAATGGTGAGATTGTTTTGCAACACTGCAGAACAGAGGATCAGTTCGCTGACATCTTAACAAAACCTTTGGGAAAGAAAAGTTTTGATCATTTCAGGAAATGCCTGGGTATGCAGAAAAAACCCAGCAGTTGAAATTAAGGGGGAGTGTTGGAATTTAATTCCAACTGCAACATAAACAGCTGGACAAAAATCTGATTTGCTGTAGATATTCGAGACTGTTGGATGCCTCAAAGTCATGCTTGATATTTTCCACATTAATGTGCATTAAATTCTTAGCATTAAATTCCCCTGCAGCAGCTGACTTAATTTCTTCAAAAGGCATCACCGCTTGCTACATTCAATACGCAGATAAGCTTTAGAGGATATTTGTATTATTTTATTGTTGAAAGCCAAATATGTTTTAACATATAAATGTAATGAACAACAGTTCTGTTTTAAGTTAGAAGAATGTAGAAAAAGACAGAGAAGCAGGCAGAGCAGAAAAAACAGCAAGAATACAGAGTCGCTGTGTTTTGGAGCAGCAATGCATTCTACAGGCTGTAACAGCAACTGTCTGTGTGTTTCAGCAACAGACTGTGTGGCTGAAGCTGTAATTCTCTGAGATAGTGAGAAATTGGTTTGTGGAACTGAAGCGTTCCTGCTGTAATCCCTCTGTCAAGAGGAAGATGCTTTTCAGCATAATCTTGTGTGAAAATCCCTCTATGTGAGGAAGACGAATTTGTATCAGTTGGTTTACTGTTTATAAATACAAGTTTTTTTTTACGTTGCTGTTACACCGTTGCACGTTGATGTTACACCGTAAGCAGAAAATAAACTTGACGTTAAAACAGCGTGTTGCTGTTACACGAGTTTCAGCGTTGCTGAAACACCGATGCTGTTACATCGCAAACAACTGACGAAACTGCGTTGCTGAAACACCAGTTTCTGCGTTGCTGAAACACCGTATTCCGCAAACGATTTTTATTTCCGCTGTGTTAAAATAGAGTATTGTTCTGTTTTTCCAGTTTTGTTCAGAATTATCAGAAATACTAGAAATTCCAACACACATGCCATGTAAGGGAATAATACATAGGAATTGGAAATTTTGCATTCTTTCAAGATCGTTAATTCAAAGCAAATTCTAAATCAAAACTAAGCCTCACATCGATGATCCTAAAAATATAGTCTTTATCCATCCAAATTTAAAATTCCCTCCACTTCCTCTAAACGTGGAATTGCCTTGATTATCTTGCAAATAAGTGAAAATATAATCTTTTGTTAGCCCTAATTTAAAGCTGTTTTAACTCCATTTATACTAGAAATGCGTAGATAATCAAACAGTTCCTTTTGACCAAACTTAAAACCTTCCAAACAAATAAGTTATTTTGTACGCAGATTGCAACCGAGGTCTCTAGCGTCACTCACAAAGGGAGCTACAATGTCGTAACGACTGGGAAACAACAGATATGGCTCTACCAGACAAAAAGGCGTTCTATGATTAGTAATTGTTTTTCGTGCATACCTTTGCAAATGTTTTCGAATTTTGAACTAATATTATTTTGGTGTAATCGAATTTATAGAATAAATTGCCTTTTGAAATGTTTTTAGAATTTTGAAATAATATTATTTTGATATAGCTTAATTTATCGAAGAAATTAGTTTTTTCAGTGTTATTTGTTTTGATTAATTTTAATGAAAATTATACTGAAATTTTTAAAAACATGAGTTTAAATTATTTAATCGATATAATTTTAGTGTTTTAGTGTTTTAGGAGTTTTCAAGGTTGCTAAATTTATTTATGTATTCAAAAGTGTATTTGGATTTTCAAGGTTGTTAAATCTATTTATGCATTCAAAATGTATTTTAAATAACAAAAAATATTAAAATTAAATTCCACATAGATTTTTAAAAATTTGAGTTTAAATTATTTAATCTACATAATTCTAGGGCTTTAGGGATTTTCAAAGTTGCTGAATCCATTTATATTTCAAAAATATATTTTAAACAACAAAAAATCGTGAAATTGTATTGCAAGATTTTGTAGAATTCCGATTGTTAGAGTGCTATAATAATATGATTCATAATTTGAATTGTCTATGGTCAAGTCTTGTAATATTGTACATACATTTTGATTTTGCAAATATTTTCCATATTAAAATTTAAAAAATGTGAATAGGGTATGTCCTAAAAGAAATATCAAAGGAGAAAAAGAATAAGAAAAGATTAAAAAAATGAAAAAATATGAACCCCAAACAAAAACAAATCATGAAAATGTGCAAGTCCAAGTGCCACTACTCTTTACTTCACTATTTGAAATAATGGTTGTGTGCAGCTTGTCATACATGCGACAGCCCATGATAGTCAAACTGTTTAAGCTTGACTACTTCATGCTTTAAATTTCCCGTTTATAGTTAGAGAATAAGGATCTGGCCAAACTGTTTAATCTTTGCCGAACAACAGATATGTAGAGAAATAAAATGTGCTCACAAGCTTAATTTGAGCCATTGGAAGATATAATGGTAGAGGTAGAGAGTTTACCTTTCAAAAGAAAAATGAAAAAAAGGGTCTGCTAGCTTAAATGCACCCAACAAAATGAAGGAAAAAAATGTTAGGGTAAGTAAAATGGTAAGTAGAAGAAAGGTTACAAAAAGTACAAAGTTGATTGAAGCATAAGAACATCTATCATGTTTAATCATGTGTTTTAGTGTCTAGGAGCAGTTATGAAAGTAAAAGGATGCTCATAAGTTGATTTGGTTAACTTCCCCTTCATTTCATTTCACGCCCCACTAAATACTTACTAATTCCACCTTTTACCCCTTCATTGCCTATGAAGACACCTTTTCCCTTCACTTTCACCCTTGCTACTTGGTTTCACACATTTCCTAGCAAATTACCTTCTAAATTCATTCCCATACCCAAAACCCTTTTTCCCTAGTGTGAAGCCCCTTTTCCCCTTTAAAAGCATCACTTTTCCCTTGATTAATTTCCCAAAAAACCCTTTATCATAAGTTTTACCCACCCCCCGCCTCTTCCCCGCATTATTAATTAACTCCACAAATATGTTTTTCCTAACAAAACTTGTTTAACCTACCACCCTGGTGTGGTAAACTAACCTCGCTACATAAACCCCAGTCATTATATTCCTAATCCCATCATTACTTATAAATTAATTACAAATCAATTGTAATTAACCCCTAGGCCACGCTAATTTCCACCTTGATTTCTTGTCGTGCAACTTGATCGTGCGAAAGTCATTTAATCTACCACCCCTAGATCTGATGGCACGCATCCATATCGCGTCCATTCACCTCCCAAACTTTACATGCCCGAGAGTGCGCGATATGAGTGGTATTTCCTAGGCCCCTTTTGGTTAGGTGGTAGCACTTTGTGAACTCGCATGCTCTCAGGAAAATATCACCCGATGGCCAAAACAAATGCGATGGACCCCTAAACCGCTTCCCCGTGTAAGCGAAAGCCATCACTATTCATTATGTTTTTCGGCACCAATTTCTAACCACTACTGGTTAAAAGGCCGCAAACCCCCATTTTTACCCTTTTTTCTCAATTTGCTCTACAAAAGCTTCCAAGCCTCCCTGCGCAAACTCTAATTTCTGCAACTAAAGTCAGCCGCTGAGTACCTTTCAAGTATGCCCCGGACACCCAATTCAGCCATCCATAGCATACCTGAAGCCACATTACCACACCAATTTGCAATATGAACCTTAAATTCCATGTATTTTGATAACAAACTAGAAACATCCCTCTAAAATTCAAGAATGTATAGTTAATTCCAATATTAAATTAATTGAATTTAATTAATTTTCCTTGAATTGAGAGTATTTCCCGCTAAATACCCAAACCCCTATTACGCAGACTGCCATTACACTATCACTGCACCTGAGTTTTCAAAACCTCACGACTTCAGCCTGTATAAGCCTGATTCCCACATTTATCCTAAATATGGCTGCCCAAACCTCTCTGGATGTCAGACCTGTGTCAACCCCTCATTTGGACATTAACCATTTGGCCTTAGCAGACATGGATTTCGAAATTAAAGACACTGCTACTCCAGACCACCTTCTGAAAATCCATTGTTGGAGTAAGGATAGGTTCCTAAACCATGTTGATGACATCGACCTTTGGAAATCCAATTTGCCCAAGTATATATTCCCAGAAGCTCACACATTCCCAGACATTGTACATTTTTGTCATGCCTATTATATCCCTAACCAAAGGGCTATTTTTCCCCCAAACCATGAGTTATTGTTCACCATTACACCTGAGTCAATACCGCAGATGCTTTAAATCCAATCTGGCCCAAATCTAACCCCTCTATCCATTGGAAACCTGTTGGACCTATACATCACACTAGACCCAATCAAAATCAAGAAAATTTTCTAGAATTTCATCGTTGTGGAATGCCATGCTCCTACAAACACTCCTCCCTATGCTGCGGCCATTTTTTTAGAGACTGGCAAGAGCATAATCACCATGCTCTCATGCATCCTAGGATACACATCAGATGAGCATGTGGATGAGGTCATCATGGCCTTCCTGCCCATTTTCACTCCAAGGAAGCCTCCTGTTATATGTATGATTATGCTCAGTTCATTGTAGACATAATGCATGAGAAATTCACCAAACTCCCCACTGAAAGAGTTTCCAAATACTCTTCAGTGTTGTTTTATATGTTCTTGTATTACTAGACAGATAAGTTCCCTGTGAAGATCCAGAAATTGGACACCAAGGGAAAGGAGAGGTTAGTCATATACTGGACACCCTTGGTCCAAAAGTTTTCCACAGCATTCACCTATAGAGACTTCATAAACCTTGTTGTATACCCTATGATGAACACGCTGACTTCTAAGATTCAGCCTAGAATTAGCCTAGAGATCAAGAGAGTACTACAATTGGCAAAGAACAGCAAGGTGGGAGATTGGTATCTGTACCAAAACCACACTGAGATCAAAATTTATGGCTGTGAGCTAGCCCCTTATAAGTTGCCCAAATACCCCCCTATGCGGATATTTTCTATTAAATACCAAATCATCAACTCTGATGAGGTTCACTTCCTAGCTTATAGGAAGAAAACCCAGTTCAAAGTGAAAAACCAAATGGGCCCATTCATTTGCAACAACAGATAGGTTGGACGAGAGGCCAACAGGTTACTAAAACAATTAATGCCAGTTTTGCAATCTTTCTCAGGTAAAAATTTTGAACTCTGGGCAATTAAAATGGAGGGTCTGCTTGATTCATTAGATTTATGGGAATTTGTTCAAGAAATTTCTATAAATTATCAAGGTAAGAGTAGAGGTGGAGTAGCATTGTTTCTTATTATATCGGCACTGGACGATAATACCTTATCTAGTATTTTTCATGAATATGGTGAAATAGATAACGCAAAAATATTTTGGGATATTCTTGAAATGAAGTACAATATGAAATGGGGTGAGAAATCTTACAAAGATGAAGACAGAGCTTTGGTAGCAGATCTACGGAAAAATTCTGAGATTGCTAAGAGAAAAGTTTTGGATGACTTAGCAGTAGCAGATGAGTTGAAGAAAGTGAATAGCCTCTTTGAAGTAGAGGTGGTGAACTCAACAACAATGCTTGCTAATGTTAAAGAGGAAATTGCAAAATTTGATGATGGATGTTTGTTTTACGAAAATGAATTGCAGGTTATATTTGAAAAGTATTGATTGATAAACTATTGTTTGCTGTTGATAAAGTGGAAGAATATGAAGAGGAAATTGTAGCTACAATTAAAAGGACAAGAAAATCTGAAGATGCCAAAACTGATTATGATGTCGAGATAAATTTTATTGAAGAATGGGTTGAGAGACCTTTTGAAGGAATAGTGAAGGTTCTTGAAAATGAGCACAATGGTAAATCAATGAATGATTCATATGATATGCAATTGGAACCAATGGAGGACACATTTGAAGAATTTCATGGTATTTTAATATATTGGAGCCCAGAGGAAATAAAACATTATTATGGATTGATGAGACAACAACCAAGTCAACAGGAAACTAGTGATGATGAATATGAATTTGTTGAGAAAGGAATTGACATGGATTAGTATCATCCTAGTTAGAATAAGAAGCAATATCCATACTTCATGATCTGAAGTAAGAAGAAGACTAAATAGGTTGAAAGTGTCAGAGTTTGGAGCAACAAGTCCAAGAAGGAATTTCATCAATATTTTGATGCAAAGAAAGTTAAAATGAAGTGATATTTGTAAGCCTAGCTGAGACTCAGACCAGCAGGCATTGTTATGCATTGTTGAAAATCCATTTCTCCATTAAGTGGGGATGTTAGAATAATGTTGAAATGGAAGTGTCTAGTAATGTGATAGCTTTGTTGAGTTGTCTTCTTAGATGTATGTGAGTTACGAGATGTTCTAGAAGTCATTGATTTCTAGCATAAGTGAGTTGTATATGAGTCATAGACTCTACCTTCCATGTTGTTATGCCCATAGAGTCTTGTGATCCCATCATTATATAATGGGACATATTGTGATGTATGTGCAGTGAGTCAGTATGCAGGCTTAGGCTTGAATTAAGAATATGTTCCATTGTGTCAACTTTGTATTTTCTAATACCATTAGGTAAAACCGTACATAAATAAGTATCTAATTAAACCTATAGACCTGTAGGATGAGAGTAGAGGAATTTGATTTCTACGCATACATATATTGCATAGGCATGTTTTTACATTCAAATATTTCATAAAGCAAAATATCTTCAATCATCATTCTTTAGAAGATACACATAAATAAATATATACTAAATTGTCATCTCCAACGGTTTGATGAGGTTTCCATGGGATATCGATCATGTCCAATGCAATCACAACTTAGATATGCTAATCCTAGTAGAGAATGAAATTTCAAGGCAGAATTAGGAAGCATTGAACTATTTATAATGGCTATCTGGCTACCCAGGTTAAAAATTCATAAACTAGCTTCTCCCTTCTAACTATAGATTGAGAAAATTTAAGTGTGGTAGTCTTGGAGACTCTGAAGGTCCTAAGAAAAAAAATACATTGTTCACCCTCAAGATTTCCATTCTAGAGAAGGCTACCAAGGGGCTCAGAACCTTGCCTTTATCTTTGACATGGGAAACAAATAATGGAAAATGAATAGCGTAACCAAAACCTAAGTTAAAATTTAAAATTATAAATGCGGGGGAGACATATTGTTATTTAAAATATATTTGTTATTATTGAAATAAAGTACCAAGGAAATTTTTTTTAATGTCCATGATAATTTTGATAATTTAATCTCATGCCCCTATTGGTGGAGATTTCCAAAAATTTATAGTTTTATTAAATTTCAATGACACAAAAATTATAGAAGCCTTATTTTAAAATAGACACACAAATTTACTAAAAAATATTTTATTAATATAGATGTATTGATCCAAGTGGATGTTGGTGGGCACCCACCTATCCCACATGGACCCCCACAAATATCTCTTTAAGTTTTTCAGTTTTCATAATTGTAGCACAATTTACTATTTTTAGCAGTTTTTCGGGTCGTGAACTTCTGAAGCCATTTTTAGGCCATAAACAATGTTGTTTGGGAAATCTGGGAGCAATATGTGTCCATGGATCGATGTTTCTCTTCCCAAATTTCTAGTTCTCGGATATATCTTTCCAACGAGATATTGTACGCGTCAAACGAAGATTGTATGCCAAAGTTACGACCCTAGGAAGTTGATGTACCAATTTACCAAAATGGGGCCCACAATTTGGCATTTCATCTTTTAGGGTTAGGGTTTTGGATGTTTAGGGTTTTCCATTGTTTCTCAACAATAAATAGGCCTTTGAGCCTCATTGTAACACAGTTCATAGGCATGTAGCCACCACATCTCTTCTCAAAGATAAGCTACCATCACCCTCGCTGCTTTATTTCCATTTCTGTTTGTAAGCATGTTTCAGTATTTTATAGTAATGATGAAATATTATTTCCGCTGCATCTTTGTATTTATGGTTATCTCTATAATCTGTTGCATTCCTGTTTAAATCCGGATCAGTGGTATCAGAGTGGTTTGCTTTTTATCTGTTTTTCTTTGCATGTCCCCAACGAGGTCAGGATATAAGGAGTTAGGGCTTGAACTGGTCGAACCTTTGCAAGACCAGCCTCGTAAATCCCAACGGCTTCCCATGGCGGATGAAAATAAATATGAGGGGGTAGGAGATCCTATCAAAATCTTTCTCGAAGAAGCCCTTGAGTGACAAAGGAATGTGATGATAGACAGCTTTACCCAGATCCTTCAGCGGCTACCCAGAGGCGATGCATCGACTTCCAACGGCTACTCTAGAAATGCCACACCCTTTAAGGTACAAGTTAATTTTGAAATCCCCATATTTGAGGGTGAGATAGATGCAGATGCCATAGATAAATGGATAAATCTGCTAGAAGGGTATTTTTCTGTTCATAATTTTTCCAATTGGGAATAGATTATTTTCGCTCTTCTCAAAGCAGCGTCGCACGTCAAGGACTGGTGGGAAACCTACTGCGAGCAAAAGGATGAAAGTACAGACTCACTATTTTCAGCTGCACCCACTTGAAATTCATTCCAGGGTGCCATCAAGGAGAAGTACTACCCTATGAAAAGCTATGAGGACAAATACATAAAGTGGACCACGCTATGGTAGGGAAGGGAGCAAGATGTGCTGGAGTTCACAAAGATTTTTCATACCCTTCACATACAATTGGGTATGAATGATTCTGAGCTACATTTGGTACTCAAATACCATGGCTACCTATGTAGAAACATCTAGGAAGAGATGGAATTCTTGAACATCTCCTCACTCGGCACGGCATAATGATACGCTATCAAAATCAAGCAGAAGTTTAAACAGAAGAAGCGAGACTTTGGATCTACAAATCCAAAGACCAAAGGACAAAGTGAAAGCGGGGTGACCCAAGGCAACCCGTTGAAGCCGCAAGAAAATAACAACACCACAAAGTCAAAGAAGGACACATGAAAGTGGTGTGAGTTCCATATGATCCCCACTCACAACACAAGTGAGTGTCGGACCAAGCAGTCGTTGGTGGCCGAGTTGAAGGCTTCAGAATGCAATACAAGTTCCGACCCTGAGTCAGAACCTGACAAGGGAATGGAAAAGGGAAGCAGATAATTGACGCGGAGCCTAGCACCACTGTTGCCACTGCCAAGATCCAGAAGAATGACCCTGAATATCCAGAGGAGGGGGAGCATATTTTCCACTTATAGTTGTGGATGAAGGGTTTGCCGTTGCAATTCATTGTCGATAGTGGTAGCCAAAAGAACCTCATTTCAGCAGAGGTTGTGAAGCAATTGGGCCTATCGACTACACCACACCTGCAGCCATATAATATTAGGTTGCTTCACCAAGGACGATATTTTCGAGTTTTCCAGCAGTGTTGCCTTCCCTACAACATCAAACCCTTCACAGATATGGTACTGTGTGATATTACACCTGTAGATGTTTGTGACGTATTATTAGGCCAGCCATACTTATGGAGGCGACATGCTATGTATGAGTCAAGGCCTCGCGTTGTTGTTGTTTCTTTGGGTAATTCATTATATAGGATACCGGAGGTAGTCCCACCTACCACCAATTCTTTGATCGCTGCTAAGAAAGGCAGTCAGATCATCTCATAGACTAGGAAATTTATTTTCTGTCTGGTTCACTCCCAAAGTAAGGTGAAGATGGTCACCACATCCATGACCGCAGCGAAGGGTTCCTCCACATAGCAGTAGCAGCAAAGAGATACGGTCATGACAGAACATGGGAACAACTTCTCCTCACCCACATGGGTACCACGCAAGTTTTAGGTGGGCAACAAAGTCTGGTTGCCTCAGCGGAAAGAACACCTTACCAGAACCCATCAAAAGCTCAGACCACTCTAACATGGTCCTTACACCATTACCAAGGTTGTTGGAAACAATGCTTTAGAGCATAGCATTCACTCATTCCTTCGCCTGCACCAAGTGTTCAATGTGTACCACCCTCGATCATGCTTCCCACCATTACTAGACACATCCAAGATTGAAAAATAGCTCACCAGGGATGAAGTTTAGCAGATGGAGGAACTCAACGCAATGGGGATGATTGCTTCCTAAGGGGGGAGGAATGATCCAAGTGGATTTTGGTGGCCGCCCACCTATCCCACTAGGACCCCCACAACTATCTCTTTTAGTTTTTCAGTTTCTGTAATTTTAGCACAATTTACTATTTTTAGTACTTTTTCAGGTCGTGAACTTTTGGAGCCATTTTGAGGCCCTAAACGACAATTTTTGCAAAATCTGGGAGCAACATGGGTCCATGGCCTAATGTTTCTCTTCCCAAATTTGTAGTTCTCAGATAGATATTTCTAACGAGATATTGTGCGTGTCAAACGGAGATTGTATGCCAAAGTTACGACCCCAGGAAGTTGATGTACCAATTTACCCAAACCAGGCACACAATTTGGTGTTTCATCTTCTAGGGTTAGGTTTTTGGATGTTTAGGGTTTTCCATTGTTTCTTAACAATAAATAGGCCTTCGAGCCTCATTGTAACACAGTTCAGACGCATGTGGCCGCAAAATCTCTTCTAAGAGATAAGCTACCATCGCCCTAGCTTGTTTATTTCCATTTTTGTTTGTAATTGAATGAAGTATTATTTCCGCTGCATCTCTGTATTTATGGTTATCTCTGTAATTTGTTGCATTCCTATTTAAATCCGGATCATGTATGCATTATATTTTTCTTATAGGAACTCCATAACTCATTATAGGAATGCTACCATGTTGTTGAAGATAATGGAGAAATGTATTTTAGGAGAAACTCGGTTCATTAGTTATGTGTATGCCTCAGATTAGGATTTAGTTCCTACTTCTTAGCTAGCTATTATAACTTCCCTACATGTGTGTAGGCTATATATTCATGATTTGTAATGATGAGCATGTATAGCGTTCTGCGAGAGGAAGTCTCCAGGGGAAGCCCTCACTTGGGTGTTGCTCAGTTTATTGAAAAATATCCTTGTCTTCCATTTATAACATGGTATCACAGCTTCAAGGTTCAGTGACAGAAAGTGATAATGCTTCGGTGACTGAGAGTGCATCATGGTTGTAGTGTGGCCTTAGTGGTGGTGGCAGAGAACATTTCCGTTGTTTGATCAATGCGCATTTTTTCTCAAGAAGCGCGCTCTTCTCTATTGACAAGCATCGTTCCTTGAGCAAAAAAAGCATTGTTTGACCTCCACTTAACATGATTTCTTGTAGCATGGGCCATCATCACCGATTTGCATCGAAAAATTCATTTCTTCATTTGACCGAATTTTTGCAGTTTGATCGAATATTTGGCTGCATGGGGATCAAATTCTGGCTGCATAGGGGTCAGATTTGTTGGATGGTGCCACAATAACCTTGGACCTACAACGACTGAGTTAAAAGTCATGTGTGTAGCGGTGGCATCTTGACTCAAAGGCAGTGTGATGAATCCATCTGCTTGATCCATCTACTTGTTGTGGAGGCTACTAGGAGGCCGAGTGGTGGAGCAACGAAGGCAGAGACCGTGAGGCTACAAGCGAATCAATCGTGTTCTCCTTGTGTATCGTGGTTGATCTGCATGGAGGTGCAGCAGTTAAAGGAGTTTGTCATGGTGGGAGGAACTGGCAAGCTCAGATTTTCTCACAGCAGGGAGAGGGTGAAGAGAAGTATTTGACAGTTTTGTCACAGAAGAAAGAACATGAAATTATTTTAGGTCATCAAGTAGAGAGGGAGTACTGCGACGATCTCTGTAATCTCGAAATTATTGAAACTGAAGCAAAAGCATTGTTGAATGTAGTTCGGCTAGAACTTGCTCTTAGTTCTCAAGGCTATGGTTTTCTTCATATTCCTGATAAATTATGAATTTCCAACTTCTGATGTAGTGAGGAAAAGAGCCAAAAACCCAATCATACATCTGCTGAGCTAAGTTGAGCCACGGCTAAAGAAGATCGTTTAGGAAGATCGTGCAATCTTTGTCGGTCATTCCTTTGTGCGTGAGGCCAAGAGCAAGGTATTGTTGGTATGTGATCATTGTTTTTGTTGATCTATTTTTGAACAAAGGAAGGCTGAAAGTGAAAGGTAGACTATACTTAATTTGCCTTGTTGTTCGAGTGAATTTCGAATGCCGCATTTTTATTTTTATTTTTGGGGTTATAATAATTATTTTTTAAAAATTGTTTGTTGCATGTGATAAAGTTTTTATACATGAAAAAAGGGAGTCATTTTCTAAATAAATGAGGGTTTCTTAAAAACAAAACAAAGAGGGATCTTGGTTTTCTGCCTCAAATTAAAGGAATTGTTATTTTATTAACAGAGCACCTATTGTTTTTTGATTTCTCCTTGGATGTGGAGATAGATCCGTCTTTTAAAGTTTTGGAGGTCAAATTTTATATTTCTTGAGGGATACCTGTCAAGATGAATAACCAGATGGCAGAGGTGTATATGAATGAGAGCAGTAAGCTCGATAAATCAAATTACTCGAATTGGAAATTTAAGTTGCAGACCCTGTTGTAGGGGAAAAATGCGTGGGCAATTGCAATCGGTGATGAGTTGAAACTGACCGTAGCTACAGGCGTAACACTAGCAACAATCCAGGACTGGGAAAAGAGCGAGAAAAAAGAAAAAGTATTGTTAAAATTTTTAGTGAAGAACTGTATTATCCCTCACATTCGTGAATGCAAATCAACAAATGACATCTAGAAAACCCTCAAGGACCTGTACGAGATCAAAAACACAAATCACTTATTGATTTTGAAAAACAAGATTCTCACCATTAAAATGGAGGAGATTGAATGAGTGGTTGCGTTCATGTATCGAATCAAGGAGCTCAAAGATGAAATGGGCGACATAGGAGAGAGTGTCAAATACTGATCTAGTCAAAATTACCATGAATGGTATGACTAATGACTATCAAATGTTTATCACGAGTTCAAATGCGAGAGAGAAAACCCCCAATTTGGAATAATTGACAGGAATCATGATGCAAGAGGAAGAGAGGCGAATGACCCTGAAACCCCAGAGTTCAGATCTTTCTCTAATGGCGAAGAAGAAGCCCTTCAGAGGGAAGGAAAATGTAGAATAGAAAGGCGAAAGTACACCACAGAGAAAACCACCTCAAGATATGTCCTCAAACAAAAGTGATTCAGGACCCAAATGTTTTTATTGTGGTAGAGTTGGTAACATAGCTGAAAACTGTTAGAAGAAGAAGTTTGATCATGAGGCAGAAACCTGGTTTGTGGAATCAAGAGCTTCCACTCACATGACAAGTAAGAGAGATTGGTTTGAGAATTTTAAAGAAACCTGCAGTGGTGCAAATATCTATCTTGGCAATGATAGAGGGTACTAGATCAAAGGGTATGGTAATGTTCATGTCATTTTGTCTAATGGAAATATTAAACATATTCAAAATGTAATGTATGTAATTTGAATAAAAAGTAACTTGTTCTATGTTTCTATGATAACAGATCGGAACCTTAAGGTAAATTTTTTTAAGTCTTATTGTGTTATTAAAGATCTGTTGGATCATACAAAGCCAATTGAATCAGGTATTTGAGTGGCAGATTGTATAAGCTAAATGTAAGAAGTGCACCACACCAAGCTTTGACCTCATTAGTTATGAGTGTAGAAGACTTATGGCATCAAAGATTTGGTCATCTCAATTTAAATGACCTGCCGCTACTTCAGAAATGAGGTAGGGTCAATGGTCTTCTTGTTTTAAAGAATATTCATGTTGATTGTGAAGCATGTTCTCTTGGGAAGATGCATAGAGATGAGTTTCCTACAAATTTAAATAGAAAGAAGAGAGATATACTAGAAATTGTGCACGCTGATTTGTGTGGGCTAATGCAAACAAGGTCATTAGGATGTGCCTATTATTTCTTATTGTTTGTTGATGATTGCATGAGATTTACTTGGGTATTTTTGCTCAGAAAGAAGAGTCATACTTCTAAATATTTTAAACAGTTCGGAAACATGATTGAAAAACAGACTGGAAAATTCATCAAAATTCTTCGCTCAAATCAAGGGGGAGAATACAAGAAGGGTGGTTTCATTAAATATTGAAAGTACCATGGTATAGTTCATCAGTTAAAAATTCCCGACACTCCTCAATAGGATGGGGTTGCAGAGATGAAGAACATAACCCTTGTGGAGTGTGCTCGAAGCATGTTAAAAGGTCAGAATCTATCTGATGGATTTTGGGCAGAACCAATAAATACCACAATATATTTGAATAATAGGAGTCCAACAAAAACCCTTGATTTTAAAACTCAATTCGAAGCTTTATTAGGCTTTAAGACTGCAATTAATCATTTAAGATTTTTTGGCTCCAAAGCTTTTTCTCATGTTCCAAAAGAGGATAGGAAGAAACTAAATTCAAAGGCCATTAAATGCATTTTTGTTCGGTACTTCACAGAGTTTAAAGCTTATAATTTGTTTAATCCCTCTACTCATAAAGTGTTTGCAAGTAGAGATGTGTTATTCCATGAGTAGGTTGATGATGGAAACCATGAAAGAAGCAATGAAGATTGGCACATACCTTTTCTGGTGGAATATGGAAGTGATGATAGGGACAACCATGGGAAGGAGAAACATCATCATCATCATCATCATCAACAACAACAACAACAGAAAAGGAAGAAGTGGATGGTACATATGCAAGTAGTAGGCCAAGTCCACCAAGGGATGATCAGAACAGATTTGAAGCCAGTCCACCACTTAGGAGATCAGGTAGGCAAATTCAGTTGCCAACAAGATATAGGGATCATGCTCTTATAACTAGTATGTTAAATGTTGTCGAACCCTCTAATTATAAATAAGCAAGTCAATATAGTGAATGGAGGGAAGCCATGCAAGAGGAATATGATTCAATTCTTAAAAACAAAACTTGGGATCTAATTGAACGACCTGAAGGGAAACAAACCATATGTTGCAAATGGTTATACAAGCCTAAATTTAAAGAAGATGAGAGTATAGACAAATATAAAGTTAGGCTAGTTGCAAAGGGGTACTTGCAAAAAGAAGGCATACACTATGAGGAAACCTTCACCCATGTAGCCTTATTAAACACAATCAAAATATTAATTTCTTTAGCTACCAAATGTGAGGTCTGCATTCTTAAATGGGGAGTTAAAAGAAGAAGTGTATTTAATGCAACTTGAAGGGTTTGTTAAACAGGGGGAGGAACATTTAATTTGTAGATTGAAGAAAGCATTGTATGGACTAAAACAGGCTCCGAGGTCGCGGTATGATAAAATCTAGTAATTTTTCCTACAACATAGTTATAAAAGAAGCAAGAATGACCCTAATCTATATACTGTGTTTGATGAAAAGGGGAAAATTGTTTTGATTTCCTTATATGTAGAGGATCTTATCATTACAAGAAATGCTAATGGACTAATTAAAGAAATCAAAGAGTCGATGCCACGACTTTTTGAGATGAAAGAAATCGGAGAGTTACACTATTGTTTGGGTCTTGAAGTCTGGAGGGATTATGGCGAGACTTTTATGTCTCAGGGAAAGTATGTGAGGAGTCTGTTGAAAAAGTTTAGAATGGATCAGTGGAAAGCAACATCAGTGCCTTTATAAAAGAATACCAAACCTCAGAATAATTATGGTTCAAAGGAGGTTGATGCAACACTGTATAGACAGTTGGTTGGGAGTTTAATTTACTTAACTACACCTAGGCCACATTTGGCTTTTGCAGTCAGTGTATTGAGCGAATTCATGTCAACACCTCTTGAGAATCATTGGGCTGCAGCAAAAGGCGTCTTAAGGTATCTTCAAGGAACCTTAGACTTTGGTATTAAATATACTGATTCGTTTGATGTTAGATTGAAAGGTATTTCAGAATTAGACTGGGCCAGAAATCTAGATGACCGACGATCCATAATAGGCTATGCATTCAACATTCAGTCTAGGGTCATTGCATGGAGTGGAAAGAAGGAGAACATTATATCCTTGTCTTCAACAGAAGCGGAGTATCAAGCAATGAGTGCAGCAACATGTGAGGTAGATTGGTCAAGGAGATTTCTTCAGGATTCTGGAGAAGAACAAAAATGTGCAATTATTGAAAGATGTGATAACCAGAGCTCAATCAAACTTGCAAATACTCAAGTGTTTCATAAAAGCACAAAGCATATTGATACACATTTTCACTTTGTTAAGGAGAAGGTTCAGTCAAAGGAAATCCATATTGAATATTATAATACTTGTGACAATGCTACAAATATTTTTACTAAGCCTCTTGGAGGAATTAAGTTTGATTTATTTAGGGAGATGTTAGGGGTTCTTGTGAACCCTTTCTCCGTTAAGGGGGAGTGTTGAAGATAATGGAGAAATGTATTTTAGGAGAGAGTCGGTTCCTTGGTTATGCATATGCCTCACATTAGTATTTAGTTCATACTTCTTAGGTAGTTTTTCTAACTTCTCTATATTTGTGTAAACTCTATATTCATGATTTGTAATGACGAGCATGTAGAGAATTGTGCCAGAGGTAGTCCCCAGGTGAAGCCCTCACCTGAGAGTTGCTCAATTTATTGAATAATATCTTTGTCTTCCATTTTTAACACATAGAATTAGATAATGTTACCCTAATTAACTTGTATATATATATATATATATATATATATATATAGATATAGATATAGATATATATTATAATTTTTTAAAGAAAATATTGTTAATTTTCTGATAGGTAAATTTTAATACTAATAATAGAAAGTAATACTTTTGAAAAATACAATTCCTTCTTTATAGAAAAAGAAATCCTTGTGTAAATTAAATTTAAATTTATCATTTTGAGTTAAAAGTTGAAGTAGAAAAGATTATTGATATTTCCATTTTTAACAATAATTATAAATAATTGCTTTTAAGAAATATTTTTTTCTTTCAAGTGTATTTAATTGATTTGCAATAAAAAAAAAAACAATGTTTAATTTTTCATGTGATTAAGTTTTTTTTTTTTGTTAAGCTTGGCAAGAATACATCACCCCAATGGGGAGAGCAATTAAAGCAGTGACTTCACATCAAGGAGTGCCTTAAAAGAGCACCCTGTCTATCCAAAACCCAATACATATGATTAAGTTATTAATTAATATAGATAAATAATTTTTTTACTATTTGATAATAAATCCAAAAAATTATTTTATTCGAAATTCATTTCATAACAACCAAAAATGATTAAAAAAATAATTTCATACGGACATAACTAGATATAAGAAATATGCTAGCATAAATTGATCTTACACTAGAAGAACTAAGACAAGGTTGGTTTAAATGGGAAAAAAATATGTATTAGGTAAATGTTAATTTATAAATAGTTTTCAAATGTTTTATTTATAATTTCTATGTTCAAGTTAGGCATTGGAAGGGTTTCAGGTATATTTTCTCGTGTTATTTGGTAGGGATTTGTTATATTTTCTGACGGAGATTTGGTGACTTCCCAGATTGAATTTTATATTCTCCACAATCTAATTTAAAACATCTAAAATGAATATTGGACCCCAAAAAATTTACTTTTTTTTAAAAAAAACTCGAAAATATATAACAGTGAGAGAGATTTGTTAGACTTACCACATTAAGTTTTAAATTCTCCACAATCTAAATACATATATGAAATCAAAAACTCATTTAAAACATTTAAAATAAATATTTTACCCAAAAAATTTCACCTATTTAATCAAAATTCTAAAATATATCATACTTAGATAGTGATTTTACTTATATAATTTTAATATTTCTTATATATTTAAAAGAAAGGTGATCATAGTTTTTTTTTTTAAACCAACAAACTGTTGAGATTTTCTGTTTTGAATAAAATAGGAAAAATCTCAATAGATGACAACATTAGGAATTAGTTCCTAGATTAGCTCCAATTTGTTGGGAGGGAGTTAGTGCATCCTACATTTGAGTTGAGAGGATTTATAAGGCAGTTAGATTCTCCTTGCTATATAACAGGGATCCGTACGGATGGTTTGGTAGTAGTGTGAGAGTTTGTGAGGATTTGATTTATGTAATCTCCTGTTTGATTAATAAGAATTGCCGATGCCTATGTTTGGTGGACGTAGCCCAGATTGGTTGGGTGAACCACGTTAAATTCCTCTGTGTTTATGTGCTTGATTTATTTGTTGAGTATTTTAGTTAATTGTTGTGCATATGATCTCCAACAAGTGGTATCAGATTAGTTGGAGGTGGAGCACGTGCTGGAGGTGGAGCGCAAAGACATGGAGGTGCTGGTGCTGAGAGGATTCTCTGCGTGCGTGCGTGGTGGATCATTTGTTGGACTGCTGTTGCTGTCCACCTGCGTGGAGGTTTACATGAGATAAGACAGCGCTGAGGAGTATAAGAGACTGTTGTATTACTGCACCTGCGTGGCAATTTGGAGCAACTAAAACTCTGATGTGTGATTGTTAGTTGCGTTGGATTTGCGTACTGGAGGTGGAGCAAACTGATTGTTAGCAGGCAGTTTAGAGCGTTGGTGCCTATATATCCCTTTGCTACGTGGTTTACTGGAGCAGTTGATTTCTGGATGCGTGGAGGTGCTATTGACTATTGTTGCTAGTGGAGACCTGCGTGGAGTCGTTTACCAACAGCCGCGTGGAGTGCTGGCTGCTGGTGCGTTGAATGGTACACACTGCTGTTCAAATTGCGTGGAGGTGAACGTTGCCCACCAGAATGCATTGAAAAAACGCTGCCTATTGCATTAATGAACTAATGTGCTCTTTTTTTAATCATGCCATGACTGTAAAACGACTGTTGTGCGTGGTGGATTAAAGACTGGCTGATACGGTAACCATTGCAGCGTGGAGGTAAACATTGTATATAATCAACGCTGGTGCGTATTGCTGTGTTGATATTACAACTATGCCATGGTTTGTTATGTAAAATCGTGTATTTTTTGGAGATGCGACTTGATATTGAATAACAAAACAAAACTTGTATAACAGAAATAAAGTTTGTAATATCGTTAATATTAAGATCTGCGGTCCAAATTTTATTTACTAAGATGAAAAGAATGGAAAGTGACGGTAATGTTAACACGAAATCTGTCGTGAACTAGAGCTTAAAGGGCAGTAAGGCATAGCCAGTGTTTTTTTAAAGAATAACTTCTGTTATTTAAAGATCAGAGATAAATCTGGACATTGTTTAGTTGGAGCACAAATTTGGAGTGTTGCTTAAAATCAAGATATACACAGTTTTTTTTAATTTCTGGTCTTTAACAGTTGGTTTTGGAGATTAGTTTTTTTTTGGTTGATACAAGATGGCGAAAACTTAGAGTGCCCGGTTTGAAATTGAGAAGTTTAATGGCAAAAATAATTTCAAGATCTGGAAGGTTAAGATGTACGATTTGCTTGTCCAACATGGTGTGGCAAAGGCATTGTTGGGAAAATCCAAACAGCCTTACAACGTCACAGATAATGAATGGGCCGAGATGGATGAAAGAGCGATAAGTGCTATTCGATTGTGTCTAGCTGATGATGTCCTGTTTAATATCGTGTCGGAGACAACAGCTGCTGGTTTGTGGACAAAACTGGAGAAACTGTACATGACCAAATCCTTAACCAATAGGATTCTCCTGAAGCAACAGTTGTACAGTTTGCGAATGAAGGAGGTACATCGATTGCTGATCATTTAAATGCTTTTAATACTCTTCTTGTGCAATTACAAAGTATAGAGGTAAATATTCAATCCGAGGATAAAGCTATTACTTTATTGTGCTCATTGCCCGAATCATGGGATCATTTTGTTACTTCTATAAGTCTTAGTTCATCAGAAACTATTGAGTTTGATGATGTAGTTGCATCCTTATTATCAGAAGAAACAAGGAGAAGGTCACATTCGGAAACCTCTACATCAGAAGCTATGATGGTTAGAGGTCGTTCGAAAGAAAGACACTCCAAGAGACCAAGCGACTCACGTTCAAAGTCAAAAGGGAAGAAGAGTAAGCTAAAGTGTTGGTTTTGTGGCAAATCAGGGCATTTAAAGAAGGACTGTTGGAAGCGACAACAACAAACTTCTAAAGCAGATTCTTCGACAGAAAAGAAGGAGGCAAATACGACAGATACAGGTTCGACATCTGGTTCAGGTATGAGTGATGAAGTATTATCAGTTAATGTGTCAAATCATGGTCAAAATTGGTTACTAGATTCTGGTGCATCAAACCACATGTGTATCCATAAAGAATGGTTTAAGACATATAAATCAATTGATGATGGTGTTGTGTACATGGGTAATGATGTAACATGTAATATTGTGGGAATTGGGAGTATACAACTGCAAATGTTTGATGGGACAACAAAAATATTAACTGATGTGAAGCATGTACCATATTTAAGGAAAAATTTGATTTCATTAGGAGCACTTGATTCAAATGGATATAAAACTGTAATTCAAGGTGGAGTAATGAAAATTTACAAAGGTATTTTACTAGTTATGAAAGCTAAGAAGGTAGGAAATCTATTTCAGTTAGAAGGAAGTATAGGGTCAGATTATGTGTCTACGGTGTCTGAGCATGACAGTAGTTCCATTCACTTATGGCATCAAAGATTGGGGCATATGAGTGAAAGAGGGTTAAAAATTTTGGCTAATCGCAAGTTACTTCCAAATCTAAAGTCTAGAAAGTTAGATTTCTGTAAGCATTGTCTGTTTGGAAAACAAAGTAAACAAAAGTTTAAAACAGGCAAACATACTAGTAAATGCATACTTGATTATATCCATTCAGATGTTTGGGGTCTAGCTCCTACAACTTCATATGGTGGTTCGTCTTATTTTGTATCATTCATTGATGACTTTTCTAGGAAAGTGTGGGTCTACATGTTGAAAAGGAAGTCTGATGTTTTTTTAGTTTTCAAGCAGTTTAGAGCATTGGTAGAAAACAACACTGGTAGGACAATAAAATGTATAAGAACTGACAATGGTGGTGAGTTTACTTCCAAGGAGTTTGACAGCTATTGCAAGGATGCAGGGATCGAAAGACATAAGACCACGGTTTATACTCCTCAGCAGAATGGAGTTGCTGAACGCATGAACAGGACTCTTCTAGAGAGAGCAAGGAGTATGTTGAGTAACGCCGGGTTGCAAAAGGAGTTGTGGACGGAAGCAGTGGCAACAGCTTGTTATGTGATAAACCGATCTCCATCAACGGCGATAGGCTGCAAGATTCCGCGGGAGGTATGGAAAGGACACCCTTGTGACTATTCTAAACTTAGAGTGTTTGGTTGTGATGCATATGCTCTAGTGCCTAAAGATCAGCGAACTAAATTAGATCCAAAGTCGAAAAGGTATATCTTTGTTGGGTATGGTGTTGGAACAAAGGGATATAGATTGTGGAATCCTACTACCAGCAAAATCATCATCAACAGAGATGTCAAGTTTAATGAATCCTCTCTTGTACAGTTAGATGTAGATAGTAGATTGAAACAGGATGATGTATCTGATTTTCAGCACATTCAGTTTGATAGCATTTCTAATGATAGTCATGATGACCATAGTTCAGATACTAGTCATGAACAAGTTTCAGAATCAGAACATGAACAGGGTTCAGGTATAGATCATGAACAGGTTTCAGATACTGGTCATCAAGAAGTTCCTACAGATGGTAGTCAGCCAATTGAGGAAGCGCCAGAAACATCATTAAGGAGGTCGACAAGAATCAAATGACCACCGAGAAGGTATGATGATTATGTTACTTCAGTTGCATTTACTGCTAATGACGATGAACCTCTGTGCTATCAGGAAGCAATAGAAGGTTCGAAAAATGATAAGTGGAAAGTAGCCATGAAGGACGAAATGATGGCTTTGGGTAAGAACGGCACATGGGATCTGGTTGAGCTTCCGAAAGGCAGGAAAATTGTGGGGTGTAAATGGGTTTTCAAGTTGAAATGGGGTGTGAATGATATGGAAGACAGGTACAAAGTGCGGCTGGTTGCAAAAGGGTTTTCTCAGAAAGCCGGTATTGACTTTCATGATATTTTTTCACCAGTGGTTAAAATTGTTTCAATTATAATTGTGTTAGCATTAGTGGCTTTGCTTGATTTAGAGTTGCAACAATTAGATGTTAAGACTACATTTCTACATGGAGACTTAGATGAGGAAATAAATATGGAACAACTGGAAGGGTTTGTTCAGCATCGCAATGAGAAATTTGTCTGCAGACTCAAGAAGTCATTATATAGCCTGAAGTAGTCGCCTCGGCAGTGGTATAAGAAGTTTGATTCTTTCATGTTGAGTCAGAAATATGTTAGAAGTGAATATGATCATTGTGTTTATTTTAAGCAATTGAAAAATGGCATATTCATTATCTTAGTATTGTATGTTGACGATATGCTTTTAGCAAGCAAAAGCATAGAAGAAATCAACAGGTTGAAGGCTCAGATGGCAAGGATGTTTGATATGAAAGATCTAGGAGCAGCAAGACAGATTTTGGGCATGGAGATTTTCAGAGACAGGAGCAATGGCAAGCTATGGCTATCACAACAAAAGTATATTGAGAAAATACTTTTGAGGTTTGGTATGAATAACGTGAAGCCTGTGTGAGTCCCTCTCGCTTCCCATTTCAAGCTTTCTTCGAGTTTATGTCCTAATTCAGATGAAGAAAATGATTATATGTCTCGAATTCCATATGCTAATGTAGTAGGGTGTTTAATGTATGCGATGGTGTGTACGCAACCAAATATTTCACATGCAGTTGGGGTTGTCAGCAGGTACATGGCAAATCCGGGTAAAGAACACTGGTCAGCAATGAAATGGGTGCTTCGGTATCTGAGAGGCACAAGTAGTTATTGTATCACTTACAATAAGAATAGTGAATTTGTTTGCGGATATGTTGATTCCGATTTTGCAGGTGATTTGGATAAGAGAAGGTCAACTTCAGGGTATGTCTTTACTCTTGCAGGTGGAGCTATAAGTTGGATGTCAAAGCTACAGAACATTGTCACTTTATCCACTACTGAAGCAGAATACATTGCTGCTTTGCATGCTTGCAAAGAGGCGGTTTGGTTGAAAGGTTTGCTTGGTGAGTTTGGTAGGTTACAGGACAACATCGGGTTACTTTGTGATAGTCAAAGTGCAATACATTTGGCTAAGAATCCGGCCTATCATAGTAAATCAAAGCATATTCCAATTAAGTATCATTTTGTAAGACAGGTTATCACTGAAAGGGGAGTCTCTCTTGAAAAGGTGCATACAAAGGAAAACTGTGCAGACATGTTCACGAAACCAGTTTTGTTGGAGAAGCTACGCTGGTGTTTGGCTTCTCTTGGCTTGCAGAAAAGATAAAATAATAAACAAACAGGGCATCAGGCTAATTGTTGTCAAGGTGGAGATTGTTGAGATTTTCTGTTTTGAATAAAATAGGCAAAATCTCAGTAGATGACAACAATAGGAATTAGTTCCTAGATTAGCTCCAGTTTGTTGGGAGGGAGTTAATGCATCCTAAATTTGAGTTGAGAGGATTTATGAGGCAGTTAGATTCTCCTTGCTATATAACAAGTATCCATGCGGATGCTTTGGTAGTAGTGTGAGAGTTTGTGAGGATTTGATTTATGTAATCTCCTGTTTGATTAATAAGAATTGCCGATGCCTATGTTTGGTGGACGTAGCCCAGATTGGTTGGGTGAACCACGTTAAATTCCTCTATGTTTATGTGCTTGATTTATTTGCTGAGTATTTTAGTTAATCGCTGTGCATCTGATCTCCAACACAAACTGCTCCCTCTTCTTATCATCTTCCAATATTTGAAAACCCATTATGTAAAGCAATCGATTAAATCACTGTAAGTAGAGGAAAACTTTGCGGGAAATGTTTTAAAAGCGATTGTGATATCAATATTATTGCCTCAAGCCTTCAGCGTTGATAGTCCCAAGCCTGCTGGGCAAGCCTATATTTTTGTTGTCTCCATTATATTGGATTATATTTTTGTTGTCTCCATTATTTGGATACTTATGCTTCGTGTATTCCTAAATTATGATATGTGAACAAGGATTCGGATTTAAATGCCAAAGCGGGTACTTCACGTGTGTCTCCAAGAAGACCCGGTCACAAATATTATTTTACGCTGAAATATACATACATCCAAATCACAATAAAACTTGCATCGGTATATGTAACTGCATCTTTAGACAACAGACTAGATTAAACAATTCATAAGATGTATATAGAATTTCCAAATACAAAGTGGGAAACGCTTATTTTATGCGGGCAATCCGCGGGTATTATGTATTTGAGCAATACTTGTCTCCTAAAGGCTAAGACTATGCACAAACTGATTGAATTTATGTAAACACATTCAACCTATTTGTGCGTGATTATTCTATGTTTGGATTACAGATATGCATGTCACAGGATGTTTGTCTTGCATATGCACCAGTACAAGAACTTATAATTCGGCTGCTTCATCGAAATTATATGTTCGACTTCAGGTAACTCTTTCCTTTAGGCCCACTTGTTCGAATGAACATCCTGTAGTCATTGAACTTCATCTTTCGGTATCTCGGCGGGTTGGAATCATCAATCAGCTCCTTTAGAGGCCCGACTTCCTTGTCTCCATTAGGGTTACAGAAAACCGCGATCGACATTCGTTCCTTTTTCGAGTTCACAAGGCAGCTGTGTTCCACACTTTTGTAAATTCCGTTTGCCAATATCTGCGCGAAGAAAGAAATAGAAAGAACTATGACAATCGGCGGATTTTGACGGGTGAATGAAAAAAGTGATCGAAATACTGACCTCCATCTGGTCGCCTAGGTTTATCGTCAAAGCATCAACGAGCGCACAGCCAACCAATAGTCGCCTTTGCGAACTTGGAGACCCACGACATCATCCTGAAGCAGAACGGTTATTCCTCCAGTATCGGAGTGAGGGGACAGCCCATAAGTCAATTCTGGTTGTGGGCATACAGGATAATAGTTGACTCGAACAGAAATCCCAATGCCCTCCTCGCCTCCAAAAGCTTCATTTGGATGGTCCGGAGGCAGGCCCAGGTTTTCCCAAAACACAGACAGCAAGGTGTTACAGAGTTGCAGCGTTCCTTCGCAGTACTCCTTCATTATACTCCTGTGATGTCGACACAAAGAAGCAATAATGAAATTTCCAGAGTAGCTACACAAACAAGAGAAAAGGAGCACTTCCTGTTTTATCTTGCAACCCAACCGATAAACATCACTTCCACTCTCAGAATCAGGATAAAAATAAAGAACTATATAGATTCCGTAATGAAACTTGTATATGATGCTCCATTGACTCCATAGATGCATGCAAGTGGAATTTTGAGTGCAAACGAAGAATAAAAATGCAACATTGAATGGAAAGGGAGTTCCTGCATCACCTGTATTCATCCGGTTTGGATGGCCATCTGTCCTCCTCTCGTATGGAGAGAGGCAAGTAGTTGTGATAATAGTAATCCCCCCAGTCGAGAATCGCACCTTTCTGCACACCAGTTCGACTACCATATCCAACGTAAGTCCCAGGATCGTTGGCGTGTTTCTGCTTCTCCTCCAACGGCAGACAAAAGAACTCTCTCGACACCTCACGTACGGACATGAGAAGTTTCGCAGAAACTCCATGGTTAATATCTTGAAAGAATCCCCACTCTCTACATGCATCTGATATGTCTTCCATGGTCTTATTCCGACGTTCGTCGTAGAGACCAGCGAGGTCTATGATGGGTATCTCCTCTGCTAACAACCGCAACTTCGGGGGCCTCTCGTGATCAGGCCTGATGTATCTGGATGGCAAGCATTCAATGCCGCTCTCCGAAATACATTGGACTCTGGTTAGTGTCTCAGGCCAGTCCATTGGATGGCAATGTCCAGAACACAACTGATCAAAGTGCTGAACAATATAAATATCCAAGGGACTGCTAGCAGTTTGTAATCTGACGAATAGATATCTACCGCATTCTCTCCCTTGCCATCCCAGAGGTCATATATATGCCCGAAGCGAGGAATTTGAGCAGAAGATGTTAAAATAATACAACCAAACCGGGGGATTATTAAACTCAAGAAAAAGGATGGGAAAACGTGACGTTGTACTAAAAGGGGAGAATGTCGACTAGGCATCATAATCAGCCACTCAAAATCTGACTTACCTCATGAATAGTGGTCGTTCTGGAGAAATAAGTTATTGATAGCGTTGAGAGGTCAGTGCCTGAAAGTCAGTTTGCATGGGAATCTCCCATATATCATCACATGTTATTTGAGGTATCACATGCCATTTAAGGAAATAATACATGGAAATCGGAAACTTTGCATTCTTTCATGATTCTATAGAGGTAATACATATTTAATTAAGTCAAAGCGATGAAAGCTAAGCCTCACATCGATGATCCTAAAAATACAGTCTTTATATATCCAAATAAAAAATTTCCCTCCACTTTCTTTACATGTGAAATTGCGTTGATTAACTTGCGATTAAGCAAAAATATAATCTTTTATCATCCCTAACTTAAGACTGCTTCAACTTTCTCTATACATTAAAAAATGCGTATATAATCAAACCAGAAATGCGGATATAATCAAACTAGTTCCATTTGAACAACCTGAAATTTTCGAAATTAATAAGTGACTTCGCACGCAGATTGCAACCGTTGTGTCCAGCTTCACGTTCAACGGGAGCCACATTGTCGTAACGACGGGGAAACCATAGATATAGATAAGGCTCCGCCGGGCAAAAAAAAGGCTTTCTATTGTAACGGTAAGAAGGTTGCGTGACAGCGGAGCCGATTTCATAAAAAATAATAATAATAATAATAAGTTAAACGTAATTGGGAGTCGATTTTATAAAATAATAATAATAATAATAATAAGTTAAAAGTAACTGGGGTAAGTAAATGATGGTTCAATTAATAGAAAAAAGTTAAATAACGAAAATAATAAAATTCAATTTGTTATATTTTGAATTTGTTATTAACTTGTGATTGTAGATGTGTAGATGTAATGCAAGTATGTAAACTATTCTAAATGTTGCTTTAATTAAATAATAATAAGTTAGAAGTGGTTGGTGAGTACAAACATCGATAAGTTGGTTAAATTAATAATAAAAAGTTAAAGTAATAAAAATAATACAATTCAATTTGTTATATTTTGATTTTGTTATTAACTTATACCATGTCTTATCAATATGGTAAGCTCAAAAACCATAACTTATTTCAAAACCAAAATGTTTTATAACGATATGACAAGATTCTTAATGGATATTCACCCTCACTTTATAGTAACTTGTAGAAATTTGGCTTTGTTACAATACCATGGGCCAATACTTATCAATAACCCATGCCAAAAAAAATAACTTATTTCACAATCAAACTATTTTATAACAATATGAAAATATTGTTAACCATAGATATTCATCCCCACTGTACCATGGATATTGTTAACTTGTAAATAGATTTCATTACAATACCATGGCTTAACAATACCACAAGCCCAAAAAACATAACGTATTTCACAATCAAAATATTTTATTCAATATGACAAGATTCATAATCATAGATATTCACTGCCACTTTGTCATTGATATTATGAACTTGTGAATAGAATTTGCTACAATAGCATGGGCTAATACCATGGCTTATCAATAACACATGCCCAAAAACTAAATCTGATTTTACAATAAAAATTGTTCTATTTTAATTTAATTTTATATCATTTTTTATAGAATTTAGGCTTGTGCGATCCATATCAAGTTTTTGAAACATGTTTTTTTTTTAGTTATTTATTTAAATTGAAAGTAAATATTTTTCCCCTAATTTTTTGTCTATTCAAAATTAATCCTTTCTTTTTAGACGTTGGAGCGATCTGTCTCACTATTTAACTCATCTGATTCTTCATCTTGTGGTGACGATGAACCACACTGGTTGGTTCGAAACGTGTCAGAAAAATAATTTTGATGTGATTATCACCAAAAATATGTCTCAAAAACTTTTTTTAAGTGAATCTAATAGGAAAAGGGTTATAATTAATTTTTAGATGTATATAAACCCTCTATCTTCATGACTACTAAAAATATTCCCATAGAAATTAAATTAAGGTTTGAATAAAACTAAAAATGATAATACCTTTATATTTAAAGATGTGAAATTTATATAATACAAATAGTATTAGTAAGAACCAACATAGATCCATGTTAACTAAGGATCTAGGCATGACAAAAAGAAAAGTGAAAGGAAGAGAGAGGGAGGGAGGGAGATAGTGAAAAGGTTGGAGGGTGGAGAGAGAGAAAGAGAGAGAGAGAGTGATGGGGGGAGACGAGAGAGGGAGGTGGGAGATAGAGGAAAGAAGAGATAGGATGGGGTAGAAAGAGTGAGGAAAGAACAAAGACATAGGGAGATAAAGGTGGAAAGAGAGGGAGTGAGAAGGGAGAGATGGAGAGATAGAGAGGGAGAGAGGAGAGGAGGGATGATAGAGAAGATGTGGGGAGAGAAGATCAAGAGAGAGAGAGGAAGGCACGAAGATGGAGGGGACAAAGAGAGAGAGAGAGAGAGAATGATGGGGGGAGAGATAGAGGGAGGTGGTAGAGAAAGGGAGAGAGAGAAGGAGAGAAAGGGAAGGAAGAAGAAAGACACAGAGGGAGAAAGGTGTTGGACACCTAATCCTCTAAGAGTTGGTGTGGAAGCTGAACAACGAAAAGGAGTCCAAGAGACCACTTGGAATATGAATCCAAGGGTCACACCATGTACTATAAATGTATATCATTTGTTAATAATAAGTGAACTCTCCTGCTTATCTTTCATATTTGTCTTTGCCATGTGTGTGTTTAACATGGTATCAGAGCAGGCGATCTCCTGCCCTGCTCAAGTGTGAGCAACCTATTTTTGTGGCCTTTGTAAACCAATTCTCTCCTCCTGATTATACCTTTCTGAGCATTTGTTACAATAAAAGTTGTTACCTCTATCAGCTCTGCCATTCCTCTGTTGTGAGCAGACCCACCCCTGTGACTGCGAAGAGGAATATCGCGAGATCTATCCATCTCTACCAATGCAACACTCTAACACTCTCTGTCAATTTCATCCTTCCACTCAAACCTGTTTTTGCAAACCAACAGAAGCTGTGCGCTCTTTCTCCATTCCTAGTTCAAACATTACCTCTGCATTTTAGCTGTGCATTGATTCCAAGTCCATACTCCTGGTGCATTTTTTGTGATTTTATTTGAATTCCTAAGAAATGAATTGAAGCAGTTCTTGTGAAATTCAATGAATCAAAACATTAAATCTTTGGTCATGTCACTAGAATATATTAATTGTTGATCATGATATTTGACTATGTTGTAATGGAGCTCTCGACGAGAAAGGGAGTGTCATTGACTGGAAATGGAGTGTTGAGTTTTTGAAGAGAAGTATTGGATGTTGTTTCAAAGCTCTCCATAGAATGGTTCGAATTACATCTGCGTTGGCAGCAAATATCTCTCGATGCATTGGGCATATGTTTCATCTCTCGGCATTGAATTTATGATGGATATGGATTAGCATTGATGTTGTGAGTATTGCTAGTTCAAAACTTGTATTAATGCTATGACATGGTTGTTGCTGCATTAAATTTTATTGACTGCTGCTGCGTTAAACTTTATTGAACGAACAAAACAAGCTGAATTTGCTTTGCATGGCTTAAAACCGTGTGGAAAGTGTTTGCAAAAGTGGTATATTGGCATTATGCTCCAATGACATACACTAGCTTCCCAGTACTACATGCTTCACTTACTATACTCATCGAATTTGTTGTGACTACAAAGGCATCAACCCACGCAAGGTGCTCTATCTTTGGGTTTGGATCTTGGCCATCCCAAATATAAACCTTTCGATGACTAGCAAATTCTTTCCACATTATGTTACAAACCTGAAGAGGCGTTCTTCTCAAGAAAGAAATGCGTGCAGTCTCGCATTTACCAAGAACCTTATATAGAGCATATATTAGCTTCACGGCAAGGTCAATGCCATATTTACAATGCCTTGTAGGTCCCCCTATATTCACAACAATAAATGGCTTTGGAAGTGGTGCTAATTCATCATGCCACTATGCAGCAACCATTCGTAATGTGGCAAAATCAGCTTGGTGCAAAGCTCCAAGTGTAAGCACCACTTTTCTATTTGGTGGTTCTCTAGGAGTTATCCAATTCCATAGAAAACGAGGAACTTATTGTCGTCCAGCAGGAGTCAAAGCATGAAAATCATGGTGAGGGGTTACCACCAAGTCAAATCGATTGAGCTGACACCTCGGGTGTTGTATCTGCATTACAAATGTATTTTGGGGAGTAAGTCTTTTTATTATACTCGCAATTGAAACTGTGTCCCGACTAGACACAACAACCAACGATGGTCTCTCTTTGTCCGTAATTTCACGAGCCATTATTACTCTTTGCATTGAAACTTATGCCTAATTTTAGCATCGAATATATTGTATGTTGGTCGAGCTCACCACGTGTCTTGGTCTATATTTTTGCATTGAAGATGAGCTGAATTATATGGGTAAACTTTGAGCTATATGGTTGCACCAATGTTGTTGTCTTTATGGATAAAATAGACTTGAGAAATCAATAGTATTGTCTGCATTAAAGGGATATTGCACACTAGTTGTTTGTTGCACATTTGTAGAGAATATTTTGCAATGACATTGGTTCATAGTTGTAAACAAATTTTAAAGTGTAAATTTGACATTAGAGAAAATGACCCAAATTGGTGAAGTATTAGAGTTCTTGAAAAATCTGATACAATCTAATTCAAATGACACATTTCAAATTAGCAAAGGCTCTCACTCATAAATTCAGACTTGTCTACAATATGCACAAGAACAAATTGATTTTTTACAGATTGAATCTCAACTACAACAGGAAGAATTACAGCAGTGGAGTCATTATTCTCAACCTATTTTTGTTTAGAACATTGAGACAGATACCCATCAGCAACAAGTCAATATTGTTGAAGTTCATTAAGATTTAGTACCCAATGAAGAAACAATTGTACATGTAGATGCAGAAGTTCAATTTTCACTTCCCAAGCCCATCATCAGACCTTGGGAAGAGCTTGTCCATAATAAGCGCAAAATAGGTCTTGGATATGATAAGGAGGTTTCCTTTCATATTCCATATTATTCAAAGCCCATCTAGTTTCAGAATGTTATATTACTTTACGACAGTTCACCTAGAGCTATTCCAGATTCTGCTCCTCTTCCACAACAACAACAACAGATTGGGAAATGCCAACACTATGACCGAGTTGGCCATCTGAAAAATCATTGTTTTGTTCTTCATCCATGTAAGCACTGTCATAAAACCAGTTGTTCTTCAAACAGATGCTTCAAAAACAAACTTCCTACAAGAACAAAGATTCATCTTCGATGGATTGCTTCTTGGTAATGGGCATCAATAGCCAAGAAGATATTCTAGTCATATGTCAAAACTTGTTCTAGAGTATTGAACAGTCTTACAGTTGAGTTTTCTCCATCATTTCACCTTCTATCTGACAGGGGGGAAATGATGGTCATCTACAAACTTCAAAGACACATCAAGCGAGCCTGAGCCACAACCTACCGTACCAGATTCAGAGTTGTAGCCAGAGACAAATATGCCCCTGAGCATGCCTTCAGTTTGTGACACCTCTTCAAAGAATTGGTGACACTTCCTCTAGCAGAAGACTTCAGCTTCTTGCCAGCTTTGGAAGAGTTCCAAGAATTGCATTAACCATTCCAGAGATGTTTTTAATCCTTAAACCATCACAGGTTGAGACCTCCCTTTTCAAGTTGAGGTTCTCCATTTTATGTGAGGTGAGACCTCCCTTTCATGGTTGGAGGTTTCCCTCTTCAAAACATTAGGAGCAGTTCCTCTAGCAGAAGCCTTGAGCTTCATGCCAGACTTGGAAGAGTTCTGGAAACTGAACTAAGCGTTCTAGTGTTGGTGGTCATCCTTAAACCATGCCCTTTATACCAACATTTCAGAGAGCACATTTAGCCTAGTGCTTCCATGCATTTTTGCATGTTTTGTATTACAACTCTATTCTTGGACTCATACATAACCCTTCAGATTAAGTGGGGGAATGTTGGACACCTAATCCTCTAAGGGTTGGTGTCGAAGCTGAAAAACCAAAAGGAGTCCAAGAGACCACTTGGAATATAAATCCAAGGGTCACACCATGTACTATGTATATCATTTGTTAATAATAAGTGAACATTCCTGCTTATCTTTCCTATTTGTCTTTGCAATGTGTGTGTTTAAGAAAAGGTAAAGAGAGAGGGAGTAACAAGGGAGCGATTGAGAGAGAGTGAGAGATAGATGAGGGTGGAAGGGAATAGTGAGAGGTAGAGAGGAAGACAGAGGGAGTGAGAGAGATAAATATGGAGATAAAGTGTGTATGTTTTGGGGGTGAGATAGAGAGAGGGAATAAGAAAGAGACACACAGATACAAATATAGATATTTTATAGTATTATATAACCAACCTAGATCCATATTAACTCAAATCTATCAAGCACCGTGATGGATCAAATCTCTAGAGGTGCAAACCTATCCTTAATTTTTCACTCAAATAGGAAGTTTGTGCCTCGAGAGATTGGATCCTTCTGGGCATTTGATAGATCTGAGTTAAAATATATCTAGGTGGGTTCTAAATTAAGTGTACATGCGATATTTAAAAACAAGAAAATATCAATAACCAAAAATATCATACCATCAACCATAAATAAAATATTTCAATGTCAATATTAAATAACATAATTTATATCTAGTTTTCATAGAGAAAAATAATGTAAATTTATTTTCTCATTGTGATAGATAAAATGGTTATTCTTTTAAAATCTAACGAAACAATTTAGGGTTGGATTGCTATTTCTTATTGTTTAAAATTTTATTTTGAAAACATGAATAGATTCAACACCCTAAAAAAATACTCAATATTAATAATGGGTGGTTGTTATTATATTGTGGCATGACTCTAGAAATAGATTTGTTTGTTGATCACTATTAGTTTAATATTGACCAATGCAACTTATAATGTTTAACTTTGAAAAATAAATATTTATTTTTCAATATTATTAAAAAACAATTTATTAGACCATAATTTGAAGTTTTATTGCATCTTTTACATAACACAATTTCATATAGATAACTCTCGCACATATTTTATTCCATAATTTATGCATGTGGTTGTAATATTTATGCATTATTTTTAGATATTTGTGTAGTGATTTTTTATTCTTAAGTTTTCAAGAAATTAAATAACTTATTTCCCACCATAATTTTAGCAAGTCTTTGCATAAAAAATGGATAGGAATAAGATGTAAACAAATATATTTACCAAAAATTTCTTATCACCATTGCCAAGTATGGTAGACATGTTGTATGGTAGAACATATGAGCTACTTTGAGGGACAGTGAATCAAAGTGTTCACAATGAAGTAACTTAGAGGGAGTTGTTGGTGTCTAATGGTATGGGACAATTTAAATTTTGAACTCATGATATTAGTGAAGGTTTTAACCCTATACAGAAATTGCTTGCATACGAATTCCAACAATAGAAAGTAAACAATGGTGAGAGCATTAACCACAAAACAAATATACACAGAGATTTTCCCCTCGGTCCTAAAACCAATACTACCAAATTGATTTTTCATTGTATTCCTTTCAATGTTAAAGCATATATATATACACGTCAAAGAATTCATAAACCCCATTCCATTAACCATATATTATAACATAACCATAGTTCCCTTAACCGGATCTACAAAATACCATGGGAGGAAAACCATTATTCCCAAAACCATATGCAACACCCATACACAAAACCATAGGTAGATCTGCCCACCTAATATACTTTCAAAAAAAAAATTCCTAGGGCACTGTCGCTCCCGCTATGACTCCCCACTATGCTTTACATAATTAAAGGGGTGTTGTCACCCCCCCCCTCTAACCCCCCACTTCGCACGTGAGGCTAGTTGTGAAAGAATATAACACACACCCAACATTCTCCCACTTCCTGTTTTGATTCCATAATGGGGGTCATAGGAGAGATTAGTAATTGGTTTAGCCTTGCAATTCCCATTGATTCTCCACACCAAGAAAAAATCTCAGTGCTCACAGATATCATCAATGCATCTACAACATTCTTCAAACTGTCCACTTTTACCAGCAACACCTTTTTGTCCTCAATCATATCCCTCACAAAGTGATACTGAACATCAATGTGATTTGTCTTTCAATGATAAGCATGGTATTTGCTAAGAAAATTTCAATTTTTCTATCACATTCTATCCTTATAACTAGTTGTACTAACCCCATACTTGAACACAATCTCTCTAACCAAAATTCTTCTCTGCTTACATGAGTGGATTACATGTATTACTCCTTTGTAGTTGAAATTGTCACTACAAAATCTCTCTTGCTCATCCAACTAACTGCACCTCCAAATAGGTTAAACACATAGCCATTGGTATAACTTCTTCCATCCATATCTCTAGCCCAATTTGCATTAACAAAGCCATGATTGTCCAAAACTTTGTCCAATCCTAATCTTCCTTGGTAGCACAAACCATAATCACTAGTTCCACGTAAATACCTAAAAAACCTACTTCATTGTTGTCCAATGCTATTTCCCGAGTTTTGATATAAACCTGATCAATACTCCCACTACATGTGTAATGTCTGGTTTAGTACAAAACATTGCATACATCAGGCTACCAACTGCGCTTGTGTATGAGACACAACATATGTCCTATTCCTCTTCTTGTGTATTGGGACATAGTTCAATAGATAAATTTACACCTACATGAATAGGAACCTTCACCAATTTACTATCATTAATATTAAACCTCTGCAGTATTGTCTCAACATACTTCCTCTGGTTTAAGTGGAGCTTTCTCTTTGCCCGATCTTGTTTAATTTCCATGCCCAAAATGTAATTTGCAACACCGAGATCCTTCATATCGAATTTGGAGGATAATTGAGTCTTCAAATCCTGGATAATTTCTTTGTCATTTCTAATCAACAACAATCATCCACATACAAGACCAGATAAATAACACACTCATAAAATAACTTAAAATACACATAATGACATGCTTTTCTTCTAGGGAATCCAAGTCCCCATATAAATGTATCAAATTTCTAATACCACATCCTTGGTGATTTTTTTAACCCATACAAAGACTTTTTAAACTTGCATAGCAGTTCTTTCTTACCATTCACCACAAAGTCTTCAATCACTTCTTGTATATCTCTTCTTCTAGATCCTCAAGAAGAAATGTTGTCTTCACATCCTTCTATTCTAACTCAAAATCAAAAGCAACAACAATAGATAAAAGTAATCTAATAGAAGCTCCCTTGGGAATAGGAGAAACAATATCACCGAAATCAATTCCTGGCACCTAGGAATAACCTTTTGCTGGCAACCAAGCTTTGCATTCCTCTAGCTTCCCTTTTGGATTCATCTTCTTCTTAAACACCCACTTTCTTCCAATGGATTTTTTTCCAACCGACAACTCCACTAGATCTCATGCCTCATTTTTGTCCAAAGATGCCATTCCATCAACCATGGCCTCTTTCCAAAGTTTTCCATCCTTTGAATCTACTACCTCCCTGATAGTTCTAAGATCATCATCAATAATAGATCAAGAAAAAATTGAACATAAAGCAGATGCACTATACCTTTCTGGTTGCCTTCTTTCTCGAACTGATCTTCTCACAGCTGGAGTTTGCGACTCTTCATATTTTGGTTCCACTTCTGTTGTAAAGTCTGATTCTTCCTCCTTTAGCTCAAACTCTATCTTTTCAGGTTCCTTTAGTAGGACTTCATGTTTAATAGAATATTTAACCTCTCTAAATGCCACATATCGGCTATATACAACCTTCCTTGTTCATGGGTTCCAAAGCTTATCACCTTTTAAACCATCCTTATACCCAATAAATATGCGCCCTTCAGATTTACTATCCAAATTGGTTCTTTTCTCCTTTGGAGCATGTACATATGCATCACAGCCAAATACCCTCAGATGTGAAAGAGATGGTTTCTTACTAGTCCAAACCTCATGTGGATTCTTATCCTCCAATGGTGATGAAGCTAATTTATTGACCAGGCAATATGCATTCTCCACCACCTCTGCCCAGAATTCCTATCCTAACCCGACACCACTCAGAATGCTTCTTTCTTATTCCATAAACTTCATGTTCATTCTTTCTACAACTCCATTTTGTTGAGATGTGTATGGAGTAGTCTTCTGTGAGGCTACATCACACTTCTTAAAGAACTCTTCAAATTCATTCTTGCAAAACTCTCCACCATTATCTATCTTCAACACTTTTATCTTCTTAACTGTTTAGTTTTCCACGAGAGCTTTAAATTCTTTAAACCTGTCAAAGAATTCGCATTTCTTTCTGAGAAAATATATCCATGCATTCCTTGAGCAGTCATATATAAATGATACATAGTACATAGTATTTCCTAGTGATGGAACTAACACAGGTCCAAACACATCACTATGCACAAGCTCTAATATCCCTTCTACCCTCTTATCAGTAGAGGGGAAACTCAATCAATTCTGCTTCCCATATACACAATGTTCAGAGAAATAAATATCCATAGAGAAATTAGACATAACTTCTACCATACCATTACAATGTAGTACTCCAAGGCCCTTCTCTCAAATATGTCCAGGACTTTGATGCCATAGCATGATCTTTTCTCCATAAACCACTAGATTTTCTGCTCCACTTTGAGGAACCATAGAACCATTTCACCCATCGATAATAGTGTTACCCGGAAGCTTGTAAAAATTTTCAATCTGAACTCCCCGCATCAATACTAGTTCTCCCCAAACCATCTTGCAAGTATCTCTCTCGAATACTATTTTTACACCTGCATCATCCATCTTGCTTACAAAAATCAGGTTTCGTGCCAACTTAGGAATATGCAGAACACTTAGAAGTTTTCTAATCCTTCCACCTTACAACTTCCGCTTGAATTTTCTATGTTTGATGATTCTAGCCTTCCTATCATACCATAAGAAGACATCACCACCATCATATTTCTCATACTCGTAGAACCAGCCCCTATGGGGAGTGAAGTGAAAGGATACACCTGAGTCAATCAACCATGCCTCGTGATCTACATGTGTACTTGAATAAGAATCCAAGTACACATCCCCACCTTCATCTGAGGTGGTTCTCGCCTCTCTAAAAGGAGCTTTATCAAAGCCCTTTCCTTTTGAAGGACCTTTAGATCTACAATCCTTTATGAAGTTCCCTTCTTTTCCACATTTCCAGCACACCTTTACAAGTTTTCCTAAAGATTTAGATATCCCCCTAGATTTATATCTCCCACTCGAGGACTTATTTTTGTTTATGTTCTGGGGCCGTCCTTGTAGGGATAAGACATCTCCATTCTGTCCCTCCATGTCTTTCTATCTCATATCCTTCGACAGCAAGGATGAGAATATTTCATCGCAATTCAAGGTAGTTGTATTCCTACCTATTGCAACAACCAAACTATCCCAAGAATCTATTAGAGAATACATCAAAATGATACACATATCTTCATCTAAAATTTTAATATCAATAGATAACAATTTACATACCATACTATTAAAGGCGTTTAGATGCTTTTTCAATGAATCTTCATCCTTCATCCTCAAGTTTTACATTTTTTTCCGTAGGAACAATTTGTTCACTAGAGACTTAGATTGGTACAATGTCCTTAACTTGTCCCATAAAGCATTCATCGTAGCTTCCCCTGATATATTAAATAATATTGAATTTGAGTTACACTACCATATTATTCTCTTTGCCTTCTGTTCCAACTTTCCTCAGTCTTCATTTGACACTGTCGATGATTTAGTACCTAGATCTACCACGATCCACTGATCTTTATCCACCAACAGATCCTCCATCTTGAGTTTCCACAACTCAAAAATATGACCATTAAATTGGTCTTTATCTTTCCACTGATCGCCATATCCTTTCACCACAAGAATTGATCCTGTAGATCTCCCATGGGCTCGGGCAAAACCCCTTAGCAATAAAGACGACCCTTTGAAGTTGAAACAACTCTGATACCAGATTTAGATTTTACCCTTGTAAAAAATTACGTGTATACGTCGTAGAAACCAGTGAGGTCTATGAATGGTATCTCTAACAGCGGCAACTTTGTGGGCCTCTCGTAATCAGGCCTGATGTATCTAGATGATGTTGTACCTCTGAGATAATAATGGTCAGCTATTATGGCAGAGCATCTAAGATAATTGTTTTGGCATTTTATTTTAATTTGGGAGACAAATGGATGAAATAGATATAGAAATGATGTGCCTAATCTCTTGAATAATATCAATATCTCAGCAGAGGGCTCCTATAAATATTTACACAGTGAAATAGCTTTTATGATGATGAGCATAAACATAAAAGTAATATGATTGCCACAATTTTCAAATTGAAAGCTAGATAATCATAAGTATCAAAACCTTTAAACTATGTTTACAGGTTTGAGAAAATACACGAGCTTACAAAGGATGTTAATGATTTATTAATTTTGAGAGGATTAATTAAACAAACACTCTATTAATTCATTCTCTTTATAGATTATCACTTCAGGATGCTTACAAGAATAAATTGAAATACAATTACTCCTATCTAGTTATCTCTGCAAGACACAAGTATATGAAGAAAAACATAATGAATGACACTGGAAACACTTATAGAAAACACAAACTGTGCAAAATAGAATTTAGAATCCTTTTCTTTGTATTAATGATCTAGAAAGATTAATTGCCACAGATGTGTAGAAATGCTTCTTCAAGTGTGCAACCCTTAATAACTCGTGAAGAGAGTTATTTATACAACACTAGGACGAAAAATATCCTAAACTACTTTTAAAAAAATAGATTATTTACACAATCAAAAATAAAACTGTCTAATGATCTGGCACTGCGTTGGTGATGCGCTGTTTGATGACTATCACTAAAAAATTTGAAAAGTGGTTGAAGCTAGATGACTGTTCCCTTAAAAACTGAATGGTGTTCAACAATCCTTAATCAAGTAAATCTATTAATTCTTACCCTTGTTTCTTATCTGGGATAGAAATCTTTGTTATCCTCTTGTAGATTTCATCCATTTCGGTATATTTAGTAAAAGTGGATTTACCAAAAATATCTGCTTAATTTCATCCAGGATGAAGAAAAAATCCCTGAGTTTTTTTACTATGAGAGCTGGTGTTGCTGATCCTTTGATATTAGCTACTGAAGATGCATGGGTGCCCACCTCTGTTAGCTTTTTGACATAATCCTCAATTGGCATAAATTTTTCATTAATAACCATCATAGAAGGTAAATCTTTGCTCATCAAAGGTTCAATTTTGTTGAAGAATCTCTGAACCATGTTTTTAACATTGTTGCACTTTTCTTGTAGCTGAAGGTTGAGATTTCTTAGTGATAATCTTCTTTACTTCTAATATTGTTGTAGTTTTGTCACTTATCCTTAACTCCTCAAGCTCATAGTCATCCTTGGAATTCAGAAATTCGATTATATCAGAGGAATTCTCTAGCATATCCTCCAGCTGCCTAGTTATGGATTCCACTGCTTCCTAAGCTTTCTCCAAGAGATCTTTTTGATTGAATATTATCTTAATGGAGGGCCAAATCTCCTTGCTTGCCTCTGTGATTTCTTCCCACAGAATTTCTTTCGCTAAACCCAACTTGTTTCCTATGAAAGAATCTATGAGTTCTTTCTTCAACATTTCCACTTGGCCTTTGAGTTTGTTTGTTTTAGTTGTGTGTGAGTTGTCTGAGATAGACTTCATAAGATGTTACTCTTTGAGTTCATCCTTTAGTTTATTGATTTCTCCTATCTGGATAGACAGGTTCCGAACAGCTTCAGTAAGTTGTTCAACTCCTTCTGTTGTACCGTTGTCATTATAGTGGTTCTAGTAGAAACTGTAGTGATGGGAACTGCTGCAAGAGAGAGTACATCCACTGAAGTTTGAATGTTCTTGATAACTTCCTCCTTCTCCTTAGCCAATTTCTCCATCTGCTCCTCCATTTGTTTTATTCGCAAATTTTGTTTTGTGATGAGTTTCATCATCTCTGACTTTTGGGTCTCTGTCTCCTCGATTTCTTTGGCCATTGGATCCTCAGATGATGGTAGTTTCAACTGTTTCTTTAGTGTTGTAACCTCAGTGTTCTTTTTCTTAATGAGCTCCTCTGCAGAATTTATGTTTGAGGGATCATATCCCATCCTGAGCACTAGATTTTCCAAAGATTGAATCTTCGAATCTTTTGCTAATGAGGAGACCTTCTCCAGCTTTAATTGTGATTGAATGTTGGCCAATGTAACCTGCATCTTTGACAAACTCATAGAAGTGTTTGTCAAGGTTGAAGAAATCATCTGTCTAGTTTGTTTGTGCATCTCAATTTGATCAATTGGATGCACATCCTTAACATTAAACTGAAAAGAAGTGTGTTTCTGGTATTCTGCTACAGTCTTGGGCTGAGGAACTTGGGCCTGCAAGAAAACCATTTTCATCTTCCCCTTCTTAGAGACAAAGACTGAAAGAAGCCTTGGTTGAGAGCTGGAAGAATGCTTCAAGAACTGGGTGTAAGTATTCAACTTCAATTCTTCATTCTTTCTTTTGATTTCACTAAAGACATGTAATATGTCTTCTTCTGTATTCTCTGTAATGAATCCAGCAGTTTGAACTATCTGTTGTTCATGAAAAGTAGTAGATTGAGTTGGAGATTGTATAGACTGTTCACCAGACTATGAATCAAAATTCATAGAGACTCTTCGTTTCTTTTTCCTATGAAAAACCTTGAAGCCTTGGCTTGTTGTCTCTGTTGCAGGTGAAGATTGTTCTTCCCTCCCTCTCTCGCCTATCTTTCCCTATGCAATTGGAGTTTTCACATTAGATGTAGAGACTACCTTCTCCTCAGCCTCATGGAGGGTATTCTCTCTCCATTTCAACTAATTTTTGAACTGTTCTATCTCAGGCCTAACTCTATGACGATATGTTGTGAACTTATTTTCCACCCTGAGTTTGGAGATGACTCCCAATGGGTCATATGACCAAGAGAAATTAAGAGAAAATTTCATTTCCTTTAGCAACTTATCAACTTCCTCCCCTGCTGCCTTGGTATTACAAAGGAAGGGACCAACTTGAGCTTTGAGCTTACGATTTCTTTTTGGAAACTACAAATGTACTTCATCTGCATTCAATCTTTGCCTCAAGTAGTCTAGTGAAATGATTCTAAAAGGGAGTTACTTTTGCAGTTTGTAGGATGGAATCTCATAGCCAAAAACCCTAATTTATGCGTAGTTCTGATAGCAATACCAATCTCCTATTGCAGCATGATCTATGAACTAAAGTTCTTTGACAATCTCTTCACTGATCCTTCATAATGGAGTGCTACTCATAAGGCTGAGGGCTAGATGAATAAACAGTTCTATGAGCTACTTATATGTGAATTCTTCTTTCTCCTTCATCCCCATTGAAATCCAAAAAATCACTCACTGTGGCAATCCTTCTTCATCAAGTTTCTACAAAGAAAATGGGAAATTGTCTCTCTGAAAATATATAAAAGGATACACAAGTATTGAAGCATATTTGAATACTTCTTCAATGTTAAATTTGAAAAACTGCTCATGTATGGTTGCAGGTATGAAATGACTGAAATCATAAATAATAGTAGGGTTAGAATAAGAAGAGAATATGGATAAGAAACCAAGGATGGCTTCATTGGCAGACTGAATAGAGTGATAACCAAGCAAATAGGACAGGATAGTAGTAATATGCCTGGTTCTATCAGGAAACATAGATGAATCATAAGGGGTATTTCTCTTTGGTAGAAGACTACCAATTGCTAAAAATAGTTCCAGGGTCTGGGATCTCTTGGTAAATTCCAATTTGTTATAAGCTTCTATCAAGTTTTCATGAGAAAAAAGATGATTTTGTGTAGTGGCAAGGGCCTGCAACATTTTATCAATTGAATCAACATTAATAGGACAGTGGATTTCTCCAGTAGATGAGATAATGGCTCTCTGGATGGGATCATAGGATTCATGGCATCTTCTCACGAACTCTAGAGCTCTGTGTATTTGTGGAAAAATATAGTGAGGTAATTGGGATTCTCAGAGCCCAATTTCATCACTCTGGTCAATTAGCTGTTCTTCCCACCAACAATAAATTTCAAATAAATCAAATTGAGAAGAAGTCTCAATGATTTTGCAATCCTTGTCAACTAATGGAGTATGGTGGAAATCAATATGTGGTTGAATTAGAGTAATTGAAACTTCTGCAATTGCTTTTCTCTTGGGAGGCATTTTGTCAAATGAAATTATGGACTGTAAATGACAAAATGGTAAAAGGAGTTACCAGAGTGGAGACAGGTAACTGACAAGTGGACCTGGAAGATGTGCTTGCAAGGAGGATAAGTGGCTACTAGAATGTCTGACAGTGGTTGAGCTGTTGAGCAGGTGGGCTTGAAAAATAATCTCATTCACAAAAGTTAATTATGTAACCTTTGAAATGCATGACACAGTGTTTATAAAGAGAAAAATGGAGTGGGAAGGTGGCATTGAATGTTTGAAAGTTCATTAATTATCCAATGGGTTAATTAACAGACATTTGGTTATAAATGCGCTGGAGGGGAAATGAATGGGCAATGGATAAGCGACAGATGATTGGATGGGAAATATGAAGTGAACGTAACCTGGGGTGGCGATGACAGCTATGAAGAATATCGCGTTTGGGGGTAAGACAGAGTGGTTTGTGGTTTTGGGATTTTTAGTCTCGAAAGACTAAAAGGTACCTTTGTGGTTTATATAGGTGGTATTGAAGACTGCCCATTTCGGTTCCCCCCTTCCCCCCGTCGATATACTTCGGATGGCGAATGAGGGCTGAAAGGGAGTGTGGGTTGTATGATTGCAAAGGATTGTGTGGGATGAGAGGTGAGGTGGAGGGAGTTTAATATGTGAGCGGAGAATGAATGGTGGGGTCACGATATGATAGGTGGACGTGGCGGTTGTGGGTCTGGATGTTTTATTGAATGAAGTGATAGCATATGAATGAAATAACATAAATTCCAAACATTGGTTATTTGAAAAATGACACAAGAGGTCAATTGAACAGCAACTGAACAACAATTGAATAGCAACTGAACATCAATTGACTCTACGCCGTTGATCTCCTCTCTCTAGATCTAACAGTCAACAATGACATTGCAAATCGCACTTTCTTCCACCCAAGGTTCATTCACTCATGAATTATGCGATGCGATATTGATCCCACGGTCAACAATCATCAGTCATCCAACAATTGACAGCAGTATCACACAGGGAACTTGCGCGATGCTTAGTTGCCTTCAATGTTTCGATCATTAGGAAATAACCATTTCATCATCTCAAACTTTCACATTTCTACCTACCCTTCTATTCCTAATATTTTTACGTATCCTTCCAGAGTGCATTTGAACTAGCAACCCAATATTTTCTTTTTATAAACAATCTATCTCTATACTTTATTTCTTTCGTTGGCTTAGACTAAAATGTTGAGCCAATTTATTTTCTATTTGTGAGAATTAATTTAAAACAAATCCAATTATGATGCAACTATATAATTGGATAAAATAACCTAGTGTGGCGTCTAAACAAATTGCACAAAACTATTATTTTTCAAACTGAATTTAGAACAAAGTAGTGGCATTTAGATTTGTAACACTTTTAGAGTTGATTTCTTTTTATTTTCTGTCTAACCTAACATTTTATTTCGCCTTCATTTTTTAAGGCATTTAACTTAACATTTTCTTTGATATGGATATTTATCAAAATATTTCCTAACATATTTTATTAGTATTCTTTTTGTCGATAATCCTATTTTAACATTTTGTAAATAAATTTTATTTTTTGTCTAATTTATTTTAACTTATCAAAACCAAGAAATGCTATAACAAATGACAAGATTTCAATGCCACTCTCTAAAATACATTGAACTTTTGGGTATTGTCTCATGCCATTCCATTGGATGGAAATGTGCTAAACACTACTGATCATAGCCAAGGGATTACTAGCAGTCCGTAATCTCACAATAGATATCTACCGCATTCTCTCCCTTGCCATCCCAGAGGTCGTATATATACACATATGTGTACACTTAGACGTACATTATCCCGAATCAAGTGAGGAATTTGTTCACAAGATGTTAAACTCAAGCACAAGGATGGGGCAAAGTTGACGTTGTAATCAAGAGGGGAGAATGTCGAAGAGCCCCAAAACTGACTTACCTCATGAACACTAACGACTACGTGTCCTCGAGTTAATGGTATTTGTAAGTGCGTAATATGGCCTCGTGGTCGTTCTGCAGACATAATTTATTGATAGCCTGAAAGTCAGTTCGCATGGGAATCGCATGTTATTTGAGGTATCACATACCATGTAAGGGAATAATACAAGGAAATTGGAAACTTTGCATTCTTTCATTATTCTATAGAGGTATTACATATTTAATTAAGTCAAAGCGATGAAAACTAACCCTCGCATCGATAATCCTAAAAATACAGTCTTTATCGATAATCCTAAAAATACAGTCTTTATCCATCCCAATAAAACACATCCCCTCCACTTTCTTTACAAGTGAAATTGCGTTGATTAACTTGCAATTGAGCAAAAACATATCTTTTATCAGCCCTAACTTAAGACTACTTTAACTTTCTTTATACCTAAAAAAAAATGCGTATAAAAAATGTGTATATAATCAAACCGGTTCCATTTGAGCAACTCAAAATTTTCGAAATTAGTAGGTTATTTTGCACACTTAAAATTTTCGAAATTAGTAAGTTATTTTGCACGCAGATTGCAACCGATGTCTCCAACTTCACGCGCAAGGGAGCTACATTGTCGTAACGACTGGGAAACCATAGATGAGGCTCTGCCGGGAAAAAGGGTTTTCTATTATTTGTAAATGCTGAGGTTGTGTTACAGCAGAGCCGACTTTTTCGAGCTCACCAATCCCATTACTCTATGCCAACGCTTTTCACTAAATGATCCTGTCATCTTTAATCAAAGATAGCGACTTCTCCTTACCTTTCTTGGGCGTGGCCAGTTTGCTCACTTGTTCTTTGCTACTTCTCAAGGAGTTTTAAGCAAACTCCTACTTCTCTCAAGTTGGAGCCACGTGAGAAAAAGTTTGTGGACAAAGCTAGGTGGGAGAGAGGTAGTTGTTGAGATGAAGGGTTGATGAACGAGAGAAATAAAGTTCTGGAGCCTGCGACTTGTGTGCGGAGAAATAAGGTAGTCCTCCTAGCTTGTGTTCATTGTGGGAGATAGACATCCTGCAATCATAGGTGGCAGCCCTTTGTGCCCTATTTTTGTCTTCATCGGAGCAGCGTAAGAAGACCATAGTGGGTTGAAGTCCCTGAGTAGGTCAGGAGCAGTAGTGGGAAGTTAATATTTTTTCACAAGTGGAGTTGTGAGCAACTTGATAGGAGTCTCGATGTGTTGTGGCCTTGATGGAGGAAGGCACAAATAGAGAGAAGATTTGATAGCCGAGATTCAATGGTGAGATAGACTTGGAGCATTGATAGAGGTAGAAGCCAGAAATCAGAAGCCACACGATGGCTAGGTATATGGCACGATCGAGAGGAGCTAAGAGAGCGCACTACAACGAGATGGTCAAAGTATCTTTTCGAGGGCAGATTGATTATTGATGGACTAACACTAACGCCTAGTTTTGTATCTAGTACTAGTATATGTATGAGGGCCGTTATCCCTGGTATGGGAGCCCTAGACTGTTGTATTATATGTTTTTAATATAACTAAGTTGGGTTGAAAAATGTAAGAAGTTCTATATATTATGTGCATGTGTGACTTATTGTCATTTATGTTCTATTGTGAAAAGTAGTATCGTTGAGATACATGGTTTGGTATCATTAGATATTTAAGAATATTTGTTAGACCGAAGATCATGGAAATTCAACATGGTATCATAGCATATATGTGCTACTTTGAGGGACGGTGAATCAAAGTGTGCACAATGAAGCAACTCAGAGGGATTTGTGGGTGTCTAAAGGTATGGAACAACCTATATCGCGAACTCATTATAAGAGTGGAGGTTTTAACCCTATATAGAAATTACCTGCATACAAATTCTAAAAATAGAAAATAAACAATGGTGAGAGCATAAAACATAAAACACATATACACAAAGATTTTCCCCTGGCTCCAAAACCCACGACTATCAAATTGATTTTTCATTATATTCCTTTCAATGTTACAACACATATATACACATTCCGAAGCAATCATAAACCCCATTCCATTAACCATGTATTAGAACATAACCATAGTTCCCTTGACCAGATCTACAAAATGCCAAGGATAGAAAACTGTCATGCCCAAACCATGTGCAAAACCCATGAAAAAAACCATAGGTAGGTCCGCCAACCTAATATACTCTCCAAAAAATAAATTCTCGGGGCTCTATCGCCCCCCTCTGTGACCCCCCAACTATACCCTATGTAACGAAGGGGGTGTTGTCGCCCCCTCTCTAACCCGCTGCTTCACACGTGAGGCTAGTCATGGAAAGAATATAACACACACCCAACATTCTCCCACTTCTTGTTTTCTTTTCACAAAGGGGGTCAAAAGAGAGCTTACTCATTGGTCTAGTCTTGCAATGCCCACTGCTTCTCTACATGAAGAAAACTTCTCAGTGTTCATAGACTTCATCAATGCGTCTACAACATTCTTCAAAGTGTTCACTTTTACCAGCAACACCTTTTCGTCCTCAATCATATCCCTCACAAAGTGATACTGAACATCAATGTGCTTTGTCTTTCAATGATAACTAGGGTTATTTGACAAGAAATTTTCACATTGGCTATTACATTCTATCCTTATAGCTTATTGTACTAACCCCATACTTGAACACAATCTCTCGAACCAAAATGCTTCCCTACTTGCATGAGTGGATTCCATGTATTCTTCCTCTGTAGTTGAAAGTGCCACTACAAAATGTCTCTTTCTCATCCAACTGAATGCACCTTCAAATAGGTTAAACACATACACACTAGTAGATATTCTTCCATCCATATCTCTAGCCTAGTATGGATCAATAAAGCCATGGTTTTCCAAAACTTTGTCCAATCTTGGTCTTCCTTGGTAGCACAAACCATAATAACTAGTTCCATGCAAATACCTGAAAAACCTGCTTCACTGTTGTCTAGTTCTCCTTCCCTAGTTTTGAAATAAACATGATCAATACTCCCATTGCATGTGCAATGTCTGGTTTAGTACAAACCATTGCATACATCAGGCTATCGACTCCACTTGCGTATGGAAGACGAGGCATGTCCTCGTCCTCTTCTTGTGTATTGGGATAATGTTGTGTAGAAAAATTTACAACTACGGGAATAGGAACCTTCACCAGTTTACTATCTTGCATTTTAAACCTTTGCAGTATTGTCTCAACATAATTCCTTTGGTTTAACTAGAGCTTCCTCTTTTCCCGATATTGTTTAATTTCCATGCCCAAAATATAATTTGCAACACTAAGATCCTTCACGCCGAATTTGGAGGACAATTGGGTCTTCAAATCATGGATAATTTCTTTGTCATTTCTAATCAACAACATATCATCCACATACAACACTAAATAAATCACACGATGACCAATTAATTTAAAATATACATAGTGATATTCTTTGCTTCTAGTGAAGCCAAGTCCCCGTATAAATGTATCAAAATTCTAATACCACATCCTTGGTGATTGTTTTAACCCATACAGGGACTTTTTTAACCTGCATACCAGTTCTTTTTTACCCTTCACTAAAAAGCCTTCAGATCACTTCATGTAGATCCCTCCTTCCAGATGCCAATGAAGAAATGTTTTTTTTCACATCTTTCTGTTCTACCTCAAAATCAAAAGCAACAACAACTGATAAAAGTAATCTAATAGAAGCTGCCCTAGCAATAGGAGAAAAAATATCACCAAAATCAATTCCTGGCACCTGAGAAAAACCTTTTGCTAGCAACCAAATTTTGTATTGCTCCACCTTACCTTCTTCTTTCATCTTCATCTTAAACACTCTTTTGCTTCCAATGGCTTTCCTTCCAACCGGTAACTCCACAAGATCCAAAGCCTCATTTTTGTCCAAATATGTCATTTCATCAACCATGGCCTCTTTCTAGAGTTTTCCATCCTTTGAATCTATTACCTCATTGATAGTTTTAGGATCATCATCAGAAATAGATAAAGAAAAATTTGAAGAGAAAGCAGATGGACTATACCTTTCTGGTTGCCTTCTTTCTCGAACTGATCTTCTCAGATATGAAGTTTGTGGCTCTTCATCTTTTGGTTCCTCTTCTGCCATAGAGTTTGATTCTTCCTCCTTTAGCTCAAACTCTATCTTTTCAGGTTTCTCTGGTAGGATTTCAAGTTTAATAGCATATTTCACCTCTTTAAACATCACATCTTAGTAGTACACAATGTTCCTTTTTTATGGGTTCCTCAGCTTATAACCTTTTAAACCATCAGTATACTCAATAAAGATGCACCTTTCAGATTTACTATCCAACATGGTTCTTTTCTCCTTTGGAACATGTACATATGCATTATAGCCAAATACCCTCAGATGTGAAAGAGAGGGTTTCCTACTAGTCCATATCTCATGTGGATTCTTATCCTCCAATGGTGATGAAGGTGATTTTTTGACCAGGTTACATGCAGTCTCCACTCCATCTTCTCCGAATTCTTGTCCTAAACTGACACCACTAAGAATGTTTATTTCTTATTCCATCAATGTCCTATTCATTTTTTCTACAGCTTTGTTTTGCTGAGGTGTGTATAGAGTAGTCTTCTGCTGTCCTATACAACAATTCTTACAAAACTCTTCAAATTCATTCTTGCATAACTCTCCACCATTATCTATCCTCGGCAATTTTATCTTCTTAATTGTGTATTTTTCGACTAGAGCCTTAACTTCTTTAAACTTGTCAACGACTTCACATTTCTTCCTAAGAAAATATATCCATGCATTCCTTGAGAAGTCATCTATAAATCATACATTGTACACATAATTACCTAGTGAAAGAACTAACACAGGTCCGACAACATCATTATTCACAAGCTCTAATAGCCCTTTGACTCTCTTAGCACTAGAGGGGAAACTCACCCAATTTTGTTTCCCATATACACAATGTTCATAGAAATCAAAATCTAGAGAGAAATTATACATAAGTTCTATCATACCATTACCATGTATTATTCAAAGGCCATTCTCTAAAATATGTCTAAGCCTTTGTTTCCATAGCACGGTATTTTCTCCATAGACCACTAGATTTTTTGCTCCACTTTCAAGAACCACAAAACTATTTCACCCATCAATAACAGTGCTACCTAGAAGCTTGTACAAAGTTCCAATCCAAACTCCCCGCATCAATACCAGTTCTCCCCGAACCATCTTGCAGGTACATTTCTCACATTATTTTTACACCTGCATCATCCATGTTAATTACAAAAATCAAGTTTCTTGTCAACGTAGGAATATGGAGAGCACCTCGAATTTTTTTAATCTTTCCACCTTGTACCTTCAGCTTGAATTTTCTGTGTTTGATGATTCTAGCCTTCCTTTCATCCCCTAAGAATACATCACCACCATCATATATCTCATACTTATAGAACCACCCACTATGGGGAGTGAAGTGAAAGGATGCAACTGAATCAATCAAGCATGCCTCATGACGTACATGTGTACATGAAGAAGAAGCCAAGTATGCATCCCCACCTTCATATGAGGTGGTTTTCGCCTATGTGGAAGGAGCGTCATCAGATGCCTTTTCTTTCTCAGGAACCTTAGATCTACAATCATTTTTTAAGTTCCCTTCCTTTCCGCATTTCCAGCACACCTTTACGACTTTTCTAGAGATTTAGATCTCCCACTCGAGGACTTATTTTTGTTTTTGTTTTGGGGTCATCCTTGTACAAACAAGGCATCTCCATTATATCACTCCATATGCTTCCAATTCATCTCCTTCGACAGCAAGGATGAGTTTATTTCATTGCACTTCAAAGTAGTTGTATTCCTACCTATTGCATAACCAAACTATCCCACGAATCTAGCAGAGAACACAACAAACTAATGCACTTATCTTCATCTAATATTTTAACATGAATAGATAACAACTTACTTACCACAGTATTAAAGGCATTCAAATGCTTTGTCACCGAGTCTTCATCCTTCATCCTCAAGTTATACAACTTTTTCCATAGGAACAATTTGTTCACTAGAGAATTAGATTGGTACAAGGTCCCTAACTTATCCCACAAATACTTCATCATATCTTCCCCCGATACATTCAATAATATTGAATCTGAGATACACAACCATATTATGCTATTTTCCTTTTGATCCAACTTTCCCCAGTCTTTATTTGACATTGCTGATGGTTTAGTACATAGATCTACCACGATCCACTAATCTTTATCCATGGAAGATCCTTCGTCTTGAGTTTCCAAAACTCAAAACTCAAAACATTAAATTTCCTTGTCGCTATCTTTCCCCTTCTCGCTATATTAGTTCACCGCAAGAATCGATCCCATAGATCTCCACTGAAAACGGTCTACCATAGGCCCAAGTAAAATCCCTCAGCAGCAAAAGTGCCCCCTTGAAGTTGAAACAACTCGTATACCAAATTTAGGTTTTACCCCTGTACAGAAATAACCTACGTACGAATTCTAAAAGTATAAAATAAACAATGGCCAAAGCATAAAACATAAAACAGATATACAGAGAGATTTTCCCTTGAATTCCAAAACGAGACTACCATATTGATTTTTCATTATGTTAATATGAATGTTATAGCACATATATATACATTCCAAAACATTCATAAACCCAAATCTATTTACCATGGGTTAGAAGATAGTCATAGTTTCCTTGACTGGATCTACAAAATACCATGAACAAAAATCCATCATGCCCAAAACCATGTGTAAAACCCATAGAAAAAACCATAGGTAGTTCCGCCCACCTACTATATGGTCCAAAAAATATAAAACACGCCAAACAAACAGAAATGACGATTCTTATTACTGTAGAAAGCCTTTTCGTCAATCTAAGGATTGTTATAAAAGAAAATATAATGAGTCCACACACAAAAATCGAAGGAATAATGAAAATTTTGTAAACAAATACATGGCCATCAGCGATGGATTTAAAAATCTTAAATTGATTGTTTCTGATGTTACATTATCTGTGGAAACCGATGATGTGAATGCTTGGTTCATTGATTTTGGTGCATCACTCCATATGGCTTGTAATAAAGATTGGCTTGACGAATATTATGAGAACTTTGATGGAACATAATTTTTTCTAAGCGATAACAAATCACTTAAAGTTCATGGTTATGGAGTAATAGGTGTGAATTTCGCTAATAGACAAGAGAAACAAATCCATAATGTGATGTATGTTACTGGTATCAAAAATAATTTAATTTATGTTTCTGTTGTTGCTGACCAGGATTTGAAGTTGGAATTTGTTAGATCACATTGTGTTGTGAAAGATATTCATGATCACTACAAGGTTATTTCCACAGGTACCAAAGTTGGAGGCTTGTATAAGTCGGATGTGACGGGGACAAGTCATCAAGCGTTGGTATCTATAGCAAGGTCAACAGTAGAATTATGACATCATAAGTATAGACATCTAACTCACAATGATTTAATGTTACTTCAAAAGAAGACAATGGTTGAAGAATTTCATTTTATGATGAATGATCATATTGAATGTGAAACATGTGTACTTGGAAAGCAACATAGGAAGAAATTTCATATACATAAATATAAAATAAAGAGGGAAATACTTGAATTAATTCACACCGATGAAAGTGAACCTATGAAAACTAGATCTCTTGATGGAGCATGGTATTTTCTTATTTTTGTTGATGATAAATCTAGGTATGCATGGGTCTATTTCATAAAAAGAAGAGTGATTTTTTTGACTAATTTAAAGAGTTCAAGAGTATGGTGGATAAAAAACTAGTAAGTGCATAAAAATTCTCATATATGATCAGGGGAGAATATAAATAAAGAGAATTCAATTAATATTGTAAAAAAAAATGAGATTTTAAATCAATTTACAGTACCCACTTACACTTTAGCAAAATGGAGTTTAACCACTAGGAGAATGTGCACTTAGTATGCTTCAAGACAAAAATAATCTAATGGTTTTTGGGCCGAAGCCATTAATACTATTGACAAAGCATATTGAGACACAACATTTTGTACAAGATAAAAGCCAATCAAAAGAAACTGACTTATCATATTGTAATAAAAATGAAAATGCCGTTGACATATTCACCCAGCCTCTTGAAGAAGCTAAATTTCAAATTTGTAAAAATAAATTGTAAAAAATCCAAATTATGTTGTCACCGTAGTGAAACTTAGCCCGGCACGCAGATTGATATGTAAGTCTTTATTAAAAGGTAGTGTAAGAATATTATTCACAACCACACCAAACACTGTTCCATGATCGATGGTAGATAATGCATAATTTATAATCGACATTGTAATCGGCGGAGTCACTATCTGCGGCTCCTTCACGTATAAATTGCTACATTTGGTTATGAAGTTCTCAAATTTTGTTTGTGACTCCATCTGTGATAAACCAAGCACCCAAAAACTGACTTACCTCATGAAGAGTAACAACTACGTGTCCTCGAGTTAATAAAATTTGTAAGTTCGTAACATGGGGTCTTGGTCGTCCCGAGGACATAACTTTTCCTGGATGATGTTGAGTGGTCATTGTCTGATTTGTAAGTGCGTAACATGGGTTTTTGGTCGTTCCGGGTACAAATAATTCGTGGATGACGTATAGTGGAATCTCCCATATATCATCACATGTTATTTGATTTATCACATGCCATGCAAGGGAATAATACATAGGAATTGGAAATTTTGCCTTTCAAGATCGTTAATTCAAAGAAAATTCTAAATAAAAACTAAGCCTCACATCGAGGATCCTAAAAATATAGTCTTTATCCATCTAAATTTAAAATTCACTCCACTTCCTTGAAACATGAAATTGCTTTGATTATCTTGCAAATACGTGAAAATATAATATTTTGTTAGCCCTAACTTAAGACTGTTTTAACTCCATTTATACTAGAAATGCGTATATAATCAAACAGTTCCTTTTGACCAAACTTAAAATCTTCCAAACTAATAAGTTATTTTGTATGAAGATTGCAACCGAGGTCTCCAGCTTCACTCACAAAGGGAGCTACAATGTCATAATGACCGGGAAACCATAGATATGGCTCTGCTAGACAAAAAGGCGTTCTATGATTAGTAACTGTTTTTCGTGCATACCTTTTGCAAATGTTTTGGAATTTTGAACTAATATTATTTTGGTGTAATCGAATTTATAGAATAAATTGCTTTTTCAAATGTTTTTAGAATTTTGAAATAATATTATTTTCATATAGTCGAAGAAATTAGTTGTTTTCAGTGTTATTTGTTTTGATTAATTTTAATGAAAATTATATTGAAATTTTTAAAAACATGAGTTTAAATTATTTACTCACTATAATTTTAGTGTTTGTGTTTTAGGAGTTTTCAAGATTGCTAAATCTATTTATGCATTCAAAAGTGTATTTGAGTTTTCAAGGTTGTTAAATCTATTTATGCATTCAAAATGTATTTTAAATAACAATAAATATTAAAATTAAATTGCACATAGATTTTTAAAAAGTTGAGTTTAAATTTTTTAATCTACATAATTCTAGGGCTTCAGGGAATCCATTTATATTTCAAAAATATATTTTAAGCAACAAAAAATTATGAAATTGTATTGCAAGATTTTGTAAAATTCGAGTTGTTAGAGACCTATAATAATAGGATTCATTATTTTGAATTGACTATGGTCAAGTCTTGTAATATTATACATACATTTTCTTTCTGCAAATGTTTTTCATATTAAAACTAAAAAAATGTGAATAGAGTATGTCCTAAAAGAAATATCAAAGGAAAAAAAGAATAAGAAAAGATCAAAAAAATGAAAAAATATGAACCCCAAACAAAAACAAATCATGAAAGTGTGCAAGTCCAAGTGCCATTAGTTTTTACTTCACTATTTGAAATAATGGCTGTGTGCAGCTTGTCATACATGCGACAACCCATGATAGTCAAATTGTTTAAGCTTGACTACTTCATGCTTTAATTTCCCGTTTATAGTTAGAGAATAAAGATCTGGCCAAACTGTTTAATCTTGGTAGATCAGTAGATAGGTAGAGAAATAAAATATGCTCACAAGCTTAATCTGAGCCATTGGAAGATATAATGTTAGAGGTGGATAATTTTCTTTTCAAAAGAAAAATGAAACAAAGGGTCTGCTAGCTTAAATGCATCTAACAAAGTGAAGAAAAAATGTTAGGGTAAGTAAAAGGGTAAGTAGAAGAAAGGTTACAGAAAGTACAAATTTGATTGAAGCATAAGAACATCTATCATGTTTAATCATGTGTTTCAGTGTGCAAGAGCAATTATGAAAATAAAAGGATGCTTATAAGTTGATTTGGTTAACATCATCTTCATTTCATTTCACTCCCCACTAAATACTTACTAATTTCACCTTTCACCCTTTCATTGCTTATGAAAACACATTTTCCCTTCACTTTCACATGTACCCCTTGGTTTCACACATTCCCTAGAAAATTACCCTCTAAATTCATTCCCCTACCCAAAAACCCTTTTTCCATAGTGTGAAGCCCCTTTTCCCCTTTAAAACCATCACTTTTCCCATGATTGATTTCCCTAAAAACTGTAAAAACCCTAAAAAACCCTTTATCCTAAGTTTTATCCACCCCCCACATTACTAATTAACTCCACAAATATCATTTTCCTGACAACACTTGTTTAACTGGCCACCCTGGTGTGGTAAACTAACCCCGCTACATAAACCCCAGTCATTATATTCCTAATCCCGTCATTACTCATAAATGAATTACAAATCAATTATAATTAACCCTTGGGCCCTGCTAATTTCCACCCTAATTTCTTCTCGTGCAACTTGATCACGCAACAGTCATCCGATTTTCCACCCTAGATCTGATGGCGTGCATCCATATTGCATCCATTCACCTCCCGAACTTTACATGCCCGAGAGTGTGTGATATGATCGATATTGCCCGGGCCCCTTTTGGCTAGGTGGTAGCACTATGTGAACTCACATGCTCTTGGGAAAATATCACCTGATGGCCAAAAGCAGTGCGATGAACCCCTAAACTGCTTTGCCGCGTAAGGAAAATTCATGACTATTCATTATGTTCTTCGGTGCCAATTTCTAACCACTGCAGATTAAAAGCCGCAGACCCCCATTTTTACCCTTTTTGCTTAATTTTCTCCACGAAAGCTTCCAAGCCGCCCTGCAGAAACCCTAATTTCTGTAACTAAAGTCAACCGCTGAGTACCTTCCGAGTATGCCCCAGACACCCAATTCAGCCATCCATAGCATACTTGAAGCCACATTAGCAGACCAACTTGTAGTATGAACCTTAAATTCCAAGTATTTTGATAACAAACCAGAAACATCCCTCTCAAATTCAAGAATGTACAGTTAATTCGAATATTAAATTAATTGAATTTAATTAATTTCCCTTGAATTGAGAGTATTTCTCGTTGAATGCCCAAACCCCTATTGCGCAAACTACCATTACCCTATCACTGCACCTGAGTTTTCAAAACCTCATGGCTTCAGCTTGTATAAGCCTGATTCCCACATTTATCCTAAATATGGCTACCTAGACCTCTTTGGATGTCAAACCTATGTCAACCCCTCACCTGGACATTGACCATTTGGCCCTAGCAGACAGGGATTTCCAAATTAAAGACACTGCTACTCCAAACCACCTTCTGAAAATACACTGCTGGAGTAAGGATATGTTCCTAAACCATGATGATGACATCGACCTTTGGGAATCCAATTTGTCCAAGTATATATTCCCAGAAGCTCACTCATTTCCAGACGTTTTACATTTTTTTCATGCCTATTATATCCCTAACCAAAGGGATATTGTTGCCCCAAACCATGAGTTATTTTTCACCATTACACCTAAGTCAATACCCTAGATGCTTCAAATTCAATCTAGCCCCAATATAACCTCTCTATCCATTGGGAACCTATTGGACCTATACATCACACTAGACCCAGTCAAAATCAAGAAAATTTTCTAGAATTTCATCATTGAGGAACGCCATGCTCCTACAAACACTCCTCCCTCTGTTGCTGCCATTTTTCCAGAGACTGGCAGGCACATAATCACCATGCTCTCATGCATATTATGATACACATCAGATGAGCATGTGGATGAGGTCATCATGGCCTTCCTGACCATTTTCACTCCAGGGAAGCCTCCTGTTATTATGTATGATTATGCTCAGTTCGTTGCAGATAGAATGCATGAAAAATTCACCAGACTCCCCACTGAAAGAGTTTCCAAATACTCTTCAGTGTTATTTTATATGTTCTTATATTACTGGACATATAAGTTCCCTGTGAGGATCCAGAAATTGAACACCAAGGGAAAGGAGAGGTCAGTCATCTACTGGAAACCCTCGGTCCACAAGTTTTCCACAGCATTCACCTACAGAAACTTCATAGGTTTCTTTGTATACCCTGTCATGAACATGCTGACTTCTAAGATTTAGTCTAGAATCAGCCAAGAAATCAAGATAGTATTACGATTGGAAAAGAAAAACAAGGTGGGATATTGGTACCTGTACCAAAACCACACTAAGATCAAAATTTATCGCTATGAGCTAGCCCCCTATAAGTTGCCCAAATACCTCACTATACGGATATTTTCTCTTGAAAACCAAATCATCAACTCTGATGAGGTCCACTTCCTATCTTATAGGAAGAAAACAAAGTTCAAAGTGAAAAACCAAATGGGCCCATTCATTTGCGACAACAGAGAGGTTGGATAAGATACCGACAGGTTACTAAACGATTAATGCTAGTTTTGCAATCTTTCTCAGGTAAAATTTTTAACTCTAGGCAATTAAAATGGAGGTTCTACTTGATTCATTAAATTTATGGGAATTTGTTCAATAAATTTCTATAAATTCTCAAGGTAAGAGTAGAGGTGGAGTACCGTTGTTCCTTATTATATTAGGACTGGACGATAATAAGTTGTCTAGTATTTTGCATGAATATGGTGAAATAGATAATGCAAAAATATTTTGGGATATTCTTGAAACGAAGTACAATATGAAATAGGGTGAGAAAGCTTACAAATATGAAGACAGAGATTTAGTAGCAGATCTATAGAAAAAATATGAGATTGCTAAGAGAAACGTTTTGGAGAACTTAGCAGTAGCAGATGAGTTGAAGAAAGTGAATAGCCTCTTTGAAGTAGAGGTGGTGAATTCAGCAACGATGGTTGCTAATGTTAAAGAGCGAATTGCAAAATTTGTTGATGGATGTTTGTTTTATGAAAATGAATTGCAGGCTATATTTGAAAAGTATTGATTGATAAACTATTGTTTGTTGTTAATAAAGTGGAAGAATATGAAGAGGAAATTGTAGTTTCAATTAAAGGGACAAGAAAATCTGAAGATGCCAAAATTGATTATGATGCCAAGATAAATTTTATTGAAGAATGGGTTGAGAAACGTTTTGAACAAATTGATGCAGGTCTCAAAGCAGCAGAGGGAATAGTGAAGGTTTTTGAAAATGAGCACAATGGTAAATCAATGAATGGTTCATATGATATGGAACTGGAACTAGTGGAGGACACATTTGAAGAAGTTCCTAGTATTTTAATATATTGGAGGCCAGAGGAAATAAAACATTATTATGGATTGATGAGGCAACAACCAAGTCAATAGGAAATTAGTGATGATGAAAATGAACTTGTTGAGAAAGGAGTTGACATGGATTAGTATCGTCCTAGTTGGACTAAGAAGCAATATCCATACTTCATGATTTGGAGTAAGAAGAAGATTAAATAGGTTGAGAGTGTCAGAGTTTGGAGCAACACATCCAAGAAGAAATTTCATCAATATGTTGATGCAAAGAAAGTTAAAATGAAGTCATATTTGTGAGCCTAGCTGTGACTCTGACCAGCAGGCATTGTTATGGATTGTTGAAAATCCATTTCTCCATTAAGGGGGGGTGTTAGAATAATGTAGAAATGGAAGTAGTAATGTGATAGGTTTGTTGAGTTGTCTTCTTAGATGTATCTGAGTTATGAGATGTTCTAGAAGTCACTGATTTCTAGCATAAGTGAGTTGTATATGAGTCATAAACTCTACCTTCCATGTTGTTATGCCCATAGAGTCTTGTGATTCCATCGTTATATAATGGGACATATTGAGATCTATGTGCGATGAGTTACTATGCAGGCTTAGGCTTGAATTAAGAATATGCTCCATTGTGTCAACTCTGTATTTTCTAATACCATTAGGTAAAACCGTACATAAATAAGTATCTAATTAAACCTATAGACCTGAAGGATGGGAGTAGAGGAATTTTATTTTTGCGCATATATATATTGTATAGGCATGTTTTTACATTCAAATATTTCATAAAGGAAAAAATCTTCAATCATCATTCTTCAGAAGATACACATAAATAAATCTATACTAAATTGTCATCTCCAAGGGTTTGATGAGGTTTCCATGGGATGTCGGTCATGTCCAATGCAATCACAACTTAGATATGCTAATCCCAGTAGAGAACGGAATTTCAAGGCAGAATTAGGATGCATTGAACTATTTATAATGGCTATCTGGCTACCCAAGTTAAAAATTCATAGACTAGCTTCCCCCTTCGAACTATAGATTGAGAAAATATAAGCATGGTTGTCCTAGAGACTCTGAAGTTCCTAAGAAAAAAAATACATTGTGCAACCTCAAGATTTCCATTCTAGAGAAGGCCACCAAGGGGCTCAGAACCTTGCCTTTATCTTCGACATGGGAAACCAATAATGGAAAATGAATAGCGTAACCAAAACCTAAGTTAAAATTTAAAATTATAAATGTGGGGGAGACATTTTGTTAGTTAAAATATATTTGTTATTATTGAAATAAAGTACCAAGGAAAAATTGTTTAATGTCCATGATAATTGTGATAATTTAATCTCATGCCCCTATTGGTGGATATTTCCAAAAATTTACAGTTTTATTAAATTTCAATGGCATAAAGATTATAGAAGCCTTATTTTAAAATAGACACACTAATTTACTAAAAAATATTTTATTAGTATAGATGTATTGATCTAAGTGGACATTGGTGGGCACCCACCTATCCCACATGGACCCCCGCAACTATCTCTTTAAGTTTTTCAATTTCCGTAATTGTAGCACAATTTGCTATTTCTAGCAGTTTTTCGGGTCGCGAACTTTTGGAGCCGTTTTTAGGCCCTAGATGACGTTGTTTGGGAAATTTGGGAGCAACATGGGTCCATAAGCAAGTGTTTCTCTTCCCAAATTTGTAGTTCTCAAATGTATCTTTCTAACGAGATATTGTGTGCATCAAGCGAAGATCGTATGCCAAAGTTACGACCCAGGGAAGTTGATGTACCAATTTACCCAAACGGGGCCCACAACCTGGCATTTCATCTTCTAGGGTTATGGTTTTGGATGTTTAGGGTTTTCGATTGTTTCTAAACAATGAATATGCCTTCGAGCCTCATTGTAACATAGTTCAGAGGCATGTATCCACCACATCTCTTCTCAGAGATAAGCTACCATCACCCTAGCTAGTTTATTTCCATTTCTGTTTGTAAGCATGTTTCAGTATTTTACAGTAATGAAATGAAGTATTATTTACGCTGCATCTTTGTATTTATGGTTATCTCTGTAATTTGTTGCATTCTTGTTTAAATCCAGATCAGTGGTATTAGAGCGGTCTGCTCTTTCTCTGTTTTTCTTTGCATGTTCCCAATGAGGTCGGGATATAAGGAGTTAGGGCTTGAACTGTTCAAACATTTGCAAGACTATCTGCACAAATCCTGATGGCTTCCAATGGCAGATGGAAAGAAAGACGAGGGCTTAGGAGATCCTATCAAAATCTTGCTCGAAGAAGCCCTCGAGTGACAAAGGAATGCTATGATGGATAGCTTTTCCCAGATCCTTTAGCGGCTACCCAGAGGCAACGCATCAGCTTCGAGCGACTACTCTAGAAATGCCACACCCTTTAAGGTAAAAGTTAATTTTGAAATCCCCATATTCTAGGGTGAAATCAATGCAGATGCCATAGAAAAATGGTTAAATATGCTAAAAGGGTATTTTTCTGTTCTTGATTTTTCCAGTCGAGAAAAGATTATTTTCACTCTTCTCAAAGTAGGCCCCCACGTCAAGGACTCATGGGAAACCTACTGTGAGCAAAAGGATGAAAGTACGGGCTCAATATTTTTAGCTACACCCACTTGGAATTCATTACAGGATGCCATCAAGGAGTAGTACTACCCTGTCAAAAGCTATGGGGACAAATACATAAAGTGGACCATGCTGTGGTAGGGAAGGGACCAAGATGTGCTGGAGTTTAGAAACATTTTTCATACCCTTCACACACAGTTGGGAATGAAGGATTCTGAGCTACATTTGGCACTGAAATACTGCGACTGCCTACGCAGAAACATCAAAGAAGAGATGGAGTTCTTGAAAATCTCCTCGCTCGGCATGGCATACTGATACGTTGTCAAAATCAAGTAGAAGTCTAAATAGAAGAAGCGAGACTTTGGATTTGCAAATCCGAATACCGAAGGACAAAGCCAAGGCGGGGTGGCCCAAGGCAACCCATTGAAGCTGCAAGAAAGGAACAACACCACGAAATCGAAGAAGGACACAAGAAAGTGGTGTGAGTTCCATAAGATCCCCACTCACAACACAAGTGAGTGTTGGACCAAGCAGTCACTAGTGGCCAAGTTGAAGGCTTCAGAATCAGATACATGTTCCAGCCCTGAGTCAGAACCCGATAAGGGGATTGGAAAAGGGAAGCAGATCTTTGACGCGGAGCCCAACGCCATTGTTGCCAGTGCCAAGATCAAGAAGAATGAGCTCGAAGATCCAGACGAGGGGCAGCATCTTTTCCACTAACAGATGTGGGTGAAGGGTTTGCCACTACAATTCATTGTCGATAGTGGTAGCCAAAAGAACCTAATTTCAGTAGAGGTTGTGAAGCAGTTGGGCCTACCAACTACACCACACCCACAACCATATAGTATCAGGTTGCTTCATCAAGGATGAGATCTTCGAGTTTTCTAGCATTGTTGTCTTCCCTACAGCATCAAACCCTTCACAGATAAGATATTATCTGATGTTACACCTCTGGATGTTTGTGATGTATTATTAGGCTAGCCATACTTATGGAGGCGAAATGTTGTGTATGAGTCAAGGCCTCATGCTATTATTGTTCTTTGGTAATTCATTATATAGGATACTAGAGGTAGCCCCACCTACCACCAATTCTTTGATCGCTGCTAAGAATGCAACAAGATCATCTCACAGACTAGGAAATATATTTTTTGTCTGGTTCACTCCCAAAGTAAGGTGAAGATGGTCGCCACATCCATGACCCCTACGAAAGGTTCCTCCACATAGCAGTAGCAGCAAAGACAGACGGTCATCAAAAAACATGGGAACAAATTTTCCTCACCAACGGGGGTACCACGCAAGGTTCAGGTGGGCAACAAAGTCTGGTTGCGTCAGAAGAAAGAACACCTTACCAGAACCCATCAAAAGCTCAGACCACTCCGACATGGTCGTTACACCATTACCAAGGTTGTGGGAAACAATGATTTGGAGCACAACATTCCCTCATTCTTTCACCTGCACTAAATGTTCAATGTATACTTCCCTCGACCATGCTTCCCACCATTACTGGACACGTCCGAGATTGCAGAACAGCTCACCAGGGACGAAGTTTAGCAGATGGAGGAACTCAACGCAATAGAGACCATTGCTTCATAAGGGGGAGGAATGATCCAAGTGGATGTTGGTGGCCACACACCTATCCCACTGGGACCCCCACAACTGTCTCTTTTAGTTTTTCAGTTTCTGTAATTTTAGCACAATTTACTATTTTTAGCAGTTTTTCGGGTCCTAAACTTTCGAAGCTGTTTTGAGGCCCTAAACGATGTTTTTTGGGAAATCTGGGAGCAACATTTGTCCATGGCCCGATGTTGCTCTTCCCAAATTTGTAGTTCTTGGACATATCTTTCTAATGAGATATTGTGCATGTCAAACAGAGATCTTATGCCAAAGTTATGACCCCGGGAAGTTGATGTACCAATTTACCCAAACGGGGCCTACAATTTGGTGTTTCATCTTCTAGGGTTAGGTTTTTGGATGTTTAGGGTTTTCCGTTGTCTCTTAACAATAAATAGGCCCTCGAGCCTCATTGTAACATAATTCAGAGGCATGTGGCCACAAAATCTCTTCTCAGAGATAAGCTACCATCGCCCTAGCTTGTTTATTTCCATTTATGTTTGTAATTAAATGAAGTATTATTTCCACTGCATCTCTGTATTTATGGTTATCTTTGTAATTTGTTTTGTTCCTGTTTAAATCCAGATCATGTATGCATTATATTTTTCTTATAGGAACTCCACAATGCATTATAGGAATGCTACCATGTTGTTGAAGATAATGGAGAAATTTATTTTAGGAGAAACTTAGTTCATTAGTTATGTGTATGCCTCAGATTAGGATTTAGTTCCTACTTCTTAGCTAGCTATTCTAACTTCCCCATATGTGTGTAGGCTATATATTCATGATTTGTAATGATGAGCACGAGAGGCATTCTCCAGGTGAAGCCCTCACTTGAGAGTTGCTCAGTTTATTGAATAATATCTTTGTCTTCCATTTCTAGCATGGTATCACAGCTTTAGGGTTTAGTGAGGGAAAGGGAGATTTCTTCGGTGACTGAGAGTGCATAGTGGTCGTAGTGTGGCCTTAGTGGTGGTGGTGGAGAAAATTTTTATTGCTTGATCAACGCGCACTTTGGCTCAAGAAGCACGCTCTTCTATGTTGACAAGCATCATTCCTTGAGTGAAAAAACCATTGTTTGAACTCCACTTAACACGACTTCTTATAGCACATGCCATCAACACCGATTTGCTTCGAAAAAAACTGTCTCTTAATTTTACCGAATTTTTGTAGCTTGATCGAATATTCAGCTGCATGGGGCTCGAATTCTGGCTGCATAAGGGTCAGATCCATCTCCATGTTGTTGGACCTACAACGACTAAGTTAAAGTCGTGTGTGTAGCGGTGGCAGCTTGAGTCAAAGGTAGTGTGGTGAATCCGTTTTCTTGATCCATCTACGTGTTGTGGAGGCTATTAGGAGGCCGAGTGGTGGAGCAATGAAGGTAGAGACCATGAGGCTGTAAGCGAATCAATCACGTTCTCCTTGTGGATCGTGGTCGATCTGCGTGGAGGTGCAGCAGTTAAAGGAGTTTGTCGTAGTGGGAGGAACTAACAAGCTCAGATTTTCTCACAGCAAGCAGAAGGCGAAGAGAAGTATTCGACGGTTTTTTCACAGAGGAAAGAACATGAATTTATGTTTCGTCATCAGGTAGCAAGGGATTATCGCGACGATATGTGTAATCTCAAAATTATTGAAACTGAAAAAAAGCTCTGTTGAATGCAGTTCGGCTAGAACTTTCTCTTATTTCTCAAGGCTATGGTGTCTTCATATTCTTGATAAATTATGAACTTCCAACTTCTGATATAGTGAGGCAAAGAGCCGAAAACCCAATCATACATCTGCTGAGCTCAGTTGAGCGACGGATAAAGAAGATCATTTAGGAAGATCTTGCAATCTTTGTTAGTGGTTCCTTTGTGCGTGAGGATGAGAGCAAGGTATTGTTGGTATGTGATTGTTGTTTTTTTGATATATTTTTTAACCAAGGAAGGTCGAAAGTGAAAGGTAGACTATACTAAATTTACCTTGCAGTTCGAGTAAATTTCAAATGCCATGTTTTTATTTTTATTTTTGGGGTTATAATAATTATTTTTTAAAAATTGTTTGTCGCATGTGATAAAGTTTTTATACATGAAAAAAAGGGAGTCATTTTTTAAATAAATGAGGGTTTCCTAAAAAAAAACAAAGAGGGATCTTGGTTTTTAGCATCAAATTAAAGGAATTGTTATTTAATTAATAGAGCACCTATTTTTTTTAGATTTCTCCTTGCATCTGGAGATAGATTTGTCTTTTAAAGTGTTGGAGGTCAAATTTTATATTTCTTGAGGGATACCTGTTAACATGAATAAGCAGATGGAAGAGGCATATATGAATGAGAGTAGTAAGCTCGATAAATCAAATTAATCGAATTGGAAATTTAAGTTGCAGACCCTGTTGGAGGGGAAAAAAGTGTGGGAAATTGCAACCGTGATGAGTTGAAGCTGACCGTAGCTACAGGCATAACACTAGCAACAATCTAGGACTGGGAAAAGAGGGAGAAAAAAGCAAAAGTATGGTTAAAATTGTTAGTGAAGAACTGTATTATCCCTCACATTCGTGAATGCAAATCAACAAACGACATCTAGAAAACCCTCAAGGACTTGTACAAGATCAAAAACACAAATCACTTATTGATTTTGAAAAGCAAGATTCTCACAATTAAAATGGAGGATAATGAATGAGTGGTTGTGTTCATTTATTGAATCAATGAGCTTAGATATAAATAGATGACATAGGAGAAAGTGTCAAACACTAATCTAGTCATAGTTACCATGAATGGTATGACTAATGACTATCAGATGTTTATTGCAGTTTCAAATGCGAGAGAGAAAAGCCCCAATTTCGAATAATTGACAGGAATCATGATGCAAGAGGAAGAGAGGCGGATGACCCTGAAACCCCAGAGTTTAGATATTGCTCTAATGGTGAAGAAGCCCTTCAGAGGGAAGGAAAATGCAGGATAGAAGGGCGGAAGTACACCACGGAGAAAACCACCTTAAGATATGTCCTCAAACAGAAGTGATTCAGGACCCAAATGTTTTTATTGTGGTAGAGTTGGTAACATAGTTGACAACTGTTAAAAGACAAAGTTTGATGAAGGTTGCCATAGACATAAGATGCATGCAAGACACTTTGCTAATGAAGATCAAAATTAGAATCTCAGATTGTTTGTATCTGATTATGAATTCTCTATTGAGGATGATGAAGCAGAAACTTGGTATGCAGAATCAAGGGCTTCCACTCACATGACAAGTAAGAGAGATTGGTTTGATAATTTTAAAGAGACCTACAGTGGTGCAAATATCTACCTTGGTGATGATCGAGGGTACCAGATCAAAGGGTATGGTAATGTTCGTGTCATTATTCCTAATGGAAATATTAGACATATTCAAAATTTAATGTATGTACTTTGAATAAAAAAGAACCTGTTCTATGTTTCTATGATAACAGGTCGAAACCTTAAGGTAGATTTTTTTAAGTCTTATTGTGTTATTGAAGATCTGTTGGATCGCACGAAGCCAATTGCATTAGGCATTCGAGTGGGAGGATTGTATAAGTTGAATGTAAGAAGCACACCACACTAAGCTTTCACCTCATTAGTTATGAGTGCATAAGACTTATGGCATCAAAGATTCGGTCATCTCAATTTAAATGACCTGCCGCTACTTTGGAAATGAGTTATGGTCAATGGCCTTCTTGTTTTAAAGAATGTTCATGTTGATTGTGAAGCATGTTCTCTTGGGAAGATGCATGGAGATGAGTTTCCTACAAATTTAGATAGAAAGAAGAGAGATATACAAGAAATTGTGCACACTGATTTGCGTGGGCCAATGCAAACAAGGTCATTAAGATGTGCCTATTATTTATTATGGTTTGTTGATGATTGCACGAGATTTACTTGGGTATGTTTTCTCAGAAAGAATAGTCATACTTTTGAATATTTTAAAGAGTTCAAAAGCATGATTGAAAAACAGACAGGAAAATTCATCAAAATTCTTCGCTCGGATCAAGGGGGAGAATACGAGAAGGGTAGTTTCATTAAATATTGAAAGTACCATGGGATAGTTCATCAGTTCACAATTCCCCACACTCCTCAACAGAACGGGGTTGTAGAGATGAAGAACATAACCCTTGTGGAGTGTACTCGAAGCATGTTAAAAGGTAAGAATCTGTCTTATGGATTTTGGGCAGAAGCAATAAATACTAAAATATATCTGAATAATAGGAGTCAAACAAAAAACCTTGATTTTAAAACTCAATTCGAAGCTTTATTAGGCTTTAAGGCTGTAACTAATTATTTAAGAGTTTTTGGCTCCAAAGCTTTTTCTCATGTTCCAAAAGAGGATAGGAAGAAATTAAATTCAGAGGCCATTAAATGCATTTTGGTTCGGTACTGCACAGATTTTAAAGCTTATAAATTGTTTAATTCCTCTACTCATAAAGTGTCTGCAAGTAGAGATGTGGTATTCTGTGAGTAGGTTGATGATGGAAACCATGAAACAAGCAATGAAGATTGGCACATACCTTTTCTGGTGGAAGATGGAAGTGATGATAGAGACAACCATGAGAAGGAGCAACATCATTGACAACAACGTAAAAAGGAAGATGTGGATGGTACATATGTAGGTAGCAAGCCAAGTCCACCAAGGGATGATCAGAATAGATTCGAAACCGGTCCACCACTTAGGGGATCAGGTAGGAAAATTCAGTTGCCAACAAGATATCGGGATCATGCTCTTATAACTAGTATGTTAAATATTGTTGAACCCTTTAATTATAAATAAGCAAGTCGATATAGTGAATAGAGGTAATCCATGGAAGAGGAATATGAGTCAATTCTTAAAAACAAAACTTGGGATCTAGTTGAACGACCTAAAGGAAAACAACCCATAGTTTGCAAATGGTTATACAAGCCTAAATTTAAAGAATATGAGAGTATAGACAACTATAAAGTTAGGCTGGTTGCAAAGGCTTACTTGCAAAAAGAAGGCATAGACTATGAGGAAACCTTCACCCCCGTAGCTTTATTAAATACAATCAAAATATTAATTGCTTTAGCTACCAAATGTGAATTCTGCATTACTAAATGGGGAATTAAAAGATGAAGAGTATTTAATGCAACCTGAAGGTATTGTTAAATAGGGGGAGGAACATTTGGTCTATAGATTGAAGAAAGCATTGTATGGACTAAAACAGGCTCTGAGGTCATGGTATGATAAAATCTAGTAATTTTTCCTATAACATAGTTATAAAAGAAGCAGGAATGACCCTAATCTATATACTGTGTTTCATGAAAAGTGAAAATTGTTTTTATTTCTTTATATGTAGAGGATCTTATCATTACAATAAATGCTAATGGACTCATTAAAGAAATCAAAGAGTCGATGCCACAACTTTTTGAGATGAAAGACATCAGCGAATTACACTATTGTTTGGGTCTTGAAGTCTGGAGGGATTATGGCGAGACTTTTATGTCTCAAGGAAAGTATGTGAGGAGTCTGTTGAAAAAGTTTAGAATGGATCAGTGCAAAGCAACATCAGTGCCTTTATAGAAGAATAGAAAACTTTAGAATAATGATGGTTCAAATGAGGTTGATGCAACACTGTATAGACAGTTGCTTGGGAGTTTAATTTACTTGACTACATCTAGGCCGAATTTGGTTTTTGCAGTTAGTGTGTTGAGAAAATTCATGTCAACGCCTCTTGAGAATCATTAGGTTGCATCAAAAGGCGTCTTAAGGTATCTTCAAGTAACCTTAGACTTTGGTATTAAATATACTGATTCGTTTGATGTTAGATTGAAAGGTGTTTCAGACTTAAACTAGGCCAAAAATCTAGATGACCGATGATCCAAATAGGCTATGCATTCAACATTCAGTCCAGGGTCATTGCATGGAGCAGAAAGAAGCAGAACATTGTATCCTCGTCTTCAACAAAAGCAAAGTATCAAGCAATGTGTGCAGCAACATGTGAGGTAGATTGGTTGAGGAGAGTTCTTCAGGATGTCGGAGAAGAACAAAAATATTCAATTATTATCGAGCATGATAACCAGAGCTCAATGAAACTTGCAAATACTCAAGTGTTTCATAAAAGCACAAAGCATATTGGTACACATTTTCACTTTGTTAAGGAGAAGGTTCAGTCAAAGGAAATCCATATTTAATATTATAGTACTTGTGACAATCCTACAAATATTTTTACTGAGCCTCTTGGAAGAATTAAGTTTGATTTATTTAGGGAGATGTTAGGGGTTCTTGTGAACCCTTTCTCCATTAAGGGGGAGTGTTGAAGATAATGGAGAAATGTATTTTAGGAGAGAGTCAGTTCCCTCGTTATGTGTATGCCTCACATTAGGAATTAGTTCATACTTCTTAGGTAGCTTTTCTAACTTCTCTATATGTGTGTAAACTATATATTTATGATTTGCAATGATGAGCATGTAGAGCATTCTACCAGAGGAAGTCTCTAGGTGAAGCCCTCACCTGAGAGCTGCTTAATTTATTGAATAATATCATTGTCTTCCATTTTTAACACATATAGAATTAGATAATGTTACCCTAAATAATTTATATATATATATATATAGTAATATTATAATTTTTTAAGAAAATATTGTTAATTTTCCTATAGGTAAATTCTAATGCTAATAATAGAAAATAATACTTTTGAAAAATACAATTCCATCTTTATAGGAAAAGAAATCCTTGTGTAAATTAAATTTAAATTTATCATTTTGAGTTAAAAGTTGAAGTATAAAAGATTATTGATATTTGCATTTTTTAACAATAATTATAAATAATTGCTTTTAAGAAACAATTTTTTTTTTTCAAGTGTATTTAATTCATTTGCAATAAAAAAAAATGTTTAATTTTTCATGTGATTGAGTGTTTTTTTTCTTAAGCTTGGCAAGAATACATCACCCCAATGAAGAGAGCAATTAAAGCAATGACTTCACATCAAGGGACTGCCTTAAAAGAGCATCCTGTCTATCCAAAACGGAATACATATGATTAAGTTATTAATTAATATAGATAAATAATTTTTTTATTCTTTGATAATAAATCCAAAAAATTACTTTATTCGAAATTCATTTCATAACAACCAAAAATGATTAAAAAAGTAATTTCATACGGACATAACTAGATATAAGAAATATGCTAGCATAAATTGATCTTAAACTAGAAGAACTAAGACAAGGTTGGTTTAAATCTATTAGATTAATAATTTTGATTACTGTGTGATTTGTTTAAAGAAAAAAATATTTATTAGGTAAATGTTAATTTAGAAATAATTTTGAAATGTTTTATTTATAACTTCTATGTTCAAGTTAGGCATGGAAGGTTTTGAGGTATATTTTCTCGTGTTATTTGGTAGGGATTCGTTATATTTTCTGACGGAGATTTGGTGACTTATTAGATTGAATTTTATATTCTCCACAATCTAATTTAAAACATCTAAAATGAAGATTGGACCCAAAAAAAATTACTTTGCTTTAAAAAAAACTCCAAAATATGTAAGAGTCAAAGAGACTTGTTAGACTTACCACATTAAGTTTTAAATTCTCCACAATCTAAATACATATATGAATTCAAAAACTCATTTAAAACATTAAAATAAATATTTTACCCAAAAAATTTCACCTTATTTTAATCAAAATTCTAAAATATATCATACTTAGACGGTGATTTTACTTATATATAATTAATATTTCTGATATATTTAAAAGAAAAGTGATCATAGTTTTTTTATTTTTAACCAACAAACTGCTCCCTCTTCTTATCATCTTCCCATATTTGAAAACTTATTAGGTAAAACAATAGTTCAAATCATAGTTACCAAGTTCGTCTGTACCAGTGAAACAGTGAAAAAGTTATGTTAATTCGCTAGTTTGGTTCGCTACGGTGGTGATTAATTCTGAAAATTCTAATTGGGTTCGGTGCTATATTTTTGTCAACAACACCAATTTAAGTTGGTTGTCTCCAACATTCACTCTGCTTCGTCCCTTAACTTGAATCTGTTTCGCGCCCCAACATGAATACATAATGTGCTTCGTTACCCTAAACAATGGCCATAAGCAGGCCAAGGTATACGGTCAATAGAAATTTGATATATACAAATATACACGGTTGACTAAATACATAAAAAAAAATTCACATTACTTGATTTTCAAATATTGTTTAAATACATTTTATATATACAAATATACACGGTTGACTAAATAGATAAAAAAAATTCACATTACTTGATTTTCAAATATTGTTTAAATACATTTTATAAATTCAGAAGATGGTCAAATATTGTTTAAATACATTTTATAAATTCAGAAGATGGTAGATATGTAAATTGAAAAGTATTGATTTGTTTTTTTTTACTTATTTTATTAAAAAAATAAAACTTAAGCTTATCTTAATAACTTAGGAATTTACTTTTCAACTGTTAAATAGGAATCACACTTGCATCTATTATCTATTCGAGAGATAAATTTTTAATTCTAATTTTGATTGGTTGATGCATTGGAACAACACAAGTTTGGAACCGCTCAGTTTTGGTGGAAATAAGTCAATGAACTTAATCTTCAATTGTTGAATAGGAATCACCCTAGCAAGGTAAATTTTTAAACCCAACTTTACTTAGTTGATGCATTGGAAGAATACAAGTTTGGACTTGCCTAACCTTGGTGGAGAATTAGCGAGTTTGTATTTCTTAAAAAAAGACTATTTTTATAGAAAAAATAAAAAAACGGTTAATTTCTATCTTAGCAAATTAGTAATTCTTATTGGAAAAAAATAAAAAAATACTATAATTTTTATAGAAAAATTAAAAAAAAGAAAGTATTTTCTATATTAGAAAATTTTATAAAATGACAAATTGCAATTAAAAAAAAGAGATAATTCTTACTTTACAAAAATTATAAAATAGCAAATTGGTTGCAAATCAATAACTCTTATATAAAACATAAAAAACAATAACTTCTATTTTGAAACAAAATTAACTTATACAACTTTTATCTTTTCATTAAAATTTTGAATATAATGATTGTTTATTTAAATTTAAAAAAAAAAAAAAAAAACTAATATATTTAAGTAATTATAAGATGTATAGTGTCAAATTTTTTCTATATTAAATTTTATAGAGTCGAATTTTTTCTGTACCGTATCGAATTCGAATCCGAATCCGAATTCGAATCCGAATCCGAATTGCGTAACTATGGTTTAAATCAGTGTAAGCAGACGCAAACTTTGCGGGAAATGTTTTAAAAGCGATTGTGATATCAATATTATTGCCTCAGCCCTTCAGCGTTGATAGTCCCAAGCCTGCTGGGCAGGCCTATATTTTTGTTGTCTCCATTATTTGGATACTTATGGTTCGTGTATTCCTAAATTAAGTCAACGTCATTGATATGTGAATAAGGATTCGGATTTAAATGCCAAAGCGGGTACTTCACGTGTGTCTCCCAGGAGACCCCGTCACAAATATTATTTTACGCTGAAATATACATACATCCAAATCACAATAAAACTTGCATCGGTATATGTAGCTGCATCTTTGGACAACAGACTAGATTAAACAATTCATAAGATGTATATAGAATTTCCAAATACAAAGTGGGCAACGCTTATTTTATGCGGGCAATCCGGGGAATTATGTATTTGAGCAATACTTGTCTCCTAAGACTATGCACAAACTGATTGAATTTATGTAACACATTCAACCTATTCGTGCGTGATTATTCTATGTTTGGATTACAAATATGTATGTCACAGGATGTTCGTCTTGCATATGCACCAGTACAAGCACTTATAATTCGGCTGCTTCATCGAAATTATATGTTGGATTTCAGGTAACTCTTTCCTTTAGGCCCACTTGTTCGAATGAACATCCTGTATTCATTGAACTTCATCTTTCGGTATCTCGGCGGGTTGGAATCATCAATCAGCTCCTTTAGAGGCCCGATTTCCTTGTCTCCATTCGTTCCTTTTTCGAGTTCACAAGGCAGCTGTGTTCCACGCTTTTGTAAATTCCGTTTGCCAATATCTGCGCGAAGAAAGAAATAGAAAGAACTATGACAATCGGCGGATTTTGACGGGTGAATGAAAAAAGTAATCGAAAATACTGACCTCCATCTGGTCGCCTAGGTTTATCGTCAAAGCATCAACGACAGGGCGCACAGCCACCCAATAGTCGCCTTTGCGAACTTGGAGGCCCACGACATCATCCTGAAGCAGAACGGTTATTCCTCCAGGATCGGAGTGAGGGGACAGCCCATAAGTCAATTCCGGTTGTGGGCATACGGGATAATAGTTGACTCGAACAGAAATCCCAATTCCCTCCTCGCCTCCAAAAGCTTCATTTAGATGGTCCGGAGGCAGACCCAGGTTTTCACAAAACAAAGACAGCAAGGTCTTACAGAGTTGCAGCGTTCCTTCGCAGTATTCCTTCATTATATTCCTGTGATGTCGACACACACAAGCAATAATGAAATTTCCAGAGTAGCTACCGAAACAACCAGTTTGAAAGCACAAACTAAAGAAAAAGAGCACTTCCTGTTTTATGTTGCAACCCAACCGATAAGCATCACTTCCACTCTCAGAATTCGGATAAAAGTAAAGAACTATATAGACTCCATATAGATGCATGTAAGTGGAATTTTGAGTGCAAACGAAGAATAAAAATACAACGTTGAATGGAAAGGGAGTTCCTGCATCACCTGTATTCATCCGGTTTGGATGGCCATCTGTCCTCCTCTCGTATGGAGAGAGGCAAGTAGTTGTGATAATAGTAATCCCCCCAGTCGAGAATCGCACCTTTCTGCACACCAGTTCGACTACCATATCCAACGTAAGTCCCAGGATCGTTGGCGTGTTTCTGCTTCTCCTCCAACGGCAGACAAAAGAACTCTCTCGACACCTCACGTACGGCCATGAGAAGTTTCGCAGAAACTCCATGGTTAATAACTTGAAAGAATCCCCACTCTCTGCATGCATCTGATATGTCTTCCATGGTCTTATTCCGGCGTTCGTCGTAGAGACCAGCGAGGTCTATGATGGGTATCTCCTCTGCTAACAGCCGCAGCTTTGGGGGCCTCTCGTCATCAGGCCTGATGTATCTGGATGGCAAGATTTCAATGCCGCTCTCTGAAATACATTGGACTCTGGGTATTGTCTCAGGCCACTCCATTGGATGGCAATGTCCAAAAGACAACTGATCAAAGTGCTGAACAATATAAATAGCCAAGGGACTACTAACAGTCTGTAATCTCACAAATAGATATCTACCGCATTCTCTCCCTTGCCATCCCAGAGGTCGTATATATATCCGAAGCAAGTGAGGAATTTGAGCACAAGATGTTAAAATAATACAACCAAACCGGCGGATTATTAAACTCAAGAAAAAGGATGGGAAAACTTTACGTTGTACCTTGTCGACAAGGCATCATAATCAAGCACTCAAAATCTGACTTACCTCATTAAGAGTAACAACTACGTGCCTCAAGAAGAGTTAATAGAATTTGTAAGTGCGGAACATGGCCTCGTGGTCGTTCTGGAGAAATAATTTATTGATAGCGTTGAGTGGTCAGTGCCTGAAATTCAGTTTGCATGGGAATCTCCCATATATCATCACATGTTATTTGAGGTATCACATGCCATGTAAGGAAATATTACATGGAAATTGGAAACTTTGCATTCTTTCATGATTCTATAGAGGTATTACATATTTAATTAAGTCAAAGCGATGAAAACTAAGCCTGACATCGGTGATCCTAAAAGAACAGTCTTTATCCATCCAAATAAAAAAATTCTCTCCACTTTCTTTACAGGTGAAATTGCGTTGATTAACTTGCAATTAAGCAAAAATATAATCTTTTATCATCCCTAACTTAAGACTGCTTCAACATTCTTTATACATTTAAAAATGCGTATATAATTAAACCAGTTAAATTTGACCAACTTAAAATTTTCGAAATTAAGCACGCAGATTGCAACCGATGTCTCCACCTTCACGCGCAACTGTAGCTACATTGTCTTTCTATTATTCGTAACTCTTGAGGTTGCGTTATAGCAGAGCCGACTTTTTCGAGGTCACCAATCTCATTGCGGTTTTCGATCTGCATCCACGCTTCCACATGTACTTTATGCCAACATTTTTCACTAAATGATCCTCTCCTCTTTCAACAAAGATAGCGACTTCTCCTTAGCTTTCTTGGGCGTGGCCAGTTTGCTCACTTGTTCTTTGCTACTCTCTCAAGGAGTTTTAAGCAAACTCCTACTTCTCTCCACTGCTCTCAAGGAGTCTAGTGCACGCTGCACCGTAATACCGTGATACCATGTTAATGATTGATAGTGTGGAGCTAAGCGCCCTTTTCAATATTCTTAAGCAATTAAATAGTTTACAGAAGCACAATAGTAATTAATAACTCAATAACTCAATGAAAAGTTAACTATAAACTATAACTCAATTGAACGGGACTAAATTAACACGGTCTATCAATTCAATTGAACTTGACTAAACTAAAAGTGTCTATCACACCTGATTGGTAAATTAGGGATAGTGAGATTAATGCTCTCAACATTAAAAATTAGGGATAGTGAGATTAATGTTCTCAACATTAGAATGAGTTAAATGTTAAAATATAAAAGATTGTTAATTTTTTCATTTGTCGATAATAAACATAATCATACAGATTAATTACTATTTTTTTTATAACTCTGTTTTATTAGTTTGTAGTAAGAAAACCAATATTTATTTATGTGTTTTAGTTATTAATTAATATAGATAAATGATATTTGTTTCGAGTTTAGAGTAGATGTGTAGGTGTAATGTAAGTATGTAAACAATTTTAAATATTGGCTTAATTATTAATAATAATAATAAGTCAAAAGTAATTAGGGATTAGTAAACGTTGGCTCAATTAATAATAAAAAGTTAAAGTAATAAAAATAATAAAATTCAATTTGTTGTATTTTGATTTTGTTATTAACTTGTGAATAGGTTTTGTTACATGAGCCAATACCATGTGTTCAATAGGTAAGCCCAAAAATTATAACTTAATTCACAACCAAAATGCTTAATAACAATATGACAAGATTCTTAACCATGGATATTCACTCGCACTTTACAGTGAATATTATTAACTTGTAAAAAATTGGCTCTGTTACAATACCATGGCTTATCACTACCACATGCCAAAAATCATAACTTATTTCACAATCAAAATATTTTATAACAATATGAAAATATTCTTAACCATGGATATCCATCCCCACTTTACCATGGATATTATTAACTTGTAAATAGATTTTGTTATAATACCATGGGCCAATACCATCGCTTAACAATACCACAAGCCAAAAAACATAACTTATTTCACAATCAAAATATTTAATAACAATATGACAAGATTCATAATCTAGGATATTGACCCCCACTTTGTCATTGATATTATGAACATGTGAATAGGGTTTGTTACAATAGCATGTTCTAATACCATGGCTTATCAATACCACCTCCCAAAAAATCATAACCTATTTCACAATCAAAATATTTTATAAAATTGATATTATGAACTTGCGAATAGGCTCTATTACAATAGCATGGGCTAATATTATGGCTTATCAATACCACCTCCCAAAATATCATAACCTATTTCACAATCAAAATATTTTATTACAATATGACAAGATTCTTAACCATCTATATTCACCCCAACTTTACCATGGACATTATTAACTTGTAAATATGCTTTGTTACAATACCATGATTTATCAATATCACATGCCCAAAAAATAAACTTATTTCACAATAAAAAATCTTCTATTTTAATTTAATTTTATAACATTTTTTTCTATAGAATTTACGCTTCTGTGATCCATATCATGTTTCTGAAACATATTCACTTTAATTTATTTATTTAAATTTAAATTAAATATTATTCCCCTAATTTTTGGTCCAGTCAAAAGTAGTCCTTTCCTTTTAGACGTTAGAGTGATCTGTCTCTTTATTTAAGTGATGTGACTCTTCATCTTGTCCTAATGATGAACCATACTGGTTGGGTCAAATGCCTCAACAAATGAATTTTTATGTGATTATCAGTGAAAATATATCTCAAAAATATTTTTTTAATTTAAGTTAATAGGAAAATGGTTATAATTAATTTTGAGATATATCTAAATCTTGTATCTTCATATCTACTAAAAATATTCCCATAGAAATTAAATTAAGGTTTGAATAAAAGTAAAAATGAGAATTCTTTTTTATTTAAATATGGGAAATTTATGTAATACAAATAGTATTAGTAAGAACCAACATACATCCATATTAACTAAGGATCCAAGCATGACAACAAGAAAAGTGAAGGGAAGAGAGGGGGAAAGAGAAGGAGGGAGATAATGACAAAGTTTGAGGGTGAAGAGAGAGAAAGAGAGAGAGTGATGGGGGTTACAAGAGAGGGAGGTGGCAGAGAGAGGAAGGAACAAAGAGAGGAGGGGGAAGAGAGAAGAAGAGAGGGGGGGGAGAGAGGGAGGAAAGAACAAATACATAATGAGATAAAGGTGGAGAGAAGGAGGGAGTGACAATGGAGAGATGGAGAGAGGAGAGGAGGGAATATGGAGAAGAGGTGGGGAGAGAAGGGTAAGAGAGAGAGTGGGAGGCACAAATATGGAGGGGAGAGAGAGAGAAAGAGAGAGAGAGAGAATGATGGGTGGGGAGAGATACAGGATGGTGGGATAGAAAGGGAGAGAGAGGATTCAAGATAGAGATTGAGTTCGAGGGGGAGAGAGGGAAGGAAGAAGAAAGACACAACGCAAAAGGTAAAGAGAGATATGGAGTGACATGGAGCGATGGAGAGAGAGTGAGGGAGAGAGGAAAATGGGAGGTAAGAGAGAGAGGTAGAGAGGAAGGAGGGAGGGAGAGAGATAAATATGGAGAGAGAGAGTCTATATGTTTGGGGGGTGAGATAGAAAGAGGGAATAAGAAAGAGACACATAGATACAAATATAGATATTATGTAGTATTATATATGCAACCTAGATCCATATTAACTCGATCTATCAAGCCCTGAGATCGATCAAATCTCTAGAGATGCAAACCTTTCCTTAAGTTGTGTACTCGGAAAATAGGTTTTCACCTCAAGAGATTGGATCCCTCTGGGTGTTTGATAGATCCAGGTTAAAATGGATCAAGGTTGATTCTAAATTAAGTGTACATGTGATATTAGTAACAAAAATATTTTAAGTCAACCATAATTAAAATATTTCAATGTCAATATTAAATAACATAATTTTATATCTAGTTTTTATAGAGAAAAATAATGTAATTTCTTTTTCTTAGTGCGTAATAGATAAAATGGTTAATTTTTTTTAATCTACTCAAACCATTTAGGGTGGGATGATGATTTATTATTGTTTAAAGTTTTATTTGGAAAACATAAATAGATTCAACATCCTAAAAAATATCCAATATTAATAGTGGGTGGTTGTTATTAGATTGTGGCAGGACTCTAGCAATAGATTTGTTTGTTGATCACTATTAGTTTAATATTTACCAATGCAACTTATCATGTTTAACTTTGAAAAATAAATATACATTTTTCAATATTATGTAAAGAAAAACAATTGATTAGACCATAATTTGAATGTTTGTTGCAACTTTTACATAACATAATGTCATATGGATAACTCTCTCACATATTTTATTTCATAATTTATGGATATGGTTGCAATATTTATGCATTATTTTTAGATATTTGTGTAGTGATTTTTTATTCTCGTGTTTTCAAGAAAGTAAATAAATTACTTCCCACCATAATCTAAACAAGTCTTTTCATAAAAAATGGTTAGGAATAAGATGTAAATAAATATATTTACCATGAATTACTTCTCATCATTGCCTAGTATGGTAGATATGTTGTAATGTAATGTTTAACATTTTTAGTAAGTCAAATTACATAAAATAAAAATATTAATGTGATGTAAACATTGTAGCTCTATCAAAAGAAAATAAAAATAACAAAATAGTTGCGTCGAGAGGTGCTCTACAACCCAGTATAGTGTAGGTATAGTGTAGATGTGTAGGTGTAATGTAACTATGTAAAACTTGACAAAAGGATTTCACCTCGAGAGATAATCCCTCTCGATACTTGATAGATCTAAGGTTAAGATGGATCTAGGTTAGTTTTATTGAGGAAAGGATTTCAGCTTGAGAGATTTGATCTCTCTCCACGTTTGATAGATATAAGGTTAAGATGGATATAGGCTGGCTTTATTGAGCTGCGCTCTACAACCCCATATAGAGTAGATCTGTAGGTGTAATGTAAATATGTAAACAAACGATATTTTTTATGACGCTGAGAGGCGCTCTAGATGCGTAGGTGTAATGTAAGTATGTAAACAATTATAAATGTAGGCTTAGTTAAAAAATAAAATAAAAAATAGAAACATTTAAATGTTGGCTCAATTAATAAACCCAATATATAGTAGATGTGTAGGTGTAATGTAAGTATTTAAACAATTCTAAATGTCGGCTTAGTTAAAAAATAAAATAAAAGATAGAAACATTTAAATGTTGGCTCAATTAATAACCCCAATATATAGCAGATGTGTAGGTGTAATGTAAGTATTTAAATAATTCTAAATGTCGGCTTAGTTAAAAAATAAAATAAAAAACAGAAACATTTAAATATTGGCTCAATTAATAATTAAAAGTTAAAGTAATAAAAATAATAAAATTAAATTTGTTATATTTTGATTTGGTTATTATCTTGTCAATAGGCTTTGTTACAATACCATGGTCAAAAACATAACTTATCAATATGGAATTCCCAAAATCCATAACTTATTTCATAACCAAGATATTTTATAAGAATATGATGAGATTTTTAACCATGGATATTCACCCCCACTTTAAAGTGCATATTATTAACTTGGAAACAATAGGCTTTGTTACAATACCCTAGGCCAATACCATGGCTTATCAATACCATAACCAAAAAACATAACTTGTTTCACAAAAAAAATATTTTATAACAATATAAAAATATTCTTACACATGGATATTCATCCTCACTTTACCATGGATGTTATTAACTTGTAAATATGCTTTGTTACAATACCATGGGCCAATACCATGGCCACATGGATATTCATCCTCACTTTACCATGGATGTTATTAACTTGTAAATATTCTTTGTTACAATACCATGGGCCAATACCATGGCTTATCAACATGACATGCCCATGAAACATAACTTATTTCACAATCAAAATATTCTATAACAATATGACAAGATCCTTAGTCATAGATATTCAGCCCGAGTTTGTCATTGATATTGTGAACTTGTAAATAGGCTTTGTTACACTAGCATGGGCCAATACCATGACTTATCAATACGATATGCCGAAAACTCATAACCTATTTCACAATCAAAATATTTTATAACAATATTCTTAACCATCCATACTCACCTTGCTTTACCATGGATATTATTAACTTGTAAATAGACTTTGTTATAATACCATGGGGCAATACCATGACTATCAATACCACACCCCCAAAAACCATAACTTATTTAACAATAAATATATTTTATCATAATTTAATTTTATATCATTTTTAATTGAAGATAATAGGAAAAGGGTTATAATTAGTTTTGAATATATCAAAGCTCTCTATAGTCACAAGTACTAAAAAATTCCCATAGAAATTAAATTAAGGTTTTTACAAAATTAAAAATAAGAATACTTTTATATTTAAAGATGTGAAATTTACATAATACAAATAGTATTATTAAGAACCAACATAAATCCATCTTGACCAAGGATACAAGTAATGACATCAAGCAAAGTGAATGGAAGAGGGGTAGGGGAAGAGAGGGAGGGAGATTGTCAGGGCCTCGAGTTCGTCAAGTACCCGTGATGACCACCGGTGGACGAGAGAATCAAAAAACTGAAGACATCATTTAAAGGCACATGTGGTCGATGAGTTTGGTTAAAGGTGACTTGTGTTCAGTTAAAGGCTCGCAATGGGAAATTTTGTTTATTGGGGACTCAATGGAGAGTGGGACAGGCGTTGGGTGACTAGGTAGTGCGATGTGTGTTAGGCAATTGGGAGGGCACTTGTAGACGAGCTAGTGCACCCACCTCGCGAATGAAGGTCATCCCATAACTTTGTAAAATATGAAGGGGCGTGTGTAGAGTTGTGGGTAGGTCAGTTGAGCATGCATATGTGCAGACTGCCCCATGGAGATAACCAAGGGACGTGACCTTTGGAAAAATGAACGGATAGCGAAGTGTATAAATGAACGGAAGACACCAATCATTTGGACATCAATTAATTCGTCCAAGTCATATGATGTTCGACAAAGGGCACACTTAGATAAGACCATAAGTCGAGCAAGGTAATTGAAGGAAATTGGGTGAGCGGTTCAGAAAAATGCATGTGGGTATTGTGTGCAGTAATTCAGGTTGTTCGAGATGGGTCATGCACAAAACTTGTGTGCACCATGTGGGTCGTGTGTGTAGTCGTTCGGGTCATTCGAGTTGGGTGGTGCACAAAACCCATTTACGTTTCGTGGGTTGTGTGTGTAGTCGTCCAGGTCATTTAGGTTGAGTCATGCACATAACTTGTGTGCAATGTGTGGGTTGTGTGTGCAATCATTAAGGTTGTTTAGGTGGCGTCATCCACAAAACCCATGTGTGTCATGTGGGTCGTGTGTGCAGTCATTTAGGACGGTTGGTGTATAAAACCCATGTGAGTTGTGTGGATCATTTGGGTCGTTTAGGTTGTTTGGGTCATTCGAGTCATGTCACTTAGGTTGTGAAGGAGATAGGGTTGGCTCATGTAGAGACTCGGTCCAAGTAAGTCATGTAGAACTAGGTAGAGTGAACGACTATGGAACAGAGTATTGCGACAAACCGAAGCATGGGGTTTCCACTCGTGGAGTGTGGACAGTTGGGGAAGATGAGCAGGAAGTAGCAGTGGGACGAAAACATGATGCACAAGAAATTGGCAATGTTGGGCAGCCTAGTTAATAAAGTTGTCCAAGCTTGTAAAATTCTTTGTACTTGTACTTTTGAAAATTTTATGTGTATCGGGAATACTTGTTTGAGACTTTCCCCTCCCTTCATAAATGTGCATAATTGGTGTTAATGTTGTTTATGGAGTAAATGTTGATGAAGCTTAATTGAATGTATTTCTGTTGTATTATTGATGAAAGTGAACACTTAACAAAAAATAATCTAAGTGTTGGTGGTAGGTGTAGTCCACGAACCATAGTAATAAGAAAATGAAAAGGTTGGTCGGTGTCACACACCACTCACAAGTGGAAATTGAGTCACGACTAGTGTGGGGGTGTGACAAATGGTATTAGAACTTGGTTGAAGGAAATCTGAGCTGATTTGAAGTTTAATAAGGAATACAACAACAATGGTTTTAGTTGGTATTGAAGTTGGGCACTATTTAGTTAGCCGTAGTGCAACATTAGGAAGTTTGGCAAGGGAAACACAATGGCCAGGGAAGAAGCTGAATGATGGAATAATAATGTCAAATACTTGTGTAAACCGTGTACAAGTTGAAACACATGAAAGAAGAAATACCAAGAATTTGAAGTGAACATGAGGTCTTGGAAAGGAATGTGGAAGAAAAGGTTCTTTGACTTGGTTGGACAATGGATCAGAGTGAAGTTGTTAATTGTGACAAAGAGGAGGAAGCGACATGTGAAGATGAATATGTTGCAGTTGTGTCGACAAAAGAGGAGGAACTTGGTGCAATGAAACTTGCCGAAGTTGGACCACGTTCATGCACATTGAAGACATTGATGATAGGAATAACTAACATGGAGAGACCTCCTAAAAATGTAAGTATTGTCATTAATTGTCTTTCTTTGGAACTTTTGGAGGATCGATCATATGCAGGGATGGGAAAAGAAAGTTTGTTAATGCAATGGAAAGCCTTTCCATGGATGATTACGATGACATGTTGTGCATTGGGGCCAGAAGGAACATTGGCTTTTGTAGGACTTGTGGGGGTAGTCTATGACCTCATGGAAAAATGTGAAAATTCCTGTGGCAAGGGTGGAACATGATGAGCTTTGCGATGGATGAGTCTTGGGTAGACCTTTAGTGGGGGAGGTAGTGATGATAAAAGGTACCTATGATGTGATATGAGGGTAGAGTGACCAAGGGTATATGTGATGAAAAAAGTTTTATTGGGTCCACTATAGTGGATAGATTGGGTAGCTGAATTCATGGGCATCGAGTTAGAAATACAGTTGCATCGCAGAAATCATGCATGGGCATTAAGCGAGTGCAATTATGGAGATGTCACTTATGGGAATCAAGGAGAAGTGCCAAGTCAAGGATGTTGGACAGAATGGACTTGCCCAGTGTGACATGAGGAATTTTTGCAGATGGATTGTTAGAGATGTTGTGAACATTTGGATAGTAAGGTTGTGTGCTTTTTGGAGACATGGGAAGCCTATGAGAGTATTGATACGATAGAGAGTGAAGTAGCATCTTGTGATGGCACTTGGGATGGAGACATGTTTTCTTGTCCAAGTTTTGGATGAAGATGGTTCATGGGAGCTCATGGTGACTTGAGAGAGTTGTAGCCAATGAAGACATCATATTATGGTTGTCTTGGAGTATTTGGTTCATTTAGGAGCCGCGGTTAGATGTTGTACTTGACTTTGATGTGGTATGGGATGAATACCTTGGGACATAGTATGGGTTTTGTTCATGAGGAGTGACTTGATGGATATGATAGAGAGGAGACACCTTGGAGTTGGATGGAGTGTCAACGATGAAGGTTCCTTCGTGGGAGCACTTAGGCATGGGTTGATTGGTTTCGACTTAGGCATTTTTTATGTGCATGGAGGCTATTGGTATATGACCATGGGTATCACATGGACGAGATGATGAGGCAGGTGTAAACATGTAACTTTGAAAACATTGATGAGTAGCATATCACAGATGGGATGGTGTTCATGGGTATGGCACAATGAGCATTGGATTGATAAGAGAGTTCTTGATCAAGTTGAGGATGCGATAAAATGTTGGAGAAACAACTATTGAAGGAATGAGGATGTTCATTCTCATGGGTTGAGCGCGACAATTGGATTGATCACCCAACTAGTTCGAGTCATGGGGGCTCGATAGTGTACTGAGATGTGTTTGAGTTAAGTTGGAGTATCATAGCAACAGTTCATGTGATGATGAAAATACCTGGTGGATTAGCATGATATGAGTTGTAGTCGTAGCATGCAGCCGAGTTAGAGGGGGAGACCTTGCACATAATGGGGTAGTATGAAGGATTGAGATGAGTGTGGTTGATCACCATGGATTGAGGAGTCTTACACATACATAGAGTCATGAGGGTTGGTGGAGGCTCATTCAAAGGAGAGGAGTGAGTTCATGTAGCATGAGCATTTGATGTTGGCGGTAATGACACTTTGCGACATTTTGGTCTTAGCGTTAGAGCTTTTCGAAATGATGTGTTGTTGAGGACGACAACCTTTTTATAGTGGGGGAGGATGTTAGGGCCTCGAGTTGGTCAAGAGTCCATGATGATCACAAGAAGATGAGGGAGTAAAAAAAATAAAGACATCAATTAAAGGCATGTACAGTCAACAATTTTAGTTAAAGTGGAGTCGTGTTCAGTGAACGTCAGGCGCATGGAAAGTTAGGTTAAAGGCGACTCGTGTTCGGTTAAAGGTGAGCGATGGGAAATTTTGGTTTAGAGAGACTCGTTGGAGATTGTGATAGGCATTGGGCGACTTGGCAGTGAGACGAGTGTTGGGCAACCGGGCGGTGCATTGGGCGTTGGGCGACTGGGCGGTGCGACGGGTGGGCCCTTGATGACAAGCCAGGGCTTCCACCTAACTTAACAAAGGTCATCCCATGACTTAGTAAAATATGAAGGGGTGTGTGTAGAGCTGTGAGCATATTCGCTGGGCATGCATATGGGAAAACCAACTCATGTATATAACAAATAGATGTGACCTTTGGAGAAATGAACGACATCGAAATTTATAAACAAACAGAGGTTTCCACTCATTTGGACATCAAGCAATTCATCCAAGTCACTTGAATTTAGACAAAGGGAGAACTTGGATGAGCCCGCATGGTGGGTGAGCTATGTTAAGGAACAAGGGTGAGTCATTTAGACAAATGCGCATGGGTTGTTCGGGTCATTCGGGTTGGGTCATCCATAGAACCTGTTTGCATCATGTGGGTTGTGTCTGTAGTCGTTTGGGTCAGGCTGTGCTGAGAACCCATGTACGTCATGTGGGTCGTGTGTGTAGTCGATTGGCTTGTTTGTGTTGGGTCATGCAGACAACCTGTGTGTGTCGTGTGGTTCGTGTGTGTAGTTGTTTGGGTTAGGTCATGCCCAGAACCTGTGCGCATCATGTGTACAGTCATTTGGTTCGGGCATAGAACCTATGTGAGTTGTGTGGATCGTTTGGATTGTTTGAGTCATTTAGGTTGTGTCATTTAGGTCTTGTAGGAGTGTGGGTCAAGTCGTGCAGAGACTCGAGTTAGGTAAGTCATGAAAAACCGTGTATCACAAACAAGTGTGGAACAAAGTATTGTGAAAAACCAAAACTTGGGGTTTCCACCGGTGCAGTGCAAACAGTTGGTGTGGACGGGCAAGATGTAACAACGTGATGAGCACATGTTGCATGACTGTGGCATGGAATTGGCAAAGTTGGGAAGGCTAGTTAAGAAGGTTGTCCAAGGTTGTAAAATTATTTGTACTTGTAATTTTGAATATTTTATAGATATATCGGGAAGACTTGTTCATGAGTTTACCCTACCTTCATAAATGTGCATAATTGGTGTTAATGTTGTTTATGGAGTAAATGTTGATGAAATTTAAATTAATGTATTTTTGAAGCATTATGTGTGTTGTCTATTATGTTCTTTAACCACTTTATTGTCTATGTATTTCACAATCGTATCGATCCATTGCACAAAGTAACATAGGCAAATCCATGCAAATGAGTCTGTAATACCTTAATAATTGTCTAAGATCTCATTATCAGATCATCAACAAAGCCACGACTGTCTAAAACTTTGTCCAATCCTAGTGTTCCTTGGTAGTACGAACCATAATCATTAGTTCCAAGAAAATACCTAAAAAACCCGCTTCACTATTGTCCAATGCTCCTTTCCCATTTTTTATATAAACCTGATCAATACTCCCACTGCATATGGAATGTCTGGTTTATTACAAACCATTGCATACATCAGGCTACCAATTGCACTTGTGTATGGAAGACGAGACATGTCATCTTCCTCTTCTTGTGTATTGGGACATTGTTCAATAGATAAATTTACACGTACATGAATAGGAACCTTCACTAGTTTACTATCCTGCATATTAAACCTCTATAGTATCATCTCAACATACTTCCTTTGGTTTAACTAGAGCTTCCTCTTTGGTAGATCTTGTTTAATTTACATGCTTAAAATATAATTTGCAACATTGAGATCCTTCATGTTGAATTTGGAGGATAATTGGGTCTTCAAATCCTGGATAATTTCTTTGACATTCCTAATCAACAACATATCATCCACATGCAAGACTAGACAAATAACATGGTCACCAATTAACTTAAAATACACATAGTGATATGCTTTGCTTCTAGTGAAGCCAAGTCCCCATGTAAATGTATCAAATTCCTAATACCACATCCTTGGTGAATATTTTAACCCATACAAAGACTTTTTCAACCTATATGCCAATTCATTCTTAACCCTCACCACAAAGCATTAATATCGCTTCATGTAGTTCTTTTCTTCTAGATCCCCTTAAAGAAATGTTGTCTTCACATCCTTCTGTTCTACCTCAAAATCAAAATAAAAAACAAGAGATAAAAGTAACTAATAGAGGCTACCTGGGCAATACGAGATGTTATCACTCAGGTTGTTCCCTTTGACTCCTAAGGGAATACGGCCGAGGTAACCACAGACCAATCTTTGGATTGCAGGTCCTAGCCTACCTGCAATCAGAGAGGGCTCTCTCTTTATGATTTAGCTTTGTTTTGGGGTGATTTTAGGCTAGTTATGATGTGCATGAGTTTGTTTTAAATTTGGTGGGATGATTGATGTTTTCAGACAGAGTTGGCATGCAAAGTGTAAGAAGTTCAGACCATTGGGCATGGAGTCAATGCATGTGAACTGTTGGGTATGTTTTCTTTGGTAGAAGAGAGGAATACAGAGCAGGATAGCTACACATGGAACAATCTTTAATGCTGGAATTAAGATGAAATGGAGGTCAGGGAATGAAAGGCAATTAAGGATCTTTCATTCAGCCAACAGAGGGAAAGTGAATGAATATTATCTAGGAGCAATGAAGGATTCCTAAACAACATTCAGAAATGAGAGAACTAGCATAAACATGATCAATGAAGTATACATATTCATGACTAGTTCTGAAGAAAACATAGAGAAATCACAGAAATTGAGCACAGAGTACAGGTAAGTAACATCTGAGCTATTCTTCTTTCCTGCAATCTAGATCATGATACATAGATGATAGACTAAACATAGAAACTGAAAGACAAGTGAGAAATACTTATTGAACCATAAGGAAGCACAAGAATTCCATATTTTGCTCTTCAGCCATTAAAACCACAACCAACCAGTTCATAAGCAAACATTCCAGCAATCTTTGTTCATAGAAGTTCTCAAAACATACAACGCAAGTCTAGACTGAGCTTATCAACCAACAACCAACCCTTATTACATCGCTCAGGGTGGTATATATAAGCAAAATATCTACAAGATAGATTTGAGGGAAGATCTGAGGAAATAACTCTGTTTAACCTAACTTCTACTGAAATAAATGCAAAAAATATCTATCTAACGCTGCGCTGGAGGCAGCTGCATCAAAAATGAGGCTTGAAGGTGTCCTTTAGCTGTGTGCTGGCCATTTTACAATAACTGCGCCTTTAATCTCTTATCTGCACCTCTTAGTCGGTTCTGCTGCTCTTGGTGGGCTTTAATGTGCATTAAACTGATCTGATGTAGCTTTAAAGTATTCACTGATACTCTTTGACCTGCAGGGATCCTCTCTAATGCTCTGCTTTGGCTTTTACGCCCACTGATACACTTTAACTGCTAAACTGATACTCTTTCGCTGAATCTAGACCCTTTCTCTCCACTTTATTCACAAAATAGAGCTGTTGAGGTGCTTCTGTGGGCCTTAGAGGTGTTTCGGCGCTTGGCCGATCAAAACATTGCCAAAAATAATGTAACACTACAAAATGGCGGAGGACTGGATGCTTGAAGGCTTGCTGAGGCAAAAATCCTACTGCCGGAAGCTTATTAGGGCCGGAGCGATCAAGAAATAATGAAGAATGAACAAATTTCCCTTGCGGATGGACCGCGCGTAGGCGCCGAACAAACATATGCAGAAAAAGCCCTTTTTCTTTATAAAAGGCAAAAAAACCTTTTATACGGGAAATTCAATGAAAATAGAGGCGGGAGCGATACTGTAGCTCAAAATAGATCTGGGATGTTGGATCGCGCGAAGGCAGATCCAACTGCTGCGACGAAGTCGCAATATCGCTATCGGGAGAGGAGCGGGGGCGGAGTGTTATCATATATATATGACTTGCGATGGAGCGATCTCCGATATCGCATCGGCGATCACATATCGGGGGTGGACATGGGGCGATGGCTTAACAATAGCGATGAGCGATAAATGGAGGCTTGCGACATGATATGGACCGTTAGATCTGGGGGCTTGATCGGACGGCAGCGATTAAATCGCTACATCGCAATTGGCGGGGACATGGGGTATGCGCCTTATATATAGCGATATGCCAATTGCGATAATCGCATCGGCGGAGTTATATCGAAGGCATATATATATATAAGGGGGCAAATACTGCCGCGACCTCCGACAGCGATATCGCGTCGGAGGGGGGGATGCAATCGGTGAGGGGTTTTACACTTTGGATAAGAGTTTTCAATGCATCGGAAGGAGTCCGATAGCATTGGAAGGAATCTTTATGATCAGAGAAGGGAAATATGAGATCGAAGGTGGATCTTTATGCATTTGAAGGGGTTTTCAACGCATCGGAGGGGTTAATCAAGGTTGAAAGAGGGTTTTTGCACATCGGAGGGGGGGTTTTATGCATTGGAAGGGGTCCAAATGCATAGGAAGATGGTTTAAAGAAGCAAATAAGGGTTCTTACTAAGTTTCAAATAAACTTAGTAATTCCCAATCTTTATTTATGGTTATATTTCAACCAAAGGAGTGGATATGTATATATGGGGGACTTTATCATATTTTTAATATGGGGAGGGGAAATAAGGAGGGATTTACATAATAGAGTTAGAAGTTAATATGAATTTTGATCAGAAAGCGCTAAGGATAGAAATCTTAGGCTACAAAGGGGAAATAGGACTTATAGAAGAAATATGAGCACTCCTAAGTAAAGCAGATCTTTACTTAGGCAAATGTTTATGGAATATGATGATTTTTAAAGATATCAAGCAGATCTTAACATCTTTTAGGGGAAATTAGTGAATGATTTGGGGAAAAGGAAGAAGGGGAAGTTAGTCATGCCTCGCTTGAGCTGCTCCAAGGGAAAATTGCCTTGCACTTGTGATCTGAAGTAGATTAGCACTTTGAAACACAAAACTGATCACAATCCTTGATTCTGCAACCTCAAAACTGCCTACCCAGCCTACTTACCTAGCATTTTGTCTTCTTTTTGTTTGGGTGCACTTGAACTAGCAAACCCAGCTTTTCATCTTTTCTTTTGGCTATCCTCCTATCTAAATCTACCCTTATTTCTTCCAGGGGCTCAGATTAAGCTGTTGAGCACCTTAGTTTCTCTACCTATCTACTAATCTGCCAAGATTAAACAGTTTGGACAAATATTCATTCTCTATCTCTAAAAACAAGAAATTTAAACCTAGGGAAGCCAAGATTAAGCTGTTTGGCCTTCCCTTAACAGTAACAAAATTAGTGATCGCTTGGAAATATGGAACCTTTGCAGCATGGAAAGGATGAACATATTTGGCACTTCCACAGTCAATCATGAAAAATGACACCTATTGGAATAGGAGGCTAACAGTGGCTCCACTTGGCGATGGCTTTTCCTTGTGAAAAGTCAAGAACAACAGGTCAGATGGCCTTATATTCAATTTTTTCTGTACTCTGAAAATTTCCCTTTGCTGGTTGCCTTATTTATATATATGACAGCAGACTTGAAGAGCTTAGGGCCTTCACTTCGGGCTTCAACTGCAGCGAGCTTGCTATCCAAACAAAAAACTGAAATCCTACCTACTTACTCTAATCAACACTTTCTTTGCTGGTTAGGTGAAATGAAATAGCCAATGCAGCCACTTAAGCATTATATACGTCAGTGAGCTTTGCTGCTTGTGCTTGCTGGTGTTTAAAACTGAGATCTTGCAATCCGATATAGCTTTGTTAACTTTTGAGAAGAAAAGGGAATTGTTGATCTCCTTTGCTGAATCAAGAAACTGTACAAAAGGGTCCTGTAATATATATACATAATTGTTGAGCGGAATTAAACAACTGTACAAATGCTTTGGATAGCTATCATGCTTTGGAATCGGGAAATCACCAACATCTTGATATTGAGCCTTACAGCCTGCTAATGGAGAAGAATTCTGATTTCCTCCATCATTCAACCTGTCAGCAGATGGATCATACAGAACATAGAATGATACTTGCAATTCATTACAAACAGGCTCAGATGGCACTGGACTGATTTGCACAGGCTACTCCTCCCCTTCTTTAAATAGTTCAGCTGATTCAAAACAGAGCGGCAGGGAAACAACTGGGACCATTTGATCATAAGTTGCTGTTTCTAAGTCTTCCCCTGCAATCTGATATTCAGTGGCTTTTTGGGGCTGCAAATCTAGAGGTGATGCATCATAAGCAAGGATTTGACTCTCCTCTAGATGGTCAGTATCAAAGCACACTGACACTTGATTATTAACTGCATGATAATTCTCCCTAATAAACTGAAAAGATTCGAAACAAAAAGGCAAAGTTCCTTTGCTAAAATCAAAATTCTCTGCATTTTCCTCCTCCTCTTCATAGCTGAAATGAGCAAGCTGATCACTGGGTTCAGGCTACTGAACCTGAACTTTGCTTTCTCCCAAAATAGCTTCTGATTCCTCTGCAAGGGTGATTTGGATTTGAGGCGCATAATCTTCATCATATTGATCATATTTGGGAAGACAACTGAAAGAAGAAAAGCAATTATATCCATACAGTAGATTAGGAGACTGCTCCTCTACATATGGCTCTATGAATATGTCATCTGATTTGGGGGAAATGGGCTCGTGAATATCAATTTCTTCCCTTCGCAAAACAGATGTGTTCTGGCGCTCTAGACATTCAACTTTCAGTGTGATCTTCTGCATCATTTCCTCTGATTCCTTTATCAAACTATGAAGTTTATCCTCTTTCTCTGCCTTCCGCTTTTCTTCTCTGATCTTCAGATTTACCTCTACGTCCACTACCATGTCCTGCATCTGTTTCATAGTGGACGGGCTTCTTTCTCTCAGACGAAATTCAATCTCTGAATCAAAAGCTCTTGGATAATGCAATAGAGCTAAATCAGGGGGAGGCCTTATATTTAATGACATTGAATAATAGATTTGATTGAATCTGTCTGAAAATTGTTGCACTGTTTCATCTGGATGCCTTTTTAACTGATTATATTCTTCTATGAGCATGAGGAAATTGACTTTGATCATCCATCTATCAAGGAAGAGTTTGAGAAACTGCTCAAGACTTGAGATGCTGGCCTCAGGCAAGGTTTTGAACCAAGTCCTAACTTTGCCTTGCAAAGAAAGAGCGAAAAGCCTAAGACTAGCATCCACATCATCCACTTCAAATATGTTAAGATAGTCTTCAAAAACTTGGATATGCTTTTGAGCAGTAACATCATTCTCTCCATCAAATCTTGGGAGATACTCAGGATGATCTTTAGGCAAAGGATTAAGCGTGGGAGGAAAAATGAGTGGCTTATATCTATCAGGAACTTTCTGAGGCACGGGAATATGTACAGGGATTGGACGATTGGGCTCGATTTTTGGTTTATCCTTGGCTGTATGATGATCTTCAACAACAATAGAAAACTGCTGTTCTAATGTGCAAGGAGGCTTTTTAACAACATTTTTCAAAGGAAAATTATAAAAATGATCTCTTAAATACAATATACATAGCAAAATCTTATGGATGAGAAAGAACATAATATCTTGGATAATAATCCAGGTCAAAAGCCTAATCTTTTCATAGAGTTCTCTCGGGTTCATTTCTCCAGTGGAGTCTTTATTATGAAAATGATGTGGAGTCGCCAGGTGGATGATTTAACCTTTGGTGTGTCTGATCTCTGTCCACCATCACAGATCAGATCTAAACGTGAAATAATTCTGAAGAAAAGGGGCACTTTCTCCAGGAAACCAGATATTTTTGAGATTTTTATGATTATTTTGATTACCTTTTTTTTGTGATTTTTTCAAAAAAATTTAAAGATTTTATTTGAAACAAGGAACTGATCAAGTCTTTGGACTTACAATAATAAACAAAATGATTCAGGTCTCCAGTGGAGTCGCCAATGATGTTATCACTCAGGTTGTTCCCTTTGACTCCTAAGGGAATACGGCCGAGGTAACCACATACCAATCTTTGGATTGCAGGTCCTAGCCTACCTGCAATTAGAGAGGGCTCTCTCTTTATGATTTAGCTTTGTTTTGGGGTGATTTTAGGCTAGTTATGATGTGCATGAGTTTGTTTTAAATTTGGTGGGATGATTGATGTTTTTAGACAGAGTTGGCATGCAAACTGTAAGAAGTTCAGACCATTGGGCATGGAGTCAATGAATGTGAACTGTTGGGTATGTTTTCTTTGGTAGAAGAGAAGAATACAGAGCAGGATAGCTACACATGGAACAATCTTTAATGCTGGAATTAAGATGAAATGGAGGTCAGGGAATGAAAGGCAATTAAGGATCTTTCATTCAGCTAACAGAGGGAAAGTGAATGAATATTATCTAGGAGCAATGAAGGATTCCTAAACAGCATTCAGAAATGAGAGAACTAGCGTAACATGATCAATGAAGTATACATATTCATGACTAGTTCTGAAGAAAACATAGAGAAATCACAGAAATTGAGCACAGAGTACAGGTAAGTAACATCTGAGCTATTCTTCTTTCCTGCAATCTAGATCATGATACATAGATGATAGACTAAACATAGAAACTGAAAGACAAGTGAGAAATACTTATTGAACCATAAGGAAGCACGAGAATTCCATATTTTTCTCTTCAGCCATTAAAACCACAACCAGCCAGTTCATAAGCAAACATTCCAGCAATCTTTGTTCATAGAAGTTCTCAAAATATACAACGCAAGTCTAGACTAAGCTTATCAACCAACAACCAACCCTTATTACATCGCTCAGGGTGGTATATATAAGAAAAATATCTACAAGACAGATATGAGGGAAGATCTGAGGAAATAACTCTATTTAACCTAACTTCTACTGAAATAAATTCAAAAAATATCTATCTAATGCTGCGCTGGAGGCAGCTGCATCAAAAATGAGGCTTGAAGGTGTCCTTTAGCTGTGTGCTGGCCATTTTACAATAACTGCGCCTTTAATCTCTTATCTGCACCTCTTAGTCGGTTCTGCTGCTCTTGGTGGGCTTTAATGTGCATTAAACTGATCTGATGTAGCTTTAAAGTATTCACTGATACTCTTTGACCTGCGGGGATCCTCTTTAATGCTCTGCTTTGGCTTTTACACCCACTGATACACTTTAGCTGCTAAACTGATACTCTTTCGCTAAATCTGGACCATTTCTCTCCACTTTATTCACAAAATAGAGCTGCTGAGGTGCTTCTGCGGGCCTTAGAGGTGTTTCGGCACTTGGCCGATCAAAACATTGCCAAAAATAATGTAACACTGCAAAATGGCGGAGGACTGGATGCTTGAAGGCTTGCTGAGGCAAAAATCCTACTGCTGGGAGCTTATTAGGGCCGGAGCGATCAAGAAATAATGAAGAATGAACAAATTTCCCTTGCTGACGGACCGCGCGTGGGCGCCGAACAGACATATGCAGAAAAAGCCCTTTTTCTTTATAAAAGGCAAAAAACCCTTTTATACGGGAAATTCAATGAAAATAGAGGCGGGAGCGATATTGTAGCTCAAAATAGATTTGGGCCGTTGGATCGCGCGAAGGCAGATCCAACGGCTGCGACGAAGTCACAATATCGCTATCGGGAGAGGAGCGGGGGCAGAGTGTTATCATATATATATGACTTGCGATGGAGCGATCGCCGATATCGCATCGGCGATCGCATATCGGGGGTGGACATGGGGCGATGGCTTAACAATAGCGATGAGCGATAAACGGAGGCTTGCGACATGATATGGACCGTTAGATCTGGGGGCTTGATCGGACGGCAGCGATTAAATCGCTACATCGCAATCGGCGGGGACATGGGGTATGCGCCTTATATATAGCGATATGCCAATTGCGATAATCGCATCGGCGGAGTTATATCGGAGGCATATATATATAAGGGGGCCAATACTGCTGCGACCTCCAACAGCGATATCGCATCGGAGGGGGGGATGCAATCGGTGAGGGGTTTTACACTTTGGATAAGAGTTTTCAATGCATCGGAAGGAGTTTGATAGCATTGGAAGGGATCTTTACGATCGGAGAAGGGAAATATGAGATCGGAGGTGGATCTTTATGCATTTGAAGGGGTTTTCAACGCATCAGAGGGGTTAATCAAGGTTGAAAGAGGGTTTTTGCACATCGGAGGGGGGTTTTATGCATTGGAAGGGGTCCAAATGCATAGGAAGATGGTTTAAAGAAGCAAATAAGGGTTCTTACTAAGTTTCAAGTAAACTTAGTAATTCCAAATCTTTATTTATGGTTATATTTCAACCAAAGGAGGGGATATGTATATATGGGGGATTTTATCATATTTTTAATATGGGGAGGGGAAATAAGGAGGGATTTACATAATAGAGTTAGAAGTTAATATGAATTTTGATCAGAAAGCGCTAAGGATAGAAATCTTAGGCTACAAAGGGGAAATAGGACTTATAGAAGAAATATGAGCACTCCTAAGTAAAACAGATCTTTACTTAGGCAAATGTTTATGGAATATGATGATTTTTAAAGATATCAAGCAGATCTTAACATCTTTTAGGGGAAATTAGTGAATGATTTGGGGAAAAGGAAGAAGGGGAAGTTAGTCATGCCTCGCTTGAGCTGCTCCAAGGGAAAATTGCCTTGCACTTGTGATTCTGAAGTAGATTAGCACTTTGAAACACAAAACTGATCACAATCCTTGATTCTGCAACCTCAAAACTGCCTACCCAGCCTACTTACCTAGAATTTTGTCTTGTTTTTGTTTGGGTGCACTTGAACTAGCAAACCCAGCTTTTCATCTTTTCTTTTGGCTATCCTCCTATCTAAATCTACCCTTATTTCTTCCAGGGGCTCAGATTAAGCTGTTGAGCACCTTAGTTTCTCTACCTATCTACTAATCTGCCAAGATTAAACAGTTTGGACAGATATTCATTCTCTATCTCTAAAAACAAGAAATTTAAACCTAGGGAAGCCAAGATTAAGCTGTTTGGCCTTCCCTTAACAGTAACAAAATTAGTGATTGCTTGGAAATATGGAACCTTTGCAGCATGGAAAGGATGAACATATTTGGCACTTCCACAGTCAATCATGAAAAATGACACCTATTGGAATAGGAGGCTAACACGAGATAAAATATCACCAAAATCAATTCATGACACCTGTGAATAACCTTTTTCTAGCAATCGAGTTTTGTATTGCTCCACCTTGCCTTCTGCATTCACCTTCTTCTTAAACACCCACTTGCATCGAATCAATTTCCTTCCAATCGACAACTCCACTACATCCCAAGCCTCATTCTTGTCCAAATATGCCATTTCATCAACCATAGCCTCTTTCTAGAGTTTTCTATCGTCTAAATCTACTACCTCCCTGACAGTTCTAGGATCATCATCAGTAAAAGATAAAGAAAAAATTGAACAGAGAGCAGATGGCTATACCTTTTTGGTTTCCTTCTTTCTCGAACTAATCTTCTCACAACTTGAGTTTGTGGCTCTTCATCTTTTGATTCCTCTTCTGCTATACAGTCTGAGTCTTCCTCCTTTAGCTCAAACTCTATCTTTTCAAGTTCCTTTAGTACGACTTCATGTTTAATAACATATTTCACCTCTCTAAACACTACATGTTGGCTATACACAACCTTCCTTATTTATGGTTTCCAAAGGTTATAACATTTTAAACCATCCTTATACGCAATAAAGATGCACCTTTCATATTTACTATCCAACTTGGTTATTTTCTCGTTTGGAACATGTACATATGCATCACAAGCAAATACTCTCAGATGTGAAAGACAGGGTTTCCTACCAGTCCATACGTCATGTGGATTCTTATCCTCCAATGGTGATGAAGGTGATTTATTGACCAGGTAACATGCAGTCTCCACTGCCTCTGTCCAAAATTCCTATCCTAACCCAAAACCACTGAGAATGCTTCTTTCTTATTCCATCAATGTCCTATTCATTCTTTGTGCAACTCCGTTTTGCTGAGGTGTGTATGGAGTAATCTTTTATCATGCTATACCACACTTCCTACAAAAATCTTCAAATTCATTCTGGAAAAACTCTCCACCATTATCTGTCCTTAACACTTTTATCTTCTTAATTGTCTAGTTTTCCACGAGAGCCTTAAATTATTTTAACCTGTAAAAGACTTCAAATTTCTTCTTGAGGAAATATATCCATGCATTCCTTCAGAAGTAATCTATAAATGATACATAGTACACATAATTACCTAGTGACGGAACTAACACAGCTCCAAACACATCACTATGCACAAGATCTAATATCCCTTTTTCCCTCTTAGCACTAGAGGGGAAACTCACCCGATTCTTCTTCCCATATACACAATGTTCACAAAAATAAAAATCTAGAGAGAAATTAAACATAACTTCTACCATACCATTACCATGTATTATTCGAAGGCTCTTCTCTCAAATATGTCCAAGCCTTTGATAACATAGCATGGTCTTTTCTCCATAGATCATTAGATTTTCTACTCCACTTTGAGGAACCACTGAACTGTTTCACCCATCAATAACAGTGTTCTCTAGAAGCTTGTACACAGTTCCAATCCAAACTCCTTGCATCAATAACAGTTCTCCCTGAACCATCTTGCAGGTATCTTTCTTGAACACTATTTTTATGCCTGCATCATCCATCTTGCTTAGAAAAATCAGGTTTCTTGCCAACATAGAACTATGCAATAAAACTAGAAGTTTTCTAATCCTTCCACCTTGCAATTTGAGCTTGAATTTTCTATGTTTCATGGTTCTAGCCTTCTTTTCATCCCCTAAGAAGATATCACCACCATCATATTTCTCATGCTCGTAGAACCACCCCCTATGGGGAGTGAATTGAAAGGATGCACCTAAGTCAATCAACCATGCCTCTTGATCTACATGTTTACTTGAAGAAGAATCCAAGTACACATCTCCACCTTCATGTGAGGTGGTTTTCTCTTATGTAGAAAGAGCATCATCAGATCCCTTTACCTTTTAAGGAGATTTAGATCTACAATCCTTTTTGAAGTTGCCTTTCTTTCCACAGTTCCAACACACCTTTACAAGTTTTCCTGGAGATTTAGATCTCCCCCTAGATTTAGATGTCCCACTCAAGCACATATTTTTGTTTCTGTTCTGGGGCCGTCCTTATACAGACAAGACATATCCATTCCATCCCTCCATATGTTGCTTTCTCATCTCCTTCGACAACGAGGATGATATTATTTCATCGCACTTCAAGGTAGTTGTAATCTACCTATTGAAATAACCAAACTATCCCACGAATATAGTAGAGAACACATGTAACTAATACACTTCTCTTCATCTAAAATTTTAATATCAACAGATAACAACTTACTTACCACAGTATTAAAGGTGTTGAGATGCTTTGTCACTGAGTCTTCATCCTTCATCCTCAAGTTATACAAATTTTTCCGTAGGAACAATTTGTTCACCAAAGACTTAGATTGGTACAGAATCCCTAAATTGTCCCACAAATCCTTCATCATAGCTTCCCTCGATACACTCAATAATATTGAATCTGAGATACACAACCATATTGCGCTCTTTTCCTTTTGATCGAACTTTCCCCAGTGTTCATATGACATTATCGATCATTTAGTACCCAGATCTACCACGATCCACTAATATTTATCCACTAGCAGATCCTCCATCTTCAGTTTCCACAACTCAAAACTTTGGCCTTTAAATTTCTCGGTCTCTATCTTTCCACTTCTCACCCTATTCTTTCACCGCAAGAATTGATTCCACAGATCTACCACTGAAAAGGTTCTACCATAGGCTCGAGAAAAACCCCACAGTAGCAAAGGCGTCCCCTTGAAGTTGAAACAAATCTGATACCAAATTTATCTTTTACCCCTATACAGAAATTACCTGCATACGAATTCAAAAAACATAAAATAAACAATGGCGAGAGCATAAAACATAAAACATATATACACAAATATTTTCCCCTAGATCCCAAAATCGGGACTACCATATTGAATTTTCATTATATTACTTTCAATGTTACAACACATATACATAGATACCAAAGAATTCATAAACCTCAATCCATTTACCCTAGATTAGAAGATAGTTGTAGTTCCCTTGATCATATCTACAAAATACCATGGACAGAAAACCATCATGCCTAAAACCCTGTGTAAAACCCATGAACAAAACCATAGGTAGGTACGCACACCTAATATATTGTCCAAAAATATAAAACACACCCAACAAAGATAAATGATGATTGTTATTATTGTGGAAAACCTTTTCGTCAATCTAAGGATTGCTATAAAATAAAACATAATTAGTCCAGACAAAGAAATAGAAGGAATAATGAAAATTTTGTAAACAAATACACCTCCATAAGTGATGGATTTAAAAATCTTAAATTGATTGTTTTTGATGTTGTATTGTGTGTGGAAAATGATGATGTGAATGATTGGTTCATTGATTTTGGTGCACCACTCCATATGGATTGTAATAAGGATTGGCTTGATGAATATTAAGAGAACTTTTATGGAACATATGTTTATCTAAGAGATAACAAATCACTTAAAGTTCATGGTTATGGAGTAATAGGTGTGAATTTTTCTAATGAACATAATAAACAAATCTATAACGTTATGTATGTTCGTGGTATAAAAAATAGTTTAGTTTATGTTTCTACTATTGTTGACCAATATTTGAAGGTGGAGTTCATTAAATAACATTGTGTTGTGAAAGATATTCAAGACCACCAAAAGGTTTTTTCCACGAGTACCAGAGTTGGAGGCTTGTATATGTTGGATCTAACGAGGACAAGTCATCAAGCGTTGGTATCTTTAGCAAGGTCAAGAGTAGAACTATGGCATTAGAGCTATTGACATCTAAATCAAAATTATTTAATGTTACTTCAAAGGAACAAAATGGTTCAAGGACTTAATTTTATGATGAATGATCATATTGAATGTGAAACACATGTAGATGGAAAGAAACATAGGAAGGAATTTCCTATACATAGAGAGAAAATAAAGAAGGAATTTCCTATACATAGAGAGAAAATAAAGAGCGAAATACTTGAATTAATTCGTATTGATGTACGTGAACGTATGAAAGCTAGGTCTCTTGGTGGAGCATGGTATTTTCTAATTTTTGTTGATGATAAATCTAGGTATACATGGGTCTATTTGATAAAAAAGAAGAGTGATTTTTTTTAGTAGTTTAAAGAGTTTGAAGAGTATGGTGGTAAAAAAATCGGTAAGGGCATAGAACTTCTCATATTCAATTAGGGGAGGAGAATATAAACCAAGAGAATTCAATAAATATTGTAAAAAAAATGAGATTTTACATCAATTTACAGTGTCACATACACCTCAGCAAAATAGAGTTTCTGAGAGGAAAAGCAAAACATTAGTAGGATGTGCATTTATTATGATTCAAGGTAAAAATATTTCTAATGGTTTTTGGGTCAAAGCCATTAATACTATTGTCTATTTGAAAAATAGGAGTTGAGCCAAAAGTTTAGATCTTAAAACACGTTTTGAAGGATTTTATGGGCATAAACCAAAAGTGAGTCATTTTAGGGTTTTTGGTTTCAGGTCGTTCCCTCATATTCCAAAAGATGAAAGAAGAAATTTTTATACAAAGTCAATTAAGTGCATGTTTATTTGTTATTGTGATGATCAAAAAACATACAAGTTGTTTGATCCTAGTTCCCACAGATTGCAAGTAGGGATGTGGTGTTTCATGAGAATGCAGATGAAGGTGATAAAATGAATAATACTGGTGTATGACATGATACTAATTATTATATCAAAATAGATACAATTGTTGAACAAGAATGAGAACAAGTATAGGAACAGGTACAGATTCAAGAGCAAGGAGCATCAAGCAGTCATGACACTCCAATAAGAGAGGAGACTCCACAAACAAAAAATAAAGATGAAAGTTGTAAAACTTGAAGAAGGTCATCACATCAAAGTTTGGTACCTCTAAGGTATAAATATTATACATTAATGTCTCTTGTTATGAATGTTGTAGAACCTTCAGGTTATGAAGAAGCTAAAGAATATGAAGAATGGAGATATGCAATGAATGAAGAATATACCTCTATAATGAAGAGTGACACATGGGAATTAATAGATTTGCCTAAAAATAATGTTCCAATTGGATGCAAATGGTTCTATAAATCTACGTTTAATGTTGATGGAAGTATTGATAAGTATAAGGGTAGATTGGTTGCAAAAGGATATTCACAAAAAAAGGGAATTCGTTATGAAGATACTTTTGCACATGTAGCTAAGTTGAACACAATTAGAATCATGATTTCATTAGCTACAAAACATGATTGGAAAATGCATCATTAGATGTGAAATCTGGATTTTTGGATGGTGAGTTAAAACAAGAAGTTTATTTGGTTCAACCTAAAGGGTTTGTAAAGAAGGGACAGAAGCATCTTGTTTATAGTTTAAAGAAATATTTATATGGTTTGAAACAAGTACCAAGATCTTTGTCTATGAAAATTGATTCTTTCTTTTATGAGAAAGGTTTTATGAAAAACAAAAATGATCCTAACTTATACATCAAGAAAGATGAAGATGGGGGTGTTACTTTGATATTTGTACATGTTGAAGAAATTAAAAGTCAGTTGTCATGGGTATTTGAGATGAAGGACCTTAGTGAACTGCATTATTGTTGAGGTCTTGAAGTTTTGGGGGAACCTCACATTACACTAATCACACAAAGAAAATAAACAAGGGAAATCCTTAAAAGGTTCAATATGATTGAATGCAAGGCGATATCTACTCCTTTAGAACATAATGACAAATTTTACAGTCATGATGGAACCAAAGAGGTGAATGGAACCTTGTATTGTCAACTGGAGGGAAGTGTGAATTACATCACCACTATGAGGCCGGATATAGCATATTCTATCAGAATACTTAGTCGGTTCATGGCTAGGCCTTGTCAAAGGTGCTAGAAAGAAACAAAAAAAGTCCTTTGATATTTGAAAGGAACACTTACTTTTTGTATTATGTATATTGATGAATTTGATGTTGAGTTGGCAAGTTATTTTGATTTTGACTAGGTTGGAAATCTACCACTAAATATGTATTCAATATAGGTTCAGGACCAATATCATGGAGGAGTAAGAAACAAGCAATTGTTTCCTTGTCATCCACTGAAGTTGAGTATAAAGCATTACGAAATGGTACATGTGAAGCAATATGGCCTAGAAGGATACCTCAAAATGTTGGAGAAACACAACAAACACCTACACTAATGAGATGTGACAATCGAAGCACTATCAAATCAACAAACACTTTTATATATCATGTAAAGACAAAGCATATTGAGACACAACATCATTTTGTACAAGAAAAAAACCAATCAAAAGAAAGTGACTTATCATATTGTAATAAAAATGAAAATGTCGCTGACATATTCACCAAGCCTCTTGGAAAGTCTAAATTTGAAATTTGCAAAAACAAGTTGTGTGTTGTAGAAAATCCACATTATATTGTAAGCCTAGTTAATACTTAAACAAGCACGCAAGTTAACATGTAAAATGTTATTAAAAAATGGCGTAAGAATATTAATCATGACCACACCGATCACGGTTAGTAATCATGACCACACCGATCACTCTTAGTAGATAATTCATAATTTATAATCGACAAGGTAATCGACAGAGTCAAAATTCAGCTTCATGTATAGATTGCTACATTTGGTTACGAAGTTCTCAAGTTTTGTTTTGTGTCTCCACGTGTGATAAATCAAGCACCCAAAAGCTGACTTACCTCATGAAGAGTAACAACCACGTGTCGTCGAGTTAATAAAATTTGTAAGTGCGTAACATGGGGTCATGGTCGTTCAGGGGACATAATTTTTCCTGGATGACGTTCAGTGCTCATTGCCTCAAAGTCAGTGCGCATGGGAATCTCCCATATATCATCACATGTTATTTGATGTATCACATGCCATGTAAGAATAATACATAGAATTGGAAATTTTGCATTCTTTCACGATCGTATTACAGAGTTAATTAATTCAAAGCAAATTCTTAATCAAAACAAAGCCTCGCATCGATGATCCATCCAAATACAAAATTCCCTCCACTTTCTTTAAAGGTCAAATTGGGTTGATTATCTTGCAACTAAGTGAAAATATAATCTTTTGTCAGCCCTAACTTAAGACTGGTTTAATTTTCTTTATACATAAAAATGCCTATATAATCAAACCAGTTCCTATGGACCAAACTCAAAATTTTCCAAATTAATAAGTCATTTTGCACGCAGATTGCAACCGATGTCTCCAGCTTCACACTCAACGGGGGCTACAATGTCGTAACGACCGGGAAACCATAGATACGGCTCTGCCCGAAAAAAAGGCGTTCTATGATTAGTAACTGTTTTTCGTGCATACCTTTTGCAAATGTTTTGGAATTTTGAATTAATATTATTTTGGTGTAATCGAAATTTATAGAATGAACGGTGTTTTTTCAAATGTTTTTAGAATAGAATTTAGAATTAATATTATTTTGGTGTAGTTTAATTTATAGATGAAATTGGTTTTTACAGGATTATTTGTTTTGATTAATTTTAATGAAAATCTTACATAATTTTTTTAAAATTCTAGTTTAAATTATTTAAAATGTATAATTTTAGTGTTTTCTTAAGGTTGTTAATTTTATTTTTTTTTTTATTTTTTTCAGTACGAAAAAGCTATATTACTATTTATTTCGAAAAGAGATAACAGTACATCATCTGGTGGATAGTGATAACATATAGGTGCAGCCCGAATAGGCAACCAAGCCAATGGAGTGAGATACAATATCGAAGCCATAAACTCAAAACCTCATCAAAATATGCAGGAAAATATGGAGACGGAGAAAGTATCAACGAAAGTATGCAAGATCAGAAAATTCAAGAGCAACCAGAAGAGAAAAACGGGATACTTGATACATACCAGAGTTAAAGAGGGATGAAAGACGATTAAGTACCCGGTAGTATAAAATCCTAAATTTGGTGCAATTCATTCCCCACCGTTATGCTCATCTTCAAGTTTTCGTTTTGTGAAGAAAGTCCTTTTTTGACAGAGAATCAACTTCATCTCAAAATTAGATTCCACATAGATTTTTAAAAAGCTGAAATTAAATTATTTAATCTGCATAATTATAGTGCTTTAGGGGTCTGTTGAATCCATTTATGTTTCAAAAATATATTTTAAACAACAAAAAAATTTGAAATTGTATTGCAAAGTTTTAATTTTTTTTAATGAAAAAATCTATTTTATCTATAAATTAAATTAAACCTATTATTTTTTCACGAGTTATAATATTTTTCTGTTTTATATATATTATATATAATTTTTATTTATTAAAATATAAAATATATAATTTATTTATGTAAAATGTTTCAGCCGATAAGATTAAAATTCCAACGTTTATATATATTATATATTATTAACCATTGATACCAAGAAGCACTATTGTTTTAATTCGACAGCCATTTCTAGAAACACAAATCTGCAATTTTTTTTGAAACATATTACAATTTAGTGCAGCTTGACAAACTTTGGAGGAGGAATAATTGCGCTGAGATGTTCATATGAGCTGAACATTGGGGCACACAACAACTTGGAGGAGATCGATCAAAGATTGAGGAAGACTAGAGAAAATTGAGAAATACAGAGTTAGGAGGTTCGTTAATACTTATGGGGGTTAGAGTTTCTTGAGAATACATAAATACATGTCGACTTATCTTTATAATTTCTAATTGATATATGTCGACTTATCTCTTCTAATTTCGTATTGGTGTTTACAATTCTAGGATTTTGAGTTTAGTCATTGCTACTCAGTGGCCCACTATCCTTTGGGAAGAAAGAGCCATCATTTGATTAGTCGGTACTTGAGGAGGAGCGGCCACATATTTTTTCTCAATAAACACGAGCTCCATCAACATAAGACATTAGGAGGAGTGACAATCTTACTCATATTCAGGGAATCCAATATAATAATGTCATGAACAAAGCCGAGTGATTTTATATCATGGGTATTGAGAGATTTCAGTCCAGTGTAAGCATTAATATTTGCATAGTATTTTTATATAAGAATCATCTACAAATAAAGAGTCACTCGGATATAAATTCTTTCCAAAATATATTTACTACATTAGGTAATACCATACATAAATAAGAACCTAATTAAACCTATAGACCTGCAGGATGAGAGTAGAGGAATTTGATTTCTTCGAATACATATATTACATGCATATACATATTTTATAAAGAGTCACTCGGATATAAATGCTTTCCAAAATATATTTACTCCATTAGGTAAAACCATACATAAATAAGAACCTAATTAAACCTATAGACCTGCAGGATGAGAGTAGAGGAATTTGATTTCTACGAATACATATATTGCATGCATATACATATTTTTACATTCAAATAAAAAAACTCTTCAGTCATCGTTGTTCAGAAGATACAAATAAAGAAATCTCTACTAAACCGTCGTCTCTAGGGGGCTTGATGAGGCTTCCATGGGACGTCGGTCATGTCCAATGCAATAACTTAGATATGCTAATCCTAGTAGAGAACGAAATTTCAAGGCAGAATTAGGACGCATTGAACTATTTATAATGGCTATCTAACTACCCGGGTTAAAAATTCATAAACTAGCTTCTCCATTTGAACTGCAGATTGAGAAAATTTAAGCGTGGTAGTCCTAGAGACTCTGAAGGTCTATGAAAAAAAAAAGAAGATCACCAAGGGGTTCAAGGGCTCAATATTTCATTTTTATTTTTGACATGAGAAATAGATAATGGAAAATGAATAGGGTAACTAAAACGCACAGGGGGCTTCACTCAATGAATCTTCAACCTATCAAGTGCGTTCATGACATATTAAACAATATCCTTAATTTTACTACATATTGGAAAACACCTCTAAATATTACATTACAATACATGTTCCCAATTTAAAAAATCCCTAGTTTGATTACATATTGTAGGTATCCATTTTTTCGTTAACATTTTTTATATCCCTTTATATTTTTTCTTTTACTTTTAGCTCCATTTTTTATACCTATCAATATAAAACCCTTTACCCCCAATATATTATGTCATTTTTTCTTCAATATATATTCCCCAAGATGAACCACACCTACGTGGCATGATATTGCTCCCCAGTGAAACCCTATGCCAAAACCTAAATTAAAATTGAAAATTATAAATGCCAGTTGACATTTTGTTAGTTAACATATATTTGTTATTATTGAAATAAAGTAACCAAGTAAAATTTCTTTAATGTCCATGACAATGGTGATAATTTAATCTCCTACCCCTATTTGTAGAGATGAGCAAAAATTTACAGTTTTATTAAATTTCAATGGTACAAAAATTATAGAAGCCCTATTGCAAAATAGACACACCAATCTACTAAAAAAATATCTTATTAATATAGATATATCCATTATATTTTTCTTATAGGAGCATAACTCATTATAGAAATGCTACCATATAGCATTAGATAATGTTACCCTAAATAATTCGTATATACATTTTATAATTTCTTTAAGAAAATATTGTTAATTTTTCCATAGGTAAATTTTAATGCTAATAATAGAAAATATTACTTTTGAAAAATCCAAATAGATCTTTATAGAAAAGAAAATATTTGTTCAAATTAAATTTAAATTTATCATTTTGAGTTAACAAATGGATCTTTATAGGGATCTTTATAGAAAAAAAATCCTTGTTTAAATTAAATTTAAATTTATCATTTTGAGTTAAAAGTTGAAGTAGAAAAGATTATTGATATTTTTATTTTTCAACAATAATTATAAAAGAATTGCTTTTAAGAAAGAATTGTTTTTTTCAAATGTATTTAATTGATTTGTAAAAAAAAAATGTTTAATTGATTTATAATAAAAAAACAATGTTTATTTTTTCATGTGATTGAGTTATTTTTATAGTAAGCTTATTCAATACATTATCTCAATGGGGGCGGGGAATTAAACTAATGACTTCGCATCAAAGAGGGACTTAAAAAAGCACCTTATCTATCCAAGGTCGAGTAAATTATATAATTAAATTATTAATTAATGTAGTTAAATAATTTTTTTTTATTAATTGATAAAAAATCAAAAAAACAATAACTTTATTCAAAATTCATTTCATAACAACTAAAAATGATTAAAAAATAATCTCATAGGGAAATAACTAGATGCAAGAAATATGCCGGCATAAATTGAACTTAAACTAGAAGAACTAAGAGAGGGTAGGTTTAAATCTATTCGATTAAAAATTTTGATTACTATGTGTGATTTGTTTAAAGAAAAAAAAATCTCAATATTTTTAATGCAGAGGAAATACACGTCTGTCGCACTGGAATTTATTCGTAAATGTTGATATATAAATAATTTTGAAATGTTTTGTTTATAATTTCTAAGTTTAAACCAGAAGAACTAAGAGACGGTCGGTTTAAACCTATTAGATTAATAATTTTGATTACTCTGTGTGATTTGTTTAAAGAAAAATAACATCAATATTTTTAATGTAGAGGAAATACACACATATCTGTCACACTGGAATTTATTCGGTAAATGTTGATATATAAATAATTTTGAAATATTTTGTTTATAATTTCTAGGTTCAAGTTAGGATATTTTTAATGTAGAGGAAATACACATCTGTTACACTGGAATTTATTCGGTAGATGTTGATATATAAATAATTTTGAAATATTCTGTTTATAATTTCGCGGTTCAAGTTAGGTTTTGGAAGGTTTTCAAGTATATATTTTTTAATTGATTTGTTATATTTTTTGATTCAAAAAATTTCACCTCTTTTTAATCAAAACTCCATTTTAATCTAAATTTCAAAATATATAATAGTTATAAAGATTTGTTAGACTTACCACATTGAGTTTTAAATTCTCCACAATCTAAATACATATATAAAATCAAAAACTCATTTAAAACATCTAAAATAAATATTTGACCCAAACTTTTTTACCTTATTTTAATCAAAACTCCAAAATAGAAAGTAATTAAACAACATCATTTTAATTATATATCTCTATATATATATATATATATATATATATATAGTAATAATAATAATTCACTGAAGCATAGAAAATATAAAACCAACAAACTGCTTCCTCTTCTTATCATCTTCCAATATTTGAAACCTATTACGTAAAGCAATCGTTTAAATTAGTGTAAGTAAATAGAGGCAAACTTTGCGGGAAATGTTTTAAAAGCGATTGTGTCCTCAATATTATTGCCTGAGGCCTTCAGCATGGATAGTCCCAAGCCTACTGGGCAATGTTGGAGGTACTACACACCTAGGACCTTCATTACTGGCACATGCAGACACTTAGTTAGAGCATTCAGTGACATGCAAGGCTTCAACATTGGAATCTTCACCAGATTGGCACCTTTGACTGTCCATGCATGCATGGGACTACGTGCAAGATCCTTTCTGCATGATTTACTCCTTTCACTCCGCAACTGGCTAGTTCTCTCCAAAACTTGTTGTAGGTGTCGAGTCCTCTCATTGATCACCACTATGGTGCATTACCTTGGGATCTTCACCCAGTAATGCTATATCATGAGCATTGTAATCTATTTTCTGAATCAATCATTCTTTTTGTTCTTTCGATTTTCTTTTAGTGTTTTGGCTCTACAAAGATGTGTGTTCAACCTTTACTAGCTAGATTCATCTATGCATGTTTTCTAACACATTTACAAGGTATCAGAGCCCACAGGTTGCTAGATAAAAAATGTACCAGTACTTTATTTTACAGGTATTACATCTTAGTGATCGAATATCAATAGAAAAGTGGAGTTTCCCAAAGTACTAATCCTAACATCGTACAACTATCATGAATGGAAGGACCAAGTGGCTCGATACCTACATTAGAAAGGGTTGTGCAGGATTACCATTGTTGCAGAAGTGGAATCCACTTTACGCATAAAGAAATCCAAGTACCTCAATCGCATGGATGAGGCCCACGGATCCATATGCATGTGCATCTCCCCAAAGTTGCAGTTTCATCTATCTGTCTGCAGTACTCCCAATGAGATTTGGAGAAAGTTTGAAGAACTCCATAGGAAATAGGACGAGATGAAAGGACATTTGCTCGAAGTGGAGCTGCTTTCATTGGATCCATGGAACTATGACATAATTCAAGACTTATTCACAGAATATAATGATCTATTGTTGCAACTCAAGGGTTGTGGAATTGACAAATCCAAGGAGGAGAGTCGCCAAGTTCTCTCTATTATGTCAAAGCTCTGACCAGAATACTCAGCCTTTGTGTTTAGATTTCATTCAGTAAGGCTGGGAACAATTAAGTCCTACACTATGACTTCTCTCAAATAGTTCATGGAGTCCCTCACTTTTGAGCAAGATAAACTCATTGGCATGGGGAAAATCAAACCTCCAAAAGCGCATGCACTTGCTGTGCATGATGGCAGCCACAATAAAAATCACAGATCTAATTCAAATCAGAAAAATCAGCAGCGAAAAGATAAGCAAAAATAGCATTCCGATCCAAAGAAGGAAGGGTACACAAAACCCTTCAATGACTCTTCAGGCTCCAGAAATGAGAAAGGGAAGAAAGGAGACAAATGCACCTATTGTCACTAAAAATTCCATCTGGAATCCTCTTGCATGAAGAAACAAATTGACCAAATTGATACTTGGTTTGAAACAAGTACCAAGATCTTGGTATGTGTAAATTGATTCTTTCTTTTATGAGAAAGGTTTTGTGAGAAACAAAAATGATCCTAACTTATACATCAAGAAAGATGAAGATGGGGGTGTTACTTTGATATTTGTACATGTTGATGATCTTATCATAACAAGGAATGGATCAAATTTGATTGAAGAAATTAAAAGTTAGTTGTCATGGGTATTTGAGATGAAGGACCTTGGTGAACTGCATTACTGTTGAGGTCTTGAAGTTTTGGGGGAACCTCACATTACACTAATCAGACAAAGAAAATAAATAAGGGAAATCCTTAAAAGGTTCAATATGATTGAATGCAAGGTGATATCTACTCCTTTAGAACATAATGAAAAATTTTACAGTCATGATGGAACCAAAGAGGTGAATGGAACCTTATATTCTCAACTAGAGGGAAGTCTGAATTACATCACCACTATGAGGCCGGATATAGCATATTCTATCAGAATACTTAGTCGGTTCATGGCTAGGCCTTGTTAAAGGTGCTAGAAAGAAACAAAGAAAGTCCTTTGATATTTGAAAGGAAGACTTACCTTTTGTATTATGTATGTTGATGAATTTGATGTTGAGTTGGCAAGTTATTTTGATTTTGACTAGGTTGGAAATCTACCACTAGATATGCATTCAATATAGGTTGAGGACCAATATCATGGAGGAGTAAGAAACAAGCAATTGTTTCCTTGTCATCCACTGAAGTTGAGTATAAAGAATTATGAAATGGTACATGTGAAGCAATATGGCCTAGAAGGATACCTGAAAATGTTGGAGAAACACAACAAACACCTACACTAATCAGATGTGACAATCGAAGCACTATCAAATTAACAAACACTTTTATATATCATGCAAGTACAAGGCATATTGAGACACAACCTCATTTTGTACAAAAAAAAGCCAATCAAAGAAAGTGACTTATCATATTGTAGTAAAATGAAAATGCCCCTGACATATTCGCCAAGCCTCTTGGAAAGGCTAAATTTGAAATTTTCAAATGAAAGTTGTGTGTTGTAAAAAATCCACATTATATTGTAAGCCTAGTTAACACTTAAACAAGCACGCAAGTTAACATGTAAAGTGTTATTAAAAAGTGGCGTAAGAATATTAATCATGACCACACCGATCACTGCTAGTAGATAATTCATAATTTATAATCGACAAGGTAATCGACGGAGTCAAAATTCGGATTGATGTATAGATTGCTACATTTGGTTACGAAGTTCTCAAGTTTTATTTTGTGTCTCCACGTGTGATAAATAAAGCACCCAAAAACTGACTTACCTCATAAAGAGTAACAACTACGTGTCGTCGCACTACTACATGTAGAGGGGTTTTAATACAATATTTGAATCAATTGTCTTAACTTAAGACAAAAAGAAACTCAAATATTGTCTTAAATATTGTCTCTAAGCGGGTGTCTCAAAATATAATGTCTCAAAAATTTGCCTCTATAAAGACAATATAGAACACATATTATTATTGTCTCTGTAAAGACAATTTGATTTGTCTCTCTAGAGAAAATTTCATTTGTGTCTCTTTAGAGACAATTATATTTTTGTCTTTTTAGAGAAAATTCCATAATTCAAACTATTGTCTCTCTACAGACAATGTAAAAAATTATTTAAAAATAAATAAATGTTCATAATTCAAACTATTGTCTCTCTAGAGACAATATAAAAAATTATTTAAAAAAAAATAAATGTCCATAATTCAAATTATTGTCTCTCTAGAGACAATATAAAAAATTATTTAAAAAAAATAAATAAATAAAATCATTTTGAATGTCTGCTGGCCCATATCGTTCTCACCTGGAACAGATTCGTAAGATAATAAGCAGGAATCTTCCACACAATACATCCATTGGGACCATATGACCTGCATCATGAACCTGGTGCAGCAAAATAGAAGATTCTGTAAGGAAGAAATTATCTACTTGTACAATGAAATCAAAGATGATCATCGAGTGCCTTTTACCTTGAGAAAAATGAGTGGTCCATAACTGGTTATTAAACCTGCTTCCTTATCGTCTACAAGGAAGGATTTTGTAGGTGCCTTCTTGAAATTTTCACTTCCAGACCAATCCATGGAATTCACCCATCTTGAATTGCCTGAAAGACACATAATTTGAACAATTAACTTTTCAATTTTGAAGATTAGATTGACAAGCCTGAAAAACACAACTACAAATAAGTTAATAACAGACTTAACACCTAAATCATAAAGTCATTGTCCAAAACAAAAACAATATGTTATATGTATACAGTATCATTACCTAACCAATTGCAAATGAGATCATATTCTCATGCATAAACTAGCAAATTAACACCATCCTCCAAGAGTGTTGGAATGCCAACTTCCATATTCCGCATCAAGTCAGTAAGCATAGCTTCATAAACCAAGGGGCTACAAGAGACAAATTTTCGGCTGCCAACCCCCAGGGCATCCCTAACGGAACCCTGGTTTATGTAATTCTCCATATTTGAAAAATCATAGCACAGGCCACCATTGCACTCCTTCCAAACATCATAGTACTGCAAAATATAAAACAAAATAATGAAAACTAATATCATAAGATATATAAAACAACGATGACAAACTACATTTTAAGATACAAAATGCTGATAAAATAAACATAATGTCTGGCTATCCAGTATTTAGAATTTAAGTCTTACATTGATATTCCTAGCTAATGCCATAATGGAATTGAAAATTGAGGTGCACACCAAGTATGATGCAAAGCATGTGACAGTCCCTTTGGTACCTAGCAAGTTATCACACCGGCTATAATCAAAACCTACATTAAGAACCTTCTATAAAGGATCCAGCATAAGATTAGCTGTAACCAGTTACTTAAAACACTTCACAAATGGTAACTAAGGATCATAAAGCAAACAACATTTAGCCATCAAGCTTCTCGCAATTTAAAACATAGTAACAAGATTTCAATATGAACACATACAAATCTAGTTCAGTAAACAAAGTATACATCTCATAAATACAAAAATATGCATTTTGTTCCAAATTTTAATAGGATTTCAGCCCCATGAAAAAATATTCCTTGAAATTTGATGACTACTTTATATTTATAGGTGTCTATTTCTGAGATTTTTGGCCTGTTTTTTATGGATTAAAGGTCTACAAGTATCAAATACATGAGGTATATTATCAAAAGCGATAAAAAGTGGACCATACTGCAAAATGTTTGTAAAAACACACAATAAACAAGAATGAACTAACTAGAGGAGGGAAAAGCATCACCTATGCACAATATTTTGAGATCCAGATAAGCCTTCACTACTGTTATGGAAAACGTTTGCACAAGCAACTTAAAAAATACATTGAATATTTCAAAAACCACATCAACAAACAAGCCTTCCATAGCGGATAAGTGTTCAAAGCCCTTAACACAAATTTTATGGATTTTACTTGCTCATTATGTACTGAAGCAAACATAGCTCAACCAAGAAGAATGCTAGATTTTCCATCTAAATAATAGTTAGTACGACTTGTTAGTACAGCAGGGTATTATTAGGAATACAATAAAGAAAAGTAATTTAAAACATGAATGCTAGATTTTATGAGGCATTTTCGAAAGTAGATTTGATCAATGCCACACAGGCTTCTTTCAACAATATAAAAAGTGGTGTCATTCAAAACTTTACCACTTTGTTGGAATCAGCTGCCTTTAGAAACCTGAGGAGGAATACATATGGCCGAGTGGGAACTGTAGGCTTGAAGTTCAGTTGCTTTAATATCGTAGACTCCTACGAAGAGTTATTATCAATTGATCAGTCAATCTGAATGTTTGGAGACTATGTTGCAATCAATGACAAAGAATTATCAGCTAGAGCTAATTACCATGGCCACTATCTGTTCTGACATTCATTCATTTGGAGAGATGCGGATGAAGTTATTGACCTGTAGCCAAGTATAAACCAGCTCTTATCAATATTGTGTTACCTATTATAATATAATTTTTGTGCTGATTCCAGCATAAAGCGTAATCTTCTGTAGGAGTAGATATTGCTAGTGTATGTACTTTTATACAGCCAACAGGGTGTTCTTTTAATTAGATATATACACATCCTTTCTTACATATGTCAGAAAGTCATCCCGCCTGTCGAGGACAGACTTCTTCATATTTGCTAGCTATAAACATTGCAGCGATATCAAGTAATGGAAAATTCTTCCTTACAATACTCTGAATAGAAAGGTATCTCTCAATGATGTTCACAGTGAGATACAACGTCTCTGGCATTAATTCCAAGTCCAGATGCACCTAAAAATTTTAAGATTTTGATGTTAGGCCTAAGAGATAGACCATATAAATCTCTTTTAGATCTAAGTTTGACAGCAAATGGAAGTTGGAACTAGCATAGGAACAAAGTTGTACCTCCACCAACCAATCAATCACGACTACCCTCAACTTTGCATTGATTTTAACCTGGTTTGTCATATAATCTGGAGGTAGGCAACTCACATCCTGGGCATACATGAATGCCAAATTTTAGTTAAGGAAAATAAAACTTTACCTTCACCCTAACAAGAAACTGCAATCATTGACAGAGAAACATACCTCAATTGTCCTGTAGAATTTGTATATATCTTCAACGTATTCAACAACTGCCAATTGGTTTTCAATGTTTCCATCATCAATGCTAGGAAGCACCTGATGGGAATCCCTGAATGCATCCTGAAATACATTCATCAAGATTATTAATCATTTTCAGCCGACTTACATCATAAATAAACACAACACTAACTTGAGGCTATCAAGATAACTAATCATTTTCATCCAACTTACAACATGACTAAAGACAAAGCTATCTTAAGGTTATAAAACTTGCTAGTAATTTGGAGTGGACATGGATACTCTTTGGTTTGTGTATATTTGTTGAACAAGAACAAGAAAAGTATAGGAGAGTGACACAGACCTCACTTTGAGATGTTAGCATTGCAGTCTTTGGTTTGTGTATATTTGTTGAACAAGAACAAGAAAAGTATAAGAGAGTGACACAGACCTCACTTTGAGATGTTAGCATTGCAGTCAATGATGGTGCAGTGTGTTTCCTGGCTTTCAGTTGGCTAGGTCTTTCTAATCCCCCTTCTTGTGCACTTGAGTCGATGTTATCACTAATACAAATGACAACGTCATTGCTGGTGGTGCAACTGTCATCATTGGGTAAGTTGGCAAGGCATAAAAAAGCAACATAGCCATGACATGGATCTGAATACTTCTCATGAACATATCTTAGCTCATTTCTTCCTGCACTTAAGTGGAAGTCAACCATGAAGTTTGCACATTCCCTGGAACAAGTAAATCAAATGTTATTCCTTAACAACGTACAGGGTTAACTAAATGTGCACACACCCCAGACAGTTTGATGTGCACATTTGTCAATCTTTCCCATATGTAGAATTAGATACAATTTCAGACAGGTTGCCAGTAAATTAGTGCTGTAGCAGGTCCACTAGGTTTTGGATATATAATCTACAGATTGCGTAATTCATGGAAATTCCTAAGATATTTAGGAGTAAGTATCCTTTGGAAGGTTAAACTCATTAAAAGCATGGTGCCTTGAGAACTAGAAGACTTACTTGAGATCTTCTTTTGAGTAGCCTGTGTGAAGAGCAAGTGTTTTACTCCAACATGGATCCTTCTTCAAAGTGCATTGAGCAGTGTAGACAGCAGTAGTAGCAAGGATTGATGGACTGTATTTGATCATTTTGTAATGAAGCAAACACAGCTCAACCAAGTAAAATGCTAGATTTTCTATCTGAACCATGCGATAATACATTTAATTTTTAACAGTAAAGGAGAGGATTATTAGGAAATACAATGAAGAAAAGACATTTAAACCAAAATCTCAATTTTCCAGAAGCATTTTGAAAGTCAATTTGATCAATACATCAGAAGATTATTCTGACAATACAAAAGAAACAGTGGAGTTCATCACTTTACCACTCTGTCAGGACCAGCTGCCTTGAGAAACCTGACAAGGAATACATATGGAGTGGGAACGGTAAGATTGAATTCCAATCGATTTAATATTGTATGCTCCTGCCAAGTATCATTATCAATGTATCACTCACACTGAATCTTTAAAATCTATTGTAATTAAATGAAACAGAAAGATATCAGCTAGAGATAATTACCATGGCTACTATCATTTTGGATGTGTATTGGTATCCTGAGATGCAGATCAATTCATTGACCTGTAACCAAATATGAATTGATTCTTCTTATGTCAATATTCAACAGCCAACCAGGTATTCTATCAATTAGATATATACAAAAGGTTTCCTTACAGTCATGCTTATGGATGTCAGTAAGTCATCCTACCTGAGGAGTGCAGGTATCTTGAAATTTGCAAGCTATAAACATCGCAGCGATACCCACTAATTGTAATTCCCACTTCCTAGCAATATAAATAGAAAGGTATCTATCCATAATGTTTATAGTGAGATACAATGTTTCTGGCATTAGTTCACATTTGTGATGCACCTGCAAAATTTAATATTTCGAGGTAAAGCCTAAGAAATTGCCCACATAAAGTTCTTCTAGATCCAACATTGGCAGCAAACGAAGTTAGGATAGGAACTAATTTGTACCTGTATCAACCAATCAATCAGGGTTGCCCTCATTGTCTCATTGATTTCATCCTGCCTTTTCATATAATCTAGAGGTACACAGCTCATGTTCTGGACATACGGGACTGCCAATGATTACTAAATGAAAATTAAAAATTTACCTTCACATTCACACAAATCTCCAATCATTGATAGAGAAACATACCTCAATCTTCTGATAGGACTTGTATATGTCTCCAACATATTCCGCAACTGCCAATTGGTTTCCGAGGTCTCCATCATCAATGCTAGGGAGAACCTCTTGAACGTCCTGAAATACCCCCATCAAAATTATTAATCATTTTTATCCAAACTACATAATAGATAAACAGAAATCAATCTTACAGCTATAAAACCTCTTAGTAATTGGGCGTGGATGTGGGTACCTTTGGCTGATATATATTTGGATTTGAGCCAGTACATAAAACAAGAAAAGTATCAGAAAACTAATAAACTTAATCAATAAGACAGACCTCACTTCGAGCTGTTAGCACCGCAGTCTGTGACTGTGCTATGGGTTTCATTGCTTTGAGTTGGCTAGATGTTTGTAATCCCCCATCTTGTGCACTTGAGTCTACGCTATCACCGATAGAAACTACATTATCCTTCTTTCTAGCAGTGTCATTCTCAGCCTTCCTTCTGACAATCCGCCTCTGTTTGTTTCCCCGGACTGCCTTTGCCTCTGCTTTGGCTCCTGCCTTAACAACAATATCATCTGCTTGGAATTGCTGGAATCAAAATGGGAAAATTAAAGAGTGAGATTCCATGCTTGGGCTCACAGAAAATAGAGAACAGAATGAGTCCCGTGAAATGAAAACAAAGAGCAACAAATTAAACATGCCTAGAAAAACAGAATACTAGGCAGGAAGATCGAAAAAGCAGGTGGCTGAACACAGAGGTTTTGCCTGGTTGCTAGTTCAATTCCCCAGGAGATTGTCCTTTATAAACGGTAGACCCAGTTCTTTACAAAAAAACAATAATTCAGCTTGCTTAATTGACTCTGATTAAACTTACCTGAGTGCTGGGATTGGCTCCCTTGTTGGCATTGACAACCAAGTTTACTCTAGACCTCCTGAAACAGTAGTCAATCCAATAGTGTAGGACTTGACATTAGAAGCAGAGGCCACCAAATAGAAAGAAACAAAAACCCAGCAGCAGATTGATTCAATTTATACATCTAAAGGATAATAAATAACATAAAACAACATACTCCATCACCACATCTTTGTTGATATTGCATTTGGGGTTCCGAGCTCCCACCACATTGCCAATGTCTCCTAACACCTTCCTATTATTGTTGCCTTGTTGTGCTTTTTGATTGGGTGCAACCATTGCAAGGCCTGCCATTTTGCGCGCACATGATTTCATGGAAAAACAAACTAAAAAATCAGCTTAAAATGCAGTTTTTCTATGGGTCTTCAAAACATGGGCTTCAACCCTTCATATTCTCTGCATCTAGGCTTGGATTAGCCAGGCAGATATTTCCTATATCAATTACTGACAGCCAAAAACATTAGAAGCAGACCCATCCAACTCTCCGAGTCTCCACCACTTACAAGAGGACAAAAGTTGGAGAAGGTGCTGCGGGAAAAAGAAGCGGACAAAAATAAAGCTAGGGGATCTCAATCCCTGCTAGAAAAATATGGCAACACCTTGGGTTCATAGGAAATGCATAGGTATGTACTATGCTTTTCCAGTGTATTTTAATTTGCAAGCAATTTGTTAAGGAGTTCAAATGCATGTGCACTATTAAGCACGGGAAATTAAGAATGAAAGCTAGTTCAACCCATCATCCCAACCCTAACCCAAGGATAGGATGAAGAGTGGCATACAAAAATGTTGTATTGGGTTGTACGAATATAGCCACAACACTCCCTCTTTTCTTTTAATACATTATTATAAAAAAATATATATATATTGTAATCAAATCTGCAGTAAAATAGAACCATTGTCTATGGTTACAAGCCCGGATCCTAAGAAAAGCTACACTAGGATTGACCCAAAGTCAGATCCATAGGATTGCTACTTTATGTAAAGACATCTTAGCATGAAAAACTGATAAAGAAGTTGTTAACCTGCAATAGTAATCATCTAGAATTTGGAATTGGCAAAACCCTGTTAGAAGATGCTTATAGGCAAGATTCATGAAATGTGCATCTATTCTGTTTCTGATTCTTTCCTTCACGTGATAGTAGGATATTCTACTGTGTATTGACTTGATTGCTGCTACTGTTTTCAGTGGAGTACTCTCAGCTGATTATATCAGTTATGAATGAGCTACTCGTGATCCCAAGATCTTTGTGATCATCAACTTATTATCATGTACAAAGCTAGCGATTGCCAACAAATTCTGCATCCTCATCAAAAAGGAAATGAATACGGATTAAGAGATCATGTAGAAACTCCTTTATGCCAACAGACATTTTTCTCATTAATATATGTTAGCAGCTTAGGCTGAAGAGGAAACTTCTCGTATACTTTTCATTTCTAATATGCTATTCCAAGTTCTAGTCAAAGCACTTTCTTATTATAGTTTCCATATAATTTCAACACGAAAATGTCAATCTTCCAAAATGAACAACAGCTTCTTAATTTTCAATTGTAGATCTTATTAGAAACTTTGTGGATATATTTGAATCTAGTGTAGGAACAACCAGAAAATAATTTCAGGCAAACTATGAGGGATACTCCAAAAAATCATCAGTCAGGCATGAGCTAGTCGTGAAGGAAAATAACAGACAAATATACAAAGACAAGGAAGAAACTAGCTTACATTATTTCCAACAAGAAAAAAATACACCACTGAACAAAAATTACTTTAATAATTGCATTCCCCATGTTGGTGAGAGCTGCAGAAAACTATTTAAATAAAGAGTACAGCAGGAAGCGTAGTGTGAGATTTGCATACAAAAATATTGCCAAAATATGAGGTACCATTTTGTACTGTTGTTTTATTAAACGAAGCACAACACTGTGAAAAGAATTATTTATCAATGCCATACATCCCAGATGAGGGTGTAACTATTTCTTTGTTTATTTTGGTTTATGTGCATTATTTCCCATGTCACATGATGACAGTAATCAGAAACATATTATGCAACTACGCAACATGATGAATATTGATCCATTCAAAATCTTTTTAAGGTCTACCAAGAAAAAATAATGAATTGCTGAAAACAAGGATAGAACCTTGTAAGAATCATCACCTTTGGACAAAAGTTATATTTTAAATACATGGAATCTAACTAAAGTTCCACATCTGAAAATTGGAATTACAGATGGATATGTGGCAATGATAGCTTCTTTGTAAGGTAAGAAAAATGCAAGATGATTAGGGTGAAGAAGAGGATACTCACACGCTGGCATCATCCCTACCAAGAAGTTTAACAGGGGTTCTTGATCTGGGAGACATCAAGTGAGTTGCAAATAGCTCCTCTACACCCAAAATCCTTCCAGGCCACCAGGACCCATTTCTCCTTCTCACCCACACAATGGTACCAACGGCTGTATCAATTTTGGGCGTGATAGTAGGTGCTGCTGCACTTGATTCTCCCATGATTGTCTAAAAACCAAGAATCCAACCCAGCTTAGATGCCTAGTACCCATCGTCTCATTGCCATCTCCTTTTATCCCTCAACCCACCTGGTTAGCCTGCAAATCAAACCTCAGATATATCAACAATCACCTCACACCCATGAATTCAAATAAGCCCAAATCCCATGTCTATAAATAAGATTATGCAAAGAGTAATAAAGGGCTAGTAAGACACAACTAACACACTTTGAAATCCCAAAAAGGCCATGTCAGTAGAATGAAAATAGATATGTTGCAAGTCATCATTTGGGTGTGTACTTTATGCCTGAATGCTTCTGGAGACTGTTTTAGCAGAAGGATATGATGGGTTTGAGTGACAGGGGCTTCAAATAGTTGGCTTTCTTAGTTGTTATTGTCCTGGAAACCTGCCCCCTTAAATACCCGCTTCACCACTTTCGGATCTGTGCTCATCCAGGTGGCCCAAAGAAAAAAGAGTTATGTTTTTCCTAGTAAAGGGGATTCAAGAAGAACCAAACTTGTAGACAGAATAAAAATGAATAAATACTTAAGCCAGTAATAGGGACAAATAAATTACCTTTACACCTTAAGCTATTAAACCTTGCGCAAGTACAATAGATGTGGTAGTTCTAACACCTGCTAAATCATTTGTCTTTGCTGCAACCTATCTTACCAACTTGGCCCTAATATTTTCAACTGGGTCCTCTAATTCAACCTGTCAGAAGCAAGGTGCAACATTGAAAAGCATTAACTAGACTGGATTAACTAGACAAGAAATAAAAATTTTACTTGACTCATCAACATCTGGCACACAAGTATTTTTTTTCAACTGTTTAAAGTGTCATTCATTACTCTACTATGGCTACTGCACCAAACTTCCTCTTCTTTCCAATGTTACCCAATGAGGCAAAGTGGCAATTGTTGTCATACTACCTATAGCATATGCAATCTTCCCTTATTCGGAATAGAGAATTACAATATCTTCATATTAGCTATCTCACAAACATGAATTCCATCTAGATTTAATTCATATTAGCTATCCAATTGGCCATCTAGATTTAATTCACCACTGTTGTGCATAAACAATACTTCATATGTGAGCACTAGATATTGAAGGATCTGTTAGGACATACAAGTTTTTTCTTGAGCCCTCACTTATTTGATAGTTTTTCTAGAGTGAGCGTTGCCTTTTGATATTTTGGGCATTCACATGGAAACTTAGGAGCCTAGGTTGTGTTCCTAGATGACCCAACATGCTTCTGGAACCCTTGGAATTCACCCAGCTTCACGAAAAATGTTTAAGGCAAATCTGCCCAAATTGACAAAACTGTTTTTAATACTTTTTTCCATAAAAGACTAACTTTGGGAGCAATTTAAGAGAAGGTGGTGATGAATTTTGAAAAAATAAAACATGAATTTTTCGGGAACATGCTGATTTACAAAAACCTCTTTCATCTTTTCAACAAGTGTCATGTTTTGGAAGATTCGAATGGCTCTCTGAAGCCTATTTTTCAGAAAATCCCCAGATTTAATTTTTTCTACTTTTATAAAAACACCTAACCGTGAACTGATGGTTATGGAAATATCCAAGTGTCAAAAAGCATTGGCTCTTTAGCATCTACGTCAGTGATAATTGTTGACAAATTGCACCCATAAGGTCCTAGTTTCTATGTCATCAAAAGTCGTTGTTGATATCAATCAAAATTTTTTATTGACAATAATACTATGACACTAGAGCATTGCTTATGCTATAGGAATAAATTGCTGCATTCATGGACATCTGAATTGGATTGTTTAGTGATCCTGGTGGATCTTAACTGCAAACAAAAAAACATCAAACGAAGACCATCTCGAAGCCAAAGGATTTATTTTCAAGGGAATTTGTATTAGGTGTTTCAATTTGTATTTTTCAATTCATTTGGACAGGACGGTACACAATGGATAAATGTACCGCAGAAACAAATGGAAAGGTTGTTGGTTATAGCAAATTTTTTTGAAGACCCTAGTCATCGTTTATGGCTGAAGATAGTCCATACTTTATTAAGTACACTCTCCATTTTGTAGGTAGAGCCTACTATCAAATAATTGTGAGACAACATGATCATTTTCTTTTAAAAACCATTACCATTAAATGGGAAAAACATTGTAATTGTTTAACAAGTAAGAAAGTTAAGGTCAACAAGATTGTAAAGTTCATTCCTGTGTTATGGTTTTGGAGGATGGAACCTGAAGAAATTAAGTTCTCTTCTACTATTTATAATTTCACTTGACAGTGGTGATAACAGATTTTTGTTATGCCTGTCACTACTAGTCATGCTTTCAAACTATAAGTTGGAGATTTTAGGCAGCCTGTATCCAATGCAAGGGATTATTAGAAAAACTCGATGATGTTTCACATACTACTATCATAATGGTTTACATAATGAACTACAGAGAATTTCCTCAGAAGAATTGGAACAAAATAATGATAGGAATAGAGAAAGTGAGGCCTTCTTAGATAATGAATCTACGGAGGAATATAATCTCATTCCAGAAAAGTTTGTGGTTACTATTAATGATGAACGCCTATAAACATCTCGTAAGCATCATTATGAAAAATTACTCACCATCCTTGAGACTTATGTTCTATATGATTCGAACAGTGGAGACTGCCAACAAATGAGTGATTTTTTGTCTCCTTTTGTTGCATTAATAGGTGATGACAATGAAGCATTTTTGTGCTCTATCTACTCTATACACATGGCATGTGATGATTTCAGATTGAATGAGGTGGCAGAGTATTCTAAGGCAGGGATCAACCAATTTGGGGCTATTGTAGATATTCAAGAAGTAAATTTGATTATTTCAGAGGTAAATGGCAGAGTAGTCAAATAATAAGAGATTAATAATAACTGGAAGAGGTTTTGAAAGAAAGGAAACAACAATTAAAAATCAGATCCAAATTTAGTGGCATCAATCTAGTTCTTTAAGGCATGAAATCAACAGTTCCAGATTTCAAGAGCATTTGAGATTGCATAAAGTCTAGTGGTTCCTGCATACTATGGTAATCACACTAGTGGTGACTACTGTATACAACCACAATCGCACTAGCAGTGCCTATTGTATACTATTTTGTTTGAAGTTTGTATTTAGGTCAAAAAGCATTACAACTGGCCCAAAAATGTCAGGGACTGGGTGGGGTAAAAAAGACCCGTAGGTCAGTTAAACAACTAACCATGAACAAAAGTTCAATTACTTGACAACAAATGAATTCCATTTGGCTGACTTGATGCACCAAGGGTTGCTCTTTCATCAAAATCAACCAAAATTTGCACCATAATATTGGCCCTAACAACTAATTCGCACCTCCATGAGAAGTGAATCCTTGGGGTAGCCTATCATGGGAATGTCATCATCCTTAAACCACAACCCCATTGGAATTTCTCAACTAGTGCTATCACGAGCACCTACATCTTCCCTACCAATAAACAAATGAGATCAACAACAAAAAGAGGTTCCAGCAAAAATAAAATAAACCCTATTTTCTCTTTCTTCCTAGTTCCATATTTCCCTTCACTACCACTGAGCCTCCATTTCCTTGATTTCAATGTAAAAGCCAAATGCAACTGAATTATTGTTTCATGGTCTACGTAGTTAATCTTTCCATCATATTTTTTGAATATATATATATATATATATATATATATATATATATATATATATATATATATATATATATATATATATATATATATATATATATATATATATATATATATATATATATATATATATATATATATATATATATATATATATATATATATATATATATATATATATATATATATATATATATATATATATATATATATATATATATATATATATATATATATTAAAACATCCCCATCCTTTGAAAAGAAAAACAAGAATGTGGACACTCAAAACCGAGAACAAACTGAAAGTTGATGTTACTGCAATTCAAGAGCATGTCCACAACGTGGAATTATTAATAGTAAACTACTTGTGTTGAATTTAACCTAAATTCATTGAAGGTAATAATTTTGGAGTTTGATTTAAGTGGGAAGTCAAAAGGAGTAACCCATCTAGCTCAATAGTTAAAGCCCAAGGTTCCTAATCTTGTAGTCGTGGGTTCGAACCCTATGTTTGGCGTGTTGTGTTCATTTAATGCATATTTTGAAATGAAATATTTTTGTCTCTGGATTTCTTATTCTGTGAGCTCCTGTTTGTTAGAACCGTCAGGATTTATTATTCTGAAGCCCCTATTTTGGAAAAATACTAAACAACCATCGCTAAGTTTAACAGACAACAATCATCTCGCGTAGTGGGTTCAAACCCCACGCTAGGCGGGTGTCGTTGTCTATCAATCAATTTCCAGTTTGGGAAAATTCAAAAAAAGCATCGTAGGGTGTGGATTCGAATCCCATGGTATGCGGGTGTTTGTTGATCATTTAGATTTATCCTCATCCAAGATCCCTGATTCGAACCCTAGGTAGGTGAGTGTTGTTAACTATCAAACTTCTATTTTGGCAAAATACAAAACGAGCACATAACAAACATCAGCTAAGGCCAAATCAAAGGCGTTCATAATGCTCTACAGGATATAAACATTATTCTCCAAAATTACCACCAAAACCATAAACCCTCACTAAAAAACCTAGAGCTTGTAAAATTACATTCACAATCAGCTGGACAAAATCATGTCAATCATGAAAAGAAATAAACTTTCACAATACAAGCATAAATTCTTTAAAATTTCTTCTTTGAACAACTTCCAGCAACATTATTTTTTTTTCAGAACGAAAAAGCATAATTGTATTATATTGAGGCAATATAAAGAGAAACAGATAGTACATCCAAGAGCTTTTGAAAGCTATAGCAAAGACAGGGCGAAAACCTGGATACCCTATGCATACTGGGAAGTAGTAGGGACTGACACACCAAATACCAAATATAGGATTTACTTGAACAAAATGCCTAGGATATGAAACAGATTGGCAAAGAAGGTCACTGATTTATACACCAAACCTATACAGGGACATATATCAAAATGATAAAAAAAACAGAGCACACCTGTAAATTTTCAGAGCATTAAAACCCAGGGAAGGAGAAATAGAATCAAGCTCTGACAAGGAAGTGGAGGATAATTTTGATTCAAAGAATTCTTACCTTGAACTGAGGTAATGGGATTCGATCCCTCTGAAGTTTGCGCGCTATTGGAGTGTGGTAATGGGATTCGATCCCTCCGAAGTCTGCTCACTATTGGAGTGCGCGGAATGCTCCGGAAGAAAGAGATTTGTTCTTGAAACTGAAAAGGTAGGGTAGGATGGGAGGCATAAGACCCCCTCAGCAGAATGTGGCTCTATCTAGAACCTATGCTAAAACTTACGCTAATGTAATTACGCAAGTATTTAACCATAAAATTCATTGATATTATGTTAAGTGTGTTCTCATCGGTATGAGTGTCTTTTACATTTATTGCTTCTTTACACCTTGAGTACTATTATTTCTGATATTTTTTTTGTTTGTTTTTTTGGTTGTTGGAGGAGTTTGGTAATACAAATTTTTTAATTTTAAGTTAATAAAAGTTTTATTTTAATGCAAAAATGAGTTTATTATAAATATTTCATTTATAATGCTAGTAATTTTATAAATTTAAAATTATTTTTCTCAAATTTCAAAGTGAATGGTAAAAATACATAGTCTTAAGGGTCAACCTAGTTAGTTGAGTTCCCATTGTTAAAAAATCTTTTCTATTTAAAGGTCACTTGTTTAATTATCTTGACATTATTGAAGTAAGACTTCATGGTCGAGCTTATAGGTTGTGATCCTTTCAGGTAGATTTTCCTGGTACAAATTGATACATATTTTATATGTTTTATAATGTTGATAATATAATTATGTTGGAGTGGAAGAACATGAAGAATTGTCCATGTTCTCTTGATGGTCTCAGTGAACTCGTGGTTTTTCTACAAACGACAAATGGATCATGGATTCAAATTTGGCTGCCGCAGTTAACCCTGAGATTAGATCAGCTAAATCAATAATCGAGTTGTCACAGCTAGCCATGAGACAAAGGATCAATACATCAGCTCAATTAATCAAAGTCTCAGTCACATTAGGGATTCAGGGCACTAAGCTAGGATTTTGGATAACAGATCCTACTTTCTTTTACCAACTCGATACTGCCAGTGGTTTTTCCGAGTCGAGAAGGAATTGAAAACTTAGACTTGGAGTAAATTTTATTAAATCTCAATACCATTTATGTGGGTAGTTTAGTATTGAGCATATTTTGTTTTGCTCAAAGCAAAATTCGACGATTTTTACAGATGAACGAGGGATTGTTCTTTTAGGGCTTCATCAAGGTTCATGCGTTATTTTTATTGAGGATATTTAGTGAGTGGCCTCATCCCAAAATGGAAAACAAATCAATAGTAAATGTTAAAAATGGCAAGGAAATCTCATATTTTGTGCAAACAAATCATTTGCGCCAAGTCAAAATTGCCCCAGTAAACACAACAGGGAAGTGGATTTGGGTAACTGCAAAACAATATCAGGGCATTTTAAAGCGGAGACTTGCCCACTTTAAATGGGAACAAGGAATAAGAAAACATTCCTAGAGAAACTAGTAGACATATAATAAAAGTAAACAGAATCTTTGAAATGCAAATTTCATCCATGGAACAATGCCTCCCTGAAGATAACATCAAACAACTTCGAAAAATCTACAAAGTAGAGGAATAATTTTTAAGAGAAATGCCTCCCCTCCTCCATGATGGCACAAGTGTTGAAGATATAGTTGATGGTTTGATATTGAAGTCAAAATCCTTCCTGAACCGTTGAGCCAAAGAGGTCTCTCCTCTAGTATCTCTAAAAATATCCTATGAAGATTCATAGAATTTAGCTTAGAAAGTATGACCCACCAAGATCATATTAATAAATGAAAACCACTAAACTAATGTGATAATGTATTCAGAATTTCCTTGCAAAAAAAATTAACTTCTTGTTTGCCCCTTTTTTGTAGTGAAAGTAGATTTCCTGATTGTCTCCATCATATTATGCCCCAACACTAGCTAACCAACATGACAACCCATTCACAATAAATGTCATCGACAATGATGTCAAAATGCGCAAATGAATTTTTTAGTTACCCCTTGTTGTGTATATCTCTTGCCAAAGAAGAGGAGTCTGATCTACTCTTCCTTGGCAAAGAACAATTGCCATTGTCCTTTCCACCTGCCAGAACGAACCTCGCAACCTTTAGCATCTTCATTCCACCATTTTGATCAACTATCAAAGCCTAGAGACCCTTGACCCTTGCAAAAAAACCTTTGCAAAGTCCTCTCCATTCACATCTAATTTGGAACGTTGCAAAAAAGTACTACTAGCGTATAATCTTCTCCCTCATGTGGTTCATTGAACTCATAAAATCCTTTCAAGTGGTGAGATAAATAACCATTAGTGTGTTCACGATTTAGAATACCCTTTTCTTTCTATTACTAGATAGTTAATACTACTTCATGCCTAGTTTAGTACATATCCCCTAGTTTTACCAAATACTTATTTTAATACCTCCAAAACCTATAACCCTATACCCAAAATCCCCACCCTTTACAACAACATTGCTTCACGAAAGGCATTTTACATTGCTTCATAATTTTTCCTTTTTATATGAGAAAGAAACTAAATGTTACTTCTCCCTTATCCAAGATAATGCTCTTGATTACAAATTGAACAATGTATCATGATATTTCCTTTCTCTCTTCGTGTGAACTTGCTCAATTAGCGTCTAAATACCTTGTGAGATAAAAATCAATGCATGTATTGTATTTGGTATTGTGTCAATTATTCATTTTTAATGTCTTAATAACGTGTTAATTGCCTTCCAATGCATGGTCAGTCTCGAATTAAAATTTTGACATGGAAAATCCCAATTTTGCAATTTTGGGAATCAGAGGCACATTGTAGGGACAATGTGTATCCATCTTGGTGGATAGTGGGGAAACCCAAAATATTATTGATGCACAATTGGTGGAGTGTAGAGGCATTCATAGAATTATATATATTGAGTTTAGAAGTTCATTGAATCTAAAGTCTCATTCTAAAGCCTAGTACAAGGAATGTGTAAATTTGTTTATTATTGGACACGTCTCTTTAAAATTAAAATAAAATTTTATGAGCTAAATAAAAAAATAAGGTAAGCTATAATAAACAAATAAATGAATATGATCTAAAGTAATTAGAAGTAAAAAATATGTGTGAGCAAGATGTTTAAATTTTATACTTTTCAAAAAGAGATTTAAATAAACTATTTGAAAATCAATATTAACTAATTTATGTAGATATCAACAATAGAAAAAAAAAATTGTTGAGTTGAGGCTTCTGTGATCTATGCCCATATATATGAATTACAGGTCACTTGATATATGAGATTAATAGCTAACTCAAAATAGATAATGTTATTGGTAGTAGAAGAATTTGGATTATCCACAACAATTTTCATAGTTTGTCCACATTTCGAATTCCAAAGTGGATCCATTTTGGGATAAGTCACACAAATAATGAAAACCATTCTGGATAAACAAAATTCTTCTTTTACCAATGAATGTCACGGAAATCAGAAATCTAATAATTTTATTGGTTTAAAAGTTTATTCGTGGTGCAAATTTTGATGTAATGAAAAATTTAATCATTTAAATCATTAACAATTTTTTACAAATTAAATCTTTAACAAATTTCAAAATTTTTCTGTTAAATTTCATTAAAAACATATATTTTAATTTACACATTTCAAAATATTTTAAAATTACAAAAAAAAAAAAAATTCTAAAATATAACATATTTTCTTCGAATTCCAAAATATTCTATAATTGTAATCGAGTTCAACTCAACACCACCAGCCATCTTTTCTAGTCAAATCAAAACACAAAGAAAATTGTTCTACTTAAACCAATTTGATGCTAATTACATACCAGTGTCCCTCCAACCACTAAGCCCCAGCCTGAGAGAGCATCAAATTATTATATTGCAGAGAGATAGTACTTACAAAATCCAAACCAGTTCCATGAAGTATGCCGGCAGCAACAGATGCATAGTTAACTCCATTGAGGATTCTGTTTCCCGTTGCATTAGGGTCCAGGTATGCTGGTATCAGAGGAAAATTGAAATACTCTCCTGCAGAAAAAAGAAAAAACATGAATGCATGTATTTGAGATTAATATGCGTGGCTCAGCTAGGGTTGTAAAAATATTACCGATGAAATCCACGACGGTCCTGCCATTACAGAATCTACCCATGGGATTGAAGGGCCCGCCAGGATTGAAATCGATTCCATATAGGGAGCTGATCCTCAAATTCCAAGCCTGTTACGGAACATATTTCTTCTCAAAAAGTTATTGACAATAATACTATGACACTAGGGCATTGCTTATGCTATAGGAATAAATTGTTGTGGTGGCTGGCAGTTGAGCTGCCCTCCATTTTGATATTCTAGGGAAGAGGGGGAATCATGAGAAGTTTTCCTTAGAAAACAAATATAGAAGCTAAAGCAATAAAGCCGAAACTTAAAAAGCAAATTAAGTAAAAATATAAACTAAAACTAAAACTAACAAACCAAACTCTGAGGTGGCAGGTGTAATAGGGATCTGCCTTGATCCTAGAGGAAATCAAGAACTAAGTTTAAGAAAGGGGTTTAGGAGAATCCACCAAACATCAAACAATGGCATGCCATTGTTTCAAAGGTTGAAAATTCCCAAGCCAAGAGAAATAAATTGACTTTTAGTACTCGGGGACTCTATGATTATAGTTCAACATGTGCAAAACCAATCAAGCCCTCAAGATATGTGTCTGGGTAGACTCATTCGTAGTGCTCAAGTGCCAGCAAGGAGCTCCAAAAAAATAGAATTCTACCAAGTTTAGACCTTCAGGAAAATGAAGTAACTTTGATAGACAACGGAAAGCTATGCATAAATGGGCGGGCTCCAACTATTTCACATCCTCCTTTAACATTCAAAGTACACAATATATCATAAGAATGAAGGAAACACACATATTCAAGAGAAGTGGAGGAGCATCATTATGGTGAAAGAATGGGCACTAAAGTCCTCCCAATATCTGGTAACTTGTCATTTACTCTGACGCATGGTGAAGTTTATCAACTCCGAGTGATGGATTGGAAGGCTGAGGGTGGGATTCTCAATCTCTGGAGAAGTCGATCACTAGTCAATGATCAACTGACCTTGTATCCATGTGTTCTTTGTGGCATGGTTTTGGGTTTCTCTGGTATTTGGTTCCTCCGTCTGTGGCGGGACATGGTTGCTCTTAAGCATCATTTGGCTCTGTGTTTTCAGATTTTGCAGTTCAAAGTTGGATTGGGTAATGTTGAAGAATGTAGCTATGGTCAGTATTCATAATATTATTTTATTGATGTACTTTTGAATAATTAAAATTATTATTGACAAGCATGTTCTTCATGCTTTGTATTGGTCAAAAGAAAAATATAGAAGGGCATGTTCTTCGTGCCCCTTTCAAATGAAGAAAATTGAATTTTGTTAAGTGCCATTTACCCTACCAAGTTGGCAAGTCGGCCCTCCTAACCCTCATGTCGGCTCAGCTCAAGTGGCACCCTTTCGCATGGCTTGGAGACTATACATATAGCCCACTCGCATTCCTCATTTGATACATCTCACACACATATATTTCTGATCTCAGAGGCCGAAAACAGAAGTAAAACATATCTCTGATCTGCCCTTGCTCAAGGAGACTTGGAAGGTCAAGTAGAAGACAAAGCTTGAGGCATAATTTTCTGGGGTTTTGTGGCTCGTTCCTATGGAAGTAAGTGTGAAGTCTGAGGCATATTACTCTGTGAAATAATGATAAGTGGACCCATGTGAATTTTAAGGCTTTTATTCTGAAGTATAATGCTAAGCTCTGTGGCCTAATCTGAGGCTGAGGCAGAAGGCAAAATTCGGCTTTTGGAGAACTGAAGCAGACCTCTTTTGTGGACAGATTTGGAAGCATTTTGTCTTGGTATGCTCGAGGGTTGACTTGGCACTTGGAGGTTGGTTATCTTAGCTACATTACTGGTTGGTTTGTATATGACTTGATGTCTTGTTGACTTGATTTCATAAGGAAAGGATTGTTGGGTTTCTCCCCTTAGAGTGGGGTTTTCCTGTGTAACTTCTTGTGTGGCTGTCTCTTCATGTTTTTCTGTTGTAGTTCTCTGTATAATTGTTTTATGTTGCATAATAAATAAAATAAAATATCAACCTGAGTGTAAAATCATAACAAACAATTATCGAGTTAAGAGAACTACCAAAATTCAACAGGTAAGCTGTCCTGTGGCAAATTGAATTGATTTAAGTGAAGGTTCTCTTCCCAGCAGGTGGCACAATATCTGTTGGGGAGATCTAGAAAAGAAAGGTGGGACACAATCATTTGGGTCGGTGTATTCTTTGTGAGTCCTCAGACCTTTGAAGAGCCCAGATAATAAATGATCACCAAGTTGAGACATGCAAGTAGCCCTTCCATACTTCAATAACAGACTAGCTATTCTTCTAATTGTAGATAGAAAAGTGACGCAGAGATTTCTGGGAAATTGACATGTCAAAGTAAGAAAATACAGAAGGTGGAAGCAACTGTATGACACTCTATGAGCTGGCTCTAGGCCTAGCTAGAAGCTCACACTTAAATGAAGACACTTCACATTCTAGGGTCATCCCTCCAAAGGCATCCATTGGCTTGGTTTGTATTGCAGTGAAAGATGAGGCAACTGTTCAGCAAACTTCTCGTGACATGGAGATCAGAAATACAGCTCTGGAATTCAATCTTCCGGCAGCCATCAAGCAAGAAGCCCTTGGTAGACATGATTTCATTTAAGTTCAGGTTTTTATTATTTATTGCAAAGTAGTTTTTTTACCAGTTCAGTATGCTAGACATTGTACCTGTTGGCTTTACAGCTATACCTCCAGAAAGGTAAGAATAGACGATGATTTTTAAATTTCGAGTCTTTTTGAAAGACAATTGTCATACCATTATTTTTGTTTTGTTATCTTACTTTTTGGCTTGGCCACAACCATTTTTTAATACAAATGATATCCTTTCCTGTTAAAATCAACTAAGAAACCAAACCCAATACTAATTAAGAATATAATCTGAGATGCTCTGTTTTTTGTACATGTAAATACTTGTCCAGAGAAGGATTGATGAATGTCTCTTGCTTATGTTGTTTGGCTGACCTCCCACTAAGAACAGCTCACCTTGGATTTTATAGCTTCCATTTTCTTTTCTGGTGTGTAAATTTATTGGCGGATATTGGAGAGAAATACAAGGATTATCTACACGTTTGTAGAAAAACAACCCAAATTTCCCTTTTTGCGGAGTTAGGAATGGTGCAATGAAGAGGATAGTTGTTTAGTGTGTAGATTTAATGGCAGATATAATACAAGGATTGTCTACACGTTTGTCGAAAAACAACCCAAATTTCCCTCTTGGCGGAGATAGGAATGTTGCAATGAAGAAGATAGTTGTTTAGAGAAGAATAATAGTTTGGATGAGCTGAATTTAATGTGCATCACAAGCGCTTCCTTCGGTGCTCTAAATATATCAAATAAGAAGATACCTATGTCCTCTACTAGCAAAACATGCCCATGTAGCATCATACTAAGTCACCAGGTAAAAAAGAGAGATCATTCATTAACCTCCTTCATTAACCACAACAAATGTTTGAAATGCAAACAAAGATATTTTAAAAAATCAGTTAACCCTTCAGAGGGCTTTTTTATTGAAATGTAATAATCAATGGCTCACCTCTCTGGTGATGTGGGTACAAATACATCCCAAAAACAACGAAAAATGCTGGCAAAAACAATACATCAGAAAGTACCCTTTTATTGACATAATAGCGTCCAAACTTCCCTATAAAGAAAAAGATACATAGAACACAAGAGCACTACAACTACCAACCCAATAATGGCCAGATGTTTTTCTTTTCCGATGTCAGCACTTCCGCAGAATCTTAAGCCCAGCAGAATAGCGATCCAGACATCATAGAAACCCAAATAACCCTAACCCTAACAGTCACTAATTCAAGGGACTCCAATGAGGACAATGAACCCTAACAAAATTAACCACACTATATGTAACAGTAAAGGAACCTTCCCAGACAAAAGGCCACTTCCTCCATTGCCCACTTCACAGAAACCGATCTCGGCCACTTCTACATCGGCGCACTAAGCATCTGCACACCCACACCAATATGTAATGCCATCAACACCACACATTGGATCGGGTCTGAAATAGCTTACCGGACAAGAAACAGACTTGTTATTCTCATTGCAGACCGATAATCTTCTGGTATTTCCCTCGCTAGGGAGAGCAATGGCGATTTCATTCTCAGGCCCTGACAACGCGGCTCCCAGTAAGGCATTTGTGATCAGGTAAAGCAGGAACAATATGAAACCTGGTTGCACATAACCAGCCATGGCATTGACCTTTTAGATTGCATCTGTTGCTGCTCCGGCCCAATTCATACATACAAATAGCAGACCAGATGAGAGCACAGCGGCTTCATACCAAATTCCAACTAAGCCAACCGAGACTTTGTCTCACGCATACGGGAAAGAATATGATGGACCATGAGGTAAATGCAGAGAAATCTGACGAAAAAAAAAGTTTAAATTGGTACAGTGGAGTCTGACATTTATATGAGCAAGTGTTTAAACCTCCATACAACTGAAAATATAGAACTAACCCCATGCATCTTTATACATTGTTTTCCGTCCACCTCAAAGACATGATTATAGGACCTCGGTGCACACAGATGCCACAACCATATTCAACAGTGACATTGGCAAGCCTGGTTCCTCTGGATTTCTGTGCAACAGATTTTCTACAACTATTTTTAGTTATTTCTATATTTTGTAATATGATGCCATTTTGAATACAAAGATGTGCATGAATATATGATCCAGGGAGGTTTGACAGATGTCAATAAGAGAATGAAAGTGTTGACAAAGAAGTTGATGCATAGGAAGGCCTATCGGCCTAATTACATTCACAATCAGCTGGACAAAATCATGTCGATCATGAAAAGAAATAAACTTTCACAATACAAGCATAAATTCTTTAAAATTTCTTCTTTGAACAACTTCCAACAACATTATAGAATCAAGCTCCGACAAGGAAGTGGAGGATAATTTTGATTCAAAGAATTCTTACCTTGAACTCAGGTAATGGGATTCGATCCCTCTGAATTCTATGCGCTATTGGAGTGTGGTAATGGGATTCGATCCCTCTAAAGTTTGCTCACTATTGGAGTGTGCGGAATTCTTCAGAAGAAAGAGATTTGTTATTGAAACTGAAAAGGTAGGGTAGGATGGGAGGCATAAGACCCCCTCGGCGGAATGTGGCTCTATCTAGAACCTACGCTAAAACTTACGCTAATGTAATTATGTAAGTCTTTAACCATAAAATTCATTGATATTATGTTAAGTGTGTTCTCATTGATATGAGTGTCTTTTACATTTATTGCTTCTTTACACCTTGAGTACTATTATTTCTGATATATTTTTTTTGTTTGTTTTTCTGGTTGTTGGAGGAGTTTGGTAATACAAATTTTTTAATTTTAAGTTAATAAAAGTTTTATTTTAATGCAAAAATGAGTTTGATATAAATATTTCATTTATAATGCTAGTAATTTTATAAATTTAAAATTATTTTTCTCAAATTTCAAAGTGAATGGTAAAAATACATAGTCTTAAGGGTCAACCTAGTTAGTTGAGTTCCCATTGTTAAAAAATATTTTCTATTAAAAGGTCACTTGTTTAATTATCTTGACATTATTGGAGTAAGAATTCATGGTCGAGCTTATAGGTTGTGATCCTTTCAAGTAGATTTTCCTGGTACAAATTGATACATATTTTATATGTTTTATAATGTTGATAATATAATTATGTTGGAGTGGAAGAACATGAAGAATTGTCCATGTTCTCTTGATGGTTTCAGTGAACTCGTGGTTTTTCTACAAATGGCAAATGGATCATGGATTCAAATTCGGCTGCCACAGTTAACCCTGAGATTAGATCAACTAAATCAATAAATCAAGTTGTCACAGCTAGCCATGAGACAAACGATCGATACATCAGCTCAATTAATCAAAGTATCAGTCACATTAGGGATTCACGACACTAAGCTAGGATTTTGGATAACAGATCCTACTTTAATTTACCAAGTCGATACCGCCAGTGGTTTTTCTAACTCGAGAAGGAATCAAAAACTTAGACTTGGAGTAAATTTTATTAAATCTCAATACCATTTATGTGGGTAGTTTAGTATTGAGCATATTTTGTTTTGTTCAAAGCGAAATTCGATGATTTTTACGGATGAACGAGGGATTGTTCTTTTAGGGCTTCATCAAGGTTCGTGTGTTATTTTCATTGACGATATTTAGTGAGTGGCCTCATCCCAAAATGGAAAACAAATCAATAGTGAATGTTAAAAATGGCAAGGAAATCTCATATTTTGTGGAAACAAATCATTTGGGCCAAGTCAAAATTTCCTCAGCAAACACAACAGGGAAGTAGATTTGGGTAACTGCAAAATAATATCTGGGCATTTTAAACCAGAGACTTGCCCACTTTAAATGGGAACAAGGAAGAAGAAAAAATTCCTAGAGAAACTAGTAGACATATAATAAAAGTAAACAAAATCTTTGAAATGCAAATTTCATCCATGGAACAATGCCTCCCTGAAGATAACATCAAACAACTTCGAGAAATCTACAAAGTAGAGGAATAATTTTGAAGAGAAATGTCTCCCCTCCTCCATGATGGCACAAGTGTTGAAGATATAGTTGCTGGTTTGATATTGAAGTCAAAATCCTTCCTGAACCCTTGAGCCAAAGAGGTATCTCCTCTAGTATCTCTAAAAATATCCTATGAAGAGTCATAGCATTTAGCTTGGAAAGTATGACCCACCATGATCATATTAATAAATGACAACCACTAAACTAATGTGATAATGTATTCAGAATTTCCTTGCAAAAAAAGATTAACTTCTTGTTTGCCCCTTTTTTGTAGTGAAAGTAGATTTCCTGATTGTCTCCTTCATATTATGCCCCAACACTAGCTAACCAACATGACAACCCATTCACAATAAATGTCATCGACAATGATGTCAAAATCTGCAAATGAATTTGTTAGTTACCCCTTGTTGTGTATATCTCTTGCCAAAGAAGAGGAGTGTAATCTACTCTTCCTTGGCAAAGAACAATTGTCATTGTCCTTTCCACCTACCAGAACGAACCTTGCAACCTTTAGTATCTTGATGACATCCAAACATACAACTGAATCCACCACCTATGATCACATTGCATTGGATAACTCGTGCTCATTCCACCATTTTGATCAACTATCAAAGCCTAGAAACCCTTGACCCTTGCAAAAAAACCTTTGCAAAGTCCTCTCCATTCACATCTAATTTGGAACATTACAAAAAAGTACTACTAGCATATAATCTTCCCCCTCATGTGGTTCATTGAACTCATAACATCCTTTCAAGTGGTGAGATAAACAACCATTAGTGTGTTCACGATTTATAATACCCTTTTCTTTCTATTACTAAATAGTCAATACTACTTCATGCCTAGTTTAGTACAAATCCCCTAGTTTTACCAAATACTTATTTTAATACCTCCAAAACCTATAACCTTCTACCAAAAATCCCCACCCTTTACAACAACATTGCTTCACGAAAGGAATTTTACATTGCTTCGTAATTTTTCCTTTGTATATGAGAAAGAAACTAAATGTTACTTCTCCCTTATCCAAGATAATGCTCTTGATTACAAATTGAACAATGCATCATGATATTTCCTTTCTCTCTTCGTGTGAACTTGCTCAATTAGCATCTAAATACCTTGTGAGATAAAAATCAATGCATGTATTGTATTTGGTATTGTGTCAATTATTCATTTTTAATGTCTTAATAATGCGTTAATTGCCTTCCAATGCATGGTTAGTCTCGAATTAAAATTTTGACATGGAAAATCCAAATTTTTCAATTTTGGGAATCAGAGGCACATTGCAAGGACAATGTGTATCCATCATAGTGGGGCAACCCAAAATTTTATTGATGCACAATTGGTGGAGTGTAGAGGCATTCATAGATTTATATATATCCTGAACAACGTGGGCAATAGAAGATGCCCATGCTTCACCTCAGTTATCTTCTTGGTTGTTGGTTTGATATGTTGATGATATGGTTGATGGGAAAAATGTTGAGGATATGGTTGATGGTTTGATATTGAAGTCAAAATCCTTAACCCTTTAGCCAAAGAGGTGTCTCCTCAAGTACCTCCAATAATATCCTATGAAGAGTCATAACATTTAACTTGGAATTATGGCCCACCATGATCATCTAATAATTAATTGAAATAGCACTAGACCCCAATTTAGGTACTGGATGGATCATATTGTGAGACTATGCTAGTGCCAACCCTAAAAAAATGACTTGAAAACCCCTTGATTTTCTACCTTGATGGAATTCATATCCCAAATTTCTTGTTGGATATGCAAGTCCTAGAAAACATGACAAGGAAGATGAGAGGGAGTTGACAAGGACATTAGGTTGTCCTAGAACATCATGCTTGTGAGAAGAGCATGGGGGGGGATTTCATCTGTGACTAATCTCGTGGTAGGGAGGAAACCACATTTCTTTCTAGAAGGTGGAGAAAATGTTTGTGCAGACTCGCAAGGCTTCAAATAAGTATTCTATGGCTCAAAAGTATAACTTATAACTAGATACAAATCAAATTAGTGTTCTATGAGGATAACTGAAAGGAAACTCTAAGTGTAGATATTTATTATATAAATTTGCAGAAACTAAATCTCCTTTTATGATTGTTATTAATGCTCTATGAAATAAATTAAACTTACATTTTGTATGATGACAAACCAAATAAAGGATCTTGATAATGACTCCGGTAGGAATTAAGCTATCTTGACTGATAATGAAATAGAAAAACAAAAAGGACAGTAGAATTGCGGGAAAACTTAATCAGGAAGACTAGTAGGGAAGCTTGGTTAGTCTTCTGAAATAACCTGGCAGCGACCTAGCTAGAAGACACTCCCAAAGTCTTGAATGTTAGATGGAGGGTGTGGTTGGGTATAAACCTCAGAAAAATAAATAATGTAGGTATCATGTAGTATAAGCTAGAAGAAAATACATAATAACATAGCTTGACAAACTTGTTGGAGCTGCGTTTTTCTTTTCAACTATTCCTTTTCTGTTGTTTCGTTTTTTCTACTGTTCCATTTTTTCTGTTGTTCCTTTTCTGTTGTTCCTTTTTTGCTGTTCCATTTTTTCTGCTGTTCCTTTTCTGCTGTATTTTCTGTTGTTCCATTTTTTCTGCTATTCCATTTTTTCTGCTGTATTTTCTGTTGTTCCTTTTCCACTCTTCCATTTTTTCTGTTGTACCTTCGGGAAAACGGAACAACAGAAACCAAAGGTATATCGAATGAGCTAAGATGTTGTTCAGATCCAGCAGGTCTCTTCATTATGGTATATGCTGAAATGATTCCATGCCATTACAGATAAGGTAGCCCAGTGATCTGGCACAAGCTTTGTTGGCTTGACTATCCGCAATTTTATTGCGCGATTGCAAAACATGATAGTAGCACACATCTTTCATGGTGTGTCCTAAAATTTGGCACCATCTGATAATCTGCTGAAGGAGAGAATTGGGCAGATCCCTGTTTTGAACCATTGCACTGACGACTATCGCCAAGTATCCCAATATCGTGACTGTGTCTATACCAAGCTTCCCAAGTTGGATAATACCTTGGTAAAGGGCCAGGGCTTCTACTCTGTTATTAGAAGTTTGGCCAAGATCCCACTCGTATGAGAGTACGTTATCCCCATTAGCATTAAAAATAACTCCTCCCACCCCTGCTACCCCAAGATTCGACTTTGAGGCCCCATCGAAATAGAGATAATTCCTATTGTTGTTTTTAAGCCAAACTACAAATTCTTCCTCTTTTAGCCTAATCTTCCAGTTAGGGGAAACATTGTTGTTTCTGTTGCTAGCAGCGTTGCCCTTCTGATTGCTGGTGTTTTGGTCTAATAGGTGTCCAATGAAAATGCGTTCTTCTATGCTGAGTTCACTGACATTTATACTTCTCGGATTCTTAACTGAGATGATCTCAAGGTCAAGACTCCTTGCCTTGGTGAAAAGGCTTCTAACAGTCGAGTCCTTATCCTTAAAAAACTTCCGATTTCGTGCCAGCCAAATATTCCATAGCATATTATGGGGAAGAATGTCTCAGACTCTCTTCACTGTGTTATTTTTCCTGTGCTGCCAGGTGTAGTTTTTTTTCCATTTGTAAAGAATTTCTCCTATGGTGTTTTGGGTGTTCCATGGGATTTGATTGTTATGAGACAAGTTCCTCCAACAGTTGATGGCAAAAGGGCATTCAATAAAGAGATGATGCATTGATTCTTCAGTAGCTAAGCAGTTAGGACAACGAGAGGGGCCATTAATTCCCCTCTTTTGCAAATTTTCGGCCGTGAGTGTTTTCCCTTTGAGGAGGGTCCAGAGAAAAAACTTGATTTTCGAAATTTCCTCGGATTTCCAAACCACCTTCCAGTGGTGCCAACTTGGCATGGGGTAGTGGATGTTGCATATATAATGGTGAGCAGCTTGGATGGTGTAAGAGGATCTAGATGGGTCCCAACTAAACACATCAAGATCGTTCTTTTTGACGGGGGCTATACTATGCAAAAGCGATTGAAGGATAGAAAGACTTGCGTTAAGACTATTGGGTATGGCTGGGAAGGCTTAACCTAACCAAAGAAGGGTGTGAGGATCCCATTGGGAGATCTGGTCTAGGTAATGAATGCATGTTCTTTCAAAAAAGGAAATGATATGGTGGACTCCCCCATGTCTGTTTATTGGCTGCTGACCCATGATTCTGTCTACTCCAACATTGATGCTTGCACCTCCCTTGGGGATTTTTGAAGTATTTTGAGAAATTAGTGGAATTTCTCTCTTGCATAATCACCAAATTTTGGAGGATTCTTTATTGGGAATATCTCGATCAAGAAGCCGCTGTCTAGGAAAATTGAGGTATTTAATTTCTAGAACTTTTTTCCACCGTTCTCGGAGTCCAGTAATGAGTCTCCAGACAATTTTTCCTCCAAAGGTTAAATTCAGAAATTTAGGATATCTAATTCCAATACCTCCTCGGTCTTGGGGCTGGATCACCTGCTTCCAATTAATCAAGTTGAATTTGTTTTTATCATTCCGCCCCCTACCATAGGAATTGGCGAAGGACGATTTCCATTTTGTTGTGGAAGGAGGTCAGAGCTTGAAGAAGAGAAAAATGATATAGGGGGAGAGAAGATATACCTGACTTAAGAAGAGTGAGGCAACCAGTTGGGTTGAGCCAAATAGATCCCCACTGCTACACTTTTCTTTTCATTTTGTCGACTACTGTGTCCCAGACTTTTGCTCTCAAAGGTCCAGCACTTACAGGCATGCTTAAGTAAGAGAAGCGAGTCCAATCATACTTGCATGTGACTCCAAAGATGATGGAAATATTGTGAAGCACCTGTACTATTGTGTTCCAGCCATATATGCAGCTTTTCTAATTATTTACCATTCCGCTAGAGTAGCTCTTATATTTATCAAGGAGAAATTTGAAGCGCTTGGCTATTGTGGTGGAGGCCCCTCCAATCCGCAAGGTGTCATTGGCAAATTGTGAATGATTATGTTCTTGACCCCATCCCCAAATTTTATTCCTGTGATTAAGCCAACCCTCCGGCTGAAGTCCAGCGCTCTGCTGAAGGACTCAGCCATTAGAATGAAGAGGTAAGGTGAGAGGGAGCAACCTTGTCAGAAGCCTCTAGAGGATTGGAAAACTTCTCTAGGTCTGCCATTTACAAGAGGGGAGATCCATGGCCCCGAAATGCAGGCTCGAATGAGGTTGAGAAAGTGGTCATCAAATCCCATCTTCTTCAAAGCTGCCAAGAGGAAGGAGTGTCTCACTCTGTTGAATGCATTGGCCAGATCAAGCTTGAGGATAGACCCTTTCTCATTTCTGGTTTGACTCGAATGGATGGCTTCTTGCACAAGTAAAATGGAATCAATTATTTATCTGTTGGCTAAGAATCCACCTTTATTTCCAGAAATGAGAGAAGGGAGCAAAGGCTTTAGGCGGGTAGCAATGATTTTTGTCAAGATTTTATAGGAGGAGTTACAGAGTGATATGGGCCTGAAACGAACAAAGGAAGATGGCCTGTTTTCTTTGGGGATGAGTGCTAGATGAGTAGCATTGGTATATCCTCCTATTTCGCCTTTTCGTTAGATCCAATTGAGCATTTTTCTCAAATCCTTTCTAATAATTCCCCAGAATGCTCGATAAAATCAGATGGGAAAGCCATCCGGTCCCAGGGCTTTATCAGGTTGAAGAGTCCAGACTGATCTCCTGATTTCCTCCTCGTCTATCTCCTTGCTTAAAATGTCGTTCATTTCCTTGCTTATCCCTATTGGGAGATGCTACAATAAATCTGTATAATCCTCTACTTCCTTTATTTCAGTTAGCAAGTCCTGATAGTGATCTGTAGTAGCTATTTGAATGGCTTCCTGAGTGCTTTGTCTATCACCTTCTGCATCTAGGATGGAGCTAACATTATTCCTTATCTTTTTGGCTATCATTTGCTTGTGAAAAAAAACTGAGTTCTTGTCACCCCCTTCTAACCATAATTGTCTCGAATTGAGCCTCCATTTTGTTTCCTCATCTCTATCAACTTGGTATAGCTGTAAGTAGAGTTCATTTTCCTGCTATTTGTTCTCTTGGGAAGGGCCATTATCCTCTATTACTCTTTGGATACTCTCCAAATTGTTCTTAATTTCCTTTTTTACCTTCTCTGGTTCTTAATACTTTGTTTTAGCCCATTCTTTGATGGCTTGTTTTGTTTTCCGTAGTTTTGTTTCCCAAATGAAACTAGGAGAGCCTTCCACGTGTTGGATCCAAGAGCTATAAACAATTCCCGCAACTATTGGTATATCATTCTAGAGAGAACTGTATCTGAGTGGAATGGGCCCAAGTGGCCTATGATTTTCCAGCGTTAGAGTTAATGGGAAGTGGTCGGAGGCAGATCACGTTCGAATGTTAGCATATCCGATGGAGAAAGCAAAGAGAAGTGTAATATTGATGAGAATTTTGTCCAACTGCTCCATGATGTTACCAGCACCCATCCTGCAGTTGTTCTAGGTGTATCTATGGTTTTTTGGAGGGACATCCATAAGATCATGCTCCTGCATGATATTTTCCAACTGTATTCTATATGGATCAGGCGTAAAACTTCCTCCCCTTTTCTCATTGGCGTGGAGGATTAAATTAAAGTCACCTCCTAGAATAATTTTAGTGTTCTCTTCTACGTCCAGACTATCTTTTAGATCGTGCCAACAACTATCCTTATCTCTGCAGTGATTCGGCACATAGATGTTGTAGATGATAATGGGTTGCTGATCTGCTTTATTTTCTAGAGTTATTTTGATCCAGTGTTGATTTATTATTTCCGAAATACAGTTCCATATACCTTGATTCCAAATTGTTGCTATTCCTTCTGAGGCTCCTCTTGCCTCACTAATGCTTCCTCTATACTATCTCTGCTGCTTAATGACTTTATTCATTTCCTTGTGGTTTTGCTTTGTTTCTTGTAACATAATAATTCATGGCTTCTCATAAATGATAAGATCCCTTAGGGCTGCTACCTTATAGGGGCACCCATGTCCCTTGATGTTCCTCTTCCATGTGCTGTACTATTTCCTACTCTGCCTCTAAATCATCTACAATCGTGAGCTACATCTAAGTGATATCTACCTCCATACCTTGAGCAGTCCTTTTTTGCATGTTACTAGGAGAGGGCATTTTGGTGTCCGCGGGTTTCTTAGAAGTGAGGGTTTTCTTTGAGCTTGATGGAGCAGAATGGGTGGAAGTCTTAGGAATGGCTTCACGTTGTTTCTGATTATCTAAAATATGAACCTTCGACTGGAGTAGGATTTCAAAGCTGTTGCTTGTTGATATCAAGGACTGGTGCTGGTGATAGGTTTTTTGACTGAGGTAGAGGGCTTTTTATGGGTCTTTTTGCGATTGGGAACTTTTGTGAACCCATCCGGGTCAGATTTGTCCATTGAAGGGGTGGTCATGGATTTCATATTGGAGGGACAGTCTCTAAATAAATGGCCCAAGGCGTGGCAGTTTCGACAGCGGAACGGTACATGCTTGTAAATTATTGTTTGTAACCATTCATAATCATCATGGTAGAGGCTTACCGTGTTCGGGAGAGCTTTGCTAAGGTGCATGTATACACAAATCCGCGCATAGGAGATGTATTGCTTCAACTTTGTCTCCTCTGCCACTTTGATGAATTCGCATAAACCATTCCCAATGTCTCACAAAGAGTCTTCGTCCCAATACTCCAGAGGGAGAGAATAAAGGCACAACCACACCGGGGCCCAGCTCAGATCTTCTTTGTCCAGGTTAAAGTGTTCGATCCATCCTCTTAGGTACAGCCCTGCTACGTTGAAGAAATATGGTCCTCCATCCAATACCCTGTTTCGGTCCTCCAGACAATTGAAAATGGCAGTAAAGAAGCCCTTAGGCCCTAACTGCAGTGTTATATGCCCTTTTGGCTTCGATTTGGCTGCGATCCAGCTGTGCAAAGCTTTCTTCGTTGGCCAAAGGCCTATGAACTTTCCTATCAAAGCATGATCCCTCATAAACTGGATCTGTGTTTTGATGTGCTGACTTGGGAGCTCGATTTTGGGTCTATCAATTGCTACTGGCTTGCAGGTGTTTGACGTCACTCATGGTTCTTCATTTGTGTTGTTATTCATTGGTGTATTTTCATTCTCTGTTTCTGTATCTTTTGGATGGTCCATCCTGACATTTTCAGTCTGTCGCAGGCCATTTTCCGTATCAGCAGGGGGAGGCATCATGTCCTCCCCCTGAGGGGATTCCATTGCACGATATCTATTCCTTATTGTGCTGTAGCTACCTTATGGCTGAAGGTTAATGGCAGAACGACACAGTCTGTGAAGGTTTACCAGTTGCAGAGCAGTATCAAACCCTAAGCGCTCCACTCTCCATTTTCTTTTTTTTGACATAAACGGTTAGTTTTTATTTAAAATTCGGCAAATCAACTGCCGAGGACTTTAACACTAAAGCCCTGTATTTCCTTGTTACAGTCGTTGGGGAAAGAAGATTTTTCTTTTGAATAGTCCACTGAATGAGTTACAATGTGAATGCAGATAGAGGCTTGAAAAGGAACTTGATTTGGTTTCAGAATGGTGCCTTGAAATTACACTGCTTTTGCTTTCTATGATGTAGCTCTTCTCCCTAGCTTGCAGAGAGGAGATCCAATGCGTCGGAGTGCCATATCATCCCAAGAATCACTGTGTTTTCTTTTTGAAATGTCTGGCAAAGTGTTATATAGTGTTCAAGAATGCCAAGAGCGGTAAATTGGCCTTGAAGAGGCCCTCGTGAACTCCCCAGCACCTACCCAGATGCAACAGTGAGTTCCAATGATGAAAAGAGATTGAAAATGCCACGGTTGCATTCTGAATTTTCCCTTATGGATGAGTCCACATTTCCTAATAGCAGCCAGCTCAAAATGGTTTGGTCCCGAAGTCTGGAGAATCTGAATCAGTGAAATGCTCAAAGGAACAGAGGCCCAGACAACTCCAAAATTAAGGAATGCTACAATTCGATTCAACATCATTTACTAACAGAGATCTCCTGCTCCTGAGAGAGCCTAGGTTGGCTGCCAAGTCCGCTTGTGAGTTTAACTTCCTCAGAACATGATAGAAGGAGATTTTGTGGAACTTGGGCAATAGTAGTCTGATTTTTTGAGGATGGGGGCTAACTTCACCTGAGAAGGGATGTTTTGAGAGCTCATAGCCTGTATAATTAGTCTGGAGTCTCCAAAGACTGAGATGGAGAGGAGATTCCTCTTGATAGCCAGATTTAGACCCTGCCACAGAGCAAGAGCCTCTGCTCTATTGTTTATTTCATGCCCCAAACCCCAAGAAAAGCATAGCTCAGTTGAGCCACCTGGGCTTTAGATAACTCCCCTGCCACCCGCCTTTCCTAGGTTACCTTTAGAGGCCCCATCAAAGAATAGGGAGTGATCATCCAAAGCAAATCTCCATTTGATGAATTCTTGTTCTTCTAGACGAATTTGTCAATGAGAAGGGGCTTTAGTAGGAGGAATGGATCTATTTTGATTATTTGGAACAAGCTCTTTTAACCATTGATCTTCCTCGTTGTCCAGAATCATGCCATTTCTTATGGTGGGTTTGGTTTCTAAGGCCTCCCCCAACAGAGCTTTGATCTTAGTGATAATTCTAACTAGGTTACAACTCTCCTCCCTAAATATTCTGTTGTTCCTCTCCGACAATAGTTTCCAGCATGTGAATTTGGGGATCCACATCTAGCCAATCTTGAGAAGGCTTTTTTTGGAGAGATAGAATGGGGATAACTTGGCCCAGTTTCTTAGCAGGTCCTGAATAGTTCCTGGAAGCTCTATTTTGTTAGGTCCTAACATCAGGACACCCTTCCAAACTTCTTGAGCAAAGGGGCACAATAAGAACAGGTGGTTAGCCGTTTCTTCATCCGATGCACAAAGAGGGCACCTGGAGGGACCTTCCATTCCATGCTTCCTCAGGTTATCTCTAGTGAGGATACTTTTATGTGCCAGAGTCCAGCAAAAGAAGTCAATTTTGAGGAGAGCAGGAAAATACCAAATAAATTTCCATTGAGTTGGCTCTGGGGGGACGCTAGGGATAGCCATCATACTTATGTAACCTTCTACTATTGAGTAAGCGCCTGAAAGAGAACCCCACCCTCTTTTGTCCTTAGAAGAGGACTTTAAGGGAGATTTTCCTTGGAGCAAATCCAACAATAAATTGGCTTCACCATCTAGCCAATGAGGGACCTCCCCCAAATTCCAACCATCCCATAGACTTTCTGCATCATTTGTCCAATTGGAGATGTCCCAAAGGGTTTCCAGATTGCTGGCCTGAAGCCAAGCTCTGATATTTTCCAGTTCTGCCATCTGATTCAAGGGTTGATCTCCAAGAATCGAATCTTCCCAAATTTTTATTTTTTCCCCATTACCTGGGATCCAATAAAGCTTATGACTAAAAATTCTCAAAGTTGTGAGACAGAGTTTGAAAATTGGTGATCCTTTGGAAATTCTAGGAGGCTGGTCCAAGCACCTCAAATGCTGCCTATGAAAATATTTTTTCCACAGAACTCTCTTGCTCCAATTAGGATTCCTAGAAACAATGTTCCAAAGGAGCTTGGAGCCCAGAGCAAAATTATGGGCTGCCAGATCCCGCATTTGGAGACCTCCTTCCAAGAATGGCTTCTTAATAGTGTCCCAATTAACTAAATGGAGCCTTCTTTCATTATTTTTCCCTCACTCCCACAAAAATCTTCTCAAGAGACCATCCACTTTACTAATAAAGGTTTTAGGGGCTAGTAGAATGGAGTTCTCATAAACTGGGAGACTTATGAGAACAGATTTCATAAGGATTACCTTCCTAGCATTATTCAACCATGAGGCTCCCCAAGATTGTATTCTAAGTTTTAGCTTGTCTAGTAGGGGCATCCAGTGAGCTACCTTAGTATTTGATTTGAAAATTGGGATCCCAAGATACTTAAATGACTCCCAGGTCAGGGTTCTTTCCATTTCTAATAGCCTTGTTATGTCTGTCAAATCTTTGATCGAGCAATTCCAGCCATAGATCGTGCTTTTTAGATAGTTAATCTTGCTACCCGAAACCTCCCTATAAATGTCCAGCTCCTTCTTGAAGGTTCTAGCAGAATTTATGCTAGCTCCTCCAAGAAATAATGTATCATCAGCAAATTGGGCATGATTTATGTCTTTAACATTGTGAGCCATTCTCAGGCCTGGCAGAATTTGGATCTATTGACAGTGGTCTAGCTGGAAGCTAAGCACTGAAGCTTGAATGGCATAAAGAAGCGGGGACAAAGGGAAACCTTGTCTTAGCACCCTCAAGGCCTGGAGAAATTTCATTGAATGACCATTAACCAGAGGCGCTATCCAAGGGGAGGCAATGCAGGCTTTCACCCAAGTTATGAGAACTTTTGAGAAGCCAAATTTCTCCATCACAGAAAATAGGAAATCATGTCTGACCCTATCAAAGGAATTTGTCAAATCTAGCTTAATCACCATGCCTTTATCTTTTCAATGAGAGCTTGAATGAATTGCTTCTTGCACCAGCACAATATTGTCAAGAATATTTCTCCCTGTTATGAATCCTCCTTGGTTTTCAGGGATGATGACCGACAGAATTTTATTAATACAGTTGGCTATTATTTTTGTAATCAACTTATAACTTGTATTACACAAGGATATGGGTCTGAATCTGCTGAAATCGGTGGCAACTTTGTCTTTCGGAATCAAGGCAAGGAAGGCCAAGTTGGTATTGCCTCCAATCTTGGTGCAGGTCTGAGATTTACAGATCATTCTCAGAAGGTCCTTTTTAATTGTAGGCTAGCAAGTCAGGTAGAACCTTGCAGTGAACCCATCAGGGCTCGAGGCTTTAGCCGGATCCATGTAATCCAAGGCTTCTTTAATCTCATTCATACTGATCGGAGCAGTCAACATAATATTGTCAGAATCTTGAACACAGTGAGGAATAAGATCAATTGGATAGGCTTGAGAATTTATAGGAGGGTCTTTCGGGGCAGAGTAAAGATCTTTGAAGAAGGAGTGGGCTGCTCGCTTTATGCCTTCAGAATCTTTAACCACAGTGTTTTGATAGTGTATTTCATTTACTGTTTTGAAGTGCTTGCTTGCTTCAGCTTGCTTATGGAAGTAGCTTCTATTTTTGTCTCCGACCTGTAACCAAAGATTTCTGGACTTCTCTCTCCAGAACTCTTCTTCATCCCTACTTGATCTATGGAGATCTTTTTGCAGCTCTACTTCTTTTTGAAGAAGGATTTGAGTTATATCGGAATTCGCCATTGTTAATTGATGGCCTGCTAAACTATCATGCATCTCCTTTCTTTTAGTGGTGGGCATTTTCAACCTTTTAGCCCACTCCTTGAGCTCCCTTTTAAGTGTCCTCATTTTTTCTTCCCACACAAAGAAAGGGGATCCTTCATGAACTTGTTGGTTCCAGGGCTTGGAGACCACCTCCTGGAATCCTTCTTGATGAATCCATAGAGAAATAAATCTAAAGGGAATGGGGCCAAGATTTCCATCCAAGGAGAGCTCAAGCAGAATGGGTTTATGGTCAGAGGTGTATTTCGGCAGAATTTTAGAGGTGGCCATTAGACCACAAGTAAAGAAAGAGGACTGGACTAGAAATTTGTCCAGATGAGCAGCAATGTGGCCAGGGCCTATCCTTTTGTTTAACCAAGTGAATTTCTCAGATGTGGGCTTGATATCCTCCAATTCCCAATCTAAAATGAGGTCTTCAACCCATTCTCTAGCTGGGTCCCTGTCCAGCAAGCCCCCCTTTTTCTCTTCTGTAGCTAGCATAACATTCAAATCACCTGCAATAATAATGTTTTCTGGGTTGTGCAAGAAAGGATAGGACTAGAGCGAGTCCCAACAAATTTTTTTCTCATATGGTAAAACCGGAGCATAAAGATTGAACATACTTACTTGGTGGCCAAATTCTTTATGGAGGAGCTTAGTGAGTAGCCAATAGGGGCAAAATTCTCCGTGAATCAGATCATATTTGGAGCTGTCCCAAAAGGAGGCAATCCCTCCAGATGCGCCTCTACCACTAACTGCTCTCCCTTGGCCTTTATGCCAGAATGCTTTGCTTGCTTGGAGGAGTAAAAGGTAATCCAATTTTGTCTCCTATATGAGAAGGATTTCAGGCAAGTACATCCTTACAATGTCTTTCAGAGCTTCTTCTTTCAACCTGCTGCCTAACCCTCTGCAATTCTAGGAGACATATTTCATTATTTACTGGCTTGGACGATTGTGGCTCCTTTTGGAGCTTGACCATGCTTGCACCTAGATCTGGTATTCATCATTCCTTTGAGATTTTTCTGAGAGCCTTGGAGAACATCCAAATAAGTTTGTTCCTCTCTCTATTTCTTCTTGGACTTTCGACCCCTGGCCGACTTGATAGGAGTGACTTGCGAGCTGTCTAAATCTGAGACTCCATCTTCTGAATCTCCCTCAAAATTAGAGCCTAGTCTGATGCGCTTCTCGTTTTCTTCTTTTTCCCCTTGTTCATCCTTTAATGGAGGAAAAGTTGAATTTGCCTCTGCTTCTTTCACTTTCTTCGACGAGTCTTCTGGTTCCTCTTGGGTTTCAATGGCATCTGTCTTTACCCCAGAGGAAGAATCCTCTTTTGGAACTTCTTTGGCTTTTGGTTTAGGCTGGGGCTTCACCAATGGCCCTAAATTTTTCTTCTCAGTTGGTTTTGGGAATGCCTTGCCCTTTTTTATTTCTTTCCATCCTTCTTCATCCACTTTGTCACCAATTGGAGCTTTTGGGCAATTTCTTTGGAAGTGTCCATGTTCGTGACAGGTTCTGCATTTGGAAGGCAATTGCTCGTAATACAATTTTTGATAGTGATGCCATTCTTTGACTATAAGTTTTACCGCTTCAGGCAGTCTAGCTTCCAGATCGACTTCCACACAGATTCTTGCGCAGGTATATTGGCCCTTGTTATCTGCTTTGTCAATGAAACGACCTAGGCCATTTCCAATCTTCTGCAAGGTGTGATAGCTCTAGAAATGGATCAGAAGATTGGGAAGTTGGACCCAGACTGGGACCTCTTTAGGGGTATCGATTGAGGGATCGAAGTTGGGGGTCCACTTATTAAGATATAGACCTTGATTTCCCATAAAATACAAATTGTTTCTGAAAACCAAATCTCGATCTTCTTTGGAGGCGAGCTAGAAAATGAAATACCCTCTTCCGACAACATAGCAGATCCAATTGTTTTCTAGTTGGGGCCTCTAGTTGCATTGGATCCAGTCATCTGTTGTTTTTGTAGAGGGCCAACATCTATAAATTGTCCTACCAACCCTCTGTCAGCCAGGGCTAGGGCGATTTTTATCAGTTGGTATTCTGATAGGGCGATCTCAGGAATTTCCTCTAGTTTTTTGATGAATTTCGGGACTTCTGGAATCAAATGTTTCTTCCCTTTCTGCGAGAGATCTTCTGAATGTTTCTTTTGAAGAGATTGGTGGGGTCGGAGAAAGCTCCCCACCCGCAGGCGCACTCATGGTGGCAGCTGTGCTCCTCTGCGATCCCAAAACCCAGACTCGGACGCTGTGCCAGCAGCAGCACTGGCCAGAGGAGGGAGGCAGAGCCCAATTGTGGAGATGCTAGGAAGGATTGAGAGCCCAGCAGCAGGGGCTACCAGGCAGGGGGCCTGTGGAGGGCCGCAGGGGCCGAGGAAGCAGGGGCGCGGGAGCTCTAGTTCAAAACGCGCGTGCAGATCACCCTGAAACTCAACGCTGCCCTCCATTTTCATTCGAAGTGAAATATTGTATTAAACATAGGTTTGATCTAAAGTGGTCATTTTATTAAATATGAAGTTTTGTCTTAAAATATTTTTTTCTCAAAATTCTTTTGTCTTAAATATGAAGTTTTGTCTTAAAATTATTTTGTCTTAAATTGTTTTTCTCTTAAAATAATTTTGTCTTAAACTATTGTTGTCTTAAATATAAAGCTTTGTCTGTAAATTTGTCTCAAACTACTTTTGTCTTAAATATAAAATTTTGTCTCAAAATATTTTCGTCTTAAATTATTTTTGTCTTAAATATAAAATTGTCTTAAAATATTTTTCTCTCAAACTACTTTTGTCTTAAAATATTTTTGTCTTAAACTATTTTTGTCTTAAATATAAAGTTTTGTCTTAAAATATTTTTTTCTCAACCTATTTTTATCTTAAAGTCTATATTTAAGACAAATCAATTGATATTAATTTTTAATCTAAAATAACTAAAATAAAAATTGAGTTTTTGAGACAAAAGATTTCTTTTGTCTTAAAAAAAATGTCTCGAAAGTGCCCTTGGTGTAGTAGTGGGCAGAAACTCCATGGTTAATAACTTGAAAGAATCCCCACTCTCTACATGCATCTGATATGTCCTCCATGGTCTTACTCCGACGTTCATCGTAGAGATCAGTGAAGTCTATGATGGGTATCTCCTTTGCTAACAGCCGCAGCTTTGGGAGCCTCTCGTCATCAGGCCTGATGTATCTGGATGGCAAGATTTCAATGCCGCTCTCTGAAATACATTGGACTCCGGGTATTGTCTCAGGCCACTCCATTGGATGGCAATGTCTAAAAGACAACAGATCAAAGTGCTGAACAATATAAATATCCAAGGAACTACTAACAGTCTGTAATCTCACAAATAGATATCTACCGCATTCTCTCCCTTGCCATCACAGAGATCGTATATATATCCAAAGAAAGTGAGGAATTTGAGCACAAGATGTTAAAATAATACAACCAAATCGGCGTATTATTAAACTCAAGAAAAAGGATGGGAAAACTTTATGTTGTACCTCATGAGGGGAGAATGTCGACTAGGCATTATAATCAAGCACTCAAAAACTGACTTACCTCATGAAGAGTAACAACTACATGCCTCAAGAAGAGTTAATAGAATTTGTAAGTGCGTAACATGGGCTCATGGTCGTTCTGGAGAAATAATTTATTGATAGCGTTGAGTGGTCAGTGCCTGAAATTCAGTTTGCATGGGAATCTCCCATATATCATCACATGTTATTTGAGGTATCACATGCCATGTAAGGAAATAATACATCATCACATGTTATTTTAGGTATCACATGCCATGTAAGGAAATAATACATGGAAATTGGAAACTTTGCATTCTTTCATAATTCTATACAGGTATTACATATTTAATTAAGTCAAAGCGATGAAAACTAAGCCTGACATCGGTGATCCTAAATATACAGTCCTTATCCATCCAAATAAAAAAATTCTCTCCACTTTCTTTACAGGTGAAATTGCATTGATTAACTTGCAATTAAGCAAAAATATAATCTTTTATCATCCCTAACTTAAGACTGCTTCAACATTCTTTATACATTTAAAAATGCATATATAATCAAACCAGTTCCATTTGACCAACTTAAAATTTTCGAAATTAAGCACTCAGATTGCGACCGATGTCTCCAGCTTCATGCGCAATGGTAGCTACATTGTCGTAACTATTGGAAATTTCTGGTAATTTCAAACAAAAGACTGAATGGAGAAAATGCTTTGTTTTGCACAGGATATTTAACACAGGGAAGCTTAAAATAGATTCCTGGAGAAGCTCAGAGTTTTTCACATTCATAAAAAACTTTATATTCATTAATAAACTTCCTGATACAAACTTCTTCCTCTTAACAGATGGATTCACCAAGAATTTCCAAAAAAAAATTACTCTGTCTCCTTTTGGAATTTTACACTACCGTGTAAAAATTTCCTTTACATTTACTACTGTAAAAAAAAACTTCTTGTTCCATTTACTCAGCTACATATTTCATTTCAACACAAAATATAAAAATTACATACTCTGCCTCCTATGCTTCTGCATATATTTTCAGAACATATTCAACGAACAACCAAAAATTTACATGTGTGCTGCTACACATTCCATTTCAATCTCTCAATGAAAAGAACATTACACCTGCACTGTTGTGCGTTAAAAATTTGATACCTCTGTGTAAGAGATTTTCTTCATTCGCCCTTTTTCCATACGCTGCTGCGTGGATTCACCTTCCATATACAATACACATATTCTCCACACAAATTTTTCTTCATACGCTCTGCTGCATATTACAAAAAACTCCAGAACAAAAAAAAATTACATACATTGACTTTTGTTTTACCTATGCACTAAGACAAACACCCGTGAGAATTAAAAAATAATAAAATTAAATTCTACCTACATTTACTGACCACAGTAAATTCATTAAATTTTTAGCATGGCGATACATTCCTTTTATAATTAACCCTGTTATATGGTTGCTACGGAGGTCAAACAAAAAAAACTTTTACTTCACTTCACACAATGTCATGTTGCAGGCATGAATGCAGCTTTGGATGCAATCAACGGTGGACAGCCTTCCTTTCGATCAAACGGCTATCGCTTGCCCAATCCAAATGAATGTTACATCCCGATGAAAAGTGGTTTTGGAAAATTACTGAGGACACGCGTCAGCTAAGGGTTTTATCGCGTCCCCTCCGAAGAATACCACCTCTTGATGAAAAGCGTGCGATGGAGTCTGGTGGTTTTGAGGAATTAAATGAGGCAGGTGAAATTATTATTTCAACACTCCCCTTTAATTTCAATTGCTGGTTTATCAGTCATACCCAAACACTTCCTCAAAAATTCAAAGCTTTTATGCCCCAATGGCTTGGTCAAAATATCAACAACCTGCTCCTGAGTCCTGCAATGTTCTAAGAAAATTTCTCCACTGTTTACCAATTCCCTGATGTAGTGAAAACTTGTGTCAATGTGTTTCGTTCTCTTATGAAACACCGAATTCTTGGATAATGCAATAGCTGCGCTATTGTCACAAAAAATCATTGTTCCTTTTGCCTGCTCTTGGCCTAAGATCGTTAACATCCTTCTCATCCAAACTGCTTGACATGTTGCTGCTGTAGCTGCCACATATTCTGCCTCTGTTGTAGACAATGTTACAATAGGCTGTTTTTTAGAAGCCCATGAAATGGCTCCTAAACCCATGTGAAAGACATAACCAGATTTTTTTTTCCTATCATCTACACTTCCAGCCCAATCACTATCAGTGTATTCAATTAAATCTGAACATTCTGAAATAGTATATAAAATGCCAAACCTTTTAGTACCTTTAACATACCTCAGGATTCTTTTTGCTGCCTGCCAATGTGTTTCTTTTGGCCTCTCCATGAATCTGGAGATCAAACTAACAACAAACATTATATCTGGCCTAGTTGCGGTCAAATACATGAGGCTGCCAACTATACTCTTGTACAAACTAGGATCAAAATCCTTGCTGCTGTCCTCTTTGCTGAGTTTTAATCCCATCACTATGGGAGTGATTGCTGCTTTACTCTGATGCATGTTAAATCTTTCCAATACTTCATTAACATATTTTGCTTCTGAAATAAAAATTCCATTTTCATTTTGATCTACTTCTATTCCTAAGAAGTATCTCAGCAAACCCATGTCAGTCATTTCAAATTCTTCTTTCATGACTGTTTTGAAGTTTTCAATAAGGTAGTCATCATTACCTGTGAAGATAACATCATCAACATATAATACAACAATTAGTATTTTACCATCTTTTTCTTTGATGTAGAGGGTGGGTTCTCCCTCACACTTTTCAAATGCTTTTTCTAGTAGATAGGAATCTATCCTACTGTACCACGCTCTTGGCGCTTACTTCAGCCCATAAATAGATTTCTTGAATCTGCACACTTTGTGCTCCTGGCCTTTCTTTTCTTAGCCTAGAGGTTGTTCAATGTAGACCTCTTCCTTTAACACTCCATTTAGGAATGTTGACTTCACGTCCATTTGGTAAACTTTCTACTTGTTTTGTGCTGCTATGGACAACACTGCTCTCACGGTTTCCATTCTTGCAATGGGTGCAAAAGTTTCCTCATAATCTCTCCCATACTGCTGCCTATATCCTTTGACAACCAGTCTTACCTTGTGTCTTTCTATTTTTCCTTCAGCATTACTCTTGGTCTTGTAGACCCATTTAACTCCAATGACTTCTTTTCCTTTTGGTAGTTCAACTAAATCCCATGTCTTGTTTCTTTCTATGGCATTAATCTCCTCATCCATAGCTTCTATCCATTTATTATCCTTAATTGCATCTTCGAAATTAACAGGATCATCAACATGACAATATAAAGCAAACAAAGAATTCATACCTTCATCATAAATGTCACTTAAATTTCTGAACTTCTTACCTCTTTTATTTGGTATACAAGTGCTTGAAGAAGCACTTGAATTTTCTCCTTGTGGTGTGCTTGTAGAAGCACTTTCATTTCTCCTCAAGGGTGTCTCTTACTACCCTTGTGTTGGCGCTGCTGTTTGGGGATGTATTTTAGCCATATCCTCATTATTTTCATCATGTGACAAACAATTTTTAATATTCATTGTTTTCTCTATACTTCCATCCCAAGCTTCCTCCTCAATGAACTGAACATCTCTGCTCACAAAAAAATTCTTGGTAGATGGGATATACAACCTGTAAGCTTTGGATTCCTCACTATATCCAATGAAAATACATTTCTACCCTTTGTTGTCCAACTTCCTCCTTAGCTGATCTCGAATGTATGCATAAGTCACACAACCAAAACATTTCATATGGGTGACTCCTTTCTCTCCCACTCCATGCTTCTTCCGGTACTCTGTTCATGACTGCTTTTGTTGGGAATCTATTCAAAATATATACTGAATAGTGTACAGCTTCATCCCAATAATCATTTGGCAAATGCATTGCCTTTAACATACTCCTCTCCATATCCATGATTGTCCTATTCTTTCTTTTGGCAACACCATTTTGCTGCGGAGTGTACCTATTGGTAAATTGTTTGTGAATTCCATTTTCTCTACAAAAACGTAGAAATTCTTTGGAGATATACTCACCTCCTCTGTCAGTTCTTAAAACTTCGATATGCAGCCGGCTTTGGTTTTCTAAAAGTGCTTTGAAATTTCGAAATTTTTCAAACACTTCACTTTTGTTCTTCGGGAAATAAACCCAAGTCTTTCTGGTGAAATCATCAATGAATGTTAGAAAATATTGGCTTCTTGCTAGTGATGGAGTTTGCATTGGTCCACATAAATCTGAGTGGACAATTTCTAAGGGTGCTTTTTCCCTTATGCTTTTCCTTGATGAAAAACTTTCTCTGTGTTGCTTCCCCAAGATACAAACTTCACAAAGGCTGTCTGGTTTCTCTATCAATGGTAATCATCTTACCATTCCTTTTCTACTCAACAAGTTAAGACCTCCAAAGTTGAGATGTCCAAATCTCAAGTGCCACAACCAATTTTCATCTTTTGGTACGTTTTGGAAAGCCTCTTGTGTCACTGCTGCCATTACTTCTTTAAGTGAGTCTTTTCATAAAAAATGGATAGGAATAAGATGTAAATAAATATATCTACCATGAATTACTTCTCATCATTGCCTAGTATGGTAGATATGTTGTAATGTAATGTTTAACTTTTTTAGTAAGTCAAATTACATAAAAATAAAAATATTAATGTAATGTAAACATTGTAGCTCTGTCAAAAGAAAATAAAAATAACAAAATAGTTGCGTCGAGAGGTGCTCTACAACCCAATATAGTGTAGGTATAGTGTACGTATACTGTAGATGTGTAGGTGTAATGTAAGTATGTAAAACTTGACGAAAGGATTTCACCTCAAGAGATAATCCCTTTCGATGCTTGATAGATCTAAGATTAAGATGGATCTAGGTTAGTTTTATTGAGGAAAGTATTTCAGCTCGAGAGATTTGATCTCTCTCGACGCTTGATAGATATAAGGTTAAGATGGATATACGTTGGTTTTATTGAGCCGCGCTCTACAACCCCATATAGAGTAGATATGTAGGTGTAATGTAAATATGTAAACAAACGATATTTTTTATGATGCTGAGAGGTGCTCTAGATGCGTAGGTGTAATGTAACTATGTAAACAATTATAAATGTAGGCTTAGTTAAAAAATAAAATAAAAAATAGAAACATTTAAATGTTGGCTCAATTAATAAACCCAATATATAGTAGATGTGTAGGTGTAATGTAAGTATTTAAACAATTCTAAATGTCGACTTAGTTAAAAAATATAATAAAAAATAGAAACATTTAAATGTTGGCTCAATTAATAACCCCAATATATAGTAGATGTGTAGGTGTAATGTAAGTATTTAAATAATTCTAAATGTCGGCTTAGTTAAAAAATAAAATAAAAAACATAAACATTTAAATGTTGGCTCAATTAATAATTAAAAGTTAAAGTAATAAAAATAATAAAATTAAATTTGTTATATTTTGATTTGGTTATTATCTTGTCAATAGGCTTTGTTACAATACCATGAACAAATACCATGGTCAAAAACATGACTTATCAATATGGAATTCCCAAAATCCATAACTTATTTCATAACCAAGATATTTTATAAGAATATGATGAGATTCTTAACCATGGATATTCACCCCCACTTTAAAGTGCATATTACTAACTTGTAAACATTAGGCTTTGATACAATACCCTAGGCCAATAACAATATAAAAATATTTTATAACAATATAAAAATATTCTTACACATGGATATTCATCCTCACTTTACCATGGATGTTATTAACTTGTAAATATGCTTTGTTACAATACCATGGGCCAATACCATGGCTCATCAACATGAAATGCCCATGAAACATAACTTATTTCACAATCAAAATATTCTATAACAATATGACAAGATCCTTAGTCATAGATATTCAGCCCAGTTTGTCATTGATATTATGAACTTGTCAATAGGCTTTGTTACAGTAGCATGGGCCAATACCATGCCTTATCAATACGATATGCCAGAAACTCATAACCTATTTCACAATAAAAATATTTTATAACAATATTCTTAACCATCCATACTCACCCTGCTTTACCATGGATATTATTAACTTGTAAATAGACTTTTTTATAATACCATGGGGCAATACCATGGCTATCAATACCACACCCCCCAAAACCATAACTTATTTAACAATAAATATATTTTATCATAATTTAATTTTATATCATTTTTAACTGAAGATAATAGGAAAAGGGTTATAATTAGTTTTGAATATATCAAAGCTCTCTATAGTCACGAGTACTAAAAAATTCCCATAGAAATTAAATTAAGGTTTTTATAAAATTAAAAATGAGAATACTTTTATATTTAAAGATGTGAAATTTACATAATACAAATAGTATTAGTAAGAACCAACATAAATCCATCTTGACTAAGGATGCAAGCAATGACATCAAGCAAAGTGAATGGAAGAGGGGGAGGGGAAGAGAGGGAGGGGAAGATAGGGAGGGAGATCGTCAGGGCCTCGAGTTGGTCAAGTACCCGTGATGACCACCGGTGGACGAGAGACTCAAAAAACTGAAGACATCGTTTAAAGGCGCATGTGGTCGATGAGTTTGGTTAAAGGTGACTTGTGTTTAGTTAAAGGCTCGCAATGGGAAATTTTGTTTATAGGGGACTCAATGGAGAGTGGGACAGGCGTTGGGCGACCAGTCAGTGCGATGTGTGTTAGGCAATTGGGAGGTTACTTGTAGACGAGCTAGGGCGCCCACCTCACCGAATGAAGGTCATCCCATGACTTTGTAAAATATGAAGGGGCACGTGTAGAGTTGTGGGTAGGTCAGTTGAGCATGCATATGTGCAGACCGCCCCATGGAGATAACCAAGGGATGTGACCTTTGGAAAAATGAATGGATAGCAAATTGTATAAATGAACGGAGGCTACCAATCATTTGGACATCAAGTAATTCGTCCAAGTCCTGTCATGTTGGACGAAGGGCACACTTAGATAAGACCATAAGTCGAGCAAGGTAATTGAAGGAACTTGGGTGAGTGGTTCAGAAAAATGCATGTGGGTATTGTGTGCAGTAATTTAGGTTTTTTGAGATGGGTCATGCACAAAACTTGTGTGCGCCATGTGGGTCGTGTGTGTAGTCGTTCGGGTCATTTGAGTTGGGTGGCACACAAAACCCGTGTATGTTTTGTGGGTTGTGTGTGTAGTCATCTGGGTCATTCGGGTTGAGTCATGCACATAACTTGTGTGCAATGTGTGGGTTGTGTGTGAAGTCGTTAAGGTTGTTTAGGTGGCGTCATCCACAAAACCCATGTGTGTCGTGTGGGTCATGTGTGTAGTCTTTCAGGACGGTTTATGCATAGAACCCATGTGAGTTGTGTGGATCATTTGGGTCGTTTAGGTTGTTTGGGTCATTCGGGTCATGTCACTCGGGTCGTGAAGGAGATAGGGTCGGCTCATGTAGAGACTCGGTCCAGGTAAGTCATGCAAAACTAGGTAGAGTGAACGACTATGGAAAAGAGTATTGTGACAAACCGAAGCATGGGGTTTCCACTCGTGGAGTGTGGACAGCAGGGGAAGATGAGTAGGAAGTAGTAGTGGGATGAAAACATGATGCACAAGAAATTGGCAATGTTGGGCAACCTAGTTAATACGGTTGTCCAAGGTTGTAAAATTCTTTGTACTTGTACTTTTGAAAATTTTATGTGTATCGGGAATACTTGTTCAAGACTTTCCCCTCCCTTCATAAACGTGCATAATTGTTGTTAATGTTGTTTATGGAGTAAATGTTGATGAAACTTAAATGAATGTATTTCCGCTGTATTATTAATGAAAGTGAACACTTCACAAAAAAATAATCTATAATGAAAGTGAACACTACACAAAAAAATAATCTAAGTGTTGGTGGTAGGTGTAGTCCACGAACCATAGTAGTAAGAAAATGAAAAGGTTGGTCGGTGTCGCACACCACTCACAAGTGGAAATTGAGTCACGACTAGTGTGGGGGTGTGACAAATGGTATTAGAACTTGGTTGAAGGAAAGCTGAGTTGATTTGAAGTTGAATAAGGAATATGACAACAATGGTTGTAGTTGGTATTGAAGTTGGGCACTATTTAGTTAGTCGTAGTGCAACATTAGGAAGTTTGGCAAGGGCAAGACAATGGCCAGGGAAGAAACTGAATGATGAAATAATAATGTCAGAGACTTGTGCAAACTGTGTACAAGTTGAAACACATGAAAGAAGAAATACCAAGAATTTGGGGTGAACATGAGATCCTGGAAAGGAATGTGGAAGAAGAGGTTCTTTGACTTGGTTGGACAATGGATCAGAGTGAAGTTGTTGATTGTGACAAAGAGGAGGAAGCTACATGTGAAGACGAATATGTTGCAGTTGTGTCGACGAAAGAGGAGGAACTTGGTGCAATGAAACTTGCCCAAGTTGGACCATGTTCGTGCACATTGAAGACATTGGTGATAGGAATAACTGACATGGAGAGACGTCCTGAATATGTAAGTATTGTCATTAATTGTCTTTCTTTGGAACTTTTGGAGGATGGGTCATATGCAGGGATGGGAAAAGAAAGTTTGCTAATGCAATGGAAAACATTTCCATGGATGATTACGATGACATGTTGTGCATTGGGGTCGAAAGGAACATTGGCTTTTGTAGGACTTGTGGGGGTAGTCTATGACCTCATGGAAAAATGTGAAAATTCCTGTGACAAGGGTGGAACATGATGAGCTTTGCGATGGATGAGTCTTGGGTAGACCTTTAGTGGGAGAGGCAGTGATGATAGAAGGTACCTATGATGTGATATGAGGGTAGAGTGACCAAGGGTATATGTGATGACAAGAGTTTTATTGGGTCCACTATAGTGGACAGATTGGGCAGCTGAATTCATGGGCATCGAGTTAGAAATACGGGTGCATGGCAGACATCATGCATGGGCATTAAGCGAGTGCAATTATGGAGATGTCACTTATGGGAATCAAGGAGAAGTGCCAAGTTAAGGATGTTGGACAGAATGGACTTGCCCAGTGTGACATGAGGAATTTTTGCAGATGGACTGTTGGGGATGTTGTGAACATTTGGAAAGTAAGGTTGTGTGCTTTTTGGAGACATGGGCAGCCTATGAGAGTATTGATACGACAGAGAGGGAAGTAGCAGCTTGTGATGGCACTTGGGATGGAGACATGTTTTCTTGTCGAAGTTTTGGATGAAGATGGTTCATGGGAGCTCATGGTGACTTGAGAGAGTTGTAGCCAATGCAGACGTCATATTATGGTGGTCTTGGAGTATTTGGTTCATTTAGGAGCTGTGGTTAGATGTTGTACTTGACTTTGATGTGGTATGGGATGCATACCTTGGGACATAGTATGGGTTCTATTCATGAGGAGTGACTTGATGGATATGATAGAGATGAGACACCTTGGAGTTGGATGGAGTGTCAACGATGAAGGTGCCTTCGTGGGAGCACTTAGGCATGGGTTGATTTGTTTCGACTTAGGCATTTTTTATGGGTGTTGAGGCTATTGGTATATGACCATGGGTATCACATGGACGAGATGATGAGGCAGGTGTAAATTTGGCACTTTGAAAACATTGATGAGTAGCATATCGTAGATGGGATGGAGTTCATGGGTATGGCACATTGAGCATTGGATTGATAAGAGAGTTCTTGATCGAGTTGAGGATGCGATAAAATGTTGGAGAAACAACTGTTGAAGGAATGACGATGTTCATTCTCATGGGTTGAGCGTGACAATTGGACTAATCACCCAACTAGTTCGAGTCATGGGGGCTTGATAGTGTACTAAGATGTGTTTGAGTTGAGTTGGAGTATCATAGCAACAGTTCATGTGATGATGAAAATACCTGGTGGATTAGCATGATATGAGTTGCAGTCGTAGCATGCAACCGAGTTAGAGGGGGAAACCTTGTACATAATGGGGTAGTATGAAGGATTGAGATGAGTGTCGTTGATCACCATGGATTGAGGAGTTTTACACATACATAGAGTCATGAGGGTTGGTGGAGGCTCATTCAAAGGAGAGGAGTGAGTTCATGTAGCATGAGCATTTGATGTTGGCGGTAATGACACTTTGGAACATTTTGGTCTTGGCAATAGAGTTTTTTGAAATGATGTGTTGTTGAGGACGACAATCTTTTTATAGTGGGGGAGGATGTTAGGGCCTCGAGTTGGTCAAGAGTCCATGATGATCACAAGAAGATGAGAGAGTAAAAAAACTAAAGACATTGGTTAAAGGCATGTGCAGTCAACAATTTTAGTTAAAGGGGAGTCGTGTTCAGTTAAAGTTAGGCACATGGAAAGTTCGGTTAAAGGCGACTCATGTTTGGTTAAAGGTGAGCGATGGGAAATTTTGGTTAAAAGAGACTCATTGGAGATTTTGATAGGCATCGGGTGACCTGGCAGTGAGACGAGTGTTGGGCAACCGGGCGGTGCATTGGGCGTTGGGTGACCGAGCGGTGCGACAGGTGGGCCCTTGACGACAAGCCAGGGCTTCCACCCAACCGAACGAAGGTTGTCCCATGACTTAGTAAAATATGAAGGGGTGTGTGTAGAGTTGTGAGCATATTGGCTGGGCATGCATATGGGAAAATCGACTCATGTATATAACAAATAGATGTGACCTTTGGAGAAATGAACAACATCAAAATTTATAAACAAACGGAGGTCTCCACTCATTTGGACATCAAGCAATTTATCCAAGTCACTTGAATTTGGACAAAGGGAGAACTTGGATGAGCCCGCATGGTGGGTGAGCTATGTTAAGGAAGAAGGGTGAGTCATTTAGACAAATGCGCGTGGGTCATGTGTTCAGTTGTTTGGGTCATTCGGGTTGGGTCATCCATAGAAGTCGTTTGCATCGTGTGGGCTGTGTCTGTAGTCGTTTGGGTCGGGTCGTGTTGAGAACCCATGTACGTCATGTGGGTCGTGTGTGTAGTCGATTGGGTTGTTGTGTTTGGTCATGCAGACAACCTATGTGTGTCATGTAGTTCGTGTGTGTAGTTGTTTGGGTTGGGTCATGCCCAGAACCCGTGCGCATCATGTGTTTAGTCATTCGGTTCGGGCATAGAACCTGTGTGAGTTGTGTGGATCATTTGGATTGTTTGGGTCATTCAAGTTGTGTCATTCAGTTCTTGTAGGAGTGCGGGTCAAGTCGTGCAAAAACTCGAGTCAGGTAAGTCGTGCAAAACCATGTAGCATGAACAAGTGTGGAACATGTTAGCTCTGCTGTGCACTTGTGTGTTTGAAGAACCAAATTACTACTGTGGCCGTGTGTTTCTTGCAAGAAGGGAGCTCGCAGCAACTTATTTCATCCTTGCCCCTTCATTTGCTTTATACCCTCATAACCCCACTACCTCCGTTCTTCCCTCCAAAATTCCTTGGTAGCCCTGTTTCGTAAAGCCCCTAAGTGCTAAGCTTTAAACTCTCATAACCATAAGCTTTTACAAAATCCCTGGCCCGCGGATTTCCCTGTCACATCAGTCCCGCCAAACATGTGTGTTTAACCTCCGCCGTCTGATCGTCTGTCGCACGATCCGATGGCATTTGCATCTCCCGCCACTGAAACGTGCATGCACAATAGCTAGCGGGGAAAGCGGTTTCCCGCGAGTCACATCCACCACGCGTCGTCACTTGAATGGAGTCGTGCCCCCACTGTACGTTTACCGCCCATTCCCATAAGCGGTGCAGGGAAACCACTTACCGCCATCCCCGCCAATTAAATCCCGCGTAGCTCTCACCCCGATCACCATTGGATCTTCCCACCTAACGATCCAATGGCCCTCGTTCGTTCGCTCCTATTTTCTCCCGATAGCCACTGCAAATCAATCTCCACCGTCCATCTGTTTCATCCAAGGGCTAGTATTGCCCTCCCAACCAGATCATCCATTCGCTATGTAATCTTCAAATCCTCGACCTGTACCATGCTCCCGAAGGATAGAATCGGTCATTTACCACTGTTCAGCACATTTACTCTTCAACTACCTCATTCAAGAGACAACATGGCCGAAGAAGAAAAGGACAGTGTCAAATAGTTACAAGTATTTATCAGTCATGGAATGTCTTTTATACCTCACTTCAGTTACTTGAAAGGACAACAGAGTAGCAGAAAAGATCAGGATCATTCATTGAAGTAGCAGATTTTATCAGAGACCTATATCAGAGAATTAAGGTGGTTGGTGGTCCATTATGACCCCTCCATGCATAATATAGTAGATATTTTTGTAATCAACCTCTATATATACCCAGAAACAAGATGTAATGAGAGTTGATGGATATTGTTTTGATGTAAGGTTCAAATTCTAGAAACTATAACTACTGTGACACCTGCAGCGTCTGGTCTTCATTTTTAGCTAATACAAGCTTCTTTCGCTGTTAATTGCTCACTTTCCACTTCTTTGTTCCAGGCTGTGCCTGTTATGCATTTTCATGTGCTTTTGATGTTTAGCATTAGAGGGGTTGTCATCCCACCTCTGTGTCAGAATCTAGTATGTATCATTGAATGTGTTATGCAGGTTTCTGTTATTTTAGTGCTCAGAGAGCTGTCATTCTGTCTGTGCATTAGGAAATAGATTTACAGACCTTCTTACTGGTTGCAGTCGGCCATCACATGGTCTTGTGTATTTGCTGGTGTGGTCAGTTTTCTCCATGTTCACTTAATCCTCAAACTATGTGTAATTGGTGGTCTAAAGCCTTGTAGTCTGGGGGTGTTCACCCATGTCTGGGGTTAAGCATAGTAGAAGTGGTTATCTGGCTTGAATATGCATCATTCCTTCCATTCATCCACCTATTTCCAACATTTTTGTTGAGTTTGTAATGTTATCGAGCATCTCTGAGATACAACCTAGGAGAGTTTCTTGGGGTGATAACATTAATTGGCGCTGTTGTCGGGGAGAGGAGATTGAAGCTCAGCTTCCCTAGGAGAATGACACAGTTCTAGATTTTGATGATAGGCAAATTCTAGGAACATTTCTGGTTGTAATCATCTATCTGGCGACTCCATTGGAGGAACACCAACCTTTGGTGACTGCACATTGAATTTCTGGCTTAGTTTGTGAGGCATACATAGAGAAATCCTCAGAAATCACCAGCTGAATCAGTGCATGACCCTGAGAAGATTGTCAAGTCGAAGAAAACATCACAGAAGGGAGCATCAGGATCAGGTAAGACCAAGAAATCTTATTTGTCTTTGCATGAGGATTTTTTAGTTGAGAATACACAATTCGAAGACTTAGAGCCTAGTGTTGCTAGTGAAAAAACACCTGCAGAGATTCATAAAGCTCCTTGTCCATCTAGTTCCCCTTTGAATCTCAGTCCAAAGAAATTTTGTCATATAGTCCAAAACATCCCTTTGTCTCTGTCATCCATTTCATTGTTTCATACTGCTCAATCTGCCAGTGTCCTTCCACATACCCTAGTCATGCCAGGACAACAAACACCTACGAAGATAGAAAGAATTGTAGCTACTAGGTATGGACCTCTGGCCTTGCCTGTTCCTTTGAATGCTATGCCTGTGGGAGAATATCAGAAATATATGCCCAAATTCACTAGTACAGATGAAGTAACAACAGAATAACACCTTGAAGCTTTTTATAGTTATGCTAATAACTTAGATATAAGTGAAAATGATGTGTGGATGAGAGTTTTTGTTTAAAGCCTTGATGGAGAGGCCAGAAAGTGGTTCAGAGAACTAGCCCCTAGATCTATTGCTGATATTGAAGCCTTAGATGAAGCATTTTTGAAGCACTGGGTAGATAAAAAGGATTTTTTATATTACCATACTGAGTTTGGAAACCTAAAGAGGGAAAATGGGGAATCTTTGCCTGATTTTAATAAAAGATTCAATCATATGTATAGTAAGATACCAGCTGAGGTAAAGCCTACCCCCACCTCTGCCAAACTCACTTATGCCAATGCTTTTGACTCTGATTTCTGCCTGTTATTGAGAGAAAGAAGATGTGCCACTCTAGCTGACATGCAGGATGCAACACTAGAAGTGGAATCTAATATCATGGCTGCAGAAAAGCTCAAAAGTCAAGCTGACAGAAGGAGGTAGAGAGGTCAGGCTTCTACTTCCTCTGCATCATCTTCAGAACCCAAATTAGAAAAAATTAATAAGATGATAGAGTCATTGGCTGCTAAAATATCTAAGCTGAAGGTTGAGTAGAATTCAGGAAAGACAAGGTAGCAAAACACATTTGCTCCAAGAAATCGAAATCCATTCAGAAGAGCAAATGAGCAGTTACAAATAATTCAGAGGGGAAAAGAACCAAATGAAAAACAAAAAGTTAAAGCTCCTTTCCAAAATGTAGTCATGGAGGAGGAACAATTTGAAGATGAGGATGAAATTCACTGCATGGAAGATAAAGGCAGTGCTTCATTTTTGACATTGGCTGCTTGTGAAGAATCATTGCTGCAAGAACAAGACAATCAAGAGTGGGACAGAGAAGTTGTTCTGCAAACTGGTGACCAGCAAAGATACAACTTGAGGTCAAATACAAAAAATGTCAAGGAGAATCCTGCCCAAAGAGCTGCTGTCCAGACAGAGTCACAAAATATCAGACATAGAAGACCAGCAGCTGATCCAGTCATCCTCAAAGCTCCAGTTCAAGAGGTAAGAGGTTCTGACAAGCTACCTTCCTCTTTCATCTTAGAGTCGGAAGTCCAGAAGTTAAAAATAGCCGTGCCTCTGGTAGAGTTGGTAAAGAGTGAAGTGTTTAGAAAGCCTATCCTTGAAGCTCTTGAGCTGGAAACCACAAAAACCTCCACTGACTCTATCAATTTGCAATATGACAAGCCTACCATTGTGCTTAGCCCCATGCTTGAACCTGCTGATAATAATTCTCCATCTTTCTATATCTTCTTGACCATTCATGACAAAATCCTCCACAATTGGTTGTTAGACACAGGAGCCAGCCACAATTTGATGCCTAAAGCTGTAATGGAAGAGTTGGGCCTTGATATCACTAAACCATATCATGATTTATTGTCTTTGATTCAAGGAAAGTGAAATGCCTAGGATTAATCAAAGAACTGGCCATTACCTTAACTCAGCTGCCCATGAAAAGTATGATGATGGATATTTTGGTAGCAAATGTCCCTCCTAAGTTTGGCATGCTGCTATCCAGAGGATGGATTAAGAGACTAGGTGGGACATTACATAATGATCTATCTTATGCCACTGTCCTAATTTTTGGAGGAGAAAGCAGGAGATTGTATAGAGAAGAACAACTGGCGTACATCATTAGTGATGAGAAGAATCCTTCTAATCATCCCATATATGTTGTGGACACTGATTTTGGAGCATGTATCCTCCAAATAGAAGAATCTCAGAAGGCCTCATTGCAGCTCAGGAAACTAGTGAATCAGGCCGAGGAAGAGCAAGGAAGTCAGGTTTGGGAGATGTTCTTTGATGGAGCATGTTCCAGGGAGACTGCAGGAGCAGGGGTGGTGCTGGTATCTCCAGAGCAAGAAATCACACATCTATCTTTTAAGCTGGCTTTTCAAGTCACAAACAATATAGCAGAATATGAGGCTCTGCTATTGGGCCTTAATGCAGCAAAAGACAGAGGAATCAGGGATATAAAGGTGTTTGGAGATGCTGATCTGATCATTCAGCAAGTAAATAAAACATTTCAGGCTAAGCACCCAAGGCTGAAAGCATACAGAGATGAGGTATGGAGAATCAGAGAATCTTTTGATTATTTCCGTATTTCATATATTCCTAGAGCCCAAAATCAGCTTGTTGATTCCCTTGCTGTGTCTGCTAGTCTGTTTTTTCCTCCCATGCCTCCCAGACTAGTGTATGAAGTCCAAATGAAATATAGACCATCCTTGCCTGATAATGTCCAGCATTCGAAAGTTTTTGATGATGATGATGAAATAAACAGGTTTCTGCAAGTCATTGATGAATTTTCCGAAATGCAAATTGACCAAGAGAATGAAGCCTTGTTAGAAAGCTCCAAATCCCAGCTTAGAAACAAAATTGGCAGAAATAGCATTGTCCAGCTTCCCAGCAATCATATTCCTAAGGGTTTAATTCCTATGGAAAGACTGTTTGACCAGAATGATGTGCCTTACAAGGCTGCCCAAAAAGAAGATCAATCTACAGTCTGTAAGCATGACATATGGAGTCCAGGTTAGCCTAGATACATAAATCTATCCACTCATCTGTCTGCTGACCAAAGTTCTGAATACTGCAAATTAATGAAGCAATTTTCTGATGTGTTTTCCTGGGAGTATAGTGATCTGAAAACGTATGATAAGAAGATAATCCAGCATAAAATCCCTCTGGAGAAAGACACCATTCCTTTCAAACAGAAGTTGAGACCAATAAATCCTATGCTTCTTCCACTGATTGAAAAAGAAATTAAAAAGTTATTGGCTGCCGAGATTATAGTCCCTCTCAGATATTCAAAATGGGTAGCCAACTTGGTGGTAGTGAGGAAGAAAAGTGGAGAAATCAGACTTTGTGTTGATTTCAGAAACTTAAACAAATTCTCTAAGAAAGACAACTATCCTCTACCCAAGATGGAGCATTTGCTACAGAAGGTCTCAAGAGCCAAAGTAATGTCTTTCTTGGATGGTTTTTTAGGGTTTAATCATATTGTTGTGCATCCAGATGATCAAGAAAAGACTGCATTCACCACTCCTTGGGGCACTTTTATGTATGCTAAGATGCCTTTTGGGTTGATGAAAGCTGGAGCAACGTTCTAGAGAGCTATGGATATAGCATTTGTGGGAGAGAAGGATGAGTTTGTCCTTATCTACCTTGATGACATAACAGTATACTCCAGTAACCATCAAGATCATTTGCAACATTTGAAAAGGGTGTTCCTGAAGTGCAGGAGGTTTGGGATTTCAGTCAATCCTAAAAATCTCAATTTGCTTTAGAAGAAGGCAAGCTGTTAGGACATGTTATTTCCGCTGCAGGTGTCCAAATTGACCCAGAAAGAGTAAAAGCAATACAGACTTTGTCTGTCCCAAGATCAAAGAAGGATATTCAGTCCTTTCTGGGAAAAATTAATTTTGTGAGGAGGTTTATACCAAATTTTGCAGAACTGGTGAAGCAAGTTACTTCCATGTTGAAGAAAGGATCAAAGGTCAGATGGACTGATGCAACAAGAAAATCATTTGAGTCTATTAAAAAAGCCATTATGGAAGCTCCCACTCTAAGCAGCCCAGATTACAGCAAGGAGTTCCATATATTTTCATTTTCCTCTGAAGACACCATTGCAGCAGTTTTATTGCAAGCAGATGAAGAAGGTTCAGAGCATCTGGTAGCATTTTTCAGCAAAAACTTAAGGGATGCCGAACTGAGGTATGACATTATTGAAAAACAAGCATATTCCCTTATCAAATCCTTGAAAGCTTTCAGAGTTTACATTCTGCATTCGAAGAAAATTGCATATGTACCTTCTGCTGCAATAAAAGATGTTTTAATGCAACCTAACGCTGATGGAAGAAGGGCTAAATGGATTGCAAAGATAATTGAATTTAATATAGAACTGAAGCCCACCAAGCTAGTCAGAGGTCAGGGTCTTGCTAGGTTATTGGCTGAAGAAAATTGCAGAACATTGGATATTGATTTCCTATGCACAATTGCAGAAAATGGTCAAACAGAAGAAGAGGAAGTAGCTGAACCAAAAAAGAATCAGACACTGGCCGAAAATCTAGCTCCTTGTGATTGGTATTCTAGAATAGTTAAATTCTTGCTGAAGCTAGAAATCCCTCCAAGCTCTACTCAAAGTCAAGCCAGAACTATTAAGCTTAGGGCAGCTAAATATTGTATCTATGAAAATATGCTCTATTGGAGGGATCCATCTAGAATGCTTTTGAGGTGTCTAAACAAAGAACAGTCAATAGAAGTTATGCAACAGTTTCATTCCAGCATGTGTGGGGGGCACCATTATTGGAAGACTACAGCCCACAAAATTCTTAGAGCTGGATATTACTGGCCCTCCTTATTTTCTGATGTATTTTCATTTGTTAAATCTTGTGACAGGTGCCAAAGATTTGAAGGAAAGCAGCAGTTGAAGTCCTTGCCCTTAAAACCAATACATGCAGAACGACCTTCTCAACAGTGGGGCTTGCATTTCATTGAAGAAATCAATCCACATTCCACTGGCTAGCACATATGGATATTAGTAGCTACTAATTATTTCACTATGTGGATTGAAGCAATCCCTACTAGGAAGGCTGATCTATATGAGAACTTTAGTTTTTTAGGTACAAGATTCTTGATAGGATGTCATTTTTTGCTTTTTCTCTAAGAGCCTATAATAAAAGTTAAAAGTATCAAAAGCTACAAAAAAGGGAAGAGTAAAAGAGAAATACTAAAAGATGAAATATTGTTTGCAAGCTTAGTTACATTTCAAATCCTCCTGGAGTGGCAAAAGGGCAAGGGAATCCAATTGCCCTAGAATCTATAACAAAAAATCATTTCTCCACTAAACCCTATACAGGGTAAAATATGTCAATACAATGTAATAACATAAACAGTACCTGATATAAACCAATGGGAAAGCCTGTCCATATTAACTCGTAGAGGAATCAAATAATATAGGCCCTAGTTACATTTTCAAAATGGCGACCTATTTTTCCAGCTGTTGTTGGGAGCATGGTTTATGAAACAAAATGTCGAGGTAGTGCAATTTGAGAAAATTTCATGAAAAAGAAACAATAGAGGAGGAGCACCAAATTTCATGAAAAAGAAACAACAAAAGAGGAGAACCATGGTAGGTAGATGCATGAGATGACAGAAGAGATTAATCCTCATTGATACTGAAATTGAATTATTCTGTGTGGAAAATGACATTTGAAATATCCAACAGAAAACTGCTTTGTACGTGGAAGTCTCGTAGGTTTTATGTGACATCAGCAACATCTTCTAAATATTTTTCATATGTCAAATCTGTTAAAGATGGACAAAGCTCTAGTAGCAAACTTTTTTTTTTAGAATGCACTTGTACTGAACATTTGCCTCTGTTTGGATAATGTAGTGAAATTGTAAACAACGTCGATACGTGGTTAACTCTTTACATGTGGAATAATTAAGTTGATCCGCGGAAACTATTCCAAATGTATCTGCTGGAAGAGAGCCAGGGAAAATTTTAAGAACCACCCTAAATTTATATGTATAATAAATGGGTGAATCCCCATGATACATAGGAAACATGGGAGGTGATTTTATCAATAATATAATATGTATGTGTATATATATATATATATATATATATATATATATATATATATATATATATATATATATATATATATATATATATATTTGGCGAATCTCTCACCAAATTATATTATCTTCTAAAGTCTTGGTGAATGTTTTGTTATAGTATGAAACCATATATGATAATAATAAAACATATTTATTAAACTGTAATATACTAACATACATGTTTGAAAAAAAGAAACATAATTTTCACTTCCTACAAACAATGTTGTAAGTTTTAGTGGCCATGTTTATCATGGTAGGAGATATTAATGTTTTCTCTACCACTTTTTTCAAGCTACCACTTTTCCCAAGCTATAAAATTTCTTTCTTATTCCATAGACTCCAACTGTGAGATAAAAAAAAACATCAAGTTTGTTTACCCCAACACGCCAACAAGTAGAAATCCCAAACTATATAATATAATGAAGTAGTAGGTATCCCAAAGGCCTAAAGGGGATCTAATGGAAAGAAGTGACCATTGTCAGAAGCCTTCCAATCAATATATAGATATATAAATGTAGATTTATTATTATTTTAATTGGAAATCTTCAATTAAATAATAAAATTTAATTACGTCTCTCCCAATCTAAATTTCTTATTAACATAATTCACTACCTTCATACCATTGTTAACAGCATTGTAACATGTGGATTAATTTCCTTTTTGTGCATAATCTCTGCCTTTTAGGACAATATGGTGCAGTGACCCAACCCCTACAGATCATTATGACAAACTAAGAATAGCAGAGAAGATGAAAGGTTGTACAAACCAACATATTTTTCAAACAACTAATCCAAGATCAGTACCTTAACTTTTTCATGAAGATATCATATTGAGAAAAATGCTAGGAAATCTGGGAAGAAACTATCTCTCTTCTACGAGGGTGATTCAGAAAGAGTTAAGATTTCATTGTTTTGAAATTTTTTTTGTTAAATCAGAAAAACCAACATTAATGGAGATATCAGTATTTTTAACTAAATTTTGTGAAGTGACTAAATGTAGCTTTAACCATTCACCTTAAAAAAAAAATTACAATATAATTTCCTAAGTCTATTTAATATCTTCATTATCATAAAAACCAACCTATATCCATCTTAAATCCTCATCTACCACTCTTAGAGGGATGAAATCTATTTATCCCTCGCAACACTTGGTAGACCCAGAATTAAGATGGATCTACGCTGATAGAATTTCCCCATTAAATAGTCTATGCTCACATGAATACCATGGTATTACCATGGGTCAATACCATGGGTTATCATAAACCTGGAGCTTAGAAACTACTATTAGTAATTTATAAAAATTAATAAAATTAATAATTGATTTTTATCTTATTTTTTTATTTTAACCAAGTTAAAATGTTTAAATGACATTAAATTACAAGATCCATTTTTACTCTTGATCTACCAAGCCCTGAGAGGGATCAAATATTTTTTCACTCTATGTTAGTTTGCATATCATGATATTTGATCCAGAGTAAACATGGATCTATGCTAGTTTAATTCCCCCCTTTAAATAGGTTGCATTCCATGTGAATACCATGGGTCAATACCATGTGCCATCTTTATTTTTATTAATACTTATATTACGGTTAATAATGTTTTTTTGCATGGTATTAATAATAATTTGGCCCATGGTATTTGGCCCATAGGCTTCACCTAAATATAACACATTTTTTGAGTATTCGTAAATATAAGGTGGCTTATGGAGTAAATATAAAAAATGTTTTATTTATTTACCATACCTCTCGTTTATTTATATTTTTATTAATTTACCATACCTTTTTTATAAATATGGTATTTGGCCCATAGGATTCAATTAAATAAAACCTCTTTTTTGAGCCTTCTTAAATAGAAAGAGGGTTATGGACTAAATATAGAAAGAGGTTTTATTTATTTACCATACCTCTTTTATAAATATGGTATTTGGCCCATAGGATTCACTTAAATGAAACCTCGTTTTTGAGCCTTCTTAAATAGAAAGAGGGTTATGGACTAAATATAAAAAGAGGTTTTATTTATTTACCATACCTTTGGAGTAAGCATAAAAAGAGCTTTTATTTATTTACCATACCTCCACTGTATTTATATTTTTATTTATAACTATCATTAATACATTTTCTTGAAAATGAGGGCGAATGGAAGATTGTAACTCCTAATTTCAAGGGCCAAATTTACTTTTTTTACCCTCTCCCTTAAAATAAGGTGGGCTAACCTCTATACCTAATTTTTTTATAAGATAAATTTGAGGCGATTTGTAACAATGTACTATGATACAAAATATTCGCCCAATAAAAATATAAAACCCCTTAATTTAGCCCAAGGGCGAAAATTCGCCCCTAAAATTTTCCATGAAGAGAGCAATTGTTGCAAATTGTTACAAAAGGTTCTGCATGAATGTTTGATATCGTCAGCATTCCTTTTACCTGGTTCATGTTCAAGTGTAGTTTTAGCGTTAGATATTGTAATAGAAAATGCTAGGTGGACAATAAATAAAGGAGCAGAATTTAGGAGGACAGTAAATAAAGGACCAAAATTTATATTTTGTGAACTATAAAACAACCTTTGTTGTTGACACAATTAGTTTGCTCAGGTCTACAAGTACTATGTTCGAATTGACAGTTGTTATGAAGGTGGACTTGGACATGTGTAGTGATCTATGTTCTTTTCCTCTAACAACATTTCGAAACAACACCATTGGTGCTTCTTGTTTTGAAATTTGTTTTTGTATGGATTTGAAAAGTGATACAAATGTACTAAAGAGATAAACCTGAATTGCAAAATGTACTAGTGTTAAAAGTAATTGCTTTAAAATCTGTTTAAGTAAATGTAAAAATGTATATATGATTGAATTTGCACATACCGTACCTTTGTCTTTTTGAGATTGGCCATCCTTGATATTTAGCACATATTGACTACCTATTTCTTTTACAGATGTTACGAGGCTAGCGATTGTGCCGATCGCGAATGCAGTTGTTGTGTTTGTGAGATGGTTAATTGTTATTGTTGGTACAAATTTGTACTAGTTACAGATGGCTAGGATTGTTTCTACGGTGCTTTTATCATGTAGAACTAATATGCAAGTGCAGTCTCCATGGTCATAAATTGTTTTTGGAGAGATCTTAAAATCTCTAATACAAATTCCCTGGCCGACTACAAGTTTGGCTTCAACAGTAGCAATGAGATTATGTGGCACATTCAGTGTAATTTCCATATTCCCTTTGCTAGAAACTAGGTCAACATGTAACAATTCAATTTTGTGCATTTGATCGAGTATTGTTTTATATATTACAAGAATGTCACCGTGAAAGATTGTTCCAAGTTTCAGGTTCTTCAGTTCTTGTATCATGATCAAATTGCATTGTTGATTTTTAGTCTTTATTTCAGATTCCTCTTCATGTTTTTGTCTGTAGAACAATATTAAAAGAATCTGAATTAACGTATTGTTTGCATTATAAAACTTGTAAGAATAGATATAAAGCTTGTTTAGTTACTTTTTATCAGATTCTGAGAAGCTGCAAGTCTCTGGAGCAATAATTTCTTCATGTTGTCTTTTCATATTATTTACCTGTACAGCACATGGGTAAAAGCTATTAGGTTTACAAGAAAAATGTGTTCTATGTAATAGGAAGTCTGTGCATAATGTTATTCTATGTTTTGTTACATACCTAGATTAGTTTTCCCAAAGTAGTTGCAAGGAAGCTGCAAGACATAGACTCTTAGTATGTCGATTGGACATTGATGTTGCTTAGAGAACATAGAATTTGTTTGAATATGATGTTTAGCAAATTCTGTAGAAACTTGTATCTCAATGTTACATTGATTTTGCCGTGAGAAAACAAAAGATGCAAAAAAAGTGGAAAACATAGAGTTTGTTTTATGGCATGTTTAGCAGATTCCATAGAAAAGTGTCATTAGAGCTGTAGTAGGGCATAAAATATGCTATGATCAAACCAATATGCCCATGTTACATTTATTTCACATTGTTTTATAGGCAAGGTTGTCCAGATATGGTCTATTATTATTTTCGTTGCAGAGATAGTTTGCTTGTCATTTCTTATAAGTTTTCCATTTCCATAAACTGTACAAATATTTTGCTACGAGATGTTTGTAGTTGGATGTCAATGTTGAAATCACCAATGAATAAGAAAACATAATTAGTATATGTAGTTTGCAATTTTTCTTCTTTAATTATTTGTATTATCGTGGATACTTGTTCAAATGGTGCTGCATAAATGTTCATTAAGAAAATAGGTTGTTGAAAGTACATGTCAATTAGTGTAAGCTCTGTTTTGTTTTTGAAAAATGTCTGTGTTTCTTTAATAGATATTTTTTTGTTTATACAAGAATTCCATGTGTAGAATGTGCAATGGAAAAACTGAATGATCAAAATTCTTTGTCTATTGGCGGAATGTACAAATGAGTTTCTTGAAAACAGAGAATCATATCGTCCATTAAGTCCTTGTGATGGATCACGTCACTAATATGTGCATGTAGACTACGTGTGTTTAGACTTGCGATTGATAAAACATTCTTGTTATCAGATTTCTTCTTTGTGAATTCTAGTTTCCATGCACCAATTGTTTCTAGCCGTGCCATTTCATTGATTATCTTGTTTTTGACATGGAAGTTTTGTTGTGTCAATTTGTTAATCAAGTATAGTGAGTCGATAGTCCTAACAGGTGATAGTGCAGTATAGACTAGACCATGTTTTGTGACACCAGTTGCATCAAATGCAAGTTGATCTAATGTCAACCCTTGTGTTCGGTGTATTGTTTGTGCACATGCTAATTGGATTGGAAATTGTTTTCGAATTGTAATTTGTAATTTGCTATGAGACATTGCTAGTGATTTTGCAATTCGAAATATTGGTGTCCAATTTGGCAATATATTTATATCGTATAGTTGTTTGAATTTGTTTCTTTTTTGTTTCCCAATTTCCGTGTCTGAAAATTCTATCCAAAAAATGTCAGGTCTGTTGTTATTAGATGAATAGGATTTGGAAATCCCTTCAACACCATTAGCCAATCCATCGTTAGTATTGTAGTTTCATGTATATAGTTCAACTAACATGTATAGTTTAACTGTAATTGTTGATGGCAATGAGATTTCTTTATCAAAGGAAAAATAGCTCGATCCAGGAATCTCGTAGTTGTCAATTACAGCAAGCATTATTTGTTCCCCCTTTGTTAGTGAAAGCATTTTTGCATTGTGATTATGGACATCTTTGTTTCTATAGGAAATGTATGGGAAAATTGGGCTTAAAGGTGTGGGGCAATAGCAATTATTGTTTATGTAAGCAATATCTTGATCTGTTTGCATGTTTAATCTCATTCTATTTAGTACATCGATGAACAATGGGTCTTTTTGATGCATTGGTGTGTGTAATTGATAACATTTTATTTTCTCTGCCCAGAAGTCATATGGAATTGTGTTTTTGTTGATTTTTGGGTTTTCAAAGATCAGAGAGTCTCTTAGGGGGTTTGCCTGGTAAAGATCACAAGAGAATATCATGTCAACATTACCAAAGTATGAAGCTGGTGTGTGTAAGATTTGTCAGAGTCACTTATCAATTTGATATAGTGTTGTTGCACCAACAAGTGATGCCTCATCTATGAGGAGTACACACAATTGTTGGAAGTTCTTTGATAATGTGTCTAGTTTTTTGTTGTTTAGTGAGGGGCAATCTACTTTGTTAAAGGGAAAATAGAATACAAAATGCAATGTCACACCACCAACATTAAAAGCAGCTTTTCCCGTGTATGCAGTGATTATTCCTGTTATCACTCAAATTTTCCTTGAAGTTGTTGGGAAGAGGAAAGGGGTCCGAGGTAACCAAAAACCAACTTTTAGGTACAGAATCTAGCCAATCTATACCCAGAGAGGGCTCTCTCTTTATGATTTAGCTTGGTTTTGAAAGGTATTAGGCTAGTCGTGAAGTTTAGCAGTTTGTTTGAGTTTGGGTGGTGAAATTCAATAGCAGAGGGGTAGGACTGAGTAGTTTAGGCCATTGGGATAATGGAGTCAAAGAAGATGGCTTAACTGGATTTGGTTTCTTAACAAAAGATGGTTTCACAGGGCAAGATGGTCAAACAAGGAACAAATAAAGACTTGGGATAGATGGAATGAGCTCAAATTGGATGAAAAGCAGTTAAGAATTCTTCAACCTATCTGAAAAGAGGGAATTTGAGTGATTAATAATAAAGAAGAGTTAAGTATTCTTTACTAAATAATCAAAATGGAAGAACTAGAAAATAGGAGCAATTAAGATTTCACTGTTTATCCCAATTCAGAAGAAAACATAGAGAATACTAACGATTGAAAGTAGAGTGCAATCAAGCATATTCTGAATTAATCTTTTTCATTTATCATTCAGATATGAAACATAGATGATATAAAAAACAAGGAAAACTTTAAAACATAAGGTATAGAGGACTTATTGATCCGGTGTTTGATTCAAGAAATTTGTGGAAAGTATTTTGCTTCAATTCTTTATCCAGCAAGCCATACAAAAGTTGGTCCAACAACACTTTATTCCAAAATAATCAATATTACAGCAATGTCTAAGAATCCACCCTCAATACTCCAATTGAGGGAATATTTATACAAAAAAAAATTACAATGAAATATCTCATAACAAAGTGAGATATAAATCGGGATGATTAATCATCTTTCAAGAAAATTGGGCCAGAAGACCTCGTAGATGACAGATAAGGCAACCGAATGGTTTGTTGTCCCTATTCTCGAGAATGTGCTGGAGTTAGGCCCTATGATTTGGCCTCTTGCTATCCTTGGTGTAATTATGTACTGGCTGCTCTATTTTGATCTTCCTACTAATACACTTTACCTGCATCTGATACTCTTTACCTGTTGATCTTTTTTCATCCTCTTTACCTTCATTGATTGTAGTAGAAATAAAAATTTACCTTTTACCAAGAGTGAATTACAAAATTTCAAGCATTTCTTCCCACCATTTTGGCTGTGGTATTTTGGTTTTCTGAAGCTTTTTGAGGGTTTCATTTGTTTCTGTATACCTGAAAAATGTAGGCTGAAATGGGAACAAGTGCTTTAGTTCATGCTCGACATAGAATAAGTTCTCTAGGCTGTCATAGAGAACTCTACCTATAGGCAATGCTTTTATTCCTGATGGACTTGTTGATGAACCTGCTTGGTTGCCTGCATACTTATTCAATTTCTCCACATAATCTTTATGCCTCATTAATCTGTCATTAACCACTAAAGGACTGGGTAGCCCTTTACCCTGCAAAATATCAAACTTCTCCATAAAAGCATTAATATCTGCCTGCATGTCATGACATCTTCTTTCTAAATTCTGCATCAAAGTTTTCTTAGTTAATACCCTTTTGATTTCCAAAATGGTTTATGTTATGTCGTTAATGCCTAATTCTTCCAACTGTTCTTTATTTCTAGTATTCAAAAAATGTATGAGCCTATTGGCTTCCTCAGGCATTTTTCCTAATTATGCTTTTGTTCTTTGGACTTCTTCTTGGGCCACCTTCACAAGATCAATCTGCTCAAAAATTACTTGGATGGATGGCCAAACATCATTTATGGATTGAGTGATGTTGGCCCAAAGAATTTTCTTGATTTCTGAGATAGGCTTGTCAAAAGTAAGATCATTCTCCAATGATTTCACTTTGTTTTCTAACACTTTAATCTCTCTTGTCTTCTCTACAACATTTATCCTTAAGAGATCATAGCTTCGTTCTATTTTGGCATATTGCTCCTTTACCTTATTTAGTTATAAAACTTGTAGTTTCAGGTCCTCCATTGATTTTATTAGCTCTTCTATGCTCAAATTAGCAGTGCTGCCCTGTGCTACTCTTGTTGTTCTTGTTGTTTCTATACCTGTAACTGCCTCTGCTATGACTGTTGGAATATCTAGTGCCAATGCTACTACAATAGTTGACAGGATTGCTGTTGATACTACTGGTATTTCATTAGGAGGCTGAGAGGTTGACTCTCCCTGCTTGTCCTTCAATGCTTTTTCAAGTGCTTGCTCAGTATCATTCGATCATTCATTGAGTTTTAAGAGTAAATCCATCAACTCTTCTTCAGATTTTTTCTTTATAACCTCATCAGTCTGAGGATGCCTTGAAGGTGGCAGTTTTAGTTGCTTCCTTAGGGCAACAATATCTTCATCTTTCTTCTTGATCAAGGCTTCTGTAGCCTTTGCATCTTTGGGATCATGGCCCAATCCAATAATTATTTCTTCTAGAGATTTTATTCTATTATCTTTGGCCTGAGAGGAGGCCTTTTCCAAGTGTAGTTGAGCAGTAGTATTGTCCAAAGAATTCTGCAATCTTTGGGCCATCATTGCCTTACCAATCAAGGTTGAGTAAATCATTTCTCCAGTTTGTTTATGCAACTCACTCTGATCCAAAGGATGAATATCCTTTGCCATGACTTTGAAATTTGTTCTAAGATAATCTGTTGCTGATTTAGGCTATTGCACCTTTGGCTTGAAATAGCTCATTATCATATTGCCTTCTTTGATGTCATAGGCTGACTTCAATCTCTGTTGATTGGTAGGAGCCATCTTCAAATATTGGTTATAAACCTGTAGCCTCAATGGATCATTCCTGGATTTTATTTCTCTGAATGTTTTCTTAATATCTGAGGCATTAGTCCCTGATGGCCTAAAAGAAGATATCTTTGCACTTTGGTGCCTTTCTAGCTCCTACCTCTGAGAGCTAGGGGATGTTCCTCTTGCTGGGAAATTTTGTTGGCTTTCCACTCTTTCTTCCCTCTGACTATCTGTAATTTCTTTTGCAAATTCCTCTTCTGATAGGGGATTTAGTCTTTGTCTCTTTGTTCCAGGCTGTCTTGATGGTTCACTGGCAAGGATAGTTGTTTCCCAGTCTCTCTTTTTGTTTCTTCCCTCATTTAGAGGAGTTTGCAAAACTAGAGGCTCTCCCATATTGATCTGAGTGGGAGGAGTTTCTATTTGAGTCATTTCTCTGGAAGTTCCAGGCTGCTTGGATATTGTAGGTTGCTCAATGCTTTGAAAGTCGGTCTCTAATTCCTTGCCCTTTAATGTTCGTGTGGTTGGTGTACTTGTTTCCTATGAAGGTTGCTGAGAGGTTCCAGTAGTAGATGCACCGACTCCTGATCTTTGAGATAATTTAAATAGTACCCATCCAAAAGAATCCAGGTCAAGTTTTTTCTCAAGATTTCTCATAACTTTCTCAAAATTGACCTGTTCACTATCATGCTCTACTAGGGTTCCTTCCCTCCATTCATCCATATTTGCATATTGTTCAATTTATGGAATCCTATGGTGAATATATGGGGACAACCTGTTCTTCATTCTCCTATCACATATAAAGCTATTAGGGTCATATGGTTTCCACCCAAAACTCTTTTGTAACTTAAGATGCTCTTCTAAAAATTTTTTTGCTTCTTTCCATGCTTCCCTAGTGTTGCAGACAAAAGGGCCTAGCTGGTTCTTGATTCTAAGCTGAACTTTCTTCTTGGCATTACAAAAATGGACTAGGTCTGCATTTATCATTTGCCTCAAATATTCCAATGCAAAGAGTCTCATTGGAACATGCTTTGGTAACTTAAAAGGGCAGAGTTCACACCCATAAATCCTGATTTCTATATGATTCTTATATAGGTACCAGTCACCTATTCTGTATTGCTTGGAGAGCTGGAGGATTTTCTTCATATCACCATTGATCCTAGGAAGGGAAACTCCTATCAATAAAGTGGTTGTTGGATGGACAAATAGGTCAATGAACTCATTGTAGGTGTAAGGGGTCTCAATGGAATTATGGAAGATGGGACTCCAAAAGATGAGAGACCTTGGATTGCCTCTGTTGTCAAGTTTCTTGACATGGAAAGGGAAGTTGTCTGATAGATAATACAACATAAGATGATAGATGAAAGTAGTGTATTTGAAGACTCCTTCATTGTCCAGTCTTAGGAATTGGTCATGAATTTTATTGGCAATATAGGAGGCATAATCATATTTAACAACAAGGGGTTGTCCAAGAGTAAAAATTGACAATAATACTAAGGTTACATCATCAACATACTCTCCGAAGTTGAATCCCATGATTAAGGCTATCATATCAACAATGAGTTTTCCTGTATCTGTAAAGAAAGCCTGTAGATAAGGAGGTGGGTCTTTAGGCTGATGTTTAGGGTCCATGAACATTTGAAAGATGCGAGTCAGTTCTGATTGAGACAATTGGGAAGATTTCTCAAGTAAGTATCCCATAGAAATGGGAGTGAGAGCTTGACTAGAGTGGAATTGCAGAATTTCATTGATGGACTGAGTAGTTATGGGAAAAAGGACTATTTGACTTGGGGACATGACTGCTCTATGGTTAGGGTCATAATTGGCACAACAGTGATGAATTATATTTGGGAACACATGGACTGAAAGGAGGAAGTACATGGGAAGGTTGGATTCCCACAGTCCTAAGATGTCAGAGCCATTCAGATAACTATCTCTGGCCTGGCAAAAGATCTTAAGGTGGTTTTCATTACCGGATAAGTCTTTTATCTGAAAATCTTTATCGGCAAGAGGCAAGTAATCTAAATCTTTGTGGGGAGCATTCATGGGTGCGACATTCAGAGCTATAGGGGTTTCCATCTCTGGTTCTTGTGGATTCAGAAATGGAATTTGGGTTTTTTGTCAAAAATAGTCAAAACAGCAGGTTTGGGAACCTATATAGTGAAACAAAGACTAAATTTATAGTGAAATTGGTCTTTTTCTGTGGAATATTCAGTGTGAAACCAAAACTTATAGGGTTTCGGTGGAAATGGGTAAATACCTGCATTGGGGAAGTGAACAACGCAATGGCAGGATGGATAACAGGTTCCAGATGGCATCGCTGCAAATTTTCTGACCAGGTGGTGGTTGAAAAGCTTCAACGGTTGACTTGGACATTGCTTTTCATGGGAACACAGTTTGTCGTATGAAATAATGAAAATGACATTTCGTTGGTTTTATTCACAAAATCAAGGTTGGCGGGGGTTTAGGTTTATTTTTATTCTGGGGACGATGTAAGCATGACATGACACTTTGCCGTATGTGGAGTGCGGTAAGCAGTATGTGATCGCACCGCTTTTGGGATCGGGTGGTATTTGGCTGGGAGACAGCGATCCCATTGATTGCATGACGCGTGGTGGAGGTACGGCAGGAAAACTACCTGGTGATTGCACGTTAACATGCGGTCACCAAGGGGGGCGCGATATTAATAACGACCGTCGGATGATGGGGATGGGATCAGATGGTGGACGGGCGAGTGATATGGCAGAGTTTTAACTGCGGTGGGCCCGATTTAATTAACAAGTTAATTAATCATATCGGTGTGATTATGAACGGGCGAGGAGGTTCTTAATTAACCTTGGGGGTTAATTAATTCCTTGTTAATGCAGCGGGAGATCAGGGTTTTTAACTAGTTACGGGTTAACTAGTTAATCCCAGTTTAAAACATACTTATGGTTATAATTAACCAATGGGGTCGAGATATTAATATTTTCAGGATTTCATATATATCTTAGTAATACGGGAAAAGGTGAACTTTCATCGGGAGTTATATAATATGTGTTAGAAATTAATATGAGAAAACGTTATAAAGCACCAAGTAAAACATTTAAAGTGCATATTTAACTTAGGCTTAAATAAAGAGGGGATTTTATATAATATTGTGTATTTTTCCTAAGTAAAATAGGATTTTACTTAGGAAAGGACTTATGAAAGTGAATGGATGATGATTTTAAATACTTTAAGCTTTTTAAATTATTGGGCCAAGGGTCCGGTCCTTCCAGAAATCAAAGAATTGCTCTAAGCCCCTCTAATTTTCAAAGACCTTAGTACTTAGGGTGAATTAGTGAAATCTTTTAGGGAAAAATGAGAAGGGAAGTTAATTATTTGACCTTGTCTTGCTTGAACTGCATCAACAGTAATGTCTGCCTTGCACTTGTGATAAAAGAGAAAGTTAACACATTTAAAGAAATTATCCATCACAAATAGTTCTGCAACACCATCTACCTACCCTACCTCCTTTAGCCTGACATTTTTTCTTCTTTATTAGGGTGCACTTGGACTGGGAAACCCTTATCACACTTTTTCTTTTACATATAGAAATCTATCTAAGTCTAACCTTATTACATCCAAGGGCTTAGATTAAACTATTGAACTCCTTTTATTCACTCTGCCTATCTACTTATCTGCCAAGATTAAACAGTTTGGTCGGATTTTATTCTCTATTTCTAAAACAAGAAATTGAAAAATATGAACTAGTCAAGTTTAAGTTGTTTGACTGTTCATTAATTGTGGCATAAGTTACAAGTTGCACACAATTTGTTTATTACATAAGAGTAAAAAGTAGTGGCATTTAGACTTGCACACTTTTCTGGCCTTTCTTTTGGTGGGGTTCATTTTCTTTCACTTTTTTGACCATTTTATTTTTTTCACCCTTTGATTTTTCTTTTAGGGTATACCCTCTTTACATTTTTTAAATTTTTTGATTTTTTGACAATATGGAAAACCTTTGCAACAAGTAAAGGTGTGAACATATTACATAGCCCATCAAGTCAATCATGAAATATGACACCTATTGGTATAGGAGCATAACATTGGCTCCACTTGGGGATGGCTTTTCCTGGTGGAAAGTCAAGAATAGTAGGTCAGATGGCCTCTGAATGACTTTGACTGTGCTCTGAAATCTTTTTTCGCTTGTTGCTTTATTGTATGTATGACAATAACACTTCTGAAGCTTAGGGCCTTCTCTTCAGGCTTCAACTCTAGCAAGTTACTATCCAATCCAAACTGTGACATTACCAAGGATATAGTATGTATGTGTTAAAATCAGAATACATTAAAAAGTAGAATCATAGTAATGTTTTAGCATCCAACCATTAACTAGCCCTTCTTCTATTTCTGTGCCATCCAAGTTTTTCAGATAGTAAGTATTGTTTCCTTGTAAGGCATGGATAATAAAAGGTCCTTTCCACAAGAAGTCAAACTTCCCATGTTTTCCCTTATCCTCTCTCCTGGAATCCCATCTTAAAACTTTGTCTCTAAGGTAGAAATCTTCTTCCTTGGTTCTTTTATCAAATATTTTCTTAAGCTTCTCTTGTAACACTTGGGATCTTTGATACACTTCCTCTCTGGTCTGCTACAAATGGATGGTCTAGTTTATCCTCCTTTGAATATCATTAGGTTCCACCTGAGCTTCTTGAAGTAATTTCATTACAGGAACTCCTAAAGATGAAGGAAATACAGCCTCCATGCCATAGACTAACTCATAACGAATAGTTCCAATAGATTTCTTGGTGGTGATTCTATTTGCCTATAGTGCATTAGTAAGTTTCTTGTGCCAATTTTTCTTGTTCTCCTCCAATAATTTCTTAATAATATTAATTAGGCTTTTGTTGGAAGACTCAGCTAGACCATTACCTTGAGGGTAATAAGCTATGGAATGGCCTTAAGTGATATGGTACTTATTACAAAAACTTATCATTTTCTTGGATTTGAAGGCAGCAGCATTATCAGTTATGATTTTCTCAGGACAGCCAAATCTGGACAATATGTTGGTTTCTAGGAATCCTATAATCACTGTATCATTGGCTTGTCTAGAAGGAATGGCTTCTATCCATTTGGTGAAATAATCTGTAGCAGTGAGAATCCATTTATGTTGGCCAGAAGAGGGAGGATGGATTTCTCCAATGAAGTCCAGGCCCCATTGTTGGAAGGGTTTTTCAGTGGAAATTGGTCTCAGGGGTAAAGGTAATAGTTTTCTCTTGCCTTAAAAAATTTGACATTTATGGCAAGCAGTGACAAATTTCTTTACATCAGCGAACAAGGTTGGCCAATAAAATCCAGCCCTTAGGATTTTGTCTGCAGTTGATTTTTAGTAAAGGTGTCCACCACAGTCTCCTGCATGAAATTCTTGGAGAACCCTGTCAGCTTCTTCTTTTAATAAACAATTCAATAGAATACCTTCATGATTTTTCCAAAAAAGAGCATTATCTAAAATACAAAACATTGAAGCTTTCATCTTTAAAAACCTTTTATTTGTTCTGGATAACCCTGGAGGAGCCTGTAGGTTTAATAGCACATAAATAATATCAGAATACCAAGGTGAATCTAAGAAGGCCTGGCTGATTTGTGGAGTCGCCATCTCCTGTTCATTATCCAATTCATTAATTTCTAGGGCTTGACAATTTGTTTCAGTCATGAGCTTGGCCAATCCCTGTCCTTTTATAAGCTTTGTAGGTTTTATTTCAATATCATACTCTAATATAGTAGCAATCCATTTACCTCTTTTGCCCTCAATTCTATCCTGGGTTAAGATGTCTTTGACAACAGCATTTGGTACATAAGCTATTACATGGGAGTACAATATGTAGACTCTAAAGTGTTTAATAGCTTTTACAAGTGAAAAAGCTTGTTTTTTCATGATTTTGTATTTTAATGGTGCATCCCTAAGTACTTTACTAAAAAAGGCAATAGGTTTTTCACATCCTTGATCATCCTTTTGTAGTAAAACAATTGCTATGGTGTGTTCTGATGCAAATGAAAATATTATGAAGTCTCTATCAAACTTTGGACTTGTAAGGACCGGTGTTCTAGTCAAAGCCATTTTAATTTCTTCAAAGGCTTGTTTGGCTTCAACTATCCATTTAATACTTGAATCCTTTTTCAACATATTATTAAGAAATCTAATTAATTCAGCTAAATTAGATATGAATCTTCTCAAAAAATTAATTTTTCCTAGGAAAGCTTGAAGTTCTTTGACATTTCTAGGGTGGGGTATTTGCAGTATAGCTTCTATTCTAGCAGGATCAATTCTGATGCCATATTTGGAGATGATATGGCCCAAGAGTTTTCCTTCCTCTAGACCAAACAAGGACTTCTGAGGATTTAAAGAAATACCATATTTTCTGCATCTTAAGAATACTTGTCTAAGATGATACAAATGTTGCTGATTTGATTTAGAAAAAACAGTCAAGTCATCTAGATATATAACCAGAAAATCATGAATCTCTCTTGCAAATGCTATGTCCATTGCTCTTTGGAAGGTTGCCCTTGCATTTTTAAGTCAAAATGGCATTTTGAAATACTTGAATGTGCCCCATGGTGTTGTAAAAGAAGTCTTTTCCTAGTCATCAAGATGAACCAGAATCTGGTTATAGCCTGAGAACCCATCCAAAAGTTAAATCCTAGAAGCACCTACTACCCTTTGTAAAATGTGATCCATCTTGGATAAAGGGTAATTGTCCTTCAAAGAAACCTTATTAACGTTTCTTAAATCAACACATAATCTGATTTCTCTAGTTTTCTTCCTAGTAGGTACTAGATTAGACACCCACTCTAAAAATCTGATTAGAGAAATTATCCCTGCTTCATACATTCGTTTGATCTCTTTTTCAATTAAGGGAAGTAGTACAGGGTTAATTCTTCTGAGTTTTTGCTTGAATGGCTTTTGATTTTCTTTAAGAGGTATTGTATGCTGAATTATGGAGGTGTCATATGATTTCAGGTCTTCATAACTCTAGGCAAAGACATCCTGGAATTCTCTCATTAGTTCAACATATTTGAGCTTTTGGTCAGGGGGCAAAGATTTAAATAACTTTACCATTTTAGGATTTTCTTCAGTTCCCAAGTTATAGTCCTCAATATCTGCTTTTAATGGTTCCATCTTAGGTTTCTTTGGAATATCATTAAAATTAAAGAGATCTTCCAAAGGAGTTAATCCCTTAGGAAAATGATTGTCTTTTAAATTGATAACTTCAGATTCTCTTTCAATAATCTCATCAATATCCATTTCTTTAAGGTCCTGCATTTATTTGTTGGTAAATTTTGTTGGATGAAGCATTTGAGTTGCACTTTCTACTGAAATGTCTATTTCTATCTTATTTGTTTGATTAATCTCACTAACTGTATCTACATCTATGTTAATGCTACAAAATTCTTCATCTAAAGTCAAGAAATTGTTAATCTGCTTATCACTATCAAACACTTTCCAGTTCTTCAAATTGTCAGGTATGGCTGGTCTGTGTCTAATCTCAGTTGTGAACTGATGATTAGGTTCGAATGGTAATTTGCAGGTGCTGGAAAACATTGCCAGACTATGAGCTTGCAAGTTATGTTTTCTTGGGATTTTAGCAAGCTTAGTTTCCAGAAATGTATTGAGAATCTCTATCACTGTATCTCTGTGATACTTCAGTCTAGGATCATTTGTTGAATACTTTCCTTTGATCTGTTGAACTATTAACTCAGAATCTCCTAAGACAGATACCCTAATTGCTCCTAATCTTTTGACAAGTTTAAGACCTAGCAACAGGCCTTCATATTTTGCCATATTGTTGGTGCACCTAAAGTTTAGTCTGTAGGCATGGCCTTCAGCATGGTTGTTTTCAAGATTATGCACCCAAACTCCTGCTCATACTCCTAATTTGTTCACTGAACCATCAAATTATAAGTGCCAAAGAATTTCATCTTCATAATTGGTGTCAGGAGTCTCAGGAATCTGTTTAATAAGGAGATCTGGTTTTTTACTTTCTTCTGGTTTCTCTTGGGCATCTACTGTTTCATTGTTCTTGGAGATTTCCTGGATTTGAACACTAGACTTTTCATTTGTAATTTATTTTGGTTCTGTTGCTAAAACTTCCAATTCATTTGAGGGGTCACTTTCAGCATTGTAAAGAATGAAAGAATCCATATCAGAGTGTACTGAGTAGATAGGGAAATTTTGAGGTTTCTCCTTACTACTTACAATGTATTTCATTAAGGTTTCTCCTTACTACTTACAACGTATTTCATTAAGGTTTCTATGTATAGTTTCTTGGGTTGACTGAACACTGAAATAGTACCATAATACATGTCCAGTTGTAGAGATCCTTGAAGCTTTGCACCCCAAGACCTAGACAATAACATGCCATACTTTGGTGGAATATCTGCTACTACTATGTCCATCAAGATTGTTTTGGCCGGATATTGAACTAGTGATACACACAAGTCTTTGATTAATCCTAAACATCTGACCTGACTTGAATCAAAAGAAAAGAGGTCTTTGTATGGTCTGGTGATGTCTAGGTCTAATTTCTCCATTACATATTTAGGCATTAAGTTATGAGATGCACTAAAATCAAACATGGCATTATGAAGTATTTTATCATGTATGTTCAAACTTACATAGAAAGGAGGAATTCCTCCATCTACTGGTTTTCCATTCACTTCAGGGCCAAAGATCAATTCAGGCTGGTCGTCAAAAACATTTACTAAGTTTTCATTATCAAATATTTTGAGTGATCTACTGATTCAGCTTTGGTAGAAATCATGTTTAGCTAATTCAGACAATGGAACAACTATTTTTAATTTGCCTACTTCAGTCTCTAGATTAAAAGGCTTTTCAGTCTGAGTTCTTGTATTTCAGACAGTTGGATTCTCTTTTTCTTCTGTATTTTCTGTGTTTTTCTCCTTTTCAGGAGTGGGGTTATGGGCTGAAGTTGTTTCCAAATCAACTTTTGGAGGTTCTTCCACGTTTCCTTTGGAAGGAATAGAAGTGGAAAGTTGTTTGTTATTAGGTTGATTATCAGATACATCTTCAATAATTGGGTTAGCTGGATTAGGATCTATTCTAGAAAGAATATGTATAGGGGTGGTATTGGTCTTACCTTTGTTAGGTTGTTTTGTAGCTTTCTGTTTATTGGTTTCAGGGACATCTATTCTTTTGCTCCTTAGATTATATTGTTTGTGGACTTCATAAATGGCTGTATCGTATCCCTCCCTAAAGTCAAATGATTCACCTGACTGAGTTTGGAATTGTTTAAGAATGTGAGCTTCTTGATCCTGTTGGATCAAGAAAACTTGTTGTTCATTGTTGAGTCCCATCAAATTGATTTGAGTGTCTTCTATCGATTCATCAGAAGTTGAGGCTTCAGCATAATTTTCCTGGAATAGGGGCCTAATGTTTTGATCAGGACTGGTTTTTCCAGTGTTCTAGTTTTGGTTCTTCCTGAAATTTGGATTTCTCCCAATATTGCTTGGTTGACCATCCCAAGGGGATTTCCTTTCAATTGTTTCTACTCTATCTCATAGCCTATCCATTCCTTTAATAATAGCATCCAGTTTCTGTTCAAAGGCTGAGGGTTTTTCTTTTAAAGGTATCCTCCTTTCACTTCTAGCTTTAGCTCGTTTGGATATCAGGTTAGCTTCAACACTGACAGCTATACTTTGCATATCTTCTAAAGTTCGAGGAGCTATTTCCCTAAGTTGGTATGCCATATCAGAATCAAATCCATCAGGGAATTTGATCAATGCCAAATCTCGAGGAGGTCTAAAGTTTTGAGGAATAGCATTGTAAACATTATTGAACCTAGTGCAGTAATCTTGCACAGTTTCTTCCATTCCTCTCTTCAAGTTTTCATATTCTGATAAGATTTGGAGAGGATCTTTCTTCTTTTCCCATCTATTCAAGAATGTTGTATAAAGAGCTTATAGGTCATTGATACTATTTGCAGGGAGGGCTCTAAACTAGGTTCTAACTTCTCCAGTCAGACTTTGAACGAATACTCTCATTTTGACATTATCTGTATCAATTTCATATATCTCAAAGTAGTCAATCATCTTTTTGGTATGTTGTTGTGCAGTGTAAGTACCAGAGCCATTGAAAGGAGTAATTTTACTTTGATAGTCTTGGGGCATAGCCCCTGGATTGGCTGGTAATACCAGAGGAGTATATCTGTTTGCCATTGCAGTAGATAGGGTTGAAACAATAGCTGGGATTAGTCTTGGAGTGGTGGATGGAGGGGTGTAAGGGGTGGTTTGAGGTTGAGATGTTTGAGGTGTTGTTGATGAACTTGGAGAGGCTGTAGTGATCACAGAAAGGTTTGGTGTTCCTTCAGAGGTAAGCTTAGATTGTATGGAATTCTGCAAATGTCTGTCAAGATGTGAAGTGACAACCTCAAGTTGTAAATCTTCAATAAATAATGGGTCATGAACTGTGTGGGCTAACCCAGAATCAGAAAAGGTTACAAATAAAGAGGTCTCAAAATACTCATCAAAGGATTCGTCCTCAAGGTAAATCCACTTCACAGGATAGGATCTTGATCTGTATAGAGGCCGAGAACTAGCAGAAGTCTCTTGGCTTTCTTGTCTCCTAAGAATCTTAGGGATCATATTAGGGTTTTCAAACACAGGTGGTGGTTTTGGGTTAGGATTAGCTCTGGTGTAATGAGTCCTTTCTGAAGCCAGGTTTCTAGGTATGTTTTGTTTTTTTCTCTAAATGGGTTGGACAATACAACTTCTACAGTTCCTTTAAGAGGCTTTAGCTATGGGATTTGAACTTTCTTAAAGACTTATTTGATAAGAGGAACTGATCAAGTATTTGAAACTAGATGTTCAATCCATAAACTAGACTGGAGCTAGACTGAATCAACATTCATTTACTTATGCAATTGCAAAGCAAGAGCAGTTCAAAGGCTACGTGGCTAACTTCAGGCTCCGTCTATAGCTTATAAAGAAAACAATAGTAACAAACAAATTATTCAGGTCCCTAGTGGAGTCGCCACTATGTTATCACTCAGATTTTCCTTGAAGTTGTTGGGAAGAGGAAAGGGGTCCGAGGTAACCACACACCAACTTTTAGGTACAAAATCTAGCCAATCTGTACCCAGAGAAGGCTCTCTCTTTATGATTTAGCTTGGCTTTGAAAGGTATTAGGCTAGTTGTGAAGTTTAGGACTTTGTTTGAGTTTGGGTGGTGAAATTCAATAGTAGAGGGGTAGGACTGAGTAGTTTAGGCCATTGGGCTAATGGAGTCAAAGAAGATGGCTTAACTGGATTTGGTTTCTTAACAAAAGATGGTTTCACAGGGCAAGATGGTCAAATAGGGAACAAATAAAGACTTGGGATAGATGGAATGAGCTCAAATTGGATGAAAAGCAGTTAAGAATTCTTCAACCTATATGAAAAGAGGGAATTTGAGTGATTACTAATAAAGAGCAGTTAAATATTCTTTACTAAATAATCAAAATGGAAGAACTAGAAAAAAGGAGCAATTAAGATTTCACTGTTTATCCCAATTCAGAAGAAAACATAGAGAATAATAACGATTGAAAGTAGAGTGCAATCAAGCATATTCCGAATTAATATTTTTCGTTTATCATTCAGATATGAAACATAGATGATATAAAAAAACAAGGAAAACTTTAAAACATAAGGTATAGAGGACTTAGTGATCGGGTGTTTGATTCAAGAAATCTGTGGAAAGTCCTTTGCTTCAATTCTTTATCCAGCAAGCCATACAAAAGTTGGTCCAACAACATTTTATTCCAAAATAATCAATATTACAACAATGTCTAAGAATCCACCCTCAATACTCCAATTGAGGGAGTATTTATACAAAAAAAAATTACAATGAAATATCTCATAACAAAGTGAGATATAAACTGGGATGACTAATCATATCTTTCAAGAAAATAGGGCCAGAAGACCTTGTAGATGACAGATAAGGCAACCGAATGGTTTGCTGTCCCTATTCTCGAGAATGTGTTGGAGTTAGGCCCTATGATTTGGCCTCTTGCTGTCCTTGGTGTAATTATGTGCTCGCTACTCTGTTTTGATCTTCCTACTAATACACTTTACCTGCATCTGATACTCTTTACCTATTGATCTTTTTTCACCTCTTTACCTTCATTGACTGTAGTAAAAATCAAAATTTACCTTTTACCAAGAGTGAATTACAAAATTTCAAGCATTTCTTCCCACCATTTTGGCTGTGGTATTCTAGTTTTCTGAAGCTTTCTGAGGGTTTCATCTGTTTCTGTATACCTAAAAAATGTAGGCTAAATTGGGAACAAGTGCTTTAGTTCATGCTCGACATAGAATAAGTTCTCTAGGCTATCATACAGAAATCTGCCTATAGGCAATGCTTTTATTCCTGATGCACTTGTCAATGAACCTGCTTGTTTGCCTGCATAGTTATTCAATTTCTCCACATAATCTTTATGCCTCATTAATCTGTCATTAATCACTAAAGGACTGGGTAGCCCTTTACCCTGCAAAATATCAAACTTCTCCATAAAAGCATTAATCTCTGCCTGCATGTCATGACATCTTCTTTCTAAATTCTGCATCGAAGTTTTCTTGGTTAATACCCTTTTGATTTCCAAAATGGTTTTTGTTCGGTCGTTAATGCCTAATTCTTCCAGTTGTTCTTTATTTCTAGTATTCAAAAAATGTATGAGCCTGTTGGTTTCCTCATGCATTTTTCCTAATTCTGCTTTTGTTCTTTGGACTTCTTCTTGGGCTGCCTTCACAAGATCAATCTACTCAAAAATTACTTGGATGGATGGCCAAACATCATTTATGGCTTGAGTGATGTTGGCCCAAAGAATTTTCTTGATTTCTGACAGAGGCTTGTCAAAAGTAAGATCTTTCTCCAATGATTTCACTTTGTTTTCTAACACTTTAATCTCTCTTGTCTTTTCTGCAACATTTATCTTTGAGAGATCATAGCTTCGTTCCATTTTGGCATATTGCTCCTTTAACTTATTTAGTTCTGAAACTTGTAGTTTCAGGTCGTCCATTGATTTTATTAGTTGTTCTATGCTCAAATTAGCAGCGCCGCCGTATGCTACTCCTATTGTTCCTATTGTTTTTGTACTTGTAACTACCTCTGTTGTGACTGCTGGAATATTTGATGCCAATGCTACTCCAAGAGTTGATGGGACTGTTGTTGATACTACTGGTATTACATTAGGAGGATATGAGGTCGACTCTCCCTGCTTGTCCTTCAATGCTTTTTCAAGTGCTTTTTCAGTATCATTCAGTCGTTCATTGAGTTTTAAGAGTAAATCCATCAACTCTTCTTCAGATTTTTTCTTTATAACCTCATCAGTCTGAGGATGCCTTGAAGGTGGTAGTTTTAGTTGCTTCCTTAGGGCAGCAATATCTTCATCTTTCTTCTTGATCAAGGCTTCTGTAGCCTTTGCATCTTTGGGATCATGGCCCAATCCAATAATTATTTCTTCTAGAGATTTTATTCTATTATCTTTGGCCTGAGAGGAGGCCTTTTCCAAGTGTAGTTGAGTAGTAGTATTGTCCAAAGAATTCTGCAATCTTTGGGCCATCATTGCCTTACCAGTCAAGGTTGAGTAAATCATTTATCCAGTTTGTTTATGCAACTCAATCTGATCCAAAGGATGAATATCCTTTTCCATGACTTCGAAATTTGTTTTGAGATAATTTGCTACTGATTTAGACTACTACACCTTTGGCTTGAAATAGCTCATTATCATCTTGCCTTCTTTGATGTCATAGGCTGACTTCAATCTCTGTTGATTGGTAGGAGCCATCTTCAAATATTGGTTATAAACCTGCAGCCTCAATGGATCATTCCTGTCTTTTATTTCTGTGAATGTTTTCTTAATATCTGAGGCATTAGTCCCTGATGGCCTGAATGAAGATATCTCTGCACTTTGGTGCCTTTCTAGCTCCTGCCTCTGAGAGCTAGGGGATGTTCCTCCTGCTGGGAAAGTTTGTTGGCTTTCCACTCTTTCTTCCCTTTGACTATCTGTAATTTCTTCTACAAATTCCTCTTCTGATAGGGGATTTAGTCTTTGTCTCTTTATTCCAGGCTGTCCTGATGGATCACTGGCAGGGGTAGTTGTTTCCCAGTCTCTCTTTTCATTTCTTTCCTCATTTAGAGGAGTTTGCAGAACTGGAGGCTCTCCCATATTGATCTGAGTGGAAGGAGTTTGTATTTGAGCCTGTTCTCTAGATGTTTCAGGCTGCTTGGACATTGTAGGCTGCTCAATGTTTTGAAAGCTGGTCTCTAATTCCTTGCCCTTTAATGTTCTTGTGGCTGGTGTACTTGTTTCCTGTGAAGGTTGCTGAGAGGTTCCAACAATATATGCACCAACTCCTGATCTTTGAGATAATTTAAATGGTACCTATCCAAAGGAATCCAGGTCAAGTGTTTTCTCAATATTTCTCATAAATTTCTCAAAATTGACCTGTTCACTATCATGCTCTACCAGGATTCCTTCCCTCCATTCATCCATATTTGCATATTGTTCAATTTCTAGAATCCTATGGTGAATATATGGGGACAACCTGTTCTTCATTCTCCTATCACATATGACATTGTTAGGGTCATATGGTTTCCACCCAAAACCCTTTTGTAACATAAGATTCTCTTCTAAAAATTTTTCTACTTCTTTCCATGCTTTCCTAGTGTTGCAGACAAAAAGGCCTAGCTAGTTCTTGATTCTAAGCTGAGCTTTCTTCTTGGCTTTAAAAAATTGATTAGGTCTGCATTTATCATTTGCCTCAAATATTCCAATGCAAAGAGTCTCATTGGATCATACTTTGGTAGCTTAAAAGGGCAGAGTTCACACCCATAAATCTTGATTTTTGTATGATTCTTATATAGGTACCAGTCACCTATCCTGTATTGCTTGGAGAGCTGGAGGATTTTCTTCATATCACCATTGATCCTATGAGGGGGAACTCCTGTCAATAACGTGGTTGCTGGATGGACAAATAGGTCAATGAACTCATTGTAGATGTAAGGGGTCTCAATGGAATTATGGAAGATGGGACTCCAAAAGATGACAGACCTTGGATTGCCTCTGGTGTCAAGTTTCTTGACATGGAAAGGGAAGTTGTCTGACTGATAATACAACATAAGATGATAGATGAAAGTAGTGTACCTGAATACTCCTTCATTGTCCAGTCTTAGGAATTGGTCACGAATTTAGTGGAAATATAGGAAGCATAATCATATTTAACAACAAGGGGTTGTCCAGGAGTAAAAATTGACAATAATACTAAGCTTACATCATCAAAATACTCTTTGAAGTTGAATCCCATGATTAAGGCTATCATATCAACAATGAGTTTTCCTGTATCTGTAAAGAAAGCCTGTAGATAAGGAGGTGGGCATTTAGGCTGATGTTTAGGGTCCATGAACATCTGACAGATGCGAGTCAGTTCTAATTGAGACAATTGGGAAGATTTCTCAAGTAAGTATTCCATAGGAATGGGAGTGAGAGCTTGACTGGAGTGGAATTGCAACATTTCATTGATGGACTGAGCAGTTATGGGAAAAAGGACTGTTTGACTTGGGGACATGACTGCTCTGTGGTTAGGGTCATAATTGGCACAACAATGATGAATTATATCTTGGAACACATGGACTGAAGGGAGGAAGTACATGGGAAGGTTGGATTCCCACAGTCCTAATATGTCAGAGCTATTCAGATAACTATCTCTGGCCTGGCAAAAGATCTTAAGGTGGTTTTCATTACCGGATAAGTCTTTTATCTGAAAATATTTATCGGCCAGATGCAGGTAATCTAAATATTTGTGGCGAGCGTTCATGGGTGCGACATTCAGAGCTATAGGGGTTTCCATCTCTGGTTCTTGTGGATTCAGAAATGGAATTTGGGTTTTTTGTGAAAAATAGTCAAAACAGCAGGTTTGGGAACCTATATAGTGAAACAAACACTGAATTTATAGTGAAATTGGTCTTTTTCTGTGGAATATTCACTGTGAAACCAAAACTTACAGGGTTTTGGTGGAAATGGGTAAATACCTGTATTGGGGAAGTGAACAGTGCAATGGCAGGATGGATAACAGGTTCCAGATGGCGTTGCTGCAAATTTTCTGACTAGGTGGCAGTTGAAAAGCTTCAACGGTTGACTTGGACATTGCTTTTCATGGGAACACAGTTTGTCATATGAAACAATGAAAACGACATTTTTTGGTTTTATTCACAAAATCAAGGTTGGCGGGGGTTTATTTTTATTCGGGGGATGACATAAGCAAGACATGACACTTTGTCGTATGTGGAGTGCGGTAAGCAGTATGTGATCGCACCGCTTTTGGGATCGGGTGGTATTTGGCTGGGAGACAGCGATCCCACTGATTGCATGATGCGTGGCTGAGGTACGAGAGGAAAACCGCCTGGTGATCATGCGTTAACGTGTGGTCACTAAGGGGGGCATGATATTAATAACGACCGTCAGATGATGGGGACGGGATCGGACGGTGGACGGGCGAGTGATATGGCGGAGTTTTAACTGTGGCGGGCTCGATTTAATTAACAAGTTAATTAATCATATTGGGGTGATTATGAATGAGCGGGGAGGTTCTTAATTAAGCTTGGGGGTTAATTAATTCCTTGTTAATGTAGCGGGAGATCAGGGTTTTTAACTAGTTACGGTTAACTAGTTAATCCCAGTTTAAAACATACTTATGATTATAATTAACCAATGGGGGGCGGGATATTAATATTTTCAGGATTTTATATATATCTTAGTAATACGGGAAAAGGTGAACTTTCATTGGGAGCTATATAATATGTGTTAGAAATTAATATGAGAAAATGTAATAAAGCGCCAAGTAAAACATTTAAAGTGTATATTTAACTTAGGCTTAAATAAAGAGGGGATTTTATGTAATATTGTGTATTTTTCCTAAGTAAAATAAGATTTTACTTAGGAAAAGACTTATGAAAGTGAATGGATGATGATTTTAAATACTTTAGGCTTTTTAAATTATTGGGCCAAGGGTCTGGTCCCTCCAGAAGTCAGAGAAATGCTCTGAGCCCCTCTAATTTTCAAAGACCTTAGTACTTAGGGGGAATTAGTGAAATCTTTTAGGGAAAAATGAGAAGGGAAGTTAATTATTTGACCTTGTCTTGCTTGAACTGCATCAACAGTAATGTCTGCCTTGCACTTGTGATAAAAGAGAAAGTTAACACATTTAGAGACATTATCCATCACAAGTAATTCTGCAACATCATCTACCTACCCTACCTACTTTAGCCTGACATTTTTTCTTCTTTATTAGGGTGCACTTGGACTGGCAAACCATTACCGCACTTTTTCTTTTACATATATAAATCTATCTAAGTCTAACCTTATTGCATCCAAGGGCTCTTATTAAACTGTTGAGCTCCTTTTATTCACTCTGCCTATCTACTTATCTGCCAAGATTAAACAGTTTGGTCAGATTTTATTCTCTATTTCTAAAACAAGAAATTGAAAAATATGAACTAGTCAAGTTTAAGTTGTTTGACTGTTCATTAATTGTGGCATAAGTTACAAGTTGCACACAATTTGTTTATTACATAAGAGTAAAAGGTAGTGGCATTTAGACTTGCACACTTTCCTTGCCCTTTCTTTTGGTGGGGTTCATTTTCTTTCACTTTTTTTACCATTTTATTTTTTTCACCCTTTGATTTTTCTTTTAGGGTATACCCTCTTTACATTTTTTAAATTTTTTGATTTTTTGACAATATGGAAAACCTTTGCAACAAGTAAGGTGTGAACATATTACATAGCCCATCAAGTCAATCATGAAATATGACACCTATTGGTATAGGAGCATAACAATTCCTATTACTTGTGATGGGTTATAAGGAAATGCCACATGATGTATGTGTACTAAGGACTGGAAGATTGCCTTAGCTGTGTGTGTCTTTCATGTTCCTACACCTCCTATTAATAGCAAATAGATCAGTTCATCTAGTCTATACAATTTTCTTATTACAACATCAGTGACTATTCTTGCTTGTTTTGTGTTTAATTGTCGCATAAACTCAAAGTACTCTATGTCTTCAAGTATATGTGGTTGTTTGACGATTTCATATGGCCTTGTATATCGTAGAGAAAACTTTGTTGTATCTTGGAAATCTTCCAAGTCATTTTGGAAGTCATAGTTTTTGTATTTGTCATCCATCGATTTGTTAAATGTTATAGTTTCTGTTTCATTTGATTTTAAACTATCTATGTTGCATATTTGTCCAGTTTTTGTTTCTACTGTGTGCATTGCATCATCTATGTCACCCCATGTAGTGTTGTAACAAATTTGAACTTTTCTTCATTTTTCCTGACTGTTTCTTCGAATGCAAGATATGCAGATTGCCAACTTGTGAGATGTTGCTTAATTGTAGTTTCAGTTTCTCGATAGGGATAGTATAACATTAATTGTTCTCTACAATGATTTTCAATGTCCTTGTATTTGTTATATCTAACAGATCGAATGAAATATGGTCTACTTGATTTTTTGTGTTTTTGTCCTTTCTTTGTATAACTAGATGCAAATTTTGCTAAGCATACAAGTTCAATAGCTATAGGTCATAGAACATAGTAGTCAATGATTGATGGGCACATTATGTCTTCTGAGTCATCTGCTTCCTTTTGTAGGTCCTTTGTTCTTTTAAGAACAAATGCACATTCATCGAATAGGAGATGTATTAATGAATACACACTTTCGTGAACTACAGTTTAGTGGAAGCGATAACACAATATGCACTGCTTATTGTACAGACATTTGTTGCAAGTTGACCAAAGCTTTCCCTAAGGAACTAATGGTATTTACGAATTCAGATTTTGTTTTGACATGATATTTGCGTATGTTTTCAAATGTTCTTTTGAGTGTTTTATCTTCTTTTGTCATATAGGAACTGCAATACATTGCAGATGCATATGAGTTAAGTACAAATTGGGAATCAATGTTTGCAATCCAAATTCCCGGAATGTGTTGTGCAAAGTTATTCATTCAAATGTCAACTGGTTTTATTTGCAATAACAAAGTTGTTCGATTTAGCGTACATTGGATGGCATGTACGTATTCATTATGTACTAGTCCAAGATTAGCCAAGAAGCTATCAAATGTATCATTTTCACTATTTCTTGTACTGTTTATTGTCTTGAAGATTAGATTTGCATGTGCTTTTGTTTTATCGCTATCAAATTCAAGAGGCTCAAGTATTTTTGTTACTTTCATTGGTGGTATTGGGAAATTAAATCCGCAATTAGAATTTATATGCTTCCTACAACTTTTTGTGTGACAATGGTGTTGTAGAGGTCTAAGTTCCTTTGCAATCAGCAATGAATTAGTTGACAAGTATTTGTCAACGAATTTTTCGACTTCAATGTTTGTATTTTGACCATAGATTGGTGCAAATTTTATCCAAAGTAAGCCATGTTCATGTTCACTACCCCGATTTTGGAATTATGTTACATGGAAGTAGTCATTGAGCTCTCCATAATACTTGTGATTATGAGATATCAATTGATGTAGTGCGTCCCTCCTAGATCTATAGTAACGTACACAAGTAACAGGGTCATTTCTTATTAATAGGCTCATTTTCATCGAGTTCATTTGTGTTTGGTTTTCTAGTGTTTTGCTTTATGTGTCTCAATGCATGCATTAAAGGATTCCAAAGATGCTCTGCACTACTAAAGGACACAAAGAAAGTGGGTGGCCCTAGTTGTGGAATCATTGCATAGAGTTTGTTCCACATTTTCTGGTGGTAGTCAGGTGAGGTACGAATTGTTTTTAGGTCCATGTACCCAATTTTAGACTTTAAAATACGATCTATGTTTGGTTTTGACTTAACCTCTTTTGCGACTAGTTTTCTACCTTTTAACTACCCTTTTCTAATTCTAATACACATTGTATTCAAGACTTGATTTATGATAATGTGAACTGCTTTATAAAACACATTAGGCGTATGATAAGCAAAATCGTGGTTTTTATGAAGCACTTCCCAGTGACAAATCTTTTGACATGTAAAGTTTTTGGAGATGTCAGTTGGGCATTATTTCCATAGAAAAGTGATGGGAAACTCATTTCTTCTGAGTACTTATCATTGAAGATTCCTAATGGCATGTATCCTATAGAAGGTGCAATGTTAATTTCTTTATTTACAAGGTCATGGACAGTATCTACATCAATGAATCCATGGACCAATGTTTTTGTCGTTGGTTCATCATTTTCTTGGTTATCATGTTCGCTATCTTCAGCTTCACTTGAACTTTGATATGCCTCTTGGTTTTGTAGGAATGCGTCTTTCCAATTGTCACTTATGGTAGCATTCTCAATCTTGTAAAGCATTCTTTTGCATAATTGTTTTAATGATTTCATCACTTTGTGAACTCGAACTCGGCGAAATGCATAAGCACTTTTGAATCTTAAACTTTTTTTGACAATAACAGAAACTGTGCCAGTGTCTTTTATAGTTTGAGGCAATGCAGATTGAATTTTAGAAATGTTAGTGGGGGCATTGATGACTCCTCCAGTTAAGCCTAGTTGTGGCTTCTTATGTCGATGGCCCATTTCTTTTATTTGCAAGAAGGGAAGCCTTAATGCAACTAGTCTTTCTTCTAGTTCAATGAATTATGTGAGTGTTATAGTGGCATTGTTTCTTCTTATCTGTTCAAAAACTGCATATTTAGCGATTGTTTCATGTTCAATTGCTTTTTTGCAATGTTTACAAATATAGCCATTTTCAACACTAGATTTGACATTCTCGAATCTAGTCGATAGTGTCCTAATCTTATTTTTTGTTGTTTGATTTTCTTATTTCATGAAACAAATGTCTCTTTTGAAAAAAGTTATTTCACATGATGAACAATCGAAAATAGGTGTGTCAGTTATTTGTGTTTGATATATTTGTTCAAACTTTGATAGTTCTGTTAGTTTGTTCATTGATATTGATTGAATCAATTGATCAGATTTTCCTAATTTCTTTGATTGTGCTGAAAGATCCTTTGATCTTGTTGCAGATGGATTGTAGTCCAAGTTTTCTATGACTATTTCTTGTTTCATTGTTGTTGTGTTGAATGCAAGTTTTATTTTCTGTGTTTTCAATTTTTTCCAAATAATGCCTTTAAGCAAATTCAAAGATAACCTTTTCGTCTATTTGCTTGACACTGAAGAAGTTACAATTTTTGTTTGTGCTATGTTTCTAATGTGTTTCTTCAAGTTTCTAAGTGACTGAAATCTCAATGTCTCACTAAAATCTTCTATGTTTTCTAGAACTACTTGTTGGTTCATTGTAATTTTGTTATACTCAATGCCTATTTTTTTCCTTTTCAAAATTTTCCAAGCAATGTCGTTAAGCACACACAAAGATAAACTTCTCTTGTGCTTGTTTAAGTGACAAGATGGTTTTAATTTAGTTTCGACAAATTGACATTTTGTTTCAGGTTTTGTTTTAGTATTGTTCTTTGAGAAATGTGTTGAATGAAACATTACAACTTCCTTCGTATTTGTCGTAGTTGCTACATCATATGTTTCAACATTAGCATGAGATATCTTTATTTCACTTGTATCTTCTTTACTTCGAAGAAGACATGATTCTATGTTATCTTGTTTACTGGATAAGTTCATTTGTTCATATGAGGTGTTTCTTTGTTGTTGGAAGGTACAATCCATTGTAGAGTGCCTACGAACCAAAGGTTTGAAGTGCCCATTCAGAGGATCCTTGTCATGGAATAATATGTCATGAGTATTTGTTGCAACACTTGAATTGAAGTGCAAATAAATTCTCATCTTTGTTTTGGACCAAAACCTAATTGGAATTTTCAGCCAATTTGAGAGCCAATGGATACAGAAAATATCTCCCCATAGACCTCTAGATCCTAGTGGTATATTGTTTGAGGCATATCTAGCCATTTTTTCTAAATATATTTCACATTTGCTAATGTTATGCATTTCTTTAAGTGACTCTTCATGCAGTTCATGTTCATAAGACAAAATTGCCTCTTTATCTTGTCTTTCGAGACAGTCTCTAAAATACTCTATTGTTCCTTTCCTTAGCTCTACTGATGTGTATAGAAAATCTAGCAATAGTTCTAAACTATCAAATAAACAGTCTCCAATTAGATATGAGAAATTTTTCACACGAAATAAGTGATGCTTTTCCAAGACTAATTGCAAATTGTGTTTCTTAGACATAGCAGACATGTTAATGACTAAGTGTTCGATGCAATAATATGTTTAGTAATGCAATGCAATTAAAAGTCACAGAATCATAACAACAAGTTGAACAATGAAATTGGATGTAGAACAGGGAGTGGTTGTGTGTACCTTTGGGACTGCAAATGTCTATTGAGCTGCTCATAGTGCTTATGTCAGTGTTAACTGAAAGTCGATGTAGAACATGAAGTGATGATTGTGTACCTTTGGAACTGGAAATTTGTACTGTGTTGTTCAGACTGCCAATATTGACATCAAGTGAGTAGGTCCATTAAAAGACATTGAAAAAAACACATTGATCATTGGTAAAGGAATTGATGAATAGTGTACTAGATTAAGAAATAATGCTACAATCTAAGCAAAGTAGTCTGCTACATTAATGATATAATGAATTGTTGATATTTCCCAATGCTAACCTTGCTAATGTTAAGAAAACCAATGTTAATAAATTTGGGTCAATAAATTATATGGAAAAGACAAAATCAATTCTTCACCACCAGAAGATAAAGCTTAATATTAATTTCACAGAAACACAGTAACCAAAGAAGGGTGGTATCAACAATTTCTTATTCGATCTCCAATTGCACCATATTAAAAAACAATAAAGTTTTCACAAAAAATTATAATCAAATTCCACTGTAAATGAGAAGAAATCACGACTACAAGATTATGGCCATCAGATAAACAAAAAAGTCAACCCATGCATCATTCCAAGTTTAGTTTAACAAGTGGACTGTAATTGTTTTACTACGTTGGTGAACAATCAAACACTGTGGGTGCCATTCTGAGCATATGAACAAGAGTGATTTTAGTGATACAACAAGTTAAAGAAAATTTGATTAAAAAGACAATGGATTGAATCTGCTCGACAATGAAGAAATTGGGTTACCACTACACTAGGCCAATATCTAGTGACTTGCTAGGAAACCTCTTGTTGGGTGTACAAGGTTGAGATCGCAGAAGGAAAATTCTATTTTTAGGGACAAGATCGCTGAGAATTGTCTTCGTAAAGCATGCCTCCGTGAAGAAGTTCTAGATTCCACTTGGGGAAGGTTTTTCTTTCTGTCTGCCTAAAAGGGAAATGACTTTCTCTCTGGCTTTCTGGCACTAGGTGGCTAGAATAGGCATTGGAAGAAATGGCTAGTAGGAATGGTGGGGGGAAGCTATCAATCAATTTGTGGGAGGCTAAAAGACTAGTTCTGCTCTCTGGGATATCACATCTGACTTGATTCCTCTTACTGGGTCTAGGTTGGGATTCGTAAGCCTTGGAAAGGTGCTTTCACGTTATAGTGGCCAGAAGAGGATGTTGAAAGTAGCGAATCCCATTGAGCTAATGGAGAATCACCTTGCCATGACTATGCACATGCAATCCATGTGAACCAAGAAGAACATTGCTAGTAGACTCTTGCTAGGGAAGGAAACAATAGTTAATGATCTACTTCTAGATTCTTAGACTTTCAGTGGGATCATTTATATACTTTTCTAGATGGGACAATGCAGGAATTATGTAAGCACTTAATTAAAATCATGGGCATGGGGATGGTTCCCATATGCACTCTTAGGATACTCCGATAAATCTACTTTGTGAAAAAGGTAATATATAGTAGGCTCTTTACCTCTAACATGAAGTAGAATAGAGAGGACCTATGTCTGGTGCCAAATCTACTTGACAATGACAAAATTGGGTTACCATTACACTAGGCCAATACCTAGTGACTTGCTAGGGAACATCTTGTTGGGTGTATAAGGTTGAGATTGATGAAGGAAAATTCTATTTTTAGGGACAAGATCCCTAAGAATTATCTTCCTAAAGCATGCCTCCGTGAAAAAGTTATAGATTCCACTTGGGAAAGGTTTTGCTTTTTGTCTGTCTAAAAGGGAAATAGCTTTCTCTCTGGCTTTCTGGCACTGTGTGGCTAGAATGGGCATTGGAAGTAATCGATGGCAGAAATGGTGGGGGGAAAGCTATCAATCAATTTATGGGGTCCTAAAAGACTAGTTCTACTCTCTGGGATATCACATCTGACTTGATTCCTCTTACTGGGTCTAGGTTGGGATTCGTAAGCCTTGCAAAGGGGCTTTCAGGTTATAGTGGACAGAAGAGGATGTTTAAAGTAGCGAACCTAGATATGAGATTGAACTAGTGGAGAAAGTAATTCAACCATGTGAGCTAATGGAGAATCACCTTACCATGGCTGTGAACATGCAATCCATGTGAACCAAGAGGAACATTGCTAACAACTTGTTTGTGGGGGGCTAAAAGACTGTTCTACGCTCTGAGATATCACATCTAACTTGATTCCTCTTACTAGGTCTAGGTTCAGATTTGTAAGCCCTGTAAAGGTGCTTTCAGGTTATAGTGGCCAGAAGAGGATGTTGAAAGTAGAAAACCTCGATATGAGATTGAACTAGTGGAGAAAGTAATTCAACCCTGTGAGCTAATGGAGAATCACCTTGCCATGACTGGGCACATTTTGCTCATGGATAGGCTTAGATGGAGAAGGACAAAGCTAAGCATTTATTCACATAGATGGTTGACAAAGGTATCGAATCACAACTCACTTATGATTTTTTGATATATGGATATTGCAAGAAAGGTAACAATATTCTCCAGTAGTTTGGCCCCTCTGATAATATGGTTTAGAGCAACATCACATCTGATACATTTACTGACAATTTATTAATTTAGGGACTCCGCAGGAAATCCATGACTAAGGAGGTAGAGGATGTGTTTTGGGAACTACTGGACAAAATTTTATTGCTAATTTACAAAATTGTAACACTTTGATCGTTGAACATTCTAAGGTGGGTGATATGCAACGAACCTTGTAGTTGCGGGATGAGTGCAACATAAACGTCTTTGTCCTAACACTTTTACTTATTTTTCAATGGTTTGTCCACTTTATAAGTCCCAATGCTACTCTCTTTAACGGTTCAAATAATGGCTAGCGTAAGAAAGGTGGAATGCATGATTCTTCTAAACTTCTTAATAGGATAGTGCATCAGGCTCGCCAGTGAGACACTATTGCATATGATGAAATCATTAAAGAAGTAGACCGGATATTAGTGAAAATCATTAAAAATAGTTTCTCTTAATTCTATGACATACAACACCACAATAAATGAACATTTTAAGGATAATGGCATAATGCAGGCTCTCGCTAGGGAAGGAAACAGTAGTTAATGATCTACTTCCAGATTCTTAGATTTTTAGTGGGATCATCTATAGACTTTTCTAGACAGGAAAATATATGAATTATGTAAGCACTTAATTAAAATGATGGGCATGGGGATGGTTCCCATACGCACTCTTAGGATACTCTGATAAATCTACTTTGTGAAAAAGGTAACATATAGTAAGCTCTTTACCTCCGACATGAAGTAGAACAGAGAGGACCTATGTCTAGTGCCAAATCTAATAGCTACTTTTCAAAAGAGGATTGGTTTAAAAACCATAGCTAACTCTCAATACAAGTGACAGAAGTTGTGGATCTATATATCACACTATGATAAATATTTCTTATTTTAACATTTCTCTTCGGTGTCCAAGTTCTAACATAGGAATAAAATAAATAATGTGCACTACTATTGTCTGTATAATGATGCTAAGAGGACTCACTCAAATACGGGAGCTTTAGCTATCCTTGTAAAGCCATTTTTCTGAATAGTCATTGTATTTGTAGAAAGTAAAACAGAAAAGTAATTTCACTATTAACCTTAGGTCTTGTTGAGAAAGTATGTGTAGCTAGCATAGTTTGGGATGGGTGTATTCACAAGCTTTGAAGCAATACCATGTAAGGGTGTATATCATGTCAAAAGTTTCAAATTTTATATCTAAATTTTGGTTATGTCAAGCTGATGTGTTCCTTTCGCTGGCTCATTGAAGAGTGGCTTCAACTTGGCTGGGTTTTGTTTGGTGAATGCATACTTAAAAGAACAGATTATTTCTTTACTTGTAACAACCTTAAATGTGCATCTGATCTGAATTTGACAACCTTAGTTGAATGCATCATGCATGTGGATTTAGATGGAGCTTTTGATACAAAAATAAACTTGAATTTAAAAGAATATTTGGACTCAAAGGGACCAGTTTAATTATTTAGTTTTGAGGTAGTCTTTAAAAACTATATTTTATAGCCAAAGCTATGATAGGCCTTTGACAAGCCTGTCCTAGATGTAGATGAAGTACTTGCACTTCAAGGACAAGCTTGGACTTGTTAAGATAGGTTCTTAGTAAGAGGATAGACATATTCCCTATGTGTGGTCAAGCTTGGACTTGTTAAGTGATCCTTGTGGATCTTCAGACACCAGTGGCATGGAAAAGGCTCAAAATTCAAAGTGGCGGAAAGGCGATTAACTTGAAATAAAATCGAAGTTCTTGTCACCCTGATTCCAACAGTGTGGACAACACTCCAATCCGAGTCCGGATGAAGGAGATAGATGCAGTGAAAGTTGGGTTGACTTTTTGATGATTGGCCAGGACTAATGAAGGCACAATTTGAACTTTTCTGGTGCATGGAATCTAGACAACTCTAGCCAGATTCTAGGAAAAATCATTGCCTATTTAAAATGACCCCTTCGGTCCAAAACCAAATTTTCAAAATTTGCACAGTTTGTTTTAATATAACAAAATAATATATATAAAAAAGGGGGGTGGCGGGCCACAAACCCTGCTGCCCCAACTCCCATCCACACATAGAAAAAATAATATTGGTGGAGGGGTGGACCAGGACCCTTGGACCCTCCCACGGAACCACAACCCAAAAATGAGGTGGGCGGCCATGACCCTGCCACCCCACAAATCATACCAAACATGTGCGCTATAGATAGTGGGTGGTGGGCCGGCCCTGGGGCATGGACCCAAGCACGCCCAACATGCAACCTAATGCACAGGACCAGCCGAAGGTGGGTACGGTGGGTGGGCCCGACCCAACCAAAACTTTAATTTTAAAAAATTTTGGTTTGTAATGTATAGAAAAAAGGAGGAGGCGGGGTTTGACTGCCCAAACTCCTCCATATGAATCAGAACCTTAACCAACTCAAACAACCATCCACTTGGGAAAATTCCCTAGCGAAATTTTTTTAAACACAGTTTGTCAGTGTGCCTAGGAGGGGGGAGGCAGTGCACACAGTTCAAGGCAGTGTTTTGCAGGAGGGCTGAATTTTCACTTTGTCAGATTTTGACAAATTTTATATGGTTTCAGCACTTCTCGATGCCATAAACGTAATGGTGCTATCTATTTCTCCATCAATGTTCTACACTTTTTGGCCATCTTTTAGTATGGAGGTGGAACCTTGACTACTGTAGAAACAGGGAGTGGAACCATGATCCTGGAAATTTTCCCAAGGAGGTAATTTTTGTCCATGTCGGAATATAGTCAACTTTACAGTCATTTTTCATGGTTTTCTGTAGGGATCGCAATGGCGAGGTCAATTTCACCTTTTGAATTGCAGATTTCCAGTCCACCCATGGAGCAAAATCTTTGAGGAATCTAGGGGGAATCTAAAAGATTCCTTGAGCCCCAGTTTCTCAATTTCTCAGAATTTAGAAATTTGACAGCCGATTTTGTACTATTCGATGCCACAAATCTGATGGTGTGTTCAGCTTTTATATTTTCTCATTCTATTATTCAGCCACTTTCTAAGTGGAGTGTAGGTGTCAGCATTCATGTGCGAGCAACCATTTCCATGCGATTGATGCCGTGAGATTGATGGCACAAACAACTTCAGCAGTTTGACATCTGCTTCTTCAGATGGCCCCTAGTTGTGAGGTATATGCAGTGTGCTCATGTACTTCTTTTTCTATGCATTGTGCTTCACAAATCCTTGTTTGACATTTGATGTGGGATCTTATTTCTTACTCGATTTCATGATTCCTGCTTGATGTGATGCAGAATCATATGTGTGATTTACTTGTTTTCATGATTCGTCATGTTATGTTTTGAGATCCCTTTTTTGTATGTTGATGGGATACTCATGTGTCCCTATGCATGTTATGTTTTGAGATCCATTTTATGCCACGTTGGCGGGATGATCATCATGCATGAGTTTTGTTTCATACTGATAGGAGTCTTTTGACTGAGAGTTCCTGTAGTGCAACATCTCTTGATACCACTCCTACATGAGGGCATTTTCATTGTATGATAGCGACATCATCTCTATGTACATCATCAATATTGACAACACTTAATGCAGCGGCCTACACCATCTTAACAGTGGGACCCAGAGAGGTAGTCCCTCTTGGACGAACTCCGTTATCAACGGCTTATGTTTTCATGTGTTGATGAATTTCATGTTCCTCTTCTTTACAACATGCAAATGTATTCATTTATGTTCTTTTAAAAATGCAATCTAACACATCACAAAAGTAAAAGGTCTTGGAAGGGTCCTTTGACACACCTAGACCTGGATCATTAAGATAGGTTCTCAGTAAGAGGATAGACATATTCCCTATGTATCATGCTTGACCAGATTAGGGAATATGGTTCAACAGTATCATGGAAAGACATTTTACCTTAGGGCTAGTAGTCTAGAATGGGACAATCATTCTACCCTAGAGAATGGCCCAGTAGAGGATAGTCATTCTTCTCGTTTAAAGTTCCTGTATGAGAACTCTAGTTTTTTAGGTACATAATTCTTGATAGGATGTCATTTTTGCTTTTTCTCCAACAGCCTATAATATACCTGAGGTGTTGTGGGGAAAAATGCCTATGCAAGACGATCCTATCCACCTAAGGTGTGACAGTGCCTTAGCAACAAACAGATACAGCTATTCTGGTTTCTTCCTTTATGAAATGTGAAAGAGGGGAGATCGATAGACTTACCATTGTCTTCCGTTTGTCCCTCGATCTAGATCCTCTTCTCTTTGGGTGTTCACAGCTACTTGCCTCCTCGCTTGCTCAAGAGAACAACTACTTGATTCCCACGAGATCACAAGAGAACAGCTACCTGTGACAAGAGAACAACTACTTGCGACAAGAGAAGAACACAACACAAAGGCATATATTCATATTCATAAATGATTCAGGATTAGAAGTAAATCAAATACACTAATGCAATCATACAAATACACCAGTATATAGGAGAAAACCAAGATAGCTTTATTGATTGATAACAAGGTTCAGGAAGAGATACAACCCAGAGGGCTCCAATCCAGCATCTCCTTCCCAGTAGAATGGAATTCCTTCTTCGGCTCCCTTTGAAGCATTAAGCACCCAATGTTTCCAGTCTCAAACCAACAGCAATTCTTTGCAATAACAAAATTCCAGCCTCTAGATCTCATGGAGGAGAGATCTATATATAGTTATTTTGGAGAGAGGATGAGTCAGCTTGAGATCTGACTAGTGTCCTCTCCCTCTCTCAGTTCTTGAGTCCACTTGGAGGTTCTTGCTTCCACTTGGAGATTTGGAACCTCTTACTCATCACCAGTCGAATTCCCTGAGGCAAGTGTCATTTTGGAAGCTTCCTGAGCATTGACACATTGAGGAATGAGCCTGCCACTTGTCCAAACTCGCTCAGCGCAGGTAGCCTTTGTTGGAGTTGACATTCAACGCAGGTAGACAGTGGAGCAGTTGACATTCAGTGCAGATGCTCAGTGGAGCAGTTGACATGATCCTGAATTGAACTGTTTTTGAGTGGTTTCAGGTGGAGAACTTCTGTCAATTGCTGTGGTTAGTTAGCCTTGTTCCTCTAGGGGTAGGAACAACATGTTTAGGGACTTTGGATCCCTGAGATTATGGACATTTCATGCTCATTGCTGCAAGGCACAAAAATGTCTATAAAAGTTGCCCCCTAAAGTATGAGGCCGTTTATCGGGTGAAATGCTTTATCCAGGAGGGTCCGAAGTTCATCCATTTGCTGGGAGGAGACCTGTAATAAGATACAATACAATACATTATGATTCATACTGCTTTCATGATCTAGCTGAGGTGGGCATTCCCATGCTCAGCTTTATAAATTCATTTTTGTACATAGAACAGACAATCGTCTGATGGTAGACTGATAATTTTGGTGAAATTATCATCCTTTGAGTAGGATGATCATCTGCTGCAATGATGTACGTGTCAAATGTCTTTATTTTTCCTGAATATATATCACAGCCCGGATGGATGAAACTAGATCCGGGGTCTTCAAACTCGTTCGATCTTCACTCTAAGTACAAGTCGATCCATGTGAGAATTGCGCTAAAGTCGAACATGGAAAGACATCGCTTGATTACCAGTCAATGATGTAAATCGTTAACAAGTGCGAGAGGAATCACTGATAATGATAATGACCCTCAAGGTACTCCAGTACAATTCACGTGGTGTGAATAAAGGACTTGGCGTCGAACACCACGCAAAATCTTCTGGTCGAAGGTCATTGATGTATACCTATCGCCGGAAGTGAGAAACTTGCCATTGAGGCATGCAAGCTTCAAAGTACTGAAGGGGTTGTTCCTAGATCAACTTCTTGGATAATGAGCTGATGTCGACAAGAAGCGATCCGTCAAAGGAGGGCCTTGATGAATCCCACATCAGTGACACGGAACGGAGCTAATGATTTTAATGGAGGTGAAAACGATCTGTGACATATGATTTAGGGTGGCGGTCATGAATGGATGAAGGATAATGTATGGCAGTGGATGGGACCCGGTTGACTCTTTCTGAACGACTTCTCTTGAACATATGGCGACACTGATGCGATGGATCGGTAGCATTACCCCAAATATGGATGGTATGGCGAGACCATGGTGATGTGATCGGTGAATGTGACAACCCAACCCGATTGTGGTACGGAGGAAAAGTGTCATGTTCAAGAGCGATCTGCTACCATCAAAGTTTTCTTTAGTTTTCTCCCAATTTTTCCCTAGTCATTGCTGACCAGTACCTCTTTATTTTTGTCAAGCTTGAGGAGGATAACATATGCTTGTTCTATAACCTGCCCTTCAGGCAAGCCTATCGCTATGTTTTAACGAGCCTAGCGATAGGGAAACTCGTTCTCGTCTAAAGACAAGTTTGTCGCTATTTAATAATTTTAACAAGTCTAACGACAAGGATAACTCGGTCCTTTTCATTTTTAGAGAGTCTGAAAAGGTACATAAAGTCAACTCCAAAATTCCTTTTTTGTCATCTAATCCCTTAAGTTCGAAAAAGTATAAAACAATACAGAAGGGATGAGTTTTCGATAATTTTAACGAGCCGAATAAAACAAGTGCTCGACCTTTTTGTGCAATAATCCCTCAGGTCCAAAAAGATTAAAATCTAGAGGAGGGATAGCTCTTCCTGTCCTTTAACGAGCTGGAAGGCCAAAACTCGGCAATATTTTCATATTTTACGAGTCAGTTGAAAAGAGCTTAAAGAAGACTCGTCTTTTGAGGAACGAGTGATGAACAGGGATAGCAGCAGATTCCAGGTACAAGTTGGAATTTTCCAATCACGGCAGTGTCACAAGGATGGCTAGGTGAAATCACTCTTCGCAGCTGTTCCTCAAAATGGGTAAACAATCATATGGAGGTGAACGATCGGCCAAATGAAAAGTGGAGGTGGCAGGTGCAAACACGACCAAGGCTTTTATGGCTGATAAATTTACGATCACAATGGTTATTTACCGGTTCATTTTTTTTGGATGAGCTTGAACTCTAGGGGAAAGCTTGCTCACAATCGCTTTTCTATTTTTTAACGAGCATAAATTCCGCGTTAAAACTGCTCGATTTTGCGTTTATTTTTTAACGAGCATGAACTTTATGCTAAAACTGCTCGATTTTATATGGTCAAATATTTTGATTTTTACCACGACTAGCTTTGCCCTTTTCAAAGATAGTACTGTATCCTCAATTGCTGCATCAAACTTAGTTAGAAATGAATAATATTTGCATGAAAATGAGATTATAACCGTAATATTTCGCTTTGAACTACGTAAAAAGCCATTAAAAGGTGTTTTTACCTCTCATTTTACCATTTCATTTGAACTTGGTTTGTTGGAGCTCTGGAGGTGCCTCTTCCCCCTTGATTTTCACCAGCTGATTCCGGGAGATTCTGCAGATGATTTTTGACACCGTCTGGACCAGGGAGGAGCTAAACTCTAGCTCTTTCTTTTCATGGTTTCATTTTTCCATTCTGTGCCTGTTTCCCTGTCTTTCTGAGCACCTGGGGTTTTGCCAGGGCGCCCTGCCATCAACGCAGGTGGTCCATTCGAAACCTGCGTTGAATGTCAATCTTCCTTAAGGCAGTTTGACCTTCAACGCAGGTGGGACACTGGTTACCTGCGTTGGACACAAAAACTGGTCTTCTTGCACAGTTTTTTGATGAAATTTTGCCAGTTTCTCATCAAATCTAGGAACTTACTCCTTCTCTTTTTTGTTTTGCAGGGATCTTTGAGCAAAATGTCCCTTACATGGCGAGAACGAGAACATGAAGAGGAGGACATGATTGCCCTCCATGACCCTGTCACAGTGAATGCGCTGCGGAACTGTGGCCTGCTGAAGTTTTTCCGTATCTCTAGTATGAGAGCATAGATCTCTTTACTACAGTATATGCTTGATGCTTGGGATCCTATTAACCAAGTATTCCAGATTAGGGGAAAATCCATTCCCTTGACCATAGTGGACATTTACTTCTTGACTGGGTTGTCAAGGTGGGGTGCCCCCATTTCTTTGTCAGGTTCGGCCCGGGGGAATGACTCCGTGAGAGATTATGTCCGCCAGTATTGCAGGGAAGGTTCCCAGCCGAGCAGAGACGGCAAGGTTGTTATCTGTGAGATTACTGACAGGTCTCTCAGGTCCATTCTGTATACTATTGGTAGGATGGCCGGTAGCGCATCTCTACATGTTGCCAACAGGTCTTATGTTCAGCACGCCTTGGAGTGTCTCCAACCGAAAGTATTCAACTGGTGTGATGCAGTACTTGTTCAGATGAAAAGTCAATTGACCAAGGTAAAGGACGGGAAGCTGAAGAACTTTGGATTTGGTTCTATTTTGACTGCCTTTGCCTTGGAGAAAATACCACTGATGCAGCCTCAATATATTGCACTCGACTTGCCTTCTCCTACCGAGCCACGCATGCAGAGATGGGTCGACCACATGTCTAGGCATGCTGGTCAATCTCAGATTACTTTCACTGATACCTTCTTCAGGTGGTTCGAGCGCCAGGAGATGGTCTATTCCGAGTACCCATATGTTGGCATGGATTTCCGAGGTGATCCGGATTTGGTGTTACCGGATGGCGAACAGTGGGGCGCTATTGGTAAAATCTTCGACCATATTACTGTTTACTGCTCTTATTTATAATGTTCTTGTGCTTTATTCTATCAAGACTTTAATCAAACTCATGTGTGCATGTAGATGTTGGTCCTGTTCGTCCAGCAGTTCGCCCGAGAGCGCCAGTTGCTGCCCCAGCAGGGGAGACTGCTGGGAGAGTTATTCTCCGCGACCTTGACGTAGCCGAGACCCTTACAGCTGTGCAGGAGCAGGTTGAGAGCCTTACTCTCGGCATTCCCGATGTGAGGATTGATGAGTTACCTTTACAATTGCAGCGGCATACTACTGGCGTGCCTAGACGATGGACTCGTCTCTTGCGCATGATTGCACAGGCCGTGACGTGCTATCATGAGCATCACTAGACTAGGGTGCCCCCTAGCACTTTTGAGTTTTTGGGTTATATGACCAATTTTGTCTTGGTTACAGAACATTATGTATGAACGATAAACATCTTATATATATTTTGATTTTTGAGTCTTATTCTGGTTGAGTTATATGATCCATATGTACAATCATTGATGATGTGTTTCTTTTTATAAATGTCGCAAATGTCTATCTAACACATAGTTTGCTAATGAGTCGGTTAATGTGTTTAAGTTTCTGGAAATATGCTGGTATTGAATCGAATCAAATTGTCTTTCCAAAATCTTAACCCTTAGGAACATGCGATAAATAGCTGGATTGCGAACGGAATATATACCATTGAGTTGTAGTATTACGAGTTGTGAGTCTAGCCTGACGATTAGTCGGCGTATGCCACAGGTTATGGCATCAGAGAGTAGTTCTATCAACGCGCTATACTCAGCGATGTTATTCGTTGATTGCCCAATACACACACCTCTGAAACTTACTAACTCGCCGCTTGGATCAAAAATGGCCCAGGCTGTGGAGGATAGGTTCCGCGAACTACGACTTGCTCCGTCGGCATATCCAACACATGTCTCCAGAAGGTTTGACATCTGCAATAAATGTAAAAAGGTGGATCATTCGACCAAAACAAACACTTTAGCGAAAACAAAATACAACAAAAGCATACAGGTTACTATTTAAGCATAGTAACGCTTGAGGTACAACCCGTTACGGGGCTGCGCCAGTGGAATTCCGTCATAATCCATTAACTCGTAGGATCCTTTTGCTAACACTTGTTTAACAATATAGGGGCTCATCCATAAGGAATTAAATTTACCTGCTCCCAATTTATCGGATTCTTGGTCATAAAGCAAGACCAAGTCACCTTCTGAGAAGACACGGGGTTTGACATTTTTGTCGAACTACGCCTTGACTCATTTCTTATGGGCTTCATTAGCCAAAGCGGCATCACGACGGGTTTCATCCAATTGGATTAATTCCAAGAAACGAGCCTCTTCTTCCGACGTTCCGGGGAGGAGATCAATTGCGAGTTTAAGCGACGAAATTTCACACTGGATTGGTAAGACTGCCTCCAGGCCATACACCAGTTGAAAAGGTGTGAACCCAGTCGCATTCTTTACCGATGTTCGGTAAGCCCACAAGGCTGAGTATAGGATTAGGTGCCACCTTCTTTTATGAACCCCGATCATCCTTTGCAACATACGCTTCAGGACCTTGTTGATTGCTTCAACTTGTCTGTTGGCTTGCGGATAATACGGGGTAGAGCTGTCGTGAGATAGCCCTAGCTTGGCAGCTAATTCGACCATCATGTGATTGCGAAAATGCGATCCATGATCTGTTACTATAGCCTGTGGTACGCCGAACTTGGCGACTACATGATTGAAAAAGAACAGGGCAGCTGTTTCACCAGTGTTATCTAATGTAGGCATCGCCTCGGCCCATTTGGTAAAATAGTCAACGGCGACTATAATATACCCATGCCCCCCAGTCGAGGTGGGGTTACATTGCATGAAATCGATGCCCCACTTGGCGAAAGGCCCAACAGCAATTATCGGCTGTAAAGGTGCGGGTGGTCTTCTGGTTTTGCTATCGAAAATTTGACAAGCATGGCAACTTCTAACTGCGGTTATGCAATCTTTGAACATGGTTGGCCAGAAGTATCCTGCTCGTAAGATTTTCTGTGCTGTAGCATATCCAGATTGATGCCCCCCACACGCGCCTGAATGACACTCATTCAGTGCTTTTTCGGCCTCCTCATGGGTAAGGCACCTCCTCACGACTGTATCGATACCACGACAGTAAAGCGTATCACCGAAGATCATGTAGTCTTTAGCTTGGTATCGTATACGTTTCTGTTCTGAGTGAGAGGTGTTAGGCCTGAATTTTTGGGTTTGGAGATAAATTATGATATCTCCATACCACTCATTGCTTGTAGATATCAGAAACAAACTTTCGTCCACGATTGACTCTTCGGAGGTTTCATCGTTGGACGACGATGGGAGATCGCACAATAATTCTGCGAAAACTAGAGCTTTCTTTGATTTGGATTTTACAAATTCCAGATCAAACTCTTGAAGGATCGCTATCCATTTTGAATATTTGCCCCCCAGCAACTGTCGTGACAGTATATAAGTCATGGGGTTGCAATCTGATAAAATGGTAGTTTTCCGAAAGAGGACATAATGTCGAAACCTTTGAATCGCTTGAACAGCTGCAAGCGCTAGTTTTTCAACATAAGAATATTTTCTTTCTGTATCATTTAAGTTTTTACTTAAATAATATATAGGATGTTCAATTCCACCGACTTCTTGAACTAAAACCATCGCAATGGTCGTATCCACTGCAGCCAGATACAGGTTAAAATCTCTTTGATAGTCTGGGGCATACATTAATGATGCTTTTACTAGAGAATCTTTCAGAGCATCAAAGGAAGCTTGCGCCACCTGGTCCCAGACGAAAGGTACATCCTTTTTCAAAAGACGAGTATAACCCTTAGCAAGTTCTGCGTAATTTGGAATGAACCTCCTCAGAAAGTTTGCTTTCCCTTGGAGTTTCTGAATCTGAAGCAAATTTGAAGGTGGAGGCAAATTAATGATTGCCTGAACCTTACAAGGATCGAGACGAATTCCATCTTTAGAGACTACAAAGCCAAGTAAACGACCAGAACCGACGCAAAACACACATTTGTGCGGATTGAGTCTTATCTTGTAGTGTCAGCAACGTAGAAATATCGCTCTTAAATGCTGCGGATGATCAGTCCGCTTTCGTGAATGAGCCTGAAGGTCATTGAGATATGGTTGAACGATGTTCTTGATGTCATGGAAGGCATAATTCATTGCCCTCTGAAACATTGCCCCTGCGTTCTTTAAACCAAAGGGTAATTTTCGATAAGCGAATGTGCCCCACAGAAAAATAAATGTAGTCTTTGACTGGTCCTGTGGGCGGATATTTATTTGATTATATCCGGAAAATCCATCCATAAATGAAAAGATTTCACATCCGGCGCATTCATCAATTATCTGGTCGATGAAGGGTGTAGGGTAGTTGTCCTTCGGACAAGCTTGGTTTACATCCCTATAGTCGACACACACTCTAATTGTTCCTTGTTTCTTCATAACAGGGACAATATTCGATACCCAATCGGTTAGAGGAACCGGGTAGATGAATCCAGCATGGAGAAGTTTTTCAACTTCTGCCTTAATGGCCGCGGCTTTCTTGGGGTGCACCTGCCGAAGTCGTTGTCTTACTGGTTTGACATCAGGATACATTTTAATTTCATGTTCAACGATACTGGAGTCAATGCCTAGCATTTCATCATATGACCAAGCAAAGACATCTCTGAATTCGCGAAAAAGAGCTTTATATATTTCCAGTTCTGAATGGGAACAACCTTTGCCGACATAAATATTCTTTACAACATTTGTTTTAGTTGAGATATTTATGGCTATAGTCTCTTCGATATTGGATAAGTTTCGCTCGGAATCCACCGTATTTACAGTATTTGATAGGAATTCAAAAACTGAAGGGTGATAAAGGTCATGTTGAGTATCTCCTTCATATTCCTGAAGAAGGGAATGATGGTGGCAATCATTCCATGGTGCCCCCTCAATCAACATTGATTGTAAGATTCCTTCGTCAGTCCCATGTACTTTCGACCAAGGATCTAATGGGGTACCATATTCTTTAGACCTATCTACCCAAACGCTTGACGAGCGTTGATTTGGGTTTGCCTCCCATGCTCGAAACATTGATTGCTACAATATTTCTATAGGGCTTGGGGGCAAAACCATTGCATGATCCATTTCGACTTCGTCTTTTGCGACCTTCGTGGAAGATATCATGTTGCAGGTTGCTACTAATGCTATATTTCCTATGTATATAGGAGGTGGAAGCGCGAAAGTTCCCATCATTGTGGGGTCTTTCAGTAGGCCTACTCCGATATCTTGAAGCGAATGGTTGCTCTCATGGATCATGGGAATGCTTCCTGTAACTTGTGAACCATTAGGGAGGAAGTTTTGTTGGTCGACGTTCGTAATCCCTCCTTCAAACGGGAATGTGATCTTCCTAAAATAAGTTGACACAACAGCTGCCATGGCATAGATCCATGGTCTTCCCAGTAGGATGTTGTAGTCAAGATTCCCATCGATGACCTCAACATCAATTTCCACTGTTTTTCCTCCTAGTTCAACCTTCAAGTTATTTAGGATGCCGTACGGGGTGTACGTCCTTCCATCGAATGCTTTTAGTGTCGTCGAAGATCGCGACAAGGTTGGTGATCCGAAAGTTTTCCAGCAACTCATCGACATGATACATGTAGATGCCCCCTCATCAATAATTGTTCGGTGAACAGTTTTGTTGAGGGCTTTCACTTGAATAAGGAAAGCTAGTTGAGCTGGTAACTGAGGATCGTATCCTTTGTGATCAAAGGATACAAGATTGGAATCCTTAGGATCAACCCCACCAATAGCCGATAACAAAGCCTGCCTTTGGGATGGGCAATTTTGTAATACTTCAAGAGTCGACATAGCGGATGGCAATTGGGCCAAATCTTCCACTATGTTATAATGCTGCGCCGCTCTGGCGTGAGGATTAAATGTCGACTTATGTACTACTCCATTTGGCGGTTTTATTGTTAATTCAGGAATGATGGGCGGTACAACTTCTGTCGAAGTTGTTGTCGAACTACTTGGTTGATCTTTACCTTTGTCGTTCGACAGCTGCGGATTCCCGTAATCTTTGTTCCTTGTTGAAATCAAAGCATCATTCTGCTTTTTTGAAACCGACAACATAAGCACTTGCGACGGGGAAGCATTTCCACTATCAACCAGATTTTGACCTGGATTAGGAAATGGATCAGTGAACACAGCTGGATTTTTCGGACTCTTAAAGAATCTTTTTAACTCAGCTTTGTACGGACAATTTGCTGTCCGATGATCCTTCTCATCACATATTAGACATGGATATTTCCTATTTCCAGGAGTGTTCGAAGAATTCTTTCCAGGAGATGACTTACCCTGTTTCTTCTTCTTCCCTTTGTTTTGCTTCTTCTTGCTTCCTGGTTGTTTGGTTTCTTTGCCTTTATCTGCTGATACGACATTTACTTCCGAAGCAAGAATTTCTTCTTTTGCATTTTGATCCGAATTCTTACGGGCTTTCTTAGACGAAGCCTTTATCGATTTCGCGTTTGTCGTGCCAATCACGCCATCACCGGCATGAGAGTCACTATTGGATTTAGGAGGAGGAGGAATTGAAAATTCTGGTCTAGGGGCGTCCGGTATTTTGTCGTAGAGCGTGCCAGACTGAGTATAAACTAAGTCTAGATATTGTGCACAAGCAATAACTTGCTCCTCTGTTACGACTCCCCCCTTTGCCACATCTTCTGTTATAGCAGGAAGTAACGACTTTATAAACCATTCAGCTAACAGCTGATCGGGAACGTATGTTTTAACCATCCTACGATGACGACGCCATTCATGTATATGATCGGATATATGAGTGGCAGTTGTCTGTTTGAAGTTGGTTAATATTTATGTTCCCGTTTCATACCTTATCGGTAATTGAAAATGGGTTAAGAAAGTCGTGGCTAGGGAGCTAAAATTGTTGAACGAGGCTCTAGGTAATTCAATATACCATTTTGCCGCTGGACCCGTTAGCGTCCTCTAGAAAAGGAGAAGCCTTATCGAATCATCATTCAGGGTGTTTGATGAACACCACAGATGAAAAGTCATTACGTGATTCGATGGGTCTTCACCTGGATTTCCATTGAATTTAGGAATGTCAGATGGAAGTTTGTGAGGAATCGATGGCCACCAAGGGGCGTAAGCAATCGGATCGTTGGTTAACCGGTGTAAATCGGGTAACTCTAAAGTTGCCACGAATGGTAACTGTTGATTCAAGTTTGGTGAAGCATACCCAGGGTACGATGGAATCGCTTGAGCAGTGGGTCTTTGCATACCAGCATAATGTAATTGATGTTGGTATGACTGATACGGTTGGTGGACTTGACCACTGTAAAGCGGTTGGTTTTGACCGTTTTGAATATACGGTTGTCCACTGTTCGCAAAGATCTGCTGCCCGGAGCCTTGGTACACCTGCTGGAATTGTGGTTGTTAGTATTGCACCAGCCACGGTTGTGAAGCCATGTTCTGTTGTGCTATACTAACTGTTGGACCAAGGTGTGGGGTAATTGTACCCGTTTGGACCTGTGTCGCCCCACCAGTTGGCGATTGCGGTTGTGACCCAGGGTCAAGGGGCTGTTGCATTACAACCTGAGAAATCTGAGGTTGACATACAACAGGCATCGCTTGAACTTGTGACACTGTTATAATAGCCGGTGTGGTCGGGATGTTCGACATAGGTACACACTGTTGCATAGAATACACAACCCTCAGTTGTTGAGGTAGCATAGGTACCCAACCACTTGATGTAATTCCAGTATAACCTGAATACTGTTGTGAACTCGCGTATGGATACCCTCCCGGAGGGGGTAATGAAAGGGCATACTGCCCCCCATACGGTAGCAATCCAGAACTCAAGGGGATTGTTTGTCCTTGTGGACTGGATTGCCCAAATTGTCCTCCAAATGGATCAATCTGGTGAGTCTCAACATAAGAGTTTCTGGATATTATTCCGGATGAACAAACTGGAACAGACCACACTGTCGAAATAGTCCCTTGGTGGACTCCTTCTAGCGGTTGTGAGCTAGTCGGGACAGATGGTATGCCGGAAAACATTGTCGGAGTGACGGTAGGGGCTTCTGCTGTCGCTGTGTCATTCGACACAGTCCTAAATGTTGATGATTGTTCAGAAATTTTGAGTCTATCCAATAGATTGCCTAGCGATTCTACAGGAACTTCCACTTGTGGTGGATTAACTTCTGATGAAGGAAATAGAGTGACCCCGACTCCAAAATGGGTTGGAGTACTTGCTTGCGGATCCTCTACAATTTCCTCTATCGCAATCAAACCCGGTGGAAGAGGAAGACCGTCAGGTCCGTAAAATATTTCTGGTGCCGAAGAAGGGGTTGAATCGGCAGCGACAGTTGTTTGGGGAGCAAGACTCTCTAAACCGGTTACAGATGGAACTGGTTCAGTAACGCGAGTATTTTCCCCCAGACTAGGATCAGTATTACTGTCCCTCTGTGGCTGTTGAACTTCTTCTATAGAGGCAGGGTTTCCAGAAATGTTTGGAGTAACCAGAATCTCAGATGTTGTTGGAACACTTGTTCTAACTTTCATAGGAGATTTCAAACCGGTTAAACGAGTTCGCTTTGTCCGTACTGTTTTCGATTCCGGAGACAAAGACGGTTGACTCGTAAGCCTCCGTGAACGATGGGGTTTCAATTGACTTTCTTCCACAATTGCGGATTACTCGATCAACCAAAATACAAAAGGGGAAATTGGTGTTTCCGAATTGAATGAATTTTATTAGACACTTTAGACACAACTTGCTTTTTCACTTTTAAAGAGTCGAGAAAAAGCTAAAGATGACTCTAGTCTCCTTCGATGTTTTAACGAGCCCGAAGTGACAAATGCTCGGATGGACTTTTTCTGTTATAGAGTCTGAAAAAGGCCAAAAGAAACTGCTCTGGAGTTCTAGGCAGAGGGTGTGCCAAACTTTTCGCAAAACCGCAGAATACTTTTTAGGGTACGGGCGGTCGATCTTCGTGAATGCTGTGTTCACTGCATTGCGATCAGTAGGGCGGCTGACACGGCTTCCTAAGGATAAAGGATATATGCCTATAGGGGTCTCCCAATATATACGCGACGGTACGTGGGAGCACAATCCGTACTAGCGCTATCGTCCCTCAGGAGGAATCACCCACCTTCCACGAGATCGACAGTCACTAGGTTTAACGACGCCGGAACACGTATCTAGCCTAGACCTCTATGTTGTGCGTTATGTTACAAAGTGTTGTTAGGTTCATTCAGTTTATTTTAGGTTGATCTTTTTAAAGTTTGCCTTTCAAGGTTCACCACGAGATGTATGATACAAATTCCTAAATGCAGTCTAAAGATGATAAGCAAGCTATATAATCTTTTCAACTTTGAAAATCCTAGCTACTAAGGGAAAAGAGAGACACTATCTTTTCTCAAAGAGCAATCAGCACACTCTAATGCACTTTTCCTAAATCCAACATGCAAACTATCAAATGCAAAATGCACAATGCAGGTGTTTGTTTTCCGCTTTCTTAGTATAGATGCCTACAAAGAAAGCTTTTTGCACAACTTTGAATTTTCTTTTAAAAGATCAATACAAACAAGTTCACTTTTTTGAAATCAGAGAAGATAGAAGAGATTACAACACTTAACAATTTTCGAAATAAAGACTTGTTTCGACACTTAAAAGAGACAAATTCAAACCAATAAGCAAAAGTAAATCTATAATCAATCTGCAAACAACCAATGAACTCTCTTCTAAGACCACAATCAATCAGATCTAAATCAAAGGCTACAGGATGACCACTTTACTCATGCAAAGGAAAACTGTAAATGATGCCACAAACACATAAAAACACTCACAGTCTTTTTGTACAAAAGGAGGCGGAATCTAAGCAAGGAAAAGAAGTTATCTGACTGGTACCTATGCTGGTTAAAGGCTGCAAAAAACAGAGATCAAAACAGGGCAACAGACAGCAGAGAACCCCAGCTGCACAAGGCTAAACTGGTTTAGCGCAAGTCCAGCACTGTGGAGTTGACATTCAGCACAAGTAGCCTTCACGGGACCTGCGTTGAAATGCGGACTGCCTTCACAGTGTCTGCGCTGAAGGAGAAACTCTCGTTTCCCCTGGGTTCCGGGTCATAAAATGCTCAAAAATCAACTGTTTCAGGCCAAATCGGAAACACAAGCAAGGTATAAACAGAGGGATGCTTTGAGAGGGTACTAAAGACTATCACAAGGATCATCAAATCATTTGTAGATCCATTGTTTAGATCATAGACAAGTCCAGCAACTGGATCAAAGCAGCAACTTTCTACTTTGCATCCGGGAAAGATGCAGTTCGATTGTTGTTGTCAAGTCTATGAAGTAAACAAATGACAGAAACACAAATGAAATGAATAAACAAATTCTCCCCAGCGGAGTCGCCAATTTGTTGTGGGGAAAAATGCCTATGCAGGACGATCCTATCCACCTAAGGTGTGACAGTGCCTTAGCAACAAACAGATACAGCTATTCTGGTTTCTTCCTTTATGAAATGTGAAAGAGGGGAGATCAAAAGACTTGTCGTTGTCTTCCGTTTGTCCCTCAATCTAGATCCTCTTCTCTTTGGGTGTTCACAGCTACTTGCCTCCTCGCTTGCTCAAGAGAACAGCTACTTGATTCCCACGAGATCACAAGAGAACAGCTACCTGTGACAAGAGAACAGCTACTTGCGACAAGAGAAGAACACAACACAAAGGCATATATTCATATTCATAAATGATTCAGGATTAGAAGTAAATCAAATACACTAATGCAATCATACAAATACACCAGTATATAGGAGAAAACCAAGATAGCTTTATTGATTGATAACAAGGTTCAGGAAGAGATACAACCCAGAGGGCTCCAATCCAGCATCTCCTTCCCAGCAGAATGGAATTCCTTCTTCAGCTCCCTTCAAAGCATTAAGCACCCAATGTTTCCAGTCTCAAACCAACATCAATTCTTTGCAATAACAAAATTCCAGCCTCTAGATCTCATGGAGGAGAGATCTATATATAGTTATTTTGGAGAGAGGATGAGTCAGCTTGAGATCTGACTAGTGTCCTCTCCCTCTCTCAGTTCTTGAGTCCACTTGGAGGTTCTTGCTTCCACTTGGAGATTTGGAACCTCTTACTCATCACCAGTCAAATTCCCTGAGGCAAGTGTCATTTTGGAAGCTTCCTGAGCATTGACACATTGAGGAATGAGCCTGCCACTTGTCCAAACTCGCTCAGCACAGGTATCCTTTGTTGGAGTTGACATTCAACGCAAGTAGACAGTGGAGCAGTTGACATTCAGCGCAGATGCTCAGTGGAGCAGTTGACATGATCCTGAATTGACCTGTTTTTGAGTGGTTTAAGGTGGAGAACTTCTGTGAATTGCTGTGGTTAGTTAGCCTTGTTCCTCTAGGGGTAGGAACAACATGTTTAGGGACTTTGGATCCCTGAGATTATGGAAATTTCATGCTCAATGCTGCAAGGCACAAAAATGTCTATAACATGAGGTGTGTTCCTTAGAAATACAAATATAATTGTTTTCTATTAAAAAAAATACTACTCTACTTCATCAATAAAGGTTAGCTAACAAATACTAGGAGAAGATTTGATAACACACAAAAGTAGGGCAAATCAAAGAAAAACTTGAAGGAAAATCTAAGGGAAATGAAGACAAAGCACATTATGGAGGAATTCTTCACAATCGTAACAGCATTAACATGGCTCTGTATATTGAAAACATGGGATACACTACAAGCCACAGATCATAAAATCATGGGGAAACTAAGAACAATACAGGAAAAGCTGGGTGTGGTGGGATTATTCGCCTGAAGACAGAGGTCAAAGTTAACACATAGGTCTGAATTAATGATCTTGTACACTAGGAAAATGCCTAGTGACTTGCTAGGCAACCTCTTGTTGGGTGTATAAGGCTGAGATCCCTGAAGGAAAATTCTATTTTTAGGGACAAGATCCCTAACAATTGTCTTCCTTAAGCATGCCTTCATGAAAAAGTTCTAGATTCCACTTGGGAAAGCTTTTGCTTTCTATCTATCTAAAAGGGAAATGGCTTTCTCTCTGGCTGAGCTAATGGAGAATCACATTGCAATGACTGTGCACATTGTGCTAATGTATAGGCTTAGATGGAGAAGGATAGAGCTAAGGATTTCTTCACATAGATGGTTGACAAAGGTATCGAATCAGAGCTCACTTATGATTTTCTGATCTATGGATATTGAAAGAAAGGTAACAATTGGCTTCAGTAGTTTTCCCCCTGTGATAATATGATGGAGAGAAACATCACATCCGATACATTTACTGACAATTTATTAATTCAGGGACTCCACAGGAAATCAATGACTAAGGAGGAAGAGGATGTGTTTTGGGAACTACAGCACAAAGTTTTATTCCTAATTTACAAAATTGTAACACATTGATCATTGAATATATTAAGGAGGGTGACATACAATGAACCTTGTAGTTGCGGGATGAGTGCAACAAAAAGGTCTTTGTCCTAACACTTTTACTTATTGTTCAATGGTTTGTCCACTTTATAAGTCCCAATGCTACTCTCTTTAACGTTTTGAATAATGGCTAGCATTAAAAATAGTTTGTCTCCTAATTCTGTGACATACAACACCACAATAAATGAACATTTTAAGGAAAATGGCATAATGCAGGCTCTCACCAGGGAAGGAAACAATAGTTAATAATCTGCTTCGAGATTCTTAGACTTTCAGTGGGATCATCTATAAACTTTTCTAGATGGGACAATGCAGGAATTATGTAAGCACTTAATTAAAATGATGGGCATGGGGATGGTTCCCATATGCACTCTTAGGATACTCTGATAAATCCACTTTGTGAAAAAAGGTAATATATAGTAACCTCTTTACCTCCGTCGTGAAGTAGAACAGAGAGGACCTATGTCTAGTGCCAAATCTTATAGCTACTTTTCAAAAGAGGATTGGTTTAAAAAACATAGCTAATTCTCAATACAAGTGACAGAAGTCATGGATCTATATATCACACTATGATAAAGATTTCTTATTTTAACATTGCTCTTCATTGTCCAAGTTCTAACATAGGAACAAAATAAATGATGTGCACTACTATTATCTGTATAACGATGCTAAGAGGACTGAATCAAATAGGGGAGGTTTAGCTATCCTTGTAAAGCCCTTTTTCTAAATAGTCATTATATTTGTAGAAAGTAAAAGAGAAAATTAATTTGACTATTAACCTTAGGGCTTATTGAGAAAGTATGTGCAGCCAACATAGTTTGGGATGGGTGGCTTGAATCTGCTTGACAATGACAAAATTGGGTTACCACTACACTAGGCCAATACCTAGTGACCTTCTAGGCAATCCCTTGTTGGGTGTATAAGATTGAGATTGCTGAAGGAAATTTCTATTTTTAGGGACAAGATCCCTGAGAATTGTCTTCCTAAAGCATGCCTCTGTGAAAAAGTTCTAGATTCCACCTAGGAAAGGCTTTTCTTTCTGTCTGTCTGAAAGGGAAATGACTTTCTCTCTGGCTTTCTGGTACTGCGCAGCTGGAATGGGCATTGGAAGAAATGGCTGGCAGAAATGGTGGGGGGAAGCTATCAATCAATTTGTGGGGGGCTAAAAGACTAGTTCTACTCTGTGGGATATCACGTATGACTTCATTCCTCTTACTGGGTCTAGATTGGGATTCGTAAGCCCTGCAAAGGTGCTTTAAGGTTATAGTGGCCAGAAGAGGATGTTGAAAGTGGCAAACCTGGATATGAGATTGAAATAGTGGAGAAAGTAATTCAACCATGTGAGCTAATGGAGAATCACCTTGCCATGACTGTGCACATGCAATCCATGTGAACCAAGAGGAACATTGCTAGCAGCTTGTTTGTGGGGGGCTAAAAGACTAGTTTTTCTCTATGGGATATCACATCTAACTTGACTCCTCTTACTATGTCTAGGTTGGGATTTGTAAGCCCTGCAAAGGTGCTTTCAGGTTATAGTGTCCAGAAGAGGATGTTGAAAGTAGCAAACCTGGATATGAGATTGAACTAGTCGAGAAAGTAACTCAACCCTGTGAGCTAATGGAGAATCAGATTGTCATGACTGTGGACATTATGCTCATGGATAGGCTTAGACGGAGAAGGACAAAGCTAAGCATTTCTTCACATAGATGGTTGAAAAAGGTATCGAATCATAACTCACTTATGATTTTCTGATCTATGGATATTGCAAGAAAGGTAACAATATGCTTCAGTAGTTTGGCCTCTGTGATAATATGGTGGAGAGCAACATCACATCCGATACATTTACTGACAATTTATTAATTCATGGACTTCGTCGGAAATCCATGACTAAGGAGGTAGGGGATGTGTTTTTGGAACTACTGGACAAAGTTTTATTGCTAATTTACAAAATTGTAACACTTTGATCGTTGAACATTCTAAGGAGGGGGATATGCAACGAACCTTGTAATTGCGGGATGAGTGCAACACAAAAGGTCTTTGTGCTAACACTTTTACTTATTGTTCAATGGTTTTTTCACTTTATATGTCCCAATGCTACCCTCTTTAACGATTCGAATAATAGCTAGCCTAAGAATGGTAGAATGTAGGATTCTTCTAAACTTCTTAATAGGATAGCTCATGAGCCTCGCCAGTCAGATGGTATTGCATATGATGAAATCATTAAAGAAACAAACCAGATATGAGTGAAAATGACCAAAACTAGTTTGTCTCTTAATTCTGTGACATACAACACCACAATAAATGAACATTTTTAGGAAAATGGCATAATGCAGGCTCTCGCTAGGGAAGGAAATAGTAGTTAATGATCTACTTCCAGATTCTTAGACTTTCAGTGGGATCATCTATAGACTTTTCTAGATGGGACAATGTAGGAATTATGTAAGCACTTAATTAAAATGATGGGCATGGGGATGGTTCCCATACGCACTCTTAGGATACTCTGATAAATCTACTCTGTGAAAAAGGTAATATATAGTAGGCTCTTTACCTCTGACATGAAGTAGAACAGAGAGGACCTATGTCTGGTGCCAAATCTTATAGCTACTTTTCAAAAGAAGATTGGTTTAAAAAACATAGCTAACTCTCAATACAAGTGACAGAAGTTGTGGATCTATCACACTAAGATAAAGATTTCTTATTTTACATTGCTCTTCGATGTCTAGGTTCTAACATAGCAATGAAATAAATAATGTGCACTACTATTGTTTGTATAACGATGCTAAGAGGACTGAATCAAATAGGGGAGCTTTAGCTATCCTTGTAAAGCCCTTTTTCTGAATAGTCATTGTATTTGTAGAAAGTAAAAGAGAAAATTAATTTCACTATTAACCTTAGGGCTTGTTGATAAAGTATGTGCAAACAACATAGTTTGGGATGGGTGTATTCACAAGCTCTGAAGCAATACCATGTAAGGGTGTATAGAAACTCAAAGGTTGCAAATTTTATATCTGACGTTTGGTTATGTCAAGCTGATGTGTTCCTCAACAATACAAATATAATTGTTTTCTATTAAAAAAAAATACAACTCTACTTCATCAATGAAGGTCAGCTAACAAATACTAGGAGAAGATTTGACAACATACAAAAGTAGGGCAAATCAAAGAAAAATTTGAAGGAAAATCTAAGGGAAATGAAGACAAAGCACATTATGAAGGAATTCTTCATAATCGTAACAGCATTAACATGGCTCTGTATATTGAAAACAATTGAGACACTACAAGCCACAGATCATAAAATCATTGACACTATAAACATAGCTCTGGTCATAAGGCAGAAGGACAAGTGGAGAGAAACATCACATCTGATACATTTACTAATAATTTATTAATTCAGGGACTCCGCAGGAAATCCATGACTAAGGAGGTAGAGGATGTGTTTTGGGAACTACTGGACAAAGTTTTATTGCTAATTTACAAAATTGTAAGTGAAACATATATAATCCAATAACACTTTTCTAGGAAAGCGTTGCCATATGCAGAGAGGAATTACACCATGATCGAATGATACGGACTTGCCACATGCTTTACAAAAATTTACACATTATAGGGCATACATACAAGAAGGAATATTCTATCTTAATTAATTATATCCCTGTAAATACAAGTTTAAAAATGAGCTTATCCTTCACACTGCCATATTTAGGACAGCCCACGCTACCTAGCCACCATAGTAGAGGCAACCAAAAACGAGCCGGAGGGAATCAAACCCAAGCTGAGTTGTATCCCCTCATATAAGGTCAGCCACTTGGATTGGGTTAAGGTCAGTTCCCAACCAAATAAGGGCGAGGGGTGAGAGTTCAACCATAACCGTAATAGCCTAGATCAAAAAATAAAACCCTACAGAGGGTAAAATATGTCAATACAATGTAATAACATAAACAGTACCTGATATAAACCAATGTAGTGGAGCGGAAGAAAAAATAAGTGGAAGTGAGGTCACCACTAAATGATTTCTAACTTTATTATATAACAACAAAAGTAATGTACACGTATGCCGATGCTGCATGGATAATGCTGAATAGAATGAAATGTGTTCACAATGAATTATTAGCAACTAACTTGTACAAATGACTTGATTTACATTAACCTCCATCAAATCGGCCTTGCAGGTTAACCAGCGCAGATGTCATAGCTTCCCAAACAGATGTCATATTCCCTATTCAGAACCATTTCTCTTCTTGCTACCTTAGTTGTTGGCTCAGATTTTTACGTTGTTGGTTGTTTAGTCGTCTAAGCTCCCTGCCTGTTCAGACGATGAGTGAGCACTACCTGTTCAGATGATGAGTGAGCAGCCATTAATGCAAGTGCCAAAACAATACCAAGTACTATTTAACCGTCTAACCTCCCTGACTGTTCAGATGATGAGTGATGAGTGATCAACCATTTATCCAAGCGCCAAAACAATACCAGGTATTGTTGTTGTCAGGCACCTTCCCTGTGTTGTTAAGGAGCTTGGTTCTTCCTAGATCAAGATACTGGTAGAGACATGGGATGGGTCTTGACAAGTTCGACATTGTGTATGCGGAGCTCTCTGCCATAAGAGAAGCAGAAGAGAATATTTTGCGAAAAAGACTAGTTTTCCAAAGGGATTCGGGAAGAAAAATGGCACCTCCGTTTCCATCTCAGTAAGCTTGCCATCGCGTAGGTTTCATCTTTTCTGCCCTTGCCAACACCATGGGTTCCTTCCTTCCTTCTAGCATGCTTAAAAAATCACCAAAACCAGCCCTCACCACCTTGCTTAGCTTAGTTCTAGGATAGGCAACATTCCAAGCATTCGAGTAAGAAGCAAAGCCAACATCATCCCGCTCAGTTCCAAATCCTGATCTGGATACCCGTATCTCGATTTATACCTGCTTAGATCTATTATATCTCCCTTCTTGGCTTTCAAAGGCAGTCCCATGCAGCTAATACAATGACTACAACTAGTACCTTAAGGCTTCTTGACATGGACGAGGGCATGGATCCTTTCACGCAGATAGAAGCCTTCCACATTATGAGAAAGAAGGGAGGCAGAAAGGGGTAAGGTTGGATGATTCGGCTAGTGAGTTGCCATTTCGTCTAAATAAATTCACTACTAATCAAGCTATCCTTTGCCCACCAGCCAGCAGAAACAACCAGAGTCTCCTACGCGCGTGCTTGTTGTAAACTTGGAAGAAAATTGGCGTGTTGTTGGTTGTACCTTAAACCTACTCTATCTATTCATTGATCCATTTATAGGGTCAACCCCCCTCTTTTTCCAACCCAGAATTGATCCCCCTTCTCGTTCGGAAAAGGAATCGGCACGGAGGTTTTGCTAAATGAAAACAACAAATACAAATATTTTCTAGAATCTATTCCACTGCATAATACTACAAGCTCTACTCCGTTTTCCCCACTAGACAGGTAAGGAAAAACCTTTCCCGAGCTGAGCGAGCAAGGGAAAAAAGTGAAACCTTTTACTTCAAGAGGCATAGCGAGGGGAAGGTGAATCCAAGAAGGGCAGGAGAAAGAGGAAGGGCAGGAGAAAGATGAGATAGAGGAAGTCCATCCACCTGCATCTACTTGCACACCTACACTTGCATCTACATGCACACATACACGGAACAACCTGAATAACCCAACCTGCAAATAAACCAATATGCTCAAACTAATGGCAAACTAATGTTAGCATTAGTTTGGTACTCCAAACATTAACTACAAAAATTAACTAATAATGAACAGGCTAAAACGAGAACAACCTATGGTCCAGCCTCTTCTGCCTCGGGAAGAGGCCAAATAAGACCATCAATTGAATGAGATGGCTAATAAAACTAATAACCTAACATGAAATTAAAAACATTCGAAAAAGCACCACCAACTAATATCAAGAGACTAAAAACTGATTACTATAGTCCCATGCCATTGCGAGATGGTAGGGACTAAAAATATACTGGAGACACTTCCTTATTATTGTATTTGCATTATTGTTGAAATAGAATAACAAAAGAAAAACCAAATAATGTTCATAATAATGCACTATTTATTAAATCTCAATGGTACAAGCAATACATTCAATTTTTCTTCTTTTTTTATAGAATGTATATATTGAAATTAAGACGTTTATTGGCATAATTACTAGATATTACTTATATAATAAACTTTTTTTATCAAGTTTTATTCTAAAATAGACACAACACTCTATTTTAAAAAGTCTTATTAATATCAAAATATGTATTATATTTCCCTTATAGAAACTCCATAACTCACTATGGGGAATTATGTCATGTAGCATTAGATAATATTACCATATATATATATATATATATATATATATATGAGAATTTTATCAATTATTTAAGAAAATGTGATTACTTTACTACATGTCAATTTTAGTAGTAATAATAGCAAAGGTTAATTTTCAAACATACAAATTGACTTAGAAAAAACAAACACAAACCATGTTTAAAGTAAATTTAGATTTGTCATTTTGAGTTAAAAGTAAAGTGTTGTAGATTAAAAGAGTGGAGCGAAGTTCTCTTCTCAATTAAAGTAAATTTAGATTTGTCATTTTGAGTTAAAAGTAAAGTGTTGAAGATTAAAAGGGTGGAGCAAAGTTCCCTTCTCAATATTCTCAAACAACTAAATGGATTACATAAGAGACAATAGAAATTAATAATCAAACTGGAATTAAACTATAACTCCACCAAATTGGACTAAACTAAAATTGCCTATGAACACTCACGGACAAACTAGGCACTCTGGGATTAATGCTCTCAACACCTCGTCCTAAGCTCTGCTGCTACGAAAATTTAAACTAAGTTTTATATTAGTCTGAGTGTCAAGCATGATTACAAAAAGTGACTCAAAAAATTTGGTATGAGGTAGGATGGATTTATTTTTCTTTCATTTTTCTTCTATAGCCTTTAAATTGTTTTAGTTTTGTCTTTTTATTGTAGGTTTCAAATTGCATTTTATTCATTTTTGCTAGTGCAACTCTTCCATCTATCCATGTCCATGCATGTCTTCTATTTCTACAAAATTCTATTTGTATGTGGATTGCTGCCATATGTAATCTTCTATTGTGTATTTTTCATCATCAATACCTTGTTGCAACGTAAGTCTATACATTTCTTTCACTTCATGAAAATTTCATGAATGTTTTCATTTTCTGTAGCGTCCTTATTGTCTTCAACATTAATTGTCGCAAAATGATGTTTCTTGCCATCATTGAAAGAACTTTAATTATTCTTCATGATCATCGTATGAAAGATTGAAAATGTGGAGCAAAGTGCCTTACACCAAATGATAATACGCAGGGGACTGCCCACTGAATTCCTGGTTTCCTTATGGCTTATGGCTTTGACCGTGATTTGTGCATTGTCACACACTCCCATACTAACTAAATTTTTTTTTAATATTACATGGCAATCCTTTACCTTAATAAATAAACATGGTAATTACATTACTTGATATTGAACAATAAACTTATTAACACAAGCAGCGGATTTCCAATAACTATATACAATAAGGTAGCGGCATAAATTAAAGTTGATACCATACATATGTGGCATGTAAATAGTTGGCACGCAACACTGTTATCCAGGGTGATTGACTAAGGTTATATGATTATACATATATGCATAGCGTTTAATTACATAACCCTTTAGAAATCTCCGCCACTACGGAGCCTTCGGCTTACATACAATGCACAGAATTCAATTATCATTAAATAGCAACAGCTACCGTTCGGATTTTTCCATATCCCGAACTTACCTGCATTCAATACATTCGTCCGGCCTCTGCATTTGGTACCAACTGTTCAAACCTGCGTCGTCCATTTGGCAAGGTGGACGGTGCGATGGCACTTGGCCATGTGCTCCCGGAGCTCGAGGTGTTACAGTCTGGCTTCTCGGAGAATATTGATTTCGCGCCCATTTCCACCGGCTATCGAACGGTAAACAATGCTTATGGCAGATCAACGGAGGGAAAACATGCCACGAATCGGTCATAGGTATGGAAAGTTTATAAACCTATTCCCTTTCTTTCGGATTCTATTGTTCATTTGGTCAAGCGACGAGTTTACTATAGCTCTGAAACCCTGTGTAGTTCTCATGTAATTTACAGCTACTGTTAAGGCTATGAAACGATTCAGGTATGCGTTCCTTTATAATTTGCAATGCTTCAATGTTTACTAGCGGTAATATGCTAAGTTTCCTTATAACTCTAATTTGTTACAGTCCCTTTGTCTGTCACGATTTCCAGCTATTACTCAACAGTGTTAGTTTTTATTATACCACTGTTCCATACTGCATTTTATTCTCAGGTTTAATTAAGTATTGATTGCTGGTTCAGGTAAGAAGCTGTCGTCGAGCATTGAGGGCAAGGGTAGCTTCCTACGTGCTGTCGGCCGCCCTTAACCAGGTATGCAAATTACTGTTGTTTATTTTTCATTCTCATCACTCGAATCGAAGTCTGAATCCGGCTTCCCTTGAGCAGGGATGTCAGACATTGACTATTTCGATTCGGCTTCCGCATAAACCAGGGTTCTCTGGCAATGAAACGGCCTCTAGCCTTGCTCGGGCGGGACCCCATTGTCGAGAAGCACAGCACTCTGAGCTTCGAATTGATTAGTCCAGGGATTATTTTAGCATGTTTATTTTAAGTTTAAGCCATTCGGCTCATTTTGTCTACGGACAATTATTTGTGAACGAGCTTATAGTTTGACTCTGTCATAGACCGTTTTATTACTTTCCTGTATAAATGAGGTTAACCCTTTTAAGTTCGGTTTGTTCACATACTCTTGTTTACAGTCCTCTCGGCGGATTTTATCTTCTGTCTCCTAGTTTACTATTCTGAGTTTTTCCACACAGAATGATTAATATACAGCTATCCATTTTCATTATGATATTGCGTTAATGTCACAAGACTCACTACAAATATGTTGTTGTATTACAGTTATAATACTTCTGTTATATGATGTATTCTGGTTGATTATGATACCCTGCGGCTTGTTTTCATTTCCGTTCAACTTTGGGGTTTACTTGTAAGTTGGACTGAGAATGCATATACCACAGTTATCGTGCTATTCTGGTCGCACATGTTGTTTATTTGTTGGATAGTCAAAATACGTTTGTTTTGAATATGTATTCTGTGCATGCAAAGTGTAGAGTTCGATTTCATAATTTATGAGGTTCTTATCGTTCTCCGGCTATGGCTATCCGGGTCCGGGGTTTGGTCTGCATTTAAGTTTTCTTTATTTTATGTGGACAACGATGTAACATATATATATGCACTCATCCTTGTTGCGGGACTTACCAGTCCGCCTTATGATTCAGTGCCATGCTGTGAATGCGTATTAGGGGTTTCTACCAAGAATGCATATTCCATTTCTCTCGAATTTTGCTGTACAGAATATATATTTCGTTTGCTTGACTTGTAACTTAAACAGAGGGTCTACAGTATACCCCTTCCATATTTCTAAATGTCATTCAGATAATAAAGACTTGTTTATTCATATTCATGTCGTATGGTTATTTCTAGATAAAATGCAAGGGTTTGATGTCTGTTTCTTCTTCCAATACAAATGTGTTTCGGTCTCTGTTTATACAAATACTGTTTGATTCTCTTTTTATTTTCAGATAAGAATAATAGTCAACTAACCCCTACTGTTTCCATTTCTTCTCACAGAACAGTATATTAGTTTAGCACAGTACAGTATAAAAGATAACTTCAGTAAATAAATAGTCTCACAGTAGGCCATACCTGCTATTCTGCAAACCTACTTGAGTGCTTCTCAAACCACCCGACCGTAGGAAGAGTTCCTTCTCTGACCTTCCACCCCCAAGCACTTGCAGGTCCTACTTGACTGCAATTACACTGGTCTTGCCAGTAAACGCTATCTGATCCTAACCAGACGTAGCGTACACAGGAAATTCTTTCCTCTTATGCCATCTGATCCTAACCAGACATAGCATGAATGTTTTTTCTCTTTTCTGCCATCTGATCCTAACCAGACATGGCATTTCCCCTTTTTCCTCTGGGGTCTCAACTACCTCCAGGTAGTTAGGGTTCCACTGTAACTGATTCCTCAGTTACTAACCATGATTAATCATAACTCAATTCAAAAAGTACCAACACAACTGTTTTTCATTCACATAAAATTAATAACAGGAACATATATATTTCTCAAATAAAGTTCTTGTTCAATAATTACTTTCACTATTTACTAGTATTAACTTTTCACAAGGGATGTTACATCTCCCCCTCCTGAAAGTCGACATCGTCCCGATGTTGCTGTTCAGCCAAAAACAGTCTGGGATAAGTGTCCCTCATCATTTGTTCATCTTCCCAGGTGGCCTCTTCAGGCCCAAAGTGCTGCCACCGCACTTTAACCTGGCTGATGACCTTTTTCCGCAGCTCGACCCTTCTCCGATCTAATATGCTCACTGGTTCTACCAGGAACTCTCCTTCCGGTTCCACCTGAAATACATAACAATCAGGTCAGCTGCTTATTAGTATTCTAATTCAATTTACATTATTTAATAATCTTCCTTTACCTGAATATCTTGCCAACTTATTATATGCCTAGGGTCATAAACATATCTTTTTAAAACTGATACATGGAAGACATTATGGACCCGAATATGGCTAAGTAGGGCGAGCTGATAAGCTACCCGCCCTACTCGTGCCAGAATTTGGAATGGTCCACAAAAACGCGGTGCCAATTTGGCACAGGCATTCCATTGGAGGGTGCTTTTCCTAGCTCGAATTCTGATGTACACATGTTCACCCACTTGATATTCTTTAAATGTTCTCTTCCGATCTGCAAAATTCTTCTGCCTGTCTTGTGCCATCTTTAGATTAGCTCGAACTTTTTTCACCATGACCTCCATCTCTTCCAACATCTCAGGACCCAACAAAAATTTATCCTCCGGTCCACCCCAACTAGAGGGTGTGCGGCATTTCCGGCCATAGAGTACTTCGAATGGGCTCATCTTCAAGGATGAATGATAGCCATTGTTATAAGCGAATTCCACTAGATGTAGATACTCCTCCCATCGCGTAGGTTGCTGCATCACATAAGACCGCAGCATGTCCTCCAATACTTGATTCACTCGCTCAGTCTGTCCGTCAGTTTGCGGATGATAAGCGGTGCTGAAGCTCAATTGTGTTCCTAGGCCTTCAAACAAGGTCCTCCAAAAAGCTGAGGTAAATTTAACATCACGATCAGATATTATTACTTTCGGCAGTCCATGAAGTTTAAATATATTTTGCATAAAAATGTTTGCGATTTGGGCTGCACGATAAGTGGATTGAACTGGTATAAAGTGAGCTGACTTGCTGAGTTTATCCACTACTACCATTATAGAATCATTATTCTTTTTGGATTTCGGCAAACCGGTAATAAAGTCCATGGTTATGGTCTCCCATTTCCATTCTGGTATGGGTATTGGCTGTAGCAGTCCTGCAGGATGCTGATGTTCAGCTTTCACCTGCTGACACTCCAAACAGCGCGCCAAGTATTCTACAACATCCTTCTTCATGCCTGGCCAGTAATACTCCTTCCTTAATGAGGTGATTAATTTCTGGTAACCAGGATGCCCTGCATAAGGACTTCTATGATTTTCATCCAGAATCTTTTCTTTAATACTGCTCTGATTGGGTATGTAAATCTTCTTTTGAAAACACAACAAGTCGGCTGCATTCAAGGTATAACCTTGTTGTATGGAACGGGCATCTGAATTTTGCACCAAATGCTTCTTTTGCAAATAAATCTGATCTTGCGCCGCAGCCTCCTCAATCTCTTGGTCAAGAGTGGACCATCCTTGACTGATACCAATCTCATAAATGCAATGCACTTTTCGACTTAGTGCATCAGCTACTCTATTCTCCTTTCCCTTTAGGTGTTTAATTTCGAAATCGAAATTTCCCAAAAAGTCCACCCATCTTGCTTGTCTTGCATTTAAAGTGGGTTGACTAAAGTAACTAGTCAAGCTGTGGTGATCCGTCATTAGCAGAAATTTCCTCCCTACTAAATAATGGCGCCACATCTTCAAGGCATGGATCACAGCGGTTAATTCCAGATCATAGGCAGAATATTTCTGTTCATGTTCTTTCAACTTTCTGGATTCATAGGCAATCACTTTGCCTTCCTGCATCAGCACTCCACCCACGCCCTCCTTACTGGCATCTGTACAAACTACATACTCCTTTTCGGGGTCTGCCACACACAATACAGGTGCTGTAGTAAGTAAATGCTTGAGCTGTTCGAAGCTCCGCTGACAATCTGCTGTCCACTTAAACACTTTTCCCTTCTTCTGCAAGGAGGTAATGGGGTAAGCAACTCTAGAAAAACCTTCCACAAACCGCCGGTAATATCCAGCCAGCCCCATGAAAGATCGAATATCTGCTACATCCTTGGGTGTAGGCCATTCTATTATAGTTTTGATCTTTTCTGGGTCTACTGCTATACCTTCCTTTGTGATAATGTGACCCAAATACTGGATCTGTTCTTTATAAAAATCACATTTGCTGAATTTTCCATACAGCTGATGCTCTCGTAAAGTCTGTAACACTATCCTCAAATGTTCCTCATGCTCTTTCCTATTTCGGGAGTAAATAAGTATATCATCAATGAAGATCAATACAAATTTGTCTAAGTATTTATGAAATACACTATTCATCAAACACATGAATGTTGCAGGCGCATTAGTTAACCCAAAAGGCAGTACCACAAACTTGTAATGTCCATAACGAGTACGAAAAGCGGTCTTGGCTATGTCTTCATCTTTTATTCTAATTTGGTGGTATCCTGATCTCAAATCGATCTTTGAGAAAATGGTCGCCCCCTTCACTTGATCAAACAGCTCGTCAATGTGGGGTAGTGGATATTTGTTTTTAACTGTCAGTTTATTCAGCTGTCTATAATCTATGCACATTCTCAGAGTCCCATCCTTTTTCCTCACAAATAGCACAGGAGCTCCCCAAGGAGAGACACTGGGGCGGATGTACTTCTTTTCTAGCAGCTCTTGCAGTTGCATTTTTAACTCCGTTAACTCCGGCACACTCATCCGATAGGGTGCTCGGGACACTGGGGCTGCCCCGGGTATCAGCTCAATGGTGAAGTCCAAATCCATTTTAGGTGGCAGCCCTGGAATTTCTTCAGGGAATACATCTGCAAATTCTTGCACTACTGGTATTTCTTTAACAGTTGCAACCTTATCCACAGAATCTGCAAACCCCACTTGTACTGCATAAATCTGGCACTTATTTCGGATACACTTAACCAGCTGAGAGGCTGTGATCGGCCGAATTTGCACTGGTTTCTGGATGCCTTGAATCTCTTTTCCCATACCCAACTCATCTCTGTAAGAGACTGTTTTTGTTTTATAATTAATTACAGACCACCTTCGTTCCAACCAGTCCATTCCTATCAGCACGTCATAGGAACCAAGAGGGAGTACATTTAACTCAGTTGTTATTGTTTGGCCAGCTAACCTTAATGGACAATTGCTGACTTTGGTTAGTACTCGTCTTTTGGTCCCAGTGGCCAGCTGTACTAACCATGGGCTTTTAAATTTAGTGGTTTGCAAACCACAGCTTTCTACCACTTTAGGACTTATATAGCTTAAAGTAGCTCCTGGGTCTACTAAAACAGAAACAGCTCGATCAAATATCTTACCTTCGAACTCTATCATTGTTGGCTGGTAATCAGCTTGCCGATCCTCCAGTGCTGCATTTATTCTGGGCATGGATCGAGCCACATCTCCTACTGTTGAAGCTTCGTAGATCTGGGACAACTGATCGTTGTCCTTCCGATGAGGGCAGTTTCTGATATAATGGGGTCCGCCACAACCCCAACACTGAACAGGTGGCCGAGCTGAGCCTTCATTGTCCAATCTAACTTGCTGTTCACTGTATTTGGATTCTGCAGGAGGCTTGAATCTGCTCTGAGTTTTTGCTGGATTTTTAGTGCTGGCTCCTTTCGAAAATCCTTTCTGAAAACTGCTGCGTGTTCCTTTACTACCCATAGGCATTTTACTGCCCCGCGTATCTGTCCAACGCTTTCCAGAATTTTCTCCTTTTGATTTGTTCTGCTGATAACACAGTCTTGATTTTTGAATTGCTTCATCCATGGTTTTCGGATTATCGAACTCTATCCTTTCTCACATTGTCAGAGGTAAGATGCTCACAAATCTTTGCACCTTAGCCTTCTCTTCACGAATATAGGGCACGTAGCGAAGCAGGGACGTGAATTTAGTTACAAATTCATCAATGGTCTGCTGTCCAAGCCGCAGATCATGGAATTCTCGCGCTTTTTCATCATAAAAGCGTTCTGTCAGGTACTTCTCTTTAAAATATCCTTGAAACTTTTCCCATGTCACATCCTGTTCACTTATTCCCCGCACCATCTTGACCTCTTCCCACCATAGCGTGGCTTTGGCTTGCAACTGGAATATAGCCAGCCTTGCCTTAAGATGATGATCATATTCATACACCTGAAAATACTTATTCATATTAATCAGCCACACCTCTGCAGCTTCTTCAGATTCTCCGTCGAAATGAGGTGGTTTAATCTTCCTGAATTCTCCTTGTAATTCCATCCGGGGTCTTTTCGAAGTTTGATATTCAGAAGCGTTAACAGACTTCTCTCCTCGCGTCTCTGCCCTGTCTTCTTCTGGTTCAGTATGATAGCTCTGTTCATCTGTTACTCTTGGCTGTTCAGGTCTTGGATGTGACTGCTGTTGATGTTGCTTATCAGATAGACTTTTCAGAATCCTCTCATGTTCAACATTTAATCTTTCGTTATCCGCACGCAACCGGGCCATTTCGTCCTTTAGCTCCTGCACTGTCCTCAATAGTGTCGAGTCAGCATTGCGACCTGCTGCTCCCAATTGTACCCAAAACTCAGAATTTCCCTGAGGTTGTTCCATGTTATCCGGTGGTTCCGGATTTCCATAAGGAGCACTATTTGCTCTCCTCATTCTGCTACTACCTGCTACAGAATAACTCATTAAACAAGTTTAATTCATCTTAGCATATTCTGAACTTTTATCATGATACCATTTATATTCATGTTACTGTAATTTAAATTCTTCCCAAAGGTCACAGAGTTGTAAACCTTGGGCTCTGATACCAATTTGTCACACACTCCCATACTAAGTAAAATTTTTTTTAATATTACATGGCAATCCTTTACCTTAATAATAAAACATGGTAATTACATTACTTGATATTGAACAATAAACTTATTAACACAAGCAGTGGATTTCCAATAACTATATACAATAAGGTAGCGGCATAAATTAATGTTGATACCATACATATGTGACATGTAAATAGTTGGCACGCAACACTGTTATCCAGGGTGATTGACTAAGGTTATATGATTATACATATAAGCATAACGTTTAATTACATAACCCTTTAGAAATCTCCGCCACTACGGAGCCTTCGGCTTACATACAATGCACAGAATTCAATTATCATTAAATAGCAACAACTACCGTTCGGATTTTTTTCCATATCCCGAACTTACCTACATTCAATACATTCGTCCGGCCTCTGCATTTGGTACCAACTGTTCAAACCTGCGTCGTCCATTTGGCAAGGTGGACGGTGCGATGGCACTTGGCCATGTGCTCCCGGGGCTCGAGGTGTTACAGTCTGGCTTCTCGGAGAATATTGATTTCGCGCCCATTTCCACCGGCTATCGAACGGTAAACAATGCTTATGGCAGATCAACGGAGGGAAAACATGCCACGAATCGGTCATAGGTATGGAAAGTTTATAAACCTATTCCCTTTCTTTCGGATTCTATTGTTCATTTGGTCAAGCGACGAGTTTACTGTAGCTCTGAAACCCTGTGTAGTTCTCATGCAATTTACAGCTACTGTTAAGGCTATGAAACGATTCAGGTATGCGTTCCTTTATAATTTGCAATGCTTCAATGTTTACTAGCGGTAATATGCTAAGTTTCCTTATAACTCTAATTTGTTACAGTCCCTTTGTCTGTCACGATTTCCAGCTATTACTCAACAGTGTTAGTTTTTATTATACCACTGTTCCATACTGCATTTTATTCTCAGGTTTAATTAAGTATTGATTGCTGGTTCAGGTAAGAAGCTGTCGTCGAGCATTGAGGGCAAGGGTAGCTTCCTACGTGCTGTCGGCCGCCCTTAACCAGGTATGCAAATTACTGTTGTTTATTTTGCATTCTCATCACTCGAATCGAAGTCTGAATCCGGCTTCCCTTGAGCAGGGATGTCAGACATTGACTATTTCGATTCGGCTTCCGCATAAACCAGGGTTCTCTGGCAATGAAACGGCCTCTAGCCTTGCTCGGGCGGGACCCCATTGTCGAGAAGCACAGCACTCTGAGCTTCGAATTGATTAGTCCAGGGATTATTTTAGCATGTTTATTTTAAGTTTAAGCCATTCGGATCATTTTGTCTACGGACAATTATTTGCGAACGAGCTTATAGTTTGACTCTGTCATAGACCGTTTTATTACTTTCCTGTATAAATGAGGTTAACCCTTTTAAGTTCGGTTTGTTCACATACTCTTGTTTACAGTCCTCTCGGCGGATTTTATCTTCTGTCTCCTAGTTTACTATTCTGAGTTTTTCCACACAGAATGATTAATATACAGCTATCCATTTTCATTATGATATTGCGTTAATGTCACAAGACTCACTACAAATATGTTGTTGTATTACAGTTATAATACTTCTGTTATATGATGTATTCTGGTTGATTATGATACCCTGCGGCTTGTTTTCATTTCCGTTCAACTTTGGGGTTTACTTGTAAGTTGGACTGAGAATGCATATACCACAGTTATCGTGCTATTCTGGTCGCACATATTGTTTATTTGTTGGATAGTCAAAATACGTTTGTTTTGAATATGTATTCTGTGCATGCAAAGTGCAGAGTTCGATTTCATAATTTATGAGGTTCTTATCGTTCTCCGGCTACGGCTATCCGGGTCCGGGGTTTGGTCTGCATTTAAGTTTTCTTTATTTTATGTGGACAACGATGTAACATATATATATGCACTCATCCTTGTTGCGGGACTTACCAGTCCGCCTTATGATTCAATGCCATGCTGTGAATGCGTATTAGGGGTTTCTACCAAGAATGCATATTCCATTTCTCTCGAATTTTGTTGTACAGAATATATATTTCGTTTGCTTGACTTGTAACTTAAACAGAGGGTCTACGGTATACCCCTTCCATATTTCTAAATGTCATTCAGATAATAAAGACTTGTTTATTCAGATTTATGTCGTATGGTTATTTCTAGATAAAATGCAAGGGTTTGATGTCTGTTTCTTCTTCCAATACAAATGCGTTTCGGTCTCTGTTTATACAAATACTGTTTGATTCTCTTTTTATTTTCAGATAAGAATAATAGTCAACTAACCCCTACTGTTTCCATTTCTTCTCACAGAACAATATATTAGTTTAGCACAGTACAGTATAAAAGATAACTTCAGTAAATAAATAGTCTCACAGTAGGCCATACCTGCTATTCTGCAAACCTACTTGAGTGCTTGTCAAACCACCCGACCGTAGGAAGAGTTCCTTCTCTGACCTTCCACCCCCAAGCACTTGCAGATCCTATTCGACCGCAATTACACTGGTCTTGCCAGTAAACGCTATCTGATCCTAACCAAACGTAGCGTACACAGGAAATTCTTTCCTCTTATGCCATCTGATCCTAACGAGACATAGCATGAATGTTTTTTCTCTTTTCTGCCATCTGATCCTAACCAGACATGGCATTTCCCCTTTTTCCTCTGGGGTCTCAACTACCTCCAGGTAGTTAGGGTTCCACTGTAACTGATTCCTCAGTTACTAACCATGATTAATCATAATTCAATTCAAAAAGTACCAACACAACTGTTTTTCATTCACTTAAAATTAATAACAGGAACATATATATTTCTCAAATAAAGTTCTTGTTCAATAATTACTTTCACTATTTACTAGTATTAACTTTTCACAAGGGATGTTACATACATCCTGCTCCCAATCAACTTCGTTCTCCCAACGGAATTCTCCTTTTGTATGAAGAGCCCCACTTCAAATTTCAAAGACGCTGAACTTTGAGTCCTAAGAATTTGTATGTGCACCTTTTTTTCCTAAATTACGATAATGAACTCTTTAAAGAATTGTGGGTGGGTTAGTCGATGAAATGTTAGGTTACTCAGTTGTAATACCACTGCTAAATTTTTTTGTTGCGTTATAACGCGGATGGCCAATTAAAAAACAAAAATCTAATAAAACACCCCAATTGCTAATTCGCTCGCACAGTATGAAGTTCCGAAAATGGTGTTAGTGGAAATCAGGTGTAATGACAGATGTCACGAGAATAGAGATGGAGTTATTGGACAGGAGTTACGAATTAGTAAAAATGGTAGACAGAGTTATTGGACAGGTGTGACGAATTAGTAAAAATGGTAGACCAAATTGTGAGGTGAACTGATGCAAAAGAAAAACCTAGAAGCAAAAGAAAAACCTAGAAGCGAAAGTATGTTTATTTGCGGAGCCAAAGGTCTGCATATTTGAAATATGAAGTGGAGCTCTTCATACCGAAGGCGTTATCACGATCACCTCACTTGGAATTATTCTGAAGACATTTCGTTTGAACCCTTCTCCAAGATCTTTGTTTTTCTTAAAAAAAAAAAGGATAAATCCTTGTCACGAAATTGCGATTGAAAGGGTTTTAATCAAGTGTTTTATGTGATTGAATTTCTTTTATTGAAATGTATTTTTTTAACGAGTTTCACATAAAGGAAAATGGGTGTTGCTTCAACTGTCTTTTATCTAAAAAAGATATCAACGAAGCAATTTTTTTTGGAGTAAGCCTTTCTTTAAAAAAATACATAATCCCTTTAAAGACAATGCGAACGCACTTCTCATTCAAAAATTACATTATCGTTCCTAAATTTATTTATTTTTTTTGTAAAATACCATGAAACAAGGATTGGAGCGGTCCTCTGCACGACTGCTAAATTGTTGACGGTGTGTTACAACAGAGACGTCTTTCTCAAGCTCACCAATATCGCTAAAGTTTTCAATCTGCTTCCACGTTTCCCATGCACTCTGCACAAACCTTTCTTCGCTGAATGGTTATCTTGTCATTCAACAGAGATTGTCTTAGCTTTTTTCGCTAAATGATTATCTTGTCATTCAAACGTTTCCATAGCTTTCTTCAGCCACGCGTTCTCTGCTACTCTTTCAAGGAATCTTATGCAGACTGCACTCTATAGGATGTTAAAGACTGTAAGTATGGAGCAAGTTTCCCTTCTTAATATTTTCCAACAAATATAGTTTATATAAAAGACAGTAGTAATTAAGAAGTTAACTGAACTTAACTATTTAAGTTCAACTTAATTGGACTAAACTAAAATTGTGTATTACACCTAGCAAGCAAACTAGGGACACTGAGATTAATCCTGTCAACATTAAAGTGAGATAAATGTTAAAATATAAAATATTGGTAATATTGGTAACATGGCTTTTAATTAGAATTTTTTTAGTAAGTACATTTTATTAGTATGTAATAAAAAAAAAATGAATACTCATTTATGTGCCTGAGTTATTAACTAAAATAGATAAAACAAATTTTTTTATTAGTTAACAGAAACAAAAAAAAGATAGTTTATTCAAAATTTATTGTATGACCATATAAAAATCATTAAATAGAAATGAAATAATTACCTAACAAGATATAAGAAATAAGCCCATATAAATTCACGTTAATTAAATTAAGAATTTTGATATTTCTGGGTGACTTGTTCCCCGAAAAAAAAAACAACATAAATATTAAGAACAAAAATATATTTAAAAAATATATAGAAACATTTTTGTTTTAAATTATATATTAAATTGCATAGCTGGATCTATTTTTTCAACTTGTCCTGAAGATGAACCACACCTAGTTGGTTTGAAACGCGTGGACGAAGGTCTTTCCTCATGTGATTTTCGCCGAAGTTCTGCTTACAACATTTTTGTTTTGTTAAAAATATAAAAGCATTTTCAGTGTTATTATCAGCTACATGCTAATGAATTACAAATGTCAATATGCTAGAATTTATTAAACAACTTTTGATATAAAAATAGTTTCTAAATATTTTGTCTATAATGTTTATAAGTAAATGTTATATGCTGTTTTTGGGACATTTTATGGTTTAATTTACTAAGAGTTTCAGAAGGATTTGCTAGAATCATAATTTTGAGTTGTGAATTCTCTAGAATCGAAATACTTTGTTGAATTTATATTTGTAATCAAAAATCCTATTTTAATAACAATGATCAAGATTTAGCAAAACAAATTCACCAGATTTCTATCAAAAACACCAAAACATGTAATAATTAAAAACACCATTTAACTCGTTAATTTTTATTTTTATTTTTATTATTTCTTAACTATTTTTATTATTTCTTAACTATTTCTGAATTTAAAGAAGAGGCGATTATAAAATCTTATCTCACATCCAAAAAAATATCGAACCAACGAACTGCTCGCTCTTATTATAATCTTCAAATATTTGAAAATATATTTATGTAACACAATCACCGACATTGAGTTTAAAATTGTTCCCCATCAAAACTATAAAACTGTGTAAGAATGCTTTTACTTCTTCAAAGACAAATATTGATGGAATGAGGAATGGAGCATTTAATCTGGGCGTGCGAATCAGATTGTAAAAATCCTACAAATCTCTAAACGCGTGAGAATACTGTTATACAAACAATGCCGAAGTTGGATGACTGATTTCTGATATGGCTTAGTTCTCATTCATATCATATGCACTCATTATCACCGGCTCAATCATTGGTTCTCGCTTTCTGAAGTGAAATCAGGTCAGTTGACTCTGAATAAATGTTGGTCAGTTGGACTTTTCCACACACCTAACCATGAAGTTACCTGTTCTGTAGGTAGATGGAATCTTTGTGGGAAATGTTTTGAAAGGGATTTTATCTTCTCAATATTATTGCCTCAGTCCTTCAGCATGAATAGTCCCAACCCTACTAGGCAAGCCCGGGTTCCGGACCATATTTTGTTGTCTCCATTATTGGATACTCATGCTTCGGTTATCCCGACATTAAGTCAACGTCATTGATATGTCACAATAAAACTTGCATCGGTATATGTAGCTGCATCTTTGGACAACAGACTAGTTTAAACAATCAATAAGATGTATATTGAATTTCCAATAACAAAGTGAGCAACGCTTATTTTATGCGGGCAATCGTGGGGATTTATGTAGTTGAGCAATACTTGTCTCCTAAGACTATGCACAAACTGATTGAATTTATCTGTCACATTCAACCTATTTGTTTGCTTTGCATATGCACCTGTACAAGAACTTATAATTTGGCTGCTTCATCGAAATTATATGTTGGATTTCAGGTAACTCTTTTCTTTAGGCCCGGTTGTTCGAATGAACATCCTGTATTCATTGAACTTCATCTTTCCGTATCTCGGCGGGTTGGAATCATGAATCAGCTCCTTTAGAGGCCCGACTTCCTTGTCTCCATGGCGGTTATAGAAAACCGCGATCGACATTCGTTCCTTTTTCAAGTTCACAAGGCAGCTGTGTTCCACACTTTTTTAAATTCCGTTTGCCAATATCTGCGCGAAGAAAGACATGGAAAAAAACCATGACAATCGGCGGATTCTGACAGGTGAATTAAAATAGTAATCGAAGTACTCACCTCAATCTGGTCGCCTAGGTTTATCGTCAAAGCATCAACGACAGGGCGCACAGGCACCCAATAGTCGCCTTTGCGAACTTGGAGGCCCACGACATCATCCTGAAGGAGAACGGTTATTCCTCCAGGATCGGAGTGAGGGGACAGCCCATAAGTCAATTCCGGTTGTGGGCATACGGGATAATAGTTAACTCGAACAGATATCCCAATTCCCTCCTCGCCTCCAAAAGCTTCATTTAGACCGTCCGGAGGCAGGCCCAGGTTTTCACGAAACACAGACAGCGAGGTGTTACAGAGTTGCGTTGTTCCTTCGCAGTACTCCTTCATTATACTCCTGTGATATCGACACACACAAGCAATAATGAAATTTCCAGAGTACCTACTGAAACACCAGTTTGAAAACACAAACAAGAGAAAAATAGCACTTCCTGTTTTATCTTGCAACCCAACCGATAAACATCACTTCCACTCTGACAGTCAGGATAAAAATAAAGAATTATATAGATTCCGTAATGAAACTTGTAAACGCGCCATTGACTCCATATAGAAGCATGCAAGTGGAATTTTGAATGCGAACGAAGAATGAAATGCAAACTTGAATGGAAAGGGAGTTCCTGCATCACCTGTATTCATCCGGATTGGATGGCCATCTGTCCTCCTCTCATATGGGGAGAGGCAAGTAGTTGTGATAATAGTAATCCCCCCAGTCGAGAATCGCACCTTTCTGCACACCAGTTCGACTACTGTTGGGTATTTTTTTAACGGGAAAATACCAAAACCATACAAATTAAACATCACACAGAGGCAATGCTCTGTTTCCTTTGTTCCAGGACCTTATGCACAGGGAAGCCTTTTAATAAAAATTGACTGAACAGAGTATTACACAGCGATAAAATCATTTCCATTCATTAAAATATAAAGCCTGAAACAACATTCATCCTCTTTGCTGAGAGGGATTCACCAAAATTACTTTCACCCATCAAAACTCTGTTTTCACCTGAGAAATTACTGTGGTGGGTTTACTGCAGTAAAACCCATTTTTACATTTGCTGGTGTAAAACTATTTTTACACACACTGGTGTAAAAATATTTTACACATACAGTAATCTTTACATTACATTCACAATCTCAAAAAAAATACCTGAGCGCTCTTTTCATTTGCATTTCAATGCAAATCCAACCTATAAAAAAAAACTTACTGTGCATTACAAAATGGTCAACACATATAATCTATGCACTGCTGTGCGTTTCTTCTTGCAAAAACAAACACCTTTTCTCTCTCACACTGCTCGCATTTCATTACAATGAGGAACTAATTTTTATGCACTGCTGTGCAACACTTCAAATTCTACATTCCCCTTCTGCATTCCTCCTTTTATTCATGTGTGCGTGTTATCAAAATGGTCTGCGTATTGCTCCCATTTTTACTCTGCCCCCTATCCTCTTTTCACACACTACAATACAAAAAAAATACACCACGAGCAGCCACTACAACACATTGACTTTTTCAACACATATAAGAGAGGGTGCGGGCTTACATAATATATATAAAACATATAAAAAAAACTTATATCAAAACGTGCCCATAACTATGTTAAATGTATGGGACGTATGCCCATCACAATATTAAAGGCCGCCACCAAAAATTACGTACAACCACCAACTCCATTAATTCTTCCATTCTCGGCGGTCAACAAAAAAAAACAAACACTCCACGCAAAATTAATTCGCTGCAGGCCCGTGCACCTTCAAAGATCGACGGCTGAGGACGCGCGAGGAGATCGGACGGCGGAGGTTGATATCGGAGGGCAGTTTGCCACCGAACTTTAGCCTCCAATGAGTTTCGTTGGCTGATGTCATGCGGGTGACACGCGTCACCTCCATAGTTTATCGGAGCCCAACAATACGGAAACCACCTTTATGCAAAAGCGGTGCGATATGCCCTGGGCGGTTTTGTGGTTTCGTTCGGTGGTTTTTGGATGCAGCGTGTTGACTGAGTCGGCTGCCATCGTTGTCCCTGTCCGCCTGCAGTTGGAATTAACATTCCAACACTCCCCTTTAATTTCAACTGTTGGGCATTCAATCTTACCCAAACACTTCCTCACATAGAGGGATTCACCAACACTGCTGTTACAAAGACATCTTCCTCACATAGAGGGATTAACCTAAAACTGTGCTTAAGAGCACCTTCCTCATGACAGAGGGATTCACCATAACAATGTGCTGAAGAGCACCTTCCTCTTTAATAGAGGGTTTCACCAAATGACTGCTTCAAATGCAGTTCCAAAACAAACAATCATTGCACTGCTGTGTGTGCAAACTCATTACAATGTTCTTTTATGCTGCTGCATATTCTCTGCTGCATTGTTGTGCCATCTTCTTTACTGTGTCTATCCCACACTGCTGTGTCTACACTTGCACTGCTTCTGCACTTTTCAAAGACAAAATACTCTGTCTTTTCTGGAACAATTACTCTGTCCCACCTCACAAATTTACACTGCTGTGTGTAAACATTTCTTACATTCACTGCTGTTGCATATATTGCATTTCAATTCAGTGAACAACAAATTCATTACATTTACCTTTACTGCTGTAAAGAAAATTTCTTTTGCATGTGCTGTTGTTCAAAACTTCTTGCTGCTGCATTTTTCACATTTGCATTGCTGTGTGCTTCTCCTTCTTGCCATCATGCTGCTACCCATAACTTCTTGCTGCTGCATTTTTCATATTCACTGCTGTCCATACCCATAACCATAGACTGTCATCCCTGGGTTTTTATTTGCTGCTGCGTTGCCTCTGCAATTTGCACTGTCGCTGCCTTTTGTTTAATCATGCTGCTGTGCCCATACTCTTGGCACTTCATTCTCCACACAAAAAATAACACAGGCTGCTGCCTTTTCTCATGCACCCTTGCTTCACACAATCTTAGTCTTCATTTTTTTTACACAATGCACTACTGTGCAATTCCTTTGGCTTTCTGCTGCCATACACATTCTTATACATCCAGTGTGAATTAAAAATCTGCTGTCCCTGTTTTTCTTTATGCGTTTCTTTGCATGCTCCATTGCATATGAAGAAAAACATTACATTTTTTTACTGCTGTGTAACAAAAATTTCATTGCATTCTCAGCCACTGGGCATTTACGCTCTGCTGCGTTTTGCCTTCTTCTCATTTTCTTCTCACTGCTTTGCATTTTCATTCCCAATACAAAACATTTCATCTGCTGTGCATTACACTCATTCTGCTGTGAGTATATTCTCTCACATTACATAGAAGGAAACTACCTTCCATTGCTATGCATTTCAATGCATGTGCTCCATAACAAAAAAAGTTTAAACTGCTGTTCATTCTAATCCATGTGCTCCAAAAAAAATTTCCAAACTTCTGTCTTATGTTCTATCTTCCCACTGCTGTGAGGGTCTCCATGCTTTGCATTTTTCTCTTATCTCGCTGCTGCTCTTTACATTTCAGCGCTGCCATCTTTTCTTCTTTATGCATTTCTGTGCATATTGCATAAAAACAAAGCAAAAACAATGCTGATTTCATCACTGCTGCATATTACCTTTCAGAGGGATTAACAAAGATTTCATTTGCAACTGCTGTGCTGCAATACTTCCATCATCAACAAATGACTGTTAATATAGTTCAGCAAATAAAAAATTACAAGCTCCCCTTTAATGTGTGCTTTATCTTCTTTCAGCAGACTCTTCTCAAAATAAATTTAGATCAGTTGGGGAGTTCAAGGGATTTTCAGATTGTCTTTCCTTCTTTCTCCATACTTGTGTAACTTTCTTCTTTTGCATAGGTCTAGCTTGTGCAAGAGCCCATGTTAAGTTACAGTCTCGTGCCATATGCCCAATGTTATGACACTTGAAACATTCAACATTGTTCATGAATAACATTTCATGATTTCTTCTAAAATTGTTTCTTGGAGGTTGTTGAAGACCACAACATTTATCTTTATGAAATGCTCCACAGTCTTTTGCCATTTGACCAAAGTTTGAACAAGAGTAACAATAACCAAAAAATGAACTTTGGTACCTGGGAGATGGAGATTTCCTTGATGCACTTCTGAAGCCTTGCTGCCTTGAGATCCTTTGATGATCACCATTGCCTCTTGCCTTTTTGACATCAGCTACATTTCTTCTTGAAGCTGGTTTTCTACTTGGAGCAGGATCTCTTCTATTGCCGCCTTCATTTTTCTCCTTGCCTTTGGTGGAACTAGGAGCATCACCATCTCTTTCTGGCTTCTTCACATCTCCTTTGCTTAAAGCATCCTCATCCTTGTTTGAGGGTTCAGCTACATACCCAAGTCCTGATTTATCAGATGGAAATCTGTGATAGCTGAGCATGTCATCCAAAGCTTGAGAGCTCTTCATGATCTTGTTCATCCCTTCAACCTTCTTCCTGAGGAGGACAATCTCTTCTTCTAACTTTTCACATTCATTATTTTTCTTTGCTAGTTGTCCCTCAGTTTCTTCCTTGCTACGAGTAGCTTCAGCTGCTACTATTTTGAAGGAGATAATATCTGTCTGCATTTTGGAGATTTCTGCTTGACTGCTTTCCATCTTCTTTTCAGCTTCTTGTGCCTGCTTCTTGGCTTCTTGTAGTTCGGACTTAAGGGAGGAGACCTCTACCTTGTAATGTCCAATCTCTTCCACAAGCTTATTCACTTTCTTGTGTCTTTGTTCAAGTTGACTTGTCAAGGCATCTGCCTGCTTCTTTGCTTCATTCAGCTGATTTGTCATGGATATGACTTCTTCATGGTGTTTCCTCTTGCATTGATCAAGCTCCTTCTTAAGCTTGGCAAGTTCTTCATCCCTTTCTCTTACTTGAAGCTTGATGAGGTCAAGCTTTTCATTCTCAGCTTCTATGATGGGTTCTTCTTGACTCATTGTCATGGTCAGTGCTCCCTTTGCATGAAGGTCATGCAGTCTGTCCCAAATATCCTTTGTTGATGTATATTTTCCTAGATTCCTCTTCACAGAATCAAGGAGTCCATCCAAGATTAGTTTTGATGCTTGTGCATCATACTCCATGGATTCTTTATCCATCTTGCTATCATCAATCACTGACTCCCAGACTTCAATCCCCTCAGACATTAGGAAAGCCCTCATCATTATTTCCCATACATCAAAGTTTCCATCAAACTTTGGGGTTTCAAATAAAATGTATTCAAATAGATTGTCTTCTATTTTAATAGAGGAGGGAGACACATTTTTAGCAGGCTTGGAGGCTTTCTTCTTTGACCTTGCCATTCTTATCTAGGCTTTAAATACTTGACTGTGTTTTCTTTTAAATCACTGACTGTTCCTTTAACAATAACTCAAAAACTTGAGAAATACCTGAATCCCTTTGTCTGAAACTTCACACTGCTGGAGAAGCTTTATTGCTGCTGCAACAAGAGTCTTTCCTTCAGCTTCCTTGACACTTTTAAAGAGCCTGAACCAGCTCTGTCACCATCAAAGAGCCTGGACTAGCTCCGATACCACTGTTGGGTATTTTTTTTAACGGGAAAATACCAAAACCATACAAATTAAACATCACGCAGAGGCAATGCTCTGTTTCCTTTGTTCCAGGACCTTATGCACAGGGAAGCCTTTTAATAAAAATTGACTGAACAGAGTATTACACAGCCATAAAATCATTTCCATTCATTAAAATATAAAGCCTGAAACAACATTCATCGTCTTTGCTGAGAGGGATTCACCAAAATTACTTTCACCCATCAAAACTCTGTTTTCACCTGAGAAATTACTGTGGTGGGTTTACTGCAGTAAAACCCATTTTTACATTTGCTGGTGTAAAACTATTTTTACACATACTGGTGTAAAAATATTTTACACATACAGTAATCTTTACATTACATTCACAATCTCAAAAAAAATACCTGAGCGCTCTTTTCATTTGCATTTCAATGCAAATCCAACCTATAAAAAAAAACTTACTGCGCATTACAAAATGGTCAACACATATAATCTATGCACTGCTGTGCATTTCTTCTTGCAAAAACAAACACCTTTTCACTCTCACACTGCTCGCATTTCATTACAATGAGGAACTAATTTTTATGCACTGCTGTGCAACACTTCAAATTCTACATTCCCCTTCTGCATTCCTCCTTTTATTCATGTGTGCGTGTTATCAAAATGGTCTGCGTATTGCTCCCATTTTTACTCTGCCCCCTATCCTCTTTTCACACACTACAATACCAAAAAAATACACCACGAGCAGCCACTACAACACATTGACTTTTTCAACACATATAAGAGAGGGTGCGGGCTTACATAATATATATAAAACATATAAAAAAAACTTATATCAAAACATGCCCATAACTATGTTAAATGTATGGGACGTATGCCCATCACAATATTAAAGGCCGCCACCAAAAATTACGTACAACCACCAACTCCATTAATTCTTCCATTCTCGGCGGTCAACAAAAAAAAACAAACACTCCACGCAAAATTAATTCGTTGCAGGCCCGTGCACCTTCAAAGATCGACGGCTGAGGACGCGCGAGGAGATCGGACGACAGAGGTTGATATCGGAGGGCAGTTTGCCACCGAACTTTAGCCTCCGATGAGTTTCGTTGGCTGATGTCATGCGGGTGACACGCGTTGCCTCCATAGTTTATCGGAGCCCAACGATACGGAAACCACCTTTATGCAAAAGCGGTGCGATATGCCCTGGGCGGTTTTGTGGTTTCGTTCGGTGGTTTTTGGATGCAGCGTGCTGACTGAGTTGGCTGCCATCGCTGTCCCTGTCCGCCTGCAGTTGGAATTAACATTCCAACAACTACCATATCCAACGTAAGTCCGGGGATCGTTGGCGTGTTTCTGTTTCTCCTCCAACAGCAGACAAAAGAACTCTCTCCACACCTCACGTACGGACATGAGAAGTTTCTCAGAAACTCCATTGTTAATAACTTGAAAGAATCCCCACTCTCTGCATGCATCTGATATGTCTTCCAAGGTCTTATTCTGGCGCTCGTCGTAGAGACCAGTGAGGTCTATGATGGGTATCTCTAACAGCCTCTGCTTTGGGGGCCTCTCGTAATCAGGCCTGATGTATTTAGATGATCTTGTACTTCTGAGATAATAATGGTCAGCGATTATGGCAGAGCCTCTAAAATAATTGTTTGGGGTTTTATTTTAATTTGGGAGACCAGTGGATGAAATAGATATAGGGTTGATGTGACTAATCTTTTGAATAATATCAATATCTCAAAGCGCTGCTATAAATATTTACATAGAGAAATAGTTTTATGATGATGAGGATAGACATAAAAGTAATATGATTGCCACACACTACTACACCAAGGGCACTTTTGTGACATTTTTTTGAGACAAAACAAATCTTTTGTCTCAAAAAAGTCTTTTGTCTCAAAAACTCATTTTTTATTTTATATTAAAAATTAATATTAATTGATTTGTCTCAAATATAAGGTTTAAGACAAAAATAGGTTGAGACAAAAATATTTTAAGACAAAACGTTATGTTTAAGACAAAAATAGTTTAAGACAAAAATATTTTAAGACAAAAGTAGTTTGAGACAAAAATATTTAAAGACAAAACTTTATATTTAAGACAAAAAAAATTTAAGACGAAAATATTTTGAGACAAAACTTTATATTTAAGACAAAAGTAGTTTGAGACAAAAATTTAAAGACAAAAATAGTTTAAGACAAAATTATTTTAAGACAAAAACAATTTAAGACAAAATTATTTTAAGACAAAAACAATTTAAGACAAAATTAATTTAAGAAAAAACTTTATATTTAAGACAAAAGCATTTTGAGACAAAAATATTTTAAGACAAAACTTTATATTTAATACAATGACCACTTTAGATCAAACCTATGTTTATGCTTTTATCTTTACATAGAATGTGTTATCTTTGGGCATGGGGGTAATCAGTCTGTGCCCAATAGTACGCCATATGCAACCAATGGAAATACATTCAAGTGAGATTTCATAGGCATGCCACTAGGCTCAAATACACACGACCTTACCCAATGACACATTTTCCTTTTTGTTCTAGTTACTAACTGAACCAACCATGGATCTTCATTCAATTCCCTAAGTAGATTTCATATACCAACGATATTTAGGTTGACATAACTATAACTAGAACCTAGATCAACTAAAATGGAAATAACTTGGTCATGCAACTTACCTTCCCTCTTAATAATGGATGTCTATTGGTCTGCTTGGTAGTTGTCCACTACTACATAAACTCTCGGCATGTTCTGAGCTATATCACCTATTGTCCAAGCTTCTTGAGCACTATAGATCTTTGGGCCAACATTTTGTTGATGTGGATAATCCCTTCTTCTATGATGTTCACCAGAAATCCAACATTTTAGTGGCTCTCATCCCTCAAACTTGGTCTACTCTAGTGCTAGTTGTTGCACATTTTCCTTAACAACAACGTTATATTTTTTGTTGAAATTGGTTTACAGGGGTTGGTTGCTTACCTTCCCTATCTTTTGAGTTTTTCTTGGGCTAATTTCTCTTATTTCTAGCATTGTCCTTTTCCTACCATTTTCCCTCGATCTCTGGCCTACATTTTTCTTGCTCATAATAGTGCTTCAGCGTTTTTATGGCATCCTTCAAATTTAGTTGTTCCATAAACTTAATTTTATCTTTGAATGCCACATGAAAGCCACTAATGAACCTTTGAATCTTTGCTTTCTCATGATTGAGATATGGTACATACCTCAATAGCCATAGGAACTTCGTGATGTATTCCTCATCTAATAATGGCCCCATCTTGAGTTCATAGAACTCCTTTTCATTTCCATCATAATAGTGTTCAGAAAGATATTGCTTTGTGAATAACTTTTCAAATTTTGTCCAAGTCAACTCCCTCTCAACAATCACTCTAACATTCTTCAGATCTTCCCACCATATATTTGTTTTTCCCTTCAAGTTGCAGGTGGCAACTCTAGCTTTCATATTTTTAGAATAGTTATGTATTCTAAAAAACTTCTTCATGTCCAACAACCAAGATTTTTCATCCTCTACCTTCATCATATCCCCATCAAATGTGAGTGGCTTGGCTTTCTTAAACTCCTTAGGTGTGTAATCATTTTCCTTTCTTCCTGGATGATGATGATGATGGTGATGATTAGAACAATAATAGTTCCTCCTAGTAGTAGAACTAGATGGTTTTTTAGCATGATGCACATCAATGTTGGCTCCTCCTCTTGGGGTGCTCATTGGTGCATCTCCCTTCAAGGTGTCCTAGCTTTTAGGCTTAATCCTCTTCCTAGAACTTCCACCATCTACTTCATTGGTATACTCCTCTCATATCTGAGGGCTCCTTCTATCTCTATAACTGACCCTCATCTCGGATTGCCTCTACCTCTGCAAATCTAAAAGACTTTTCATAATAACTGCATTTATCTTAGCTTACTTCTCTTCAGCTCTCACTAGCCTCTTATTATCTTCCTTGAAGCTTCTAACTTTAGCCCTTAGGCTTCGTAGGGTATCCATCCAATCTAAAGAGTGAATCCCTGCCCCTTGGTTAACTGATATTTCCTCTTCATTCACCCTGACCTCTTCACTTCCATAATGAGACTACTAAGAACTATACTGGATCATTCCAGTCCTCATTTCTACTTTGGCTTTGTCTTATACTACTTATGATGTGCTTTCAATCACACATGCTATTAGACAATGTAAATAGATAAATAAATACATAGTTATGGGCATGAATTTGATGCTCATGGAGTTGCCATGGTAATCCCTGCTGTAACAAGGAAACCAAATTAACATACTCGTGATGTTCAATATCTCACATGCATCAATTACAATTCAAGTAATTTAAGTTGTTAGTGCATAATCATTAAAATAAATAACCAATTATATATAGGTTCCTACCCTTATAGAGGTGCCATAACAATAAACCTACAACAAAATAACCATATTAGCACATAACTATACCAATTTACCATCTAAAGTTTGTAGGCCAGCCAAATTCATAATTTATTACAACTAGAAATATGTTTAGTCATGTTGATTGCTAAACTTTTTGTTCTTCCAACATGTCACATAATGAATAATTCCCATTTAGGTATGTTATTAATTTATTTAGACTATCTTTTAACACCTAACATCTCGCTTAGGTAATTTCCAAAAATCATCACTTGCTCATAATGATCCAGTCCAAGTGTTGAACCTGGATGTTCCAATACCACTTATGCAACCCCATCCTACCCTTTTCTCCAGTGGAATGGGTTGTTACTGAAAATCCAACCTCTCTGGTTCAACTAGAGGAGTGGGATATTGGTTTGATAGTATTCATTATTTTATTTTTGCATAGGAAAATGGGTGTGTGTGCGTGTGTGTGTATTTATCTAAACATTTATTTATCAACATATAAATAATATTTATGATTGTCACATCACTTTTCACATCACGTCACTAGTCACTACCAACTATCTCCCCGCTAATTTGATGGTTCTTGTTCATCGATGCCTTGTTCCATGTGTTGTGTCGATGCAACTTGAACGACCAATAATTCTAGCAGGGATCAGTGCAATCAGGGTTCAAGCTCATGGCTCTACCCCCCACATTGAGTAGCCCTCGTCTCCTCTATCAGATCCGATGGATCAAGAGAATTGTTCCACCCCCACTTCCCTTCCTGGTGATGTCACAAGGGAGGGGTGTCGCAACATGTGGGTTGTGGGCCTTATCTTTGCCCACCCTGCCACTGATTGGTCCATGAGGGATGGTCTAGGGTGCCTGTTTTGGTAAAGTCACCCTTCCCTTTCCCAATCATAATATGGTGTGATATGAGCGTGCTAATTAGAATCCTCCATATCTAGGTCTTTCCTCCTACCAAGGGAATCAACATGTCTAATTAATTTATATGTTGGTCCACTTTGTTGCAATTCTCTACGCCAACCTGGCCCTTTAAGCATGGGTTCATTTTTTCATTTGTTTCATAGGTTCTGCAATCTAGGACATCCACACCAACATTTTTTCATGGCCTTTATGGGTCGTTATCCCTTACTAGTTCTACCCCTCCTGAGCTTACGATCAAACTTATCTTCCAAAGCCCACTGAAGTTGTAAAATACCAAAAGGGGCTTGAGGAGATCAACACTCCTCAATGATCTATGGGCCAAGGCATACCCTCAGGGTTGTAATTTCATAACTAGAAGCACTATGAAGCTTGGCGAAGACCTCCATGACTATTGAAAATGCAAGGCTACAAGAGCCTCTAATCTAACGTCGACAGTTAATATGTTTTAAAGAGGATGACATCCTTGGCATCAACTCATGCCTCATAAACGCATGTACATCCATTTATATGTATGCAAAGACCATGTCAACAATTTGTGTTCGATGTAACTGTTATTCTGTAATAAAAGGATTCGTATACTAAATATTATGGTGGTAGAATTTGGTTCTTATGGGAAATTTATATGCCTTTACTCTGTGCACCATTTTATTGTTTATTATGTGATAATCTGGTTCAATTGTATGGGTACTATTTCCAGTTCTTTAACCTTTTTCTTAGCAGGTTAATTAGTCATGTTTAGAAATGGTACTATCACATATTTCAAAGATATAATAATTTAAATTAGAGAAGAAGTATACCATGTTCAGCACAATCATGAGTACCATTCAGCCTAGAACACAATACATATTCATTTCTCATATACAAGTGATTTCAATCCAAGAGTGTAACACATGATTAATGGCGTTGCAATGCATAAGAGCACTTATCTCATGATGCTTTGGGAAATTGAGTTTGGGATGAGGACTCTCCACCCAACCTTAGCAAATTATACCTAAGGTAACTTGCAACTATCATCCTTGAGCCAGATTTTAGAGAATGAGGGGCTTGGTTCAAGGATAAAACACCAACTTTCAGTTGAAACAGGGACTCTAGAGGACCTCCCTCCTACACCCACCAACCACTCAGCAATCCAATGGAAGCACAGGGATTTGAAATGCCCAATACCTTCACTCAAAACATACCAAAGGAATCTTGAGAGTAAATATCCACCCTTAAACAAAACATAGTGGTTCCACTCACTTAAGGGAATCCAGAGCCCAATGTAAATCAATAGCAGGAAGTTTTGAGAGTCTCTCCATCTAGGAATTGAAGGACACAATCCTCCATCTACACCACTGAGGGAATCCAGAGAAAGTCATCTCCATCCAATGGCTTTACAGGGGCTCGAGAGGCATTGTTCCTCACCAAGGACAACCACTTGTTCACCAATATTTCAAACCAAAAACATAGTTTATTGCAATTCCTCCCTCTTCTTGTTCAATTTTGAATCTTATATGTTGAACGAGTGAGTGGATAATTCTGTCTCTTCCTGATTGAATGAGAGAGGGTGTATCTAAAAAATGAGATTGAACCCCTCTCATTTATCTCTTGTCTTCTCTTCTGTGTTGGGATTGATTTTTTTCATTGCTACTAGCACAAACAACTTCATTAATTTAGTTCTTCTTTCCTTGTAAATGTTTCTCAAGGAAACATGGTCTGCCTACTTCCTTCCAACCCAAATTAATTTCTTGACTAGTCCATTAAGGCTCACCAGCTATCTATTTAATGAGTGTACCAAAAATAATTTAGATTTCTGCACAAGAAACCCATTGACATCCCAAGAAAGCAACCCCCTCTTAGCTCTTTAATCTATGTCCTTTACTCAGATCCCTTTTTAATATTTAATTTTTGTAAACATGTATACAATGTCTTTTACGAGAGAACCATGGTTGGGGATGTCACAGGGTTTTCGAGAAAAATACTTTCAAATATGAAAGGATGATTCTTAGGGGTGGATTTTATGTATAACTCTATACATATTAGTTAATGATTTGACCCTACATGTTAGGGTCCAACCCTAACCCCTTTATTTATGTAATAAACCCAATAGGGTTGAGTCATAGTCATAGTTAGTTAAAGAGTCAATAAAGCCCGTATTCATAATTGTAAGTGGTTAACCCTCATTTAAGAAAGGAACCACGGTTAGTTGCAAACAGGCCATAATTAATAAATAAAGTGGTTAACCTATGTTATGCAAAGGACCACTAGTCGTTAGGTTGTTGAATGTCATTTAGCTATAAATAGTCATAGTTATAAGGGAAAGATCATCGAGTCTTATTTTGTAATCGAGCTATGCTCTGTTGGAGGTTGCCCCCTTGAAGAGGCAAGTGAACATTGCTTTTATCTCTGAATAATAAAATACTTGCTATATTTATCATTTTATTATGTGTTCTGGGTTGTATTTCTTTGCATATTTGGTATTCTGGAATTTCTTGCAGGTCAAGAGCATAACAAGCGGTATCAGAGCACTTTCTAGGTTCGTGGTACCTCCATTTTTGCAAAAAAAAAAGAATTAGGCCAGAGACGTGTTCTGGCATCTTTAAACCACGAGATTTGTCGTTGAACACATAAACATATGGATTTGGGGAGGCATGCACGTAGGAAATACAAGAGGTGGCCACGCTTGTTGGACTCCCTTGTAACCCCTGTGGGTACCCCTTCGAGTAGTACTACATTAGATAGAACCACGCATGGACTACACTTCCACATACCCTCTGGGTATATCGAAAGCCCCCTAGGCTCAATTGAGACCTGGCCTTAGATAAGCCATCAGTTGTCTTGCTGCTACAGTACATTGAGAACAGTACTTGAGGAGATTACTTGTGCGTAAGATAACGTATTTAGGTAGTATGGCTAAGGTTACAGTTGATCCTCCTTAGTTAACTCCCTGAAATATTGGGCCGAGTATTATTGTTGGAACCTTATGTATATTGCGATCTATAGCACCTGACAATCCTTTGTGACCATAGTTCCCTCAGCTCTCTGAAGATCGCCCATTATCTTATATGCCAGATCAGATCCACCAGTTGAGGTTCTACCGTAGCAATACAATTCAGATATAGGTCCTCCCCAGGATGCTTACAAGAGACTTAGCCAATAAGATTCAGGACAAGGAGCTGATCACAGTGGTTCCATTCACTAGTCAGCCTCATTTTTCGGGCAGTCCCAAATTTTTTCGGAGTGACTTCAAGTGACCAAGATTTGTGTATGGTAGAAACCAGAGCTCAAGTCATGGCCAATTAGAAGATCAAGTGCCTTGAATCAAGGTTGGATTCGTTCAAGGAACCACTGGAAGAAATTTCAAAATTGCTTCAACTAGTCACCAAGAGCATGACAGGGTATCATCAGGAGGTGCATAGTATTGATGAACACCTCGAAGGAGAATATAGCCATCATATTCACTTCCATGGAAATCACCAACATTCCGACCCTCGACCACCCAAATTGGACATGTATAAATTTGATGGCTCTAATCGGGCAGTATGGGTAGCACAAATAGAAAAATATTTCACCCTGAATGATATCCGCGATTATCAAACTAAACTATGTGTGGGAGCCCTTTACTTGGACCAAGAAAGATGGCAATGGTGGTAGTGGCATGTGAAATGTTATCCTAGAAACATAAGGTGGCAGGTGTTCTCAAAATCCCTTTCTTAATTGTTTCGAGTTGTTTCAGAGTGGTTCCAACTTCATTCAATTTTGAGAAAGTCAAATTTTAGATCCCATTCAAAACTTAGTGGTTATTGATTGAACCGCTTCTTTATAATGAGTCCTAGACTTTGACTTCCAATTTTTTAGGTGCAGTTATTGCATAATCATATTCCTCATGAGACTTTGCAACAGAAGTTGATCTTTAATCCATTGCAAGCACTTGACCTAGCTTAGGGAACCATCAGCTACCCCTCCCAAGTTGCACCTCAACATTGAAATTTTCTTTTTCAATAGACATTCATTTTATCCATTAGATCATTTCTTCCACTGTGACAGTCCAACAACACCCCTGCCAGCATATGCTTGACAATCCATCTCATCTTTATTGCTATCTTATAAACACTCTTAAATCTTGTGTCTCCAATATAAATGAGGAAGAACCAGAAAGGGCCTTCTTGGCCCTCTTCACAACCCACAATATGTTTAGCTTCTCTCTTGTGCTTACAATCTAGTCTTCTCGTAGCTTCGGAATGGTGAATCTTAAACACAGTCTCATGATGTCCATTCAGGGAAGCATAATTCACCCTTTGTTTGAATCAAATTACCCCCCTAGCATTCCCTTTACCTTTACATGCAGGCATATATTTTCCTTCTGGATGATTGTTAACCTTCCCATCTCTATTTCACCTCCCTCTCCTACCCTCATGAACCCGATAAGCTGAATTTAACCAATCTCAATGTATCTGAGATAAACAATCCATCCAACTTAGGAAAGGGCCTTCCGGAAGCAATCAAGATCAAAGTGGACCAATGGACCCATATTCAGCCGCTGGACTACGAACAAATCCCGTTCAAATGTAAGGTATGCCATGAATATGGTCATTTTGCTAATAGGTGTAGTAAAGTAAAAGAAAATGAAATGAATGAAAATGTTGAAGCCAGTGAAGACACATGGGAACAAGTCAAAAAAAGAAAGCAAACCCCAAATAGTCTGGCCCAAAACCAAAGCCTCCCCCAGAAATCCAAGCTGCATCCTTCTCCTCCCCTCCCATCTTGACTCAACCATTACCCTCTACATCAAACCCCTTCGAATCTTTGGAGGAAGAAGACCCCTCATCCCCCCACTCTCCTCCTGATCCCCAGGAACCCCCTCTCCCTGAAAGAAAACGCCAAGACACTATCGAATCCTCATTGCCTCTTACTATTTCCTCTCAGCCTCTTCTTGATCCTCCCCTTAACAGAATCACCAGAAGCTCATCTAAAGATCACGGGTGTTCTAGTGAACCCTCAAAGAAACCTGGCCCAGGCAAGAAATCTGCTAAGCAGCACAGGGATGAGAACGCACAAAAGGACATAGCAATGTGAATGCAAACAACCATAGAAACTTATATCTTGGGGCAACATGACAAAAAAGCAATCAACAAGGACCAAGGGGGATGAGCACCTCCCCGCATACTGCATATCCAATGATGAAAATATTATCTTGGAACATCAGGGGACTTGGGCACCCCTCTAAGGTAGCAGCCCTAAGGGATCTTATCATTTCTGAGACGCCGGGAATTATTATGTTACAAGAAACAAAACAAAACCACAAGGAAATGAATAAAGTCATTGAGCAGCAGAGACAATATAGAGGAAGCATTAGTGAGGCAAGAGGAGCCTCAAGAGGAATAGCAACAATTTGGAATCAAGGTATATGGAACTGTATTTCGGAAACAATAAATCAACACTGGATCAAAACAACTCTGGAAAATAAAGCAGATCAGCAAGCCATTATCATCTACAACATCTATGTGCCGAATCACTGCAGAGATAAGGATAGTTGTTGGCATGATCTAAAAGATAGTTTGGATGCAGAAGAGAACACTAACATTATTCTAGGAGGTGACTTTAATTTAATCTGACATGGTATCAGAGCACAGGTCCCAGAAATAGTGTAACTCCTGCTGTCCTGAGAGCTGCTGATACCTGAGCGTTTCTGCCTCTGTCCTGAGACTGCGCACTGTCCTGAGCCTGCGCTCCTCTGCCCTGAGCACTGCCAACGCGTCTGTCCATATTCCATAATGTTCACTGTCAACGCTGCCCCTCTCTGCGCATGAATACCTGACACTGCCAACGCTGCCCCTCCATGAATGTATCAGTTATATCGTCTTTTGCCGTTCGCTGAGTCTCTCTCTTCCAAATCTCATCAACAATCTTCCAGAGGAAGATCACCAAGCGTTGCGCCATAGCCGCTTTTCATTTCTCACCCAAACTGCAAGTTCACCCTCCCAACGCTCCTTGGGGACGCTTTGCCAGGCCGAAAGCTTACCCTTAATGCACTGCTGATTGATGGTTCTCTCATTCCCTTTTTTTATCACGAGATGTTGGTGCAGCTTCAGCTTGAGACCTTACCCTTACTCTATAATGGCATCGATATTCTTCTGAGAATTTGAACTTAACATGCTCTGAGGACCTGAGAGAGAAACTTGGGCATTTGCCAGTTCTCCCAAACCCGACAAACCGCAGTCCAGTCCCCAAGTTGCTCATCCGGAGGCCTATCTCGTCTCCCTCTTTGAGGACTCAAATCTCTGTGCCATTCACGCTAAGCGCTTCACCATTATGCCCAAAGATATTGAGCTCGCCCGCCGAATCAGAAGCGAGAAGGCTTGATTTATTGAATCTGAATTCATTCATTTTTTGTGCGGGTGTTTTACATTGTTTTACATTGTTGGAAGTTGTGTGGTATTTACATTGGGCAGCGGCTTTAGGTAGATCTGCACGGGCTTGAATCGACCTGCTCATAATCTTTACATCGGAGCAGATAGTGAAAATTTTGTTTGAACAAAGGTTTCTGACTTATCCGCGGTGTGTAGTAATTGAATCCGCTCTTTTAGAGGGATTAATTTTTCGTTTGTGTGTGGGGACGATTAGATTAACTCTTAACTCATGCGCAGCGGAAGCATGGTGTCCATGGTGCCCGGTGTATTTTCATATATGTCTCTATTTAAATGACAGAGATGTGAAATTGTTGTATGAAGAATGGTGTCAAATACATTTTCAAATGTTGTTGTTTCATATCCATTCATTTGATCTTCGTTTCTGTGTATATAACCCTCGGCGATGTCAACACAAGGTCAGGTCATCGCATACAAAGTTGTTGTTGCATGTTGATGTGGGTGTGACTGAGGTTCAACCTTTGATAATCTGTTCAAGCTTTGATAATCTTGATTTTGCAGTGCGAAATAACTCCAAAGAAGTAAATGACCGTGAAGGGCAGTGAGTTATACTGGCCCCTTCAGAAGGCAGTGTCTCCAATGGAAACGCGACTTTGTGTTGTTGCTTGTGTTTCTTGATAGGGTTTTGAACTGGAAAATGCAGCTATTTGTTTTATTATCAATGATTGATACTTGAATGGTAGAGTGAACATTGCTGTTGAATGGTAGAGTGAACATTGCTACGTATGGTAAAAAAAAAAAGCATTCAAAGTCATATCAGTCAGAGCATTTTATATATCAAAGCATTTGTGAGAGGTGATATAGTGATATTGCACAATTTTATAATTTTTGGTAATGCTGTATTGAAGCATAAAGTGATATAATATTTCAATGAAATTCTGATGCCTTCTGTCACATATTAGAGGGATTTAAAGGCTGTAAAGTGAGGATTTTTAGCAGAAGTAATTTTTATCAGCAAAATTATTTTTCTATCAGCATAAATAATTTTTGTTACAGTATGCATTCAAGAGAAAGAGGAAAATATTTTAGAGGCAGGGGGGGCAGACATTCCCAAGCAGAAAAAACAGATCTACATTGCATTCGCTGCAAACGAAATGGATCACATGATGCTTCTACATGCAAGCTACCATGGGAAAAGATTGAGCAGAAAAGAAATCAGCAGAAAGATAAAACTGATGACACAGACAAAGGTAAAGCACCTGAATCCGCTCACTATATTGAGGCACAATGTAACATTGGAGTAAATGAAGATTTGTTTAATGCTTCACTTGCTTCTTCGAAAAATGACTGGTTGCTTGATTCAGGAGCAACCTGTCATATGACTCATAGGAAAGAATTTTTTGAAGATTTCACTGACAATGTTGATGAAGCAGTATACTTTGCAGATCAGTCAAAAATCAAGCCATCAGGGCTTGGCACAATCAGGCTTAAACTGCCTGGTCTTCCAGATTTTCTTCTGGATCATGTTCTATATCTCCCACAACTCAAGAGAAACTTGTTGTCCCTGGTCCACATCCGCGAGCAAGGTCACTCCATTCATATGTTTGATGGAAAGCTTGAGGTAAGAAAGGCATCTGACCATTCACTTGTCATGAGGGGTATAGAAGAAGAAGGACTTCTTAAACTGCAAGGAACCTCTGCTCATGCACAACATTTTTCATATATTTCTCATCATGAAGAAGGTACACTTCCATCAAGTTTATTATGGCATGCTAGATTTGGACATTTAAACTATGATAGTCTCCGCTTGTTGAAGAAAAATGGTGTTGCTGGTTTGCCTACAATTCCTAGAAAACATAAGCAATGTGATGCTTGCATTCTAGGAAAGCATAGCAAACAGTCTTTTCATGATTCACATTCAAGAGCACATAGGAAGCTTGAACTCATTCATTCAGATTTATGTGGTCCAATGCATGTTTCTTCTGCAAATGGAAATAAATATATCATGACATTTATTGATGATTACACCAGAATGTGTTGGGTTTATTTATTGAAGAACAAATCTGATGCTTTTCAAACATTCAAGAATTTTCATAAATGGATTGAAAATGATGCACAATCTCATATTGGGTCTATTTGCACTGATAATGGAAAAGAATATACATCAAATGAATTTGAACACTATCTTCGCCAACATGGGATTAAACATCAAACAACTGTGCCTTATAATCCTCAACAGAATGGTGTAGCTGAAAGAATGAACAGAACAATTTTGAATATGGTACGATCCATGCTTTTCTTCAAAAATGTAAAGACAATGTTTTGGGCTGATGTTGTTCTATGTGCTGCATATATAAAGAATAGATGTCCATCTAGTGCTATAAGAAACAAGACTCCTTATGAATTGTGGTATGGACATGTTCCTTCGGTAAAACATCTCAGGATTTTTGGTTCCACCTGTTATGCTTTAATACCAAAGGTACATAGAAACAAACTTGGTGCTAGAAGTCGTAAGTGTATCTTCCTGGGGTATTCAAACACATCTAAAGCATACCGCCTCTATGATGAAGTAAATAAAAAGTTTGTTTTATCTAGAAATGTCATTTTTCTTGAATCATCCAAATCTGACAGTGTTGTTGAGCGGCAACTTGATCGCTTGGATAAATTCACAAAACCGAAATCATTTCAAGAGTTTGATAATCAGATTCCACATATTGAAGGGGGGATTCCTATACTAGATCAACATGTGGAATCTTCTTCTGAAGAACAATCTCCCCTGCATGACACTCCAACAACGGATGATGCTTTAAGTGATGTAATTGATAGAATTGGGAGACTCAATCTTGATTCAGACCCAACTCAATCAACAGAGCAGCCTGGACCATCTCAGAAAGGTCCCCCAAAATGGCTGACAAAGACACTTGAAAGTGTTCATCCTGATGAAATTGGAAAAACAGGAACCAGAAATACAAACCGACAAGATGGAGGTGATGTAGATAACTCTAATTCACCTGTTGATATGGATGTTACTTATGATTGTGAATTGAACTTGTCTACAGATTTTGAACCAACTTCCTTCAAAGAAGCTGCTTCTCATGATGAATGGAAAGAAGCGATGCAGAAGGAGTATGATGCCCTCATAAAGAATGGCACTTGGAAGCTGGTTGATCCTCCATTTGGAACCAAACCAATTGGCTGCAAGTGGGTCTACAAGAACAAGTACAAAGCTGATGGCTCACTTGACAAGCACAAAGCTAGGCTTGTGGCAAAAGGTTTTGCACAGAAGGAAGGGGTCGATTATGAGGAAACTTTTGCCCCCACAACAAAATGGGCCACCATCCGGACACTCTTTGCACTAGCTGCTCAGAACGGTTGGAAAGTCCATCAAATGGATGTAAAAACTGCATTCTTGAATGGAGATCTAAAAGAGAATGTTTTTATGTCCCAGCCTGAAGGATTTGCTATGAAAGGACATGAACACAAAGTATGCAAACTTGTGAAGTCCTTGTATGGCCTCAAACAAGCACCACGAGCCTGGTATGAAAAACTAATTGAGCATCTTCTGAAACTCAACTTCAATCATTTTGATCTTGATGATGCAACTTTATTTATCAAGAAAGTTGGCAAAACAATTGTATATCTTGTGGTATATGTAGATGATCTTTTAATGACAGGGAACAATGAAAGCTATATTGCATCCATAAAGAAAGAATTAGGAAAAAAATTTTAAATGACTGATTTGGGCTATGTTCATTACTATCTTGGCATTGAAGTAACCCAACATCCAAAGTCCATATTTCTTTCTCAAAAGAAATACATTGGAGATTTGTTAAACAGATTTGGCATGACCGAGTGCAATCCCCTTTGTACTCCAATGGAACAAAACTTGAAGCTCACATCTATTGAAGGAAAGGAATTTGAGGATGCAACAAAGTATAGACATCTTGTAGGAAGTCTCATCTACCTCACTACTACCAGACCAGACATTTCATTTGCTGTTGGAATCCTCTCCAGGTTTATGCAAAAGCCTTGTGAGGGACATTGGTCTGTTGCAAAAAGAGTTCTAAGGTACTTGAAGGGAACTCAAGACCTTGGAATCAAGTATACACAGGTGGACGACTTCAACTTGATTGGATACTCTGATTCAGACTTCGATGGAGACAAAGAAACAGGGGTATCTACTTCAGGATATGCTATGAGTCTTGGATCAGGAGCTGTCTCCTGGAGATCACGCAAACAATCAGTACCAGCAGATTCCACAACAGAAGCAGAATATGTGGTAGCAGCTGAAGCAACGAAAGAAATTGTGTGGCTCAGGAAAATTCTTGAAGATTTGCAGGTAAAACAAATACAATCAACTCCACTCATGATTGATAACACATCTGCAATAAAGTTGGCCAAGAACCCAAAGTTCCATGATCGTACTAAGCACATCAATACTAAATATTATCTGATCCGACATCATGTTGAGGCCAAAACAATCCATCTCCGTCATTGTTCCACAAACGAGCAAATTGCAGACATCTTCACCAAAGCGCTTGGAAGAGAAAAGCTTGAAAGATTCAGAACGATGCTTGGACTCACCAACATCCCTTCAGATTAAGGGGGGGAATGTTGACACCTAATCCGAAACGGATGGGTGAACTGGACAGTCATCAGGAAGATGAACTGATCCATTGTATTTATGTATATAAATATGAGTTAGCTAATGAATAATAATATCAGTTTTCTCTCCTGCTCATTTTGGAGTTACCCTGGCCTGACACCTCCAAGCCAATGAGAAAAGGGGAGGTAGTTTTATGCCTGATCCATATAGAATACAGTTGGAAAATATCATGCAGGAGCATGATCTTATGGATGTCCCTCCAAAAAACCGTAGATACACCTGGAACAACCACATGATGGGTGTTGGTAACTTCATGGAGCGGTTGGACAGAATTCTCATCAATATTACACTTCTCTCTACTTTCTCCATCAGATATGATAGCATTCTAACGTGCTCTGCCTCCGACCACTTCCCAATAACTCTAATGCTGGAAAATCATAGGCCACTTGGGCCCATTCCATTCAAATACAGTTCTCTCTGGAATGATATACCAACAGTTGCAGGAATTGTTTACAGCTCTTAGATCCAACATGTGGAAGGCTCTCCCGGTTTCATTTGGGAAACAAAAATACGGAAAACAAAACAAGCCATCAAAGAATGGGCTAAAACAAAGTATCAACAACCAGAGAAGGTAAAAAAAGAAATTAAGAACAATCTGGAGAGTATCCAAAGACCAATAGAGGATAATGGCCTTTCCCAAGAGAACAAACAACAGGAAAATGAACTCTACTTACAACTATACTGAGCTAACAGAGAAGAGGAAACAAAATGGAGGCTCAAGTCGAGACAGTTATGGTTACAAGGGGGTGACAAGAACTCAGTTTTTTTTCATAAGTAAACAACAGCCAGAAAGATAAGGAATAATGTTAGCTCCATCCTAGATGCAGAAGGTGATAGACAAAGGACTGAGAAAGCCATTTGAAGAGCTGTTACAGATCACTATCGGGACTTGCTATAGATAGGCTTAGGATTTCTTTCATTTTGCTTGCATTTAGATTTAATTCTACATTCCTAGAAGTCCTCTTATACAAGGGGAAAAGTTTAGTTGTGGCTTGGCTGAGCCCCAAATCAGCTTAATGATCACATTCTTGTGTGATCAGTAAGAGCGTTGATCTGACGTCTCTTCTCTATTGGTAAGTAAAAGGCATACTTTAAGCCATTAGCGATAGAAAGAAGGTAATTGGACCTAGTTTAACCAGTTAGAACCACCATTTCAATTGAAAATGAGCTGCTTTAAGTTCTCGGCTAGGTGGTCTTCCTTATAATGTTGAGGCAGAGAATTTCGAGCCTTCAATAGGTACACATACACAACTCACAACTATCGTGTGTACTCTCCTTGGGTTGGAAGTGTTATCACCCTAAAATCTTTGTCTCTAAGCTTTGGTAAGTTGCCTTGTTTCTAATCATAGTCTTATAAGTTTTGAGTCAGCTCATCACAATTAGTGTCATTCTCATTTATAAACCCTTCTTTTAGTCATGGTGTTAAAGGGTCTCTAGGTCATGTCACGCTTTAAGAGTTAGGTCATAAGGTTAGAAGTCTTTCAAGGTCATATCTCTTTTCCATCAAAGTTTGACAGCCTCATTCAATGTCCTAGAAGCCTCACCATGTGTTTAGAAGACATATCTCACATAATTTCGGAGAAATTTTGAAAATAGCTACGAATCTACGTTTTCGTAGTGTAGACAGTGTAAAAATCCTGTTTCGCACTACGAAATCAGTGTTTTCATAGCGCTACGAAACCCCTGTAGCAGCCTGTTTCAGCAGAAAAAACTGTTTTACTAGTTAACTTCCAGAAGCTTTCCAGAGCAGCTGAGAACTCAATTTTTCCAACTGAAAGAGGTTTTTCTTCCTAACATGTTGAGTTACAAAAAATTCTTTCATTTTCTTCAAATCCATTCTGATCTGGGAGAAATGAAGGACCAAAGTTGCGCTACGAAACTGCTGTAGGTGCAGTTTTTCATCTCCTGTTTTACACCTGTTTTTCAAAGACTCATTCTGGGCGGTAGAAAATATGTTTCAAAAAACCAAGAGAGGTTTTTGTTAAGCACAGATTGATTCACAAAAACCTCCTTCAGTTTTTCTAAATACATTTTTTACGAGAATTTATGACCTCTGTCCCAAGACCTATTTTTCAGCCAGAACAGAGCAAGGGACAGTTTCCTGTTTGACACGTGTTTTTCAAGGACAGTTTCTGGACAGCTGGAGAAATGTTTTACAAAACTAGGAGAGGTTTTTGTTTTGGACAACATGGGATACAAAAACCTCTTTCAGTTTCGTAAAATGTGTCATGGATGAAGAGATAAAGGCTCTGTCCCACGTGCCAGTTTTCAAGTATCTAATCCTAAAAACAGGGAAACATGTTCCCTAATTTCTAGGGTTTGTCTAGGGTTTGTCATCAGCAGTTGGGTGACCACGTGGGAGGCTTCATCAAATTCGACTTCATGGAGTGTTAGGTGTCAAATAATGTTTTAAATGTTTAGATAAGTTTGTTGTAATCATAATAATGAGTTACACTCCTAGTTGTATTAGGTCACTAGCACTCCTAGTTAACAGCTAGTTCTAATTAATGGTTTGTTTTATGGTTAGAATAGGTGTCACTGATGGCAAATTCGAATTCTCTTGATGAGGGATGATGGAATCCTAATTGTAAATGCTTTATATATAGCAGAAGATCTGATGTACAAGGGGTTGGAGACTTTTTGGCTCAGCTGCTGCTCTATGTGCAGACTGTGTATATTTTTAACCTAATGCAGATTTCTACTTAGACAACTCAAGATTCATGAAGAGTTCTTGTATGTTCTTGTTATGATGGCATCTTCAAATACTTACATTGCAGTGGTGTTTACTTATGATACTCAGAATTCATCACTGATGCTCTGACTTCCTTCATAGATAAACTTACTATGTTTCACTGTTTTGTATTGTCATTTCTACACTCGAACTCTATAATGCCTTGAATTCCATGCTAGGTAGAATGCTTTGGCTTCACTACTCAGGATTCATGAAGGATTTCTTATATTCAGATTGTGTGTTGTCCTTTCCTTAGTTTTGTTTACAGTTGCATAGGTGTACAATCACTCAGAATTCACTGATTGTGCTCTGACTTCCTGTGTGCACTTATGAGCTGTGGTTCCATATGTGTGTTGTGTTCTGAATATTCAAATGCTGAATGCCCTGACTTCATGTTAAGTTGATCTTGTTGTGGTACTGAAACATACTTTGACTCCATAGCCCAATGGTAGCAAGCCTTCATCTTTCAACCTATAAACATATACAATTACAAACCATAGAGTTAGCCATCTATTCATATCTTTAATCTAAATCATTAACCCTTTGAGAGAGCCCTCTCAGGCTGAGGAGGCTAAGCCTTAGCTAAAAGATTGGTTTGAAATAGTTACACTGAGATAGTCTGATCAGCAGCCTATCAGGGTCCTATTTTGGTGATAACATTTTGGTGTGTCTGCCGGGAGTCCGAAGATTATTCATTCCCGAAATCATGAAGCTGAACTTCTGAAGGTAGCAGGAGCTCAGAAGGTTTTTGAGGCTGCAAAACTACCTTGGCGACTCCACACATTGAATAAGAAATTGGAAGGTGACTCCACTGCTAGAAGATCAGTAGCTTGATGAAGTTTCAAGATGAATTCCACTGCAAGAATGAATGCCAGGTATGCTCCTATGAATCGGTCTCATATCCCTAGTTTTCCAAATCCTATGCCAAAGGTTGATTGGTTAGAGGATCTTCGATATTCAAAGATGAAAAGAAAGACAATGCTGCTCTTCATTTGGTTAGGTTTCATATGCATGTACGCAGTCTTAAGGTTCACTTTCCTAAGGATTGTCTCATGAAGATGTTTATGACCACTTTAGAAGGAAAAGCATGGTCTTGGTATAAAAGTTTGGAAAATGGTTCATTATATTCTCTTGTTGATTTCCATGATGTGTTCTATGACATGTATAAAGAATGTCATCCTTCCTTATTTTTGCTCAAAGATTGATGTAGACATTCTTTAAGTCTTATTCAGTACTTGGAGGATTGTTATGATGATGATGAATTTATGGATGAAGAAATTTTAGAGGCTCTTCATAACAATGCATTTCAGCACCAAGAAGAAAGTATAACATCTCATGAAATGCAGCATGAAGATCAACAGAGGTTTACTTATGAAAATCATATTACATCCTCTGAGATTGATGTAGAGATGCAGCAGACTTCTCAGTGTTCGAATCATAATGAAGATGAAAATGATTACACACAGCAAGAAGAAATACTGGAGGAAATTTTCTATGACCCTTAGGCAGAGGAAAAGGTTGTTCATTTTTGTGATTCCTTGCAGCAGCTTGCATCAAAGAATGATCTTTATAATGAAGAAAATTACATTGTTTGTGGGCATCATTTAGAAAGGCAGTTGGATAGAATATCAAGTAAATTTGGTGTGGTTGAGGATCAGTTGTTTGAAGATATAGAATGTTATGAGAATCATCAAACTAACCATGTGTTTTTTGACCCTATAGCTAACTACATGGAAAAGATTCACTGTTCAGGCTTCCAATTATATGTTCATCTTGAAGAACAGTTACACCTCATGCTTCCTTGGTTATTCCAGTATCTGGTTTATTTATGCTTCAAGGACAGTAAGGAGATCCAAGTTTCATATCAGATTGATGATTGGCTTCATTGGAAGTTTCATGTTCCTTGAGCTACAATTGGAGAATGCAGCTGATAGGGTAGGTAGGAATGTGCAAATAAGCTCAGGGTAGGTTGACTGAGCATCTGTTTCAGTAGGTGCAGTTTGAATTCTTCATTCAGAAATCATTAAAGGCTTGGGGAGAAAATAGGGCAGAGGTTCAGAGTTTTATTCTAGAGGATGGATAGTGGCACTGGAGCTGCAAGTTCTTAGTATACCACAAGGGCACACTATCCCTAGTGGAGCCACTGTTATCACCCTAAAATATTTGTCTCTAAGCTTTGGTAAGTTGCCTTGTTTCTAATCATAGTCTTATAAGTTTTGAGTCAGCTCATCACAATTAGTGTCATTCTCATTTATAAACCCTTCTTTTAGTCATGGTGTTAAAGGGTCTCTAGGTCATTTCATGCTTTAAGAGTTAGGTCATAAGGTTAGAAGTCTTTCAAGGTCATATCTCTTTTCCATCAAAGTTTGACAGCCTCATTCAATGTCCTAGAAGCCTCACCATGTGTTTAGAAGACATATCTCACATAATTTCAGAGAAATTTTGAAACTAGCTACGAATCCACGTTTTCGTAGTGTAGACAGTGTAAAAATCCTATTTCGCGCTACGAAATCAGTGTTTTCATAGCGCTACGAAACCCCTGTAGCAGCCTGTTTCAGCAGAAAAAACTGTTTTACTAGTTAACTTCCAGAAGCTTTCTAGAGCAGCTGAGAACTCAATTTTGCAAACTGAAAGAGGCTTTTCTTCCTAACATGTTTAATTACAAAAACCTCTTTCCGTTTCTTCAAATCCATTCTGATCTGGGAGAAATGAAGGACCAAAGTTGCGCTACGAAACTGCTGTAGGTGCAATTTTTCATCTCCTGTTTTACACCTGTTTTTGAAAGACTCATTCTGGGCGGTAGAAAAGATGTTTCAAAAAAAAAAGAGAGGTTTTTGTTAAGCACGGATTGGTTCACAAAAACGTTCTTCAGTTTTTATAAATACATTTTTTACTAGAATTTATGACCTCTGTCCCAAGACCTATTTTTCAGCCAGAACAGAGCAAGGGACAGTTTCCTGTTTGACACGTGTTTTTCAAGGACAGTTTCTGGACAGCTGGAGAAATGTTTTAAAAAACCAGGAGAGGTTTTTGTTTTGAACAACATGGGCTACAAAAACCTCCTTCAGTTTCGTAAAATGTGTCATGGATGAAGAGATAATGGCTCTATCCCATGTGCCAGTTTTCAAGTATCTAATCCTAAAAACAGGGAAACATGTTCCCTAATTTATAGGGTTTGTCATCAGCAGTTGGGTGACCACGTGGGAGGCTTCATCAAATTCGACTTCATGGAGTGTTAGGTGTCAAAGAATGTTTTAAATGTTTAGATAAGTTTGTTGTAATCATAATAATGAGTTACACTCCTAGTTGTATTAGGTCACTAGCACTCCTAGTTAACAGCTAGTTCTAATTAATGATTTGTTTTATGGTTAGAATAGGTGTCACTGATGGAAAATTCGAATTCTTTTGATGAGGGATGATGGAATCCTAATTGTAAATGCTTTATATATAGCAGAAGATCTGATGTACAAGGGGTTGGAGACTTTTTGGCTCAGTTGCTGCTCTATGTGCAGACTGTGTATATTTTTAACCTAATGCAGATTTCTACTTAGACAACTCAAGATTCATGAAGAGTTCTTGTATGTTCTTGTTATGATGGCATCTTCCAATACTTACATTGCAGTGGTGTTTACTTATGATACTCAGAATTCATCACTGATGCTTTGACTTCCTTCATAGATAAACTTACTATGTTTCACTGTTTTGTATTGTCATTTCTACACTCGAACTCTATAATGCCTTGAATTCCATGCTAGGTAGAATGCTTTGGCTTCACTACTCAGGATTCATGAAGGATTTCTTATATTCAGATTGTGTGTTGTCCTTTCCTTAGTTTTGTTTACAGTTGCATAGGTGTACAATCACTCAGAATTCACTGATTGTGCTCTGACTTCCTGTGTGCACTTATGAGCTGTGGTTCCATATGTGTGTTGTGTTCTGAATATTCAAATGCTGAATGCCCTGACTTCATGTTAAGCTGATCTTGTTGTGGTACTGAAACATACTTTGACTCCATAGCCCAATGGTAGCAAGCCTTCATCTTTCAACCTATAAACATATACAATTACAAACCATAGAGTTAGCCATCTATTCATATCTTTAATCTAAATCATTAACCCTTTGAGAGAGCCCTCTCAGGCTGAGGAGGCTAAGCCTTAGCTAAAAGATTGGTTTGAAATAGTTACACTGAGATAGTCTGATCAGCAGCCTATCAGGGTCCTATTTTGGTGATAACAAGAAGTACGGAAAGGAGATGGGGAACTGTTTGTCTCTCAGGGCAAGTTGCTTTTCCTTAGATAAATCTCTATGTGTGTGTGTTGAATCTTGATGCGTGTTGATGATATGAGTTCTCGATCGTGAATTTACTTCTGCAGATCAGTAGCGTAGCTTCTAGTCTTGTGATTTAGAAAATTTCATGAGCAGTTAGAATTTGCACATTAATTTCTAATCCCCACTTTTAAAAGTAGGTACAATAAAGCTTTGAGTCCAGGGTTTAGGGAAGTCTTGCTTGATGGTTAAATAGAAAAGGACATGCAAAGCAATTTTTAAGATTTTTGTTTGGTAGCTTTTGATGTTCTTAAATTTTCCCTTTATAAGTTTTTTAACCTCAAACTATATGTTTTCTAAAGAAAAAAAACTTATTTCTTTATAGAAAAGGTTTGAATATTCCTCAGATTAAGGGAAGTGAGAATTGACTTCTTTAGCAATGGGGGCCAAAAGAGATTTAAGGTACCAATCCATATAGACACAGTCTTAGAATTCAGGAGCTTTACATATGCTCCTCCTTCTATGTCATTCTTGAACTTGATCAGATAGGCCAATGGAAAAAGTTTGACGAAAAGAAGTGAAAATTTTGTTACTAGTGTCATAACAGAAAGGTAACTTGAAATTGGCTATAAAATCTTTGGCAAGAGTCACAAAAGTGGAATGAGTGGATCTGGTTTGATCAACATACCACTTAGCAGTAGCTCCAGTAAGAGTGCAGTAGAAAAGGCGAAGACAAATGGAGTCTTATATGATAGAATTGGATGAACACCACATATGGAATGAGTGAACATGATTTGTGGCCCGATCTTCTCTAGGATTACCTTCAAAATTGGGGATGCCGGAAGGAATCGTTGTAGGCATAATTGGCCAATTTGGGTCATGAAGAAGGGGGTCGTTGATGAGTTGGCTGAATTAGGGAGACTCAAACTAGCCATAAAAGGAGGCAATGGAGTAAGAGTGCCCATATTAGTGAAGGTTACGCTCATGGGGTTACCCTAGTTAGTACTTGGGTTACCACCTTGGTTTCCCACACCCGCATTGGTGCTTGACATGGTGATGGTATAACATTGAGAAGATGCGGAATGAAAGGAGAATTGGAAGAATCAGTAGAACTAGAGTCAAAATGAGGACTCAATGGAGGACTCAGAAGATGTACTTTAACTTGACGAGGAGGAGTAATATGTCCTAATAGAAACTGAGGGTGAAGACCTCAAATTCTCTGTCACAAATGCCTAGGGGGCACAATGATGTCAAGACAATGATGACCTTAAGGACTAAACAATGATGATAGGAGAAAAAGAGCAAAAAATAGCAAGCAAACACCTAGTGTAGTGGTGCCAAGTGTAAACCAACTATATTAATGATGCTACTCCCGCAACAGTCATTGCCCGCTGAAACTACACAATTATGTCTCTCAGGGGCCATGAAGAATGGTGACATGATAGATGACTCTCAAGGAGCTAAGGAGAAAAATAAGAAGACCGAGAAACCGAAGGTATGAGAGAATATCAGTACCACATGAAGAATCCATCTGATGCATAACCCTTTGGAGGCTAAGTATGGAAAACAAAGCACATCTTTTGAAATACACCTCTTAGTGTAGCTTAAAATGTTTCTTATCATTGTCGAATCATTCTGTCTTCAATGACATGCATGGTTGAAAGAACTGAAAGTCATTCCATGTGTTTCCTCTTAATGTCTTGCTCCCTTTCACTTGTTTATTACATAACTTAGAAGATGAAGAGTATTACCATTTGTTTATTTAAGCTACGGAGGTTGTGACCAACATGATCTTATGACTAACCAGGCATGATGCAAGGAATCCTAAGTGGGATGAAATATGTTTGATGATACGTATATAGTCAGTACACTCCTTTGCATTAATCCTTGCCTTGTATCTTACATGTACCCTCACTACTTGTCAGATTTGGCTACCTGCTGCCAGCAGTCTCTTAGCTCTTTCCTGACAAAGCAGGGGAAGGAATTTCCTTCAACCTGATTTATTCAAGGCTCTTCATAGAAAGTATAGAGCTAAGAGAAGGAGATGTAGAATCTCACTATAAAACTTTTGAAAATACTTTGCATGTTCAAATCTATCCAAACGATTACGCTGCCACTCAACAACACTGTCAATCTTGGAAGACTCAAGAAAGATCACATCTCTAGATATTATAAACTTCTTATTCACTTTATCATAGAGATGGTATTCTTTGGAGGTATGAGTATCCAAAGAAGATACATTTGTGACTCCTTGCACTAAGTTTTTTTATATGTTCCTTAGGTATCAAGGCATAACAGGAGGAACCAAAAACCCTGAGATGCCTCACTGAAGGAATGTGGCCATACCACATTTCATAGGGAGCCTTGTTTCTGATAGCATGAGATGGACACCTATTCTTGGAGATCAGCCCTTGAATCAGATGGCAGAACTGGAAAATATCAGAGCTTGGCTTCAGGCCAGCAATCTGGAAACCCTTTGGGACATCTCCAATTGGACAAATGATGCAAAAAGTCTATGGGATGGTTTGAATTTGGGGGAGGTCCCTCATTGGCTGGATGGTGAAGAAAATTTATTGTTGGATTTTAACCAAGGAAAATCTCCCTTAAAGGCCTCTTCTAAGGACAAAAGAGGGTGGGGTTCTCTTTCAGGCTCTTACTCAGCAATAGAAGGTTACAAAAGTATGATGTTTGTCCCTAGCGTCCCCCCAGAGCCAACTCAATGGAAATTTATTTGGTCGTTTCCTGCTCTCCCCAAAATTGACTTCTTTTGCTGGACTCTGGCGCATAAAAGTATCCTCACTAGAGATAACATGAGGAAGCGTGGAATGGAAGGTCCCTCTAGGTGCCCTATTTGTGCATTGGTTGAAGAAATGGCTAACCACCTGTTCTTATTGTGCCCCTTTCCTCAAGAAGTTTGGAAGGGTGTCCTAATGTTAGGACCTGACAAAATAGAGCTTCCAGGAAATATTCAGGACCTGCTAAGAAACTGGGCCAAGTTATCCCTGTTCTGTCTCTCCAAAAAAATATCCCTTCTCAGGTGCAGTTAGCCCCCATCCTCAAAAAAATCAGACTACTATTGCCTAAGTTCCACAAAATCTCCTTCTATTATGTTCTGAGGAAGTTAAACTCATAGGCAGACTTGGCAGCCAACCTAGGCTCTCTCAGGAGCAGGAGATCTCTGTTAGTAAATTATGTTGAATCGGACTGCAACATTCCTTAATTTTGGAGTTGTTGGGCCTCTGCTCCTTTGAGAATTTCGCTGATTCAGATTCTCCAGACATCGGGACCATACCATTTTGAGTTGGCTGCTATTAGGAAACATGGACTCATCCACAAGGGAAAATTCAGAATGCAACCGTGGCATTTTCGATCTTTGTTCGTCGTTGGAACTCACTGCTGTGTCTGGGTAGGTGCTAGGGAGTTCACGAGGGCCTCTACAAGGCCAATTTACCACTCTTGGCATTCTTGAACACTATATAACACTCTGACAGATATTTCAAAAAGAAAACGCAGTGATTCTTGGGATGATCCGGCACTTCGGCGTGTTGGATCTTCTCTCTGCAAGCTAGGAAGGAGAGCTACGTCACGGAAAGCAAAAGCAGCAGAATTTCAAGGCACCATTCTAAAACCAATTCAAGTTCTTTTTCAAGCCTCTATCTGCATTCACAGTGTAACTCATTTAGTGGACTATTCAAAAGCAAAATCTTCTTTCCCCGCCAACTGTAACAAGGAAATACAGGGTTTTAGTGTTAAAGTCCTCGGCAGCTGATTTGTCGAATTTTAAATAAAAACTAACTGTTTATGTCAAAAAAAAAAGAAAATGGAGAGCGGAGCGCTTAGGGTTTGATGCTGCTCTGGAACTGGCAAACCTTCACAGACTGCGTTGTTCTGCCATTAACCTTCAGCTATAAGGCAGCTACAACACAATAAGGAACAACTATTGCGCAATGGAAGCCCCTCAGGGGGAGGACATGATGCCTTCCCCCGCTGATACGGAAAACGGCCTGCGACAGACTGAAAATGTCAGGATGGACCATGCAGAAGATACAACAACATAGAATGAAAATACGCTAACGAATAACAACACAAATGAAGAACCACGAGTGACGTCAAACACCTGCAAGCCGGTAGCAGTTGACAGACCCAAAATCGAGCTCCCAAGTCAGTGCATCAACACTCAGATCCAGTTTATGAGGGATCATGCTTTGATAGGAAAGTTCATAGGCCTTTGGCCAACGGAGAAAGCTTTGCACGGCTGGATCATAGCCAAAAGGGCACATAACATTGCAGTTAGGGCCTAAGGGCTTCTTTACTGCCATTTTCAATTGTCTGGAGGACTGAAACAGGGTATTGGATGGAGGACCATATTTCTTCAACGCAACAGGGCTATACCTAAGAGGATGGATCGAGCGCTTTAACCTGGACATCTCCTAAACTCATGTCTGTTAGCAACTCGACTTTGGGAGAAGGTTAGCTTCAGATGTCAAAGAGATGGACGAAATAAGGAGAATTCAGCCAGCACTATTCATTCTTGGGCACCTCACCCTTATAAAAGCAAAATCTTAAATGCCTTATGGAAGCTAATACCAGGGTTCCTCATGTGGACAATCTGAAAAGAGAGAAATAGCGGCATCATCAAAGACCATTCCTCTCCCATAGAAGTTCTATGGATCAATATATGTCAAAACATATGATAAACCATGATGCTCCAAACGTGGCTTGATGATGATTTCCCATCCACACCACAAGAACAAAATATATGGCTGAACTGGAACCTTCAGTGGAACCATGAGCAGGTACACCTAAGGAAAATCCCTCCCTCTGGAGATACACCTAACAAATGGACTCCACCCCCACCACACATGGTACTGCTCAACTTTTATGGAGCGTCAAAGGGAAATATAGGTAAAGCAGGATTTGGGGGAATATTTAGAAATCACAAGGGTAATGTTCTCCAAACATTCATGGGGTCAATTGGTTGGTATACAAAAAAATCAGTCGAATTAGAAGGAATTTGGCAAGGACTTCTCCTGGCTCAGAACAATAGATTCTTCCCACTCATAATTGAAGGGGACTCTCAGATCTTAATTAACATGATCAACCAGATCTTACAGGGAACTCCAGCACATAAAGTGGGTAGCAGCACTTAAGCAATAGGATATATGCAAAGGATGTACATTACAAAAGTACATAAAATCCACATTCCATGATGAGGACAACAAAGCACATGCAGTCCTAGAAAGGATCCACTATGATGTTTATGGACCTTTCTCGACAATCTACACTGTTAGACACAAATATTTTGTCATTTTTATTGATGACTTCTCACGTAAGTGTTGGATATTTTTCATGTGGAAGAAAGATGAGACATTCTCCAAGTTCGTAGAACTCAAGGCACTGGTTGAAAAAGAAGCTACCAAGAAGGTGAAGTCTCAATTGTAGCGGTTGCAACACCCTCGAAAATTTTGGCATGCACTTAAATTTTGGAGCCTAATATGGATATTATGATCAATCGTTCCTTAGTCACTTATCTGTAAGTTGATCATGATCTCAATCTCCCCTTCTCGATCTTAAGAGTCATTCATGCTTTTATTTTTACATAGAATCTGTCATCTTTGAGCATGTGGGTTATCGCTTGTCATGCAAAGGGAGGTTTGTTTTGATTCAAGCGGAAATATTTATGAGAATGGGTTGTCCTCACCACATAGACATGTTTCAAACTCATTTCACACAATCTATCATCATCCCAAAGTCTATCATCGGAGCCACACTTGTCGTAAGATGCCACAAACGTTGTTTCATTAAGCGAAGTATGTGTTATATGTTCTAGATGGTTTATGTTGTATCGCTAAGTTTTCAAGTGTGTGATCGTAGTCAAGTTTTATCATTGTTCACATCAGTTCCACTGCTCCCACACTTAGCCAAATTTCGGAGTATCCTTATCAACCTAGCCTCAACCAACTTTCCTGAACTGCGCACTTCACATACGTAACCCTCAAGATTCTCCCTTGCCTATTGGAATTGTGCAACACACACAAATCCCAACCTCCCTTAGCATTCAAAACTGTGGAGTGGTTTCCTCCAATGTCCTTCCCTCAACCCGAACCCAATGTCTCCAGAAACTATGCAGTTTTTTCCCTTGACTACCCAGTCTGCCTTGCATCCTGAAATTGCATAGATGTGTCCTCCCATGACCTCATCCAATAGTAGTGCCTTTCATCCAGCTAGAAATTTGTAAATGTTTCCTCCCAGGGCCTCATTCCGCAACGGTCACTTCTCGCTGAAAATACACAATTATGTCTCTCAGGGGCCACGAAGAAAGATGACATGATAGATGACTCTCAAGGAGCTGAGGATAAAAATAAGTAGACCAAGGAACCCAAGGTATGATAGAATATCGGTACCGCATGAAGACTCCATCTGATGCATAACCCTTTGGAGGCTAGGTATGGAAAACAAAGCACATATTTTGAAATATACCTCTTATTGTAGCTTAAAAGTTTGCTTATCGTTGTTGTATCATTCTATCTTCAATGAAATGCATGGTTGCAAGAACTGAAATTCATTCCATTGTTTCCTGTATGTGTCTTGCTCCCTTTCACTTGGTTATTACATAGCTTAGAAGATGAAGAGAAATACCACTTGTTTATTTAAGCCATAGAATCCCACGCTCAAAATAGAGAGCCATAGAATCCCATGGATTTGAAGAACCTGCAAGGATTCTAATTCCATTATTTCTAATAAGGAAATGAGCTTATTATTTCTCTTTGCTAAATTTCCAACCCATGAGTATACCTTGTTTGTTATTGTCTCAACATACAAATACTCAGGTATCTTTTTCAAAGCATATGATGCTACAAGTGCTTCAATATGTGAAATGAAATGAGTGCCAATCAAATTTGCTAAATCATTCTTTAGCAGTGTGACAAATCCATTTTCACATCTAACCATAGATGAAGCACCATCAGTCGAAACCGCTATTAGTTTCTCATTTTCCAACTACCTTGTTTCCTTTAAATTAACGATGGTATCATATATAGTCTTTCCTTTTCCACTAGGAACGATAATCATTTTCATAAATTGTGTGACTGGAGGGCCTAAACCTTTTAAATATAGATATGTAGAATACACAAAAAGGTGTTGTTCCAAACCATTGTCTATACTTTCATCTAACATTATAGAGAAAAAGGGATTTTCTAACACTTTTCTAGTTTGCACCTCTTCAAGATAATTTGATATAGAGTGAATGAATTTAGTAGCTTCTTTTCTATTTATGTGGGAAGAATACTCCACTCGAGAAGGCATATTAGGCGTCTGTAGATGCATTTGAATATGACAAAGATCTTCATAAGTAAAAATTGAAATATCTTTTTTTGCAATAAAATATGCTAACTAAATGGTAGTTCTAACCATTTCCTTATTAGCCTCACTTATAGCCACTATGTGTTCTTTAATGGGATTTTCAAACCTTTCAGTGTCATACAAATTTCTCTGAGTTGATGTTTGATGAATAATGGATTTTGCATGAGTTCTCACAACATCATATTGAATCGTATTAAATCCATCTCCAATACCCCATGGACCTTGAGCCTTGTATTTCTCACAAATTTTACACTTCATATGAGTCTTGTGATATTCAACATTGATACTATACACCCAAGGATGTTTTAGTGTAGCTTAAACTATTTCTTATCATTGTCGAATCATTCTGTCTTCAATGACATGCATGGTTGCAAGAACTGAAAGTCATTCCATGTGTTTCCTCTTCATGTCTTGCTCCCTTTCACTTGTTTATTACATAACTTAGAAGATCAAGAGTATTACTTTTTGGTCATGCACATCCTCACTAACTATCTTGGGAGGTCTGTAATAGTTCCTTGCATGCACGTCCTCACTAAATATGTTTTGGGATGTCTGTACTAGTTCCTTGAAAACTCATTTTTGTCAAGGCTTAACTACTTATGATCTTAGGTTCTCAGAACAGTGCGATAGTTTATGGCACTCTCCAAATCACCATTCTTGGAAGGATCCAACAAAACGACTTGAGAGGAAGATGAGAAGGGCACACTCTTATTGGAACTAACCTAGAACTAGTGGAATTGGTTGGTCCCAATGGTTTTAGAGTTGTACTAGTCTAATTTGGTGGTTCAGATTGGCTAATGTTGGTCTTGTATTGAATTGACCTTAAAACACCAAAGTGACTAGTTCTCTACTAAACTGACCGATTCTAAAGAATGTAGTGCAACATAGATTGTAGTTGTGCATATTAATCCAAAGTTCTTATGAACTTTACCATGTTCATAAAATGATTGTTGTTCTCAACCTATCAATTTATCAATTTAACTTTGAGGACCAATAAGATAATTGATGGTCTTATTTGGCCTCTTCCCAAGGTAGACAAACCATATCATTGATATTATTCATACAATATCTTTTTTCCATTCATTTATTTGATTCATATTTCCAAGATTTGAAACTAATGCTAGCATTAGTTTATAAACATTAAATGCTACCTATAACCATGAAAACACTGACCATAACCATGGAAACACTGAAGAGGGCTAGATGGTTGTGTGCATGTTGGTGTGGTGTATAAGGAACAAGACACTTGTTAGTCTTCTTATTCTTCTCCTGAGAAAAATCAGCGACTACCTTCAGATTTAGTTGCAACTTCAGACTTCTTTGCAGGGTGCACAACCTCTCCTCTACTTTAGCTTGACAACCCAACTTCAACCAAGTATGCTGAGAAAATGTCATATTTTGATTCTTGTAACACTTATACATTAAGTAGAGCACTTACTGGAACAAAATACCATTATGGGGATATTCCATTCTAGTTCAACAAGTTATATGATGTGGAACTGTCCAAATAGAGAAAACAAAAGCTTTTTCACACTTATCAACTCTCCAGTTTTATTAACCCTTCAATCTTGTCTTCATGCAATCAAGCTTTAAAAGCTAGACCTAATCCACTCTCATAAGGCATCATAGCCTATATGGGAATCTCTAAGCCATTGGAGGTGTCAATCTTGATTTCATGCATCTATTGGACTCAAGACTAGCTCGCATATTGATTATTCCACTGATATATCAAACTTATCCTCATGCAAGTGAATTGGAATAGACTAGAGCTCATGCAAATGTTGAAATGAAGGTGTCTTGGATGGTGGATTCCATGCACCAATCGTATTTCATGTTGTTGTTTTTGGTACTTGCAGTATCATTTTAATGAAATGAAACACTAACCTTCAAATAATCAAAATAACCATTTTCGATGTCAACCTTGTCAATATTATAACTTCATTTGTACTCTTATCACATGATTATGTCTTTTCTTCATTGTTGTAATGCAATCAATTTAGTGTTTAGTTACAAGTCATCACCATAACAAAAACCATAGCAACTTTTAACCTTTAAGCCTAATTTTTTCCAACACTAGGATAATGTTGTAATTTGCTCTAATATCATCTGTAACAAACCCAACACCTTGAGCGTTATCCAAGCGATGGGGTCAACTTCTTTGGAAGCACACAAAGGGAGAGAGAGATATTATCACTTTAAAAGTTAACTTCCTTATGATAATGGCTATGGGTATCACTTGAGATGAACCCAACACCTTGAGTGTTATCGAAGTGATACGATCAACTTATCTCAAAACAAACAAAGAGAGAGAGATATTATCACTTTAAAAGTTAACTTCCCTGCAATAATGGCTACAGGTATCACTTGAAGTGTCATTTATGTAGTGATGTAGGGTATAGTGTCACATAGACCAAGTGATGTAGGATAGGGTTGAAAGGTTAGGTTAACTCAAGGGTTGGGCACTGAGACTAGTGGATTGGTTCCTGGGGGTCTTGTAGCACCTGAGGGAGGTCTATAAAGAGTTGGTTAGTCGGTTCCACTTCCTTAACTGCACTTAGGGAGTTTAATCATATCATAGTAACTCTTCATCACATGTTTACCCCGGTGGACCGATTATCTCGGGAAAATGTGGGAGGAGGGCATTACATAATATAAATCCTTTATTCAAGTAGAAGCTTGTGTATTTATTTGTCTTATATTTACATGCTTATAATTTCCTCTAACTAATAAGAACTTATCTCCACTTCGTCATGTAAGAAATTTGTGTCCTGATTTGTGCAACGACCCACTCAATCATGCTAGACATTGGGTCATGACTTGTCTTACGGATGCTTGTTTACAAAGGGAGACCCCTCTCGACTCCTTTAATGCAATTTCTACTCACAAGTCTATAAAATATATTGGATGACTATATGGATGACTATCAAATTATCACAATAGATTAACTTAATTGTGTGGATATTTGTCTTCCACACTATGTTATTTGTCTTTACTGGACATATTATTTATATGGAAGATGGATATTTTATTTCCCCATGGTATGTTGGTTTCTCTTGGATGTACTTTCAATGGTAGTTTTGGTGCCATTGACAAAAAGTGTGGTCCTTGGTGCTCCTCCAATTGACCAATGTACTTCACTGGTTCCTTCTTTCAGACTTCAGCCAAAATACCCAATTACCAGGTTGTCGAACGATGTTGGTATTGGTACTATATTGTTCGCTAAGATAACCTTTATTGCTACCATATCGTCACAATTTGTTTACTCTTGGCTAATTCAATTTCTTTATTTGCTCTTGCCCCAACTTAGATACATATGTGTCACATTTTCTTGTGAGATTTCAGTTATGAGATGAAGTAATAAACATACATATTTATGAACACTAGGAAATCTATTGCATCCTCACTTATTCAGAGTGTGACAACACAACTCTCCTCTTCGATCTTTACCCCGACTGTCCCATGGGAATAATCCTCATTGCGAAGTTGTTTAATGGGCAATGCAGACGTGTATGTCTTCCTCGGGATCCTCTCACTCATCGACGGCGAGGAACCATGCCCTTCCATCGAATGGTTGGAGGCGCTCCTGGCGGGTTATCAATCTCCTAGGCAAGGAATGAGGGTTCATTTGTCGCCACTTGACGTCGGAGCTCAGTTTGGGGTTCCTGTTTTGGATGTGGGTTACTCGGGTCGAAGCTTGGAGGCCTACCGCTGTCTGCAAATACTGAGGAAGTCAGGTGCTGCCTCAACCTTGGATTTTGGTCTACTTTGCTCGCTTTCAGGTGGATAAACTTTACCCTGTCTATTTTCTGGCACTTCTTCTTTGAAGTTCATTTTCCTTTCTTGCTATGGAATTGGCCGCATAACTTCGGTAAATGGTTCATGCAGGTTTTGGAAGCGGTGAGACCGGAAAGCGCTATCGATTGTATAGGTGGGGCAGCATTCCAGTCGCATATGGAGCAAGCAGTCTCTCCAGGTATGCTGTCCCCTGTACAGACTGAGCTGTGGAGAGATATTCAGGTTTGCTTGTTAACAGTTCTTTTGCCTTGCCCTGCCTTTTAAGAGGGTTTCTTCAGTTTTGGACCTGGAGGGTTTCGTTTTTATTTATTTTTTTCCTCTTCCTGGTTAGCTTCTCCAAGCTTGCTCACTACCGGTGGGGGTTACCTTTAATTTTTGTAATACGGTTGTAAAAGAACATCAATTAGTTCTGTTTTACCTCTTGGGTTCTCTTGGCTCGCTCATTTATATGGGCAGGCTCCTCGAACTACTAGATCCACCATCATGTCCTTCCTTTTTATTGCCAAGAATTTCTATATCAACAAAATACTCTTCATTCATATATTCATTAGCATCATCATTCAAATGAGGTATATATGGAATATCTTTAACATTATAAGTCTTTGATGTTTTAAAATATACATAAAAAAAATTTAGTTGATTGACCCTTCCTTTTTGGAGGCATTTCTATTTAAATAATTTACCTACATGCAAAACAATTACAATAAATCACAATAATCAAATAAAGAGTGAAGGATTGATAGTCATTACATAAGTAAAGATGTCAAGATAATAAGGTGTAATTACTAAAGAATAGCACATTCCAACTTGAAGTGTTTATGAATGTGGAATGAATTTTTTTTATCTATTTGTAATAGTAGAATTTTATTAGTCACTCAAGTTACATTTTGGTAATTTATGATGATAAGATCCCTTCAATAAATATGATATTTATTATGGTTCATTAGATTCCTTTGTTTTGATGAATGCTCCTTAAAAAATTACTAGACACTACCTACAGTACAATGATTACTTACTATAAAATAGATACACTACCAATAGTACAACAATTAGTAGATCAATAATACCTATAGTACAACAATTAGTAGATCAATAATAAGTCAATTCAAAAAAACAACTTCAAACAAAACCTTAACCTATGTAAAATAACATAACATTTCAAAATTCTTATGGAATTTATCATTCTTAAACCTATAAGAAATCAAATTAAGTTAAATATATGTTTGTTATTAATAAATTTAACATAAAAGATTTAAATTTAAATATATTAAGTATTAAGAGCCCTGGGCTATGCATGGTTCGACTGCCAAGGAGCCTCCATTTGGTACCCTGGTTGTCGTATGCCTAGGGTTATGCATGGTTCGACTGCCTGCAAGGAGCCTCCAGTTGGAATCATTCCGTGGGAATATGGATCGGTTCTATGGTGCAGATGCCTCTTCCAATTGCAATGGTCGTGGTGTTAGATCCTGGTACATTGTGTGTCTTGAGGTGATCTCCCAGGGTTGTCAAGCCGCGAGGTTAGTCTGTCGAGTCTCACCTCTCCCAGGGTTGTCGAGCCGAGAGGGTTAGTCTGTCGAGTCCTCAAATGGTTCACTTCTGTCTTTCTCTGTTATGGTTCTCTACCCGCTGCTTTACCTCGCCACAGTTTGCCTTTGATCAAGTTGCCCACTTCTGGTTGCCTTCGAAATTGGTTCTTTTCAGTGGTACAACACGATGTGCGCTGAGACACAGTCTCTATTTTTAGAAAGGTTTTCCAGCTTGGATAGTCTCTTCAGGTAAGCGCATATTCGTTTTAGGTGTTAAACTTAAATAGTTTCTCAGTTTTATAGCTTTTCTCTTGCTTTGTCATCACATACTCATCTTGTTTTCTACTTGAATGTGCAACCCTGGTTGGCTATGGTGTGGGTCTTCGGAGTCATGCCGAATTGCGGTTGGGTCTACCAGTTTCTTGCCGCCCACTACCAGGTATGTGTTTGTTTGTCGAACTAGGCTAGGGATATTAGTTAACATCCTTCATCTGTGAACTGGATGGAATACTATCCCTGTAATGTATTTTTAAAAGGTTTCTCTGGGCTAAGGCTGAGGGTTTCGTTATAATAACTCAGAGGGACTGGGCCGAACTCAGAGGAATAATTCCTCATTTTCAGACTTTTGGTTTTGGTTATGAAATTGCAGTCTTGTTGCCAAGAATGTGCTTGTGTTAAGTTATTGATCTACTAAAGCCACGAGACTAGGGTTTCTGTGATGGGAATTAAGGGCACGAGGCCCAATGGACGCAGAGTACATACTCATTTATTCGTTCGTGGGTGGCGGGAGATAGATATTAAGACCCTCATTCTTATGAAAAGTGGGAGACATACGCAGGAAATAGCAGGAAACAGCGGGCTACGCCATCTTAAAATGGAAACAAGACCGCTGAAACCACTGAAACTTGTTTGGTGTAGAGGCCGAAAATCGTTTTGGCGCTAAATTGTTTCAGTTTTTATATGTTTGGGCTTTCACTATTATTTTGCAAAGGAACTCGAAGCTCATGAGCTAGAAGTTTCAAGGAAGACAGCAAAGGGTTTATTTTCCATAGGTATTTTCCGTTCAATTTGATGTATTTCCCTTGCAAAGATGTTGGCCTTAAGAAATATTCTGTGCCACGAATTTAAAGAGTTTTTAGCTGCACTATCTCTAAGTTCAAATAAAAAGCAGGATCTGTGATAATCAGATTTCTTCATATTGAAGAAATGTTTTGCAAAAGTTGTCTTTCCTACGCCACCTAACCCCACTATCCCCAATATCTGAGATTTCCCCCTTTGTTGTTGCTGCAACAGGACTGTCTCTTCAAAATCTTGAGGCTTAAAATTCAAGCCTGTTGGATAGTCGGCCACGGGAAACTCTGGCTTTTTCATTATTTCCGACAGACATTTAACCCTTTCATCCTGAATTTGAGTGTAAATTTAGGGCAATAATGTTTATTAGGGCATAATGTTGTTTCTCTTTGTAAATTTATTAAATAACCTGGTGTTATATGGAATCTCGTTATATATAACATTGTTTTGAGCACTCATTGTTAGGTTGGACATGGAAGCCTGGTTCGATAGGCTAAAAACCATCTACGAGGTTGAGATGACACTGAGTACATTGACTTTTAATCATTTAATGATGGCCCATTTTACACTCAATAGGTATAAAGAGATCATGAGGATTTTCAGGTAAATGTTAGAGAAATTCCACGGCTTTGATGCACCTAATAAGTATGAGGAGGTCATGAAACGTTTCAGGGAAATGTTAGAAAAATGTCACGAGGCTGATCCTCCTACATATGCTACTACAGACCAGCAGCACCCCCCAGAATCCCGTGTGTCCTCTCGAAAGGTTTCGATGGAGTTGGTTGTTTTTGGATGTGTTTTGTTCATCTTACCTTATTGTTGAGTCAACAAGTTCTTTCTCGTGTTTCCAGTAGTACTCGATTTATTTCCATGGAAAAAACTTATAAGTTGCTACAGTTGAATCGTGGATTACGAGACAAATTTGTGATAATCCAATTTACTATCTCAATCTAAATTTTTGGTGGCTTTTCTGCATTATTATTGGCCCCTCGAAGGGTATTGAGGTTTCGTTTTGTTTATCAATGGGAACCTTGTATTCTGGGGACCTTTATACTTACATAACTACTCATTCTCAATCTGTTGTGTGTTTTTCTGTAGTTTGCTCATAAACCCATTTTAAAAATTTAGGTTGCACCAATTTTGTGGCCTCTCGGTCTTCCATGAGTTCAACACAAAATGGGCAGAATTGAAGTTGGTAGTACATGAAAGGTCTATTCCCATCTTTATTGTCGTCTCTCAGGATGGTTATGTATAGATGGAAAAAATGGTTTATGAAGTTTTCTGGACAATGGAAAGGAGGAGAGCTTCAAAGATGCAACAATCTGCATGCAGTGGTTTCTGAGAAAAGAATTGTTTTAAATGATGCCATATTTCCCTCTTTCAAACCTCTTCCCACACTTCTCATGCAAGATATGCTTGTAAGTTCCTTTATATGTTCAAACTAAACAACATAGCATTTTATATTTAAGTATTGTAACCATGATTTGGGTTTTCAATTTTATGTCATCAGCCCCTCTCTAGGCACTTGGGTTTTCTTTGAAGTACATTTCTATAAATTAACATATACATTAGCCAAATCTATTTAAATTTAGGTTGGATATTTAGAGTTACAATAATGCATACATCGACCATTTGTGTGAACTCAAGATAGATATTCATCCTCGAGTTTCCTATGTCTAGGTGCATTCTATATCTTGATTTACATGAGGTTGTGTTGGTTTCCTTATTTAATGTGCCATGAAAGAGATGATGGCTCATCTCATTTCCATGAATGTTGTAGAAGGAACCTAGGCTCTTTTGGTGCAAACATCATACTGGTTAGATGTATCCGAGTTTACAAATTTTCTAACATGGATCTGAAATTTCACTTGGGAATTGGAAAAATGTAAATTTATTTCAACCTGAAGATAGTGTTAATCCCCAAATACAAGGAAGGAATTGGACTGTCTTTTTTATTCTTAGGACTATTGGATTTTGTCTCTTGAAATTGATTTCTGAAACTAGTTCTGATCTCAAAACTTTTTATTAAATTGCTTGGAATATTATGGAGGATATTTATAAAAACATTTGAGTACAATCGGAGCTAAATTTATTAGTGACATTCATTCTGGAAGATTACCAACACTAATTCTACTACAAGTTTCCCTATCTCATTTTTCTAACATATGGGTTCACAATATTCTCCATACTTTTACCCATGTTATCATCTAGTTTTTTCTTAAAACATTTGGCCTCAAAGTACCTATTTCTCTATCTATCACTGGGTAGTGAATTTAGGTCATCTAGTCTAGATTTGGGGGACATATATTTCAATAGTATGGAAATATTGATTGAGTTAGGTGCTTGTCTTTTCATTGTATCTATTTTCAATGTTTAGAACTTAGTGACATCAACATTATCATTTTGGTACTAGTTGTTTTGTATGTAATAGTCTTGATATATACTCTTTTTCATTCCTAGTAGAGTAGTGCAAAGATTTCAACATGTTTACACCAAATATATTTGTCAATTTTAAAAGGTATGGGGCCACATGAAAAACAGGGTTAAAATCTCATCTTTTTTCAATGTTTTGCAAAAGTTGTCTTTCCTACGCCACCTAACCCCACTATCCCCAATATCTGAGATTTCCCCCTTTGCTGTTGCTGCAATAGGACTGTCTCTTCAAAATCTTGAAGCTTAAAATTCAAGCCTGTTGGATAGTCGGCCACGGGGAACTCTGGCTTTTTCACTATTTCCGACATACATTTAACCACCTTATCTAGCAGCTCCATCTCTAGCTCCTTTCTAGTTATTCAAAAGAAAATAAATATAACAGTGAGAAACAAACGTCTATGTCTATTTATCAAACATAAAATACTATCACTGATAGTGAAGGTTGAGTTTTCACCCAGTATTGCACGCCTCCAGCTCGAAACCATTAATGTCTGCAACATGAAAAAGTGAATTTCTCTAATCTTCAATAGTCTTGGAGTCAAATCGTGGCTTCTCTTCATTAGTTTGAGTCACTTGATATCCACCATTCTAGGAGATGCACTGGGATGATCTTTTGCTTGGATATGTGATCATGTGTTTGGAACTAGACTCTAATTCGTTAGCATGAAATAGGTTCGAGAGGGGTGTTATGGAAATATGACTGATTCTCCTCTGAACATCTCAAATTTGCATAAATCTGCGCATAGGTATAATACCAAGCCATGATATTTGTAGCTTGGGTCTTTGAGAAGTATGAGGCAAGAAATTGGCATTATTTGGTTTAATCCCACACCAACATTTACTCATGAATTGATGAAACCAGAGCTCATGGGCATTCACTGCATTGTCATTCATTTGAATTCACTTATTCCATGTGTGGTTAACTATATTGGAGGGTTAAACATAATTCTGAGTTTATATACCCTCTCTGCCACGAGTGCTCTACATTATTTTATATCTTTTCATTTTCCAAGCATATTTCAGGGTTCTTTATTGCATATTGGTGCTCTTCTAAGGCAACACACCATATCGCTTCATCTACCATAATAATTCTTTGGACTCCGATTAGTAGTTTCCATGCATGCTTAATATGCTTCATATCCATTGCTTTTCAAATATTGATTTCACAGATTGTTTGTGGCAACGGATCACCCCTAAGGTTTTTATGTGGCAGCAAATCATCTCGAGGTATGGTCTGGGGTTTTGAGGCAACCAAGGTCTGGTTTGGAGTTGATTGTGGCTGCAATGAGATAGTGAAGTAATGTTTATAGGCAACAAGGAGATATTCTACAGAGATTACTTTGCATTATAAGACAACAATTTAAGACAGTGCATTACCCTTTGTAATATAATCCAGAGAAGTCCTCAATGAAATTAGTATTACATGCATAGAAGTTTAAACCAACATATTTTAGAATAATTTTATGGTTTTACACGTTGTCATATATTTCAACATTTATTTATGTAATGATCCTAACGAGTGTCCACAAACCTTTCTTCGTAGATTTCTATTACATTATTCTATACAAAATGGCAGACCAGGTATTTGTGTTGCTTATGTTGCTTTTGGTATTTGTGTTATTTATGTTGTTGATTTAGTTAGAGGTTGGATTTGTTTTTAGAAATTAACTTTAAAATGATACTTCAAAGTTTGTTTGTGACTAGTTAAATGCTTGTCAGAACACTCTGATAAGCTTGCCTCAAAGTGTTGGACAGATCTTCAATGCTCACTCAACACATATTTGATGTTATCGATTCTATTTTCTTATCGTTTTTTTCATCAAGGTTTTCTTATTTTTATGTTATTATGTGTTTTTTTAAGAATGTACCCATGGGTGTTACTGATGCTACCATGGGGGGTTCAATGATATTCACTACTTTCATGGAAATGTTAACAAATGCACGAGGGCAAGACACCGCTATGATGATGGAGGTAAGCTTGAATATTGTCTTTTATATTTTCAATTATCTTATATTCCTTATTATATTATGCTAATTTATGTTTGTGGAATGCAGGAAATTGCTAAAGTGATTCCAACCCCTATAACACCTTATAAAACATCTAAGGTAATGATAGTGGTAAAACTTGTTCAATATTTTTGTGCATTTAGTTAACTTATTTCACTATATATATTTATTAATATTTGTGTTTTTACTAAGCGTGCATTTTGTTGGCATGCAGGATTCATTTATGCCCCTCAATAAAACCAATGTTGGCATGCAGGGATCGTTAATGCCCCCATATACATCTAATGTTATGCAAGATGTAAGATTCAACCAGTTATTTATGTGAGTTTGATTATGTTATTTGTTGAGAAATCTAGGGCATATATTTAATAAAGTTTTTGCACAACGACTCCATGATTTATGAGGTGTTACGAAGACCTACATCATGCCTTCAAATGGATCACCCCATCTTTTTTTTCTTCTTGTACATACAATACTATTTTAACAAGTAACCCAAGCAATATGTTATTCCAAAACATGATGTCAAGTTACTTTTTTAGGGTTTTTATGTAATCAAGAGGCCTTTTTAGGGTTTCTTAAATTCAAACATTAGATCATACTCTTTTCCCTTTATGTCATTCTAGAGTTTATCCCATGCCCTAGAAATAAAAAAAAACAAATACCTTAAGATTAAGGTTTCTAAATACTAGGGTATTTCTTAAAATATAAACCCATAAATTCAACCCTACTACATCTTATGATGGACCCTTCAAAAGAAAATTATTATACATACCTCATGGACACCTATCTGTACTGATTAGTATTTTGGTTGCCATGATTATTTGCAACTTTACACTACATTTCATTGATCATTTGCCACCTTCATGACCTTCTTTTAATTAGTCTTCCATGATATTGACATTCTATAATGGGACTTGCTTCTTCATGTGTTCATGAAACCCATGCCTCAGTCATAACAAAAATAATCTTCTTTTTCCTTTTTTTACATAAATTACATAGAATTGTGATTAGATATGTCATTATGAAGATTGAACCTAGTTACATATTTCAACATTATTCATCTGTTATTCCATCTTATTATTTATATTTGTGCCTTGCAGGATGTTTCTAGGGTGACTCCAACAAGTATACAATCTGTTGGTATAGAGGGTCATGTTATGCCATCTACACCTAGACCAGAACCCCATAACATGCCCTTTACACAATCTGTTGGTATAGAGGGTCATGTTATGCCATCTACACCTAGACCAGAACCCCATAGCATTCCCTCTACATCAAATGTGGGTCTAGTCAGCATTCTCCCACCAAGACTAGAACAAATTTCTTTGAGGAGTCTTATAGACTCACAAACAAGAATGTTAAGGCTCCTACCAGATATTCCTGCAAATGGTCAAATCAGACAAGAAATAATTGAACAAATTCAGTTATGGGAAATGTCATTGTTGGAGAGTGTAGCTCCTGCAACAGATCAACAGGTAAAATTATTTTATTTTTTTATAATTTCATTTGTTATGTTTAGGATAATTATTTTAGATATGAAAAATAGTTTCATATTTTGGTTGGGTTCTTAATAGTTCCACAATTTCATTGTAAATGCAGGAAGTAAGTGACACAGTGCCTAATGTATCTATAAGGGAACCTTCCTCAATCCCCAAGACTACAACAATATCATTGGTGACCACAAAAGGAATGCAAGAAGTTACAATCTTGCTCACTTCAGAAGGAAATGTACTCTTGAAGGATGAAAAAGGGCTGAAATTTTATCACTTTATTTTTCGTCGTGCAGAAGAATTATTTGGAAATACCATCCAAATGGATTGGAGGAAACAAGCTAATGCCAAAAAGGAGGAACTATTTAAAGATGTAGTAATAGCATTTGGTAATCCTGGATTTGATAAGGAACTTATTTTACAGATTGCAAGTAAATACATGCACTCAAAGAGGTCCAATTTAAGGACAAAGTTGACAAAAAACTTGATGTATCCACGTCCAACTTGGATCAGAGACCAAGTGACGTGGGATGAACTTATGAAAGATGCCAAGTTTAAGAGGAAAGTCCTCAGAAATCCAAACTATACGCCATCTGCACAAGGAGGAGCTAAGAGACGCGTACGAGATACAAGAAAAGCAACCCAAGCTAGGGTGTCAAAAATTGGATCTCACAAATTAGGCTCTGGTGGATATAATAGTATTCGTGGTGGTATGGTAAGTGATATTTCCATCTATTATATTTTCTATTTTAGGAAAAGTAACCATGGTCACGTTGAGTTAATTGTATCTTATTAGTTATTTTACTTTATAGATATGATTATCTTTGTTAATGTAGGTTCGCCAGTTTCAAAAGGAAGCTTCAGAGGAAGACCTAAAATATGTTGTATTACATGGTTCCCAAAGTCTTCGCCAACACATGATAAATCGAGGGGAAAAAATAATTACTAGTTATGGATCCGAGGTTAGTTGTTTATAATATTATATGAATAATGCAATAAATCAATTGGAGGTTTTAATGTTATTATAACAAGTTAAAGTGTGTTGTGTATAGGAATCAGGTGAAACATATGGGAGTGAGCATGGGGAGGAGATACAAGCACATGATGATTTGCTTGTTGCACAAAATCATCCAATAGTCATTCCTGAACCTTGGCAGATTGTTGAATTTCAGTGAATGGGAGACAGAAATAATGAGGAGGGTGTTCAATGTGATGAGCATTCCACACCCACAATTAATGTAGCGCCTCCAAAAAAGAGGACAAAAAGGATTGATATGTGTTAAATTTTAATAACTAAACGTGCATCGCTCTAGCTTCTAAGGAGCGCACTAGGTTGTGAGGGTCCAAACATAAACTAATTATGTGTGCAACAAAACAAATTTTGAAGATACTCTGTTTTTTTGATGAGTACTTACATATTAAGGGCATCACTAAGACTGTTTCAGGTCCTAACTTGTATTATTTGTTTGATTATGATCAATTTGATATGCTTATATTTGTGTTGTATGTAGATGACCTGGTCCTAAAAGTTAGTTAAAAAAATTCTAGTTAGTTAAAAAAATTCTATCCCATGGTGCAAGAAGAAACTCGCAAGTGAAGTTGACATGAAGGATATACACCTCATGTGTTATTTCTTGGTCTTGGAGGTTTGGCTGAGTTGAGGTGAGGTGGTCCTCGAATAGGGGTAAGTAAGCAATTGAGATTCTGAAGAAGTTTCGGATAATGGACAATAAACCATAGGCTACTTTTATGATACATATTTTGAATTTATCAGTAGATTAAGATTCAAATTTGGTTGATTCGTCAGCGTACAAAAAGTATATAGGTTCCCTAACGTATTTGGTAGAATTTAGCAGTCAAATTGCTGTGTGCATGAGATCCCTTGTCTCACAAACAAGGGGGGCGCAGACACCAATTTATTGTCCAGCTTGGCTGCTAATATATGGTTGAGCTGAGGTTTCTACAAATATGCTCCATGGTCTGAGGTATGCGAGGTTCTTAAAGGGCACACTGGCACAGTGCTTTGAGCTGCTGCATGCTTTAGTGGATTTTGACAGGGCCAGAGATGCAGGTGGTAGGAAGAGTGATTCATGGTTTTGTTTCAGCTTGGGTTCAAATATAATATCTTTGTTAGGATGGGATACCCATGTGTGCAAGTTGAAGAAGTCCCTTTCTGGGCTAACGTAGCCTCTTGTGCTTGGTACTCATGGATTTATGAGTACTTACAGATTATGGGCATCACTAAGACCGTTGCAGGTCCTAAATTTTATTATTTGTTTGATTATGATAAGTTTGATATGCTTATATTTGTGTTGTATGTAGATTACCTGGTCCTAACAGTTATTTTAAAAAACTCTATCCCATGGTGCAATAAGAAACTGGCAAGTGAAGTTGACATGTATTATTTCTTAGTCTTGGAGTTTTGGCTGAGTTGAGGTGAGCTGGTCCTCGAAGACGGGTAAGTAAGCAATTGAGATTCTGAAGAAGTTTCGGATAATGGACAATAAACCCTAGGCTACTTTTATGATACATATTTTGAAGTTTTCAGTAGATTTAGATTCAGATTTGGTTGATTCGTCAATGTACAAAAAGTAGATAGGTTCCCTAACATGTATGGTAGACTTTAGCAGTCAAATTGCTATGTGGATGAGATCCCAATACACTGTCCTAGTCATCCCAGCTGTATAATGCACAGTTGTACCATTGTAACACTAACATAGGCACCAGAAGCTATGCTACTAGAAAGGATTAAAAGTAAAGTAAGATGCTAAGACCTTAATGTCTTTGCATGTCAAACACTATGCTGATACTTATTTCATTATTTACTTTTTAACCATCATATGCTGACCATTTTCGATGATGCTAAATTGAATGCCCTTTTTCCTGTTTCCTAGGGCATATTACGAGAGATCCTAGAAGAGTTACTGACTGCTAGGAAAAGAGCCAAGGCAAACCTAAAGGTGGTGAAGTAAGTGCTTCCTATGTTCATGTTACATGCTTGTATTTTTTCCACTTAGCATCTCAGTTTTTAACTTCCTGTAATCTTGTTTAGGAGGCTAAAGATTGGTTGGTTGGTGGAGGTACAACTTTGTTCCTATGCTAGTTCCAACTTCCATTTGTTGTCAAACTTAGATCTAAAAGAGATTTATATGGTCTATCTCTTAGGTCTGACATCAAAATCTTAAAATTTTCAGGTGCATTTGGAATTGGAATTAATGCCAGAGACGTTGTATCTCACTGTGAACATCATTGACAGATACCTTTCTATTCAGAGTATTGCAAGGAAGAATTTGCCATTACTTGCTATCGTTGCAATGTTTATAGCTAGCAAATATGAAGAAGTTTGTCCTCCACAGGTAGGATGACTTGCTGACATCTGTAAGAAAGGATGTGTATATATCTAATTAAAAGAACACCTTGTTGGCTGTATAAAAGTACATACACCAGCAATATCTACTCCTACAGAAGATTACGATTTATGTTGGAATCAGCACAAAAATTATATTATAATAGGTAACACAATATTGATAAGAGCTGGTTTATACTTGGCTACAGGTCAATGAATTCATCCGCATCTTCCCAAATGAATGCACGTCAGAACAGATAGTGGCCATGGTAATTAGCTCTAACTGATAATTCTTTGTCATTGATTGCAACATAGTCTCCAAACATTTAGATTGACTGATCAATTGATGATAACTCTTCGCAGGAGTTTAAAGCAATTGAACTTCAAGCTTACAGTTCCCACTCGGCCATATGTATTCCTCCTCAGGTTTCTAAAGGCAGTTGATTCCAACAAAGTGGTAAAGTTTTGAATGACATCACTTTTTATATTGTTGAAAGCAGCCTGTGTGGCATTGATCAAATCTAATTTCGAAAATGCCTCATAAAATCTAGCATTCGTGTTTTAAATTACTTTTCTTTATTGTATTCCTAATAATACCCTGCTGTACTGACAATTCGTACTATCTATTATTCAGATGGAAAATCTAGCATTCTTCTTGGTTGAACTGTGTTTGCTTCAGCACATAATCAGCAAGTACAATCCATAAAATTTGTGTTAAGGGCTTTGAACACTTATCCGCTATGGAAGGCTTGTTTGTTGATGTGGTTTTTGAAATACTCAATGTATTTTTTAAGTTGTTTGTGCAAGCATTTTCCATAATAGTAGTGAAGGTTTATCTGGATCTCAAAATATTGTGCATAGGTGATGCTTTTCCCTCCTCTAGTTAGTTCATTCTTGTTTATTGTGTGTTTTTACAAACATTTTGCAGTATGGTCCACTTTTTATCGTTTTTGATAATATATCTCATGTATTTGATACTTGTAGACCTTTAATCCATAAAAAACATGCCAAAAATCTCAGAAATAGACACCTATAAATATAAACTAGTCATCAAATTTCAAGGAATATTTTTTCATGCGGCTAAAATCCCATTAAAATTTGGAACAAAATGCATATTTTCATATTTATGAGATGTATACTTTGTTTACTGAACTAGATTTGTATGTGTTCATATTGAAATCTTGTTACCATGTTTTAAATTGTGAGAAGTTTGATGGCTAAATGTTGTTTGCTTTATGATCCTTAGCTACCATTTTTGAAGTGTTTTAAGTAACTGGTTACGGCTGATGTTATGCTGGATCCTTTATCGAAGGTTCTTAATGTAGGTTCTAATTATAGCTGGTGTGATAACTTGCCAGGTACCGAAGGGACTGTCACATGCTTTGCATCATACTTGGTGTGCACCTCAATTTTCAATTCCATTATGGCATTAGCTGGGAATATCAATGTAAGACTTAAATTCTAAATACTGGACAGCCAGACATTATGTTTATTTTATCAGCATTTTGTATCTTAAAATGTAGTTTTTCATCGTTGTTTTATATATCTTACGATATTAGTTTTCATTATTTTGTTTTATATTTTGCAGTACTATGATGTTCAGAAGGAGTGCAATGGTGGCCTATGCTATGATTTTTCAAATATGGAGAATTACTTAAACCAGGGTTCCGTTAGGGATGCCCTGGGGGTTGGTAGCCGAAAATTTGTCTCATGTAGCCCCTTGGTTTATGAAGCTATGCTTACTGACTGGATGCGGAATATGGAAGTTGGCATTCCAACACTCTTGGAGGATGGTATTAAGTTGCTAGTTTATGCAGGAGAATATGATCTCATTTGCAATTGGTTAGGTAATGATACTATATACATATAACATATTGTTTTTGTTTTGGAGAATGACTTTATGATTTAGGTGTTAAGTCTGTTATTAACTTATCTGCAATTGTGTTTTTTAGGCTTGTTAGTCTAATCTTCAAGATTGAAAAGTTAATTGTTCAAATTATGTGTCTTTCAGGCAATTCAAGATGGGTGAATTCCATGGATTGGTCTGGAAGTGAGAATTTCAAGAAGGCACCTACAAAATCCTTCCTTGCAGACGATAAGGAAGCAGGTTTAATAACCAGTTATGGACCACTCAGTTTTCTCAAGGTAAAAGGCACTCGATGATCATCTTTGATTTCGTTGTACAAGTAGATAATTTCTTCCTTACGGAATCTTCTATTTTGCTGCACCAGGTTCATGATGCAGGTCATATGGTCCCAATGGATCAGCCAAAAGCAGCCTTGGAGATGTTAAAACACTGGACACAAGGAAGTATTACTGACGACAATTCTCAAATTTTAAAGACAGTGACGGAGATGCCAGAGAAGAATTTTGAGAGTTAGTTATCTGCTTAACTAGGAGAATTGCTCTCTTCACCTAGATTAATGTAAATACTTCTAGATTTGCAGTAGTTTGCATCCCCAAAGATGTGTATTTTCTGATTTGGCAAAATAATTGTGCATTGGGACCATCAGTCTTGCTAACTTGTGTCAAATCTTTTTATGGCCACTTTTTAACTGTATAGAAATAGTGCTTCTTATTGCTTACCAAGCCTTGTGGAATTATGATTATACATGGTGTTAAAGTTATATTCAAGAACATGAATAGTATGTCTTGTGTTCTTATTCCAGCATGTTCTGATGTCCTAATGGATGAAAGAAATTGTAAATTGGATGAAAGAAATTGTAAATTCAACAAAAATATTTGGTTAGAGTCTCAGGGAATTCAAAGCATGATGCTCTTAGCCTACATTCAATTTTATTGACAATGACATGAAAACATTTATGTTGTTTGCAATCATACAACGGATGCCAGTATTGTCTACTTATATTTGAATTGGAGGCTATGTGGTTTGGCTGTGTTTCACTTCTCGTTCATTCTATTATTTTATTGTTGAATATGCTTGTTTCCTCTTTTTGCCTCTTATCCCTTTATAAGCCTCTTGGACATTAAGTGCTTGGCATGGCAAGATATGTCCATAAAGCGCATGGACTATCTACAGTCCATCAATGCTTGCTGCTGCTGCTGTCTACACTGCTCGATGCACTTTGAGGAAGGATCCATGTTGGAACAAAACACTTACCCTTCATACAGGCTACTCTGAAGCAGACCTGAAGTAAGCCTTAAAATTTTTAAAGCATCATGCTTTTACTGATTTTACCCTTCTAAAGAAATCCTACTCCTAGACATTTTAGATTTCTTCATCAATTACAGGCAGGCATTGTTGATCAGCTACGGTCAAAACATTGTGTCTTGATCAACTATATGTTGGAACTCAGCTTCTAACACCCTCTCTGAATTGAATCTTTATCTAATACTAATGCGCATACTAAGCGTCTGGAGGCATACGCACATTTTGTTAACTCTGTACATTGAGGTAATAACATTTATGTGCATTGTTCCAGGGAATGTGCATATTTCATGGTTGATTTTCACCTAAATACGGGAGGAAATAAGCTGAGAGCTGTTTATAAGAAGTATTCAGATCATTGTAGGAAGTCTATCTTTTAGCAACTCTCAGAATTTCAGAATGAGATTGCATCACATGACATCGGCTGACATAATACATTTTAAATGGTCTTTTTTGGATTGCAGAACTGATGCTTATGGGATTCATCTCGTTTCTACTGACCATTGGAGAGAAGCCCATTTCTAAGATTTGTATACCGAAAGGAATGGCTTATAGTATGCTTCGATGTCAAAAGGAATAATCAATGGCTCCTGCTATCGATCATTGTTCTGAGGTGGACTCCAAACTCTATGTTGCGTATTCGAATTTCCCAACGCTATTAGATGTTACTTAGATTGTGTTAGTCCATTTGATATGATTCAAGATATTTATGATAGTTTGATAATTATTCATTCCCTCTTGATTCAAGGGTAAGTATCCTCTGGTCTCCCTCACTGGCATGAACTAGCTCCACTACTTCATCTTTACGTTGGCAACTGTCCATGCGTTATATAGTGTCCTAACAATCGCCCTAGCAAGAGCAAAAGTAAGTGCCATGGGAAATAACTGATCTTCTCCCATGTCATTCAGTTTAAATTTTTTCTCGGTTTGAATTTTCTTTCATATCTTCATGCGTTCGAAACATCTTTAACTCAATAGTTTGAATTATGGACATTTATTTTTTTTAAATAATTTTTTATATTGTCTCTAGAGAGACAATAGTTTGAATTATGGACATTTATTTTTTTTTAAATATTTTTTTATATTGTCTCTAGAGAGACAATAATTTGAATTATGGAAATTTATTTATTTTTTAATAATTTTTTATATTGTCTCTAGAGAGACAATAGTTTGAATTATGGAATTGTCTCTAAAAAGACAAAAATGTAATTCTCTAAAGAGACACAAATGAAATTGTCTCTAGAGGGACAAATCAAATTGTCTTTATAGAGACAATAATAATATGTGTCCTATATTGTCTTTATAGAGACAAATTTTTGAGACATTATATTTTGAGACACCCGCTTAGAGACAATATTTAAGACAATATTTTAGTTTCTTTTTGTCTTAAGTTAACGCAATTGACTCAAATATTGTCTTAAAACCCCCCTACATGTAGTAGTGACAGTTTTCAAATTGAAAGCTAGATAATCATAAGTATGAAAACATTTAAACTATGTTTACAGGTTTGAGAAAATACACATGAGCTTACAAAGGATGTTAATGATTTATTAATTTTGAGGGAATTAATTAAACAAACACTTTATTAATTCATTTTCTTTATAGATTATCACTTCAGAAAATTTATAGGAATAAATTGAAATACAATTACTCCTATCTAGTTATCTATACAAGACATGAGTATATGAAGAAAAACATAATGAATGACACTGGAAACACTTACAGAAAACACAAAATGTGCAAAACAGAATTCAGAATCCTTTTCTTCCTATTAATGATAAAGAAAGATTAATTACAACAAATGTGTAGAAATGCTTCTTCAAGGGTGCAACCCTAAATAACTCATGAAGAGAGTTATTTATACAACAGTAAGACGAAAAATATCCTAAACTACTTTTACAAAAATAAATTATTTACACAATCAAAAATAAAATTGTCTAATGATCTGGCACTGCTTTGGTGCTGCCCTGTTTGATGACTATCACTGGAAAAGTTGAAAAGTGATTGAGGCTAGCTAACTGTTCCCTTAAAAATTGAATGTTGTTCAATAATCCTTAATCAAGTAAATCTATTAATTCTTAATTGAATGTTGTTCAATAATCCTTAATCAAGTAAATTTATTAATTCTTAACCGCGTTCCTTTTCTGGGATTGAAATATTTTTTACCCTCCTGTAGATTTAATTCATTTTAGTATATTTAGTAAAAGTGGATTTACCAAAAATATATGCTTAATTTCATTCAGTATGAAGAAAAAAACTTTGAGTGTTTTTACTATGAGAGCTAGTGTTGCTGATCCTTTGATATTGGCTACTGAAGATGCATGGGTGCCCACCTCTATTAGCTTTTTGACATAATCCTCAATTGGCATCAATTTGTCCTTCATAACCATCATAGAAGGTAAACCTTTGCTTATCAAAGGTTCAATTTTGTTCAAGAATCTCTAAACCATGTTGTTAACATTGCTGCACTTTTCTTGTAGTTGGAGGTTGAGCTTTCTTAGTGATAATCTTCTTTAATTCTAATATTGTTGCAGTTCTATCACTTATCCTTAACTCCTCAAGCTCATAGTCATCCTTGAAATTTAGAAATTTGATTATATCAGAGGCAGTCCTTGGCATATCCTCCAGCTGCCTAGTTATGGACTCCACTGCTTCCTCAGCTTTCTCCAAGAGATCTTTTTGATTGAATATTATCTTAATGGAGGGCTAAATCTCCTTGATTGCCTCTTTGATTTCTTCCCATAGAATTTCTTTTGCTAAACCCAACTTGTTTCCAGTGAAAGAATCTGTGAGTTCTTTCTTCAACATTTCCACTCTGCCTTTGAGTTTGTTTGTTTCAGTTGTGTGTGAATTGTCTGATATAGACTTCATAAGATGTTACTATTTGAGTTCATCCTTTAGTTTATTGATTTCTCTTATCTAGATAGACAGGTTCTGAACAACTTCAGTAAGCTGTTCAACTCCTTCTGTTGTATCTATTGCTGATGTAATGGTTCTAGTAGAAACTATAGTGATGGGAACTACTGCAAGAGAGACTACATCCACTAAAGTTTGAATGTTCTTAATAGCTTTCTCCTTCTCCTTAACCAATTTCTCCATCTGCTCCATTTGTTTTATTTGAAAATTTTGTTTTATGATGAGTTTCATCATCTCTGACTTTTGGGTCTCTATCTCCTTGATTTCTTTGGCGATTAGATCCTGACATGCTGGTAGTTTTAGCTATTTATTTAGTGTTGTAACCTCAGTGTTCTTTTCCTTAATGAGATCCTCTGTAGCATTTATGTTTGAGGGATCATATCCCATCCTTAGCACTAGATTTTCCAAAGAATGGATCTTGGAATCTTTTGCTAATGAGGAGACCTTCTCCAACTTTAATTGTGACTGAATGTTGGCCAATGTAACCTGCATCTTTGACAAACTCATAGAAGTGTTTGTCAAGGTTGAAGAAATCATATGTCCAGTTTGTTTGTGCATCTCAATTTGATCAATTGGATGCACATCCTTAACATTAAACTCAAAAGAAGTGTGTTTCTGGTATTGTGCTGCAGTGCTGGACTGAGGAACTTGGGCTTACAAGAAAACCATTTGCATCTTCCCCTTCTCAGAGTCAAAGACTGAAAGAAGCCTTGCTTGAGAGCTGGAAGAATACTTCGTGAACTGGGTGTAAGTATTCAACTTCAATTCTTCATTCTTTCTTTTGATTTCACTGAAGACATGTAATATGTCTTCTTCTTTATTCTCTAAAATGAATCCAGCAGTTTGAACTATTTGTTGTTCATGAGAAGTAGTAGACTGAGTTGGATATTATATAGACTGTTCACCAGACTGTGAATCAACATTCATATAGACTCTTTGTTTCTTTTTCCTGTGAGAAACCTTGAAGCCTTGGCTTATTGCCTCCATTACAGGTGAAAATTGTTTGTCCCTCCCTCTCTTGGCTACCTTTTCCTATGCAATTGGAGTTTGCACATTAGATGTAGAGACTACCTGCTCCTCAGCCTCCTAGAGGGTATTCTCTCTCCATTTACACTGATTTTTGAATTGTTCTATCTCAGGCCTAGCTCTATGACGATATGGTGTGAACTTATTTTCCACTCTGAGTTTGGAAATGACTCCCAATGTGTCATATGACCAAGAGAAATTGAGAGAAAATTTCATTTCCTTGAGCAACTTACCAACTTCCTCCCCTGCTACCCTGGTATTACAAATGAAGGGACCAACTTGAGCTTTGAGCTTAAATTGAGATTTCTTTTTGGCAACTACACAATGTACTTCATCTACATTCAATATTTGCCTCAAGTACTCTAGTGAAAATATTCTAACAGGGAGTTACTTTTGCAGTTTGTAGGGTGGAAGCTCACAGCCAAAAACCCTAATTTATATGTAGTTCTTGTAGCAATACCAATCTCCTGTTGCAGCATGATCTATGAACTGAAGTTCTTTGAAAATCTCTTCACTGATCGTTGGTAAAGGAGTGCTGCTCATAAGGCTGAGGGCTGGATGAATAAACAGTTCCATGAGCTACTTATATGTGAATTCTTCTTTCTCCTTCATCCCCATTGAAGTCTAAAAAATCACTAACTGTGGTGATCCTTCTTCATCACGTTTTTGCAAAGAAAATGGGAAATTGCCTCCCTGAAAATATATAAAAAGATACACAAGTATTGAAGCATATTTGAATACTTCTTCAATGTTAAATTTGAAAAACTGCTCATGTATGGTTTCAGCTATGAAATCACTGAAATCATAAATAACAGTAGGCTTAAAATAAGAAGAGAATATGGATAAGAAACCAAGGATGGCTTCATTGGAAGACTGAACAAAGTGATAACCAAGCAAATAGGACAGGATATTAGTAATATGCCTGGTTCTATCAGGAAACATAGATGAATCATAAGGGGTATTTCTCTTTGGTAGAGGACTACCAATTGCTAAAAATAGTTCGAGAGTCTAGAATCTCTTGGTAAATTCCAATTTGTTGTAAGTTTCTTTCAGGTTTCATGAGAGAAAAGATGAGTTGGTGTGGTGGCAAGGGCCTGCAACATTTTCTCAATTGAATCAACATTAATAGGACGGAGGATTTCTCCAGTAGATGAGATAATGGCTCTCTGGCTGGGATCATAGTATTCATGGCATTTTCTCACGAACTCTAGAGCTCTGTGTATTTGAGGAAAAATATAGTGAAGTAATTGGGATTTCCAGAGCCCAATTTCATCACTCTCATTAATTAGTTGTTCTTCCCACAAATAATAAATTTCAAATAAATCAAATTGAGAAGAAGTCTCAATGATTTTGCAATCCTTGTCAACTAATAGAGTATGGTGGAAATCAATCTGTGGTTGAATTAGAGTATTTGAAACTTCTGCAATTGCTTTTCCCTTGGGAGGCATTTTGTCAAACGAAACTGTGGACTATAAATGACAAAATGGTAAAAGGAGTTATCAGTGTGGAGACGGGTAACTGACAAGTGGACCTGGAAGATGTGCTTGCGAGCAGGATAAGTGGTTACTAGAATGTCAGATAGTGGTTGAGCTGCTGAGTAGGAGGGCTTGAAAAATACTCTCATTCACAGAAGTTAATTGTGTAACCTTTGAAATGCATCACACAGTGTTTATAAAGAGAAGAATGGAGTGGGAAGGTGGTGTCGAACATTAGAAAGTTCATTAATTATCCCACAGGTTAATTAACAGACATTTGGTTATAAATACACTGAAGCGGAAATGAATGGGTAGCGGATATGAAACAGATGATTGGATGGGAAATATGAAGTGAATGTGACATGGGGTGGCGGTGACAGCTATGAAGGATATTTCATTCGGGGGTTAGATGGAGTGGTTTGTGGTTTTGGGATTTTTAGTCTCGAAATACTAAAAGGTACCTTTGTAGTTTATATAGGTGGTATTAAAGACTTCCCATTTCGGTTCCCCCTCCCCCCCCGCCGATAAACTTCAGACAGCGAATGAGGGCTAAAAGGGAGTGTGGGCCATATGATTGTGAAGGATTGTGCGAGATGAGAGGTGAGGTGGAGGGAGTTTAACGTGTGAGAAGGTAATGAATGGTGGGGCCGTGATATGATAGGCAGATGTGGTGGCTGTGGGTCGGGGTGTTTTAATTAATGAAGTGATAGCATATGAATGAAATAACATAAATTCCAAAATTTGGTTATTTGAAAAATGACACAAGAGGTCAATTGAACATCAACTGAACAATGATTGACTCTACGCCATTGATCTCCTCTCTCTAGATCTAACGGTCAGCAGTGACATTGCAAATTGCATTTTCTTCTGCCCAAGGTTCATTCACTCATGAATTATGTGATGTGATATTGATCCCACGGTTAGCAATCATCAGTTATCCAACAGTTGACAGTGGTATCGCACAAGGAACTTTTGCGACGCTTAGCTACCTTCAATGTTTTGACATTTGGGAAATAACCATTTCAACATCTCAAACTTTCACATTTCTACCTACCCTTCTATTCCTAACATTTTTATGTAACCTTCTAGAGTGCATTTGAACTAGCAACCCAATATTTTCTTCTTATAAACAATCTATCTCTATACTTTATTTCTTCCATTGGCTTAGATTAAAATGTTGAGCCAATTTATTTTCTACCTATGAGAATTAATTTTAAAAAATCCAATTATGATGCAATTGTATAATTGGATAAAATAACCTAGTGTGGCATCTAAACGAATTGCACACAACTATTATTTTTCAAATTGAATTTGGAACAAAGTAGTGGCATTTAGATTTGCAATACTTTCAGAGTTTATTTTCTTTTTCTTTTCTATCTAACCTAACATTTTATTTCACCTTCATTTTTTAAGGCATCTACCTTAACTTTTTATTTGATATGGACATATTTATCGAAATATTTTCCTAACATTTTTATTCAATATTCTTTTTGTCCATAATCCTATATTAAAATTTTGTAAATAAATTTTCATTTTTTGTCTAATTTATTCTAAGTTATGAAAACCAAGAAATGCTACCATAAATAGCAAGATTTCAATGCCAGTGTCTAAAATACATTGGACTCTGGGTATTGTCTTAGGCCACTCCATTGGATGAAAATGTCCTAAACACAACTGATCAAAGTACTGAATTATATAAATAGCCAAGGGATTACTAGCAGTCCGTAATTTCACAAATAGATATCTACCGCATTCTCTCCCTTGCCATCCCAGAGGTCGTATATATACACATATATGTACACTTGTACGTACGTGATTCCGAATCAAGTGAGGAATTTGTGCACAAGATGTTAAACTCAAGCAGAAGGATTGGGCAAAGTTGACGTTGTAATCAAGAGGGGAGAATGTGGTCTAGGCATCATAATTAAGCGCCCAAAAATGGACTTACCTCATGAAGACTAACGACTACGAGTCCTCGAGTTAATGGTATTTGTAAGTGCGTAATATGGCCTCGTGGTAGACATAATTTATTGATAGCGTTGAGTGGTCAATGCGAGAAAGTCAGTTCACATCGGAATCTCCCATATATCATCACATGTTATTTGAGGTATCACATGCCATGTAAGGGAATAATACAAGGAAATTGGAAACTTTGCATTCTTTCATGATTCTATAGAGGTATTACATATTTACCTAAGTCAAAGCGATGAAAACTAAGCCTCACATCGATAATCCTAAAAATACAGTCTTTACCCATCCCAATAAAAAACATTCACTCCACTTTCTTTACAACTAAAATTGCGTTGATTAAGCAAAAGCATAATCTTTTGTCAGCCCTAACTTAAGACTACTTTAACTTTCTTTATACATAAAAAAAAATTGCGTATATAATCAAACCAGTTCCATTTGAGCAACTTAAAATTTTCGAAATTAGTAAGTTACTTTGCGCGCGGATTGCAACCGATGTCTCCAGCTTCACGCGCAAGGGAGCTACATTGTCGTAACGACTGGGAAACCATAGATCAGACTCTGCTGGGAAAAAGGGTTTTCTATTATTTGTAAATGTTGAGGGTGTGTTACAGCAGAGCCGACTTTTTCGAGCTCACCAATCCCATTACGGTTTTGGATCTGCATCCACCCTTCCACATGTACTCTATGCCAACGTTTTTCACTAAATGATCCTGTCATCTTTAAACAAGGATAGCGACTTCTCCTTACCTTTCTTGGGCGTGGCCAGTTTGCACTTTTCTCGCTCGTTCTTTGTTACTCTCTCAAGGAGTTTTAAGCAAACTCCTACTACTTTTCTCCACTGCTCCGAAGGAGTCTAATGCACGCTGCAGCGTAATACCATGTTAATGATTGAAAGCCTGGAGCGAAGTGCCCTTTCAATACTCCCAAACAATTAGTTTACACGGGGGATAGTAATTAATAATTCAACCAAAATTTATTTATAAACTATAACTCAAGTTGACTGGACTAAACTAAAACCGTCTATCAACTTAATTGAATTATAATAATTAATAATTCAACCAAAACTCAATTATAAATTATAGTTCAATTGAACTGGACTAACTTTCTATCAACTTAATTGAATTGGACTATACTAAAACTATCTATCACACCTAGTTGGTAAACTAGGGATAGTCAGATTAATGGTCTCAACGTTAAAGTAAAATAAATGTTAAAGCATAAAAGATTGTTAATTCTTCCATGCATAATAAATATTCAACAAAAAAGAGTTAAACGTGATTGGGATAAATTTAACATTTAAATGTTGGCTTAATTAACAATAAAAAGTTAAATTAATAAAAATAATAGAATTCAATTTGTTATATTTTGATTTTGTTATTATGTTGTGAATAGGCTTTGTTACAATACCATGACCAAAACTATGGCTTATCAATACGGCATACCCAGAAACCATAACTTGTTTCACAACCAAAATATTTTATAACAATATGACAAGATTCTTAACCATGAATATTCACCCCCACTTTAAAGTGCATATTACTAACTTGTAAAAATTAGACTTTGGTATAATACCATGGGCCAATACCATGGCTTATTAATACCACATGCCCAAAAAACATTACTTATTTCACAATCAAAATATTTTATAACAATATGATAATATTCTTAACTATGGATATTCATCCCCACTTTTCCATGGATGGTATTAACTTGTAAATAGACTTTCTTACAATACCATGGGCCAATACCATGGCTTATCAATACAACAAGCCCAAAAAATGTAACTTATTCCACAATCAAGCTATTTTATAACAATATATGAAGATTCTTAATCATAGATATTCACACCCAATTTATAATTGATATTATCAACTTTTGAATAGGCTTTGTTACGATAACATGGGCCAATACCATGGTTTATCAATACCACATGCCAAAATATCATAATCTATTTCACAATCAAAAAAATTTATAACAATATGACAAGATTCTTAACCATCAAATATTCACCCCACTTTACCATGGATATTGTTAACTTGTAAATAGCTTTTGTTATAATACCATGAGGCAATAGCATGGCTATCAATGCTACATGCACAAAAACCATCACTTGTTTCACAATAGAAATAGTTTATTTAATTTAATTTTATAATATTTTTTAATTGAAGCTCATAGGAAAAATATTATAATTAGTTTTGAAATATATCTAAACCCTTTATAGTCATGAGTACTAAAACTATTCCCATAGAAATTAAACTAATGTTTTAATAAAATTTTAAATGAGAATATTTTTATATTTAAAGATGTGAAATTTATATAATATAAGTAGTATTAATAAGAACCAACAGAAATTCATCATAAGTAAGGATCCAAGCAATGACATCAAAAAAAGTTGAGGGAAGAGAGGGGGAGGGGAAGAGAATGAGGGAGATTATTGGGGCCTTTTGTTGGTCAGGTGTCTGTGACGACCAATGGTGGATGAGATACTCGAAAAACTGAAGACATCGATTAAAGGTGTGTGTCGTCAATGAGTTCAGTTAAAGGCGACTCGTGTTTGGTTAAAGACATGAGGATGAAAACCTCGGTTAAAAGCGACTCTTGTTCAATTAAAGGTGCATTATGGGAAAGTTTGGTTAAGGGTGACTCAATGGAGAGTGCGACGGGAATTGGGTGACTGAGCAGTACGATAGGTGTTGGGAAACCGAGCGGTGTGACGGGGGGGTCTGTGCAGACGAGCTAGGGTGCCCACCTCACCAAATGAAGGTTTTTCCCATGACTTACTAAAATATAAAGGGGTAGAGCTGTGGGCAAGTCAGTTGAGTGTTCCTATCCGTAGACCACCCCATGGAGGTAATCAAGGGATGTGACGTTTGGAACATGATGAGATTTGTCATGAATGAGTCATGCTTAGCCAAATGTAGAACTAGCTAAGTGCCCGACATGACTCATGGATAGACTGAAGGGCAGACACAGCAGAGTATAGTGAATATGATATACATGATACATGGGTAGACTTCTTCATGGCTGAGACCAAGAGGCAGTCTTGGGCAGACCTTTAGTGGGGGGACAGTGATGATGGAAGGTACTTATGATGTATAAGAGGGTAGATTGATTGAGGGCACTACCTTGAATGAGAGCAAGGATGTGACGACATGAGGTGTATTCGGTCAACTAGAGTGGATAGCTTGGGCAACTGAAGTCGTGGGCATCGATTTGGAAAGATGGGTGCATGGCAGACATTGTGTAGGGACATTAAGCGGGCACGCTTATGGAGATGTCACTTATAGGCATAAAGGAGAAGTGCCAAGGCAAGGATATTGGACAAGATGGACTTCCCAAGTGTGACATGAGGACATTTTGTAAATGGACTAATGGGGATGTTGTGCACATTTGGATTGGAAGGCATGGGTGTTTTCGAGACATGGGAAGCCTATGAGAGTATTCATATGACAAAGAGGGAAGAGGAAGCTTGTGATGGCACTTGGGACGAGGCAAGTGTGCTTGCCAAATTATTTGATGGAGATGGTTCATGGGAGGACATGCTGACTTGAGAGAGTTATAGCTGATCAAGACTTCATATTATGTTGGTCTTGGATTATTTGGTTCATTAAGGAGTTGAGGTTAGATGTTGTACTTGAATTTGATCCGGTATGGGATGCATACCTTGGGATATAGTATGGGTTGTGTTTATGACGAGTGACTTGATGGATATGATAGAGATGAGACACCTTGTAGTTGGAGGGAGTGGAAACGATGAAGGTGCCTTAGTGGGAGAACTTAGGCATGGGTGGAGTTTTTTAGACTTAACCAGTTTTTATGAGCATGGAGGCTATTTGTCTATTATCATGGCAAACACATGGACAAGATGATGTCGTAGGTGTAAACTTTCCACTTTGACAGCATTGATGTGCAGAATATCACAAATGGGATGGAGTTTCTTCATGGAATTGAGCATGACACATTGAGCATTGGATTGATCAGAGAGTTATTGATTGAGTTGAGGATGTGACAGAATGTTGGAGAAACAACCGATGAAGGCATGAGGAGGTGCATTCTCATGGGTTGAGTGTGAAATTTGGACTGATCACCCAACCAGTTCGAGACATGCAGGGCCAACCGTGTATTGAGATTGGCTTGAGTTAATTTGGAGTATCATAGTAGCATTTCCAATGATGATAACGATACATGGTGGATTAGCATGACATGAGTTGCGGTCATAGCATGCAGTCGAGTTGGTGGGGGCAACCTTCCATGTGATGGTTCAATATACAAGATTGTGATGAGTGTGGTTGATGACCATGGATTGAGGAGTCTTACATATACATAAAGTCATGAGCCTTGGTGGAGGTTCATGAGATGGAGAGAAGGGAGTTAGTGCAGCATGAGAATTTGATGTTGGAGCTAATGGAACTTTGTGACATTTGGGTGTTCGTGATAGAGTTTGTCGAGAGGTCGGGGACTCGAGTTGGTCAAGTGCTCGTGATGACCACTGACAAACAAGAGAGTCGAAAAACTGAAGAATACAATTAAAGGCACATGTGGTCAATGAATTCTCTTATGGTGATTTTTTTGTAGCTTGTGAGGTACTCCAAGCCCTAGTGTTCAAGGGTTGGAGGTCAAAGTGCCACAAGTAGGCTTGTGGGGTTAGAACCCAAACTTGGGATTTTGCATGCATAGATTTCGGGATGAAACCATGATCAGTTTTTGACATGTGATGGATGAGGATGATAGCTCTCAATGAGGTGATTCTAATGCAATGAGAATCATCTAATTTCAAGATGTTGTTGAAGAGTTATGAATTTTGAAGTTATATAATGGAGTTTAGATTGTGACATTATGGATCCCTTTCCATGTGGATAAATAGAGAGGTGAGATGAGTCATTTGATCCAGACATTGTGCAACACACATAGCTAACAAGAGCTCGTTGAAGGAGAGATATAACTCTATCTTAGCCGCAACAAGAAGAGGATTGAACAACATGGTTAAGCATGTATGTTTCAGGGGTCATCTTAGAGGACCACGTTTCTAGAAGGGAGGCTGAGGTACCTCCTTACAGGGCCGAGGTAGAAGAAGGTTGTTCTAGCGCCATTTTAGGTGAAGGAAGTGTTGTAGGAGGCTGACGAAAATGGTTGGAAGGTTGAGCTTGTTGTAGATGCCTGTGGAGTTTTTTGAGGGTTAAACAAAGGTAAGATGAGGCAGTTTTGGAGGGTTGTTAGGGAGCCACAACAAAATTAGGTAGGTGATAGACCTAGCCTCTCCAAAATAGGGCAACATGGTGGAGTTCAGGGTTGTCACTTGCCAGGAACAACAACCCACGAGGACACCACCTCACCTTGCCTAGGTTGCAACAAAAGTTAGGTTGTTAGATTGGTTTTTCAAGGGTTGTTGCTACATGCAAATGCCATAACCAAGGACATCAGTACAACAATATTGTAACACCATTTATATGTGTGTTAGATCTTAGTTTGAGGATCAGCCTTTGATCATTTATAGGGCAGCCTATGGAGGTCAAAGAGGAGAGGCAAACCTCATGGTTAGATTCCCTAAACCAATGAAAATTTCCATAGTGATTCAGAAGCAACTTTGATCAGTTTGATGGGTAGTTGTAGGAGACCTTAGGAGCTATTTGGAGGAACTAAAAAGGACTGTTGGGAAGTCGACCAAGTAGCCAAGGTGATTGCATGCACATCAAATGAGAGGAAGGAAGACAACAACAAGGAGAGTTCTAGCTGGTCCATTGTTGATGAGTTGATGGTGTCCTAGGTGAGGACATATTGATCTCCCCATATTTGTGCAATAGCTCCTCTATAGCAGAAGAAAAGGGTGGATTGGTGGAGTTTATGGCAACCATGTGTAACGGTCTCCCAAGTGTGGGGATGCCCTAACTAGGTGCAGATGCTACAACGTTGACTTGGTATCTCATGGACTATTGGAGGGCAACATGAGAAAAGACCAAGTGTGGGTGAGATTGGGCTCTTATTGTTTGTTGGAGGATAGTGTGATAGTGTCCAAGTTGGAGCCCAGTGAGAAAAACTTTGTGGAAAAAGCTAGGTGCAAGAGAGGTAGTTATTGAGATGAAGGGTTGATGAACGAGAGAAATAAGTTTCTGGAGCCTATGACTTGTGTGTGGAGAAGGACTTCTACAAACAATTATGGGTAGTCCTCCTAGCTTGTGTTCATTGTGGGAGATAGACATCTTGCAACCATAGGTGGCAGCCCTTTGGGCCTTATTTTGGTCTTCATCGGAGCAGTGCGGGAAGACCATAGTGGGTTGAAGTCCCTGAGTAGGTCAGGAGTAGTAATGGGAAGTTGAGATTTTTTTCACAAGTGGAGTTGTGAACAACTTGACGAGAGTCTCAATGTGTTGTGGCCTTGATGGATGAAGGCACAAATAGAGACCAGATTTGATAGCTGAGATTCAATTATGAGATGGAATTGGAGCATCGATTGAGGGAGAAGCTGGAAATCGGAAGCCGCATGATGGCTAGGTATATGGTATGATCGAGAGGAGCTAAGAGAGTGCACTACAACCAGATGGTCAAAGTATCTTTTCGAGGGAAGATTGATTGTCGATGGACTAACACTAAGGCCTAGTTTTGTCTCCTATACTAGTAGATGTATGAGGGCCATTATCCTTGGTATGATAGCCCTAGACTGTTGTATTATATGTTTTTAATATAACTAAGTTGGGTTGAAAAATGTAAAAAGTTCTATATATTATGTGCATGTGTGACATACTGTCGTTTATATTTTGTTGCACAAAGTAGTATCATTGAGATACTTGGTTTGGTATCATCAGATATTTTAAGATTATTTCTTAGACCCAAGATCGTGGAAATTCAGCATGGTATCATAGCATATACGTGCTACTTTGAGGGACAATGAATCAAAGTGTGCACAATGAAGCAACTTAGAGGGATTTGTGGGTGTCTAAAGGTATGGGAAAACCTAAATTCTGAAATCATTATAAGAGTGGAGGTTTTAACCCTATATAGAAATTACCTGCATACAAATTCTAAAAACAAAAAATAAACAATGATGAGAGCATAAAACATAAAACACATATACACAAAGATTTTCTCATAGCTCCAAAAACCACGACCATGAAATTGATTTTTCATTATATTCCTTTCAATGTTACAACACATATATACACATGTCGAAGCATTCATAAACTCCATTCCATTAACCATGTATGAGAACATAACCATAGTTCCCTTGACTGGATCTACAAAATGCCATGGACAGAAAACCATCATGCCCAAACCATGTGCAAAACCCACGAAAAAAACCATAGGCAGGTCCACCCACCTAATATACTCTCCAAAAAAAATATTCCTGCAGCACTATGGCTCCCCTCTATGACCCCCCAACTACACCCCACGTAACCAAGGGGGTGTTGTCATCCCCCTCTAACCCGCTACTTTGCAGGTGAGGCTAGTGATGGAAAGAATATAACACACACCCAACATTCTCCCACTTCTTGTTTTCTTTTCACAAAGGGGGTCACAAGAGAGCTTACTCATTGGTCTAGTCTTGCAATGCCCATTTCTTCTCTACATGAAGAAAACTTCTGAGTGCTCATAGATTTCATCAATGCATTTGCAACATTCTTCAAAGTGTCCACCTTTACCAGCAACACCTTTTTGTCCTCAATCATATCCCTCGCAAAGTGATATTGAACATCCATGTTCTTTGTCTTTCAATGATAAACAGGGTTATTTTCCAAGAAATTTTCACTTTGGTTGTTACATTCTATCCTTATAGCTTGTTGTATTAACCCCATACTTGAACACAATCTCTTGAACCAAAATGCTTCCCTACTTGCATGAGTGGATTCCATGTATTCTCCCTCTGCAGTTGAAAGTGCCACTACAAAATGTCTCTTTCTCATCCAGCTAAATGCACCTCCAAATAGGTTAAACACATACACACTGGTAGATCTTCTTCCATCCATATCTCTAGCTTAGTATGGATCAATAAATCCATGGCTGTTCAAAACTCTGTCAAATCCTGTATTCATTGGTAGCACAAACCATAATCACTAGTTCCATGCAAATACCTGAAAAACCCACTTCACTGTTGTCCAATTCTCCTTCCATAGTTTTGACATAAACCTGATCAGTACTCCCACTACATGTGCAATGTCTGGTTTAGTACAAACCATTGCATACATCAGGCTATCAACTCCACTTGCGTATGGAAGACGAGACATGTCCTCTTCCTCTTCTTGTGTATTGGGATAATGTTGTGTAGACAGATTTACACCTACCGGAATAGGAACCTTCACTAGTTTACTATCCTGCATGTTAAACCTCTGCAGTATTGTCTCAAGATAATTCCTCTGGTTTAACTAGAGTTTCCTCTTTGCCCGATCTTGTTTAATTTCCGTGCCCAAAATATAATTTGCAACACCGAGATCTTTCATGTCAAATTTGGAGGACAATTGGGTCTTCAAATCATGGATAATTTCTTTGTCATTTGTAATCAGCAACATATCATCCATATATAAGACTAGATAAATCACATGGTGACCAATTAATTTAAAATACACATAGTGATATTCTTTGCTTCTAGTGAAGCTGAGTCCCCGTATAAATGTATCAAAATTCTAATACCACATCCTTGATGATTTTTTTAACCCATACAAAGAATTTTTTAACTTTCATACCAGTTCTTTCTTACCCTTCACCAAAAAGCCTTCAGATCACTTCATGTAGATCTCTCCTTCCAGATGCCGATGAAGAAATGTTGTTTTCACATCCTTCTGTTCTACCTCAAAATCAAAAGCAAAAACAATAGATAAAAATTATCTAATAGAAGCTACCCTGGCAATACGAGAAAAAATATCACCAAAATCAATTCCTGGCACCTGGGAATAACCTTTTGCTAGCAACCGAATTTTTTACTGTTCCACTTTACCTTCTTCATTCATTTTCGTTTTAAACACCCATTTTCTTCCAATGACTTTCCTTCCAACAGGCAACTCCACCAGATCCCAACCCTAATTTTTGTCCAAATATGTCATTTCATCAACCATGGCCTCTTTCTAGAGTTTTCCATCCTTTGAATCTATTAACTCACTAATAGTTTTAGGATCATCATCAGTAATAAATAAAGAAAAACTTGAACAAAAAGAAGATGGATCGTACCTTTTTGGTTTCCTTCTTTTTTGCACTGATCTTCTAACATATGAAGTTTATGGCTCTTCATCTTTTGGTTCCTTTTCTGCCATATATTTTTATTCTTCCTCCTTTAGCTCAAACTCTATCTTTTTAGGTTCCTTTGGTAGGACTTCATGTTTAATAACATATTTCACCTCTCTAAACACCACATCTTGGTAGTACACACCGTTCCTTTTTTATGGGTTCTAAAGCTTATAACCTTTTAAACCATCAGTATACTCAATAAAGATGCACCTTTCAGATTTACTATCCAACGTGCTTCTTTTCTCCTTTGGAACATGTACATATGCATCACAACCAAATACCCTCAGATGTGAAAGAGAGGGTTTCTTACTAGTCCATACCTTATGTGGATTCTTATCCTCCAATGGTGATGAAGGTGATTTTTTGACCAGGGAACATGTAGTCTCCACTGCATCTGCCCCAAATTTCTGTCCTAAACTGACACCACTGAGAATGTTTCTTTATTATTCCATCAATATCCTATTCATTTTTCCTACAACTTTGTTTTGTTGAGGTGTGTATAGAGTAGTCTTCTGTCGTGCTATACAACAATTCTTACAGAACTCTTCAACTTCATTTTTGCAAAACTCTCCACTATTATCTATCCTCAGCACTTCTATCTTCTTAATTTTCTATTTTTCCATGAGAGCCTTAACTTCTTTAAACCTGTCAACGACTTCACATTTCTTCCTGAGAAAATATATCCATGTATTCTTTGAGAAGTCACCTATAAATCATACATAGTACACATAATTACCTAGTGAAAGAACTAACACAGGTCCAAACACATCATTATTCACAAGCTCTAATAGCCCTTTCGCCCTCTTAGCACTAGAGGGGAAACTCACCCAATTTTGCTTCCCATAAACACAATGTTCTCCATAGACCACTAGATTTTTTGCTCCACTTTCAAGAACCACAAAATTGTTTCACTCATCAATAACAGTGCTACCCAGAAGCTTGTACAAAGTTCCAATCCAAACAACCCGCGTCAATACCAATTGTCCCTGAACCATCTTGCAGGTACCTTTCTCGAACATTATTTTTACACCTGCATCATCCATCTTGATTACAGAAATCAAGTTTCTTGTCAATGTAGAAATATGGAGAACACTTGGAATTTTTTTAATCTTTCCACCTTGTACCTTCAACTTGAATTTTTTATGTTTGATGATTATAGCCTTCCTTTCATCCCCTAAGAATACATCACGACCATCATATATCTCATACTCATAAAACCACCCACTATGGGGAGTGAAGTGAAAGGATGTAACTGAGCCAATCAAGCATTCCTCATGATCTACATGTGTACTTGAATAAGAAGCCAAGTATGCATCCCCACCTTCGTATGAGGTGGTTTTCGCCTATGTGGAAGTAGCGTCATCAAATCCGTTTCCTTTCTTAGGAGCTTTAGATCTACAATCATTTTTTAAGTTCCCTTCCTTTTCACATTTCCAGCATACCTTTACAACTTTTCTAAAGATTTAGATCTCCCACTCGATGATTTATTTTTGTTTCTATTTTGGGGTCATCCTTGTACAAAGAAGGCATATCCATTATGTCCCTCCATATGTTTCTCATTCATCTCCTTCGACAGCAAGGATGAGACTATTTCATCGCATTTCAAAGTAGTTGTATTCCTACCTATTACACAACCAAGCTATCCCACAAATCTAGTAGAGAACACAACAAACTGATACACTTATCTTCACCTAAAATTTTAACATTAATAGATAACAACTTACTTACAACAGTATTAAAGGCATTCAGATGGTTTGTCACCAAGTCTTGATCCTTCATCCTCAAGTTATACAACTTTTTCCATAGGAACAATTTATTCACCAGAGACTTAGATTGGTACAAAGTCCCTAACTTGTTCCAAAAATAATTCATCGTATCTTCCCCCGATACATTCAATAATACTGAATCAGAGATACACAACCATATTATGCTATTTTCCTTTTGATCCAACTTTCCCCAATCTTCATCTAACATTCTCAACGGTTTAGTACATATATCTACCACGATCCACTAATCTTTATCCATGGAAGATCCTTCATATTGAGTTTCCAAAACTCAAAACTCTAAACATTAAATTTCTTGGTCTTTATCTTTCCCCTTCTCGCTATGTTCATTCACTGCAAGAATCGATCGCATAGATCTCCCACTGAAAAGGGTCTACCATAGGCCTGAGAAAAACCCCTCAGCAGCAAAGGCACCCCTTTGAAGTTGAAACAACTCTGATACCAAATTTAGGTTTTACCCCTGTATATAAATTACCTACATACAAATTCTAAAAATATAAAATAAATAATGGCCAAAGCATAAAACATAAAACAGATATACAGAGAGATTTTCCCCTGGATGTCAAAATTGAGACTACCATATTGATTTTTCATTATATTAATTTGAATGTTATAGCACATATATATACATGCCAAAACATTCATAAACCCCAATCCATTTACCCTGGATTAGAAGATAGTCATAGTTCCCTTGACCGGATCAACAAAATACTATGGACAGAAAACCATCATGCCCAAAACCATGTGTGAAACCCATGAAAAAATCATAGGTGGTTCATCCCACCTACTGTACGATCCAAAAAATATAAAACATGCCAAACAAACAGAAACGATGATTGTTATTAATATGGAAAACCTTTTCATCAATCTAAGGATTGTTATAAAAGAAAATATAATGAGTCCACACACATAAATCGAAGGAATAATGAAAATTCTGTAAACAAATACACCTCCATCAATGATGGATTTAAAAATCTTACATTGATTGTTTATGATGTTGCATTATCTGTGGAAACTGATGATGTGAATGTTTGGTTCATTGATTTTGGTGCATCACTCCATATGGCTTGTAATAAAGATTGGCTTGATGAATATTATGAGAACTTTGATCGAAAATATTTTTATCTAAGAGATAACAAATCACTTAAAGTTCATGGCTATGGAGTAATAGGTGTGAATTTGGCTAATAGACAGAAGAAACAAATCCATAATGTGATGTATGTTCCTGGTATCAGAAATAATTTAATTTATGTTTCTGCTGTTGCTGACCAAGATTTGAAGTTGGAATTTGTTAAATCACATTGTGTTGTGAAAGATATTCAAGATCACTACAAGGTTATTTCCACGGGTACCAAAGTTGGAGGCTTGTATAAGTTGGATGTGACGGGGACAAGTAATCAAGCGTTGGTGTCTATAGCTAGGTCAACAGTAGAATTATGACATCATAGGTATAGACATCTAACTCACAATGATTTAATGTTACCTCAAAAGAACACAATGGTTGAAGGACTTCATTTTATGATGAATGATCATATTAAATGTGAAACATGTGTATTTGGAAAGCAACATAGGAATGAATTTCCTATACATAAAGATAAAATATGGGGGGAAATACTTGAATTAATTCATATTGATGAGTGTGAACCTACGAAAGCTAGATCTCTTGGTGGAGCATGGTATTTTCTTATTTTTGTTGATGATAAATCTAGGTATACATGGGTCTATTTCATCAGAAAGAAGAGTGATTTTTTTGACTAATTTAAACTGTTCAAGAGTATGGTGGATAAAAAACTAGTAAGTGCATCAAAATTCTCATATCTGATCAGGGAAGAATATAAATAAAGAGAATTCAATTAATATTGTAAAAAAAATGAGATTTTACATCAATTTACAGTACCACTTACACTTTAGCAAAATGGAGCTATACCACTAGGAGAATATGCACTTAGTATGCTTCAAGACAAAAATAATCTAATGGTTTTTGGGCCGAAGCCATTAATACTATTGACAAAGCATATTGAGACACAACATTTTGTACAAGATAAAAGCCAATCAAAAGAAATTGACTTATCATATTGTAATAAAAATGAATTCAATTAATATTGTAAAAAAAATGAGATTTTACATCAATTTATAGTACCACTTACACTTTAGCAAAATGGAGTTATACCACTAGGAGAATATGCACTTAGTATGCTTCAAGACAAAAATAATCTAATGGTTTTTGGGCCGAAGCCATTAATACTATTGACAAAGCATATTGAGACACAACATTTTGTACAAGATAAAAGCCAATCAAAAGAAATTGACTTATCATATTGTAATAAAAATGAAAACACTGTTGACATATTCACCAAATCTCTTGGAAAAGCTAAATTTGAAATTTGTAAAAGTAAAGTGTAATAAATCCAAATTTTGTTGTTAGCATTGTCGAAACTTAGACGGGCACGCAAATTAATATGTAAGTCTTTATTAAAAAGTAGTGTAAGAATATTAATCACAACCAAACCAAGCACTGTTCCATGATCGACGGTAGATAATTCATAATTTATAATAAACAATGTAATCGGCCGAGTCACTATCTGTGGCTCCTTCACGTACAAATTGCTACATTTGGTTATGAAGTTCTCAAATTTTGTTTGTGTCTCTATGTGTGATAAATCAAGCACCCAAAAACTGACTTACCTCATGAAGAGTAACAACTACGTGTCCTCGTGGTCCTCCCCAGGGCATAATTTCTCCTGGATGATGTTGAGTGGTCATTGTCTGATTTGTAAGTGCGTAACATGGGTTTTTGGTCATTCCGGGTACAAATAATTCCTGGATGATGTTGAGTGGTCATTGCCTGAAAGTCAGTTCACATCGGAATCTCCCTTATATCATCACATGTTATTTGATGTATCACATTGTTGGAATTTAATTCCAACTGCAAGATAAATAGCTGGACAGAAATCTGATTTGCTGTAGATATTCCAGACTGTTGGATGCCTCAAAGTCATGCTTGATATTTTCCACATTAATTTGCATTAAATTCTCAGCATTAAATTCCCCTGCAGCAGCCGACTTAATTTCTTCAAAAGGCATCACTGCTTGCTGCATTCAATACGCAGATAAGCTTTAGAAGATATTTGTATTATTTTATTGTTTAAAGCCAAATATGTTTTAACATATAAATGTAATGAACAACAGTTCTATTTTAAGTTAGAAGAATGTAGAAAAAGATAGAGAAGCAGGCAGAGCAGAAAAAACAGCAAGAATACAAAGTCGCTATGTTTTGGAGCAGCAATGCATTCTACAGGCTGTAACAACAACTGTCTGTGTATTTCAGTAACAGACTGTGTGGTGGAAGCTGTAATTCTATGAGATAGTGAGAAATTGGTTTGTGGAACTGAAGCGTTCCTACTGCAATCCCTCTGTCAAGAGGAAGATGCTTTTCAACATAATCTTGTGTGAAAATCCCTCTATGTGAGGAAGATGAATTTGTATCAGTTGGTTTACTATTTATAAATACAAGTTTTTTTTTACGTTGTTGTCACACTGTTGCACGTTGCTGTTACACCATAAGCAGAAAATAAACTTGACGTCAAAATAACGTGTTGCTGTTACACGAGTTTCAGCGTTGCTGAAACACCGATGCTGTTACACCGTAAACAGCAACTGACGAAACTGCGTTGCTGAAACACCGTATTCCGCAAACGATTTTTATTTCAGCTGTGTTAAAACAGAATATTGTTCTGTTTTTCCAGTTTTGTTCAGAATTATCAGAAATTCCAGAAATTCCAACATGGTATCAGAGCTGGTCTACGCACTCATTGAGCCAAAAACAGAGTTCGTTTTTTCACTGTAGGAGCTGTAAGAAGCTTATTGAGCAGATTTTCTCCAGCAGAGAAAGTTTTTGCTTGTTTTTATTTATACATTCAATATCTCTTCTTTATCTATAAAAAGTTAAGATGGCAGATGCTGGAACAGGTTTGACAAATTCTCAACTGCCATAGTTTAATGGGAAAAATCACAGTTATTGGTCCATAACAATGAAAGAAATGTTTGCTTCTCAAGGAATATGGGAGCTGGTTGAAACTGGCTATGCTGAACCTGCAGATGCAACAGCGTTGGCTGCTTTGACAGTAGCAGAAAGAGACCAGTTGAAGAGCGACAGGAAGAAGGATGCCAAAGCCCTATTTTTCCTCTTCCAATCAGTACATGAAAGTGTTTTTCCACGGATTTCAGCAGCAACAAAATCTAAGGAGGCATGGGATATTCTCAAAACTACCTATCAAGGCATGGAGAAGGTGAATACTGCAAAATTGCAGATGTTGAGGAGAGACTTTGAAAATCTCAGCATGAAGGAATCTGATACAATAGATTCATTCTTCACTCAAGTTATTGGGTTGATAACCCAAATGAGATCTCATGGTGAGATTCTTGAAGAAAGAAGGATTGTAGAGAAGATCTTGAGAATTTTACCCTCAAGGTTTGAATCTATTGTGGTAGCAATAGAAGAAACAAAAGATCTCTCACAGTTCATGGTAGATGAGATGAGTGCTTCTCTTTTGTCTCATGAACACAGACTGAGTAGAGGAACAGATTCTTCTTTTGAGCAAGCATTCAAGACTCAGATGTCTTTTGGCCAAAGAAAAGGTCAAGGCAGAGTAAATAACAGAGGTCATGGAAGAAGCCAAAATAGAGGCAGAAATTATCCTGCAAGCACAAGCGGAAGGAGCTGCAATCAGAACCAACATGAAGGTTCAAGCAAACAGCAAGCTCATGGACAAAAGTATGACAAATCCCAAGTCCAATGTCATTATTGTAAGAAATATGGGCAATATGCCAATGAATGTAAGAAAAAACAAAATGACATGAATAATAGGCAGAATGCTAATTTTGCAAATGAAGAAGATAAGAATCCAAAGAATGTGTTGTTAACATGTAACATTGCACAAGACAAACAAGAAGATTTTTGGTTCTTAGACTCAGGTTGTAGTAATCACATGACTGGAAATATTGCAATGTTTGCCAATCTGGATGAAAAAGTGAAATCTGAGGTAACAACAGGGACTGATAATAAGATATCTGTCAAGGGTAAGGGCAGAGTCAGTATCTGAGCAAGAAATGGAGAACAAATGATTGCGCCAGAGGTATACTATGTACCTGGTCTGAAATGTAATCTTTTGAGCGTTGGACAGCTCATTGACAAAGGTTACAATGTGTTCTTCAAAGATGATACGTGTAGAATCAAAGACGTACCTCCAAGTAAGAAGATCATTGCACAGGTGCAGATGACCAGCAATAGAATGTTTCCTCTCAAACTCAGGGTAGATTTGAAGGAAGGAAGAACTATTGCGGCCGTAACACAAGAAGTCTTTCAAGAACAAGTGAAAGATGTGAATTGGTTGTGGCACTTGAGATTTTGACATCTCAATTTCGGAGGCCTGAATTTGTTGCACAGAAAGGGAATGGTAAAGGGATTGTCGTTGATCGAGAAACCGGACAGCCTTTGTGAAGGCTGCATCTTGGGCAAGCAACACAAAGAAAGCTTTCCAGCAGGAAAGAGTATAAGGGCAAAAGCACCCTTGGAAATTGTTCACTCTGATGTGTGTGGACCGATGTAAATACCATCATTTGCTGTAAATAAATATGTTTTAACTTTCATTGATGATTACACCAGAAAGACATGGGTGTATATTCTGAAACAGAAGAGTGAAGTGTTTGAGAAATTCCGCCACTTCAAAACTCTTGTTGAGAAGTAGTGTGGGCATTATATCAAAGTGCTCAGAACAGATAGAGGAGGAGAGTACATCTCCAAAGACTTTCTACGTCCCTGCAGAGAGAATGGCATACAAAAGTAGTTCAGCACGAGGTATACACCTCAGCAAAACGGTGTTGCCGAAAGAAAGAATAGGACCATTCTTGACATGGTCAGAAGTATGCTAAAGGAAAAACACTTGCCGCATGAGTATTGGGTAGAAGCTGTCATTTGCGCAGTTTACATCTTGAATATATGCCCAACTAAAGCTATCATGAACAAAATACCAGAAGAAGCATGGAGTGGTCAAAAGCAAACTGTTACTCAGATGAGAGTATTCGGTTCTGTAGCATATGCACATGTACCGTATCAGCTAAGGAAAAATCTTGATAGTAAGGGGGAGAAGTGTGTCTTTATTGGCTATTGTGATGAGTCAAAAGCATACAAACTCTATAATCCATCCACCAAGAAATTGATAGTAAGCAGAGATGTGCAGTTCATTGAAGATGAAGCTTGGGATGGAAGCTTAGAGAAGACAGTGAATGTGAAGACAATTGTGTCTCACGAAGAAGAAGAGGAAGGGACAACAACAAATAATCCTTCCTTGGTGGCTCCTCCTCCACCACAACAAGTACAACAAACCACACCACAAGCTGGAATTCGAACAGCCTTAAGAAGTCAAGGAAGTGCTTCTCCAAGCACACCACAAGGATATGAAATACCCTCAAGTTCAGATGGAACTCCAAGCACACCAAGAAGACCAAGATCAGAAATCTGAATGAGATTTATGAACAAGGAGAGGTAAGTAACAATACCGGTCTGAATTCATTATTCGCTTTGTATTGTCATGTTGATGACCCATTTCATTTTGAAGATGTTGTAAATGAAGATAAATGGATTGAAGCAATGAATGAAGAAATTGGTGCAATTGAGAAAAGTAAAACATGGGAGTTAGTCGACCTCCCTTAAGGAAAAGATGCCATTGGAGTTAAGTGGATCTATAAGACCAAAAGCAATGCTGAAGGCAAGATTGACAGGCATAAAGCAAGACTTATTGTGAAAGGGTACAAGCAGCAACAAGGCAAAGACTATGATGAAACCTTTGCACCAGTAGCAAGGATGGAAATAGTCAGAACAATGTTGTCTATTGCAGCACAACACAAATGGAAGATTTATCAGATGGGTGTTAAATCTGCATTCCTGAATGGAGTGTTAAAAGAAGAGGTTTATGTTGAACAACCTCCAGGCTATGAAGTTGAAGGCCAAGAGCATAAAGTCTGCAAACTGAAGAAGGCTCTTTATGGGCTGAAGCAAGCTCCAAGAGCATGGTACAGTAGAATTGATTCTTATCTGATTGAGAATGGGTTTGATAAGTGTGATGGTGAACCCACACTCTACATAAAACAGAATGACGGTAAGATTATTATTGTTGTTTTATATGTAGATGATTTGATTTTTACTAGCAATGATGCTTCTCTCATTGCTGATTTTAAAGCAGTCATGAAAAGTGAATTTGAAATGACTGACTTGGGCTTCTTAAGATATTTTCTTGGAATTGAAGTAGACCAAAGTGAAAATGGTGTTTTCATTTCTCAAGTTAAATATGTAGAAGTAGTGTTGAAGAGATTTAACATGCAGAACAACAAGGCAGCTGTGACTCCAACTATAATGGGGTTGAAATTGACCAAAGAAGACAGCAGCAAGGATTTTGATCCAAAATTGTACAAGAGCATAGTTGGCAGCCTTATGTACTTGACTGCAACTAGGCCAGACATTATGCACGCTGTGAGTTTAATCTCTAGATTTATGGAAAGACCGAAAGAGACTCATTGGCAGGCAGCCAAGAGGATTCTGAGGTATGTGAATGGAACGAAGGGGTTTGGTATTTTATACTCCTCTTCTGAAAGTTTCATGTTGACAGGTTACACTGACAGTGATTGGGATGGAAGTGTTGATGATAGGAAAAGCACATCGGGGTATGTGTTTCATATGGGTTCGGGAGTCATCTCATGGGCTTCCAAGAAGCAACTAGTTGTGTCTTTGTCAACAGCAGAAGCAGAGTATGTGGCAGTAACAGTAGCAGCATGCCAAGCAGTGTGGCTGAGAAGAGTTCTCAGAGATTTGTGTCATGAACAAGAAAAAGGCACAACTATTTACTCTGACAATAGCTCAGCAATAACATTGTCTAAAAACTCTGTTTTTCATAAAAGAACAAAGCACATAGACACCAAATTTCACTTCATACGTGAATTGGTTAACAATGGTGAGATTGTTTTGCAGCACTGCAGAACAGAGGATCAGTTCGCTGACATCTTGACAAAACCTTTGGGAAAGAAAAGTTTTGATCATTTCAGGAAATGCCTGGGTATGCAGAAAAAACCCAGCAGTTGAAATTAAGGGGGAGTGTTGGAATTTAATTCCAACTGCAACATAAACAGCTGGACAAAAATCTGATTTGCTGTAGATATTCAAGACTGTTGGATGCCTCAAAGTCATGCTTGATATTTTCCACATTAATGTGCATTAAATTCTTAGCATTAAATTCCCCTGCAGTAGCTGACTTAATTTCTTCAAAAGGCATCACCGCTTGCTGCATTCAATACGCAGATAAGCTTTAGAAGATATTTGTATTATTTTATTGTTTAAAGTCAAATATGTTTTAACATATAAATGTAATGAACAACAGTTCTGTTTTAAGTTAGAAGAATGTAGAAAAAGACAGAGAAGCAGGCAGAGCAGAAAAAACAGCAAGAAAACAGAGTCATTGTGTTTTGGAGCAGCAATGCATTCTACAGGCTGTAACAGCAACTGTCTGTGTGTTTCAGCAACAGACTGTGTGGCTGAAGCTGTAATTCTCTGAGATAGTGAGAAACTGTTTTGTGGAACTGAAGCGTTCCTGATGTAATCCCTCTGTCAAGAGGAAGATGCTTTTCAGCATAATCTTTTGTGAAAATCCCTCTATGTGAGGAAGACGAATTTGTATCAGTTGGTTTACTGTTTATAAATACAAGTTTTTTTTTACGTTGCTGTTACACCGTTGCACATTGATGTTACACTGTAAGCAGAAAATAAACTTGACATTAAAACAGCGTGTTGCTGTTACACGAGTTTCAGCGTTGCTGAAACACCGATGTTGTTACACCGCAAACAGCAACTGACGAAACTGCGTTGCTGAAACACCAGTTTCTGCGTTGCTGAAACATCGTATTCCGCAAACGATTTTTATTTCCGCTGTGTTAAAATAGAGTATTGTTATGTTTTTCCAGTTTTGTTCAGAATTATTAGAAATACTAGAAATTCCAACACACATGCCATGTAAGGGAATAATACATAGGAATTGGAAATTTTGCATTCTTTCAAGATCGTTAGTTCAAAGCAAATTCTAAATCAAAACTAAGCCTCACATCGATGATCCTAAAAATATAGTCTTTATCCATCCAAATTTAAAATTCCCTCCACTTCCTCTAAACGTGGAATTGCCTTGATTATCTTGCAAATAAGTGAAAATATAATCTTTTGTTAGCCCTAATTTAAAGCTATTTTAACTCCATTTATACTAGAAATGCGTAGATAATCAAACAGTTCCTTTTGACCAAACTTAAAATCTTCCAAACAAATAAGTTATTTTGTACGCAGATTGCAACCGAGGTCTCCAGCGTCACTCACAAAGGGAGCTACAATGTCGTAACGACCGGGAAACAACAGATATGGCTCTACCAGACAAAAAGGCGTTCTATGATTAGTAAATGTTTTTCGTGCATACCTTTGCAAATGTTTTGGAATTTTGAACTAATATTATTTTGGTGTAATCGAATTTATAGAATAAATTGCCTTTCGAAATGTTTTTAGAATTTTGAAATAATATTATTTTGATATAGCTTAATTTATCGAAGAAATTAGTTTTTTCAGTGTTATTTGTTTTGATTAATTTTAATGAAAATTATACTGAAATTTTTAAAAACATGAGTTTAAATTATTTAATCGATATAATTTTAGTGTTTTAGTGTTTTAGGAGTTTTCAAGGTTGCTAAATTTATTTATGTATTCAAAAGTGTATTTGGATTTTCAAGGTTGTTAAATCTATTTATGCATTCAAAATGTATTTTAAATAACAAAAAATATTAAAATTAAATTCCACATAGATTTTTAAAAATTTGAGTTTAAATTATTTAATCTACATAATTCTAGGGCTTTAGGGATTTTCAAAGTTGCTGAATCCATTTATATTTCAAAAATATATTTTAAACAACAAAAAATCGTGAAATTGTATTGCAAGATTTTGCAGAATTCCGATTGTTAGAGTGTTATAATAATATGATTCATAATTTGAATAGTCTATGGTCAAGTCTTGTAATATTGTACATACATTTTGATTTTGCAAATATTTTCCATATTAAAATTTAAAAAATGTGAATAGGTATGTCCTAAAAGAAATATCAAAGGAGAAAAAGAATAAGAAAAGATTAAAAAAATGAAAAAATATGAACCCCAAACAAAAACAAATCATGAAAATGTGCAAGTCCAAGTGCCACTACTCTTTACTTCACTGTTTGAAATAATGGTTGTGTGCAGCTTGTCATACATGCGACAACCCATGATAGTCAAACTGTTTAAGCTTGACTACTTCATGCTTTAAATTTCCCGTTTATAGTTAGAGAATAAGGATCTGGCCAAACTGTTTAATCTTTGCCGAACAACAGATATGTAGAGAAGTAAAATGTGCTCACAAGCTTAATTTGAGCCATTGGAAGATATAATGGTAGAGGTAGAGAGTTTACCTTTCAAAAGAAAAATGAAAAAAAGGGTCTGCTAGCTTAAATGCACCCAACAAAATGAAGGAAAAAAATGTTAGGGTAAGTAAAATGGTAAGTAGAAGAAAGGTTACAGAAAGTACAAAGTTGATTGAAGCATAAGAACATCTATCATGTTTAATCATGTGTTTTAGTGTCTAGGAGCAGTTATGAAAGTAAAAGGATGCTCATAAGTTGATTTGGTTAACTTCCCCTTCATTTCATTTCACGCCCCACTAAATACTTACTAATTCCACCTTTTACCCCTTCATTGCCTATGAAGACACCTTTTCCCTTCACTTTCACCCTTGCTACTTGGTTTCACACATTTCCTAGGAAATTACCTTCTAAATTCATTCCCATACCCAAAACCCTTTTTCCCTAGTGTGAAGCCCCTTTTCCCCTTTAAAAGCATCACTTTTCCCTTGATTAATTTCCCAAAAAACCCTTTATCATAAGTTTTACCCACCCCCCGCCTCTTCCCCGCATTATTAATTAACTCCACAAATATGTTTTTCCTGACAAAACTTGTTTAACCTACCACCCTGGTGTGGTAACTAACCTCGCTACATAAACCCCAGTCATTATATTCCTAATCCCATCATTACTTATAAATTAATTACAAATCAATTGTAATTAACCCCTAGGCCACGCTAATTTCCACCTTGATTTCTTGTCGTGCAACTTGATCGTGCGAAAGTCATTTAATCTACCACCCCTAGATCTGATGGCATGCATCCATATCACGTCCATTCACCTCCCAAACTTTACATGCCCGAGAGTGCGCGATATGAGTGGTATTTCCTAGGCCCCTTTTGGTTAGGTGGTAGCACTTTGTGAACTCGCATGCTCTCAGGAAATATCACCCGATGGCCAAAACAAATGCGATGGACCCCTAAACCGCTTCCCCGCGTAAGCGAAAGCCATCACTATTCATTATGTTTTTCGGCGCCAATTTCTAACCACTACTGGTTAAAAGGCCGCAAACCCCCATTTTTACCCTTTTTTCTCAATTTGCTCTGCAAAAGCTTCCAAGCCTCCCTGCGCAAACTCTAATTTCTGCAACTAAAGTCAGTCGCTGAGTACCTTTCAAGTATGCCCCGGACACCCAATTCAGCCATCCATAGCATACCTGAAGCCACATTACCACACCAATTTGCAATATGAACCTTAAATTCCATGTATATTGATAACAAACTAGAAACATCCCTCTAAAATTCAAGAATGTATAGTTAATTCCAATATTAAATTAATTGAATCTAATTAATTTTCCTTGAATTGAGAGTATTTCCCGCTAAATACCCAAACCCCTATTGCGCAAACTGCCATTACCCTATCACTGCACCTGAGTTTTCAAAACCTCACGACTTCAGCCTGTATAAGCCTGATTCCCACATTTATCCTAAATATGGCTGCCCAAACCTCTCTGGATGTCAGACCTGTGTCAACCCCTCATTTGGACATTAACCATTTGGCCTTAGCAGACATGGATTTCGAAATTAAAGACACTGCTACTCCAGACCACCTTCTGAAAATCCATTGTTGGAGTAAGGATAGGTTCCTAAACCATGTTGATGACATCGACCTTTGGAAATCCAATTTGCCCAAGTATATATTCCCAGAAGCTCACACATTCCCAGACATTGTACATTTTTGTCATGCCTATTATATCCCTAACCAAAGGGCTATTTTTTCCCCAAACCATGAGTTATTGTTCACCATTACACCTGAGTCAATACCGCAGATGCTTTAAATCCAATCTGGCCCAAATCTAACCCCTCTATCCATTGGAAACCTGTTGGACCTATACATCACACTAGACCCGATCAAAATCAAGAAAATTTTCTAGAATTTCATTGTTGTTGAATGCCATGCTCCTACAAACACTCCTCCCTATGCTGCGGCCATTTTTTCAGAGACTGGCAAGAGCATAATCACCATGCTCTCATGCATCCTAGGATACACATCAGATGAGCATGTGGATGAGGTCATCATGGCCTTCCTGCCCATTTTCACTCCAAGGAAGCCTCCTGTTATATGTATGATTATGCTCAGTTCATTGTAGACATAATGCATGAGAAATTCACCAAACTCCCCACTGAAAGAGTTTCCAAATACTCTTCAGTGTTGTTTTATATGTTCTTGTATTACTAGACAGATAAGTTCCCTGTGAAGATCCAGAAATTGGACACCAAGGGAAAGGAGAGGTTAGTCATATACTGGACACCCTTGGTCCACAAGTTTTCCACAGCATTCACCTATAGAGACTTCATAAACTCTGTTGTATACCCTGTGATGAACACGCTGACTTCTAAGATTCAACCTAGAATTAGCCTAGAGATCAAGAGAGTACTACAATTGGCAAAGAACAGCAAGGTGGGAGATTGGTATCTGTACCAAAACCACACTGAGATCAAAATTTATGGATGTGAGCTAGCCCCTTATAAGTTGCCCAAATACCCCCCTATGCGGATATTTTCTCTTAAATACCAAATCATCAACTCTGATGAGGTTCACTTCCTAGCTTATAGGAAGAAAACCCAGTTCAAAGTGAAAAACCAAATGGGCCCATTCATTTGCAACAACAGATAGGTTGGACGAGAGGCCAACAGGTTACTAAAACAATTAATGCCAGTTTTGCAATCTTTCTCAGGTAAAAATTTTGAACTCTGGGCAATTAAAATGGAGGGTCTACTTGATTCATTAGATTTATGGGAATTTGTTCAAGAAATTTCTGTAAACTATCAAGGTAAGAGTAGAGGTGGAGTAGCATTGTTTCTTATTATATCGGCACTGGACGATAATACCTTATCTAGTATTTTTCATGAATATGGTGAAATAGATAACGAAAAAAAATTTTGGGATATTCTTGAAATGAAGTACAATATGAAATGGGGTGAGAAATCTTACAAAGATGAAGACAGAGCTTTGGTAGCAGATCTACGGAAAAATTCTGAGATTGCTAAGAGAAACGTTTTGGATGACTTAGCAGTAGCAGATGAGTTGAAGAAAGTGAATAGCCTCTTTGAAGTAGAGGTGGTGAACTCAACAACAATGCTTGCTAATGTTAAAGAGGAAATTGCAAAATTTGATGATGGATGTTTGTTTTACGAAAATGAATTGTAGGTTATATTTGAAAAGTATTGATTGATAAACTATTGTTTGCTGTTGATAAAGTGGAAGAATATGAAGAGGAAATTGTAGCTACAATTAAAAGGACAAGAAAATCTGAAGATGCCAAAACTGATTATGATGTCGAGATAAATTTTATTGAAGAATGGGTTGAGAGACCTTTTGAAGGAATAGTGAAGGTTCTTGAAAATGAGCACAATGGTAAATCAATGAATGATTCATATGATATGCAATTGGAACCAGTGGAGGACACATTTGAAGAATTTCCTGGTATTTTAATATATTGGAGCCCAGAGGAAATAAAACATTTTTATGGATTGATGAGGCAACAACCAAGTCAACAGGAAACTAGTGATGATGAATATGAATTTGTTGAGAAAGGAATTGACATGGATTAGTATCATCCTAGTTAGAATAAGAAGCAATATCCATACTTCATGATCTGAAGTAAGAAGAAGACTAAATAGGTTGAAAGTGTCAGAGTTTGGAGCAACAAGTCCAAGAAGGAATTTCATCAATATTTTGATGCAAAGAAAGTTAAAATGAAGTCATATTTGTAAGCCTAGCTGAGACTCAGACCAGCAGGCATTGTTATGCATTGTTGAAAATCCATTTCTCCATTAAGTGGGGATGTTAGAATAATGTTGAAATGGAAGTGTCTAGTAATGTGATAGATTTGTTGAGTTGTCTTCTTAGATGTATGTGAGTTACGAGATGTTCTAGAAGTCATTGATTTCTAGCATAAGTGAGTTGTATATGAGTCATAGACTCTACCTTCCATGTTGTTATGCCCATAGAGTCTTGTGATCCCATCATTATATAATGGGACATATTGTGATGTATGTGCAGTGAGTCAGTATGCAGGCTTAGGCTTGAATTAAGAATATGTTCCATTGTGTCAACTTTGTATTTTCTAATACCATTAGGTAAAACCGTACATAAATAAGTATCTAATTAAAACTATAGACCTGTAGGATGAGAGTAGAGGAATTTGATTTCTACGCATACATATATTGCATAGGCATGTTTTTACATTCAAATATTTCATAAAGGAAAATATCTTCAATCATCATTCTTCAGAAGATACACATAAATAAATATATACTAAATTGTCATCTCCAACGGTTTGATGAGGTTTCCATGGGATATCGATCATGTCCAATGCAATCACAACTTAGATATGCTAATCCTAGTAGAGAATGAAATTTCAAGGCAGAATTAGGAAGCATTGAACTATTTATAATGGCTATCTGGCTACCCAGGTTAAAAATTCATAAACTAGCTTCTCCCTTCTAACTATAGATTGAGAAAATTTAAGTGTGGTAGTCTTGGAGACTCTGAAGGTCCTAAGAAAAAAAATACATTGTTCACCCTCAAGATTTCCATTCTAGAGAAGGCTACCAAGGGGCTCAGAACCTTGCCTTTATCTTTGACATGGGAAACAAATAATGGAAAATGAATAGCGTAACCAAAACCTAAGTTAAAATTTAAAATTATAAATGTGGGGGAGACATATTGTTATTTAAAATATATTTGTTATTATTGAAATAAAGTACCAAGGAAATTTTTTTTAATGTCCATTATAATTTTGATAATTTAATCTCATGCCCCTATTGGTGGAGATTTCCAAAAATTTATAGTTTTATTAAATTTCAATGGCACAAAAATTATAGAAGCCTTATTTTAAAATAGACACACAAATTTACTAAAAAATATTTTATTAATATAGATGTATTGATCCAAGTGGATGTTGGTGGGCACCCACCTATCCCACATGGACCCCCACAAATATCTCTTTAAGTTTTTCAGTTTTCATAATTGTAGCACAATTTACTATTTTTAGCAGTTTTTCAGGTCGTGAACTTCTGAAGCCATTTTTAGGCCATAAACGATGTTGTTTGGGAAATCTGGGAGCAATATGTGTCCATGGATCGATGTTTCTCTTCCCAAATTTCTAGTTCTCGGATATATCTTTCCAACGAGATATTGTACGCGTCAAACGAAGATTGTATGCCAAAGTTACGACCCTAGGAAGTTGATGTACCAATTTACCAAAATGGGGCCCACAATTTGGCATTTCATCTTTTAGGGTTAGGGTTTTGGATGTTTAGGGTTTTCCATTGTTTCTCAACAATAAATAGGCCTTTGAGCCTCATTGTAACACAGTTCATAGGCATGTAGCCACCACATCTCTTCTCAAAGATAAGCTACCATCACCCTTGCTGCTTTATTTCCATTTCTGTTTGTAAGCATGTTTCAGTATTTTATAGTAATGATGAAATAGTATTTCCGCTGCATCTTTGTATTTATGGTTATCTCTATAATCTGTTGCATTCCTGTTTAAATCCGGATCAGTGGTATCAGAGTGGTTTGCTTTTTATTTGTTTTTCTTTGCATGTCCCCAACGAGGTCAGGATATAAGGAGTTAGGGCTTGAACTGGTCGAACCTTTGCAAGACCAGCCTCATAAATCCCAACGGCTTCCCATGGCGGATGAAAATAAATATGAGGGGGTAGGAGATCCTATCAAAATCTTTCTCGAAGAAGCCCTCGAGTGACAAAGGAATGTGATGATAGACAGCTTTACCCAGATCCTTCAGCGGCTACCCAGAGGCGATGCATCGACTTCCAACGGCTACTCTAGAAATGCCACACCCTTTAAGGTACAAGTTAATTTTGAAATCCCCATATTTGAGGGTGAGATAGATGCAGATGCCATAGATAAATGGATAAATCTGCTAGAAGGGTATTTTTCTGTTCATAATTTTTCCAATTGGGAATAGATTATTTTCGCTCTTCTCAAAGCAGCGTCGCACGTCAAGGACTGGTGGGAAACCTACTGCGAGCAGAAGGATGAAAGTACAGACTCACTATTTTCAGCTGCACCCACTTGAAATTCATTCCAGGGTGCCATCAAGGAGAAGTACTACCCTATGAAAAGCTATGAGGACAAATACATAAAGTGGACCACGCTATGGTAGGGAAGGGAGCAAGATGTGCTGGAGTTCACAAAGATTTTTCATACCCTTCACATACAATTGGGTATGAATGATTCTGAGCTACATTTGGTACTCAAATACCATGGCTACCTATGTAGAAACATCTAGGAAGAGATGGAATTCTTGAACATCTCCTCACTCGGCACGGCATAACGATACGCTATCAAAATCAAGCAGAAGTTTAAACAGAAGAAGCGAGACTTTGGATCTGCAAATCCAAAGACCAAAGGACAAAGTGAAAGCGGGGTGACCCAAGGCAACCCGTTGAAGCCGCAAGAAAATAACAACACCACAAAGTCAAAGAAGGACACATGAAAGTGGTGTGAGTTCCATATGATCCCCACTCACAACACAAGTGAGTGTCGGACCAAGCAGTCGTTGGTGGCCGAGTTGAAGGCTTCAGAATGCAATACAAGTTCCGACCCTGAGTCAGAACCTGACAAGGGAATGGAAAAGGGAAGCAGATAATTGACGCGGAGCCTAGCACCACTGTTGCCACTGCCAAGATCCAGAAGAATGACCCTGAATATCCAGAGGAGGGGGAGCATATTTTCCACTTATAGATGTGGATGAAGGGTTTGCCGTTGCAATTCATTGTCGATAGTGGTAGCCAAAAGAACCTCATTTCAGCAGAGGTTGTGAAGCAATTGGGCCTATCGACTACACCACACCTGCAGCCATATAATATTAGGTTGCTTCACCAAGGACGATATTTTCAAGTTTTCCAGCAGTGTTGCCTTCCCTACAACATCAAACCCTTCACAGATAAGGTACTGTGTGATATTACACCTCTAGATGTTTGTGACGTATTATTAGGCCAACCATACTTATGGAGGCGACATGCTATGTATGAGTCAAGGCCTCGCGTTGTTGTTGTTTCTTTGGGTAATTCATTATATAGGATACCGGAGGTAGCCCCACCTACCACCAATTCTTTGATCGTTGCTAAGAAAGGCAGTCAGATCATCTCATAGACTAGGAAATTTATTTTTTGTCTGGTTCACTCCCAAAGTAAGGTGAAGATGGTCACCACATCCATGACCGCAGCGAAGGGTTCCTCCACATAGCAGTAGCAGCAAAGAGATACGGTCATGACAGAACATGGGAACAACTTCTCCTCACCCACATGGGTACCACGCAAGTTTTAGGTGGGCAACAAAGTCTGGTCGCCTCAGCGGAAAGAACACCTTACCAGAACCCATCAAAAGCTTAGACCACTCTAACATGGTCCTTACACCATTACCAAGGTTGTTGGAAACAATGCTTTAGAGCATAGCATTCACTCATTCCTTCGCCTGCACCAAGTGTTCAATGTGTACCACCCTCGACCATGCTTCCCACCATTACTAGACACATCCAAGATTGAAAAATAGCTCACCAGGGATGAAGTTTAGCAGATGGAGGAACTCAATGCAATGGGGATGATTGCTTCCTAAGGGGGGAGGAATGATCCAAGTGGATTTTGGTGGCCGCCCACCTATCCCACTGGGACCCCCACAACTATCTCTTTTAGTTTTTCAGTTTCTGTAATTTTAGCACAATTTACTATTTTTAGTACTTTTTCAGGTCGTGAACATTTGGAGCCATTTTGAGGCCCTAAACGACATTTTTTGCAAAATCTGGGAGCAACATGGGTCCATGGCCTAATGTTTCTCTTCCCAAATTTGTAGTTCTCAGATAGATATTTCTAACGAGATATTGTGCGTGTCAAACGGAGATTGTATGCCAAAGTTACGACCCCAGGAAGTTGATGTACCAATTTACCCAAACCAGGCACACAATTTGGTGTTTCATCTTCTAGGGTTAGGTTTTTGGATGTTTAGGGTTTTCCATTGTTTCTTAACAATAAATAGGCCTTCGAGCCTCATTGTAACACAGTTCAGAGGCATGTGGCCGCAAAATCTCTTCTAAGAGATAAGCTACCATCGCCCTAGCTTGTTTATTTCCATTTTTGTTTGTAATTGAATGAAGTATTATTTCCGCTGCATCTCTGTATTTATGGTTATCTCTGTAATTTGTTGCATTCCAGTTTAAATCCGGATCATGTATGCATTATATTTTTCTTATAGGAACTCCATAACTCATTATAGGAATGCTACCATGTTGTTGAAGATAATGGAGAAATGTATTTTAGGAGAAACTCGGTTCATTAGTTATGTGTATGCCTCAGATTAGGATTTAGTTCCTACTTCTTAGCTAGCTATTACAACTTCCCTACATGTGTGTAGGCTATATATTCATGATTTGTAATGATGAGCATGTATAGCATTCTGCGAGAGGAAGTCTCCAGGGGAAGCCCTCACTTGGGTGTTGCTCAGTTTATTGAAAAATATCCTTGTCTTCCATTTCTAACATGGTATCACAGCTTCAAGGTTCAGTGACGGAAAGTGATAATGCTTCAGTGACTGAGAGTGCATCATGGTTGTAGTGTGGCCTTAGTGGTGGTGGCAGAGAACATTTCCGTTGTTTGATCAATGCGCATTTTTTCTCAAGAAGCGCGCTCTTCTCTATTGACAAGCATCGTTCCTTGAGCAAAAAAAGCATTGTTTGACCTCCACTTAACACGATTTCTTGTAGCATGGGCCATCATCACCGATTTGCATCGAAAAATTCATTTCTTCATTTGACCGAATTTTTGCAGTTTGATCGAATATTTGGCTGCATGGGGATCAAATTCTGGCTGCATAGGGGTCAGATTTGTTGGATGGTGCCACAATAACCTTGGACCTACAGCGACTGAGTTAAAAGTCATGTGTGTAGCGGTGGCAGCTTGACTCAAAGGCAGTGTGATGAATCCATCTGCTTGATCCATCTACTTGTTGTGGAGGCTACTAGGAGGCCGAGTGGTGGAGCAACGAAGGCAGAGACCGTGAGGCTACAAGCGAATCAATCGTGTTCTCCTTGTGTATCGTGGTTGATCTGTATGGAGGTGCAGCAGTTAAAGGAGTTTGTCATGGTGGGAGGAATTGGCAAGCTCAGATTTTCTCACAGCAGGGAGAGGGTGAAGAGAAGTATTTGATAGTTTTGTCACAGAAGAAAGAACATGAAATTATTTTAGGTCATCAAGTAGAGAGGGAGTACTGCGACGATCTCTGTAATCTCGAAATTATTGAAACTGAAGCAAAAGCATTGTTGAATGTAGTTCGGCTAGAACTTGCTCTTAGTTCTCAAGGCTATGGTTTTCTTCATATTCCTGATAAATTATGAACTTCCAACTTCTGATGTAGTGAGGAAAAGAGCCAAAAACCCAATCATACATCTGCTGAGCTAAGTTGAGCCACGGCTAAAGAAGATCGTTTAGGAAGATCGTGCAATCTTTGTCGGTCATTCCTTTGTGCGTGAGGCCAAGAGCAAGGTATTGTTGGTATGTGATCATTGTTTTTGTTGATCTATTTTTGAACAAAGGAAGGCTGAAAGTGAAAGGTAGACTATACTTAATTTGCCTTGTTGTTCGAGTGAATTTCGAATGCCGCATTTTTATTTTTATTTTTGGGGTTATAATAATTATTTTTTAAAAATTGTTTGTTGCATGTGATAAAGTTTTTATACATGAAAAAAGGGAGTCATTTTCTAAATAAATGAGGGTTTCTTAAAAACAAAACAAAGAGGGATCTTGGTTTTCTGCCTCAAATTAAAGGAATTGTTATTTATTAACAGAGCACCTATTGTTTTTTGATTTCTCCTTGGATGTGGAGATAGATCTGTCTTTTAAAGTTTTGGAGGTCAAATTTTATATTTCTTGAGGGATACCTGTCAAGATGAATAACCAGATGGCAGAGGCATATATGAATGAGAGCAGTAAGCTCGATAAATCAAATTACTCGAATTGGAAATTTAAGTTGCAGACCCTGTTGGAGGGGAAAAATGCGTGGGCAATTGCAACCGGTGATGAGTTGAAACTGACCGTAGCTACAGGCGTAACACTAGCAACAATCCAGGACTGGGAAAAGAGCGAGAAAAAAGAAAAAGTATTGTTAAAATTTTTAGTGAAGAACTGTATTATCCCTCACATTCGTGAATGCAAATCAACAAATGACATCTAGAAAACCCTCAAGGACTTGTACGAGATCAAAAACACAAATCACTTATTGATTTTGAAAAACAAGATTCTCACCATTAAAATGGAGGAGATTGAATGAGTGGTTGCGTTCATTTATCGAATCAAGGAGCTCAAAGATAAAATGGGCGACATAGGAGAGAGTGTCAAACACTGATCTAGTCACAATTACCATGAATGGTATGACTAATGACTATCAAATGTTTATCACGAGTTCAAATGCGAGAGAGAAAACCCCCAATTTGGAATAATTGACAGGAATCATGATGCAAGAGGAAGAGAGGCGGATGACCCTGAAACCCCAGAGTTCAGATCTTTCTCTAATGGCGAAGAAGAAGCCCTTCAGAGGGAAGGAAAATGTAGGATAGAAAGGCGAAAGTACACCACAGAGAAAACCACCTCAAGATATGTCCTCAAACAAAAGTGATTCAGGACCCAAATGTTTTTATTGTGGTAGAGTTGGTAACATAGCTGAAAACTGTTAGAAGAAGAAGTTTGATGATGAGGCAGAAACCTGGTTTGTGGAATCAAGAGCTTCCACTCACATGACAGGTAAGAGAGATTGGTTTGAGAATTTTAAAGAAACCTGCAGTGGTGCAAATATCTATCTTGGCAATGATAGAGGGTACTAGATCAAAGGGTATGGTAATGTTCATGTCATTTTGTCTAATGGAAATATTAAACATATTCAAAATGTAATGTATGTAATTTGAATAAAAAATAACTTGTTCTATGTTTCTATGATAACAGATCGGAACCTTAAGGTAAATTTTTTTAAGTCTTATTGTGTTATTAAAGATCTGTTGGATCATACAAAGCCAATTGCATCAGGTATTTGAGTGGCAGATTGTATAAGCTAAATGTAAGAAGTGCACCACACCAAGCTTTGACCTCATTAGTTATGAGTGTAGAAGACTTATGGCATCAAAGATTCGGTCATCTCAATTTAAATGACCTGCCGCTACTTCAGAAATGAGGTAGGGTCAATGGTCTTCTTGTTTTAAAGAATATTCATGTTGATTTTGAAGCATGTTCTCTTGGGAAGATGCATAGAGATGAGTTTCCTACAAATTTAAATAGAAAGAAGAGAGATATACTAGAAATTGTGCACGCTGATTTGTGTGGGCTAATGCAAACAAGGTCATTAGGATGTGCCTATTATTTCTTATTGTTTGTTGATGATTGCATGAGATTTACTTGGGTATTTTTGCTCAGAAAGAAGAATCATACTTCTAAATATTTTAAACAGTTCGGAAACATGATTGAAAAACAGACTGGAAAATTCATCAAAATTCTTCGCTCAAATCAAGGGGGAGAATACAAGAAGGGTGGTTTCATTAAATATTGAAAGTACCATGGTATAGTTCATCAGTTAAAAATTCCCGACACTCCTCAATAGGATGGGGTTGCAGAGATGAAGAACATAACCCTTGTGGAGTGTGCTCGAAGCATGTTAAAAGGTCAGAATCTATCTGATGGATTTTGGGCAGAACCAATAAATACCACAATATATTTGAATAATAGGAGTCCAACAAAAAACCTTGATTTTAAAACTCAATTCGAAGCTTTATTAGGCTTTAAGACTGCAATTAATCATTTAAGATTTTTTGGCTCCAAAGCTTTTTCTCATGTTCCAAAAGAGGATAGGAAGAAACTAAATTCAAAGGCCATTAAATGCATTTTTGTTCGGTACTACACAGAGTTTAAAGCTTATAATTTGTTTAATCCCTCTACTCATAAAGTGTTTGCAAGTAGAGATGTGGTATTCCATGAGTAGGTTGATGATGGAAACCATGAAAGAAGCAATGAAGATTGGCACATACCTTTTCTGGTGGAATATGGAAGTGATGATAGGGACAACCATGAGAAGGAGAAACATCATCATCATCATCATCAACAACAACAACAACAACAGAAAAGGAAGAAGTGGATGGTACATATGCAAGTAGTAGGCCAAGTCCACCAAGGGATGATCAGAACAGATTTGAAGCCAGTCCACCACTTAGGAGATCAGGTAGGCAAATTCAGTTGCCAACAAGATATAGGGATCATGCTCTTATAACTAGTATGTTAAATGTTGTCGAACCCTCTAATTATAAATAAGCAAGTCAATATAGTGAATGGAGGGAAGCCATGCAAGAGGAATATGATTCAATTCTTAAAAACAAAACTTGGGATCTAATTGAACGACCTAAAGGGAAACAAACCATATGTTGCAAATGGTTATACAAGCCTAAATTTAAAGAAGATGAGAGTATAGACAAATATAAAGTTAGGCTAGTTGCAAAGGGGTACTTGCAAAAAGAAGGCATACACTATGAGGAAACCTTCACCCATGTAGCCTTATTAAACACAATCAAAATATTAATTTCTTTAGCTACCAAATGTGAGGTCTGCATTCTTAAATGGGGAATTAAAAGAAGAAGTGTATTTAATGCAACCTGAAGGGTTTGTTAAACAGGGGGAGGAACATTTAATCTGTAGATTGAAGAAAGCATTGTATGGACTAAAACAGGCTCCGAGGTCGTGGTATGATAAAATCTAGTAATTTTTCCTACAACATAGTTATAAAAGAAGCAAGAATGACCCTAATCTATATACTGTGTTTGATGAAAAGGGGAAAATTGTTTTGATTTCTTTATATGTAGAGGATCTTATCATTACAAGAAATGCTAATGGACTAATTAAAGAAATCAAAGAGTCGATGCCACAACTTTTTGAGATGAAAGAAATCGGAGAGTTACACTATTGTTTGGGTCTTGAAGTCTGGAGGGATTATGGCGAGACTTTTATGTCTCAGGGAAAGTATGTGAGGAGTCTGTTGAAAAAGTTTAGAATGGATCAGTGGAAAGCAACATCAGTGCCTTTATAAAAGAATACCAAACCTCAGAATAATTATGGTTCAAAGGAGGTTGATGCAAGACTGTATAGACAGTTGGTTGGGAGTTTAATTTACTTAACTACACCTAGGCCAAATTTGGCTTTTGCAGTCAGTGTATTGAGCGAATTCATGTCAACGCCTCTTGAGAATCATTGGGCTGCAGCAAAAGGCGTCTTAAGGTATCTTCAAGGAACCTTAGACTTTGGTATTAAATATACTGATTCATTTGATGTTAGATTGAAAGGTATTTCAGAATTAGACTGGGCCAGAAATCTAGATGACCGACGATCCATAATAGGCTATGCATTCAACATTCAGTCTGGGGTCATTGCATGGAGTGGAAAGAAGGAGAACATTGTATCCTTGTCTTCAGCAGAAGCGGAGTATCAAGCAATGAGTGCAGCAACATGTGAGGTAGATTGGTCAAGGAGATTTCTTCAGGATTCTGGAGAAGAACAAAAATGTGCAATTATTGAAAGATGTGATAACCAGAGCTCAATCAAACTTGCAAATACTCAAGTGTTTCATAAAAGCACAAAGCATATTGATACACATTTTCACTTTGTTAAGGAGAAGGTTCAGTCAAAGGAAATCCATATTGAATATTATAATACTTGTGACAATGCTACAAATATTTTTACTAAGCCTCTTGGAGGAATTAAGTTTGATTTATTTAGGGAGATGTTAGGGGTTCTTGTGAACCCTTTCTCCGTTAAGGGGGAGTGTTGAAGATAATGGAGAAATGTATTTTAGGAGAGAGTCGGTTCCTTGGTTATGCATATGCCTCACATTAGTATTTAGTTCATACTTCTTAGGTAGTTTTTCTAACTTCTCTATATTTGTGTAAACTCTATATTCATGATTTGTAATGACGAGCATGTAGAGAATTGTGCCAGAGGTAGTCCCCAGGTGAAGCCCTCACCTGAGAGTTGCTCAATTTATTGAATAATATCGTTGTCTTCCATTTTTAACACATAGAATTAGATAATGTTACCCTAATTAACTTGTATATATATATATATATATAGATATAGATATATATTATAATTTTTTTAAGAAAATATTGTTAATTTTCTGATAGGTAAATTTTAATACTAATAATAGAAAGTAATACTTTTGAAAAATACAATTCCTTCTTTATAGAAAAAGAAATCCTTGTGTAAATTAAATTTAAATTTATCATTTTGAGTTAAAAGTTGAAGTAGAAAAGATTATTGATATTTCCATTTTTAACAATAATTATAAATAATTGCTTTTAAGAAATATTTTTTTCTTTCAATTGTATTTAATTGATTTGCAACAAGAAAAAAAACAATGTTTAATTTTTCATGTGATTAAGTTTTTTTTTTTTGTTAAGCTTGGCAAGAATACATCACCCCAATAGGGAGAGCAATTAAAGCAGTGACTTCACATCAAGGAGTGCCTTAAAAGAGCACCCTGTCTATCGAAAACCCAATACATATGATTAAGTTATTAATTAATATAGATAAATAATTTTTTTACTTTTTGATAATAAATCCAAAAAACTATTTTATTCGAAATTCATTTCATAACAACCATAAATGATTAAAAAAATAATTTCATACGGACATAACTAGATATAAGAAATATGCTAGCATAAATTGATCTTACACTAGAAGAACTAAGACAAGGTTGGTTTAAATCTATTAGATTAATAATTTTGATTACTATGTGTGATTTGTTCAAAAGGGAAAAAAATATGTATTAGGTAAATGTTAATTTATAAATAGTTTTCAAATGTTTTATTTATAATTTCTATGTTCAAGTTAGGCATTGGAAGGGTTTCAGGTATATTTTCTCGTGTTATTTGGTAGGGATTTGTTATATTTTCTGACGGAGATTTGGTGACTTCCCAGATTGAATTTTATATTCTCCACAATCTAATTTAAAACATCTAAAATGAATATTGGACCCCAAAAAATTTACTTTTTTTTAAAAAAAACTCGAAAATATATAACAGTGAGAGAGATTTGTTAGACTTACCACATTAAGTTTTAAATTCTCCACAATCTAAATACATATATGAAATCAAAAACTCATTTAAAACATTTAAAATAAATATTTTACCCAAAAAATTTCACCTATTTAATCAAAATTCTAAAATATATCATACTTAGACAGTGATTTTACTTATATAATTTTAATATTTCTTATATATTTAAAAGAAAGGTGATCATAGTTTTTTTTTTTTAAACCAACAAACTGTTGAGATTTTCTGTTTTGAATAAAATAGGAAAAATCTCAATAAATGACAACAATAGGAATTAGTTCCTAGATTAGCTCCAATTTGTTGGGAGGGAGTTAGTGCATCCTACATTTGAGTTGAGAGGATTTATAAGGCAGTTAGATTCTCCTTGCTATATAACAGGTATCCGTACGGATGGTTTGGTAGTAATGTGAGAGTTTGTGAGGATTTGATTTATGTAATCTCCTGTTTGATTAATAAGAATTGCCGATGCCTATGTTTGGTGGACGTAGCCCAGATTGGTTGGGTGAACCACGTTAAATTCCTCTGTGTTTATGTGCTTGATTTATTTGTTGAGTATTTTAGTTAATTGCTGTGCATATGATCTCCAACAAGTGGTATCAGAGTAGTTGGAGGTGGAGCACGTGCTGGAGGTGGAGCGCAAAGGCATGGAGGTGCTGGTGCTGAGAGGATTCTCTGCGTGCGTGCGTGGTGGATCATTTGTTGGACTGCTATTGCTGTCCACCTGCGTGGAGGTTTACATGAGATAAGACAGCGCTGAGGAATATAAGAGACTGTTGTATTGCTGCACCTGCGTGGCAATTTGGAGCAACTAAAACTCTGATGTGTGATTGTTAGTTGCGTTGGATTTGCGTACTGGAGGTGGAGCAAACTGATTTGCGTACTGGAGGTGGAGCAAACTGATTGTTAGCAGGCAGTTTAGAGCGCTGGTGCTTATATGTCCCTTTGCTACGTGGTTTACTGGAGCAGTTGATTTCCGGATGCGTGGAGGTGCTATTGACTATTGTTGCTAGTGGAGACCTGCGTGGAGTCGTTTACCAACAGCCGCGTGGAGTGCTGGTTGCTGGTGTGTTGAATGGTACACACTGCTGTTCAAATTGCGTGGAGGTGAACGTTGCCCACCAGAATGCATTGAAAAAATGTTGCCTATTGCATTAATGAACTAATGTGCTCTTTTTTTAATCATGCCATGACTGTAAAACGACTGTTGTGCGTGGTGGATTAAAGACTGGCTGATACGGTAACCATTGCAGCGTGGAGGTAAACATTGTATATAATCAACGCTGGTGCGTATTGCTGTGTTGATATTACAACTATGCCATGGTTTGTTATGTAAAATCGTGTATTTTTTGGAGATGCGACTTGATATTGAATAACAAAACAAAACTTGTATAACAGAAATAAAGTTTGTAATATCGTTAATATTAAGATCTGCGGTCCAAATTTTATTTACTAAGATGAAAAGAATGGAAAGTGACAGTAATGTTAACACGAAATCTGTCGTGAACTAGAGCTTAAAGGGCAGTAAGGCATAGCCAGTGTTTTTTTAAAGAATAACTTCTGTTATTTAAAGATCAGAGATAAATCTGGACATTGTTTAGTTGGAGCACAAATTTGGAGTGTTGCTTAAAATCAAGATATACACAGTTTTTTTTAATTTCTGGTCTTTAACAGTTGGTTTTGGAGATTATTTTTTTTTTTGGTTGATACAAGATGGCGAAAACTCAGAGTGCCCGGTTTGAAATTGAGAAGTTTAATGGCAAAAATAATTTCAAGATCTGGAAGGTTAAGATGTATGATTTGCTTGTCCAACATGGTGTGGCAAAGGCATTGTTGGGAAAATCCAAACAACCTTACAACATCACAGATAATGAATGGGCCGAGATGGATGAAAGAGCGATAAGTGCTATTCGATTGTGTCTAGCTGATGATGTCCTGTTTAATATCATGTCGGAGACAACAGCTGCTGGTTTGTGGACGAAACTGGAGAAACTGTACATGACCAAATCCTTAACCAATATGATTCTCCTGAAGCAACAGTTGTACAGTTTGCGAATGAAGGAAGGTACATCGATTGCTGATCATTTAAATGCTTTTAATACTCTTCTTGTGCAATTACAAAGTATAGAGGTAAATATTCAATCCGAGGATAAAGCTATTACTTTATTGTGCTCGTTGCCCGAATCATGGGATCATTTTGTTACTTCTATAAGTCTTAGTTCATCAGAAACTATTGAGTTTGATGATGTAGTTGCATCCTTATTATCAGAAGAAACAAGGAGAAGGTCACATTCGGAAACCTCTACATCAGAAGCTATGATGGTTAGAGGTCGTTCGAAAGAAAGACACTCCAAGAGACCGAGCGACTCACGTTCAAAGTCAAAAGGGAAGAAGAGTAAGCTAAAGTGTTGGTTTTGTGGCAAATCAGGGCATTTAAAGAAGGACTGTTGAAAGCAACAACAACAAACTTCTAAAGCAGATTCTTCGACAGAAAAGAAGGAGGCAAATACGACAGATACAGGTTCGACATCTGGTTCAGGTATGAGTGATGAAGTATTATCAGTTAATGTGTCAAATCATGGTCAAAATTGGTTACTAGATTCCGGTGCATCAAACCACATGTGTATCCATAAAGAATGGTTTAAGACATATAAATCAATTGATGATGGTGTTGTGTACATGGGTAATGATGTAACATGTAATATTGTGGGAATTGGGAGTATACAACTGCAAATGTTTGATGGGACAACAAAAATATTAACTGATGTGAAGCATGTACCATATTTAAGGAAAATTTTGATTTCATTAGGAGCACTTGATTCAAATGGATATAAAACTGTAATTCAAGGTGGAGTAATGAAAATTTACAAAGGTATTTTACTAGTTATGAAAGCTAAGAAGGTAGGAAATCTATTTCAGTTAGAAGGAAGTATAGGGTCAGATTATGTGTCTACGGTGTCTGAGCATGACAGTAGTTCCATTCACTTATGGCATCAAAGATTGGGGCATATGAGTGAAAGAGGGTTAAAAATTTTGGCTAATCGCAAGTTACTTCCAAATCTAAAGTCTAGAAAGTTAGATTTCTGTAAGCATTGTCTGTTTGGAAAACAAAGTAAACAAAAGTTTAAAACAGGCAAACATACTAGTAAATGCATACTTGATTATATCCATTCAGATGTTTGGGGTCTAGCTCCTACAACTTCATATGGTGGTTCGTCTTATTTTGTATCATTCATTGATGACTTTTCTAGGAAAGTGTGGGTCTACATGTTGAAAAGGAAGTCTGATGTTTTTTTAGTTTTCAAGCAGTTTAGAGCATTGGTAGAAAACAGCACTGGTAGGACAATAAAATGTATAAGAACTGACAATGGTGGTGAGTTTACTTCCAAGGAGTTTGACAGCTATTGCAAGGATGCAGGGATCGAGAGACATAAGACCACGGTTTATACTCCTCAGCAGAATGGAGTTGCTGAACGCATGAACAGGACTCTTCTAGAGAGAGCAAGGAGTATGTTGAGTAACGCCGGGTTGCAAAAGGAGTTGTGGACGGAAGCAGTGGCAACAGCTTGTTATGTGATAAACCGATCTCCATCAACGGCGATAGGCTGCAAGATTCCGCGAGAGGTATGGAAAGGACACCCTTGTGACTATTCTAAACTTAGAGCGTTTGGTTGTGACGCATATGCTCTAGTGCCTAAAGATCAGCGAACTAAATTAGATCCAAAGTCGAAAAGGTATATCTTTGTTGGGTATGGTGTTGGAACAAAGGGATATAGATTGTGGGATCCTACTACCAGCAAAATCATCATCAACAGAGATGTCAAGTTTAATAAATCCTCTCTTGTACAGTTAGATGTAGATAGTAGATTGAAACAGGATGATGTATCTGATTTTCAGCACATTCAGTTTGATAGCATTTCTAATGATAGTCATGATGACCATAGTTCAGATACTAGTCATGAACAAGTTTCAGAATCAGAACATGAATAGGGTTCAGGTATAGATCATGAACAGGTTTCAGATACTGGTCATCAAGAAGTTCCTACAGATGGTAGTCAGCCAATCGAGGAAGCGCCAGAAACATCATTAAGGAGGTCGACAAGAATCAAACGACCACCGAGAAGGTATGACGATTATGTTACTTCAGTTGCATTTACTGCTAATGACGATGAACCTCTGTGCTATCAGGAAGCAATAGAAGGTTCGAAAAATGATAAGTGGAAAGCAGCCATGAAGGACGAAATGATGGCTTTGGGTAAGAACGGCACATGGGATCTGGTTGAGCTTCCGAAAGGCAGGAAAATTGTGGGGTGTAAATGGGTTTTCAAGTTGAAATGGGGTGTGAATGATATGGAAGACAGGTACAAAGTGCGGCTGGTTGCAAAAGGGTTTTCTCAGAAAGCGGTATTGACTTTCATGAGATTTTTTCACCAGTGGTTAAAATTGTTTCAATTATAATTGTGTTAGCATTAGTGGCTTTGCTTGATTTAGAGTTGCAACAATTAGATGTTAAGACTGCATTTCTACATGGAGACTTAGATGAGGAAATAAATATGGAACAACTGGAAGGGTTTGTTCAGCATCGCAATGAGAAATTTGTTTGCAGGCTCAAGAAGTCATTATATAGCCTGAAGTAGTCGCCTCGGCAGTGGTATAAGAAGTTTGATTCTTTCATGTTGAGTCAGAAATATGTTAGAAGTGAATATGATCATTGTGTTTATTTTAAGCAATTGAAAAATGGCATATTCATTATCTTAGTATTGTATGTTGACGATATGCTTTTAGCAAGCAAAAGCATAGAAGAAATCAACAGGTTGAAGGCTCAGATGGCAAGGACGTTTGATATGAAAGATCTAGGAGCAGCAAGACAGATTTTGGGCATGGAGATTTTCAGAGACAAGAGCAATGGCAAGTTATGGCTATCACAACAAAAGTATATTGAGAAAATACTTTTGAGGTTTGGTATGAATAACGTGAAGCCTGTGTGAGTCCCTCTCGCTTCCCATTTCAAGCTTTCTTCGAGTTTATGTCCTAATTCAGATGAAGAAAATGATTATATGTCTCGAATTCCATATGCTAATGTAGTAGGGTGTTTAATGTATGCGATGGTGTGTACGCGACCAGATATTTCACATGCAGTTGGGGTTGTCAGCAGGTACATGGCAAATCCGGGTAAAGAACACTAGTCAGCAGTGAAATGGGTGCTTCGGTATCTGAGAGGCACAAGTAGTTATTGTATCACTTACAATAAGAATAGTGAATTTGTTTGCGGATATGTTGATTCCGATTTTGCAGGTGATTTGGATAAGAGAAGGTCAACTTCAGGGTATGTCTTTACTCTTGCAGGTGGAGCTATAAGTTGGATGTCAAAGCTACAGAACATTGTCACTTTATCCACTACTGAAGCAGAATACATTGCTGCTTTGCATGCTTGCAAAGAGGCGGTTTGGTTGAAAGGTTTGCTTGGTGAGTTTGGTAGGTTACAGGACAACATCGGGTTACTTTGTGATAGTCAAAGTGCAATACATTTGGCTAAGAATCCGGCCTATCATAGTAAATCAAAGCATATTCCAATTAAGTATCATTTTGTAAGACAGGTTATCACTGAAAGGGGAGTCTCTCTTGAAAAGGTGCATATGAAGGAAAACTGTGCAGACATGTTCACGAAACCAGTTTTGCTGGAGAAGCTACGCTGGTGTTTGGCTTCTCTTGGCTTGCAGAAAAGATAAAATAATAAACAAAGAGGGCATCAGGCTAATTGTTGTCAAGGTGGAGATTGTTGAGATTTTCTGTTTTGAATAAAATAGGCAAAATCTCAGTAGATGACAACAATAGGAATTAGTTCCTAGATTAGCTCCAGTTTGTTGGGAGGGAGTTAATGCATCCTAAATTTGAGTTGAGAGGATTTATGAGGCAGTTAGATTCTCCTTGCTATATAACAAGTATCCATACGGATGGTTTGGTAGTAGTGTGAGAGTTTGTGAGGATTTGATTTATGTAATCTCCTGTTTGATTAATAAGAATTGCCGATGCCTATGTTTGGTGGACGTAGCCCAGATTGGTTGGGTGAACCACGTTAAATTCCTCTATGTTTATGTGCTTGATTTATTTGCTGAGTATTTTAGTTAATTGCTGTGCATCTGATCTCCAACACAAAATGTTCCCTCTTCTTATCATCTTCCAATATTTGAAAACCCATTATGTAAAGCAATCGATTAAATCACTGTAAGTAGAGGAAAACTTTGCGGGAAATGTTTTAAAAGCGATTGTGATATCAATATTATTGCCTCAGGCCTTCAGCGTTGATAGTCCCAAGCCTGCTGGGCAAGCCTATATTTTTGTTATCTCCATTATATTGGATTATATTTTTGTTGTCTCCATTATTTGGATACTTATGCTTCGTGTATTCCTAAATTATGATATGTGAACAAGGATTCGGATTTAAATGCCAAAGCGGGTACTTCACGTGTGTCTCCAAGAAGACCCGGTCACAAATATTATTTTACGCTGAAATATACATACATCCAAATCACAATAAAACTTGCATCGGTATATGTAACTGCATCTTTAGATAACAGACTAGATTAAACAATTCATAAGATGTATATAGAATTTCCAAATACAAAGTGGGAAACGCTTATTTTATGCGGGCAATCCGCGGGTATTATGTATTTGAGCAATACTTGTCTCCTAAAGGCTAAGACTATGCACAAACTGATTGAATTTATGTAAACACATTCAACCTATTTGTGCGTGATTATTCTATGTTTGGATTACAGATATGCATGTCACAGGATGTTTGTCTTGCATATGCACCAGTACAAGAACTTATAATTCGGCTGCTTCATCGAAATTATATGTTCGACTTCAGGTAACTCTTTCCTTTAGGCCCACTTGTTCGAATGAACATCCTGTAGTCATTGAACTTCATCTTTCGGTATCTCGGCGGGTTGGAATCATCAATCAGCTCCTTTAGAGGCCCGACTTCCTTGTCTCCATTAGGGTTACAGAAAACCGCGATCGACATTCGTTCCTTTTTCGAGTTCACAAGGCAGCTGTGTTCCACACTTTTGTAAATTCCGTTTGCCAATATCTGCGCGAAGAAGGAAATAGAAAGAACTATGACAATCGGCGGATTTTGACGGGTGAATGAAAAAAGTGATCGAAATACTGACCTCCATCTGGTCGCCTAGGTTTATCGTCAAAGCATCAACGACAGGGCGCACAGCCACCCAATAGTCGCCTTTGCGAACTTGGAGACCCACGACATCATCCTGAAGCAGAACGGTTATTCCTCCAGGATCGGAGTGAGGGGACAGCCCATAAGTCAATTCTGGTTGTGGGCATACAGGATAATAGTTGACTCGAACAGAAATCCCAATGCCCTCCTCGCCTCCAAAAGCTTCATTTGGATGGTCCGGAGGCAGGCCCAGGTTTTCCCAAAACACAGACAGCAAGGTGTTACAGAGTTGCAGCGTTCCTTCGCAGTACTCCTTCATTATACTCCTGTGATGTCGACACAAAGAAGCAATAATGAAATTTCCAGAGTAGCTACACAAACAAGAGAAAAGGAGCACTTCTTGTTTTATCTTGCAACCCAACCGATAAACATCACTTCCACTCTCAGAATTAGGATAAAAATAAAAAACTATATAGATTCCGTAATGAAACTCGTAAATGATGCTCCATTGACTCCATATAGATGCATGCAAGTGGAATTTTGAGTGTAAACGAAGAATAAAAATGCAACGTTGAATGGAAAGGGAGTTCCTGCATCACCTGTATTCATCCGGTTTGGATGGCCATCTGTCCTCCTCTCGTATGGAGAGAGGCAAGTAGTTGTGATAATAGTAATCCCCCCAGTCGAGAATCGCACCTTTCTGCACACCAGTTCGACTACCATATCCAACGTAAGTCCCAGGATCGTTGGCGTGTTTCTGCTTCTCCTCCAACGGCAGACAAAAGAACTCTCTCGACACCTCACGTACGGACATGAGAAGTTTCGCAGAAACTCCATGGTTAATAACTTGAAAGAATCCCCACTCTCTACATGCATCTGATATGTCTTCCATGGTCTTATTCCGACGTTCGTCGTAGAGACCAGCGAGGTCTATGATGGGTATCTCCTCTGCTAACAGCCGCAACTTCGGGGGCCTCTCGTGATCAGGCCTGATGTATCTGGATGGCAAGCATTCAATGCCGCTCTCCGAAATACATTGGACTCTGGTTATTGTCTCAGGCCACTCCATTGGATGGCAATGTCCAGAACACAACTGATCAAAGTGCTGAACAATATATATAGCCAAGGGACTGCTAGCAGTCTGTAATCTCACAAATAGATATCTACCGCATTCTCTCCCTTGCCATCTCAGAGGTCGTATATATGCCCGAAGCGAGGAATTTGAGCACAAGATGTTAAAATAATACAACCAAACCGGGGGATTATTAAACTCAAGAAAAAGGATGGGAAAACGTGACGTTGTACCAAAAGGGGAGAATGTCGACTAGGCATCATAATCAGCCACTCAAAATCTGACTTACCTCTTGAATAGTAACGACTACGTGCCCTCGAGATAATAGAATTTCTAAGTGTGTAACATGGCCTCGTGGTCGTTCTGGAGACATAAGTTATTGATAGCGTTGAGTGGTCAGTGCCTGAAAGTCAGTTTGCATGGGAATCTCCCATATATCATCACATGTTATTTGAGGTATCACATGCCATGTAAGGAAATAATACATGGAAATCGGAAACTTTGCATTCTTTCATGATTCTATAGAGGTAATACATATTTAATTAAGTCAAAGCGATGAAAGCTAAGCCTCACATCGATGATCCTAAAAATACAGTCTTTATATATCCAAATAAAAAAATTCCCTCCACTTTCTTTACATGTGAAATTTCGTTGATTCACTTGCGATTAAGCAAAAATATAATCTTTTATCATCCCTAACTTAAGACTGCTTCAACTTTGTCTATACATTAAAAAATGCGTATATAATCAAACCAGTTCCATTTGAACAACCTGAAATTTTCGAAATTAATAAGTGACTTCGCACGCAGATTGCAACCGATGTCTCCAGCTTCACGTTCAACGGGAGCTACATTGTCGTTACGACGGGGAAACCATAGATATAGATAAGGCTCCGGCGGGCCAAAAAAAAACAAAAGAAAAGGCTTTCTGTTATTTGTAACTGTTAGAAGGTTGCGTGACAGCAGAGCCGATTTCATAAAATAATAATAATAATAATAAGTTAAAAGTGATTGGGGTAAGTAAATGTTGGTTCAATTAATAAAAAATGTTAAAATAACAAAAATAATAAAATTCAATTTGTTATTTTTTGATTTTGTTATTAACTTGTGATTGTGAGAGGTACTCAGAGTAGATGTGTAGATGTAATACAAGTATGTAAACTATTCTAAATGTTGGTTTAATTAAATAATAATAAATCAGAAGTGGTTGGTGAGTGATAAGTTGGTTAAATTAATAATAAAATAAAAATAATACAATTCAATTTGTTATATTTTGATTTTGTTATTAACTTATGAATAAGTTTTGTTACATTACCATGAGCCAATACTATGTCTTATTAATATGGTAAGCTCAAAAACCATAACTTATTTCAAAACCAAAATGTTTTATAACGATATGACAAGATTGTTAATGGATATTCACCCTCACTTTATAGTAACTTGTAGAAATTTGGCTTTGTTACAATACCATGGGCCAATACTTATCAATAACCCATGCCAAAAAAAATAACTTATTTTACAATCAAACTATTTTATAACAATATGAAAATATTCTTAACCATAGATATTCATCCCCACTGTACCATGGATATTGTTAACTTGTAAATAGATTTCATTACAATACCATGGCTTAACAATACCACAAGCCCAAAAAACATAACTTATTTCACAATCAAAATATTTTATTCAATATGACAAGATTCATAATCATGGATATTCACCACCACTTTGTCATTGATATTATGAACTTGTGAATAGACTTTGCTACACTAGCATGGGCTAATATCATGGCATATCAATACCACATTCTAAACAATCATAACCTATTTCACAATCAAAATATTTTATAACGATATAACAAGATTCTTAACCATCGATATTCACCCCCACTTTACCATGGATATTAGTAACTTGTAAATAGGCTTTGTTACAAAACCATGGCTTATCAATAACACATGCCCAAAAAATTTTACAATAAAAATTGTTCTATTTTAATTTAATTTTATATCATTTTTTATAGAATTTAGGCTTGTGTGATCCATATCAAGTTTTTGAAACATGTTTATTTTTTAGTTATTTATTTAAATTGAAAGTAAATACTTTTCCCCTAATTTTTTTGTCTATTCAAAATTAATCTTTTCTTTTTAGATGTTGGAGCGATCTGTCTCACTATTTAACGGATCTGATTCTTCATCTTTTGGTGACGATGAACCACACTGGTTGGTTCGAAACGTGTCGAAAAAATAATTTTGATGTGATTATCACCAAAAAATATGTCTCAAAAACTTTTTTTAACTGAATCTAATAGGAAAAAGGTTATAATTAATTTTTAGATGTATATAAACCCTCTATCTTCATGACTACTAAAAATATTCCCATAGAAATTAAATTAAGGTTTGAATAAAACTAAAAATGATAATAACTTTATATTTAAAGATGTGAAATTTATATAATTCAAATAGTATTAGTAAGAACCAACATAGATCCATGTTAACTAAGGATCTAGGCATGACAACAAGAAAAGTGAAGGGAAGAGAGAGGGAGGGAGGAAGATAGTGAAAAGCTTGGAGGGTGGAGAGAGAGAAATAGAGAGAGAATGATGGGGGGAGACGAGAGAGGGAGGTGGGAGATAGAGGAAAGAAGACATAGGATGGCGTAGAAAGAGTGAGGAAAGAACAAAGACATAGGGAGAGAAAGGTGGAAAGAGAGGGAGTAAGAAGGGAGAGATGGAGAGACGGAGAGGAAGAGAGGAGAAGAGGGATGATAGAGAAGATGTGGGGAGAGAAGAGCAAGAGAAAGAGAGGGAGGCACAAAGATGGAGGGGACAAGGAGAGAGAGAGAGAGAGAGAGAGAGAGAGAGAGAGAGAGAGAATGATGGGTGGGAGAGATAGAGCGAGGTGGGAGAGAAAGGGAGAGAGAGAAGGAGAGAAAGGGAAGGAAGAAGAAAGACACAGAGCGAGAAAGGTGTTAGACACCTAATCCTCTAAGAGTTGGCGTGGAAGCTGAACAACGAAAAGGAGTCCAAGAGACCACTTGGAATCTGAATCCAAGGGTCACACCATGTACAATAAATGTATATCAGTTGTTAATAATAAGTGAACTCTCCTACTTATCTTTCATATTTGTCTTTGACATGTGTGTGTTTAACATGGTATCAGAGCAGGCGATCTCCTGCCCTGCTCAAGTGTGAGCAACCTATTTTTGTGGCCTTTGTAAACCAATTCTCTCCTCCTGATTATACCTTTATGAGCATTTGTTACAATAAAAGTTGTTACCTCTATCAGCTCTGCCATTCCTCTGTTGTGAGCAGACCTGCCCCTTCGACCGCGAAGAGGAATATTGCGAGACCTATCCTTCTCTACCAATGAAACACTCTAACACTGTCTGTCAATTTCATGCTTCCACTCAGACCTATTTCTGCAAACCAACGGAAGCTGTGCGCTCTTTCTCCATTCCTAGTTCAAACATTACCTCTGCATTTTAGCTATGCATTGATTCCAAGTCCATACTCCTGGTGCATTTTCTGTGATTTTATTAGAAGTCCTGGGAAATGAATTGAAGCAGTTCTTGTGAAAGTCAATGAATCAAAACATTAAATCTTTGGTCATGTCACTAGAATATATTAATTGTTGATCATGATATTTGACTACGTTGGAATGGAGCTCTCAATGAGAAAGGGAGTGTCATTGACTGGAAATGGAGTGTTGAGTTTTTGAAGAGAAGTATTGGATGTTGTTTCAAAGCTCTACATAGAATGGTTCGAATTAAATCTGTTTTGGCAGCAAATATCTCTCAATGCATTGGGTATATGTTTCATCTCTCTGCGTTGAATTTATGATGGATATGGATTAGCATTGATGTTGTGAGTATTGTTGGTTCAAAACCTGTATTAATGCTATGACAAGGTTGTTGTTACATTAAATTTTATTGACTACTGTTGCGTTAAACTTTATTGAGCGACCAAAACAAGTTGAATTTGCTTTGCATGGCCTAAAACCATGTGGAAAGTGTTTGCAAAAGTGGTATATTGGCGTTATGCTCCAATGACATACACTAGCTTCCTAGTACTACATGCTTCACTTACTATACTCATCGAATATGCTGTGACTACAAAGGCATTAGCCCATGGAAGGTGCTCTATCTGTGGGTTTGGATCGTGGCCATCACAAATATAGACCTTTCAATGACTAGCAAATTCTTTCCACATTATGTTACACACCTGAAGAGGCGTTCTTCTCTAGAAATAAATGCGTGCAGTCTCACATTTACCAAGAACCTTATATAGAGCATCTATTAGCTTCACAACAAGGTCTGTGCCATATTTACAATGTCTTCTAGGTCCCCCTATATTCACAACAAGCAATGGCTTTAGAAGTGGTGCTAATTCATCATGCCACTGTGCAGTAACCATTCGTAATGTGGCAAAATCAGCCGGGTGCAAATCTCCAAGTGTAAGCACCACTTTTCTATCTGGTGGTTCTCTAGGAGTTATCCAATTCCATAGAAAACGAGGAACTTTTTGCCGTCTAGAAGGAGTCAAAGCATGAAAATCATGGTGAAGGGTTACCACCAAGTCAAATTGATTGAGCTGACACCTCGGGTGTTGTATCTGTATTACAAATGTATTTTGGGGAGTAAGTCTTTTTATTGTACTCGCAATTGAAACTGTGTCCCGACTAGATGCAACAACCAGTAATGGTCCCTCTTTCTCTGTAATTTCACGAGCCATTATTACTCTCTGCATTGAAACTTATGCTTTTCAACATCAAATATATTGTATGTTGATCGAGCTCACCATGTTTCTTGGTCTATATTTTTGCATTGAAGATGAGTTGAATTATATGGGTAAACTTTGAGCTATATTGTTTCACCAATGTTGTTCTCTTTATGGATAAAATAGACTTGAGAAATCAATAGTATTGTCTGCATTAAAGGGATATTCAACACTAGTTGTTTGTTGCACATTTGTAGAGAATATTTTGCAATGACATTGGTTCATAGTTGTAAACAAATTTTAAAGTGTAAATTTGACATTGGAGAAAATGACCCAAATTGGTGAAGTATTAGAGTTCTTGAAAACTCTGATACAATCTACTTCAAATGACACATTCCAAATTAGCAAAGGCTCTCACTCATAAATTCAGACTTGTCTACAATATGCACAAGAACAAATTGATTTTTTACAGATTGAATCTCAACTACAACGGGAAGAATTACAACAGTCGAGTCATCATTCTCAACCTATTTTTGTTCAGAACATTGAGACAGATACCCATCAGCAACAAGTCAATATTGTTGAAGTTCATACAGATTTAGTACCCAATGAAGCAGCAGTTGTACATGTAGATGTAGAAGTTCAGTTTGCACTTCCCAAGCCCATCATCAAACCTTGGGAAGAGCTTGTCCATAATAAGCGCAAAATAGGTCTTGGATATGACAAGGAGGTTTCCTTTCATATTCCATATTATTCAAAGCCCATCTAGTTTCAGAATGTTAGATTACTTTACGATAGTTCACCTGGAGCTATTCCAGATTCTTCTCCTCTTCCACAACAACAACAATAGATTGGGAAATGTCAACACTATGACTGAGTTGGCCATCTGAAAAATCATTGTTTCGATCTTCATCCATGTAAGCATTGTCATAAAACCAGTCATTCTTCAAACAAATTCTTAAAAAACAAACCTCCTACAAGAACAAAGATTCATCTTGGATGGATTGCTTCTTGGTAATGGGCATCAATAGCCTAGAAGATATTCCAGTCATATGTCAAAACTTGTTCTAGAGTATTGAACAATCTTGTAGTTGAGTTTTCTCCATCATCTCACCTTGTATCTGACAGGGGGGGAAATGATGGTCATCTACAAACTTCAAAGCCACATCAAGCCAGCTTGAGCCACAACCTACCATACCAGATTCAGAGTTGTAGCCAAAGACAAATATGCCCCTGAGCATGCCTTCAGTTTGTGACACCTCTTCAAAGAATTGGTGACACTTCCTCTAGCAGAAGACTTCAGCTTCTTGCTAGCTTTGGAAGAGTTCCAAGAATTTCATTAAGCATTCCAGAGATGTTTTTCATCCTTAAACCATCACAGGTTGAGACCTCCCTTTTCAGGTTGAGGTTATCCATTTTATGTGGGGTGAGACCTCCCTTTCATGGTTGAAGGTTTCCCTCTTCAAAACATCAGGAGCACTTCCTCTAGTAGAAGCCTTGAGCTTCATGCCAGACTTGGAAGAGTTCTGGGAACTGAACTAAGCGTTCTAGTGTTGCTGGTCATCCTTAAACCATGCCCTTTGTACCAACATTTCAGAGAGCACATTTAGCCTAGTGATTCTATGCATTTTTGCATGTTTTGTATTACAACTCTATTCTTGGACTCATACATAACCCTTCAAATTAAGGGGGGGAATGTTGGACACCTAATCCTCTAAGGGTTGGTGTCGAAGTTGAAAAACCAAAAGGAGTCCAAGAGACCACTTGGAATATGAATCCAAGGGTCACACCATGTACTATGTATATCATTTGTTAATAATAAGTGAACACTCTTGCTTATCTTTCCTATTTGTCTTTGCCATGTGTGTGTTTAACAAAAGGTACAGAGAGAGAGGGAGTAACAAGGGACCGATTGAGAGAGAGTGAGAGATAGAGGAGGGTGGAAGGGAATAGTGAGAGGTAGAGAGGAAGACAGAGGGAGTGAGAGAGATAAATATGGAGATAGAGTGTATATGTTTTGGGGGTGAGATAGAGAGAGGGAATAAGAAAGAGACACACAGATACAAATATAGATATTTTATAGTATTATATAACCAACCTAGATCAATATTAACTTGAATCTATCAAGCACCGTGATGGATCAAATCTCTAGAGGTGCAAACCTTTCCTTAATTTTTCACTCAAATAGGAAGTTTGTGCCTCGAGAGATTGGATCCCTCTAGGCGTTTGATAGATGTGAGTTAAAATATATCTGGGTTGGTTCTAAATTAAGTGTACATGGGATATTTAAAAACAAGAAAATATCAATAACAAAAAATATCATACCATCAACCATAAATAAAATATTTCAATGTCAATATTAAATAACATAACTTATATGTAGTTTTTATAGCGAAAAATAATGTAAATTTTTTTTCTCATTGTGATAGATAAAATGGTTATTCTTTTAAAATCTAACGAAACAATTTAGGGTTGGATTATGATTTCTTATTGTTTAGAATGTTATTTTGAAAACATGAATAGATTCAAAACCCTAAAAAATACTCAATATTAATAGTGGGTGGTTGATATTATATTGTGGCATGACTCTAGAAATAGATTTGTTTGTTGATCACTATTAGTTTAATATTGACCAACGCAACTTATAATGTTTACCTTTGAAAAATAAATATTTATTTTTCAATATTATTAAAAAACAATTTATTAGACCATAATTTGAAGTTTTATTGCATCCTTTACATAACATAATTTCATATAGATAACTCCTGCACATATTTTATTCCATAATTTATGGATGTGGTTGTAATATTTATGCATTATTTTTAGATATTTGTGTAGTGATTTTTTATTCTTAAGTTTTCAAGAAATTAAATAACTTATTTCCCACCATAATTTTAGCAAGTCTTTGCATAAAAAATGGATAGGAATAAGATGTAAACAAATATATTTACCAGAAATTTCTTATCACCATTGCCAAGTATGGTAGACATGTTTTATGGTAGCACATATGAGCTACTTTGAGGGACAGTGAATTGAAGTCTTCACAATGAAGTAACTCAGAGGGAGTTGTTGGTGTCTAATGGTATGGGGCAATTTAAATTTCAAACTCATGATATTAGTGAAGGTTTTAACCCTATACAGAAATTACTTGCATACGAATTCCAACAATAGAATGTAAACAATGGCGAGAGCATTAACCACAAAGCAAATATACACAGAGATTTTCCCCTCGGTCCCAAAACCAATACTACCAAATTGAATTTTCATTGTATTCCTTTCAATGTTAAAGCATATATATATACACGTCAAAGAATTCATAAACCCCATTCCATTAACCATGTATTATAACATAACCATAGTTCCCTTGACCGGATCTAAAAAATACCATGGGAGGAAAACCATTATTCCCAAAACCATATGCAAAACCCATACACAAAACCATAGTAGGTCTGCCCACCTAATATGCTTTCAAAACAAAAATTCCCAGGGCACTATCGCTCCCCCTGTGACTCCCCACTATGCCTTACATAATTAAAGGGGTGTTGTTGACCCCCCTCTAACCCCCCACTTCGCATGTGAGGCTAGTTGTGAAAGAATATAACACACACCCAACATTCTCCAACTTCTTGTTTTGATTCCATAACGGGGTTCATAGGAGAGATTAGTATTAGTTTAGCCTTGCAATTCCCATTGATTCTCTACACCAAGAAAAAATCTCAGCGCTCATAGATTTCATCAATGCATCTACAACATTCTTCAAAGTGTCCACTTTTACCAGCAACACGTTTTTGTCCTCAATCATATCCCTCACAAAGTGATACTGAACATCAATGTGATTTGTCTTTCAATGATAAGCATGGTATTTACTCAGAAAATTTCACTTTTTCTATCACATTCTATCCTTATAACTAGTTGTACTAACCCCATACTTGAACACAATCTCTCTAACCAAAATTCTTCTCTGCTTACGTGAGTGGATTACATGTATTACTCCTCTGTAGTTGAAATTGTCACTACAAACTCTCTCTTGCTCATCCAACTAACTGCACCTCCAAATAGGTTAAACACATAGCCATTGGTATAACTTCTTCCATCCATATCTCTAGCCCAGTCTGCATTAACAAAGCCATGACTGTCCAAAACTTTGTCCAATCCTTATCTTCCTTGGTAGCAAAAACCATAATCACTAGTTCCACGTAAATACCTAAAAAACCTGCTTCATTGTTGTCCAATGCTCTTTCCCGAGTTTTGATATAAACCTGATCAATACTCCCACTACATGTGTAATGTCTGGTTTAGTACAAAACATTGCATACATCAGGCTACCAACTGCACTTGTGTATGAGACACAACATATGTCCTATTCCTCTTATTATGTATTTGGACACAGTTCAACAGATAAATTTACACCTACATGAATAGGAACCTTCACCAATTTACTATCATTCATATTAAACCTCTGCAGTATTGTCTCAACATACTTCATCTGGTTTAAGTGGAGCTTTCTCTTTGCCCGATCTTATTTAATTTCCATGCCCAAAATGTAATTTGCAACACCGAGATCCTTCATATCGAATTTGGAGGATAATTGAGTCTTCAAATCCTGGATAATTTCTTTTTCATTTCTAATCAACAACAATCATCCACATACAAGACCAGATAAATAACACACTCACCAAATAACTTAAAATACACATAATGACATGCTTTGCTTCTAGTGAAGCCAAGTCCCCATATAAATGTATCAAATTTCTAATACCACATCCTTGGTGATTGTTTTAACCCATACAAAGACTTTTTAAACTTGCATAGCAGTTCTTTCTTACCATTCACCACAAAGTCTTCAATCACTTCTTGTATATCTCTTCTTCCAGATCCTCATGAAGAAATGTTGTCTTCATATCCTTCTATTCTAACTCAAAATCAAAAGCAACAACAATAGATAAAAGTAATCTAATAGAAGCTCCCTTGGGAATAGGAGAAAAAATATCACCGAAATCAATTCCTGGCACCTAGGAATAACCTTTTGTTGGCAACCAAGCTTTGCATTGCTCTAGCTTCCCTTTCGCATTCATCTTCTTCTTAAACACCCATTTTCTTCCAATGGATTTTTTTCCAACCGACAACTCCACTAGATCTCATGCCTCATTTTTGTTCAAAGATGCCATTCCATCAACCATGGCCTCTTTCCAGAGTTTTCCATCCTTTGAATCTACTACCTCCCTGATAGTTCTAAGATCATCATCAATAATAGATAAAGAAAAAATTGAACATAAAGCAGATGGACTATAGCTTTCTGGTTGCCTTCTTTCTCGAACTAATCTTCTCACAGCTGGAGTTTGCGACTCTTCATATTTTGATTCCACTTCTGTTGTAGAGTCTGATTCTTCCTCCTTTAGCTCAAACTCTATCTTTTTAGGTTCCTTTAGTAGGACTTCATGTTTAATAGAATATTTTATCTTTCTAAACACCACATATCGGCTATATACAACCTTCCTTGTTTATGGGTTCCAAAGCTTATCACCTTTTAAACCATCCTTATACCCAATAAATATGCACCCTTCAAATTTACTATCCAACTTGGTTCTTTTCTCCTTTGGAACATGTACATATGCATCACAGCCAAATACCCTCAGATGTGAAAGAGAGGGTTTCTTACTAGTCCAAACCTCATGTGGATTCTTATCCTCCAATGGTGATGAAGCTAATTTATTGACCAGGTAATATGAATTCTCCACCACCTCTGCCCAGAATTCCTATCCTAACCTGACACCACTCAGAATGCTTCTTTCTTATTTCATAAACTTCCTGTTCATTCTTTCTACAACTCCATTTTGTTGAGATTTGTATGGAGTAGTCTTCTGTCAGGCTACATCACACTTCTTAAAGAACTCTCCAAATTCATTCTTGCAAAACTCTCCACCATTATCTATCTTCAACACTTTTATCTTCTTAACTGTATAGTTCTCCACGAGAGCCTTAAATTCTTTAAACCTGTCAAAGAATTCACATTTCTTTCTAAGAAAATATATCCATGCATTCCTTGAGAAGTCATATATAAATGATACATAGTACATAGTATTTCCTAGTGATGGAACTAACACAGGTCCAAACACATCACTATGCACAAGCTCTAATATCCCTTCTGCCCTCTTATCAGTAGAGGGGAAACTCAACTGATTCTGCTTCCCATATACACAATGTTCAGAGAAATAAATATCCATAGAGAAATTAGACATAACTTCTACCATACCATTACAATGTAGTACTCCAAGGCCCTTCTCTCAAATATGTCCACGACTTTTATGCCATAGCATGATCTTTTCTCCATAAACCACTAGATCTTCTACTCCACTTTGAGGAACCACAGAACCATTTCACCCATTGATAATAGTGTTACCTAGAAGCTTGTAAAAATTTTCAATCTGAACTCCCCGCATCAATACTAGTTCTCCCCAAACCATCTTGCAAGTATCTCTCTCGAATACTATTTTTATACCTGCTTCGTCCATCTTTCTTACAAAAATCAGGTTTTGTGCCAACTTAGGAATATGCAGAACACTTAGAAGTTTTCTAATCCTTCCACCTTACAGCTTCCACTTGAATTTTCTATGTTTGACGATTCTAGCCTTCCTGTCATCCCCTAAGAAGACATCACCACCATCATATTTCTCATACTCGTAGAACCAGCCCCTATGGGGAGTGAAGTGAAAGGATGCACCTGAGTCAATCAACCATGCCTCGTGATCTACATGTGTACTTGAATAAGAATCCAAGTACACATCCCCACCTTCATCTGAGGTGGTTCTCACCTCTCTAGAAAGAGATTTATCAAAGCCCTTTCCTTTTGAAGGACCTTTAGATCTACAATCCTTTTTGAAGTTCCCTTCCTTTCCACATTTCCAGCACACCTTTACAAGTTTTCCTGAAGATTTAGATATCCCCCTAGATTTATATCTCCCACTCGAGGACTTATTTTTGTTTATGTTCTGGGGTCATCCTTTTAGGGACAAGACATCTCCATTCTGTCCGTCCATGTATTTCTATCTCATATCCTTCGACAGCAAGGATGAGAATATTTCATCGCAATTCAAGGTAGTTGTATTCCTACCTATTGCAACAACCAAACTATCCCAAGAATCTAGTAGAGAATACATCAAAATGATACACTTTTTTTTCCAAAGAAAAAAATCGAACTTTTTATTAAAATAAAAAGTTACATAGTATATGCATTAAGCGTTCAATTTGGCTGTGTGAAAGTAGATCATACAACCCGCAATATACATCCCTGCATAAAAGCAGAAAAAGAAAGAGCTGCTCCTATTTTCTGGAGTGCAGCCCAAAAAAGAAACCCAACTGGCCCAAGACTTCCTGCCCTTCTTATTCTCCACTTTTCGCCAGCCATCCATGTTGGGAGTGGAGTTAATAACGGCAAGATGGTTTTCCATTGTACTCATTGGTTGCTCCTTATCTGAATCCGATCCTTCAGGACTGTGACTTCTTTTATTACCACTTATTTCCAGCTGGAGCTCTTGTTCCTTTTCCTCATGAATCTCCTTATACTTATTGTCTTGATCTTTATCCTTTGCTGTATTTTGTTCTTCTTTCTTTGTTGTAGTTGCCTTCTTATATGCAGCGTCTATGTTTTGCCATCCTTTCAGCATCCTTTGTTGTTGCTTGCTCTTGTTGAGGCTTGGACATGCATTGTACAGATGACCTGTTTGTTGACATCCCCGGCATCTGAAAGTTGTATTCTCATAGTCCAAAGGTTGTTTCCACTCTGTATTATTGAAATTCAGGATGATGCTCTCAGGTAGTCCTCGGCTGAGGTCTACCTTGACACATATTCTGGCAAAAGTAAATATTCCTTTTATATGTCTCTCTCTGTCTATCTTTAACATTCTCCCTAAGGTATTTCCAATTGCTATTAGAACTTTTGAATGCCAAAAATGTAAAGGAAGATTATGCATCCTAACCCATACTGGCATCCCTGATACCACCATGCTGTTGGCATCAAAATCAAGAAACCAAGGGGTAATAAAAAGTCCAACACTGCCCCAGAACCATGGCCCTTAGTTGAGAATTGTTTCCTTTTCTCCTTCTGTGTCAAAACATACTATAAAAAACCCCTTAGGGTATAGGTAGATTTGGCAATTTTTGTCCAAACCCAGTGGATCCATTGATACAATGCATTAGTTCTAGGCCAAAAGCCATTTAATCTACAAATAACTACATTTTTTTTGTAGATCTGAATATATATTATTTACCTTTGGTATTTCGATGGAGATAGATGGGCTCTCCGGCATTTGATCTACAATGTACTGCCCTGGAGGTTCAGTGACAGCTGTGGGGTTTTTCCCTTTGCCCTTCACTGCTTCCTTAAAAGACCCTTTGCTTTGCGAGCTAGTTCTAGCGTTTTCGTCTCCTCCTCGTAATCTCATATTGAGAATGATTGTAGAGCCTTGCTTGATGTTGTATTCTTGCATGGTTCTGCATTCCTGTAGCGATCTACCCTCTTTTAAATGGTGTTGTTCCTCAGCTGGGTAGCCAGTCTGATCAGCGATATTGTTCTTCAGATCTAAAACCCTATCGTTGTCATAAGTCAAGATCACGATTGTGTTTCCTTTTGGCGTATTTACAAAGACTTGGAAACCAGACCTGGCAATCTGGGGTGGCTCGATTCTTGTCAGATCTGAGTCATCCAACTTCGTATCTGAGAGGGTTGTCCAGGGCATAAATGTCTTCTCCGCCGAGGTGTCAGCCACCCACATCTTCCCGGATGTGAACAGGGGAGCCTCAGTCGGCACGAAACCCGGTCCCAATCTCTCGCCCCATACTTGAGCGTCAACCAAACCTGTAAAAGAATGCCATAGAGTGGCGATTCGGGCTTCCCTTAGCAGACCGAAACGGGGCAGAGGAAACGTTAGCCTCATCTCTTTCCAAATGGTGCAAACATTGCTACCTAGCCAGGTCAGAACATCTGCGCATGATAACGTAGATACCCAAAGCAGGTTAGGGACAGGTTTATTTGAAGCAAATCGCCCAGGGATTTGAGGAATGGAGCCTAGATCCGCTGTGAGAAAACCGACCTGAGCCAGAAAGGGAGAAAATTCCTCCTACCCCTGAATACTTTGATTCGATTCATGAGGCTCCTTTCCAGCAAAGGAACCGAGCAAAAACCAAAAAGATGAATCAAGTTCTAAAATCCCAGCAGCCAGGCGCCAAGCAAATCCGAAACATAGCTGATCTCTGGGGGCGGCGATGACATAGGATGATCCCTCTAAAACCTTAGATACTCGAGAACCCACCATTCTTGATCATCAAAATGATACACTTATCTTCATCTAAATTTTTAATATCAATAGATAACAGTTTACATACCATATTATTAAAGGCGTTTAGATGCTTTTTAAATGAATATTCATCCTTCATCCTCAAGTTTTACATTTTTTTTCCATAGGAACAATTTGTTCACCAGAGACTTAGATTAGTACAATGTCCTTAACTTGTCCCATAAAGCCTTCATCGTACCTTCCCCTGATACATTAAATAATATTGAATTTGAGTTACACTACCATATTATTCTCTTTTCCTTCTATTCCAACTTTCCTTAGTCTTCATTTGACATTGTCGACTATTTAGTACCTAGATCTACCACGATCGACTGATCTTTATCCACCAGCAGATCCTCCATCTTGAGTCTCCACAACTCAAAAATATGACCATTAAATTTCTTGGTCTTTATCTTTCCAATGATTCCCATATCCTTTCACCGCAAGAATTGATTCTGTAGATCTCCCATGTGCTCGGGCAAAACCCCTTAGCAACAAAGACGACCCTTTGAAGTTGAAACAACTCTGATACCAGATTTAGACTTTACCCTTGTAAAAAATTGCGTGTATACGTTGTAGAAACCAGTGAGGTCTATGAATGGTATCTCTAATAGTCGTAGCTTTGTGGGCCTCTCATAATTAGGCCTGATGTATCTAGATGATGTTGTACCTCTGAGATAATAATGGTTAGCTATTATGGCAGAGCATCTAAGATAATTGTTTTGGGGTTTTATTTTAATTTGGGAGAACAATGGATGAAATAGATATAGAACTAATGTGCCTAATCTCTTGAATAATATCAATATCTTAGTAGAGGGCTCCTATAAATATTTACATAGTGAAATAGATTTTATGATGATGAGCATAAACATAAAAGTAATATGATTGCCACAGTTTTCAAATTGAAAGCTAGATAATCATAAGTATGAAAACCTTTAAACTATGTTTACAGGTTTGAGAAAATACACGAGCTTACAAAGGATGTTAATGATTTATTAATTTTGAGAGAATTAATTAAACAAACACTCTATTAATTCATTCTCTTTATAGATAATCACTTCAGAAATCTTACAGGAATAAATTGAAATTCAATTACTCTTATCTAGCTATCTCTGCAAGACACAAGTATATGAAGAAAAACATAATCCATGACACTGGAAACACTTACAGAAAACACAAACTGTGCAAAATAGAATTTAGAATCCTTTGCTTCATATTAATGATCTAGAAAGATTAATTGCCACAGATGTGTAGAAATGCTTCTTCAAGGGTGCAACCCTTAATAACTCATGAAGAGAGTTATTTATACAACAGTAGGATGAAAAATATCCTAAACTACTTTTACAAAAATATATTATTTACACAATCAGAAATAAAATTGTCTAATGATCTGGCACTGCTTTGGTGATGCGTTGTTTGATGACTATTACTAAAAAAGTTAAAAAGTGGTCAAAGCTAGATGACTATTCCCTTAAAAACTAAACGCTGTTCAATAATCCTTAATCAAGTAAATCTATTAATTCTTACCTGTGTTTCTTATCTGGGAATAGAAATCTTTGTTATCCTCTTGTAGATTTCATCCATTTCAGTTTATTTAGCAAAAGTGGATTTACCAAAAATATCTACTTAATTTCATCCAGGATGAAGAAAAAATCCCTGAGTGTTTTTACTATGAGAGCTGGTGTTGCTGATCCTTTGATATTAGCTACTGAAGATGCATGGGTGCCCACCTCAGTTATATTTTTGACATAATCCTCAATTGGCATCAATTTGTCATTAATAACCATCATAGAAGGTAAATCTTTGCTCATCAAAGGTTCAATTTTGTTAAAGAATCTTTGAACCATGTTGTTAACATTGTTGCACTTTTCTTGTAGCTGAGTGTTGAGATTTCTTAGTGATAATCTTCTTTACTTCTAATATTGTTGTAGTTTTGTCACTTATCCTTAACTCCTCAAGCACATAGTCATCCTTGGAATTCAGAAATTCGGTTATATCAGAGGCATTCTTTGGCATATCCTCCAGCTGCCTAGTTATGGATTCCACTGCTTCCTAAGCTTTCTCCAAGAGATATTTTTGATTGAATATTATCTTAATGGAGGGCCAAATCTCCTTGATTGCCTCTGTGATTTCTTCCCATAGAATTTCTTTTGCTAAACCCAACTTGTTTCCTATGAAAGAATCTATGAGTTCTTTCTTCAACATTTCCACTTGGCCTTTGAGTTTGTTTGTTTTAGTTGTGTGTGAGTTGTCTGAGATAGACTTCATAAGATGATAATCTTTGAGTTCATCCTTCAGTTTATTGATTTCTCCTGTCTGGATAGACAGGTTCTGAATAGCTTCAGTAAGTTTTTCAACTCCTTCTGTTGTACCTGTTGTCGTTGTAGTGGTTCTAGTAGAAACTGTAGTGATGGGAACTGCTGCAAGAGAGAGTACATCCACTGAAGTTTGAATGCTATTGATAACTTCCTCCTTCTCCTTAACCAATTTCTCCATCTGTTCCTCCATTTGTTTTATTCGCAAATTTTGTTTTATGATGAGTTTCATCATCTCTGACTTTTGGGTCTCTGTCTCCTCGATTTATCTAGCCATTGGATCCTCAAATGATGGTAGTTTCAACTGCTTCTTTAGTGTTGTAACCTCAGTGTTCTTTTTCTTAATGAGCTCCTCTGTAGCATTTATGTTTGAGGGATCATATCCCATCCTGAGCACTAGATTTTCCAAAGACTGAATCTTGGAATCTTTTGCTAATGAGGAGACCTTCTCCAGCTTTAATTTTGATTGAATGTTGGCCAATGTAACTTGCTTCTTTGACAAACTCATAGAAGTGTTTGTCAAGGTTGAAGAAATCATCTATCTAGTTTGTTTGTGCATCTCAATTTGATCAATTGGATGCACATCCTTAACATTAAACTCAAAAGAAGTGTGTTTCTGGTATTGTGCTACAGTCTTGGGCTGAGGAACTTGGTCCTGCAAGAAAACCATTTTCATCTTCCCCTTCTCAGAGACAAAGACTGAAAGAGGCCTTGGTTGAGAGCTGGAAGAATGCTTCGAGAACTGGGTGTAAGTATTCAACTTCAATTCTTCATTCTTTCTTTTGATTTCACTAAAGACATGTAACATGTCTTCTTCTGTATTCTCTGGAATGAATCTAGCGGTTTGAACTATCTGTTGTTCATAAAAAGTAGTAGATTGAGTTGGCGATTGTATAGACTGTTCACCAGACTGTGAATCAAAATTCATAGAGACTCTTCATTTCTTTTTCCTGTGAAAAACCTTGAAGCCTTGGCTTGTTGTCTCTGTTTCAGGTGAAGATTGTTCTTCCCTCCCTCTCTCGGCTGTCTTTCCCTGTGCAATTGGAGTTTTCACATTAGATGTTGAGACTACCTTCTCCTCAGCCTCGTGGAGGGTATTCTCTCTCCATTTCAACTAATTTTTGAACTGTTCTATCTTAGGCCTAACTCTATGAAGATATGTTGTGAACTTATTTTCCACCCTGAGTTTGGAGATGACTCCCAATGGGTCATATGACCAAGATAAATTAAGAGAAAATTTCATTTCCTTTAGTAGCTTATCAACTTCCTCCCCTGCTGCCCTGGTGTTGCAAATGAAGTGACCAACTTGAGCTTTGAGCTTAAATTGCGATTTCTTTTTGGAAACTACAAATGTACTTCATCTGCATTCAATTTTTGCCTCAAGTAGTCTAGCGAAATGATTCTAAAAGGGAGTTACTTTTGCAGTTTGTAGGATGGAAGCTCACAGCCAAAAACCCTAATTTATGCGTAGTTCTTATAGCAATACCAATCTCCTATTGCAGCATGATCTATGAACTAAAGTTCTTTGACAATCTCTTCACTGATCCTTCGTAATGGAGTGCTACTCATAAGGCTGAGGGATAGATGAATAAACAATTCTATGAGCTACTTATATGTGAATTCTTATTTCTCCTTCATCCCGATTGAAGTCCAAAAAATCACTCACTATGGCAATCCTTCATCATCAAGTTTCTACAAAGAAAATGGGAAATTGTCTCTCTGAAAATATATAAAAGGATACACAAGTACTGAAGCATATTTGAATACTTCTTCAATGTTAAATATGAAAAACTGCTCATGTATGGTTTCAGCTATGAAATGATTGAAATCATAAATAACAGTAGGGTTAGAATAAGAAGAGAATATGGATAAGAAACCAAGGATGGATTCATTGGCAGACTGAATAGAGTGATAACCAAGCAAATAGGATAGGATAGTAGTAATATGCCTAGTTCTATCAGGAAACATAGATGAATCATAAGGGGTATTTCTCTTTGCTAGAAAACTACCAATTGGTAAAAATAGTTCCAGGGTCTGGGATCTCTTGGTAAATTCCAATTTGTTATAAGCTTCTATCAGGTTTTCATGAGAAAGAAGATGAGTCGGTGTACTGGCAACAGCCTGCAACATTTTATCAATTGAATCAACATTAATAAGACAGAGGATTTCTCTAGTAGATGAGATAATGGCTCTCTGGCTGGGATCATAGTATTCATGGCATTTTCTCACGAACTCTAGAGCTCTGTGTATTTGTGGAAAAATGTAGTGAAGTAATTGGGGTACTTAGAGCCCAATTTCATTACTCTGGTCAAATAGTTGTTCTTCCCACCAACAACAAATTTCAAATAAATCAAATTGAGAAGAAGTCTCAATGATTTTGCAATCATTGTCAACTAATGGAGTATGGTGGAAATCAACATGTGGTTGAATTAGAGTAATTGAAACTTCTGCAATTGCTTTTCTCTTGGGAGGAATTTTGTCAAACGAAACTGTGGACTGTAAATGACAAAAAGGTAAAAGGAGTTACTAGAGTGGAGACAAGTAACTGACAAGTGGACCTGGAAGATGTGCTTGCAAGGAGGATAAGTGGCTACTAGAATGCCTAACAGTGGTTGAGCTGTTGAGCAGGTGGGCTTGAAAAATAATCTCATTCACAGAAGTTAATTATGTAACCTTTGAAATGCATGACACAGTGTTTATAAAAAGAAAAATGGAGTGGGAAGGTGGCGTTGAATGTTTGAAAGTTCATTAATTATCCAACGGGTTAATTAATAGAGATTTGGTTATAAATGCGTTGGAGGGGAAATGAATGGGCAATAAATAGGCGACAGATGATTGGATGGGAAATATGAAGTGAACGTAACCTGGGGTGGTGATGATAGCTATGAAGAATATCGCATTTGGGGGTAAGACAGAGTGGTTTTTGGTTTTGGGATTTTTAGTCTTGAAAGATTAAAAGGTACCTTTGTGGTTTATATAGGTGGTATTGAAGACTACCCATTTCGGTTCCCCCCTTTCCCCCGCCTATAAACTTCGGATGGAAAATGAGGGCTGAAAGGGAGTGTGGGCTGTATGATTGCAAGGGATTGTGCAGGATGAGAGGTGAGGTAGAGGGAGTTTAACATGTGAGTGGAGAATGAATGGTGGGGTCGCAATATGATAGGCGGACATGGCGGCTGTGGGTCTGGATGTTTTAATGAATGAAGTGATAGCATATGAATGAAATAACATAAATTCCAAACTTTGGTTATTCGAAAAATGACGCAAGAGGTCAATTGAATAGCAACTGAACAACAATTGAATAGAAACTGAACAGTAATTGACTCTATGCCGTTGATCTCCTCTATCTAGATTTAACAGTCAGCAATGACATCGCAAATCGCACTTTCTCCCACCCAAGGTTCATTCACTCATGAATTATGCAATGCGATATTGATCCCACGATCAACAATTATCAGTCATCCAACAACTGACAACGGTATCACACAGGGAACTTGCGCGACACGTAGCTGCCTTCAATGTTTCGATCCTTAGGAAATAACCATTTCAGCATCTCAAACTTTCACATTTCTACCTACCCTTCTATTCCTAATATTTTTACGTATCCTTCCAGAGTGCATTTGAACTAGCAACCCAATATTTTCTTTTTATAAACAATTTATCTCTATACTTTATTTCTTCCATTGGCTTAGACTAAAATGTTGAGCCAATTTATTTTCTACCTATGAGAATTAATTTAAAACAAATCCAATTATGATGCAACTATATAATTGGATAAAATAACCTAGTGTGGCATTTAAAGAAACTGTAGACAACTATTATTTTTCAAACTGAATTTAGAACAAAGTAGTGGCATTTAGATTTGTAACACTTTTAGAGTTGATTTCTTTTTCTTTTCTGTCTAACCTAACATTTTATTTCGCCTTCATTTTTTAAGGCATCTACCTTAACATTTTCTTTGATATGAATAAATTTATCAAAATATTTTCCTAACATATTTTATTCAGTATTCTTTTTGTCGATAATCCTATTTTAACATTTTGCAAATAATTTTCATTTTTTTGTTTAATTTACTTTAACTTATCAAAACTAAGAAATGCTATAACATATGACAAGATTTCAATGACAGTCTCTAAAATACATTGAACTTTGGGTATTGTCTCATGCCACTTCATTTGATGGAAATGTCCTAAACACAACTCATCAAAGCACTGAACTATATAAATAGCCAAGGTATTACTAGCAGTCCGTAATCTCACAATAGATATCTACCGCATTCTCTCCCTTGCCATCCCAGAGGTCGTATATATACACATATATGTACACTTAGATGTACATGATTCCGAATCAAGTGAGGAATTTGTTCACAAGATGTTAAACTCAAGCACAAGGATGGGGCAAAGTTGACGTTGTAATCAAGAGGGGAGAATGTCGACTAGCCATCATAATTAAGCGCCCAAAAACTGACTTACATCATGAAGACTAACAACTACGTGTCCTCGAGTTAATGGTATTTGTAAGTGCGTAATATGGCCTCGTGGTCGTTCTGGAGACATAATTTATTGATAGCGTTGAGTGGTCAATGCCTGAAAGTCAGTTGGCATGGGAATATATCATCACATGTTATTTGAGGAAATTGGAAACTTTGCATTCTTTCATGATTCTATAGAGGTATTACATATTTAATTAAGTCAAAGCGATGAAAACAGTTTACACGGGGGATAGTAATTAATAATTCAACCAAAATTCCATTATAAACCATAACTCAATTGAACTGGAACTGGACTAAACTAAAATTATCTATGAACCCAATTGAATTATAATAATTAACAATTCAACCAAAACTCAATTATAAACTATAATTCAATTGACCTAGACTAACTGTCTATCAACTTCACACCTAGTTGGTAAACTAGGGATAGTGAGATTAATCGTCTCAACATTAAAGTAAAATAAATGTTAAAGTATAAAAGATGGTTAATTCTTCCCTTTGTGAACAATAAGCATAATAAATCTTCAACAAAAAAGAGTTAAAGGTGATCCGAATGAATTTAAACATTTAAGCGTTGGCTCAATTAACAATAAATAGTTAAATTAATAAAAATAATAGAATTCAATTTGTTATATTTTGATTTTGTTATTATTTTGTGAATAAGCTTTCTTACAATATCATGGCCAAAACTATGGCTTATCAATATGGCATGCCCAAAAACCATAACTTGTTTCACAACCAAAATATTATATAACAATATGACAAGATTCTTAACCACGAATATTCACCCCCACTTTAATGTGCATATTATTAACTTCTAAAAATTAGACTTTGTTACAATACCATGGGCCAATACCATGGGTTATTAATACCACATGCTTAAAAAAACATTACTTATTTCACAATCAAAATATTTTATAACAATATGAAAATATTCTTAACCATGGATATTCATCCCCACTTTTCCATGGATGGTATTAATTTGCAAATAAACTTTCTTACAATACCATGGGCTAATACCATGGCTTATCAACACAAGAAGCCCAAAAAATATAACTTATTTCACAATCAAGCTATTTTATAACAATATATGAAGATTCTTAATCATAGATATTCACACCCAATTTATAATTGATATTATTAACTTGTGAATAGGCTTTGTTACAATAGCATGGGCCAATACCATGGCTTATCAATACCACATGCCAAAAAATCATAACCTATTTCACAATCAAAATTTTTTATAGCAATATGACAAGATTCTTAACCATCAAATATTCACCCCACTTTACCATGGATATTATTAACTTGTAAATAGCTTTTGTTATAATACCAGGAGGGAATAGCATGGCTATCAATGCTACATGCACAAAAACCATAACTTGTTTCACAATAAAAATATTTTATTTAATTTAATTTTATAATATTTTTTAATTGAAGCTCATAGGAAAAATATTATAATTAGTTTTGAAATATATCTAAACCCTCTATAGTCATGAGTACTAAAACTATTCCCATAGAAATTAAATTAATGTTTTAATAAAATTTTAAATGAGAGTATTTTTATATTTAAAGATGTGAAATTTATATAATATTAGTAGTATTAATGAGAACCAACAAAAATTCATCATAAGTAAGGATCCAAGCAATGCCATCAAGAAAAGATAAGGGAAGAGAGGGGGAGGGGAAGAGAAGGAGAGAGATTGTTGGGGCCTTGAGTAGGTCAGGCGTCTGTGACGACCACTTGTGGATGAGACACTCAAAAAACCAAAGACATTGATTAAAGGTGTGTGTCGTCAACGAGTTTAGTTAAAGCCGACTCTTGTTCAGTTAAAGGTGCACGATGGGAAAGTTGGTTAAAGGTGACTCGATGGAGAGTGTGACGGGAATTGGGTGACCGAGCAGTACAACAGGTGTTGGGCAACGAGGCGGTGTGATAAGGGGATGCGTGCAGACAAGCTAGGGTGCCCACCTCACCAAATGAAGGTTCGGCCCATGACATAGTGAAATATAAAGGGGTAGAGCTGTGGGCAAGTCGGTTGAGTGTGCCTATGGGTAGACCACCACATGGAGGTAATCAATGGACGTGACCTTTGGAACATGATGAGATTTGTGATGGATGAGTCATGCTTAGCCAAATGGAGAACTAGCTAAGTGTCCAGCATGACTCATGGACAGATTGAAGGCCAAGAACACTAGAGTATAGTGGATACAATATACATGATACATCAGTAGACTTCTTCATGGTTGAGACCAAGAGGCAGTCTTGGGCAGACCTTCAGTGGGGGGACAGTGACGATGGAAGGTACTTATGATGTATATGAGGGTATACTGATTGAGGGCACTACCTTGAATGAGAGCAAGGATGTGACGACATGAGGTGTATTAGGTCCACTAGAGCAGATAGATTGGGCAGCTGAAGTCATGGGCATCAAGTTAGAAAGATGGGCGCATGGAAGACATTGTGCAGGGACATTAAGTGAGCTCACTTATGGAGATGTCACTTATGGGCATAAAGGAGAAGTACCAAGGCAAGGATATTGGACAAGATGGACTTCCCAAGTGCAACATGAGGACATTTTGTAGATGGAATGATGGGGATGTTGTGCACATTTGGACAGGAAGGCCATGGGTGTTTTGAGGACATGGGAAGCCTGTGAGAGTATTCATATGAAAAAGAGGGAAGAGGAAGCTTGTGATTGCACTTAGGAACGAGGCAAGTATGCTCACCAAATTATTTGATGGAGATGGTTCATGGGAGGACATGCTGACTTGAGAGAGTTAGAGTTGATCAAGACTTCATATTATGGTGGTCTTGGATTATTTGGTTCAGTGAGGAGTTGAGGTTAGATGTTGTACTTGAATTTGATCTGTTATGGGACGCATACCTTGGGATATAGTATGGGTTGTGTTTGTGATGAGTGACTTGATGGATACGATAGAGATGAGACACCTTGGAGTTGGAGGGAGTGGAAATGATGAAGGTGCCTTGGTGGGAGCACTTAGGGATGGGTGGAGTTGTTTGGACTTAGCCATTTTTTATGAGCATGGAGGCTATTTGTCTATGATCATGGGGAACACATGGATGAGATGATGTGGTAGGTGTAAACTTTCCACTTTGACAGCATTGATGTGCAGAATATCGCAAATGAAATGGAGTTTCTTCAAGGAATTGAGCATGACACATTGAGCATTGGATTGATTGGAGAGTTATTGATCGAGTTGAGGATGTGACAGAATGTTGGAAAAACGACCAATGAAGGAATGAGGAGGTTCATTCTCATGGGTTGAGTGCAAAATTTGGACTGATCACCCAACCAGTTCGAGACATGGGGTGCGACCGTGTATTAAGATTTGCTTGAGTTAATTTGGAGTATCATAGTAGCATTTCAAATAATGATGATGATACATGGTGGATTAGCATGATATGAGTTGCGGTTGTAGCATGTAGCTGAGTTGGCAGGACAACCTTCCACATGATGGTGCGATATACAAGATTGCAACGAGTGTGGTTGATGACCATGGACTGAGGAGTCTTATCCATATATAAAGTCATGTGCCTTGGTTGAGGTTCCCTTGACCGGATCTACAAAATGCCAAGGATAGAAAACCATCATGCCCAAACCATGTGCAAAACCCATGAAAAAAACCATAGGTAGGTCTGCCCACCAAATATACTCTCCAAAACATAAATTCCTGGGGCGCTATCGGCCCCCTCTGTGACCCCCCAACTACACCCTACGTAACGAAGGGGGTGTTGTTGCCCCCTCTCTAACCCACTACTTCACACGTGAGGCTAGTCATGGAAAGAATATAACACACACCCAACATTCTCCCACTTCTTGTTTTCATTTCACAAAGGGGGTCACAAGAGAGCTTACTCATTGGTCTAGTCTTGCAATGCCCAGTGCTTCTCTACATGAAGAAAATTTCTCAGTGTTCATAGACATCATCAATGCATCTGCAACATTCTTCAAAGTGTTCACCTTTACCAGCAACACCTTTTCGTCCTCAATCATATCCCTCACAAAGTGATACTGAACATCAATGTGCGTTGTCTTTCAATGATAACCAGGGTTATTTGCCAAGAAATTTTCACATTTGCTATTACATTCTATCCTTATAGCTTGTTGTACTAACCCCATACTTGAACACAATCTCTCGAACCAAAATGCTTCCCTACTTGCATGAGTGGATTCCATGTATTCTTCCTCTGTAGTTGAAAGTTCCACTACAAAATGTCTCTTTCTCATCCAACTGAATGCACCTTCAAATAGGTTAAACACATACACACTAGTAGATCTTCTTCCATCCATATCTCTAGCCTAGTATGGATCAATAAAGCCATGGTTGTCCAAAACTTTGTACAATCTTGGTCTTCCTTGGTAGCACAAACCATAATCACTAGTTCCATGCAAATACTTGAAAAACTTGCTTCACTGTTGTCCAATTCTCCTTCCCTAGTTTTGAAATAAACATGATCAATACTCCCATTGCATGTGCAATTTCTGGTTTAGTACAAACCATTGCATACATTAGGCTATCGACTCCACTTGCGTATGGAAAAGGAGGCATGTCCTCGTCCTCTTCTTGTGTATTGGGATAATGTTGTGTAGACAAATTTGCACCTACGGGAATAGGAACCTTCACCAGTTTACTATCCTGCATGTTAAACCTTTGTAGTATTGTCTCAACATAATTCCTTTGGTTTAACTAGAGCTTCCTCTTTGCCTGATCTTGTTTAATTTCCATGCCCAAAATATAATTTGCAACACTAAGATCCTTCATGCCGAATTTGGAGGATAATTGGGTCTTCAAATCATGGATAATTTCTTTGTCATTTTTAATTAGCAACATATCATCCACATACGAGACTAAATAAATCACACAATGACCAATTAATTTAAAATATACATAGTGATATTCTTTGCTTCTTGTGAAGCCACGTCCCCGTATAAATGTATCAAAATTCTAATACCACATCCTTGGTGATTGCTTTAACCCATACAGGGACTCTTTTAACCTGCATACTAGTTCTTTTTTACCCTTCACTAAAAAGCCTTTAGATCACTTCATGTAGATCCCTCCTTCCAGATGCCCATGAAGAAATGTTGTTTTCACATCCTTCTATTCTACCTCAAAATCAAAAGCAACAACAACTCATAAAAGTAATCTAATAGAAGATACCCTAGCAATAGGGAAAAAATATCACCAAAATCAATTCCTGGCACCTGGCAAAAACCTTTTGCTAGCAACTAAATTTTGTATTGCTCCACCTTACATTCTTCTTTCATCTTCATCTTAAACACTCATTTTCTTCCAATGGCTTTCCTTCCAACTGGTAACTCCACCAGATCCCAAGCCTCATTTTTGTCTAAATATGTCATTTCATCAACCATGGCCTCTTTCTAGAGTTTTTTGAATCTATTACCTCATTGATAGTTTTAGGATCATCATCAGTAATAGATAAAGAAAAATTTGAAGAGAAAGCAGATGGACTATACCTTTCTGGTTGCCTTCTTTCTCGAACTGGTCTTCTCACATATGAAGTTTGCGGCTCTTCATCTTTTGCTTCCTCTTCTGCCATAGAGTCTGATTCTTCCTCCTTTAGCTCAAACTCTATCTTTTCAGGTTTCTTTGGTAGGATTTAGAGTTTAATAGCATATTTCACCTCTTGAAACATCACATCTTAGTGGTACACAATGTTCCTTTTTTATGGGTTCCTAAGCTTATAACCTTTTAAACCATCAGTATACTCAATAAAGATGCACCTTTCAGATTTACTATCCAACATGGTTCTTTTCTCCTTTGGAACATGTACATATGCATCACAGCCAAATACCATCAGATGTGAAAGAGAGGGTTTCCTACTAGTCCATATCCCATGTGGATTCTTATCCTCCAATGGTGATGAAGGTGATTTTTTGACCAGGTAACATGCAGTCTCCATTGCATCTGCTCCGAATTCCTGTCCTAAACTGACACCACTAAGAATGTTTCTTTCTTATTCCATCAATGTCCTATTCATTTTTTCTACAACTTTGTTTTGCTGAGGTGTGTATAGAGTAGTCTTATTTCGTGCTATACAACAATTCTTATAGAACTCTTCAAATTCATTCTTGCAAAACTCTCCACCATTATCTATCCTCAGCAATTTTATCTTCTTAATTGTCTATTTTTCCACTAGAGCCTTAACTTCTTTAAACTTGTCAACAACTTCACATTTCTTCATAAGAAAATATATCCATGCATTCCTTGAGAATTCATCTATAAATCATACATAGTACACATAATTACCTAGTGAAAGAACTAACAGAGGTCCAAACACATCATTATTCACAAGCTTTAATAGCCCTTTGACTCTTTTAGCACTAGAGGGGAAACTCACCCAATTTTGCTTCCCATATACACAATGTTCACAGAAATCAAAATATAGAGAGAAATTATACATAAGTTCTATCATACCATTACCATGTAGTATTCAAAGGCCCTTCTCTAGAATGTGTCTAAGCCTTTGTTGCCATAGCATGGTATTTTCACCATAGACCACTAGATTTTTTGCTCCACTTTCAAGAACCACAAAACTGTTTCACTCATCAATAGCAGTGCTACCTAGAAGCTTGTACAAAGTTCCAATCCAAAATCCCTGCATCAATACTAGTTCTCCCCGAACCATCTTGCAGGTACATTTCTCACTTTATTTTTACACTTGCATCATCCATGTTAATTACAAAAATCAGGTTTCTTGTCAACGTAGGAATATGGAGAGCACCTCGAATTTTTTTAATCTTTCCACCTTGTAGCTTCAGCTTGAATTTTCTTTGTTTAATGATTCTAGCCTTCCTTTCATCCCATAAGAATACATCACCACCATCATATATCTCATACTCATAGAACCACCCACTATGGGGAGTGAAGTGAAAGGATGCAACTGAATCAATCAAGCATGCCTCATGACGTACATGTGTACATGAAGAAGAAGCCAAGTATGCATCCCCACCATCATATGAGGTGGTTTTCGCCTATGTGGAAGGAGTGTCATCAGATGCCTTTTCTTTCTCAGGAGCTTTATATCTACAATCATTTTTTAAGTTCCCTTCCTTTCCGCATTTCCAGCACACCTTTACAACTTTTATAGAGATTTAGATCTCCAACTCGAGGACTTTTTTTTTTTCTGTTTTGGGGTCATCCTTGTACCAACAAGGCATCTCCATTATTTCCCTCCATATGCTTCCAATTCATCTCCTTCGACAGCAAGGATGAGACTATTTCATCGCACTTCAAAGTAGTTGTATTCCTACCTATTGCACAACCAAACTATCCCACGAATCTAATAGAGAAAACAACAAACTAATACACTTATCTTCATCTAATATTTTAACATGAATAGATAACAACTTACTTACCACAGTATTAAAGGTGTTCAAACACTTTGTCACTGAGTCTTCATCCTTCATCCTCATGTTATACAACTTTTTCCGTAGGAACAATTTGTTCACCAAAGAATTAGATTGGTACAAGGTCCCTAGCTTGTCCCACAAATACTTCATCGTATCTTCCCACGATACATTCAATAATATTGAATCTGAGATACACAACCATATTATGCTATTTTCCTTCTGATCCAACTTTCCCTAGTCTTCATTTAACATTGCTGATGGTTTAGTACATAGATCTACCATGATCCACTAATCTTTATCCATGGAAGATCCTTTATCTTGAGTTTCCAAAACTCAAAACTCAAAACATTAAATTTCTTTGTCTCTATCTTTCCCCTTCTCGCTATATTAGTTCACCGCAAGAATTGATCCCATAGATCTCCACTGAAAACAGTCTACCATAGGCCCAAGTAAAACCCCTCAGTAGCAAAGGTGCCCCGTTGAAGTTGAAACAACTCGTATACCAAATTTAGGTTTTACCCTTGTACAGAAATCACCTACGTATGAATTCTAAAAGTATAAAATAAACAATGGCCAAAGCATAAAACATAAAACAGATATACAAAGAGATTTTCCCCTGAATCCCAAAATCGGGACTACCATATTGATTTTTCATTATGTTAATTTGAATGTTATAGCACATATATATACATTCCAAAACATTCATAAACCCCAATCTATTTACCATGGATTAGAAGATAGTCATGGTTCCCTTGACTGGATCTACAAAATACCATGGAAAAAAATCCATCATGCCCAAAACTATGTGTGAAACCCATAAAAAAAATAATAGGTAGTTCCGCCCACCTCCTATACGGTCCAAAAAATATAAAACACACCAAACAAACATAAATGACGATTCTTATTACTGTGGAAAGCCTTTTCGTCAATCTAAGGATTGTTATAAAAGAGAATATAATGAGTCCACACACAAAAATCGAAGGAATAATGAAAATTTTGTAAACAAATACATGTCCATCAGCGAAGGATTTAAAAATCTTAAATTGATTGTTTCTGATGTTGCATTATCTATGGAAACCGACGATGTGAATGCTTGGTTCATTGATTTTGGTGCATCACTCCATATGGCTTGTAATAAAGATTGGCTTGATGAATATTATGAGAACTTTGATGGAACATATTTTTATGTAAGAGATAACAAATCACTTAAAGTTCATGGTTATGGAGTAATAGGTGTGAATTTGGCTAATAGACAAGAGAAACATATCCATAATGTGATGTACGTTACTGGTACCAAAAATAATTTAATTTATGTTTCTGCTGTTGCTGACCAAGATTTGAAGTTGGAATTTGTTAAATCACATTGTGTTGTGAAAGATATTCAAGATCACTACAAGGTTATTTCCACGGGTACCAAAGTTGGAGGCTTGTATAAGTCGGATGTGACAGGGACAAGTCATCAAGCGTTGGTATCTATAGCAAGGTCAACAGTAGAATTATGACATCATAGGTATAGACATCTAACTCAGAACGATTTAATGTTACTTCAAAAGAAGACAATGGTTGAAGGACTTCATTTTATGATGAATGATCATATTGAATGTGAAACATGTGTACCTGGAAAGCAACATAGGAAGGAATTTCGTATACATAAATATAAAATAAAGAGGGAAATACTTGAATTAATTCACACTGATGAAAGTGAACCTATGAAAACTAGATCTCTTGGTGGAGCATGGTATTTTCTTATTTTTGTTGATGATAAATCCAGGTATGCATGGGTCTATTTTATAAGAAAGAAGAGTGATTTTTTTGACTAATTTAAAGAGTTCAAGAATATGGTGGATAAAAAGCTAGTAAGTGCATAGAAATTCTCATATCTGATCAGGGGAGAATATAAATAAAGAGAATTCAATTAATATTGTAAACAAAAATGAGATTTTACATCAATTTACAGTACCACTTACACTTTAGCAAAATGGAGTTTAACCACTAGGAGAATGTGCACTTATTATGCTTCAATACAAAAATAATCTAATGCTTTTTGGGCCAAAGCCATTAATACCATTGACAAAGCATATTGAGACACAACATTTTGTACAAGATAAAAGCCAATCAAAAGAAATTGACTTATCATATTGTAATAAAAATGAAAATGCCGTTGACATATTCACCCAGCCTCTTGAAAAGGCTAAATTTCAAATTTGTAAAAATAAATTATAGAAAATCCAAACTATGTTGTCAGCATAGTGAAACTTAGCCGGCCACGCAAATTGATATGTAAGTCTTTATTAAAAGGTAGTGTAAGAATATTATTCACAACCACACCAAACACTGTTCCATGATCGACGGTAGATAATGCAAAATTTATAATCGACATTGTAATCGGCCGAGTCACTATCTGCGGCTCCTTCACGTATAAATTGCTACATTTGGTTATGAAGTTCTCAAATTTTGTTTGTGACTCCATCTGTGATAAATCAAGCACCCAAAAACTGACTTACGTCATGAAGAGTAACAACTACGTGTCCTCGAGTTAATAAAATTTGTAAGTTCGTAAGATGGGGTCTTGGTCTTGGAGTCACTATCGACATTGTTTGTGACTACATCTGTGATAAATCAAGCACCCAAAAACTGACTTACCTCATGAAGAGTAACAACTACGTGTCCTCGTGGTCGTCCCCAGGACATAATTTTTCCTGGATGATGTTGAGTGGTCATTGTCTGATTTGTAAGTGCATAACATGGGTAGGTCTCCTCGAGTTAATAAAATTTATAAGTTCGTAACATGGGGTCTTGGTCGTCCCGAGGGCATAACTTTTCCTGGATGATGTTGAGTGGTCATTGTCTGATTTGTAAGTGCGTAACATGGGCTTTTGGTCGTTCCGGGTACAAATAATTCCTGGATGACGTTCAGTGGTCATTGCCTGAAAGTCAGTTCACATCGGAATCTCCCATATATCATCACATGTTATTTGATTTATCACATGCCATGTAAGGGAATAATACATAGGAATTGGAAATTTTGCATTCTTTCAAGAGTTAATTCAAAGAAAATTCTAAATCAAAACTAAGCCTCACATCGAGGATCCTAAAAATATAGTCTATATCCATCCAAATTTAAAATTCAAACATCAAATTGCTTTGATTATCTTGCAAAGAAGTGAAAATATAATCTTTTGTTAGCCCTCACTTAAGACTGTTTTAACTCCATTTATACTAGAAATGCGTATATAATCAAACAGTTTCTTTTGACCAAACTTAAAATCTTCCAAACTAATAAGTTATTTTGTATGAAGATTGCAACCGAGGTCTCCAGCTTCACTCACAAAGGGAGCTACAGTGTCGTAATGACCGGGAAACCACAGATATGGCTCTGCCAGACAAAAAGGCGTTCTATGATTAGTAATTGTTTTTCGTGCATATCTTTGCAAATGTTTTGGAATTTTGAACTAATATTATTTTGGTGTAATCGAATTTATAGAAGAAATTGCCTTTTGAAATGTTTTTAGAATTTTGAAATAATATTATTTTGATATAGCTTAATTTACGAAGAAATTAGTTTTTTTTAGTATTATTTGTTTTGATTAATTTTAATGAAAATTATACCAAAATTTTTAAATTTTTAAATTATTTAATCGGTATAATTTTAGTGTTTTAGTGTTTTAGGAGTTTTCAAGGTTGCTAAATCTATTTATGTATTCAAAAGTGTATTTGGATTTTCAAGGTTGTTAAATCTATTTATGCATTCAAAATGTATTTTAAATAACAAAAAATATTAAAATTAAATTCCACATAGATTTTCAAAAATTTGAGTTTAAATTATTTAATCTACATAATTCTAGGGCTTTACGGATTTTCAAAGTTGCTGAATCCATTTATATTTCAAAAATATATTTTAAACAACAAAAAAAATCGTGAAATTGTATTGCAAGATTTTGTAGAATTCCAGTTGTTAAAGTCCTATAATAATAGGATTCATAATTTGAATAGTCTATGGTCAAGTCTTGTAATATTGTACATACATTTTCTTTTTGCAAATATTTTCCATATTAAAATTAAAAAAATGTGAATAGGGTATGTCTGGAAAGAAATATCAAAGGAAGAAAAGAATAAGAAAATATTAAAAAAATGAAAAAATATGAACCCCAAACAAAAACAAATCATGAAAGTGTACAAGTCCAAGTGTCACTACTCTTTACTTCACTGTTTGAAATAATGGTTGTGTGCAACTTGTCATACATGCGACAACCCATAATAGTCAAATTGTTTAAGCTTGACTACTTCATGCTTTAAATTTTTCGTTTATAGTTAGAGAATATGGATCTAGCCAAACTGTTTAATCTTGGCAGAACAACATATAGGTAGAGAAATAAAATGTGCTCACAAACTTAATTTGAGTCATTGGAAGATATAATGTTAGAGGTAGAGAGTTTACCTTTGAAAATGAAAATGAAAAAAAGGGTCCGCTAGCTTAAATGCACCCAACAAAATGAAGGAAAAAAAATGTTAGGGTAAGTAAAAGGGTAAGTAGAAGAAAGGTTACAGAAAGTACAAAGTTGATTGATGTGTAAGAGCATCTATCATGTTTAATTATGTGTTTTAGTATCTAGGAGCAGTTATGAAAGTAAAGGATGCTCATAAGTTGATTTGGTTAACTTTCCCTTCATTTCATTTCACCCCCCAATAAAAACTTACTAATTCCACGTTTTACCCCTTCATTGCTTATGAAGACACATTTTCCCTTCACTTTCACCCTTGCTGCTTGGTTTCACACATTTCCTAGCAAATTACCTTCTAAATTCGTTCCCCTACCCAAAACCATTTTTCCCTAGTGTGAAGCCCCTTTTCCCCTTTAAAAGCATCACTTTTCCCTTGATTAATTTCCCCAAAAAACCCCAAAAGACCCTTTATCCTAAATTTTACCCACCCCCCCCTCTCTTCCCCGCATTATTAATTAACTCCACAAATATAATTTTCCTAAAAAAACTTGTTTAACCTGCCACCCTAGTGTGGTAAACTAACCCCGCTACATAAACCCCAGTCATTATATTCTTAATCCCATCATTACTTATAAATTAATTACAAATCAATTGTAATTAACCCCTAGGCCATGCTAATTCCCACCTTGATTTTTTGTCGTGCAACTTGATCGCGCGAAAGACATTTGATCTACCACTCCTAGATTTAATGGCAGGCATCCATATCGTGTCCATTCACCTCCCGAACTTTACATGCTCAAGAGTGTGCGATATGAGTGGTATTTCTTGGGCCCCTTTTGGTTAGGTGGTAGCACTTTGTGAACTCGCATGCTCTCGGGAAAATATCACCCGATGGCCAAAAGCAATGCGATGGATCCCTAAACAGCTTCCCCGCGTAAGCGAAAGCCATCACTATTCATTATGTTTTTCGGCGTCATTTTCTAACCACTGCCAGTTAAAAGGCCGCAAACCCCCATTTTTACCCTTTTTGCTCAATTTGCTCTGCGAAAGCTTCCAAGCCTCCCTGCGCAAAATCTAATTTCTACAACTAAAGTAAACCACTGAGTACCTTTCGAGTATGCCCCTGACACCCAATTCAACCATCCATAGCATACCTGAAGCCACATTACCACACCAGTTTGAGTATGAACCTTAAATTCCATGTATTTTGATAACAAATTAGAAACATCCCTCTCAAATTCAAGAATGTACAGTTAATTACAATATTAAATAAATTGAATTTAATTAATTTTCCTTGAATTGAGAGTATTTCCTGCTAAATACCCAAACCCCTATTGTGCAAACTACCATTACCTTATCACTGCACCTAAGTTTTCAAAACCTCACAGCTTCAGCCTGTATAAGCCTGGTTCCCACATTTATCCTAAATATGGCTGTCCAAACCTCTCTGGATGTTAGACCTGTGTCAACCCTTCACTTGGACATTAACCATTTGGCCTTAGCAGACATGGATTTCGAAATTAAAGACACGCTACTCCAGACCACCTTCTGAAAATCCACTGTTGGAGTAAGGATAGGTTCCTAAACGATGTCGATGACATTGACCTTTGGAAATCCAATTTACCCAAGTATATATTCCCAGAAGCTCACCCATTCCCAGACATTGTACATTTTTGTCATGCCTATTATATCCCTAACCAAAGGGCTATTGTTGCCCCAAACCATGAGTTATTGTTCACCATTACACCTAAGTCAATACCACAAATGCTTCAAATCCAATCTGGCCCAAATCTAACCCCTCTATCCATTGGAAAACTGTTGGACCTATGCATCACACTAGACCCAGTGAAAATCAAGAAAATTTTCTAGAATTTCATCATTGCGGAATGCCATGCTCCTACAAACACTCCTCCCTATGTTGCCGCCATTTTTTCAGAGATTGGCAACAACATAATCACCATGCTCTCATGCATCCTAGAATACACATCAGATGAACATGTGGATGAGGTCATCATGGCCTTCCTGCCCATTTTCACTCCAGGGAAGCCTCCTGTTATATGTATGATTATGCTAAGTTCATTACAGATAGAATGCATGAGAAATTCACCAAACTCCCCACTAAAAGAGCTTCCAAATACTCTTTACTGTTGTTTTATATGTTCTTGTATTACCAAACAGATAAGTTCCCTGTGAAGATCCAAAAATTGGACACCAAGGGAAAGGAGAGGTCAGTCATATACTGGACACCCTTGGTCCACAAGTTTTCCACAGCATTCACCTATAGAGACTTCATAAAATCCTTTTGTATACCATGTCATGAACATGCTGACTTTTAAGATTTAGCCTATAATTAGCCCAGAGATCAAGAGAGTACTACAATTGGAAAAGAACTGCAAAGTGGGAGATTGGTATCTGTACCAAAACCACACTGAGATCAAAATTTATGGCTGTGAGCTAGCCCCCTATAAGTTGCCCAAATACCTCCCTATGGGGATATTTTCTCTTGAATACCAAATCATCCACTCTGATGAGGTTGACTTCCTAGCTTATAGGAAGAAAACCTAGTTCAAAGTGAAAAACCAAATGGGCCCATTCATTTGCAACAATAGATAGGTTGGACGAGAAGTCAACAGGTTACTGAAACGATTAATGTCAGTTTTGCAATCTTTCTCAGGTAAAAATTTTGAACTTTGGGCAACTAAAATGGAGGGTCTACTTGATTCATTAGATTTATGAGAATTTGTTCAATAAATTTCTATAAATTATCAAGGTAAGAGTAGAGGTGGAGTAGCATTGTTTCTTATTATATTAGCACTGGACCATAATACCTTTTCTAGTATTTTGCATGAATATGGTGAAATAGATAATGAAAAAATATTTTGGGATATTCTTGAAATGAAGTACAATATGAAATGGGGTGATAAAGCTTACAAAGATGAAGACAGGGCTTTGGTAGCAGATCTACGGAAAAATTCTGAGATTGCTAGGAGAAAAGTTTTGTGTTAGGATATTCAGACACATAGGAAATAGTTAAGTATAACTTGGTCTAGTGTAGAGCTAGGTAAAGTGTGTTTCTTTACTATGTACATTTTTTAACTTACAATCCGACGGTCACGATATGTAGTGATCCGACGGTTCATTCTCTCCTTGGTATTACCAACACTTAATCCGTGGCTTAACACCCGATTGGTCCATGATCTCTATTTAAAGAGCATGGAGGGTCATTTGTAGGGTAACCATCTATGAGAGAAGCTTATGTAAATTTTCATTCTTTTATTAATAAATTGCCTGAAGTGGTCACGTTGGCTCAAGCCGTGGACTATTTCCCTCTTTGAGGGTTTTAACCACGTAAAAAATATTGGTGTATTGATCTATGATCTATTTTTGAGTGGTGTCCTTTGGTGTTCAGTCTGCGGAACTTACCCTGTAAACTCCTACATGGTATCAGAGCTATTTGAGGGCCGCTTCTGTTGGTGATCCAAATGGGAAGCCGGTAGAACTGCATCCGACTGTCGTTTCCTAGATCTATTGTTTCTGACTACTTTCGAGCCGAGAGGACCGCTCTATTGTGTTAGGAGAATCTGTTCCAGTGAGGAACCCATTTCGTTTCACGCGAAAAGGTTTCTGGTAGCCCTAGCTACGTCATTTTTAAGACATAGAGGTATACAATGTTTATTTGAAGTTTATAGTTATTTTCTCTCTGTTTATTTTGGTTTATTTAGCTTTTTTTAATTACCGGATCTATACCTTTCATTTCTGCATATGCTCTTTGTCCCGCGACTCTGTGCGATTTGGGAAAATCAGAAACAGAAATCAAGGATTTTTCTCATGCGTATGCTCTTTTCCGCTGCGCCTTAGTGTGATCTCGGAAAATCAGAAACATTGAGGAAAATATTTAGTTTCCAGCTAAAGCTAACTTCGAGCCATAAGGTTCATTTTTTTTTTGTATGTCCGTGTTGGGTTTTGTCTTTTTTGTTTTGTAGGGAAAAAGAGCTTTCTCAAGCAAGCATGCAACCCAAAGCTTCAATGACTAAAAAAAAACACCCCCCCCCCCCCTTTTTCTCTCTCTCTCTCTCTCAAAATTTTAGTTTAGCTCACTTGGTCCAAAGCTAATTTATGAGAGTAGAGGTCTTGAGTTCAAGTCTCCTTTTTGTAGGGGCAGATTTTTCATTTCCGCACATTCCCGCACTTCGTCGGCATCTTCATCAACTTTTTTCAAAAAGCCATAACTTCTTCATCTGGAAGCCGTTTTTTTTTAACCAGCCTAATTTTTCAAGATCTTTCCATTGGAACACTTAGTTTCAGCATCTATAGCTTCAGTTTCTGTTAAAATGGAAATTCCATGCCAGCTTATTCTTGACAGCACCAACTACTTTCAATGGTGGTCCTACATTGTGGATTTACTTAAAAGTAAAGGTCTCTACAGAATAGCCTCAGGCCAAGAAACCAAACCGAAAGATGAAGATAAGGCAGCTAAATAGGAAAATAGGCAAGATCAAGCATGTGGGTTGATAGGGATGTCTATTTCTCCCGATCTTAGATTCCATATTGCAGAACTTGATACTCCTGAGGAAGCAATAAAACAGATCACTAAAGTTTTTGGAATTAAAAATGAACTTAAAGCCCATCAACTCGAAAATGAGTTGCTTACATTGGACCCCAATAGTTTTTCTTACATTGAAGATTTTTTATCCAAGTTCAAGACCCTTAGACTTCTCTTGGAAGGTGTTAAGGTTAAGAAAGAAGATAGTAGCCTTATCTATTCCATTCTTACTAAGTTGGGACCAGCCTATTCTGTGTTTGTTTCCACCTTCCATTCTACAAGAGAAGCCTTCATTTCTCAAGGACAAGCCTACAAGTCCCCTTGCTTTGATTCCTTTTGTGATTCTTTAATAAGAGAACAAGAAAAACTCTTACACCTTGGTCTTCTTAATCTTGGAAACTCTTCTAAGAAAGAGTTAGCCGCCCAGCAGCAACCAAATTCAAAGAATCCTAAGAAGTTGTATCCTAAAAGGAATGGTCATAAACCAAACAAGGGTCGTAAGCAATTTCAGCCTCAAAATGAAAAATCATTTCAACAAAATGATAAATAAAAACAAAGGGAAGAAGACTGATAGACATTGCAACTTTTGTAATCAAGATGGCCACCTAGAATCCAAATGCTTTAAAAAGATGGAAGCCTTGGAAGCAGCAATGAAGAATCATAACATCCATTTGGAGCACTCTTCAACTTCAACTTCATCTTCAGGAATAACACTTTCTACATGTGGTTGTCAAGCATCTCGGTCTGGCTATGCACTAAATGTATCTTCTTCTTCTCATTCTCATGAGTGGATCATTGATTCTGGAGCTTCTTATCACATGGCCAAAAACAAAGCCATGTTTTCTTCTTTAAATGATTGTAACACCAAAAATATATATGTTGGTGATGATAGATCTCTTAGTGTTGTAGGGACTGGAACTGTTCATATAGACAATGGTCAATTTAATGATGTATTATGTGTTCTAACCTTATCGTGCAACCTTCTATCTGTATATCAGATAACTCATTCAGGTGAAGGTAAAATCATTGAATTTTCACCTCACGATGTTGTAATTAAGGACCTAAGAGATCCTAGACAGATTTTAGCTACTGGTATTGCTGATGATTCTACAAGGTTGTATAAGTTTCACAACTTTGGGTCATCAAATCTTCCCTCGGTATTTGTTGCTCATAATGATGAAGTGAGCAAACTTTGGCATGAGCGATTTGGTCACTTAAACTATCGCTCTCTTCAGAATCTATCTGAAGAAAATATGGTGACAGGTCTTCCAATGGTATCTTGCAGAGATGGTGTTTGTTCCGAATGTGTACTCGGAAAACATCATTGAGACAGTTTTGAAAAACATGCCTCTTGGCACACCTCAGCCCCTTTACAGCTTGTGCATAGTGATTTATGTGGTCCACTTCCAGTTGTTTCATTCTTTGGCTACAAGTATTTCTTAACTTTCATTGATGATTTATCCAGACGCACTTGGGTATACTTCTTAAAACTCAAGAGTGAAGTATTTAACATGTTCTTGGCCTTTAAGGCCTTTGTTGAAAAACAATCTGGACATCAAATTATTAAGCTAAGATCCGATAATGGTCGAGAATATGTTAACAACAAATTCATCAAATTTGCACTGACAATGGAATTCAAATGCAGCATACTATTCCATATACTCCACAACAAAATGGTGTAGCTGAAAGGAAGAATCGCACCTTAAAGGAAATGGCTAATTGTATGCTTCAATCTAAAGGACTTAGTCTTAATTATTGGGCAGAAGCAATTAACTGTGCAAATTACATAATAAATCACACTCCTACTAAGGTTTTAAGGAATATCACTCCAGAAGAAGCATGGAGCTCAATTAAACCAGATGCAAGTCACTTGCGTGTTTTTGGAAGTGAAGCATGGGCCCATATTCCAGATGAGAAACATAAAGCTTTAGAACCTAAGAGTGAAAAATGTATTTTTGTTGGATTTTCTGAAGATGTCAAAGGATATAGACTTATTCCACTCAAGTCCAAAAATGTTATCATTAGAAGAGATGTAAAGTTTGCTGAAAATATATCGGCCTACGAGCCTAGCTCGGTGGATGTGCCATCTCTCCCTATCTCTTATACTTTTGAAAAAATATTTCTTCTTCAGATGATGAAAGCGAGGATGAAAATCCTCCCCCACCTTCTCAGGATCCTCCTTCAGCTCCTCAGCTTCCAAAATGGGTCCGTGCTACTCGGGATGCAGTAGGTGATCTTGTCGGTGATCCTACAGATCAGCGACGTACATTTTCTCAGTGTGATAGAGCCTCTTCTTTACTGGCTCAAGCTTCAGTGAATTAAGATCCTGACACCTTTGCAGAAGCTTCAAGCCATCCAGATTAGGAAGCAACTATGAATGAAGAATATCATTCATTATTGGAAAATGATACATGGGATCTTGTTCCTCTACCAAAGGGATGAAAACTTGTTAGATGCAAATGGGGTTACAGAACCAAGTATGGACCAGATGGTAAAGATGATAAACATAAAGCTCATCTTGTTGCTAAGGGTTTTTCAGAAGTTGAAGGCATTGACTACACTCAAACCTTCTCCCCTGTTGCCAAAATGAACTCTATCTGCCTTGTTCTTTCCCTTGCTGCCTCTTTCAAATGGGAAGTCCATTAGATGGATGTTAAATCTGCCTTCTTGCATGGGGACTGGCATGAAGAAATCTATATGGAACAACCTATTAACTTTATACAAACAGACTCTAGCCTTGTTTGTCGGCTTAAGTAATCCCTTTATGGTCTCAAGCAAGCTCCTCGAGCTTGGTATGCCAAAATGGATAACTTTCTTTTAGAAAATGGCTTTTCTAAGTGTCATTCTGACAATACTGTCTACACCAAGAAAGTGGGAAAGTCTCTTATCATTCTTGTTCTTTACGTTGATGATCTTATCCTGACTGGTAGTGATCCCAACCTTATAAACCATGTGAAGTCTAGCCTTAAAAGGAAGTTTGAAATGATAGACATAGGACACTTACATTATTTTCTTGGTCTTCAAGTCTTGCAATCCAAGGAAGGTATTTCCCTTTCCCAGTCGAAGTATGCCTGTGATATTCTACGCCATTTTCCCATGGAATACTATAAGCCAGACCCTTCTCCCTTTCAGTCTGGAGTCAAATTTTCAGTCACTTGTACTTCTCCTGAAGTTGATGCTATCTTATACCGTCAACTTGTAGGAAAACTTTTGTATCTAACCCATACTCGTCCTGACCTTTCCTTTGTCATTGGCCTTGTTGCTCGTTTTATGCAAAACCCACATGAAAGTCATTGGAAAGCAGCTAAAAGAATACTTCATTATGTTCGAGGTACAGTTCAGTTTGGGATTCATTACAGTGCCAAAGCAGCTCCTCTATTGGTTGGTTTCACTGATTCCGATTGGGCTGATGACCCTGATGATCAGAAATCTACTGTAGGTTATGTGTTCACTCTTGGTTCAGGACATATTACATGGGCTTGCAAGAAACAAGGTGCCATTTCTCTTTCTTCAGCAGAAGCAGAGTATCGTGGTGCTGTAGAAGCCAGTAAGGAAGCCTTGTGGCTTCATCAAATCCTGTCAGAGTTTGGCTTTCAGCAGCAACATCGGACTACACTTTGGTGTGATAATCAAAGTGCCATTCAACTATGCAAAGATCCAGTCCAACATCAGCGCAGCAAAAACATTGAACTTCACATGCACTTCATCAGAAAGCTCATTCACGACCATGTTCTTGAAGTGCAATATTGTTCAACAGATGATCAAGTTGCAGACATCTTTGCAAAGGCTCTCACAGAGGCGAAGTTTACTAAACTTCGATTTATGGTTGGAGTTCAGGAAGTTGTCACTAAGGGGGGATAGGCTCTAGTGCCTCCTTCCTTCTCCTATTGTGTCATATTTGTAAATCCTTCAATCCTATCCCAAGTTGTTCTTAAGGGGGGATATTAGGATATTCCGACACATAGGAGATAGTTAAGTATAACTTGGTCTAGTGTAGAGTTAGGTAAAGTGTGTTTCTTTACTATGTACATTTTGTAACTTGCAATCCGACGCTCACGATATGTAGTGATCCGATAGTTCATTCTCTCCTTCGTATTACCGACACTTGATCCGTGGCTTAACACCTGATTGGTCCATGATTTCTATTTAAAGAGCATGGAGGGTCATTTGTAGGTTAACCGTCCATGAGAGAAGTTTATGTAAATTTTCATTCTTTTATTAATAAATTTCCTGAAGGGGCCTCGTTGGCTCAGGCCGTGGACTGTTTCCCTCTTTGGGGGTTTTAACCACGTCAAAAATACTGGTGTATTGATCTGTGATCTGTTTGTGAGCGGTGTCCTTTGGTGTTCTGTCTGAGGAACTTACCCTGTAAATTCCTACATTTTGGAGGACTTAGCAGTAGCAGATGAGTTGAAGAAAGTGAATAGCCTCTTTGAAGTAGAGGTGGTGATCTCAACAACGATGCTTGCTAATGTTAATGAGGAAACTACAAAATTTGATGATGGATGTTTGTTTTATGAAAATGAATTGCAGGTTATATTTGAAAAGTATTGATTGATAAACTATTGTTTGTTGTTGATAAAGTGGAAGAATATGAAGAGGAAATTGTAGCTACAATTAAAAGGACAAGAAAATCTGAAGATGGAAAAACTGATTATGATGCCGAGGTAAATTTTATTGAAGAATGGGTTGAGAGACCTTTTGAACAAATTGATGCAGGTCTCAAAGCAGCAACGGGAATAGTGAAGGTTCTTGAAAATGAGCACAATGGTAAATCAATGAATGATTCATATGATATGGAGTTGGAACCAGTGGACACATTTGAAGAAGTTCCTGGTATTTTAATATATTGGAGCCCAGAGGAAATAAAACATTATTATGGATTGATGAGGCAACAACCAAGTCAACAGGAAACTAGTGATAATGAAAATGAATTTGTTGAGAAAGGAGTTGACATGGATTAGTATCATCCTAGTTAGAATAAGAAGCAATGTCCATACTTCATGATCTGAAGTAAGAAGAATACTAAATAGGTTGAAAGTGTCAGAGTTTGGAGCAGCCAGTCCAAGAAGAAATTTCATCAATATGTTGATGCAAAGAAAGTTAAAATGAAGTCATATTTGTAAGCCTAGCTGAGACTTAGAACAACAGGCATTGTTATGCATTGTTGAAAATCCATTTCTCCATTAAGGGGGGATGTTAGAATAATGTGGAAATGGAAGTGTCTAGTAATGTGATAGGTTTGTTGAGTTGTCTTATTAGATGTATGTGAGTTACAAGATGTTCTAGAAGTCATTGATTTCTAGGATAAGTGAGTTGTATATGAGTCATAGACTCTACCTTCCATGTTGTTATGCCCATAGATTCTTGTGATCCCATCGTTATATAATGGGACATATTGTGATGTATGTGCAATGAGTCAGTATGCAGGCTTAGGCTTGAATTAAGAATATGTTCCATTGTGTCAACTTTATATTTTCTAATACCATTAGGTAAAACCGTACATAAATAAGTATCTAGTTAAACCTATAGACCTATAGGATGAGAGTAGAGGAATTTAATTTTTGCGCATACATATATTTCATAGGCATGTTTTTACATCCAAATATTTCATAAAGGAAAAAATATTCAATCATCATTCTTCAGAAGATACACATAAATAAATCTATACGAAATTGTCGTCTCCAATGGTTTGATGAGGTTTCCATGGAATATCGATCATGTCCAATGCAATCACAACTTAGATATGCTAATCCTAGTATAGAACAGAATTTCAAGGCAGAATTAGGAAGCATTGAACTATTTATAATGGCTATCTGGCTACCTAGGTTAAAAATTCATAAACTAGCTTCTCCCTTCGAACTATAGATTGAGAAAATTTAAGCATGGTAGTCCTGGAGACTCTGAAGGTCCTAAGAAAAAAAATACATTATTCACCCTCAAGATTTCCATTCTAGAGAAGGCTAGCAAGGGGCTCAGAACCTTGCCTTTATCTTTAACATGGGAAACAAATAATGGAAAATGAATAGCGTAACCAAAACCTAAGTTAAAATTTAAAATTATAAATGCGGGGGAGACATATTGTTAGTTAAAATATATTTGTTATTATTGAAATAAAGTACCAAGGAATTTTTTTTTAATTTCCATGATAATTGTGATAATTTAATCGCATGCCCCTATTAGTGGAGATTTCCAAAAATTTACAGTTTTATTAAATTTCAATGGCACAAAAATTATAGAAGCCTTATTTTAAAATAGACACACCAATTTACTAAAAAATATTTTATTAATATAGATGTATTGATCCAGGTGGATGTTGGTGGGCACCCACCTATCCCACATGGGCCCCCACAAATATCTCTTTAAGTTTTTCTATTTTCATAATTGTAGCACAATTTACTATTTTTAGCAGTCTTTCGGGTCATGAACTTCTGGAGCTGTTTTTAGGCCATAAACGACGTTGTTTGGGAAATCTCGGAGCAATATGTGTCCATGGACCGATTTTTCTTGTCCCAAATTTGTAGCCCTTGGATATATCTTTCCAACGAGATATTGTACGCATCAAACGGAGATCGTATGCCAAAGTTATGACCTTGGGATGTTGATGTACCAATTTACCCAAATGGGGCCCACAATTTAGCATTTCATCTTCTAGGGTTGGCTTTTTGATGTTTAGGGTTTTCAATTATTTCTCAACAATAAATAGCCCTTTGAGTCTCATTGTAACATAGTTCAGAGGCATGTATCCACCACATCTTTTCTCAGAGATAAGCTACCATCGCCCTAGCTGTTTTATTTCCATTTCTGTTTGTAAGCATGTTTCAGTATTTTACAGTAATGAAATGAAGTATTATTTCTGTTGCATCTCTGTATTTATGGTTATCTATGTAATCTGTTGCGTTCCTATTTAAATCCGGATCGATGGTATCAGAGTAGTATGCTTTTTCTCTGTTTTTCTTTGCATGTCCCCAACGAGGTCACGATATAAGGAGTTAGGGCTTGAACTGGTTGAACCTTTGCAATACCAGCCTCGCAAATCCCGACGGCTTCCCATGGCGGATGAAAATAAAGATGAGGGGGTAGGAGATCCTTTCAAAATCTTGCTCGAAGAAGCCCTCAGTGACAAAGGAACGCGATGATAGACAACTTTACCCAGATCCTTCAGCGACTACCCAGAGGTGAGGCATTGACTTCCAACGACTACTTTGGAAATGCCACGCACCCTTTAAGCTACAAGTTAATTTTGAAATCCCCATATTCGAGGGTGAGATAGATGTAGATGCCATAGATAAATGGATAAATCTGCTAGAAGGGTATTTTCTTGTTCATAATTTTTCCAATTGGGAAAAGATTATTTTTGCTCTTCTCAAAGCAACATCACACATTAAGGACTGGTGGGAAACCTACTGCGAGCAGAAGGATGAAATTACAAACTCACTATTTTCAGCTGCAGCCACTTGAAATTCATTCCAGGGTGCCATCAAGGAGCACTACTAGCCTATCAAAAGCTATGAGGACAAATACATAAAGTGGACCACCCTGTGGTAGGGAAGGGAGCAAGATGTGTTGGAGTTCACAAACATTTTTCATACCCTTCACACATAGTTGGGTATGAAGGATTCTGAGCTACATTTGGTACTCAAATACCACGACTACCTACCCAAATACATCCAGGAAGAGATGGAGTTCTTGAACATCTCCTCACTCGACACGGCATACCGATACGCTATCAAAATTGAGTAGAAGTTTAAACAGAAGAAGCGGGACTTTGGATCTGCGAATCCAAAGACCAAAGGACAAAGCTAAAGCGGGGTGACCCAAGGCAACCCATCGAAGCCGCAAGGAAAGAACAACACCACGAAGTCGAAGAAGGACACATGAAAGTGGTGTGAGTTCCATATGATCCCCACTCACAACACAAGTGAGTGTCGGACCAAGCAGTCGTTGGTGGCCGAGTTGAAGGCTTCAGAATCAGATACATGTTTCGACCCTGAGTCAAAACCCAACAAGGGAATGGAAAAGGGAAGTAGATAATTGACGTGGAGCCTAGCACCACTATTGCCACTGCCAAGATCTAGAAGAATAACCTCGAATATCCAGAGGAGGGGGAGCATCTTTTCCACTTATAGATGTGGATGAAGGGTTTGCCGCTACAATTCATTGTCGATAGTGGTAGCCAAAAGAACCTCATTTCAACAGAGGTTGTGAAGCAATTGGGCCTACCGACTACAGCACACCTGCAGCCATACAATATTAGGTTGCTTCACCAAGGATGGTATTTTCGAGTTCACCAGCAGTGTTGCCTTCCCTATAGCATGAAACCCTTCACGGATAAGCTATTGTGATATTACACCTCTATATGGTTGTGATGTATTATTAGGCCAACCGTACTTATGGAGGCAACATGCTATGTATGAGTCAAGGCGTCATGCTGTTATTGCTTCTTTGGGTAATTCATTATATAGGATACCAGAGGTAGCCCCACCTACCACTAGTTCTTTGATTGCTGCTAAGAAAGGCAGTAAGATCATCTCATAGACTAGGAAATTTATTTTATGTCTCATTCACTCCCAAAGTAAGGCGAAGATGATCACCACATCCATGACCCCTGCGAAGGGTTCCTCCACATAGCAGTAGCAGCAAAGAGATACGGTCATGACAGAACATGGGAACAACTTCTCCTCACCCACGGGGGTACCACGCAAGTTTCAAGTGGGCAACAAAGTCTGGTCACCTCAGCGGAAAGAACACCTTACTAGAACCCATCAGAATCTCAGACCACTCTGACATGGTCCTTACACCATTACCAAGGTTGTTGGAAACAATGCTTTGGAGCATAACATTCCCTCATTCCTTCGCCTGCACCAAGTGTTCAATGTGTACCACCCTCGACTATGCTTCCCACCATTACTAGACACATCTGAGATTGCAGAACAGCTCACCGGGGACGAAGTTCAGCAAATGGAGGAACTCAACGCAATGGGGATGATTGCCTCCTAAGGGGGGAGGAATGATCCAGGTGGATTTTGGTGGCCACCCACCTATCCCACTGGGACCCCCACAACTATCTCTTTTAGTTTTTCAGTTTCTGTAATTTTAGCACAATTTACTATTTTTAGCAGTTTTTCGGGCGTGAACTTCCGGAGCCATTTTGAGGCCATAAACGACATTTTTTGCAAAATATGGGAGCAAGATGGGTCCATGGCCTAATGTTGCTCTTACCAAATTTGTAGTTCTTAGATAGATCTTTCTAACGAGATATTGTGCGTATGCCAATGTTACGGCCCCGAGAAGTTGATGTACCAATTTACCCAAAAGGGGCACACAATTTGGTGTTTCATCTTCCAGGGTTAGGTTTTTGGATGTTTAGGGTTTTCCATTGTTTCTTAACAATAAATAGGCCTTCAAGCCTCATTGTAACACAGTTCAGAGGCATGTGGCCGCAAAATCTCTTCTAAGAGATAAGCTACCATCGCACTAGCTTGTTTATTTCCAATTTTGTTTGTAATTGAATGAAGTATTATTTCCACTGCATCTTTGTATTTATGGTTATCTCTGTAATTTGTTGCGTTCCTGTTTAAATCCGGCTCATGTATGCATTATATTTTTCTTATAGGAACTCCATAACTCATTATAGGAATGTTACCATGTTGTTGAAGATAATGGAGAAATGTATTTTAGGAGAAACTCGGTTCATTAGTTATGTGTATGCCTCAGATTAGGATTTAGTTCCTACTTCTTAGCTAGCTATTCTAACTTCCCTACATGTGTGTAGGCTACATATTCATGGTTTGTAATGATGAGCATGTATAGCGTTCTGCGAGAGGAAGTGTCCATGGGAAGCCCTCACTTGAGAGTTGCTCAGTTTATTGAATAATATCTTTGTCTTCCATTTCTAACATGGTATCACAGCTTCAAGGTTCAGTGAGGGAAAGCGAGAATGCTTCGGTGACTGAGAGTGCATTGTGGTTGTAGTGTGGCCTCAGTGGTGGTGGCAGAGAACATTTCCTTTGCTTGATCAATGCGCATTTTGGCTCAAGAAGTGCGCTCTTCTCTGTTGACAAGCGTCGTTCCTTGAGAAAACAAAACATTGTTTGACCTCCACTTAACACAATTTCTTGTAGCGTGGGCCATCATCACCGATTTGCATCGAAAAAATCTGTTTCTTCATTTGACCGAATTTCTGCAGTTTGATCGAATATTCGGCTACATGGGGGTCAAATTCTGGCTGTGTAGGGGTCAGATTTGTTGGATGGTGCCACAATAACCTTTGACCTACAGCGACTAAGTTAAAAGTCATGTGTGTAGCGGTGGCAGCTTGACTCAAAGGCAGTGTGGTGAATCCATCTGCTTGATCCATCTGCTTGTTGTGGAGGCTACTAGGAGGCCGAGTGGTGTAGCAACGAAGGAAGAGACCATGAGGCTACAAGCGAATCAATCGCATTCTCCTTGTGGATCGTGGTCAATCTGCATGGAGGTGCAGTAGTTAAAGGAGTTTGTCATGGTGGGAGGAACTAGCAAGCTCAGATTTTCTCACAGCAAGCATAGGGCGAAGAGAAGTATTTGACGGTTTTGTCAGAGAAGAAAGAACATGAAATTATGTTAGGTCATCAAGTAGAGAGGGAGTACCACAACGATCTGTGTAATCTCGAAATTAGTGAAACTGAAGCAAAAGCTTTGTTGAATGTAGTTCGGCTAGAACTTGCTCTTAGTTCTCAAGGCTATGGTTTTCTTCATATTCCTGATAAATTATGAATTTACAACTTCTGATGTGGTGAGGAAAAGAGCCAAAAACCCAATCATACATCTGCTGAGCTAAGTTGAGCAACGGCTAAAGAAGATCGTTTAAGAAGATCGTGCAATCTTTGTTGGTAGTTCCTTTGTGCGTGAGGCCGAGAGCAAGGTATTGTTGGTATGTGATCATTGTTTTTGTTGATCTATTTTTGAACCAAGGAAGGCTAAAAGTGAAAGGTAGACTATACTGAAGTTTCCTTGTTGTTCGAGTGAATTTCGAATGCTGTGTTTTTATTTTTATTTTTGGGGTTATAATAATTATTTTTTAAAAATTGTTTGTCGCATGTGATAAAGTTTTTATACATGAAGAAAGGGAGTCATTTTTTAAATAAATGAGGGTTTCTTAAAAAAAAAAAACAAAGAGGGATCTTAGTTTTTTGCATCAAATTAAAGGAAATGTTATTTAATTAACAGAGCATCTATTTTTTTTAGATTTCTCTTGGATCTGGAGATAGATCTGTCTTTTAAAGTGTTGGCGGTCAAATTTTATATTTCTTGAGCGATACCTGTCAAGATGAATAACCAGATGGCAGAGGCATATATGAATGAGAGCAGTAAGCTCGATAAATCAAATTAATCGAATTGGAAATTTAAGTTGCAGACCCGGTTGGAGGGGAAAAATGAAGGGGAAATTGCAACCAGTGATGAGTTGAAATTGATTGTAGCTACAGGCGTAACACTAGCAACAATCCAGGACTGGGAAAAGAGCGAGAAAAAAGAAAAAGTATTATTAAAATTTTTAGTGAAGAACTGTATTATCCCTCACATTCGTGAATGCAAATCAACAAATGACATCTAGAAAAACCCTTAAGGACTTGTACGACATCAAAAACACAAATCACTTATTGATTTTGAAAAAAAAGATTCTCGCCATTAAAATGGAGGAGATTGAGTGAGTGGTTGCATTCATTTATCGAATCAAGGAGCTCAAAGATAAAATAGGTTACATAGGAGAGAGTGTCAAACACTGATCTAGTCACAATTACCATGAATGGTATGACTAATGACTATCAAATGTTTATCACGAGTTCAAATGCGAGAGAGAAAACCCCCAATTTGGTATAATTGACAGGAATCATGATGTAAGAGGAAGAGAGGTGGATGACCCTGAAACCCCAGAGTTCAGATCTTGCTCTAATGGCGAAGAAGAAGCCCTTCAGAGGGGAGGAAAATGCAGGATAGAAAGGTGAAAGTACACCACAGAGAAAACCACCTCAAGATATGTCCTCAAACAGAAGTGATTCAGGACCCAAATGTTTTTATTGTGGTAGAGTTGGTAACATAGCTGAAAACTGTCAGAAGAAGAAGTTTGATGAAGGTTGCCATAGACATAGGATGCATGTAGGACACTTTGCTGATGAAGATCAAAATTAGAATCTCAGATTGTTTGTATCTGATTCTGAATTCTCTATTGAGAATGATGAGGTAGAAACCTGGTTTGCGGAATCAAGAGCTTCCACTCACATGACAAGTAAGAGAGATTGGTTTTGGAATTTTAAAGAAACCTGCAGTGGTGCAAATATCTATCTTGGTGATGATAGAGGGTACCAGATCAAAGGGTATGGTAATGTTTGTGTCATTTTTCCTAATGGAAATATTAGACATATTGAAAATGTAATGTATGTACTTTGAATAAAAAATAACCTATTCTATGTTTCTATGATAACAGATCGGAACCTTAAGGTAGATTTTTTTAAGGCTTATTATGTTATTAAAGATCTGTTGGATCACATGAAGCCAATTGCATCAGGTATTCAAGTGGCAAGATTGTATAAGCTGAATGTAAGAAGTGCACCACAGCAAGCTTTGACCTCATTAGTTATGAGTGCAGAAGACTTATGGCATCAAAGATTCGGTCATCTCAATTTAAATGACATGCCGCTACTTTAGAAATGAGGTATGGTCAATGGTGTTCTTGTTTTAAAGAATATTCATGTTGATTGTGAAGCATGTTCTCTTGGGAAGATGCATAGAGATGAGTTTCCTACAAATTTAAATAGAAAGAAGAGAGATATACAAGAAATTGTGCACACTGATTTGTGTGGGCCAATGCAAACAAGGTCATTAGGATGTGCCTATTATTTCTTATTGTTTGTTGATGATTGCTTGAGATTTACTTGGGTATTTTTGCTCAAAAAGAAGAATCATACTTCTAAATATTTTAAAGAGTTCAGAAGCACGATTGAAAAACAGACAGGAAAATTCATCGAAATTCTACGCTCAAATCAAGGGGGAGAATACAAGAAGGGTGGTTTCATTAAATATTGAAAGTACCATGGGATAGTTCATCAATTCAAAATTCCCGACACTCCTCAATATGATGGGGTTGCAAAGATGAAGAACATAACCCTTGCTGAGTGTGCTCGAAGCATGTTAAAAGGTAAGAATCTATCTGATGGATTTTGGGCAGAACCAATAAATACTACAATATATTTGAATAATAGGAGTCCAACAAAAAATCTTGATTTTAAAACTCAATTCGAAGCTTTATTAGGCTTTAAGACTGCAATTAATCATTTAAGAGTTTTTGTCTCCAAAGCTTTTTCTCATGTTCCAAAAGAGGATAGGAAGAAACTAAATTCAAAGGCCGTTAAATGCATTTTTGTTCGGTACTGCACAGAGTTTAAAACTTATAATTTGTTTAATCCCTCTACTCATAAAGTGTTTGCAAGTAGAGATGTGGTATTCCATGAGTAGGTTGATGATGGAAGCCATGAAAGAAGCAATGAGGATTGGCACATACCTTTTATGGTGGGAGATGGAAGTGATGATAGGGACAACCATGAGAAAGAGCAACATCATCATCATCATCATCATCATCATCAACAACAGAAAAGGAAGAAGTGGATGGTACATATGCAAGTAGTAGGCCATGTCCACCAAGGGATGATTAGAACAGATTTGAAGCCAGTCCAGCACTTAGGAGATCAGGTAGGCAAATTCAGTTGCCAACAAGATATAGGGATCATGCTCTTATAACTAGTATGTTAAATATTGTCGAACCCTCTAATTATAAATAAGCAAGTCAATATAATGAATGGAGGGAAGCCATGGAAGAGGAATATGATTCAATTCTTAAAAACTAAACTTGGGATCTAGTTAAACGACCTGAAGGGAAGCAAACCATATGTTGCAAATGTTTATACAAGCCTAAATTTAAAGCAGATGAGAGTATAGACAAATATAAAGTTAGGCTAGTTGCAAAGGGGTACTTGCAAAAAGAAGGCATACACTATGAGGAAACGTTCACCCCTATAGCTTTATTAAACACAATCAAAATATTAATTGCTTTAGCTACCAAATGTGAAGTCTGCATTCTTAAATGGGGAATTAAAAGAAGAAGTTTATTTAATGCAACCTGAAGGGTTTGTTAAACAGGGGGAGGAATATTTAATCTGTAGATTGAAGAAAGAATTGTATGGACTAAAACAGGCTCCGAGGTCATGGTATGATAAAATCTAGTAATTTTTCCTACAACATAGTTATAAAAGAAGGAAGAATGACCCTAATCTATATACTATGTTTGATGAAAAGGGGAATTTTTTTTTTATTTCTTTATATGTAGAGGATCTTATCATTACAAGAAATGCTAATGGACTAAGTAAAGAAATCAAAGAGACGATGCCACATCTTTTTGAGATCAAATAAATCGGAGAGTTACACTATTGTTTGGGTCTTGAAGTCTGGAGGGATTATGGCAAGACTTTTATATCTCAAGGAAAGTATGTGAGGAGTCTGTCGAAAAAGTTTAGAATGGATCAATTCAAAGCAACATCAGTGTATTGAACGAATTCATGTCAACGCCTCTTGAGAATCATTGGGTTGCAGCAAAAGGCATCTTAAGGTATCTTCAAGGAACCTTAGACTTTGGTATTAAATATACTGATTCATTTGATGGTAGATTGAAAGGTATTTCAAAATTAGACTGGGCCAGAAATCTAGATGACCGATGATCCATAACAGGCTATGCATTCAACATTTATTCTGGGGTCATTGCATGGAATGGAAAGACAGAGAAAATTGTATCCTTGTCTTAAGCAGAAGCGGAGTATCAAGCAATGAGTGCAGCAACATGTGAGGTAGATTGGTCGAGGAGATTTCTTCAGGATGATGGAGAAGAACAAAAATATGCAATTATTGAAAGACGTGATAACCAGAGCTCAATCAAACTTGAAAATACTCAAGTGTTTTATAAAAGCACAAAGCATATTGATACAAATTTTCACTTTGTTAAGGAGAAGGTTCAGTCAAAGGAAATCCATATTGAATATTATAATACTGGTGACAATGCTAAAAATATTTTTACTAAGCCTCTTGGAAGAATTAAGTTTGATTTATTTAGGGAGATGTTAGGGGTTCTTGTGAACCCTTTCTCCATTAAGGGGGAGTGTTGAAGATAATGGAGAAATGTATTTTAAGAGAGAGTCGGTTCCTTGGTTATGCATATGCCTCACATTAGGATTTAGTTCATACTTCTTAGGTAGTTTTCTAACTTCTCTATATTTGTGTAAACTATATATTCATGATTTGTAATGACGAGCATGTAGAGCATTCTACCAGAGGCAGTCTCTAGGTGAAGCCCTCACCTAAGAGCTACTCAATTTATTGAATAATATCTTTGTCTTCCATTTTTAACACATATAGAATTAGATAATGTTATCCTAATTAACTTGTATATATATATATATATATATATAATAATTTTTTTAAGAAAATATTGTTAATTTTCTGATAGGTAAATTTTAATAGTAATAATAGAAAGTAATACTTTTGAAAAATACAATTCCTTCTTTATAGAAAAAGAAATCCTTGTGTAAATAAAATTTAAATTTATCATTTTGAGTTAAAAGTTGAAGTAGAAAAGATTATTGATATTTCCATTTTTAACAATAATTATAAATAATTGCTTTTAAGAAATATTTTTTTCTTTCAAGTGTATTTAACTGATTTGCAATAAAAAAAACAATGTTTAATTTTTCATGTGATTACGTTAATTTTTTTTGTTAAGCTTGGCAAGAATACATCACCCATGAGGAGAGCAATTAAAGCAGTGACTTCACATCAAGGAGTGCCTTAAAAAAGCACAATGTCTATCCATTACCCAATACATATGATTAAGTTATTAATTAATATACATAAATAATCTTTTTACTATTTGATAATAAATCCAAAAAATTACTTTATTCGAAATTCATTTCATAACAATAAAAAATGACTAAAAAAATAATTTGATAGGGACATAACTAGATATAAGAAATATGCTAGCATAAATTGATCTTAGACTAGAAAAACTAAGACAAGGTTGGTTTAAATCTATTAGATTAATAATTTTTATTACTATGTGTGATTTGTTTAAAGGAAAAAAATATGTATTAGGTAAATGTTAATTTATAAATAGTTTTGAAAGGTTTTATTTATAATTTCTATGTTCAAGTTAGGCATTGGAAGGTTTTCAGGTATATTTTCTTGTGTTATTTGGTAGGGATTTGTTATATTTTCTGACAGAGATTTATTCTCCACAATCTAATTTAAAACATCTAAAATGAATATTGGACCCCAAAAAATTTACTTTGCTTTAAAAAAACTCCAAAATATATAACAGTGAGAGAGATTTGTTAAACTTACCACATTAAGTTTTAAATTCTCCACAATCTAAATACATATATGAAATCAAGAACTCATTTAAAACATTTAAAATAAATATTTTACCCTAAAAGATTTCACCTATTTAATCCAAATTTTAAAATATATCATACTTAGACCGTCATTTTACTTATATATAATTAATATTTCTTATATATTTAAAAGAGAGGTGATCATAGTTTTTTTTTTTAAACCAACAAACTGCTCCCTCTTCTTATCATCTTCCAATATTTGAAAACCCATTATGTAAAACAATCGTTTAAATCAGTGTAAGTAGAGGCAAACTTTGCGGGAAATGTTTTAAAAGCGATTGTGATATCAATATTATTGCCTCAGGCCTTCAGCGTTGATGGTCCCAAGCCTGCTGGGCAAGCCTCTATTTTTGTTGTCTCCATTATATTGGATTATATTTGTTCTGGATTATATTTTTGTTGTATCCATTATTTGGATACTTATGCTTCGTGTATTCCTAAATTATGATATGTGAACAAGGATTCGGATTTAAATGCCAAAGCGGGTATTCACGTGTGTCTCCAAGAAGACCCGCTCACAAATATTATTTTACGCTGAAATATACATACATCCAAATCACAATAAAACTTGCATCGGTATATGTAACTGCATCTTTAGACAACAGACTAGATTAAACAATTCATAAGATGTATATAGAAATTCCAAATACAAAGTGGGCAACGCTTATTTTATGCGGGCAATCCGCGGGTATTATGTAGTTCAGCAATACTATGCACAAACTGATTGAATTTGTGCGTGATTATTCTATGTTTGGATTACAGATATGCATGTCACAGGATGTTTGAACTTATAATTCGGCTGCTTCATCGAAATTATATGTTCGACTTCAGGTAACTCTTTCCTTTAGGCCCACTTGTTCGAATGAACATCCTGTAGTCATTGAACTTCATCTTTCGGTATCTCGGCGGGTTGGAATCATCAATCAGCTCCTTTAGAGGTCCGATTTCCTTGTCTCCATTAGGGTTACAGAAAACCGCGATCGACATTCGTTCCTTTTTCGAGTTCACAAGGCAGCTGTGTTCCACACTTTTGTAAATTCCGTTTGCCAATATCTGCGCGAAGAAAGAAATAGAAAGAACTATGACAATCGGCGGATTTTGACGGGTGAATGAAAAAAGTGATCGAAATACTGACCTCCATCTGGTCGCCTAGGTTTATCGTCAAAGCATCAACGACAGGGCGCACAGCCACCTAATAGTCGCCTTTGCGAACTTGGAGGCCCACGACATCATCCTGAAGCAGAACGGTTATTCCTCCAGGATCGGAGTGAGGGGACAGCCCATAAGTCAATTCTGGTTGTGGGCATACGGGATAATAGTTGACTCGAACAGAAATCCCAATTCCCTCCTCGCCTCCAAAAGCTTCATTTGGATGGTCCGGAGGCAGGCCCAGGTTTTCCCAAAACACAGACAGCAAGGTGTTACAGAGTTGCAGCGTTCCTTCGCAGTACTCCTTCATTATACTCCTGTGATGTCGACACAAAGAAGCAATAATGAAATTTCCAGAGTAGCTACACAAACAAGAGAAAAGGAACACTTCCTGTTTTATCTTGCAACCCAACCGATAAACATCACTTCCACTCTCAGAATTAGGATAAAAATAAAGAACTATATAGATTCCAAAGTGAAACTTGTAAATGATGCTCCATTGACTCCATATAGATGCATGCAAGTGGAATTTTGAGTGTAAACGAAGAATAAAAATGCAACGTTGAATGGAAAGGGAGTTCCTGCATCACCTGTATTCATCCGGTTTGGATGGCCATCTGTCCTCCTCTCGTATGGAGAGAGGCAAGTAGTTGTGGATAATAGTAATCCCCCCAGTCGAGAATCGCACCTTTCTGCACACCAGTTCGACTACCGTATCCAACGTAAGTCCCAGGATCGTTGGCGTGTTTCTGCTTCTCCTCCAACGGCAGACAAAAGAACTCTCTCGACACCTCACGTACGGACATGAGAAGTTTCGCAGAAACTCCATGGTTAATAACTTGAAAGAATCCCCACTCTCTACATGCATCTGATCTGTCTTCCATGGTCTTATTCCGACGTTCGTCGTAGAGATCAGCGAGGTCTATGATGGGTATCTCCTCTGCTAACAGCCGCAACTTCGGGGGCCTCTCGTGATCAGGCCTGATGTATCTGGATGGCAAGCATTCAATGCCGCTCTCCGAAATACATTGGACTCTGGTTATTGTCTCAGGCCACTCCATTGGATGGCAATGTCCAGAACACAACTGATCAAAGTGCTGAACAATATAAATAGCCAAGGGACTGCTAGCAGTCTGTAATCTCACAAATAGATATCTACCGCATTCTCTCCCTTGCCATCTCAGAGGTCGTATATATGCCCGAAGCGAGGAATTTGAGCACAAGATGTTAAAATAATACAACCAAACCGGGGGATTATTAAGCTCAAGAAAAAGCATGGGAAAACGTGACGTTGTACCAAAAGGGGAGAATGTCGACTAGCCATCATAATCAGCCACTCAAAAACTGACTTACCTCATGAAGAGTGACGACTACGTGCCCTCGAGATAATAGAATTTCTAAGTGTGTAACATGGCCTCGTGGTCGTTCTGGAGACATAAGTTATTGATAGCGTTGAGTGGTCAGTGCAGTCAGTTTGCATGGGAATCTCCCATATATCATCACATGTTATTTGAGGTATCACATGCCATGTAAGGAAATAATACATGGAAATCGGAAACTTTGCATTCTTTCATGATTCTATAGAGGTAATACATATTTAATTAAGTCAAAGCGATGAAAGCTAAGCCTCACATCGATGATCCTAAAAATATTAAGCAAAAATATAATCTTTTATCATCCCTAACTTAAGACTGCTTCAACTTTCTTTATACATTAAAAAATGCGTATATAATCAAACCAGAAATGCGGATATAATCAAACTAGTGTTGAAATATTAATTTCAACCGCACATTTACTGCAGCGTGGTTTGGCAAAACCACCCAAACTTCCCCGCACCACCATTCGCAAAAGGTTGTTTTGGTCAGAGGGTCTCCGACACAATCCGTTGCTGCCACGCGTCGACTGTACAACTCCGAAACCACCAATTCCCCATACATTAAACATCGTTTGGCTTGTGTGAACTTGGTGTGCGAATTGCGTCCGATCAGGGCAAGGGCAACGGATATAGATCTTGTTCAACCTGCCAGAACATTAGTTTTGTTTTAACCGTCGTTTTTTATTTAATGTATTTAATGCACTGTCATAGTCATAGGTAAAAGTTGGTAAACGTTTTTAATTTTATTGTTTTTTAAATTTACGGAAGTATGGGTAAGGTATCGTAAGTGATATGTTTTGTTTTGAAGTGTTGACTTTTGTATTTTTTTTGCACACTGGGATGAAGGAGAGTTTTAACAAACTAGGAGAGCACAGCAGTGCGAACAAAAAATTGTAAAGCATATGCATTGAAATGCATTGAAATGAAATGTATGGTGCTAGCGCAAATGTATTTTTTTTTAATTGAATATGTAATGTGAATGATCAGCCGCTTGAATGTAATGAAAATTTCACACAGGGGTGAATGTGAAGGATTTCTTTTACAACAGTAAATCCATGTAAAATTATTCTACAACAGTAAATGTAAAAGCTCCTTTTACAGCAGTAAATGTGAATGAAGATTTTACACAGCAGTGTAAAAATCATTTGTAAAAGAGAGACAGTATTTTGTTTTGGTGAAAATTCTTGGTGAATCCCTCTAGCAGAGGAAGAGAATTGTATCAGGCCTTTTATGAATCAATACAAGTTTATTATGGGTGTGAAAAATCTTTGTTCTCAGAAATTTTTTGAAGCTTCCCTGTGTTAAAGATCCTGTGGCACACAAACAGAGTATTTCCTCTGTTCAATATTTGTTTGAAATTACCAGAAATTTCCAACATGGTATCAGAGCGTATCCAGGCTCTTTGAAGGTGTAAAGAAGCTGAAGGAAGGTCCCTTTGTTGCAGCAGTAAATCCTCTCCAGCAAAGTGAAGTCTCAGGCAAAAGAACCCAGGTATTCCTCAAAGTTTTTTTTGTGTTACTACTAAAGAAACAATCAGTGTTTTAAATATACAGTCAAGGATTTAGAAGCACATCTGAGAATGCAAGGAATGGCTAGCACAAGCACTAGCATGGGTATGTTTAACACCCAGCTCCCACAGTTTAATGGGAAAAACTATGACTATTGGGCAATAACCATGACTGCCCTGTTTGCTTCTCAAGATTTATGGGAATTAGTTGAGGATGGTTTTGAAGAACCAGCAGATGAAAATCAGTTTAATAGATTAACTCAGGGAGAGAAGGATCTATTGAAGAGTAATAGGAAAAAGGATTCAAAAGCCCGTGTATTGTTGTATCAAGCAGTGGACCAGAGTGTGTTTCCAAGGATAGCAGCAGCTAAGACATCCAAAGAAATATGGCAAACTCTCAAGACAACCTATCAAGGCATGGAGAAAGTGAAGACAACAAAACTACAATTGCTGAGGAAAGATTTTGAGAATCTGAACATGAAGGAGTCAGACAACATTGACTCATTCTTCACACATGTGATTGGTCTGGTCACACAAATAAGGACTCATGGAGAAACTCTTGAAGAAAGGAGGATTGTTGAGAAAATATTGAGGATCTTACCCTCAAAGTTTGATGTGATTGTCACCACCATAGAGGAGACAAAGGATCTCTCAAACTTGTCAGTTGATGAGCTACATGCATCATTGATAACACATGAGCAGAGGTTGAGTAGAAATGAAAACTCATCTCTAGAGCAAGCCTTCAAGACCCAGGTGTCCTTTGGAAAAGGAAGAGTTCAAGGCAGAGGAAACAAGAGAGGAAGAGGCAGAAGCCAGAACAGAGGTGGAAGGAACAGTCCAGCAAATGCTCAAGGAAGGGGCAACAATCCAAATCAGAACCAAGGCCAAGGTAGCAGTCAACAAAGAGGACAACATCATGCTCAAGGACAAAGGTATGAAAAATCCAATGTCCAATGTTATTATTGTAAAAAATATGGGCATTATGCCAATGAATGTAGGAAGAAATAGCATGATATGAGTAACAGACCAAATGCAAATGTCACTAGAGAAAACATCAGTCAAGATAATGTGTTTTTAGCTTGTAACATGGCTGAAACAAACAATGAAGATATATGGTTTTTAGATTCCGATTGTAGTAACCATATGACAGGAAACATAGCCCTACTTTCAAACTTGGATCAGAGTGTGAAATCAGAAGTCACACTTGGGACTGATAGCAAAATTTCTGTTAAGGGAAAAGGAGAAGTCAAAATATTTACAAATAAGGGTGAAAGGAAAACCATAGTAGATGTCTACTATGTCCCTGGAATGAGGTGTAACCTCTTGAGTATTGGACAGCTTGTCCATAAGGGGTACAATGTTTTCTTTGTGAATGATGTGTGCACTATCATGGATAGAGCACCCAAAAATCGATGCATTGCTGAAGTGAGGATGACAAGGAACAGGATGTTCCCTCTTAGAATCAGGGCAGATTTGAAAAACAAAGATGTAATTGCTGCAGTTACCCAAGAGGCTTTCCAAAGTGTACCAAAGGATGAAAATTGGTTGTGGCACTTGAGATTTGGGCATCTCAACTTTGGAGGTCTTAATTCGTTGAGCAGAAAAGGAATGGTAAGAGGATTACCATTGATAGAGAAACCGGACAGCCTTTGTGAAGGTTGCATATTGGGTAAACAACACAGAGAAAGTTTTCCATCAGGGAAAAGCATAAGAGCAAAAGCACCCTTAGAGATTGTCCACTCAGACTTATGTGGACCAATGCAAACTCCATCTTTAGCAGGCAGCCAATATTTTCTAACATTCATTGATGATTTTACCAGAAATACATGGGTTTATTTTCTTAAGAACAATAGTGAAGTGTTTGAAAAATTCCGGAATTTCAAGGCACTTGTGGAAAACCAAAGCGGGCTGCATATCAAAGTTTTGAGAACTGACAGAGGAGGTGAGTACATCTCCAAAGAATTCCTAAGGTTTTGTAGAGAAAATGGAATTCATAAACAGTTTACAGCTAGGTACACCCCACAGCAAAATGGAGTTGCTGAAAGGAAGAACAGGACCATCATGGATATGGCGAGGAGCATGTTGAAGGCAAAGCATTTGCCAAATGATTATTGGGCTGAAGTTGTACATTGTGCAGTATATATTTTAAATAGGTGTCCTACAAAAGCAGTGATGAACAAAGTGTCGGAAGAAGCATGGAGTGGGAGAAAGCAAGGAGTCACACACATGAAATTTTTTGGATGTGTGGCTTATGCACACATTCTAGATCAGCTAAGGAAGAAGTTGGACAACAAAGGGGAGAAATATATTTTCATTGGATATAGTGAGGAATCCAAAGCTTACAGGTTGTATATCCCATCCACCAAGAAGTTTTTTGTCAGCAGAGATGTTCAGTTCATTGAAGAGGAAGCTTGGGATGGAAGCATAGAGAAAACAATGAATGTTAAAAATTGTTTGTCTCATGATGAAGATGATGAGGAGGTGGCTGAAATACATCCCCAAACAGCAGCGCCAACACAAGGACAGCAAGGAACACCCTTGAGGATAAATGAAAGTGCTTCTCCAAGCACACCACGAGGAAATTCAAGTGCATCTTCAAGCACTTGCACACCAAATAAAAGAGGTAAGAAATTCAGAAACTTAAGTGATTTTATGATGAAGGTATGAATTCCTTGTTTGCTTTGTATTGTCATGTTGATGACCCTATTCATTTCGAAGATGCTATTAAGGATAGGAAATGGATAGAAGCTATGTATGAGGAGGTGAATGCCATAGAGAGAACAAAACATGGGATTTGGTAGAGCTACCAAAAGGTAAAGAGGTCATAGGAGTTAAATGGGTCTACAAGACCAAGTGCAATGCTGAAGGCAAGATAGAAAGGCACAAGGCAAGGCTGGTTGTCAAGGGATACAAGCAGCAATATGGAAGAGATTATGAGGAAACTTTCGCACCAGTTGCAAGAATGGAAACCGTGAGAGCAGTGTTGTCCATAGTAGCTCAAAAAAAGTGGAAAGTTTATCAAATGGATGTGAAGTCAGCATTCCTAAACGGAGTGTTAATGGAAGAGGTTTACATTGAACAACCTCTAGGCTATGAGAAGAAAGGTGAAGAGCACAAAGTGTGCAAATTGAAGAAAGCTCTTTATGGGCTGAAGCAAGCGCCAAGAGCATGGTACAATAGGATAGATTCCTATCTACTGGAGAATGGATTTGCGAAATGCGACGGAGAACCCACCGTCTACATCAAAGAAAAGGATGGTAAAATACTAATTGTTGTGTTATATGTTGATGATGTAATTTTTACAGGGAATGATGACTACCTCATTGAAAATTTCAAAACAGTGATGAAAGAGGAATTTGAAATGACTGACATGGGTTTGTTGAGATACTTCTTAGGAATAGAAGTAGATCAAAATGAAAAAGGAATTTTTATCTCACAAGCAGCGATCACTCCCACAGTAATGGGATTAAAACTCAGCAGAGAGGATAGCAACAAGGATTTTGATCCTAGTTTGTACAAGAGTATTGTTGGCAGCCTAATGTATTTAACTGCAACTAGGCCTGACATAATGTTTGTTGTTAGTTTAATTTTCAGATTCATGGAGAAGCCAAAGGAAGCACATTGGCAGACAACAAAAAGGATTCTAAGGTATGTTAAAGGTACTAAAAGTTTTGGCATCTTATATAATGTCTCAGAACATTCAGATTTGGTTGGATACACTAATAGTGATTGGGCTGGAAGTGTAGATGATCGGAAAAGCACATCCGGTTATGTTTTTCACATGGGTTCACGAGCCATTTCATGGGCTTCTAAGAAGCAGTCCATTGTAGCATTGTCTATAGTAGAAGCAGAATATGTGACAGCTACAACAGCAACATGTCAAGCAGTTTGGATGAGAAGAATGTTGAGGAGCTTAGGCCAAGAGCAGGCAAAAGCAACGATGTTTTTTTGTGACAATAGATCAGCTATTGCATTATCCAAGAATTCGGTGTTTCATAAGAGAACAAAACACATCGACACAAGGTTTCATTACATCAGGGAATTGTTGAGCAATGGAGAAATTGTCTTAGAACATTGCAGGACTCAGGAACAGGTTGCAGACATTTTGACAAAGCCATTGGACCAGAAAAGCTTTGAATTTTTGAGGAAATGTTTGGGTATGACTGATAACCCAGCAGTTGAAATTAAAGGGGAGTGTTGAAATATTAATTTCAACCGCACATTTACTGCAGTGTCGTTTGGCAAAACCACCCAGACTTCCCCGCACCACCATTCGCAAAAGGTTGTTTTCATCAGAGGGCCTCCGACACAATCCGTTGCTGCCACGCATCCAGTGTACAACTCCGAAACCACCAATTCCCCGAACATTAAGCATCGTTTGGCTTGTGTGAGCTTGGTGTGCGAATTGCGTCCGATCAGGTCAACGGACATAGATCTTGTTCAACCTGCCAAAACATTAGTTTTGTTTTTACCATCGTTTTTTATTTAATGTATTTAATGCACTGTCATAGTCATAGGTAAAAGTTGGTAAATGTTTTTAATTTTATTGTTTTTTAAATTTACGGAAGTATGGGTAATGTATCGTAAGTGATATGTTTTGTTTCGAAGTGTTGACTTTTGTATTTTTTTTGCACACAGGGATGAAGGAGAGTTTTAGCTGCAGCAAATAACAAACCAGGAGAGCACAGCAGTGCGAACAAAAAATTGTAAAGCATACGCATTGAAATGCATTGAAATGAAATATATGGTGCTAGCGCAAATGTATTTTTTTTTTTAATTGAATATGTAATGTGAATGATCAGCCGCTTGAATGTAATGAAAATTTCACACATGGGTGAATGTGAAGGATTTCTTTTACAGCAGTAAATCCATGTAAAATTATTCTACAACAGTAAATGTAAAAGCTCCTTTTACAGCAGTAAATGTGAATGAAGATTTTACACAGCAGTGTAAAAATCATTTGTAAAAGAGAGACAGTATTTTGTTTTGGTGAAAATTCTTGGTGAATCCCTCTAGCAGAGGAAGAAAATTGTATCAGGCCTTTTATGAATCAATACAAGTTTATTATGGGTGTGAAAAATCTCTGTTCTCAGAAATTTTTTGAAGCTTCCCTGTGTTAAAGATCGTGTGGCACACAAACAGAGTATTTCCTCTGTACAATATTTATTTGAAATTACCAGAAATTTCCAACAACTAGTTCCATTTGAACAACCTGAAATTTTCGGAATTAATAAGTGACTTTGGAATTAATAAGTGACTTCGTACGCAGATTGCAACCGATGTCTCCAGCTTCACGTTCAACGGGAGGTACATTGTCGTAACGACGTGGAAAGCATAGATATAGATAAGGCTCCGCCGGGCCAAAAAAAAAAGGCTTTCTATTATTTGTAACTGTTAGAAGGTTGCGTGACAGCAGAGCTCATTTCATTAAAAAAACAATAATAAGAAGTTAAAAGTAAAAAAAATAATAATAATAAGTTAAAAGTAATTGGGAGCCAATTTCGTAAATAATAATAATAATAAGAAGTTAAAAGTAATTGGGGTAAGTAAATGATGGTTCAATTAATAAAAAAAGTTAAATAACAAAAATAATAAAATTCCATTTGTTATATTTTGATTTTGTTATTAACTTGTGATTGTGAAAGGTGCTTAGAGTAGATGTGTAGATGTAATGCAAGTATGTAAACTATTCTAAATGTTGGTTTAATTAAATAATAATAAGTCAGAAGTGGTTGGTGAGTATTGGTTAAATTAATAATAAAAAGTTAAAGTAATAAAAATAATACAATTCAATTTGTTATATTTTGTTTTGTTATTAACTTATGAATAAGTTTTGTTACATTACCATGAGCCAATACCATGTCTTATCAATATGGTAATCTAAAAAACCATAACTCATTTCAAAACCAAAATGTTTTATAACAATATGACAAGATTCTTAATGGATATTCACCCTCACTTTATAGTAACTTGTAGAAATTTGGCTTTGTTACAATACCATGGGCCAATACTTATCAATAACGCATGCCAAAAAAATAACTTATTTCACAATCAAACTATTTTATAACAATATGAAAATATTCTTAACCATAGATATTCATCCCCACTGTACCATGGATATTGTTAACTTGTAAATAGATTTCATTACAATATCATGGCTTAACAATACCACAAGCCCAAAAAACATAACTTATTTCACAATCAAAATATTTTATTCAATATGACAAGATTCATAGTCATGGATATTCACCACCACTTTGTCATTGATACTATGAACTTGTGAATAGACTTTGCTACAATAGCATGGGCTAATACCATGGCTTATCAATACCACATTCTAAACAATCATAACCTATTTCACAATCAAAATATTTTATAACAATATAACAAGATTCTTAACCATCGATATTCACCCCCACTTTACCATGGATATTAGTAACTTGTAAATAGGCTTTGTTACAAAACCATGGCTTATCAATAACACATGCCAAAAAACTAAATCTGATTTTACAATAAAAATTGTTCTATTTTAATTTAATTTTATATCATTTTTTTTATAATTTAGGCTTATGTGATCCATATCAAGTTTTTGAAACATGTTTTTTTTTTTAGTTATTTATTTAAATTGAAAGTAAATATTTTTTCCCTAATTTTTTGTCTATTCAAAATTAATCTTTTCTTTTTAGATGTTGGAGCGATCTGTCTCACTATTTAACAAATCTGATTCTTCATCTTGTGGTGATGATGAACCACACTAGTTGGTTCCAAACGTGTTGGAAAAATAATTTTGATGTGATTATCACCAAAAATATGTCTCAAAAACTTTTTTTAACTGAATCTAATAGGAAAAGGGTTATAATTAATTTTTAGATGTATATAAACCCTCTATCTTCATGACTACTAAAAATATTCCCATAGAAATTAAATTAAGGTTTGAATAAAACTAAAAATGATAATACCTTTATATTTAAAGATGTGAAATTTATATAATACAAATAGTATTACTAAGAACCAACATAGGTCCATGTTAACTAAGGATCTAGGCATGACAACAAGAAAAGTGAAGGGAAGAGAGAGGGAGGGAGGGAGATAGTGAAAAGGTTGGAGGGTGGAGAGAGAGAAAGAGAGAGAGAGTGATGGGGGGAGACGAGAGAGGGTGGTGGGAGATGGAGGAAAGAAGAGATAGGATGGGGTAGAACGAGTGAGGAAAGAATGAAGACATAGGGAGATAAAGGTGGAAAGAGATGGAGTAAGAAGGGAGAGATGGAGAGATAGAGAGGGAGAGAGGAGAGGAGGGATGACAGAGAAGATGTGGGGAGAGAAGAGAAAGAGAGAGAGAGGGAGGCACAAAGATGGAGGGGACAAAGAGAGAGAGAGAGAGAGAATGATGGGGGGGAGAGATAGAGCGAGGTGGGAGAGAAAGGGAGAGAGAGAAAGAGAGAAAGGGAAGGAAGAAGAAAGACACAGAGGGAGAAAGGTGTTGGACACCTAATCCTCTAAGATTTGGTGTGGAAGCTGAACAATGAAAAGGAGTCCAAGAGACCACTTGGAATATGAATCCAAAGGTCACACCATGTACTATAAATGTATATCAATTATTAATAATAATTGAACTCTCCTACTTATCTTTCATATTTGTATTTGCCATGTGTGTGTTTAACATGGTATCAGAGCATGCGATCTCCTGCCCTGCTCAAGTGTGAGCAACCTATTTTTGTGGCCTTTGTAAACCAATGCTCTCCTCCTGATTATACCTTTCTGAGCATTTGTTACAATAAAAGTTGTTACCTCTATTAGCTCTGTCATTCCTCTATTGTGAGCAGACCCGCCACTTCGACTTCAAAGAGGAATATCGCGAGACCTATCCCTCTCTACCAATGCAACACTCTAACACTCTCTGTCAATTTCATGCTTCCACTCAGACCTGTTTCTGCAAACCAACGGAAGCTGTGCGCTCTTTCTCCATTCCTAGTTCAAACATTACCTCTGCATTTTAGCTATGCATTGATTCCAAGTCCATACTCCTGGTGCATTTTCTGTGATTTTATTTGAAGTCCTGAGAAATGAATTGAATCAGTTCTTGTGAAAGTCAATGAATCAAAACATTAAATCTTTGTTCATGTCACTAGAATATATTAGTTGTTGATCATGATATTTGACTACATTGGAATGGAGCTCTCGACGAGAAAGGGAGTGTCGTTGACTAGAAATGGAGTGTTGAGTTTTTGAAGAGAAGTATTGGATGTTGTTTCAAAGCTCTACATAGAATGGTTCGAATTACATCTGTTGGCAGCAAATATCTCTCGATGCATTGGGTATATGTTTCATCTCTCTGCATTGAATTTATGATGGATATGGATTAGCATTGATGTTGTGAGTTTTTGGCTCAAAACCTGTATTAATGCTATGACATGGTTGTTGTTGCATTAAATTTTATTGACTGCTACTGCGTTAAACTTTATTGAACGACCAAAACAAGCTGAATTTTCTTTGCATGGCCTAAAACCATGTGGAAAGTGTTTGCAAAAGTGGTATATTGGCGTTATGCTCCAATGACATACACTAGCTTCCTAGTACTACATGCTTCACTTACTATACTCATCAAATATGTTGTGACTACAAAGGCATCAGCCCACGGAAGGTGCTCTATCTGTGGGTTTGGATCTTGGCCATCCCAAATATAGACCTTTCGATGACTAGCAAATTCTTTCCACATTATGTTACACACCTGAAGAGGCATTCTTCTCTAGAAATAAATGCGTGCAGTCTCACATTTACCAAGAACCTTATATAGAGCATCTATTACATTCACAACAAGGTCTGTTCCATATTTACAATGTCTTGTAGGTCCCCCTATATTCACAACAAGCAATGGCTTTGGAAGTTGTGCTAATTCATCATGCCACTATGCAGCAACCATTCGTAATGTGGCAAAATCAGCTTGGTGCAAAGCTCCAAGTGTAAGCACCACTTTTCTATCTGGTGGTTCTCTAGGAGTTATCCAATTCCATAGAAAACGAGGAACATGTTGCCATCCAACAGGAGTCAAAGCATGAAAATCATGGTGAAGGGTTACCACCAAGTCAAATCGATTGAGCTGACACCTCAGGTGTTGTATCTGTATTACAAATGTATTTTGGGGGTAAGTCTTTTTATTGTACTCGCAATTGAAACTGTGTCTCGACTAGACGCAACAACCAGCAATGGTCCCTCTTTCTCTGTAATTTCACGAGCCATTATTACTCTCTGCATTGAAACTTATGCTTAATTTCAGCATCGAATATATTGTATGTTGATTGAGCTCACCATGTGTCTTGGTCTATATTTTTGCATTGAAGATGAGTTGAATTATATGGGTAAACTTTGAGCTATATGGTTGCACAAATGTTGTTGTCTTTATGGATAAAATAGACTTGAGAAATCAATAGTATTGTCTGCATTAAGGGATATTGCACACTAGTTGTTTGGTGCACATTTGTAGAGAATATTTTGCAGTGACATTGGTTCATAGTTGTAAACAAATTTTAAAGTGTAAATTTGACATTGGAGAAAATGACCCAAATTGGTGAAGTATTAGAGTTCTTGAAAACTCTGATACAATATACTTCAAATGACACATTCCAAATTAGCAAAGGCTCTCACTCATAAATTCAGACTTGTCTACAATATGCACAAGAACAAATTGATTTTTTACAGATTGAATCTCAACTACAACGGGAAGAATTACAACAGTGGATTCATCATTCTCAACCTATTTTTGTTCAGAACATTGAGACAGATACCCATCAGAAACAAGTCAATATTGTTGAAGTTCATTCAGATTTAGTACCCAATGAAGCAGCCGTTGTACATGCAGATGCAGAAGTTCAGTTTGCACTTCCTAAGCCCATCATCAGACCTTGGGAAGAGCTTGTCCATAATAAGCACAAAATAGGTCTTGGATATTATTCAAAGCCCATCTAGTTTCAGAATGTTAGATTACTTTATGATAGTTCACCTGGAGCTATTCCAGATTCTGCTCCTCTTCCACAACAACAACAACAGATTGGGAAATGCCAACACTATGACCGAGTTTGCCATCTGAAAAATCATTGTTTTGATCTTCATCCATGTAAGCACTATCATAAAACTAGTCATTCTTCAAACATATGCTTAAAAAAAAAACCTCCTACAAGAACAAAGATTCATCTTGGATGGAATGCTTCTTGGTAATGGGCATCAATAGCCAAGAAGATATTCCAGTCATATGTCAAAACTTGTTCCAGAGTATTGAACAATCTTGCAGTTGAGTTTTCTCCACCATCTCACCTTGTATCTGACAGGGGGGGGGAATGATGGTCATCTACAAACTTCAAAGCCACATCAAGCCATCTTGAGCCACAACCTACCATACCAAATTCAGAGTTGTAGCCAGAGACAAATATGCCCCTGAGCATGGCTTCAGTTTGTAACACCTCTTCAAAGAATTGGTGACACTTCCTCTAGCAGAAGACTTCAGCTTCTTGCCAGCTTTGGAAGAGTGCCAATAATTTCATTAAGCATTCCAAAGATGTTTGTCATCCTTAAACCATCACAGGTTGAGACCTCCCTTTTCAGGTTGAGGTTCTCCATTTTATGTGGGGTGAGAACTCCCTTTCATGGTTGAAGGTTTCCCTCTTCAAAACATCAGGAGCACTTCCTCTAGCAGAAGCTTTGAGCTTCATGCCAGACTTGGAAGAGTTCTGGGAACTGAAGTAAGCGTTCCAGTGTTGGTGGTCATCCTTAAACCATGCCCTTTATACCAACATTTCAGAGAGCACATTTAGCCTGGTGCTTCCATGCATTTTTGCATGTTTTGTATTACAACTCTATTCTTGGAATCATACATAACCCTTCAAATTAAGGGGGGGAATGTTGGACACCTAATCCTCTAAGGGTTGGTGTCAAAGCTGAAAAACCAAAAGGAGTCCAAGAGACCACTTGGAATATGAATCCAAGGGTCACACCATGTACTATGTATATCATTTGTTAATAATAAGTGAACACTCTTGCTTTGTGTGTGTTTAACAAAAGGTAAAGAGAGAGAGGGAGTAACAAGGGACCGATTGAGAGAGAGTGAGAGATAGAGGAGGGTGGAAGGGAATAGTGAGAGGTAGAGAGGAAGACAGAGGGAGTGAGAGAGATAAATATGGAGATAGAGTGTATATGTTCTGGGGGTGAGATAGAGAGAGGGAATAAGAAAGAGACACACAGATACAAATATAGATATTTTATAGTATTATATAACCAACCGAGATCCATATTAACTCGAATCTATCAAGCATCGTGATGGATCAAATCTCTAGAGGTGCAAACCTTTCCTTAATTTTTCACTCAAATAGGAAGTTTGTGCCTCGAGAGATTGGATCCCTCTGGGCGTTTGATAGATCTGAGTTAAAATACATCTAGGTTGGTTCTAAATTAAGTGTACATGTGATATTTAAAAACAAGAAAATATCAATAACAAAAAATATCATACCATCAACCATAAATAAAATATTTCAATGTCAATATTAAATAACATAATTTATATCTAGTTTTTATTGAGAAAAATAATGTAAATTTTTTTTCTCATTGTGATAGATAAAATGGTTATTCTTTTAAAATCTAACGAAACAATCTATGGTTGGATTGTGATTTCTTATTGTTTAAAATGTTATTTTGAAAACATGAATAGATTCAACACCATAAAAAATACTCAATATTAATAGTGGGTGGTTGTTATTATATTGTGGCATGACTCTAGAAATAGATTTGTTTGTTGATGACTATTAGTTTAATATTGACCAACGCAACTTATAATGTTTAACTTTGTAAAATAAATATTTATTTTTCAATATTATTAAAAGAACAATTTATTAGACCATAATTTGAAGTTTTATTGCATCCTTTACATAACATAATTTCATATAGATAACTCTCGCACATATTTTATTCCATAATTTATGGATGTGGTTGTAATATTTATGCATTATTTTTAGATATTTGTGTAGTGATTTTTTATTCTTAAGTTTTCAAGAAATTAAATAACATATTTCCCACCATAATTTTAGCAAGTCTTTGCATAAAAAATCGATAGGAATAAGATGTAAACAAATGTATTTACTATAAATTGCTTATCACCATTGCCAAGTATGGTAGACATGTTGTATGGTAGCACATATGAGCTACTTTGAGGGACAGTGAATTTAAGTCTTCACAATGAAGTAACTCAAAGGGAGTTGTTGGTGTCTAATGGTATGGGACAATTTTAAATTTCGAACTCATGATATTAGTGAAGGTTTTAACCCAATACAAAAATTACTTGCATACAAATTCTAACAATAGAATGTAAACAATGGTGAGAGCATTAACCACAAAACAAATATACACAGAGATTTTCCCCTCGGTCCCAAAACCAATACTACGAAATTGATTTTTCATTTTATTCCTTTCAATGTTAAAGCATATATATATACACATCAAAGAATTCATAAACCCCATTTCATTAACGATGTATTATAACATAACCATAGTTCCCTTAACCGGATCTACAAAATACCATGGGAGGAAAACCATTATTCCCAAAACCATATGCAAAACCCATACACAAAACCATAGGTAGGTTTGCCCACCTAATATACTTTCAAAAAAAAAAATCCCAGGGCACTATCGCTCCCCCTGTGACTCCCCACTATGCCTTACATAATTAAAGGGGTGTTGTTGCCCCCCCTCTAACCCCCCACTTCGCATGTGAGGCTAGTTGTGAAAGAATATAACACACACCCAACATTCTCCCACTTCTTGTTTTGATTCCATAATGTGGGTCATAGGAGAGATTAGTAATTAGTTTAGCCTTACAATTCCCATTGATTCTCTACACCAAGAAAAAATCTTAGCGCTGATAGATTTCATCAATGCATCTACAACATTCTTCAAAGTGTCCACTTTTACCAGCAACACCTTTTTGTCCTCAATCATATCCCTCACAAAGTGATACTGAACAGCAATGTGATTTGTCTTTCAATGATAAGCATGGTATTTACTAAGAAAATTTCACTTTTTCTATCACATTCTATCCTTATAACTAGTTGTACTAACCCCATACTTGAACACAATCTCTCTAACCAAAATTCTTCTCTGCTTACATGAGTGGATTACATGTATTACTCCTCTGTAGTTGAAATTGTCACTACAAACTCTCTCTTGCTCATCCAACTAACTGCACCTCCAAACAGGTTAAACACATAGCCATTGGTATAACTTCTTCCATCCATATCTCTAGCCCAGTCTGCATTAACAAGGCCATGACTGTCGAGAACTTTGTCCAATCCTTATCTTCCTTGGTAGCACAAACCATAATCACTAGTTCCACGTAAATACCTAAAAAACCTGCTTCATTGTTCTCCAATGCTCTTTCCCGAGTTTTGATATAAACCTGATCAATACTCGCACTATATGTGTAATGTCTAGTTTAGTACAAAACATTGCATACATCATGCTACCAACTGCACTTGTGTATGAGACACAACATATGTCCTATTCCTCTTATTGTGTATTGGGACACAGTTCAACAAATAAATTTACACCTACGTGAGTAGGAACCTTCACCAATTTACTATCATTCATATTAAACCTCTACAGTATTGTCTCAACATACTTCATCTGGTTTAAGTGGAGCTTTCTCTTTGCCCAATCTTATTTAATTTCCATGCCCAAAATGTAATTTGCAACACCGAGATCCTTCATATCAAATTTGGAGGATAATTGAGTCTTCAAATCCTGGATAATTTCTTTGTCATTTCTAATCAACAACAATCATCGACATACAAGACCAGATAAATAACACACTCACCAAATAACTTAAAATACACATAATGACATGCTTTGCTTCTAGTGAAGCCAAGTCCCCATATAAATGTATCAAATTTCTAATACCACATCCTTGGTGATTGTTTTAACCCATACAAAGACTTTTTAAACTTGCATAGCAGTTTTTTCTTACCATTCACCATAAAGTCTTCAATCGCTTCTTGTATATCTCTTCTTCTAGATCCTCATGAAGAAATGTTGTCTTCATATCCTTCTATTCTAACTCAAAATCAAAAGCAACAACAATAGATAAAAGTAATCTAATAGAAGCTCCCTTGGGAATAGGAGAAAAAATATCACCGAAATCAATTCCTGGCACCTAGGAATAACCTTTTGTTGGCAACCAAGCTTTGCATTTCTCTAGCTTCCCTTTCACATTCATCTTCTTCTTAAACACCCATTCTCTTCCAATGGATTTTTTTCCAACTGACAACTCCACTAGATCTCATGCCTCATTTTTGTTCAAAGATGCCATTCCATCAACCATGGCCTCTTTCCAGAGTTTTCCATCCTTTGAATCTACTACCTCCTTGATAGTTCTAAGATCATCATCAATAATAGATAAAGAAAAAATTGAACATAAAGCAGATGAACTATACCTTTCTGGTTGCCTTCTTTCTCGAATAAATCTTCTCACAGCTATAGTTTGCTACTCTTCATATTTTGATTCCACTTCGATTGTAGAGTTTGATTCTTCCTTCTTTAGCTCAAACTCTATCTTTTCAGGTTCCTTTAGTAGGACTTCATGTTTAATAGAATATTTCACCTCTCTAAACACCACATATCGGCAATATACAACCTTCCTTGTTTATGGGTTCCAAAGCTTATCACCTTTTAAACCATCCTTATACCCAATAAATATGCGCCCTTTAGATTTACTATCCGACTTGGTTCTTTTCTCCTTTGGAACATGTACATATGCATCACAGCGAAATACCCTCAGATGTGAGAGAGAGGGTTTCTTACTAGTCCAAACCTCATGTGGATTCTTATCCTCCAACGGTGATGAAGCTAATTTATTGAGCAAGTAATATGCATTCTCCACCACCTCTGCCCAGAATTCCTATCCTAACCTGACACCGCTTCTTTCTTATTTCATAAACTTCCTGTTCATTCTTTCTACAACTCCATTTTGTTGAGATGTGTATGGAATAGTCTTCTGTCAGGCTACATCACACTTCTTAAAGAACTCTTCAAATTCATTCTTGCAAAACTCTCCACCATTATCTATCTTCAACACTTTTATCTTCTTAACTGTATAGTTTTCTACGAGAGCCTTAAATTCTTTAAACCTGTCAAAGAATTCACATTTCTTTCTAAGAAAATATATCCATGCATTCCTTGAGCAGTCATATATAAATGATACATAGTACATAGTATTTCCTAGTGATGGAACTAACACAGGTCCAAACACATCACTATGCACAAGCTCTAATCTCCCTTCTGCCCTCTTATCAGTAGAGGGGAAACTCAACTGATTCTGCTTCCCATATACACAATGTTTAGAGAAATAAATATCCATAGAGAAATTAGACATAACTTCTACCATACCATTAAAATGTAGTACTCCAAGGCCCTTCTCTAAAATATGTCCAGGACTTTGATGCCATAGCATGAACTTTTCTCCATAAACCACTAGATTTTCTACTCCACTTTGAGGAACCACAGAACCATTTCACCCATTGATAATAGTGTTACCCGAAAGCTTGTAAAAAATTTCAATCTGAACTCCCCGCATCAATACTAGTTCTCCCAAACCATCTTGCAAGTATCTCTCTCGAATACTATTTTTACACCTGCTTCGTCCATATTGCTTACAAAAATTAGGTTTCGTGCCAACTTAGGAATATGCAGAACACTTAGAAGTTTTCTAATCCTTCCACCTTACAGCTTCCGCTTGAATTTTCTATGTTTGATGATTCTAGACTTGCTGTCATCCCCTAAGAAGACATCACCACCATCATATTTCTCATACTCATAGAACCAACCTCTATGGGGAGTGAAGTGAAAGGATGCACCTGAGTCAATCAACCATGCTTCGTGATCTACATGTGTACTTGAATAAGAATCCAAGTACACATTCCCACCTTCATCTGAGGTGGTTCTCCCCTCTCTAGAAAGAGATTTATCAAAGCCCTTTCCTTTTGAAGGACCTTTAGATCTACAATCCTTTTTGAAGTTCCCTTCCTTTCCACATTTCCAGCACACCTTTACAAGTTTTCCTGAAGATTTAGATATCCCCCTAGATTTATATCTCCCACTCGAGGACTTATTTTTGTTTATGTTCTGGGGCCGTCCTTTTAGGGACAAGACATCTCCATTCTGTCCCTCCATGTCTTTCTATCTCATATCCTTCGACAACAAGGATGAGAATATTTCATCGCAATTCAAGGTAGTTGTATTCCTACCTATTGCAACAACCAAACTATCCCAAGAATTTAGTAGAGAATAAATCAAAATGATACACCTTTTTTTCTAAAGAGAAAAATCGAACTTTTTATTAAAATAAAAAGTTACATAGTATATGCATTAAGCATTATATTTGGCTGTGTGAAAGTAGATCATACAGCCCGCAATATACATCCCTGCCTAAAAGCAGAAAAAGAAAGAGTTGCTCCTATTTTCCGGAGTGCAACCCAAGAAAGAAACCCAGCTGGCCTAAGACTTCCTGCCCTTCTTGTTCTCCACTTTTCGCCAACCATCCATGTTGGGAGTGGAGTCAATAACGGCAAGCTAGCTTTCCATTGTACTCATTGGTTGCTCCTTATCTAAATCCGATCCTTCAGGACTGTGATTTCGTTTATTACCACTTATTTCCAGCTGGAGCTCTTGTTCCTTTTCCTCATTAATCTCCTTATCCTTATTTTCCTGATCTTTATCCTTTGCTGTATTTTGTTCTTCTTTCTTTGCTGTAGTTGCCTTCTAATATGCAGCGTCTATGTTCTGCCATCCTTTCGGTTTCATTTGTTGTTGCTTGCTCTTGTTGAGGCTTGGACATGCATTGTACAGATGACTTGTTTGTTGACATCCCAGGCATCTGAAAGTTGTATTCTCATAGTCCAAAGGTTGTTTCCATTGTGTATTATTGAAATTCAGGATGATGCTCTATGGTAGTTCTCAGCTGAGGTCTACCACGACACATATTCTGGAAAAAGTAAAAATTCCTTTTATATGTCTCTCTCTGTCTATCTTTAGCATTCTCCCCAAGGTATTTCCAATTGCTATTAGAACTTTTGAATGCCAAAAATGTAAAGGAAGATTATGCATCCTAACCCATACTGGCATCCCTGATACCACCATGGTGTTGGCATCAAAATCAGGAAACCAAGGGTTAATAAAAAATCCAACACTGCCCCAGAACCATGGCCCTTGGTTGAGAACTGTTTCCTTTTCTTCTTCTGTGTCAAAACATACTATAAAAAATCCCTTAGGGTATAGGTAGATTTGGCAATTTTTTGTCCAAACCGAGTGGATCCATTGATACAATGCATCAGTTCTAGGCCAAAAGCCATTAAATCTACAAATAACTACATTTTTTTGTAGATCTGAATATATATTATTTACCTCTGGTATTTCGATGGAGATAGATGAGCTCTCCGGCATTTGATCTACAATGTACTGCCCTAGAGGTTCAGTGACAGCTGTGGGGTTTTTTCCTTTGCCCTTCACTGCTTCCTTAAAAGACCCTTTGCTTTGCGAGCTAGTTCCAGCGTTTTCGGCTCCTCCTCGTAATCTCATATTGACAATGATTGTAGAGCCTTGCTTGATGTTGTATTCTTGCATGGTTCTGCATTCCTGCAGCGATCTGCCCTCTTTTAAAAGGTGTTGTTCCTCAGCCGGGTAGCCAGTCTGATCGGCGATATTGTTCTTCATATATGAAACCTTGTCGCTGGCATCTTTACAAATATTTGGAAACCGGACATGGCAATCTGGGGTGGCTCGATTCTTGTCAGATCTAAGCCATCCAACTTCGTATCTGAGAGGGTTGTCCAGGGCATAAATGTCTTCTCCGCCGAGATGTTAGCCACCCACATCTGCCCGGATGTGAACAGGGGAGCCCCAGTCCACACAGAACCCGGTCCCAATCTCCCACCCCATACTTGAGCGTCAACCAAGCCTGTAAAAGAATGCCATAGAGCGGTGATTTGGGCTTCCCTTAGCAGACCGAAAGGGGGCAGAGGAAATGTCAGCCTCATCTCTTTCCAAATGGCGCAAACATTGTTGCCTAGCCAGGTCGAAACACTCGCGCATGATAACGCAGATACCCAAAGCAGGTTAGGGACAGGTTGATTTGAAGCGAATTTCCCAAGGCTTTGAGGAGTGGAGCCCAGATCCGCCGTGAGAAAACTGACCTGAGCCAGAAAGGGAGAAAATTCCTCCTTCCCCTGAATACTTTGATTCCATCCATGAGGCTCCTTTCCAGCAAAGGAACCGGGCAAAAACCAAAAAGATGAATCTAGTTCTGAAATCCCAGCAGCCAGGCACCAAGCAGATCCGGAACATAGCTGATCTCTGGGGCCAGCGACGGCATAGAACCATTCTTCTGAAACCCTAGATACTTGAGAACCCGTCATTCTTGATCATCAAAATGATACACTTATCTTCATCTAAAATTTTAATATCAATAGATAACAATTTACATACCATATTATTAAAGGCGTTTAGATGCTTTTTCAATGAATATTCATCCTTCATCCTCAAGTTTTACATTTTTTTCCGTAGGAACAATTTGTTCAATAGAGACTTAGATTGGTACAATGTCCTTAACTTGTCCCATAAAGCCTTCATCGTACCTTCCCCCGATACATTAAATAATATTGAATTTGAGTTAGACTATCATATTATTCTCTTTGCCTTCTGTTCCAACTTTCCTCAGTCTTCATTTGACATTGTCGATGATTTAGTACCTAGATCTACCACGATCCACTGATCTTTATCCACCAGAAGGTCCTCCATCTTGAGTTTCCACAACTCAAAAATATGACCATTAAATTTCTTGGTATTTATCTTTCCATTGATCCCCATATCCTTTCACCGCAAGAATTGATTCTGTAGATCTCCCATGGGCTCGGGCAAAACCCCTTAGCAACAAAGACGACCCTTTGAAGTTGAAACAACTCTGATACCAGATTTAGATTTTACCCTTCTAAAAAATTTTGTGTATACGTCGTAGAAACCAGTGAGGTCTATGAATGGTATCTCTAATAGTCACAGCTTTGTGGGCCTCTCATAATCAGGCCGATGTATCTAGATGATGTTGTACCTCTGAGATAATAATGGTCAGTTATTATGGTAGAGCATCTAAGATAATTGTTTTTGGGATTTATTTTAATTTGGGAGACCAATGGATGAAATAGATATAGAACTAATGTGCCTAATCTCTTGAATAATATCAATATCTCAGCAGAGGGCTCCTATAAATATTTACACAGTGAAATAGCTTTTATGATGATGAGCATAAACATAAAAGTAATATGATTGCCACATTTTTCAAATTGAAAGCTAGATAATCATAAGTATGAAAACCTTTAAACTATGTTTACAGGTTTGAGAAAATACACGAGCTTACAAAGGATGTTAATGATTTATTAATTTTGAGAGAATTAATTAAACAAACACTCTATTAATTCATTCTCTTTATAGATTATCACTTCAGAAATCTTACAGGAATAAATTGAAATTCAATTACTCCTATCTAGTTATCTCTACAACACACAAGTATATGAAGAAAAACATAATGGATGACACTGGAAACACTTACAGAAAACACAAACTGTACAAAATAAAATTTAGAATCCTTTGCTTCATATTAATGATATAGAAAGATTAATTGCCACAGATGTGTAGAAATGCTTCTTCAAGTGTGCAACCCTTAATAACGTGTGAAGAGAGTTATTTATACAACAGTAGGATGAAAAATATCCTAAACTACTTTTACAAAAATAGATTATTTACACAATGAAAAATAAAAATATTTAATGATTTGGCATTGCTTTGGTGATGCGTTGTTTGATGACTATCACTAAAAAAGTTGAAAAGCAGTCAAAGCTAGATGACTGTTCCCTTAAAAACTGAACGTTCTTCAATAATCCTTAATCAAGTAAATCTATTAATTCTTACCTGTGTTTCTTATCTGGGATAGAAATCTTTGTTATCCTCTTGTAGATTTCATCCATTTCGGTTTATTTAGCAAAAGTGGATTTACCAAAAATATCTACTTAATTTCATCCAGGATGAAGAAAAAATCCATGAGTGTTTTTACTATGAGAGCTGGTGTTGCTAATCCTTTGATATTAGCTACTGAAGATGCATGGGTGCCCACCTCAATTATCTTTTTGACATAATCCTCAATTGGCATCAATTTGTCATTAATAACCATCATAGAAGGTAAATCTTTGCTCATCAAAGGTTCAATTTTGTTGAGGAATCTTTGAACCATGTTGTTAACATTGTTGCACTTTTCTTGTAGCTGAATATTAAGATTTCTTAGTGATAATCTTCTTTACTTCTAGAATTGTTGTAGTTTTGTCACTTATCCTTAACTCCTCAAGTGCATAGTCATCCTTGGAATTCAGAAATCCGGTTATATCAGAGGCATTCTCTGGCATATCCTCCAGCTACCTAGTTATGGATTCCACTGCTTCCTGAGCTTTCTCCAAGAGATATTTTTGATTGAATATTATCTTAATGGAGGGCCAAATCTCCTTGATTGCCTCTGTGAATTCTTCCCACGGAATTTCTTTTGCTAAACCCAACTTGTTTCCTATGAAAGAATCTATGAGTTCTTTCTTCAACATTTCCACTTGGCCTTTGAGTTTGTTTGTTTTAGTTGTGTGTGAGTTGTCTGAGATAGACTTCATAAGATGTTACTCTTTTAGTTCATCCTTTAGTTTATTGATTTCTTTTGTCTGGATAGACAGGTTCTGAACAGCTTCAGTAAGTTGTTCAACTCCTTCTGTTGTACCTGTTGCCATTGTAGTGGTTCTAGTAGAAATTGTAGTGATGGGAACTGCTACAGGAGAGAGTACATACACTGAAGTTTGAATGTTCTTGATAACTTCCTCCTTCTCCTTAACCAATTTCTCCATCTGCTCCTCCATTTGTTTTATTTGCAAATTTTGTTTTGTGATGAGTTTCATCATCTCTAACTTTTGGGTCTCTGTCTCCTCGATTTCTTTGGCCATTGGATCCTCAGATGATGGTAGTTTAAACTGTTTCTTTAGTGTTGTAACCTCAGTGTTATTTTTCTTAATGAGCTCCTCTGCATCATTTATGTTTGAGGGATCATATCCCATCCTGAGCACTAGATTTTCCAAAGACTGAATCTTGGAATCTTTTGCTAATGAGGAGACCTTCTCCAGCTTTAATTGTGATTGAATGTTGGCCAATGTAACTTGCTTCTTTGAAAAACTCATAGAAGTGTTTGTCAAGGTTGAAGAAATCATCTGTCTAGTTTGTTTGTGCATCTCAATTTGATCAATTGGATGCACATCCTTAACATTAAACTCAAAAGAAGTGTGTTTCTGGTATTGTGCTACAGTCCTAGGCTGAGGAACTTGGGCCTTCAAGAAAACCATTTTCATCTTCCCCTTCTTAGAGACAAAGACTGAAAGAAGCCTTGGTTGAGAGCTGGAAGAATGCTTCTAGAACTGGGTGTAAGTATTCAACTTCAATTCTTCATTCTTTCTTTTGATTTCACTAAAGACATGTAATATGTCTTCTTCTGTATTCTCTGGAATGAATCCAGTAGTTTGAACTATCTGTTGTTCATGAAAAGTAGTAGATTGAGTTGGAGATTGTATAAACTGTTCACCAGACTGTGAATCAAAATTCATAGAGACTCTTCATTTCTTTTTCCTGTGAAAAACCTTAAAGCCTTGGCTTGTTGTCTCTGTTGCAGGTGAATATTGTTCTTCCCTCCCTCTCTCGGCTGTCTTTCCCTGTGGAATTGGAGTTTTCACATTAGATGTAAAGACTACCTTCTCCTCAGCCTCATGGAGGGTATTCTCTCTCCATTTCAACTAATTTTTGAACTATTCTATCTCAGGCCTAACTCTATGACGATATGTTGTGAGCTTATTTTCCACCCTGAGTTTGGAGATGACTCCCAATGGGTCATATGACCAAGAGAAATTAAGAGAAAATTTCATTTCCTTTAGCAGCTTATCAACTTCCTCCCCTGCTGCCCTGGTGTTACAAATGAAGGAACCAACTTGAGATTTGAGCTTAAATTGCGATTCCTTTTTGAAACTACAAATGTACTTCATCTACATTCAATCTTTGCCTCAAGTAGTCTAGTGAAATGATTCTAAAAGGGAGTTACTTTTGCAGTTTGTAGGATGGAAGCTCGCAGCCAAAAACCCTAATTTATGCGTAGTTCTGATAGCAATACCAATCTCCTATTGCAGCATGATCTATGAACTAAAGTTCTTTGACAATCTCTTCACTGATCCTTCGTAATGGAGTGCTACTCATAAGGTTGAGGGCTTGATGAATAAACAGTGCTATGAGCTACTTATATGTGAATTCTTATTTCTCCTTCATCCCCACTGAAGTCCAAAAAATCACTCACTGTGGCAATCCTTCTTCATCAAGTTTCTACAAAGAAAATGCGAAATTGTCTCTCTGAAAATATATAAAAGGATACACAAGTACTACTGAAGCATATTTGAATACTTCTTCAATGTTAAATTTGAAAAACTGCTCATGTATGCTTTCAGCTATGAAATTACTAAAATCATAAATAACAGCAGGGTTAGAATAAGAAGAGAATATGGATAAGAAACCAAGGATGGATTCATTGGCAGACTGAATAGAGTGATAACCAAGCAAATAGGACAGGATAGTGGTAATATGCTTGGTTCTATAAGGAAACATAGATGAATCATAAGGGGTATTTCTCTTTGGTAGAAAACTACCAATTGGTTAAAATAGTTCCAGGGTCTGGGATCTCTTGGTAAATTCCAATTTGTTATAAGCTTCTATCAGGTTTTCATGAGAAAAAAGATGAGTTGGTGTAGTGGCAACGGCCTGCAACATTTTATCAGTTGAATCAACATTAATAAGACAGAGGATTTCTCCAGTAGATGATATAATGGTTCTCTGGTTGGGATCATAGGATTCATGGCATTTTCTCACGAACTCTAGAGCTCTGTGTATTTGTGGAAAAATATAGTGAAGTAATTGGGATTCTCAGAGCCCAATTTCATCACTCTGGTCAATTTTTTTTTTTTTCCTTTTTTTTTCTATGTTAAGACTAAACTAAGCACCCACGGGGAATTGAACCGGTGACCTATCGCAAGGAGTGCTTTAACAGCACACCCATTCACCGTCAATCCAAAGCCCCGTGGGCCATCACTCTGGTCAATTAGCTGTTATTCCCACCAACAATAAATTTCAAATAAATCAAATTGAGAAGAGGTCTCAATGATTTTGCAATCCTTGTCAACTAATGGAGTATGGTGGAAATCAATATGTGGTTGAATTAGAGTAATTGAAACTTTTGCAATTTCTTTTCTCTTGGGAGGCATTTTGTCAAACGAAACTATGGATTGTAAATGACAAAATGGTAAAAGGAGTTACTAGAGTGGAGACAAGTAATTGACAAGTGGACCTGGAAGATGTGCTTGCAAGGAGGATAAGTGGCTACTAGAATGTCTAACAGTGGTTGAGCTGTTGAGCAGGTGGGCTTGAAAAATAATCTCATTCGCAGAAGTTAATTATGTAACCTTTGAAATGCATGACACAGTGTTTATAAAAAGAAAAATCGAGTGGGAAGGTGGCATTGAATGTTTGAAAGTTCATTAATTATCCAACGGGTTAATTAACAGACATTTGGTTATAAATGCGCTGGAGGGGAAATGAATGGGCAAGAGATAGGCGACAGACAATTGGATGGGAATTATGAAGTGAATGTAACGTGGGGTGGCGATGATAGCTATGAAGAATATCGCATTTAGGGGTAAGACAGAGTGGTTTGTGGTTTTGGGATTTTAAGTCTTGAAAGACTAAAAGGTACCTTTGTGGTTTATATAGGTGGTATTGAACACTGCCCATTTTGGTTCCCCCCTTTCCCCCGCCGATAAACTTCGAATGGCGAATGAGGGTTGAAAGGGAGTGTGGGCTGTATGATTGCAAGGGATTGTGCGTGATGAGAGGTGAGATGGAGGGAGTTTAACAGAGCGGAGAATGAATGGTGGGTTCGCGATATGATAGGCGGACATGGCGGCTGTGGGTCTGGATGTTTTAATGAATGAGGTGATAGCATATGAATGAAATAACATAAATTCCAAACTTTGGTTATTCGAAAAATGACGCAAGAGGTCAATTCGACAGCAACTGAACAACAATTGAATAGAAACTGAACAGTAGTTGACTCTATGTCATTGATCTCCTCTATCTAGATCTAACAGTCAGCAATGACATCGCAAATCGCACTTTCTTCCACCCAAGGTTCATTCACTCATGAATTATGCAATGCGATATTGATCCCACGATCAACAATTATCAGTCATCCAACAACTCACAGCGGTATCACACAGGGAACTTGCGCGACGCGTAGCTGTCTTTCTATGTTTCGATCCTTACGAAATAACCATTTCAGCATCTCAAACTTTCACATTTCTACCTACCCTTCTATTCCTAATATTTTTACGTATCCTTCCAGAGTGCATTTGAACTAGCAACCCAATATTTTCTTTTTATAAACCATCTATCTCTATACTTTATTTCTTCCATTAGCTTAGACTAAAATGTTGAGCCAATTTATTTTCTACCTATGAGAATTAATTTAAAACAAATCCAATTATGATGCAACTATATAATTGGATAAAATAACCTAGTGTGGCATTTAAAGAAACTGCACACAACTATTATTTTTCAAACTGAATTTAGAACAAAGTAGTGGCATTTAGATTTGTAACACTTTTAGAGTTGATTTTTTTTTTTTTTTTTTTTTTTTCTTTCTGTCTAACCTAACATTTTATTTCGCCTTATTTTTTAAGGCATCTACATTAACATTTTCTTTGATATGGATGTATTTATCAAAATATTTTCCTAACATATTTTATTTAGTATTCTTTTTGTCAATAATCCTATTTTAACATTTTGTAAATAAATTTTCATTTTTTGTTTAATTTATTTTAACTTATCAAAACTAAGAAAAGCTATAACATATGACAAGATTTCAATGCCAGTCTCTAAAATACATTGAACTTTGGGTATTGTCTCATGCCACTCCATGGGATGGAAATGTCCTAAACACAACTGATCAAAGTACTGAACTATATAAATAGCCAAGGTATTACTAGCAGTCCGTAATCTCACAATAAATATCTACTGCATTCTCTCCCTTGCCATCCCAGAGGTCGTATATATACACATATATGTACACGTAGACGTACATGATTCCGAATCAAGTGAGGGATTTGTTCACAAGATGTTAAACTCAAGCACAAGGATGGGGCAAAGTTGACGTTGTAATCAAGAGGGGAGAATGTCGACTAGCCATCATAATTAAGAGCCCCAAAACTGACTTACCTCATGAAGACTAACGACTACGTGTCCTCGAGTTAATGGTATTTGTAAGTGCGTAATATGGCCTCGTGGTTCTGGAGACATAATTTATTGATAGCGTTGAGTGGTCAATGCCTGAAAGTCAGTTCGCATGGGAATCTCCGATATATCATCACATGTTATTTGAGGTATCACATACCATGTAAGGGAATAATCCAAGGAAATTGGAAACTTTGCATTCTTTCATGATTCTATAGAGGTATTACATATTTAATTAAGTCAAAGCGATGAAACTAACCTTCACATCGATGATCCTAAAAATACAGTCTTTATCCCCTCCACTTTCTTTACAAGTGAAATTGCGTTGATTAACTTGCAATTGAGCAAAAACATATCTTTTATCAGCCCTAACTTAAGACTACTTTAACTTTCTTTATACCTAAAAAAAAATGCGTATAAAAAATGTGTATATAATCAAACCGGTTCCATTTGAGCAGATTGCAACCGATGTCTCCAACTTCACGCGCAAGGGAGCTACATTGTCGTAACGATTGGGAAACCATAGATCAGGCTCTGCCGGGAAAAAGGGTTTTCTATTATTTGTAAATGCTGAGGGTGTGTTACAGCAGAGCGACTTTTTCGAGCTCACCAATCCCATTACGGTTTTGGATCTGCATCCACCCTTCCACATGTACTCTATGCCAACGCTTTTCACTAAATGATCATGTCATCTTAAAACAAAGATAGCGACTTCACCTTACCTTTCTTGGGCGTGGCCAGTTTGCACTTTTCTCACTCGTTCTTTGTTACTCTCTCTGAGGAGTTTTAAGCAAACTCCTACTACTTCTCTCCACTGCTCTGAAGGAGTTTAATGCACGCTGCACCGTAATACCACGTTAATAATTGAAAGGGTGGAGCTAAGTGCCCTTTCAATACTCTCGAACAATTAAACAGTTTACACGGGGGATAGTAATTAATAATTCAATCAAAATTCCATTATAAACTATAACTCAATTGAACTGGACTAAACTAAAACGGTCTATGAACCTAATTGAATTATAATAATTAATAATTCAACCAAAACTCAATTATAAACTATAATTCAATTGACCTGGATTAATTTTCTATCAACTTCACACCTAGTTGGTAAACTAGGGATAGTGAGATTAATCGTCTCAACATTAAAGTAGAATAAATGTTAAAGTATAAAAGATCGTTAATTCTTCCATTTGGCAACAATAAGCATAATAAATATTCAACAAAAAAGAGTTAAAGGTGATCCTAATGAATTTACACTTTTAAACGTTGGCTCAATTAACAATAAAAAGTTAAATTAATAAAAATAATAGAAGTCAATTTGTTATATTTTGATTTTGTTATTATCTTGTGAATAAGCTTTCTTACAATACCATGACTAAAACTATGGCTTATCAATACGGCATGCCCAAAAACCATAACTTGTTTCACAACCAAAATATTTTATAGCAATATGACAAGATTCTTAACCACGAATATTCACCCCCACTTTAAAGTGCATATTATTAACTTCTAAAAATTAGACTTTGTTACAATACCATGGGCCAATACGATGGCTTATTAATACCACATGCTCAAAAAAACATGACTTATTTTACAATCAAAATATTTTATAGCAATATGAAAATATTATTAACCATGGATATTCATCCCCACTTTTCCATGGATGGTATTAATTTGCAAATAAACTTTCTTACAATACCATGGGCTAATACCATGGCTTATAAACACAACAAGCCCAAAAAATGTAAGTTATTTCACAATCAAGCTATTTTATAACAATATATAAAGATTCTTAATCATAGATATTCACACCCAATTTATAATTGATATTATTAACTTGTGAATAGGCTTTGTTACTATAGCATGGGCCAATACCATGGCTTATCAATACCACATGCCAAAAAATCATAACCTATTTCACAATCAAATTTTTTTATAACAATATGACAAGATTCTTAACCATCAAATATTCAGCCCACTTTACCATGGATATTATTAACTTGTAAATAGCTTTTGTTATAATACCAAGAGGGAATAGCATGGCTATCAATGCTACATGCATAAAAACCATAACTTGTTTCACAATAAAAATAGTGTATTTAATTTAATTTTATAATTTTTTTTAATCGAAGCTCATAGGAAAAATATTATAATGAGTTTTGAAATATCTCTAAACCCTCTATAGTCATGAGTACTAAAACTATTCCCATAGAAATTAAATTAACATTTTAATAAAATTTTAAATGAGAATATTTTTATATTTAAAGATGTGAAATTCATATAATATTAGTAGTATTAATAAGAACGAACAAAAATTCATCACAAGTAAGGATCCAAGCCATGCCATCAAGAAAAGATCAGGGAAGAGAGGGGGAGGGGAAGAGAAGCAGAGAGATTGTTGGGGCCTTGAGTTGGTCAAGCATTTGTGATGACCACTCATGGATGAGACACTCAAAAAACTGAAGACATCGATTAAAGGTGTGTGTTGTCAATGAGTTCAGTTAAAGGCGACTCATGTTCGGTTAAAGGCATGATGATGAAAACTTTAGTTAAAAGCGACTCTTGTTCAGTTAAAGCTGCACGATGGGAAAGTTTGGTTAAAGATGACTCGATGGAGTGTGTGATGGGAATTGGGTTACTGAGCGGTACAACAGGTGTTGGGCAACGAGGCGGTGTGATAAGGGGATGCGTGCAGATGAGCTAGGGTGCCCACCTCACCAAATGAAGGTTCGGCCCATGACTTAGTGAAATATAAATGGGTAGAGCTGTGGGAAAGTCGGTTGAGTGTGCCTATGGGTAGACCACCGCATGGAGGTAAATCAATGGACGTAACCTTTGGAACATGATGAGATTTGTGATGGATAAGTCATGCTTAGCCAAATGGAGAACTAGCTAAATGTCCAGCATGACTCATAGACAGATTGAAGGGCAAACACACTAGAGTATAGTGGATACAATATACATGATACATGAGTAGACTTCTTCATGGCTGAGACCAAGAGGCAGTCTTGGGCAGACATTCAATGGGGGAACAATGATGATGGAAGGTACTTATGATGTATATGAGGGTAGACTGATTGAGGGCACTACCTTGAATGAGAGCAAGGATGTGACGACATGAGGTGTATTAGGTCCACTAGAGCAGATAGATTTGGCAACTGAAGTCATGGGCATCGAGTTAGAAAGATGGGGGCATGGCAGACATTGTGCAGGGACATTAAGCGAGCACACTTATGGAGATGTCACTTATGGGCATAAAGGAGAAGTACCAAGGCAAGGATATTGGACAAGATGGACTTCCAAAGTGCAACATGAGGACATTTTGTAGATGGAATGATGGGGATGTTGTGCACATTTGGACAGGAATGCCATGGGTGTTTTGAGGACATGGGAAGCCTATGAGAGTATTCATATGACAAAGATGGAAGAGGAAGCTTGTGATATCACTTAGGAACAAGGCAAGTATGCTTGCCAAATTATTTCATGGAGATGGTTCATGGGAGGACATGCTGACTTGAGAGAGTTACAGCTGATCAAGACTTCATATTATGGTGGTCTTGGATTATTTGGTTCATTGAGGAGTTGAGGTTAGATGTTATACTTGAATTTGATCTGTTATGGGACACATACCTTGGGATATAATATGGGTTGTGTTTGTGATGAGTGACTTGATGGATACGATAGAGATGAGACACCTTGGAGTTGGAGGGAGTGGAAACGATGAAGGTGCCTTGGTGGGAGCACTTAGGGATGGGTGGAGTTGTTTGGACTTAGCCATTTTTTATAAGCATGGAGGCTATTTATCTATGATCATGGGGAACACATGGATGAGATGATGTGGTAGGTGTAAACTTTCCACTTTGACAGCATTGATGTGCAGAATATCACAAATGAATGGAGTTTCTTCATGGAATTGAGCATGAAACATTGAGGATTGGATTGATTGGAGAGTTATTGATCGAGTTGAGGATGTGACTGAATGTTGGAAAAATGACTAATGAAGAAATGAGGAGGTTCATTCTCATGGGTTGAGTGCGAAATTTGGACTCATCACCCAACCAGTTCGAGACATGGGCTGCGACCGTGTATTAAGTTTTGCTTGAGTTAATTTGGAGTATCATAGTAGCATTTCAAATAATGATGATGATACATGGTGGATTAGCATGATATGAGTTGCGGTCGTAGCATGTAGCTGAGTTGGCAGGACAACCTTCCACATGATGGTGTGATATACAAGATTGCGACGAGTGTGGTTGATGACCATGGACTGAGGAGTCTTATCCATATATAAAGTCATGGGCCTTGGTTGAGGTCCATGAGATGGGGAGAAGGGAGTTAATGCAACATGAGAATTTGATGTTGGAGCTAATGACACTTTGCGACATTTGGGTGTTGGCGATAGAGTTTGTCGAGATGTCAGGGACTCGAGTTGGTCGAGCGCCCGTGATGACCACTGAAAAACAAGAGAGTCAAAAAATAGAAGAATACAGTTAAAGGCGTGTGCGTCGATGAATTCACTTATGTTGATTTTTTTGTAGCTTGGGAGGTACTCCAAGCCCTAGTGTTCAAGGGTTGGAGGTCAAAGTGCCACAAGTAGGCTTGTGGGCTTAGAACCCAAGGTTGGGGTTTTGCATGCATAGATTTTAGGCTGAAACCATGATGAGTTTTCAACGTGTGATGGATGAGGATAATAGCTCTCGACGAGGTGATTCTAATGCAATGAGAATCATCCGATTTCGAGATGTTGTTGAAGAGTTATGAATTTTGAAGTTATATAATGGATTTTAGATTGTGACATTATAGATCCCTTTCCATGTGGATAAATAGAGAGGTGAGATGAGTCATTTGATCCAGCCATTGTGCAACACACATAGCTAACAAGAGCTCATTGGAGGAGAGGTATAACTCTATCTTAGCTGCAACAAGAAGAGGATTGAACAACATGGTCAAGGAGTTATGTTTCAAGGGTCATCTTAGAGGACCACGTTTCTGGAAGGGAGGCTGAGGTACCTCCTTACAGGGCTGAGGCAGATCAAGGTTGTTCTAACGCTATTTTAGGTGAATGAAGTATTATAGGAGGCTAAAGCGAATGGTTGGAAGGTTTAGCTTGTTGTAGATGCCTGTGGATTTTTTTGAGGGTTAAACAAAGGTAAGATGAGGCCATTTTGGAGGGTTGTTATGGAGCCAAAAAAAAGTGAGGTAGGTCGTAGACCTAGCTTCTCCAAAATAGGGCAACGTGGTGGAGTTCAGGGTTGTCACTTGCCAGGAACAACAACCCATGAGGATGCCACCTCACCTTGCCTGGGTCACAACAAAAGGTAGGTTGTTAGATTGGTTTTTCAAGGGTTGTTACAGCATGCAATCACCATAACCAGTGACATCAATACAACAATATTGCAACACCATTTAGATGTGTGTTAGATCCTAGTTTGAGAATCAATCTTGGATTGTTTATAGGGCAGCCTATGGAGGTCAAAGAGGAGAGGCAAGCCTCATGGCTAGATTCCCTAAACTAGTGAAAATTTCCATAGTGATTGGGAAGCAATATTGATCAGTTTGATGGGTAGTTGTAGGAGACCTTAGGAGCTGTTTAGAGGAGCCAACATGGATTTTTGGGAAGTCAACCAAGTAGCCAAGGTGACTAAACACACATTAGATGAGAGGAAAGGAAACAACAACAAGGAGAGTTCTGGTTGGTCCATTGGTTGATGCGTTGATGGTGTCTTAGGTGAGGACATATTGATCTCCCCATATTTGTGCAATAGCTCCTCCATTGCAGAAGAAAAGGCCGGATTGGGGGCGTTTATGGGAAACCATGTGTAAGGGTCTCCCGAGTGTGGGGATGCCCTAACTAGGTGCAGATGCTACAACATTGACTTCTTATCTCATGGACTATTAGAGGGCAGCATGAGAAAAGACCAAGTGTGGATGAGATTGGGCACTTATTGTTTGTTGGAGGATAGCGTGATAGTGTCCAAGTTGGAGCCCCGCAAGGAAAACTTTGTGAAAAAAGCTAGGTGGGAGAGAGGTAGTTGTTGAGATGAAGGGTTGATGAATGAGAGAAATAAGGTTCTAGTGACTTGTGTGCGGAGAAATAAGGTAGTCCTCCTAGCTTGTGTTCATTGTGGGAGATAGACATCTTGCAATCATAGGTGGCAGCCCTTTGTGCCCTATTTTGGTCTTCATCGGAGTAGCGTGGGAAGACCATAGTGGTTTGAAGTCCCTGAGTAGGTCAGGAGCAGTAGTGGGAAGTTGAGATTTTTTTGACAAGTGGAGTTGTGAGCAACTTGACAGGAATCTCAATGTGTTGTGGCCTTGATGGAGGAAGGCACAAATAGAGAGAAGATTTGATAGCCGAGATTCAATGGTGAGATGGACTTGGAGCATTGATAGAGGTAGAAGCCAGAAATCGGAAGTCGCACGATGGCTAGGTATATGGTACGATCGAGAGGAGCTAAGAGAGCGCACTGCAACCAGATGGTCAAAGTATCTTTTCGAGGGAATATTGATTGTTGATGGACTAACACTAAGGCCTAGTTTTGTATCTGGTACTAGTATATGTATGAGGGCCATTATCCCTGGTATGGGAACCCTAGACTGTTTTATTATATGTTTTTAATATAACTAAGTTGGGTTGAAAAATGTAAGAAGTTCTATATATTATGTGCATGTGTGACTTATTGTCATTTATGTTCTGTTGTGAAAAGTAGTATCGTTGAGATACATGGTTTGGTATCGTCAGATATCTAAGATTATTTGTTAGACCCAAGATCATGGAAATTCAACATGGTATCATAGCATATACGTGCTACTTTGAGGGACGATGAATCAAAGTGTGCACGATGAAGCAACTCAGAGGGATTTGTGGGTGTCTAAAGGTATGGAACAACCTAAATCCCGAACTCATTATAAGAGCGGAGGTTTTAACCCTATATATAAATTACCTGCATACAAATTCTAAAAACAGAAAATAAACAATGGTGAGAGCATAAAACATAAAACACATATACACAAATATTTTCCCCTGGCTCCAAAACCCACGACTATCAAATTGATTTTTCATTATATTCCTTTCAATGTTAAAACACATATATACAAATGCCAAAGCATTCATAAACCCCATTCCATTAACCATGTATTAGAACATAACCATAGTTCCCTTGACCAGATCTACAAAATGCCAAGGATAGAAAACCATCATGCCCAAACCATGTGCAAAACCCATGAAAAAAACCATAGGTAGGTCCACCCACCAAACATACTCTCCAAAACATAAATTCCCGGGGCGCTATTGGCCCCCTCTATGACCCCCCCACTACACCCTACGTAACGAAGGGGGTGTTGTTGCCCCCTCTCTAACCCACTACTTCACACATGAGGCTAATCATGGAAAGAATATAACACACACCCAACATTCTCCCACTTCTTGTTTTCTTTTCACAAAGGGGGTCACAAGAGAGCTTACTCATTGGTCTAGTCTTGCAATGCCCAGTGCTTCTCTACATGAAGAAAATTTCTCAGTGTTCATAGACATCATCAATGCATCTGCAACATTCTTCAAAGTGTTCACCTTTACCAGCAACACCTTTTCGTCCTCAATCATATCCCTCACAAAGTGATACTGAACATCAATGTGTGTTTTCTTTCAATGATAACCAGGGTTATTTGCCAAGAAATTTTCACATTTGCTATTACATTCTATCCTTATAGCTTGTTGTACTAACCCCATACTTGAACACAATCTCTCGAACCAAAATGCTTCCCTACTTGCATGAGTGGATTCCATGTGTTCTTCCTCTGTAGTTGAAAGTTCCACTATAAAATGTCTCTTTCTCATCCAACTGAATGCACCTTCAAATAGGTTAAACACATACGCACTAGTAGATCTTCTTCCATCCATATCTCTAGCCTAGTATGGATCAATAAAGCCATGGTTGTCCAAAACTTTGTACAATCTTGGTATTCCTTGGTAGCACAAACCATAATCACTAGTTCCATGCAAATACCTGAAAAACCTGCTTCACTGTTGTCCAATTCTCCTTCCCTAGTTTTGAAATAAACATGATCAATACTCCCATTGCATGTGCAATGTCTGGTTTAGTACAAACCATTGCATACATCAAGCTATCGACTCCACTTGCGTATGGAAAAGGAGGCATGTCCTCATCCTCTTCTTGTGTATTGGGATAATGTTGTGTAGACAAATTTACACCTACGGGAATAGGAACCTTCACCAGTTTACTATCCTGCATGTTAAACCTTTGTAGTATTGTCTCAACATAATTCCATTGGTTTAACTAGAGCTTCCTCTTTGCCTGATCTTGTTTAATTTCCATGCCCAAAATATAATTTGCAACACTAAGATCCTTCATGCCGAATTTGGAGGACAATTGGGTCTTCAAATCATGGATAATTTCTTTGTCATTTTTAATTAGCAACATATCATCCACATACGAGACTAAATAAATCACACAATGACCAATTAATTTAAAATATACATAGTGATATTCTTTTCTTCTAGTGAAGCCACGTCCCCGTATAAATGTATCAAAATTCTAATACCACATCCTTGGTGATTGTTTTAACCCATACAGGGACTCTTTTAACCTGCATACCAGTTCTTTTTTACCCTTCACTAAAAAGCCTTTAGATCACTTCATGTAGATCCCTCCTTCCAGATGCCCATGAAGAAATGTTGTTTTCACATCCTTCTGTTCTACCTCAAAATCAAAAGCAACAACAACTCATAAAAGTAATCTAATAGAAGATACCCTAGCAATAGGGAAAAAATATCACCAAAATCAATTCCTGGCACCTGGGAGAAACCTTTTGCTAGCAACTGAATTTTGTATTGCTCCACCTTACATTCTTCTTTCATCTTCATCTTAAACACTCATTTGCTTCCAATGGCTTTCCTTCCAACTGGTAACTCCACCAGATCCCAAGCCTCATTTTTGTCTAAATATGTCATTTCATCAACCATGACCTCTTTCTAGAGTTTTTTGAATCTATTACCTCATTGATAGTCTTAGGATCATCATCAGTAATAGATAAAGAAAAATTTGAAGAGAAATCAAATGGACTATACCTTTCTGGTTGCCTTCTTTCTCGAACTGGTCTTCTCACATATGAATTTTGTGGCTCTTCATCTTTTTCTTCCTCTTCTGCCATAGGGTCTGATTCTTCCTCCTCTAGCTCAAACTCTATCTTTTCAGGTTTCTTTGGTAGGATTTCAAGTTTAATAGCATATTTCACCTCTTGAAACATCACATCTTAGTAGTACACAATGTTCCTTTTTTATGGGTTCCTAAGCTTATAACCTTTTAAACCATCAGTATACTTAATAAAGATGCACCTTTCAGATTTACTATCCAACATGGTTCTTTTTTCCTTTGGAACATGTACATATGCATCACAGCCAAATACCATCAGATGTGAAAGAGAGTGTTTCCTACTAGTCCATATCTCATGTGGATTCTTATCCTCCTATGGTGATGAAGGTGATTTTTTGACCAGGTAACATGCAGTCTCCATTGCATCTACTCCGAATTCCTGTCCTAAACTGACACCACTAAGAATGTTTCTTTCTTATTCCATGAATGTCCTATTCATTTTTTCTACAACTTTGTTTTGCTGAGGTGTGTATAGAGCAGTCTTATTTCGTGCTATACAACAATTCTTATAGAACTCTTCAAATTCATTCTTGTAAAACTCTCCACCATTATCTATCCTCAGCAATTTTATCTTCTTAATTGTCTATTTTTCCACTAGAGCCTTAACTTCTTTAAACTTGTCAACAACTTCACATTTCTTCCTGAGAAAATATATCCATGCATTCCTTGAGAATTCATCTATAAATCATACATAGTACACATAATTACCTAGTGAAAGAACTAACAGAGGTCCAAACACATCATTATTCACAAGCTTTAATAGCCCTTTGACTCTCTTAGCACTAGAGGGGAAACTCACCCAATTTTGCTTCCCATATACACAATGTTCACAGAAATCAAAATCTAGAGAGAAATTATACATAAGTTCTTTCATATCATTACCATTTAGTATTCAAAGGCCCTTCTCTAGAATATGTCTAAGCCTTTGTTGCCATGGCATGGTATTTTTTCCATAGACCACTAGATTTTTTGCTCCACTTTCAAGAACCACAAAATTGTTTCACTCATCAATAGCAGTGCTACATAGAAGCTTGTACAAAGTTCCAATCCAAACTCCCCGCATCAATACTAGTTCTCCCCGAACCATCTTGCAGGTACATTTCTCACTTTATTTTTACACTTGCATCATCCATGTTAATTACGAAAATCAATTTTCTTGTCAACGTAGGAATATGGAGAGCACCTCGAATTTTTTTAATCTTTCCAGCTTGTAGCTTCAGCTTGAATTTTCTGTGTTTAATGATTCTAGCCTTCCTTTTATCCCATAAGAATACACCACCACCATCATATATCTCATACTCATAGAACCACCCACTATGGGGAGTGAAGTGAAAGGATGCAACTGAATCAATCAAGCATGCCTCATGACGTACATGTGTACATGAAGAAGAAGCCAAGTATGCATCCCCACCATCATATGAGGTGGTTTTTGCCTATGTGGAAGGAGTGTCATCAGATGCCTTTTCTTTCTTAGGAGCTTTAGATCTACAATCATTTTTTAAGTTCCCTTCCTTTCTGCATTTCCAACACACCTTTACGACTTTTCTAGAGATTTAGATCTCCCACTCGAGGACTTATTTTTGTTTCTGTTCTGGGGTCATCCTTGTAACAACAGGGCATCTCCATTATGTCCCTCCATATGCTTCCAATTCATCTCCTTCGACAGCAAGGATGAGACTATTTCATCGCAATTCAAAGTAGTTGTATTCCTACCTATTGCACAACCAAACTATCCCATGAATCTAATAGAGAAAACAACAAACTAATTCACTTATCTTCATCTAATATTTTAACATGAATAGATAACAACTTACTTACCACAGTATTAAAGGCATTCAAACACTTTGTCACTGAGTCTTCATCCTTCATCCTCATGTTATACAACTTTTTCCGTAGGAACAATTTGTTCACCAAAGAATTAGATTGGTACAAGGTCCCTAGCTTGTCCCACAAATACTTCATCGTATCTTCCCACGATACATTCAATAATATTGAATCTGAGATACACAACCATATTATGCTATTTTCCTTTTGATCCAACTTTCCCCAGTCTTCATTTAACATTGCTGATGGTTTAGTACATAGATCTACCACGAACCACTAATCTTTATCCATGGAAGATCTTTTATCTTGAGTTTCCAAAACTCAAAACTCAAAACATTAAATTTCTTTGTCTCTATCTTTCCCCTTCTCGCTATATTAGTTCACCGCAAGAATTGATCCCATAGATCTCCACTGAAAACAGTCTACCATAGGCCCAAGTAAAACCCCTCAGCAGCAAAGGTGCCCCCTTGAAGTTGAAACAACTCGTATACCAAATTTAGGTTTTACCCTTGTACAGAAATCACCTACGTACGAATTCTAAAAGTATAAAATAAACAATGGCCAAAGCATAAAACATAAAACAGATATACAAAGAGATTTTCCCCTGAATCCCAAAATCGGGACTAGCATACTGATTTTTCATTATGTTAATTTGAATGTTATAGCACATATATATACATTCCAAAACATTCATAAACCCCAATCTATTTACCATGGATTAGAAGATAGTCATAGTTCCCTTGACTGGATCCACAAAATGCCATGGACAAAAATCCATCATGCCCAAAACCATGTGTGAAACTTATAAAAAAAACCATAGGTAGTTCCGCCCACCTACTATACGGTACAAAAAATATAAAACACGCCAAACAAACAGAAATGATGATTCCTATTACTGTGGAAAGCCTTTTCGTCAATCTAAGGATTGTTATAAGAGAAAATATAATGAGTCCACACACAAAAATCGAAGGAATAATGAAAATTTTGTAAACAAATACATGTCCATTAGCGATGGATTTAAAAATCTTAAATTGATTGTTTCTGATGTTGCATTATCTGTGGAAACCGATGATGTGAATGCTTGGTTTATTGACTTTGGTGCATCACTCCATAGGGCTTGTAATAAATATTGGCTTGATGAATATTTTGAGAACTTTGATGAAACATATCTTTATCTAAGAGATAACAAATCACTTAAAGTTCATGGTTCTGGAGTAATAGGTGTGAATTTGGCTAATAGACAAGAGAAAAAAATCCATAATGTGATGTATGTTACTGGTATCAAAAATAATTAAATTTATGTTTCTGCTGTTGCTGACCAGGATTTGAAGTTGGAATTTGCTAAATCACATTGTGTTGTGAAAGATATTCAAGATCACTACAAGGTTATTTCCACGGGTACCAAAGTTGGAGGCTTGTATAAGTCGGATGTGACAGGGACAAGTAATCAAGCATTGGTATCTATAGCAAGGTCAACAATAGAATTATGACATCATAGGTATAGACATCTAACTCACAATGATTTAATGTTACTTCAAAAGAAGACAATGGTTGAAGGAATTCATTTTATGATGAATGATCATATTGAATGTGAAACATGTGTACTTGGAAAGCAACATAGGAAGGAATTTCGTATACATAAATATAAAATAAAGAAGGAAATACTTGAATTAATTCACACTGATGAAAGTGAACCTATGAAAACTAAATCTCTTGGTGGAGCATGGTATTTTCTTATTTTTGTTGATGATAAATCTAGGTATGCATGGGTCTATTTCATAAGAAAGAAGAGTGATTTTTTTGACTAATTTAAAGAGTTCAAGAGCATGGTGGATAAAAAACTAGTAAGTGCATAGAAATTCTCATCTTTGATCAGGGGAGAATATAAATAAAGAGAATTCAATTAATATTGTAAAAAAAATGAGATTTTACATCAATTTACAGTACCATTTACACTTTAGCAAAATGGAGTTTAACCACTAGGAGAATGTGCACTTAGTATGCTTCAAGACAAAAATAATCTAATGGTTTTTGGGCCGAAGCCATTAATACTATTGACAAAGCATATTGAGACACAACATTTTGTACAAGATAAAAGCCAATCAAAAGAAATTGACTTATCATATTGTAATAAAAATGAAAATGCCGTTGACATATTCACCCAGCCTCTTGAAAAGGCTAAATTTCAAATTTGTGAGAATAAATTGTAGAAAATCCAAATTATGTTGTCAGGGTAATGAAACTTAGCCGGGGCAAGCAAATTGATATGTAAGTCTTTATTAAAAGGTAGTGTAAGAATATTATTCACAACCACACCAAACACTGTTCCATGATCGACGGTAGATAATGCATAATTTATAATCGACATTGTAATCGGCGGAGTCACTATCTGCGGCTCCTTCACATATAAATCGCTACATTTGGTTATGAAGTTCTCAAATTTTGTTTGTGACTCCATCTGTGATAATTCAAGCACCCAAAAACTGACTTACCTCGTGAAGAGTAACAACTACCTGTCCTCGAGTTAATAAAATTTGTAAGTTCGTAACATGGGGTCTTGGTCGTCCCCAGGACATAATTTTTCCTCGATGATGTTGAGTGGTCGTTTCGGGTACAAATAATTCCTTTAGTGGTCATTGCCTGAAAGTCAGTTCACATCGGAATCTTCCATATATCATCACATGTTATTTGATTTATCACATGCCATGTAAGGGAATAATACATAGGAATTGGAAATTTTGCATTCTTTCAAGATCGTTAATTCAAAGAAAATTCTAAATCAAAACTAAGCCTCACATCGAGGATCCTATAAATATAGTCTTTATCCATCCAAATTTAAAATTCATTCCACTTCCTTTAAACATGAAATTGCTTTGAGTATCTTGCAAATAAGTGAAAATATAATCTTTTGTTAGCCCTCACTTAAGACTGTTTTAACTCCATTTATACTAGAAATGCGTATATAATCAAACAGTTCCTTTTGACCAAACTTAAAATCTTCCAAACTAATAAGTTATTTTGTATGAAGATTGCAACCGAGGTTTCACTCACAAAGGGAGCTACAGTGTCGTAATGACCGGGAAACCACAGATATGGCTCTGCCAGACAAAAAGGCGTTCTATGATTAGTAACTGTTTTTCGTGCATACCTTTGCAAATGTTTTGGAATTTTGAACTAATATTATTTTGGTGTAATCGAATTTATAGAAGAAATTGCCTTTTGAAATGTTTTTAGAATTTTGAAATAATATTATTTTGCTATAGCTTAATTTACCGAAGAAATTAGTTTTTTTTAAGTATTATTTGTTTTGATTAATTTTAATGAAAATTATATCGAAATTTTTAAAAACATGATTTTAAATTATTTAATCGGTATAATTTTAGTGTTTTAGGAGTTTTCAAGGTTGCTAAATCTATTTATGTATTCAAAAGTGTATTTGGATTTTCAAGGTTGTTAAATCTATTTATGCATTCAAAATGTATTTTAAATAACAAAAAATATTAAAATTAAATTCCACATAGATTTTTAAAAATTTGAGTTTAAATTATTTAATCTACATAATTCTAGGGCTTTAGGGATTTTCAAAGTTGTTGAATCCATTTATATTTCAAAAATGTATTTTAAACAACAAAAAATCGTGAAATTGTATTGCAAGATTTTGTAGAATTCCAGTGGTTAAAGTCCTATAATAATAGGATTCATAATTTGAATAGTCTATGGTCAAGTCTTGTAATATTGTACATACATTTTCTTTTTGCAAATATTTTCCATATTAAAATTAAAAAAATGTGAATAGGGTATGTCCTGAAAGAAATATCAAAGGAAGAAAAGAATAAGAAAAGATTAAAAAAATGAAAAAATATGAACCCCAAACAAAAACAAATCATGAAAGTGTACAAGTCCAAGTGTCACTACTCTTTACTTCACTGTTTGAAATAATGGTTGTGTGCAACTTGTCATACATGCAACAACCCATAATAGTCAAAATGTTTAAGTTTGGCTACTTCATGCTTTAAATTTTTCGTTGATAGTTAGAGAATATGGATCTGGCCAAACTGTTTAATCTTGGCAGAACAACATATAGGTAGAGAAATAAAATGTGCTCACAAGCTTAATTTGAGCCATTGGAAGATATAATGTTAGAGGTAGAGAGTTTACCTTTGAAAATGAAAATGAAAAAAAGGGTCCGCTAGCTTAAATGCACCCAACAAAATGAAGGAAAAAAATGTTAGGGTAAGTAGAAGAAAGGTTACAGAAAGTACAAAGTTGATTGATGCATAAGAACGTCTATCATGTTTAATCATGTGTTTTAGTATCTAGGAGCAGTTATGAAAGTAAAGGATGCTCATAAGTTGATTTGGTTAACTTTCCCTTCATTTCATTTCACCCCCCACTAAAAACTTACTAATTCCACCTTTTACCCCTTCATTGCTTATGAAGACACATTTTCCCTTCACTTTCACCCTTGCCGCTTGGTTTCACATATTTCCTAGCAAATTACCTTCTAAATTCATTCCCCTACCCAAAACCTTTTTTCCCTAGTGTGAAGCCCCTTTTCCCCTTTAAAAGCATCACTTTTCCCTTGATTAATTTTCCCAAAAACCCCCAAAAGACCCTTTATCCTAAATTTTACCCACCCCCCTCTCTTCCCCGCATTATTAATTAACTCCACAAATATAATTTTCCTAAAAAACCTTGTTTAACCTGCCACCCTGGTGTGGTAAACTAACCCCGCTACATAAACCCCAGTCATTATATTCTTAATCCCATCATTACTTATAAATTAATTACAAATCAATTTTAATTAACCCCTAGGCCACGCTAATTCCACCCTGAATTTTTGTCATGCAACTTGATCGCGTGAAAGACATTTGATCCACCACTCCTAGATTTAATGGCAGGCATCCATATCGCGTCCATTCACCTCCCGAACTTTACATGCTCGAGAATGCTCGATATGAGTGGTATTTCCTGGGCCCCTTTTGGTTAGGTGGTAGCACTTTGTGAACTCGCATGCTCTCGGGAAAATATCACCCGATGGCCAAAAGCAATGCGATGGATCCCTAAACAGCTTCCCCACGTAAGCGAAAGCCATCACTATTCATTATGTTTTTCGACGTCATTTTCTAACCACTGCCAGTTAAAAGGCCGCAAACCCCCATTTTTACCCTTTTTGCTCAATTTGCTCTGCGAAAGCTTCCAAGCCTCCCTGCGCAAAATCTAATTTCTACAACTAAAGTGAACCACTGAGTACCTTCCGAGTATGCCCCGGACACCCAATTCAGCCATCCATAGCATACCTAAAGCCACATTACCACACCAGTTTGAGTATGAACCTTAAATTCCATGTATTTTGATAACAAACTAGAAACATCCCTCTCAAATTTAAGAATGTACAGTTAATTACAATATTAAATTAATTGAATTTAATTAATTTTCCTTGAATTGAGAGTATTTCATGCTAACTACCCAAACCCCTATTGTGCAAACTACCATTACCTTATCATTGCACCTAAGTTTTCAAAACCTCACGGCTTCAGCCTGTATAAGCCTGATTCCCACATTTATCCTAAATATGGCTGTCCAAACCTCTATGGATGTGAGACCTGTGTCAACCCTTCACTTGGACATTAACCATTTGGCCTTAGCAGACATGGATTTCGAAATTAAAAACACTGCTACTCCAGACCACCTTCTGAAAATCCACTGTTGGAGTAAGGATAGGTTCCTAAACGATGTCAATGACATTGACCTTTGGAAATCCAATTTACCCGAGTATATATTCCCAGAAGCTCACCCATTCCCAGACATTGTACATCTTTGTCATGCCTATTATATCCCTAACCAAAGGGCTATTGTTGCCCCAAACCATGAGTTATTGTTCACCATTACACCTAAGTCAATACCACAGATGCTTGAAATCCAATCTGGCCCAAATCTAACCCCTCTATCCATTGGAAAACTGTTGGACCTATGCATCACACTAGACCCAGTGAAAATCAAGAAAATTTTCTAGAATTTCATCATTGCGGAATGCCATGCTCCTACAAACACTCCTCCCTATGTTGCCGCCATTTTTTCAGAGATTGGCAACAACATAATCACCATGCTCTCATGCATCCTAGAATACACATCAGATGAGCATGTGGATGAGGTCATCATGGCGTTCCTGCCCATTTTCAGTCCAGGGAAGCCTCCTATTATATGTATGATTATGCTCAGTTCATTGCAGATAGAATGCATGAGAAATTCACCAAACTCCCCACTGAAAGAGCTTCCAAATACTCTTTACTGTTGTTTTATATGTTCTTGTATTACCAAACAGATAAGTTCCCTCTGAAGATCCAGAAATTGGACACCAAGGGAAAGGAGAGGTCAGTCATATACTGGACACCCTTGGTCCACAAGTTTTCCACAGCATTCACCTATAGAGACTTCATAAAATCCTTTGTATACCATGTCATGAACATGCTTACTTTTAAGATTTAGCCTATAATTAGCCCATAGATCAAGAGAGTACTACAATTGGCAAAGAACTGCAAAGTGGGAGATTGGTATCTATACCAAAACCACACTGAGATCAAAATTTATGACTGTGAGCTAGCCCCCTATAAGTTGCCCAAATACCTCCCTATGGGGATATTTTCTCTTGAATACCAAATCATCCACTCTGATGAGGTTCACTTCCTAGATTATAGGAAGAAAACCTAGTTCAAAGTGAAAAACCAAATGAGCCCATTCATTTGCAACAATAGATAGGTTGGACGAGAAGTCAACAGGTTACTGAAACAATTAATGTCAGTTTTGCAATCTTTCTCAGCTAAAAATTTTGAACTCTGGGCAATTAAAATGGAGGGTCTGCTTGATTCATTAGATTTATGAGAATTTTTTCAATAAATTTCTATAAATTATCAAGGTAAGAGTAGAGGTGGAGTAGCATTGTTTCTTATTATATCAGCACTGGACCATAATACCTTTTCTAGTATTTTGCATGAATATGGTGAAATAGATAATGCAAAAATATTTTGGGATAATCTTGAAATGAAGTACAATATGGAATGGGGTGAGAAAGCTTACAAAGATGAAGACAGAGCTTTGGTAGCAGATCTACAGAAAAATTCTGAGATTGCTAGGAAAAAAGTTTTGCGTTAGGATATTCCGACACATAGGAAATAGTTAAGTATAACTTGGTCTAGTGTAGAGCTAGGTAAAGTGTGTTTCTTTACTATGTACATTTTATAGCTTACAATCCAACAGTCATGATATGTAGTGATCCGACGGTTCATTCTCTCCTTCATATTATCGACACTTGATCCGTGGCTTAACACTCGATTGGTCCATGATATCTATTTAAATAGCATGGAGGGTCATTTGCAGGGTAACCATCCATGAGAGAAGCTTATGTAAATTTTCATTCTTTTATTAATAAATTGCCTGAAGTGGCCACGTTGGCTCAGGCTGTGGACTGTTTCCCTCTTTGAGGGTTTTAACCACGTCAAAAATACTGGTGTATTGATCTGTGATCTATTTTTGAGTGGTGTCCTGTGGTGTTCAATATGAGGAACTTACCCTGTAAATTCCTACATGGTATCAGAGCTATTTGAGGGCCGTGTCCGTTGGTGATCCAAATGGGAAGCCGGTAGAACTGCATCCGACTGTCGTTTCCTAGATCTACTATTTCTGACTACTTTCGAGCTGAGAGGACTGCTCTAATGTGTTAGGAGAATCTGTTCCAGTGAGGAACCCATTTCGTTTCACGCGAAAAGGTTTCTGGTAGCCCTAGCTACGTCATTTTTAAGACCTGGAGGTATACAGTGTTTATTTGCAGTTTACAGTTATTTTCTCTCTGTTTATTTTGGTTTATTTAGCTTTTTTTAATTACCAGATCTATACCTTTCATTTCTGCATATGCTCTTTGTCCCGCAACTCTGTGCGATATGGGAAATTCAGAAACAGAAATCAAGGATTTTTCTCATGCGTATGCTCTTTTCCGCTGCGCCTTAGTGTGATCTCGGAAAATCAGAAACATTGAGGAAAATATTTAGTTTCTAGCTAAAGCTAACTTCGAGCCATAAGGTTCATTTTTTTTTTTGTATGTTCGTGTTGGGTTTTGTCTTTTTTGTTTTGTAGGGAAAAAGTGCTTTCTCAAGCAAGAACGCAAACCAAAGCTTCAATGACTAAAAAAAAACACCCCCCCGCCTCTCTCTCTCTCTCTCTCTCTCAAAATTTTAGTTTAGCTCACTTGGTCCAAAGCTAATTTATGAGAGTAGAGGTCTTGAGTTCAAGTCTCCTTTTTCTAGGGGTAGATTTTTCATTTCCGCACATTCTCGCACTTCGTCGGCATCTTCATCAACTTTTTTCAAAAAGCCATAACTTCTTCATCCGGAAGCCGTTTTTTTTTAACCAGCCTAATTTTTCAAGATCTTTCCATTGGAACACTTAGTTTCAACATCTATAGCTTCAGTTTCTGTTAAAATGGAAAGTCCATGCCAACTTATTCTTGACAGCACCAACTACTTTCAATGGTGGTCCTACATTGTGGATTTACTTGAAAGTAAAGGTCTCTACAGAATAGCCTCAGGCCAAGAAACCAAACTGAAAGATGAAGATAATGCAGCTAAATAGGAAAATAGGCAAGATCAAGCATGTGGGTTGATAGGGATGTCTATTTCTCCCGATCTTAGATTCCATATTATAGAACTTGATACTCCTGAGAAAGCAATGAAACAGATCACTAAAGTTTTTGGAATTAAAAATGAACTTAAAGCCCATCAACTTGAAAATGAGTTGCTTACATTGGACCCCAATAATTTTTCTTACATTGAAGATTTTTTGTCCAAGTTCAAGACCCTTAGACTTCTCTTGGAAGGTGTTAAGGTTAATAAAGAAGATAGTAGCCTTATCTATTCCATTCTTACTAAGTTGGGACCAACCTATTCTGTGTTTGTTTCCACCTTCCATTCTACAAGAGAAGCCTTCATTTCTCAAGGACAAGCCTACAAGTCCCCTTCCTTTGATTCCTTTTGTGATTCTTTAATAAGAGAACAAGAAAAACTCTTACACCTTGGTCTTCTTAATCTTGGAAACTCTTCTAAGAAAGCATTAGCCGCCCAGCAACAACCAAATTCAAAGAATCCTAAGAAGTTGTATCCTAAAAGGAATGGTCCTAAACAAAACAACAGTCGTAAGCAATTTTAGCCTCAAAATGAAAAATCATTTCAACAAAATGATAAAACAAATAAAAACAAAGGGAAGAAGACTGATAGACATTGCAACTTTTGTAATCAAGATGGCCACCTAGAATCCAAATGCTTTAAAAAGATGGAAGCCTTGGAAGCAGCAATGAAGAATCATAACATCCATTTGGAGCACTCTCCAACTTCAACTTCATCTTCAGGAATAGCACTTTCTGCATGTGGTTGTCAAGCATCTCGATCTGGCTATGCACTAAATGTATCTTCTTCTTCTCATTCTCATGAGTGGATCATTGATTCTGGAGCTTCTTATCACATGGCCAAAAACAAAGCCATGTTTTCTTCTTTAAATGATTATAACACCAAAAATATATATGTTGGTGATGATAGATATCTTAGTGTTGTAGGGAATGGAACTCTTCATATAGACAATGGTCAATTTAATGAAGTATTATGTGTTCCAACCTTATCGTGCAACCTTCTATCTGTATATCAGATAACTCATTCAGGTGAAGGCAAAATCATTGAATTTTCACCTCACAATGTTGTAATTAAGGACCTAAGAGATCCTAGAAAAATTTTAGCTACTGGCATTGCTAATGATTCTACAAGGTTGTATAAGTTTCACAACTTTGGGTCATCAAATCTTCCCTCGGTATTTGTTTCTCATAATGATGAAGTGAACAAAATTTCGCACGAGCGATTTGGTCACTTAAACTATTGCTCTCTTCAGAATCTATCTGAAGAAAATATGGTGACAGGTTCCAATGGTATCTTGCAGAGATGGTGTTTGTTCCGGATGTGTACTTGAAAACATCATCGGGACAGTTTTGAAAAACGTGCCTCTTGGTACGCCTCCGCCCCTTTACAGCTTGTGCATAGTGATTTATGTGGTTCACTTCCAGTTGTTTCATTCTTTGGCTACAAGTATTTCTTAACTTTCATTGATGATTTATCCAGACGCACTTGGGTATACTTCTTAAAACTCAAGAGTGAAGTATTTAGTTCTTGGCCTTTAAGGCCTTTGTTGAAAAACAATCTGGACATCAAATTCTTAAGCTAAGATCTGATAATGGCGGAGAATATGTTAACAACAAATTCATCAACTTTTGCACTGACAATGGAATTCAAATGCAACATACTATTCCATATACTCCACAACAAAATGGTGTAGCTGAAAGGAAGAATCGCACCTTAAAGGATATGGCTAATTGTATACTTCAATCTAAAGGACTTAGTCTTAATTATTGGGCAGAAGCAATTAACTGTGCAAATTACATAATAAATCACACTCCTACTAAGGTTTTAAAGAATATCACTCCAGAGGAAGCATGGAGCTCAATTAAACCAGATGTAAGTCACTTTCGTGTTTTTGGAAGTGAAGCATGGGCCCATATTCCAGATGAGAAACATAAAGCTTTAGAACCTAAGAGTGAAAAATGTATTTTTGTTGGATTTTCTGAAGATGTCAAAGGATATAGACTTATTCCACTTAAGTCCAAAAATGTTATCATTAGAAGAGATGTAAAGTTTGCTGAAAATATATCGGCCTACGAGCCTAGCTCGGTGGATGTGCCATCTCTCCCTATCTCTTATACTTTTGAAAATATTTCTTCTTCAGATGATGAAAGCAAGGATGAAAATCCTCCCCCACCTTCTCAGGATCCTCCTTCAGCTCCTCAGCTTCCAAAATGGGTTCGTGCTACTCGGGATGGAGTAGGTGATCTTGTCGGTGATCCTACAGATCAGCGACGTACATGTTCTCAGTTTGATAGAGCCTCTTCTTTACTGGCTCAAGCTTCAGTGAATTAAGATCTTGACACCTTTGCAGAAGCTTCAAGCCATCCAGATTGGGAAGCAGCTATGAATGAAGAATATCATTCATTATTGGCAAATGATACATGGGATCTTGTTCCTCTACCAAAGGGACGAAAACTTGTTAGATGCAAATGGGTTTATAGAACCAAGTATGGACCAGATGGTAAAGTTGATAAACATAAAGCTCATCTTGTTGCTAAGGGTTTTTCAGAAGTTGAAGGCATTGACTACACTCAAACCTTCTCCCTTGTTGCCAAAATGAACTCTATATGCCTTGTTCTTTCCCTTGTTGCCTCTTTCAAATGGGAAGTCCATTAGATGGATGTTAAATCTGCCTTCTTGCATGGGGACTGGCATGAAGAAATCTATATGGAACAACCTATTGGCTTTTTACAAACAGACTCTAGCCTTGTTTGTCGGCTTAAGAAATCCCTTTATGGTCTCAAGCAAGCTCCTCGAGCTTGGTATGCCAAAATGGATAACTTTCTTTTAGAAAATGGCTTTTCTAAGTGTCATTCTGACAATACTATCTACACCAAGAAAGTGGGAAAGTCTCTTATCATTCTTGTTCTTTACATTGATGATCTTATCCTAACTGGTAGTGATCCCAACCTTATAAGCCATGTGAAGTCTAGCCTTAAAGGGAAGTTTGAAATGACAGACTTAGGACACTTACATTATTTTCTTGGTCTTCAAGTCTTGCAATCCAAGGAAGGTATTTCCCTTTCCCAGTCGAAGTATGCCTGTGATATTCTATGCCATTTTCCCATGGAATACTATAAGCCAGACCCTTCTCCCTTTCAGTCTGGAGTCAAACGTTCAGTCACTTGTACTTCTCCTGAAGTTGATGCTACCTTATATCGTCAACTTGTAGGAAAACTTTTGTATCTAACCCATACTCGTCCTGACCTTTCCTTTGTCGTTGGCCTTGTTGCTCGTTTTATGCAAAACCCACATGAAAGTCATTGGAAAGCAGCTAAAAGAATACTTCATTATGTTTGAGGCACAGTTCAGTTTGGGATTCATTACAGTGCCAAAGCAGCTCCTCTATTGGTTGCTTTCACTGATTCCTATTGGGCTGGTGACCCTGATGATTGGAAGTCTACTGCAGGTTATGTGTTCACTCTTGGTTTAAGACATATTACATGGGCTTGCAAGAAACAAGGTGCCATTTCTCTTTCTTCAGTAGAAGCAGAGTATCGTGGTGCTGTAGAAGCCAGTAAGGAAGCCTTGTGGCTTCATCAGATCCTGTCAGAGTTTGGCTTTCAGCAGCAACATCAGACTAAACTTTGGTGTGATAATCAAAGTGCCATTCAACTATGCAAAGATCCAGTCCAACATCAGCGTAGCAAAAACATTGAACTTCACATGCACTTCATCGGAAAGCTCATTCATGACCATGTTCTTGAAGTGCAATATTGTTCAATAGATGATCAAGTTGCAGACATCTTTGCAAAGGCTCTCACAGAGGCGAAGTTTACTAAACTTCGATTTATGGTTGGAGTTCAGGAAGTTGTCACTAAGCGGGGATAGGCTCTAGTGCCTCCTTCCTTCTCCTATTGAGTCATATTTGTAAATCCTTCAATCCTATCCCAAGTTGTTCTTAAGGGGGGATATTAGGATATTCCGACACATAGGAAATAGCTAAGTATAACTTGGTCTAGTGTAGAGTTAGGTAAAGTGTGTTTCTTTACTATGTACATTTTGTAACTTGCAATCCAATGGTCACGATATGTAGTGATCCGATGGTTCATTCTCTCCTCGGTATACCAACACTTGATCCGCGGCTTAACACCTAATTGGTCCATGATCTCTATTTAAAGAGCATGGAGGGTCATTTGTAGGTTAACCGTCCATGAGAGAAGTTTATGTAAATTTTCATTCTTTTATTAACAAATTTCCTGAAGGGGCCTCGTTGGCTCAGGATGTGGACTGTTTCCCTCTTTGAGGGTTTTAACCACGTCAAAAATATTGGTGTATTGATCTGTGATCTGTTTGTGAGCGGTGTCCTTTGGTGTTCTGTCTGAGGAACTTACCCTATAAATTCCTACATTTTGGAGGACTTAGCAGTAGCAGATGAGTTGAAGAAAGTGAATAGCCTCTTTGAAGTAGAGGTGGTGATCTCAACAACGATGCTTGCTAATATTAATGAGGAAACTGCAAAATTTGATGATGGATGTTTGTTTTATGAAAATGAATTGCAGGTTATATTTGAAAAGTATTGATTGATAAACTATTGTTTGTTGTTGATAAAGTGGAAGAATATGAAGAGGAAATTGTAGCTACAATTAAAAGGAAAAGAAAATCTGAAGATGCCAAAACTGATTATGATGCCGAGGTAAATTTTATTGAAGAATGGGTTGAGAGACCTTTTGAACAAATTGATGCAGGTCTCAAAGCAGCAGCGGGAATAGTGAAGGTTCTTGAAAATGAGCACAATGGTAAATCAATGAATGATTCATATGATATGGAGTTGGAACCAGTGGACACATTTAAAGAAGTTCCTGGTATTTTAATATATTGGAGCCCAAAGGAAATAAAACATTATTATGGATTGATGAGGCAACAACCAAGTCAACAGGAAACTAGTGATGATGAAAATAAATTTGTTGAGAAAGGAGTTGACATGGATTAGTATCATCCTAGTTAGAATGAGAAGCAATGTCCATACTTCATGATTTGAAGTAAGAAGAATACTAAATAGGTTGGAAGTGTCAGAGTTTGGAGCAGCCAGTCCAAGAAGAAATTTCATCAATATGTTGATGCAAAGAAAGTTAAAATGAAGTCATATTTGTAAGCCTAGCTGAGACTCAGACCAGCAGGCATTGTTATGCATTGTTGAAAATCCATTTCTCCATTAAGGGGGGATGTTAGAATAATGTGGAAATGGAAGTGTCTAGTAATGTGATAGGTTTGTTGAGTTGTCTTCTTAGATGTATGTGAGTTACGAGATGTTCTAGAAGTCATTAATTTCTAGGATAAGTGAGTTGTATATGAGTCATAGACTCTACCTTCCATGTTTTTATGCCCATAGATTCTTGTGATCCCATCATTATATAATGGGACATATTGTGATGTATGTGCAATGAGTCAGTATGCAGGCTTAGGCTTGAATTAAGAATATGTTCCATTGTGTCAACTTTATATTTTCCAATACCATTAGGTAAAACCGTACATAAATAAGTATCTAGTTAAACCTATAGACCTATAGGATGAGAGTAGAGGAATTTGATTTCTGCGCATACATATATTTCATAGGCATGTTTTTACATCCAAATATTTCATAAAGGAAAAAATCTTCAATCATCATTCTTCAAAAGATACACATAAATAAATCTATACTAAATTGTCGTCTCCAACGGTTTGATGAGGTTTCCATGGGATATCGATCATGTCCAATGCAATCACAACTTAGATATGCTAATCCTAGTAGAGAACAGAATTTCAGGGCAGAATTAGGAAGCATTGAACTATTTATAATGGCTATCTGGCTACCCAGGTTAAAAATTCATAAACTAGCTTCTCCCTTCGAACTATAGATTGAGAAAATTTAAGCATGGTAGTCCTGGAGACTCTGAAGGTCCTAAGAAAAAAAATACATTATTCACCCTCAAGATTTCCATTCTAGAGAAGGCTACCAAGGGGCTCAGAACCTTGCCTTTATCTTTAACATGGGAAACAAATAATGGAAAATGAATAGCGTAACCAAAACCTAAGTTAAAATTTAAAATTATAAATGCGAGGGAGACATATTTTTAGTTAAAATATATTTGTTATTATTGAAATAAAGTACCAAGGGAATTTTTTTTAATGTCCATGATAATTGTGATAATTTAATCTCATGCCCCTATTAGTGGAGATTTTCAAAAATTTACAGTTTTATTAAATTTCAATGGCACAAAAATTATAGAAGCCTTATTTTAAAATAGACACACCAATTTACTAAAAAATATTTTATTAATATAGATGTATTGATCCAGGTGGATGTTGGTGGGCACCCACCTATCCCACATGGGCCCCCACAAATATCTCTTTAAGTTTTTCTGTTTTCATAATTGTAGCACAATTTACTATTTTTAGCAGTCTTTCGGGTCGTGAACTTATGGAGCCGTTTTTAGGCCATAAACGACGTTGTTTGGGAAATCTCGGAGCAATATGTGTCCATGGACCAATTTTTCTTGTCCCAAATTTGTAGCCCTTGGATATATCTTTCCAACGAGATATTGTACGCATCAAATGGAGATCGTATGCCAAAGTTATGACCCTGGGAAGTTGATGTACCAATTTACCCAAATGGGGCCCACAATTTAGCATTTCATCTTCTAGGGTTGGATTTTTGATGTTTAGGGTTTTCAATTGTTTCTCAACAATAAATAGGCCTTTGAGTCTCATTGTAACATAGTTTAGAGGCATGTATCCACCACATCTCTTCTTAGAGATAAGCTAACATCGCCCTAGCTGGTTTATTTCCATTTCTGTTTGTAAGCATGTTTTAGTATTTTACAGTAATGAAATGAAGTATTATTTCTGCTGCATCTCTGTATTTATGGTTATCTATGTAATCTGTTGCGTTCCTATTTAAATCCGGATCAGTGGTATCAGAGTAGTATGCTTTTTCTCTGTTTTTCTTTGCATGTCCCCAACGAGGTCGGGATATAAGGAGTTAGGGCTTGAACTGGTTGAAACTTTGGAATACCAGCCTCGCAAATCCCGATGGCTTCCCATGGCAGATGAAAATAAAGACGAGGGGGTAGGAGATCCTTTCAAAATCTTGCTCGAAGAAGCCCTCAGTGACAAAGGAACACGATGATAGACAACTTTACCCAGATCCTTCAGCGACTACCCAGAGGTGATGCATTTACTTCCAACGGCTACTTTGGAAATGCCACACACCCTTTAAGGTACAAGTTAATTTTCAAATCCCCATATTCGAGGGTGAGATAGATGTAGATGCCATAGATAAATGGATAAATCTGCTAGAAGAGTATTTTTCTGTTCATAATTTTTCCAATTGGGAAAAGATTATTTTTTCTCTTCTCAAAGCAACGTCACACATCAAGGATTGGTGGGAAACCTACTGCGAGCAGAAGGATGAAATTACAGACTCGCTATTTTCAGTTGCAGCCACTTGAAATTCATTCCAGGGTGCCATCAAGGAGCACTACTAGCCTATCAAAAGCTATGAGGACAAATACATAAAGTGGACCACCCTATGGTAGGGAAGGGAGCAAGATGTGCTGGAGTTCACAAACATTTTTCATACCCTTCACACATAGTTGGGTATGAAGGATTCTGAGCTACATTTGGTACTCAAATACCACAACTACCTACGCAAATACATCTAGGAAGAGATGGAGTTCTTGAACATCTCCTCACCCGGCATGGCATACTGCTACGCTATCAAAATTGAGTAGAAGTTTAAACAGAAGAAGCGGGACTTTGGATCTGCGAATCCAAAGACCAAAGGACAAAGCTAAAGCGGGGTGACCCAAGGCAACCCATTGAAGCCGCAAGAAAAGAACAACACCACGAAGTCGAAGAAGGACACATGAAAGTGGTGTGAGTTCCATATGATCCCCACTCACAACACAAGTGAGTGTCAGACCAAGCAGTTGTTGGTGGCCGAGTTGAAGGCTTCAGAATCAGATACATGTTTTAACCCTGAGTCAAAACCCAACAAGGGAATGGAAAAGGGAAGTAGATAATTGACGTGGAGCCTAGCACCACTATTGCCACTGCCAAGATCCAGAAGAATAACCTCGAATATCCAGAGGAGGGGGAGCATATTTTCCACTTATAGATGTGGATGAAGGATTTGCCACTGCAATTCATTGTCGATAGTGGTAGCCAAAAGAACCTTATTTCAACAGAGGTTGTGAAGCAATTGGGCCTACCGACTACACCACACCTGCAGCCATACAATATTAGGTTGCTTCAGCAAGGATGATATTTTTGAGTTCACCAGCAGTGTTGCTTTCCCTATAGCATGAAACCCTTCACAGATAAGCTACTGTGTGATATTACACCTCTAGATGTTTGTGATGTATTATTAGGCCAACCGTACTTATGGAGGCAACATGCTATGTATGAGTCAAGGCGTCACGCTGTTATTGCTTCTTTGGGTAATTCATTATATAGGATACCAGAGGTAGCCCCACCTACCACTAGTTCTTTGATCGCTACTAAGAAAGGCAGTAAGATCATCTCATAGACTAGGAAATTTATTTTCTGTCTGGTTCACTCCCAAAGTAAGGCGAAGATGGTCACCACATCCATGACCCCCGCGAAGGGTTCCTCCACACAGCAGTAGCAGCAAAGAGATACGGTCATGACAGAACATGGGAACAACTTCTCCTCACCCACGGGGGTACCACGCAATTTTCAAGTGGGCAACAAAGTCTGGTCACCTCAGCGGAAAGAACACCTTACTAGAACCCATCAGAAGCTCAGACCACTCTGACATGGTCCTTACACCATTACCAAGGTTGTTGGAAACAATGCTTTGGAGCATAACATTCCCTCATTCCTTCGCCTACACCAAGTGTTCAATGTGTGCCACCCTCGACTATGCTTCCCACCATTACTAGACACATCTGAGATTGCAGAACAGCTCACCGGGGACGAAGTTCAGCAAATGGAGGAACTCAACGCAATGGGGATGATTGCTTCCTAAGGGGGGAGGAATGATCCAGGTGGATTTTGGTGGCCACCCACCTATCCCACTGGGACCCACACAACTATCTCTTTTAGTTTTTTAGTTGCTGTAATTTTAGCACAATTTACTATTTTTAGCAGTTTTTCGGGTCGTGAAATTCTGGAGCCATTTTGAGGCCCTAAACGAAATTTTTTGCAAAATATGGGAGCAAGATGGGTCCATGGCCTAATGTTGCTCTTACCAAATTTGTAGTTCTTAGATAGATCTTTCTAACGAGATATTGTGCGTATGCCAAAGTTACGACCCCGGGAAGTTGATGTACCAATTTACCCAAACGGGGCACACAATTTGGTGTTTCATCTTCTAGGGTTAGTTTTTTAGATGTTTAGGGTTTTCCATTGTTTCTTAACAATAAATAGGCCTTCGAGCCTCATTGTAACACAGTTCAGAGGCATGTGGCCGCAAAATCTCTTCTAAGAGATAAGCTACCATCGCACTAGCTTGTTTATTTCCAATTTTGTTTGTAATTGAATGAAGTATTATTTCCGCTGCATCTCTGTATTTATGGTTATCTCTGTAATTTGTTGCATTCCTGTTTAAATCCAGATCATGTATGAATTATATTTTTCTTATAGGAACTCCATAACTCATTATAGGAATGCTACCATGTTGTTGAAGATAATGGAGAAATGTATTTTAGGAGAAACTCGGTTCATTAGTTATGTGTATGCCTCAGATTAGGATTTAGTTCCTACTTCTTAGCTAGCTATTCTAACTTCCCTACATGTGTGTAGGCTATATATTCATGATTTGTAATGATGAGCATGTATAGCGTTCTGCGAGAGGAAGTCTCCAGGGGAAGCCCTCACTTGAGAGTTGCTCAGTTTATTGAATAATATCTTTGTCTTCCATTTCTAACATGGTATCACAGCTTCAAGGTTCAGTGATGGAAAGCGAGAATGCTTCGGTGACTGAGAGTGCATCGTGGTTGTAGTGTGGCCTTAGTGGTGGTGGCAGAGAACATTTCCGTTGCTTGATCAATGCACATTTTGGCTCAAGAAGCACGCTCTTCTCTATTGACAAACGTCATTCCTTGAGCAAAAAAATCATTGTTTGACCTCCACTTAACACGATTTCTTGTAGCATGGGCCATCATCACCGATTTGCATTGAAAAAATTTGTTTCTTCATTTGACCGAATTTCTACAGTTTGATCGAATATTTGGCTATTTGGGGGTCAAATTCTGGCTGTGTAGGGATCAGATTTGTTGGATGGTGCCACAGTAACCTTGGACCTACAGCGACTAAGTTAAAAGTCATGTGTGTAGTGGGGGCAGCTTGACTCAAAGGCAGTGTGGTGAATCCATCTGCTTGTTGTGGAGGCTACTAGGAGGCTGAGTGGTGGAGCAACAAAGGAAGAGACCGTGAGGCTACAAGCGAATCAATCGCGTTCTCCTTGTGGATCGTGGTCAATCTGCATGGAGGTGCAGTAGTTAAAGGAGTTTGTCATGGTGGGAGGAACTAGCAAGCTCAAATTTTCTCACAGCAACCAGAGGGCGAAGAGAAGTATTTGATGGTTTTGTCACAGAAGAAATAACATGAAATTATGTTAGGTCATCAAGTAGAGAGGGAGTACCGCAACGATCTGTGTAATCTCGAAATTATTGAAACTGAACCAAAAGATTTGTTGAATGTAGTTCGGCTAGAACTTGCTCTTAGTTCTCAAGGCTATGGTTTTCTTCATATTCCTGATAAATTATGAACTTACAACTTCTGATGTAGTGAGGAAAAGAGCCAAAAAGCCAATCATACATCTGCTGAGCTAAGTTGAGTGACAGCTAAAGAAGACCGTTTAGGAAGATCGTGCAATCTTTGTCGGTAGTTCCTTTGTGCGTGAGGCCGAGAGCAAGGTATTGTTGGTATGTGATCATTCTTTTTGTTGATCTATTTTTGAACCAAGGCTAAAAGTGAAAGGTAGACTATACTGAATTTTCCTTGTTGTTCGAGTGAATTTCGAATGTCGTGTTTTTATTTTTATTTTTGGGGTTATAATAATATTTTTTTTTAAATTGTTTGTCACATGTGATAAAGTTTTTATACATGAAAAAAGGGAGTCATTTTTTAAATAAATGAGGGTTTCTTAAAAAAAAAAACAAAGAGGGATCTTGGTTTTTTGCATCAAATTAAAGGAAATGTTATTTAATTAACAAAGCATCTATTTTTTTTAGATCGCTCCTTGGATCTGGAGATAGATCTGTCTATTAAAGTGTTGGAGGTAAAATTTTATATTTCTTGAGGGATACCTGTCAAGATGAATAACCAGATGGCAGAGGCATATATGAATGAGAGCAGTAAGCTCGATAAATCAAATTTCTCGAATTGAAAATTTAAGTTGCAGACCCTGTTGGAGGGGAAAAATGCGTGGGAAATTGCAACCAGTGATGAGTTGAAATTGACTGTAGCTACAGGCGTAACACTAGCAACAATCCAGGACTGGGAAAAGAGTGAGAAAAAAGAAAAAGTATTGTTAAAATTTTTAGTGAAGAACTGTATTATCCCTCACATTCGTGAATGCAAATCAACAAATGACATCTAGAAAACCCTCAAGAACTTGTACGACAAAAAACACAAATCACTTATTGATTTTGAAAAACAAGATTCTCGCCATTAAAATGGAGGAGATTTAGTGAGTGGTTGCGTTCATTTATCGAATCAAGGAGCTCAAAGATAAAATGGGCGACATAGGAGAGAGTGTGAAACACTGATCTAGTCACAATTACCATGAATGGTATGACTAATGACTATCAAATGTTTATCACGAGTTCAAATGCGAGAGAGAAAACCCCCAATTTGGAATAATTGACAAGAATCATGATGCAAGAGGAAGAGAGGCGAATGACCCTGAAACCCCAGAGTTCAGATATTGCTCTAATGGCGAAGAAGAAGCCCTTTAGAGGGGAGGAAAATGTAGGATAGAAAGGTGAAAGTACACCACAGAGAAAACCACCTCAAGATATGTCCTGAAACAGAAGTGATTCAGGACCCAAATGTTTTCATTGTGGTAGAGTTAGTAATATAGATGAAAAACTGTCAGAAGAAGAAGTTTGATGAAGGTTGCCATAGACATAAGATGTATGCAGGACACTTTGCTGATGAAGATCAAAATTAGAATCTCAGATTATTTGTATCTGATTCTGAATTCTCTATTGAGAATGATGAGGCAGAAACCTGGTTTGCGGAATCAAGAGCTTCCACTCACATGACAAGTAAGAGAGATTGGTTTGGGAATTTTAAAGAAACCTGCAGTGGTGCAAATATCTATCTTGGCGATGATAGAGGGTACCAGATCAAAGGGTATGGTAATGTTTGTGTCATTTTGCCAAATGGAAATATTAGACATATTGAAAATGTAATGTATGTACTTTGAATAAAAAAGAACCTATTCTATGTCTCTATGATAATAGATCGGAACCTTAAGGTAGATTTTTTTAAGTCTTATTGTGTTATTAAAGATCTGTTGGATCACATGAAGCCAATTTCATCAGGTATTCGAGTGGCAGGATTGTATAAGATGAATGTAAGAAGTGCACCACAGCAAGCTTTGACCTCATTAGTTATGAGTGCAGAAGACTTATGGCATCAAAGATTCAGTCATCTCAATTTAAATGACCTGCCACTACTTTAGAAATGAGGTATGGTCAATGGTGTTCTTGTTTTAAAGAATATTCATGTTGATTGTGAAGCATGTTCTCTTGGGAAGATGCATAGAGATGAGTTTCCTGCAAATTTAAATAGAAAGAAGAGAGATATACAAGAAATTGTGCACATTGATTTGTGTGGGCCGATGCAAACAAGGTCATTAGGATGTGCCTATTATTTCTTATTGTTTGTTGATGATTGCATGAGATTTACTTGGGTATTTTTGCTCAGAAAGAAGAATCATACTTCTAAATATTTTAAAGAGTTCGGAAGAATGATTGAAAAACAGACAGGAGAATTCATCAAAATCCTATGCTCAAATCAAGGGGGAGAATACAAGAAGGGTGGTTTCATTAAATATTGAAAGTACCATGGGATAGTTCATCAGTTCAAAATTCCTGACACTCCTCAATATGATGGGGTTGCAGAGATGAAGAACATAACCCTTGTGGAGTGTGCTCAAAGCATGTTAAAAGGTAAGAATCTATCTGATGGATTTTGGGCAGAACCAATAAATACTACAATATATTTGAATAATAGGAGTCCAACAAAAAACCTTGATTTTAAAACTCAATTCGAAGCTTTATTAGGCTTTAAGACTGCAATTAATCATTTAAGAGTTTTTGGCTCCAAAGCTTATTCTCATGTTCCAAAAGAGGATAGGAAGAAACTAAATTCAAAGGCCATTAAATGCATTTTTGTTCGGTACTGCACAGAGTTTAAATCTTATAATTTGTTTAATCCCTCTACTCATAAAGTGTTTGCAAGTAGAGATGTGGTATTCCATGAGTAGGTTGATGATGGAAGCCATGAAAGAAGCAATGAGGATTGGCACATACCTTTTCTGGTGGAAGATGGAAGTGATGATAGGAACAACCATGAGAAGGAGCAACATCATCATCATCGTCAACAACGGAAAAGGAAGAAGTGGATGGTACATATGCAAGTAGTAGGCCATGTCCACCAAGGGATGATTAGAACAGATTTGAAGCTAGTCCAGCACTTAGGAGATCAGGTAGGCAAATTCAGTTGCCAACAAGATATAGGGATCATGCTCTTATAACTAGTATGTTAAATGTTTTCGAACCCTCTAATTATAAATAAGCAAGTAAATATAGCGAATGGAGGGAAGCCATGGAAGAGAAATATGATTCAATTCTCAAAAACAAAACTTTGGATCTAGTTGAAGGACCTGAAGGGAAACAAACCATATGTTGCAAATGTTTATACAAGCCTAAATTTAAAGAAGATGAGAGTATAGACAAATATAAAGTTAGGCTAGTTGCAAAGGGGTACTTGCAAAAAGAAGGCATACACTATGAGGAAACCTTCACCCCTGTAGCCTTATTAAAGACAATCAAAATATTAATTACTTTAGCTACCAAATGTGAAGTCTGCATTCTTAAATGGGGAATTAAAAGAAGAAGTGTATTTAATGCAACCCGAAGGGTTTGTTAAACAGGGGGAGGAACATTTAATCTGTAGATCGAAGAAAGAATTGTATGGACTAAAACAGGCTCTGAGGTCGTGGTATGATAAAATCTAGTAATTTTTCGTACAACATAGTTATAAAAGAAGGAAGAATGACCCTAATCTATATACTGTGTTTGATGAAAAGGGGAAAATTGTTTTGATTTCTTTATATGTAGAGGATCTTATCATTACAAGAAATGCTAATGGACTAATTAAAGAAACCAAAGAGACGATGCCACATCTTTTTGAGATGAAATAAATCGGAGAGTTACACTATTGTTTTGGTCTTGAAGTCTGGAGGGATTATGGCAAGACTTTTATGTCTCAGGGAAAGTATGTGAGGAGTCTGTTGAAAAAGTTTAGAATGGATCAGTGCAAAGCAACATCAGTGTATTGACCGAATTCATGTCAACGCCTCTTGAGAATCATTGGGCTGCAGCAAAAGGCGTCTAAGGTGTCTTCAAGGAACCTTAGACTTTGGTATTAAATATACTGATTCATTTGATTGTAGATTGAAAGGTATTTCAGAATTAGACTGGGCCAGAAATCTAGATGACTGACGATCCATAACAGGCTATGCATTCAACATTTAGTCAGGGGTCATTGCATGGAGCGGAAAGAAGGAGAAAATTGTATCCTTGTCCTCAGCAGAAGTGGAGTATCAAGCAATGAGTGCAGCAACATGTGAGGTAGATTGGTCAAGGAGATTTCTTTAGGATGCTGGAGAAGAACAAAAATATGCAATTATTGAAAGACGTGATAACCAGAGCTCAATCAAACTTGCAAATACTCAAGTGTTTCATAAAATCACAAAGCATATTGATACAAATTTTCACTTTGTTAAGGAGAAGGTTCAGTCAAAGGAAATCCATATTGAATATTATAATACTTTTGACAATGCTACAAATATTTTTACTAAGCCTCTTGGAAGAATTAAGTTTGATTTATTTAGGGAGATGTTAGGGGTTCTTGTGAACCCTTTCTCCGTTAAGGGGGAGTGTTGAAGATAATGGAGAAATGTATTTTAGGAGAGAGTCGGTTCCTTGGTTATGCATATGCCTCACATTAGGATTTAATTCATACTTCTTAGGTAGTTTTTCTAACTTCTCTATATTTGTGTAAACTATATATTCATGATTTGTAATGACGAGCATGTAGAGCATTCTACCAGAGGCAGTCTCTAGGTGAAGCCCTCACCTAAGAGTCTTCCATTTTTAACACATATAGAATTAGATAATTTTATCCTAATTAACTTGTATATATATATATATATATATATATATATATATATATATATATATATATATATATATATAATAATAATTTTTTTAAGAAAATATTGTTAATTTTCCGATAGGTAAATTTTAATAGTAATAATAGAAAGTAATACTTTTGAAAAATACAATTCCTTCTTTATAGAAAAAGAAATCCTTGTGTAAATAAAATTTAAATTTATCATTTTGAGTTAAAAGTTGAAGTAGAAAAGATTATTGACATTTCCATTTTTAACAATAATTATAAATAATTCTTTTAAGAAATATTTTTTTCTTTCAAGTGTATTTAACTGATTTGCAATAAAAAAACAATGTTTAATTTTTCATGTGATTAAGTTAATTTTTTTTGTTAAGCTTGGCAAGAATACATCACCCCATGAGGAGAGCAATTAAAGCAGTGACTTCACATCAAGGAGTGCCTTAAAAAAGCACCTGTATATCCATTACCCAATACATATGATTAAGTTATTAATTAATATACATAAATAATCTTTTTACTATTTGATAATAAATCTAAAAAATTACTTTATTAGAAATTCATTTCATAACAATCAAAAATGATTAAAAAAATAATTTCATAGGGACATAACTAGATATAAGAAATATGCTAGCATAAATTGATCTTACACTAGAAGAACTAAGACAAAGTTGGTTTAAATCTATTAGATTAATAATTTTTATTACTATGCGTGATTTGTTTAAAGGAAAAAAATATGTATTAGGTAAATGTTAATTTATAAATAGTTTTGAAATGTTTTATTTATAATTTCTATATTCAAGTTAGGCATTGGAAGGTTTTTAGGTATATTTTCTTGTGTTATTTGGTAGGGATTTGTTATATTTTCTGACAGAGATTTATTCTCCACAATCTAATTTAAAACATTTAAAATGAATATTGGACCCCAAAAAATTTACTTTGCTTAAAAAAAACTCCAAAATATATAACAGTGAGAGAGATTTGTTAGACTTACCACATTAAGTTTTAAATTCTCCACAATCTAAATACATATATGAAATCAAAAACTCATTTAAAACATTTAAAATAAATATTTTACCCTAAAAAATTTCACCTATTTAATCAAAATTTTAAAATATATCATACTTAGACAGTCATTTTACTTGTATATAATTAATAATTCTTATATATTTAAAAGAAAGGTGATCATAGTTTTTTTTTTAAACCAACAAACTGCTCCCTCTTCTTATCATCTTCCAATATTTGAAAACCCATTATGTAAAACAATCGTTTAAATCAGTGTAAGTAGAGGCAAACTTTGCGGGAAATGTTTTAAAAGCGATTTTGATATCAATATTATTGCCTCAGGCCTTCAGCGTTGATGGTCCCAAGCCTGCTGGGCAAGCCTCTATTTTTGTTGTCTCCATTACATTGGATTATATTTGTTCTGGATTATATTTTTGTTGCGTCCATTATTTGGATACTTATGCTTCGTGTATTCCTAAATTATGATATGTGAACAAGGATTCGGATTTAAATGCCAAAGCGGGTACTTCACGTGTGTCTCCAGGGACACCCGGTTACAAATATTATTTTACGCTGAAATATACATACATCCAAATCACAATAAAACTTGCATCGGTATCTTTAGACAACAGACTAGATTAAACAATTCATAAGATGTATATAGCATTTCCAAATACAAAGTGGGCAACGCTCATTTTATGCGGGCAATCCACTTGTCTCCTAAAGGCTAAGACTATGCACAAACTGATTGAATTTATGTAAACACATTCAACCTATTTGTGCGTGATTATTCTATGTTTGGATTACAGATATGCATGTCACAGGATGTTTGTCTTGCATATGCACCAGTACAAGAACTTATAATTCGGCTGCTTCATCGAAATTATATGTTCGACTTCAGGTAACTCTTTCCTTTAGGCCCACTTGTTCGAATGAACATCCTGTAGTCATTGAACTTCATCTTTCGGTATCTCGGCGGGTTGGAATCATCAATCAGCTCCTTTAGAGGCCCGATTTCCTTGTCTCCATTAGGGTTACAGAAAACCGCGATCGACATTCGTTCCTTTTTCGAGTTCACAAGGCAGCTGTGTTCCACACTTTTGTAAATTCCGTTTGCCAATATCTGCGCGAAGAAAGAAATAGAAAGAACTATGACAATCGACGGATTTTGACGGGTGAATGAAAAAAGTGATCGAAATACTGACCTCCATCTGGTCGCCTAGGTTTATCGTCAAAGCGTCAACGACAGGGCGCACAGCCACCCAATAGTCGCCTTTGTGAACTTGGAGGCCCACGACATCATCCTGAAGCAGAACGGTTATTCCTCCAGGATCGGAGTGAGGGGACAGCCCATAAGTCAATTCTGGTTGTGGGCATACGGGATAATAGTTGACTCGAACAGAAATCCCAATTCCCTCCTCGCCTCCAAAAGCTTCATTTGGATGGTCCGGAGGCAGGCCCAGGTTTTCCCAAAACACAGACAGCAAGGTGTTACAGAGTTGCAGCGTTCCTTCGCAGTACTCCTTCATTATACTCCTGTGATGTCGACACAAAGAAGCAATAATGAAATTTCCAGAGTAGCTACATAAACAAGAGAAAAGGAACACTTCCTGTTTTATCTTGCAACCCAACCGATAAACATCACTTCCACTCTCAGAATTAGGATAAAAATAAAGAACTATATAGATTCCAAAATGAAACTTGTAAATGATGCTCCATTGACTCCATATAGATGCATGCAAGTGGAATTTTGAGTGTAAACGAAGAATAAAAATGCAACGTTGAATGGAAAGGGAGTTCCTGCATCACCTGTATTCATCCGGTTTGGATGGCCATCTGTCCTCCTCTCGTATGGAGAGAGGCAAGTAGTTGTGATAATAGTAATCCCCCCAGTCGAGAATCGCACCTTTCTGCACACCAGTTCGACTACCATATCCAACGTAAGTCCCAGGATCGTTGGCGTGTTTCTGCTTCTCCTCCAACGGCAGACAAAAGAACTCTCTCGACACCTCACGTACGGACATGAGAAGTTTCGCAGAAACTCCATGGTTAATAACTTGAAAGAATCCCCACTCTCTACATGCATCTGATATGTCTTCCATGGTCTTATTCCGACGTTCGTCGTAGAGACCAGCGAGGTCTATGATGGGTATCTCCTCTGCTAACAGCCGCAACTTCGGGGGCCTCTCGTGATCAGGCCTGATGTATCTGGATGGCAAGCATTCAATGCCGCTCTCCGAAATACATTGGACTCTGGTTATTGTCTCAGGCCACTCCATTGGATGGCAATGTCCAGAACACAACTGATCAAAGTGCTGAACAATATATATAGCCAAGGGACTGCTAGCACTCTGTAATCTGACAAATAGATATCTACCGCATTCTCTCCCTTGCCATCCCAGAGGTCGTTAAAACTTAAAATAATACAACCAAACCGGGGGATTATTAAACTCAATAAAAAGGATGGGAAAACGTGATGTTGTACCAAAAGGGGAGAATGTCGACTAGGCATCATAATCAGCCACTCAAAATCTGACTTACCTCATGAATAGTAACGACTACGTGCCCTCGAGATAATAGAATTTCTAAGTGTGTAACATGGCCTCGTGGTCGTTCTGGAGACATAAGTTATTGATAGCGTTGAGTGGTCAGTGCCTGAAAGTCAGTTTGCATGGGAATCTCCCATATATCATCACATGTTCTTTGAGGTATCACATGCCATGTAAGGAAATAATACATGGAAATCGGAAACTTTGCATTCTTTCATGATTCTATAGAGGTAATACATATTTAATTAAGTCAAAGCGATGAAAGCTAAGCCTCACATCGATGATCCTAAAAATACAGTCTTTATATATCCAAATAAAAAAATTCCCTCCACTTTCTTTACATGTGAAATTGCGTTGATTAACTTGCGATTAAGCAAAAATATAATCTTTTATCATCCCTAACTTAAGACTGCTTCCAGAAATGCGGATATAATCAAACTAGTTCCATTTGAACAACCTGAAATTTTCGAAATTAATAAGTGACTTCGCACGCAGATTGCAACCGATGTCTCCAGCTTCACGTTCAACGGGAGCTACATTGTCGTAACGACGGGGAAACCATAGATATAGATAAGGTTCCGCCGGGCAAAAAAAAAAGGCTTTCTATTGTAACTGTAAGAAGGTTGCGTGAGAGCAGAGCCGATTTCATAAAAAATAATAAGTTAAAAGTAATTAAGTTAAAAGTAATTGGAGTTGATTTTATAAAATAATAATAATAATAATAAGTTAAAAGTAATTGGGGTAAGTAAATGATGGTTCAATTAATAAAAAAAAGTTAAATAACTAAAATGATAAAATTCAATTTGTTATATTTTGATTTTGTTATTAACTTGTGATTGTAGATGTGTAGATTGAATGCATGTATGTAAACTATTCTAAATGTTGGTTTAATTAAATAATAATAAGTCAGAAGAGGTTGGTAAGTACAAACATCGGTAAGTTGGTTAAATTAATAATAAAAAGTTAAAGTAATAAAAATAATACAATTCAATTTGTTATATTTTGATTTTGTTATTAACTTATACCATGTCTTATCAATATGGTAAGCTCAAAAACCATAACTTATTTCAAAACCAAAATGTTTTATAACGATATGACAAGATTCTTAATGGATATTCACCCTCACTTTATAGTAACTTGTAGAAATTTGGCTTTGTTACAATACCATGGGCCAATACTTATCAATAACGCATGCCAAAAAAATAACTTATTTCACAATCAAACTATTTTATAACAATATGAAAATATTGTTAACCATAGATATTCATCCCCACTGTACCATGGATATTGTTAACTTGTAAATAGATTTCATTACAATACCATGGCTTAACAATACCACAAGCCCAAAAAACATAACTTATTTCACAATCAAAATATTTTATTCAATATGACAAGATTCATAATCATGGATATTCACCACCACTTTGTCATTGATATTATGAACTTGTGAATAGAATTTGCTACAATAGCATGGGCTAATACCATGGCTTATCAATACCACATTCTAAACAATCATAACCTATTTCACAATCAAAATATTTTATAACAATATAACAAGATTCTTAACCATCGATATTCACCCCCACTTTACCATGGATATTAGTGACATGTAAATAGGCTTTGTTACAAAACCATGGCTTATCAATAACACATGCCCAAAAACTAAATCTGATTTTACAATAAAAATTGTTCTATTTTAATTTAATTTTATATCATTTTTTATAGAATTTAGGCTTGTGTGATCCATATCATGTTTTTGAAACATGTTTATTTTTTAGTTATTTATTTAAATTGAAAGTATATATTTTGCCCCTAATTTTTTGTCTATACAAAATTAATCTTTTCTTTTTAGATGTTGGAGCGATCTGTCTCACTATTTAACTAATCTGATTCTTCATCTTGTGGTGACGATGAACCACACTGGTTGGTTTGAAACGTGTCAGAAAAATAATTTTGATGTGATAATCACCAAAAATATGTCTCAAAAACTTTTTTTAACTGAATCTATTAGGAAAAAGGTTATAATTAATTTTTAGATGTATATAAACCCTCTATCTTCATGACTACTAAAAATATTCCCATAGAAATTAAATTAAGGTTTGAATAAAACTAAAAATGATAATACCTTTATATTTAAAGATGTGAAATTTATATAATACAAATAGTATTATTAAGAACCAACATAGATCCATGTTACCTAAGGATCTAGGCATGACAACAAGAAAAGTGAAGGGAAGAGAGAGGGAGGGAGGGAGATAGTGAAAACGTTTGAGGGTGGAGAGAGAGAAAGAGAGAGAGAGAGTGATGGGGAGAGACGAGAGAGGGAGGTAGGAGATAGAGGAAAGAAGAGATAGGATGGGGTAGAAAGAGTGAGGAAAGAATGAAGACATAGGGAGATAAAGGTGGAAAGAGAGGGAGTAAGAAGGGAGAGATGGAGAGATAGAGAGGGAGAGAGGAGGGGAGGGATGATAGAGAAGATGTGGGGAGAGAAGAGCAAGAGAGAGAGAGGGAGGCACAAAGATGGAGGGGACAAAGAGAGAGAGAGAGAGAGAGAGAGAGAGAGAGAGAGAGAGAATGATGGGGGGGTAGAGATAAAGCGAGGTGGGAGAAAAAGGGAGAGAGAGAAGGAGAGAAAGGGAAGGAAGAAGAGAGACACAGAGGGAGAAAGGTGTTGGACACCTAATCCTCTAAGAGTTGGTGTGGAAGCTGAACAACAAAAAGGAGTCCAAGAGACCACTTGGAATATGAATCCAAAGGTCACACCATGTACTATAAATGTATATCAATTGTTAATAATAAGTGAACTCTCCCACTTATCTTTCGTATTTGTCTTTGCCATGTGTGTGTTTAACATGGTATCAAAGCAGGCGATCTCCTGCCCTGGTCAAGTGTGCGAAACCTATTTTTATGGCCTTTGTAAACCAATACTCTCCTCCTGATTATACCTTTTTGAGCATTTGTTACAATAAAAGTTGTTACCTCTATTAGCTCTGCCATTCCTCTACTGTGAGCAGACCCGCCCTTTCGACTGCAAAGACGAATATCGCGAGACCTATCCCTCTCTACCAATGCAACACTCTAACACTCTCTATCAATTTCATGCTTCCACTCATACCTGTTTCTGCAAACCAACGGAAGCTGTGCGCTCTTTCTCCATTCCTAGTTCAAACGTTACCTCAGCATTTTAGCTGTGCATTGATTCCAACTCCATACTCCTGGTGCATTTTCTGTGATTTTATTTGAATTCCTGAGAAATGAACTGAAGCAGTTCTTGTGAAATTCAATGAATCAAAACATTAAATCTTTGGTCATGTCACTAGAATATATTAATTGTTGATCATGATATTTGACTATGTTGGAATGGAGCTCTCGACGAGAAAGGGAGTGTCGTTGACTGGAAATGGAGTGTTGAGTTTTTGAAGAGAAGTATTGGATGTTGTTTCAAAGCTCTACATAGAATGGTTCGAATTATATCTGTGTTGGCAACAAATATCTCTCGATGCATTGGGTATATGTTTCATCTCTCTGCGTTGAATTTATGATGGATATGGATTAGAATTGATTTTGTGAGTATTTCTGGCTCAAAACCTGTATTAATGCTATGAAATGGTTGTTGTTGCATTAAATTTTATTGACTGCTACTGCGTTAAACTTTATTGAACGACCAAAACAAGCTGAATTTGCTTTGCATGGCCTAAAACCATGTGGAAAGTGTTTGCAAAAGTGGTATATTGGCATTATTCTCCAATGACATACACTAGCTTCCTAGTACTACATGCTTCACTTACAATACTCATCGAATATGTTGTGAATACAAAGGCATCAGCCCACGGAAGGTGCTCTATCTGTGGGTTTGGATCTTGGCCATCCCAAATATAGACCTTTCGATGACTAGCAAATTCTTTCCACATTATGTTACACACTTGAAGAGGCGTTCTTGTCTAGAAATAAATGCGTGCAGTCTCACATTTACCAAGAACCTTATATAGGGCATCTATTAGCTTCACAGCAAGGTCTGTGCCATATTTACAATGTCTTGTAGGTCCCCCTATATTCACAACAAGCAATGGCTTTGGAAGTTGTGCTAATTCATCATGCCACTGTGTAGCAACCATTCGTAATGTGGCAAAAACAGCTTGGTGCAAAGCTCCAAGTGTAAGCACCACTTTTCTATCTGGTGGTTCTCTAGGACTTATCCAATTCCATAGAAAACGAGGAACTTGTTGCCGTCCAATAGGAGTCAAAGCATGAAAATCATGGTGAAGGGTTACCACCAAGTCAAATCGATTGCGCTGACACCTCGGGTGTTGCATCTGTATTACAAATTTATTTTGGGGAGTAAGTCTTTTTATTGTACTCGCAATTGAAACTGTGTCCCGACTAGATGCAACAACCAACAATGGTCCCTCTTTCTCTGTAATTTCACGAGCCATTATTACTCTCTGAATTGAAACTTATGCTTAATTTCAACATCGAATATATTTTATGTTGATTGAGCTCACCATGTGTCTTGGTCGATATTTTTGCATTGAAGATGAGTTGAATTATATGGGTAAACTTTGAGCTATATGGTTGCACCAATGTTGTTGTCTTTATGGATAAAATAGACTTGAGAAATCAATAGTATTGTCTACATTAAAGGGATATTGCACACTAGTTGTTTGTTGCACATTTGTAGAGAATATTTTGCAGTGACATTGGTTCATAGTTGTAAACAAATTTTAAAGTGTAAATTTGACATTGGAGAAAATCACCCAAATTGGTGAAGTATTAGAGTTCTTGGAAACTCTCATACAATCTACTTCAAATGACACATTCCAAATTATCAAAGGCTCTCACTCATAAATTTAGACTTGTCTACAATATGCACAAGAACAAATTGATTTTTTACAGATTGAATCTCAACTACAACGGGAAGAATTACAACAGTGGTGTCATCATTCTCAACCAATTTTTGTTTAGAACATTGAGACAGATACCCATCAGCAACAAGTCAATATTGTTGAAGTTCATTCAGATTTAGTACCCAATGAAGCAGCAGTTGTACATGCAGATGCAGAAATTCAGTTTGCACTTCCCAAGCCCATCATCAGACCTTGGAAAGAGCTTGTCCATAATAATCACAAAATAGGTCTTGGATATGACAAGGAGGTTTCCTTTCATATTCCATATTATTCAAATCCCATATAGTTTCAGAATGTTAGATTACTTTACGATAGTTTACCTGGAGCTATTCCAGATTCTGCTCCTCTTCCACAACAACAACAACAGATTGGGAAATCCCAACACTATGACCAAGTTGGCCATCTGAAAAATCATTGTTTTGATCTTCATCCATGTAAGCACTATCATAAAACTAGTCATTCTCAAACAGATGCTTAAAAAACAAACCTCCTACAAGAACAAATATTCATCTTGGATGGATTGCTTCTTGGTAATGGGCATCAATAGCTAAGAAGATATTCCAGTCATATGTCAAAACTTGTTCTAGAGTATTGAACAATCTTGCGGTTGAGTTTTCTCCATCATCTCGCCTTGTATCTGACAGCGGGGGAAATGATGGTCATCTACAAACTTCAAAGCCACATCAAGCTAGCCTGAGCCACAACCTACCATACCAGATTCAGAGTTGTAACCAGAGACAAATATGCCCCTGAGCATGCCTTCAGTTTGTGACACCTCTTCAAAGAATTGGTGACACTTCCTCTAGCAAAAGACTTCAGCTTCTTGCCAGCTTTAGAAGAGTTCCAAGAATTTCATTAAGCATTCCAAAGATGTTTGTCATCCTTAAACCATCACAGGTTGAGACCTCCCTTTTCCGATTGAGGTTCTCCATTTTATGTGGGGTGATACCCCCCTTTCATGGTCGAAGGTTTCCCTCTTCAAAACATTAGGAGCACTTCCTCTAGCAGAAGCCTTGAGCTTCATGCCAGACTTGGAAGAGTTCTGGGAACTGAACTAAGCGTTCCAGTGTTGGTGGTCATCCTTAAACCATGCCCTTTATACCAACATTTCAGAGAGCACATTTAGCCTAGTGCTTCCATGCATTTTTGCATGTTTTGTATTATAACTATATTCTTGGACTCATACATAACCCTTCAAATTAAGGGGGGGAATGTTGGACACCTAATCCTCTAAGGGTTGGTGTCGAAGCTGAAAAACCAAAAGGAGTCCAAGAGACCACTTGGAATATGAATCCTAGGGTCACACCATTTACTATGTATATCATTTGTTAATAATAAGTGAACACTCTTTCTTATCTTTCCTATTTGTTTTTGCCATGTGTGTGTTTAACAAAAGGTAAAGAGAGAGAGGGAGTAACAAGGGACCGATTGAGAGAGAGTGAGAGATAGAGGAGGGTGGAAGGGAATAGTGAGAGGTAGAGAGGAAGACAGAGGGAGTGAGAGAGATAAATATGGAGATAGAGTGTATATGTTCTAGGCGTGAGATAGAGAGAGGGAATAAGAAAGAAACACACAGATACAAATATAGATATTTTAGAGTATTACATAACCAACCTAGATCCATATTAACTCGAATCTATCAAACACCGTGATGGATCAAATCTCTAGAGGTGCAAACCTTTCCTTAAATTTTCACTCAAATAGGAAGTTTGTGCCTCGAGAGATTGGATCCCTCTGGGCGTTTGATAGATCTGAGTTAAAATATATCTAGGTTGGTTCTAAATTAGGTGTACATGTGATATTTAAAAACAAGAAAATATCAGTAACAAAAAATATCATACCATCAACCATAAATAAAATATTTCAATGTCAGTATTAAATAACATAGTTTATATCTAGTTTTTATAGAGAAAAATAATGTAATTTTTTTTTCTCATTGTGATAGATAAAATGGTTATTCTTTTAAAATCTAACGAAACAACTTAGGGTTGGATTGTGATTTCTTATTGTTGAAAATGTTATTTTGAAAACATGAATAGATTCAACACCCTAAAAAATACTCAATATTAATAGTGGGTGGTTGTTATTATATTGTGGCATGACTCTAGAAATAGATTTGTTTGTTGATCTCTATTAGTTTAATATTGACCAACGCAACTTATAATGTTTAATTTTGAAAAATAAATATTTATTTTTCAATATTATTAAAAAAAAAAATTATTAGACCATAATTTGAAGTTTTATTGCATCCTTTACATAACATAATTTCATATAGATAACTCTCACACATATTTTATTCCATAATTTATGGATGTGGTTGTAATATTTATGCATTATTTTTAGATATTTGTGTAGTGATTTTTTATTCTTAAGTTTCCAAGAGATTAAACAACTTATTTCCCACCATAATTTTAGCAAGTCTTTGCATAAAAAATGGATAGGAATAAGATGTAAACAAATATATTTACCAGAAATTGCTTATCACCATTGCCAAGTATGGTAGACATGTTGTATGGTAGCACATATGAGCTACTTTGAGGGACAGTGAATTGAAGTCTTCACAATGAAGTAACTCAAAGGGAGTTGTTGGTGTCTAATGGTATGGGACAATTTAAATTTCGAACTCATGATATTAGTGAAGGTTTTAACCCTATACAGAAATTACTTGCATACAAATTCTAACAATAGAATGTAAACAATGGCGAGAGCGTTAACCACAAAACAAATATACACAGAGATTTTCCCCTCGGTCCCAAAACCAATACTACCAAATTGATTTTTCATTGTATTCTTTTCAATGTTAAAGCATATATATATATATATATATATATATATATATATATATATATATATATATACATATACACGTCAAAGAATTCATAAACCCCATTCCATTAACGATGTATTATAACATAACCATAGTTCCCTTGACCGGATCTACAAAATACCATGGGAGGAAAACCATTATTCCCAAAACCATATGGAAAACCCATACACAAAACCATAGGTAGGTCTGCCCACCTAATATACTTTCCAAAAAAAAAATCTCAGGGCACTATTGCTCCCCCTGTGACCCCCCACTATGCCTTGCATAATTAAAGGGGTGTTTTTGCCCCCCCTCTAACCCCCCACTTCGCATGTGAGGCTAGTTTTGAAAGAATTTAACACACACCCAACATTCTCCCACTTCTTGTTTTGATTCCATAATGGGGGTCATAGGAGATATTAGTAAATAGTTTAGCCTTACAATTCCCATTGATTCTCTACACCAAGAAAAAATCTCAGCGGTCATAGATTTCATCAATGCATCTACAACATTCTTCAAAGTGTCCACTTTTACCAGCAACACCTTTTTGTCCTCAATCATATCCCTCACAAAGTGATATTGAACATCAATGTGATTTGTCTTTCAATGATAAGCATGGTATTTGCTAAGAAAATTTCACTTTTGCTATCACATTCTATCCTTATAACTAGTTGTACTAACCCCATACTTGAACACAATCTCTCTAACCAAAATTATTCTCTGCTTACATGAGTGGATTACATGTATTACTCCTTTGTAGTTGAAATTGTCACTACAAACTCTCTCTTGCTCATCCAACTAACTACACCTCCAAATAGGTTAAACACATAGCCATTGGTATAACTTCTTCCATCCATATCTCTAGCCCATTCTGCATTAACAAAGCCATGACTGTCCAAAACTTTGTGCAATCCTTATCTTCCTTGGTAGCACAAACCATAATCACTAGTTCCACGTAAATACCTAAAAAACTTGCTTCATTGTTCTCCAATGCTCTTTCCCGAGTTTTGATATAAACTTGATCAATACTCCCACTACATGTGTAATGTCTGGTTTATTACAAAACATTGCATACATCAAGCTACCAACTGCACTTGTGTACGAGACACAACATATATCCTATTCCTCTTATTGTGTATTGGGACACAGTTCAACAAATAAATTTACACCTACATGAATAGGAACCTTCACCAATTTACTATCATTCATATTAAACCTCTACAGTATTGTCTCAACATACTTCATCTGGTTTAAGTGGAGCTTTCTCTTTGCCCTAACTTATTTAATTTCCATGCCCAAAATGTTATTTGCAACACCGAGATCCTTCATATCGAATTTGGAGGATAATTGAGTCTTCAAATCCTGGATAATTTCTTTGTCATTTCTAATCAACAACAATCATCCACATACAAGACCAGATAAATAACACACTCACCAAATAACTTAAAATACACATAATGACATTCTTTTCTTCTAGTGAAGCCAAGTCCCCATATAAATGTATCAAATTTCTAATACCACATCCTTTCTAGCAGTTCTTTCTTACCATTCACCACAAAGTCTTCAATCACTTCTTGTATATCTCTTCTTCCAGATCCTCATGAAGAAATGTTGTCTTCATATCCTTCTATTCTAACTAAAAATCAAAAGCAACAATAATAGATAAAAGTAATCTAATAGAAGCTCCCTTGGGAATAGGAGAAAAAATATCACCGAAATCAATTCCTGGCACCTAGGAATAACCTTTTGCTGGCAACCAAGCTTTGCATTGCTCTAGCTTCCCTTTCACATTCATCTTCTTCTTAAACACCCATTCTCTTCCAATGGATTTTTTTCCAACCGACAACTCCACTAGATCTCATGCCTCATTTTTGTTCAAAGATGCCATTCCATCAACCATGGCCTCTTTCCAGAGTTTTCCATCCTTTGAATCTACTACCTCCCTGATAGTTCTAAGATCATCATCAATAATAGATAAAGAAAAAATTGAACATAATGCAGATGGACTATACCTTTCTGGTTGCCTTCTTTCTTGAACAAATCTTCTCACAGTTGGAGTTTGCGACTCTTCATATTTTGATTCCACTTCTATTGTAGAGTCTGATTCTTCCTCCTTTAGCTCAAACTCTATCTTTTCAGGTTCCTTTAGTAGGACTTCATGTTTAATAGAATATTTCACTTCTCTAAACACCACATATCGGCTATATACAACCTTCCTTGTTTATGGGTTCCAAAGCTTATCACCTTTTAAACCATCCTTATACCCAATAAATATGCACCCTTCAGATTTACTATCCAAATTGGTTCTTTTCTCCTTTGGAACATGTACATATGCATCACAGCCAAATACCCTCAGATGTGAAAAAGAGGGTTTCTTACTAGTCCAAACCTCATGTGGATTCTTATCCTCCAATGGCGATGAAGCTAATTTATTGACCAAGTAATATGCATTCTCCACCACCTCTGCCCAGAATTCCTATCCTAACTTGACACCACTCAGAATGCTTCTTTCTTATTTCATAAACTTCCTGTTCATTCTTTCTACAACTCCATTTTGTTGAGATGTGTATGGAGTAGTCTTCTGTCAGGCTACATCACACTCCTTAGAGAACTCTTCAAATTCATTCTTGCAAAACTCTCCACCATTATCTATCTTCAACACTTTTATCCTCTTAACTGTATAGTTTTCCACGAGAGCCTTAAATTCTTTAAACCTGTCAAAGAATTCACATTTCTTTCTAAAAAAGTATATCCATGCATTCCTTGAGTAGTCATATATAAATGATACATAGTACATAGTAATTCCTAGTGATGGAACTAACACAGGTCCAAACACATCACTATGCACAAGCTCTAATCTCCCTTCTGCCCTCTTATCAGTAGAGGGGAAACTCAACCGATTCTGCTTCCCATATACACAATGTTCAGAGAAATAAATATCCATAGAGAAATCAGACATAACTTCTACCATACCATTACAATGTAGTACTCCAAGGCCCTTCTCTCAAATATGTCCAGGACTTTGATGCCATAGCATGATCTTTTCTCCATAAACCACTAGATTTTCTACTCCACTTTGAGGAACCATAGAACAATTTCACCCATTGATAATAGTGTTACCCGGAAGCTTGTAAAAATTTTCAATCTGAACTCCCCGAATTAATACTAGTTCTCCCCAAACCATCTTGCAAGTATCTCTCTCGAATACTATTTTTACACCTGCTTCGTCCATCTTGCTTACAAAAATCAGGTTTCGTGCCAACTTAGGAATATGCAGAACACTTAGAAGTTTTCTAATCCTTCCACCTTACAGCTTCTGCTTTAATTTTCTATGTTTGATGATTCTAGACTTCCTGTCATCCCTTAAGAAGACATCACCACCATCATATTTCTCATACTCGTAGAACCAGCCTCTATGGGGAGTGAAGTGAAAGGATGCACCTGAGTCAATCAACCATGCCTCGTGATCTACATGTGTACTTAAATAACAATCCAAGTACACATCCCCACCTTCATCTGAGGTGGTTCTCACCTCTCTAGAAAGAGATTTATCAAAGCCCTTTCCTTTTGAAGGACCTTTAGATCTACAATCCTTTTTGAAGTTCCCTTCCTTTCCACATTTCTAGCACACCTTTACAAGTTTTCCTGAAGATTTAGATATCCCCCTAGATTTATATCTGCCACTCGAGGACTTATTTTTGTTTATGTTCTGGGGCCGTCCTTTTAGGGACAAGACATCTCCATTATGTCCCTCCATGTCTTTCTATCTCATATCCTTCGACAACAAGGATGAGAATATTTCATCGCAATTCAAGGTAGTTGTATTTCTACCTATTGCAACAACCAAACTATCCCAAGAATCTAGTAGAGAATACATCAAAATGATACACCTTTTTTTCCAAAGAAAAAATTTGAACTTTTTATTAAAATAAAAAGTTACATAGTATATGCACTAAGCATTCAATTTGGCTGTGTCAAAGTAGATCATACAGCCCGCAATATACATCCCTGCCTAAAAGCAGAAAAAGAAAGAGCTGCTCCTATTTTCTGGAGTGCAGCTCAAAAAAGAAACCCAACTGGCCTAAGACTTCCTACCCTTCTTGTTCTCCACATTTTGCCAACCATCCATGTTGGGAGTGGAGTCAATAACGGCAAGCTAGTTTTCCATTGTACTCATTGGTTGCTCCTTATCTGAATCCGATCCTTCAGGACTGTGACTTCGTTTATTACCACTTATTTCCGGCTGGAGCTCTTGTTCCTTTTCCTCATTAATCTCCTTATCCTTATTGTCCTGATCTTTATCCTTTGTTGTATTTCGTTCTTCTTTCTTTGTTGTAGTTGCCTTCTTATATGCAGCGTCTATGTTCTGCCAGCCTTTTGGCTTCCTTTGTTGTTGCTTTCTCTTATTGACGCTTGGACATGCATTGTACAGATGACCTGTTTGTTGACATCCCCGACATCTGAAAGCTGTATTCTCATAGTCCAAAGGTTGTTTCCATTGTGTATTATTGAAATTCAGGATGATGCTCTTAGGTAGTCCTCGGCTGAGGTCTACCTAGACACATATTCTAGCAAAAGTAAATATTCCTTTTATATGTCTCTCTCCGTCTATCTTTAACATTCTCCCCAAGGTATTTCCAATTGCTATTAGAACTTTTGAATGCCAAAACTGTAAAGGAAGATTATGCATCCTAACCCATACTGGCATCCCCAATACCACCATGGTGTTGGCATCAAAATCAGGAAACCAAGCGGTAATAAAAAGTCCAGCACTGCCCCAGAACCATGGCCCTTGGTTGAGAACTGTTTCCTTTTCTTCTTCTTTGTCAAAACATACTATAAAAAACCCCTTAGGGTATAGGTATATTTGGCAACTTTTTGTCCAAACAGAGTGGATCCATTGATATAATGCATCAGTTCTAGGCCAAAAGCCATTAAATCTACAAATAACTGCATTTTTTTTGTAGATCTGAATATATATTATTTACCTCTGGTATTTCGGTTGGAGATAGATGGGCTCTCCCACGTTTGATCTACAATGTACTGCCCCAGAGGTTTAGTGACAGCTGTGGGGTTTTTCCCTTTGCCCTTCACTGCTTCCTTAAAAGACCCTTTGCTTTGCGAGCTAGTTCCAGCGTTTTCGGCTCCTCCTCGTAATCTCATATTGAGAATGATTGTAGAGCCTTGCTTGATGTTGTATTCTTGCATGGTTCTGCATTCCTGAAGCGATATGCCCTCTTTTAAAAGGTGTTGTTCCTCAGCCGGTTAGCCAGTCTGATTGGCGATATTGTTCTTCAGACCTGAAACCCTGTCATTGTCATAAGTCCAAATCACAATTGTGTTTCTTTTTGGCATCTTTACAAATATTTGGAAACCGGACCTGGCAATCTAGGGTGGCTCGATTCTTGTCAGATCTGAGCCATCCAACTTCGTATCTAAGAGGGTTGTCCAGGGCATAAATGTCTTCTCCGTCGAGATGTTAGCCACCCACATCTGCTCGGATGTGAATAGGCGAGCCTCAGTCCACACGGAACCTGCTCCCAATCTCCTGCCCCATACATGAGCGTCAACCAAACCTGTAAAAGAATGCCATAGAGCGGCGATTCGGGCATCCCTTAGCAGACCAAAAGGGGGCAGAGGAAACGTTAGCCTCATCTCTTTCAGAATGGCACAGGCATTGTTGCCTAGCCAGGTCGAAACACCCGCGCATGATAATGCAGATACCCAAAGCAGGTTAGGGATAGGTTGATTTGAAGCGAATCGCTCAGGGCTTTGAGGAATGGAGCCCAGATCCGCCGTGAGAAAACCAACCTGAGCCAGAAAGGGAGAAAATTCCTCCTGCCCCTGAATACTTTGATTCGATCCATGAGGATCCTTTCCAGCAAAGGAACCGGGCAAAAACCAAAAAGATGAATCATGTTCTGAAATCCCATCAGCCAGGTGCCAAGCAGATCTAGAACATTGCTAATCTCTGGGGGCAGCGACGACATAGAACGATCCTTCTAAAACCCTAGATACTTGAGAACCCACCATTCTTGATCATCAAAATGATACACTTATCTTCATCTAAAATTTTAATATCAATAGATAACAATTTACATACCATATTATTAAAGGCGTTTAGATGCTTTTTCAATGAATATTCATCCTTCATCCTCAAGTTTTACATTTTTTCCGTAGGAACAATTTTTTCACCAGAGACTTAGATTGGTACAATGTCCTTAACTTGTCCCATAAAGCCTTCATCGTACCTTCCCCCGATACATTAAATAATATTGAATTTGAGTTACACTACCATATTATTCTCTTTGCCTTCTGTTCCAATTTTCCTCAGTCTTCATTTGACATTGTCGATGATTTAGTACCTAGATCTACCACGATCCACTGATCTTTATCCACCAGCAGATCCTCCATCTTGAGTTTCCACAACTCAAAAATATGACCATTAAATTTCTTGGTCTTTATCTTTCCATTGATCCCCATATCCTTTCACCGCAAGAATTGATTCTGTAGATCTTCCATGGGCTCGGGCAAAACCCCTTAGCAACAAAGATGACCCTTTGAAGTTGAAACAACTCTAATACCAGATTTAGATTTTACCCTTGTAAAAAATTACATGTATATGTCGTAGAAACCAGTGAGGTATATGAATGGTATCTCTAATAGTCGCAGCTTTGTGGGCCTCTCATAATCAAGCCTGATGTATCTAGATGATGTTGTACCTCTGAGATAATAATGGTCAACTATTATGGCAGAGCATCTAAGATGATTGTTTTGGGGTTTTATTTTAATTTGGGAGACCAATGGATGAAATAGATATAGAACTAATGTGCCTAATCTCTTGAATAATATCAATATCTCAGCAGAGGGCTCCTATAAATATTTACACAGTGAAATAGCTTTTATGATGATGAGCATAAACATAAAAGTAATATGATTGCCATAGTTTTCAAATTGAAAGCTAGATAATCATAAGTATGAAAACCTTTAAACTATGTTTACAGGTTTGAGAAAATACACGAGATTACAAAGGATGTTAATGATTTATTAATTTTGAGAGAATTAATTAAAAAAACACTCTATTAATTCATTCTCTTTATAGATTATCACTTCAGAAATCTTACAGGAATAAATTGAAATTCAATTACTCCTATCTAGTTATCTCTACAAGACACAAGTATATGAAGAAAAACATAATGAATGACACTGGAAACACTTACAGAAAACACAAACTGTGCAAAATAGAATTTAGAATCCTTTGCTTCGTATTAATGATCTAGAAAGATTAATTGCCACAGATGTGTAGAAATGCTTCTTCAAGTGTGCAACCCTTAATAACTCGTGAAGAGAGTTATTTATACAATAGTAGGATGAAAAATATCATAAACTACTTTTACAAAAATAGATTATTTACACAATCAAAAATAAAAATGTCTAATGATCTGGCACTGCTTTGGTGATGCGTTGTTTGATGACTATCACTAAAAAAGTTGAAAAGTGGTCAAAGCTAGATGACTGTTCCCTTAAAAACTGAACGTTGTTCAATAATCCTTAATCAAGTAAATCTATTAATTCTTACCCATGTTTCTTATCTGGGATAGAAATATTTGTTATCCTCTTGTAGATTTCATCCATTTCGGTTTATTTAGCAAAAGTGGATTTACCAAAAATATTTGCTTAATTTCATCCAGGATGAAGAAAAATCCCTGAGTGTTTTTACTATGAGAGCTGGTGTTGCTGATCCTTTGATATTAGCTACTGAAGATGCATGGGTGCTCACCTCTGTTAGATTTTTGACATAATCCTCAATTGGCATCAATTTGTCATTAATAACCATCATAGAAGGTAAATCTTTGCTCATCAAAGGTTCAATTTTGTTGAAGAATCTTTGAACCATGTTGTTAACATTGTTGCACTTTTCTTGTAGCTGAATGTTGAGATTTCTTAGTGATAATCTTCTTTACTTCTAATATTGTTGTAGTTTTGTCACTTATCCTTAAATCCTTAAGTGCATAGTCATGCTTGGAATTCAGAAATTCGGTTATATCAAAGGCATTCTCTGGCATATCCTCCAACTGCCTAGTTATGGATTCCACTGCTTCCTGAGCTTTCTCCAAGAGATCTTTTTGATTGAATATTATCTTAATGGAGGGCCAAATCTCCTTGATTTCCTCTGTGATTTCTTCCCACATAATTTCTTTCGCTAAACCCTACTTGTTTCCTATGAAAGAATCTATGCGTTCTTTCTTCAACATTTCCACTTGGCCTTTGAGTTTGTTTGTTTTAGTTGTGTGTGAGTTGTCTAAGATAGACTTCATAAGATGTTACTGTTTGAGTTCATCCTTTAGTTTATTGATTTCTCCTGTCTGGATAGGCAGGTTCTGAACAACTTCAGTAAGTTGTTCAACTCCTTCTGTTGTACCTGTTGCCATTGTAGTGGTTCTAGAAGAAACTATAGTGATGGGAACTGCTGCAAGAGAGAGTACATCCACTGAAGTTTGAATGTTCTTGATAACTTCCTCCTTCTCCTTAACCAATTTGTCCATCTCCTCCTCCATTTGTTTTATTCGCAAATTTTGTTTTGTGATGAGGTTCATCATCACTAACTTTTGGGTCTCTATCTCCTCGATTTCTTTGGCCATTGGATCCTCAGATGATGGTAGTTTCAACTGTTTCTTTAGTGTTGTAACCTCAGTGTTATTTTTCTTAATGAGCTCCTCTGCAGCATTTATGTTTGAGGGATCATATCCCATCCTGAGCACTAAATTTTCCAAAGGCTGAATCTTGGAATCTTTTGCTAATGAGGAGACCTTCTCCAGCTTTAATTGTGATTGAATGTTGGCCAATGTAACTTTCTTCTTTGACAAACTCATAGAAGTGTTTGTCAAGGTTGAAGAAATCATCTGTCTAGTTTGTTTGTGCATCTCAATTTGATCAATTGGATGCACATCATTAACATTAAACTCAAAAGAAGTGTGTTTCTAGTATTGTGCTACAGTCCTGGGCTGAGGAACTTGGGCCTGCAAGAAAACCATTTTCATCTTCCCCTTCTCAGAGACAAAGACTGAAAGAAGCCTTGGTTGAGAGCTGGAAGAATGCTTCCAGAACTGGGTGTAAGTATTCAACTTCAATTCTTCATTCTTTCTTTTGATTTCACTAAAGACATGTAATATGTCTTCTTCTGTATTATCTAGAATGAATCCAGTAGTTTGAACTATCTGTTGTTCATGAAAAGTAGGTGATTGAGTTGGAGATTGTATAGACTGTTCACCAGACTGTGAATCAAAATTCATAGAGACTCTTCATTTCTTTTTCCTGTGAAAAACCTTAAAGCCTCGACTTGTTGTCTCTGTTGCAGGTGAAGATTGTTCTTCTCTCCCTCTCTCAGCTGTCTTTCCCTGTGAAATTGGAGTTTTCACATTAGATGTAGAGACTACATTCTCCTCAGCCTCGTGGAGGGTATTCTCTCTCCATTTCAACTAATTTTTGATCTGTTCTATCTCAACCCTAACTCTATGACGATATGCTGTGAACTTATTTTCCACCCTGAGTTTGGAGATGACTCCCAATGTGTCATATGACTAAGAGAAATTAAGAGAAAATTTCATTTCCTTTAGCAGCTTATCAACTTCCTCCCCTGCTGCCCTGGTGTTACAAATGAAGGGACCAACTTGAGCTTTGAGCTTAAATTGCGATTTCTTTTTGGAAACTACAAATATACTTCATCTGCATTCAATCTTTGCCTCAAGTAGTCTAGTGAAATGATTCTAAAAGGGAGTTACTTTTGCAGTTTGTAGGATGGAAGCTCACAACCAAAAACCCCAATTTATGCGTAGTTCTGATAGCAATACCAATCTCCTATTGCAGCATGATCTATGAACTAAAGTTCTTTGACAATCTCTTCACAAATCCTTCGTAATGGAGTGCTACTCATAAGGCTGAGGGCTGGATGAATAAACAATTCTATGAGCTACTTATATGTGAATTCTTATTTCTCCTTCATCCCCATTGAAGTCCAAAAAATCACTCACTGTGGCAATCCTTCTTCGTCAAGTTTCTACAAAGAAAATGGAAAATTATCTCTCTGAAAATATATAAAAGGATACACAAGTACTGAAGCATATTTGAATACTTCTTCAATGTTAAATTTGAAACACTGCTCATGTATGGTTTCAGCTATGAAATGACTGAAATCATAAATAACAGTAGGGTTAGAATAAGAAGAGAATATGGATAAGAAACCAAGGATGGATTCATTGGCAGACTGAATAGAGTGATAACCAAGCAAATAGGATAGGATAGTAGTAATATGCCTGGTTCTATCAGGAAACATAGATGAATCATAAGGGGTATTTCTCTTTGGTAGAAGACTACCAATTAGTAAAAATAGTTCCAAGGTCTGGGACCTCTTGGTAAATTCCAATTTGTTATAAGCTTCTATCAGGTTTTCATGAGGAAAAAGATGAGTTGGTGTAGTGGCAACAACCTGCAACATTTTATCAATTGAATCAACATTAATAAGACAGAGGATTTCTCCAATAGATGAGATAATGTCTCTCTGGCTGGGATCATAGGATTCATGGCATTTTCTCACGAACTCTAGAGCTTTGTGTATTTGTGGAAAAATATAGTGAAGTAATTGGGATTCTCAAAGCCCAATTTCATCACTTTGGTCAATTAGCTGTTCTTCCCACCAACAATAAATTTCAAATAAATCAAATTGAGAAGAAGTATCAATGATTTTGCAATCCTTGTCAACTAATGGAGTATGGTGGAAATCAATATGTGGTTGAATTAGAGTAATTGAAACTTCTGCAATTGCTTTTCTCTTGGGAGGCATTTTGTCAAACGAAACTGTGGACTGTAAATGACAAAATGGTAAAAGGAGTTACTAGAGTGGAGACAAGTAACTGACAAGTGGACCTAGAGGATGTGCTTGCAAGGAGGATAAGTGGCTACTAGAATGTCTGAAAGTGGTTGAGCTATTGAGCAGGTGGGCTTGAAAAATAATCTCATTCGCAGAAGTTAATTATGTAACCTTTGAAATGTATGACATAGTGTTTATAAAAACAAAAATGGAGTGGGAAGGTGGCGTTGAATGTTTGAAAGTTCATTAATTATCCAACGGGTTAATTAACAGACATTTGGTTATAAATGCGCTGGAGGGGAAATGAATGGGCAACAGATAGGCAACAAATGATTGGATGGGAAATATGAAGTGAACGTAACCTGGGGTGGCGATGATAGCTATGAAGAATATCGCATTTGGGGGTAAGACAGAGTGGTTTGTGGTTTTGGGATTTTTAGTCTTGAAAGACTAAAAGGTACCTTTGTGGTTTATATAGGTGGTATTGAAGACTGCCCATTTCGGTTCCCCCCTTTCCCCGCCGGTAAACTTTGGATGGCGAATGAGGGCTGAAAGGGAGTGTGGGTTGTATGATTGCAAGGGATTGTGCGGGATGAGAGGTGAGGTGGAGGGAGTTTAACATGTGGGTGGAGAATGAATGGTGGGGTCGCGATATTATAGGCGGACATGGCGGCTGTGGGTCTGGATGTTTTAATGAATGAAGTGATAGCATATGAATGAAATAACATAAATTCCAAACTTTGGTTATTTGAAAAATGACGCAAGAGGTCAATTGAACAGCAACTGAACAACAATTGAATAGAAACTGAACAATAATTGACTCTACGTTGTTCATCTCCTCTATCTAGATCTAACAGTTAGTAGTGACATCGCAAATCGCACTTTCTTCCACCTAAGGTTCATTCACTCATGAGCTATGCAATGCGATATTGATCCCACGATAAAAAATTATCAGTCATCCAACAACTGACAACAGTATCACACAGGGAACTTGCGCGACGCGTAGTTGCCTTCAATGTTTCGATCCTTAGGAAATAACCATTTTAGCATCTCAAACTTTCACATTTCTACCTATCCTTCTATTCCTAATATTTTTACGTATCCTTCGAGAGTGCATTTGAACTAGCAACCCAATATGTTGAGCCAATTTATTTTCTACCTATGAGAATTAATTTAAAACAAATCCAATTATGATGCAACTATATAATTGGATAAAATAATCTAGTTTGGCATTTAGAGAAACTGCACACAACTATTATTTTTGAAACTGAATTTAGAACAAAGTAGTGGAATTTAGATTTGTAACACTTTTAGAGTTGATTTCTTTTTCTTTTCTGTCTAACCTAACATTTTATTTCGCCTTCATTTTTTAAGGCATCTACCTTAACATTTTCTTTGATATAGATATATTTATCAAAATATTTTCCTAACATATTTTATTCAGTATTCTTTTTGTCGATAATCCTATTTTAACATTTTGTAAATAAATTTTCATTTTTTGTTTAATTTATTTTAACTTATCAAAACTAAGAAATGCTATAACATATGACAAGATTTCAATGCCAGTCTCTAAAATACATTGAACTTTGGGTATTGTCTCATGCCACTCCATTGGATGGAATACACATATATGTACACTTAGACATACATGATTCCGAATCAAGTGAGGAATTTGTTCACAAGATGTTAAACTCAAGCACAAGGATGGGGCAAAGTTGACGTTGTAATCAAGAGGGGAGAATGTCGACTAGCCATCATAATTAAGAGCCCCAAAACTGACTTACCTCATGAAGACTAACGACTACGTGTCCTCGAGTTAATGGTATTTGTAAGTGCGTAATATGGCCTCGTGGTCGTTCTGTAGACCTAAGTTATTGATAGCGTTGAGTGGTCAATGCCTGAAAGGCAGTTCGCATGGGAATCTCCGATATATCATCACATGTTATTTGAGGTATCACATGCCATGTAAGGGAATAATACAAGGAAATTGGAAACTTTGCATTCTTTCATGATTCTATAGAGGTATTACATATTTAATTAAGTCAAAGCGATGAAAACTAACTTTCACATCGATGATGATCCATCCCAATAAAACACATCCCCTCCACATTCTTTACAAGTGAAATTGCGTTGATTAACTTGCAATTGAGCAAAAACATATCTTTTATCAGCCCTAACTTTCTTTATACCTGAAAAAAAATGCGTATAAAAAATGTGTATATAATCAAACCGGTTCCATTTGAGCAACTTAAAATTTTCGAAATTAATAAGTTATTTTGCATGCAGATTGCAACCGAAGTCTCCAACTTCACGCGCAAGGGAGCTACATTGTCGTAACGACTGGGAAAAAGGGTTTTCTATTATTTGTAAATGCTGGGAAAAAGGGTTTTCTATTATTTGTAAATGCTGAGGGTGTGTTACAGCAGAGCCCACTTTTTCGAGCTCACCAATCCCATTACGGTTTTGGATCTGCATCCACCCTTCCACATGTACTCTATGCCAACGCTTTTCACTAAATGATCCTGTCATCTTTAAACCAAGATAGCGACTTCTCCTTACCTTTCTTGGGCGTGGCCAGTTTGCACTTTTCTCACTCGTTCTTTGTTACTCTCTCAAGGAGTTTTAAGCAAACTCCTACTACTTCTCTCCACTGCTCTGAAGGAGTCTAATGCACGCTGCACCGTAATACCATGTTAATGATTGAAAGGGTGGAGCTAATTTCCCTTTTCAATACTCTCAAACAATTAAACAGTTTACACGGGGGATAGTAATTAATAATTCAACCAAAATTCCATTATAAACTATAACTCAGTTGAACTGGACTAAACTAAAACTGTCTATGAACTTAATTGAATTATAATAATTAATAATTCAACCAAAACTCAATTATAAACTATAATTCAATTGACTTGGACTAACTGTCTATGAACTTCACACCTAGTTGGTAAACTAGGGATAGTGAAATTAATCGTCTCAACATTAAAGTAAAATAAATGTTAAAGTATAAAAGATTGGTAATTCTTCCATTTGTCAACAATAAGCATAATAAATATTCAACAAAAAAGAGTTAAAGGTGATCAGAATGAATTTAAACATTTAATAGAAAGTTAAATTAATAAAATTAATAGAATTCAATTTGTTATATTTTGATTTTATTATTACAATATCATGACCAAAACTATGGCTTATCAATACGGCATGCCCAAAAACCATAACTTGCTTCACAACCAAAATATTTTATACCAATATGACAAGATTCTTAACCACGAATATTCACCCCCACTTTAAAGTGCATATTATTAACTTCTAAAAATTAGACTTTGTTACAATACCATGGGCCAATACCATGGCTTATTAATACCACATGCTTAAAAAAACATTACTTATCTCACAATCAAAATATTTTATAACAATATGAAAATATTCTTAACCATGGATATCCATCCCCACTTTTCCATGGATGGTATTAATTTGCAAATAGACTTTCTTACAATACCATAGGCTAATACCATGGCTTATCAACACAAGAACCCCAAAAAATGTAACTTATTTCACAATCAAGCTATTTTATAACAATATATGAAGATTCTTAATCATAGATATTCACACCCAATTTATAATTGATATTATTAACTTGTGAATAGGCTTTGTTACAATAGCATGGCCCAATACCATGGCTTATCAATACCACATGCCAAAAAATCATAACCTATTTCACAATCAAAATTTTTTATAGCAATATGACAAGATTCTTAACCATCAAATATTCACCCCACTTTACCATGGATATTATTAACTTGTAAATAGCTTTTGTTATAATACCAGGAGGGAATAGCATGGATATCAATGCTACATGCACAAAAACCATAACTTGTTTCACAATAAAAATATTTTATTTATTTTAATTTTATAATATTTTCTAATTGAAGCTCATAGGAAAAATATTATAATTAGTTTTGAAATATATCTAAACCCTCTATAGTCATGAGTACTAAAACTATTCCCATAGAAATTAAATTAACGTTTTAATAAAATTTTAAATGAGAATATTTTTATATTTAAAGATGTGAAATTTATATAATATTAGTAGTATTAATGAGAACCAATAGAAATTCATCATAAGTAAGGATCCAAGCAATGCCATCAAGAAAAGATAAGGGAAGAGAGGGGGAGGGGAAGAGAAGGAGAGAGATTGTTGGGGCCTTGAGTTGGTCAGGCGTCTGTGACGACCACTCATGGATGAGACACTCAAAAAACCGAAGACATTGATTAAAGGTGTGTGTCGTCAACGAGTTCAGTTAAAGCCGACTCATGTTCGGTTAAAGGCATGACGATGAAAACTTCGGTTAAAAGCGACTCTTGTTCAGTTAAAGGTGCACGATGGGAAAGTTTGGTTAAAGGTGACTCGATGGAGAGTGTGACGGGAATTGGGTGACCGAGCAGTACAACAGGTGTTGGGCAACGAGGCGGTGTGATGAGGGGATGCGTGCAGACGAGCTAGGGTGCCCACCTCACCAAATGAAGGTTCGGCCCATGACTTAGTGAAATATAAAGGGGTAGAGCTGTGGGCAAGTCGGTTGAGTGTGCCTATGGGTAGACCACCACATGGAGGTAATCAATGGACGTGACCTTTGGAACATGATGAGATTTGTGATGGATGAGTCATGCTTAGGCAAATGGAGAACTAGCTAAGTGTTCAGCATGACTCATGGACAGATTGAAGGCCAAGCACACTAGAGTATAGTGGATACAATATACATGATACATCAATAGACTTCTTCATGGCTGAGACCAAGAGGCAGTCTTGGGCAAACCTTCAGTGGGGGGACAATGACGATGGAAGGTACTTATGATGTATATGAGGGTATACTGATTGAGGGCACTACCTTGAATGAGAGCAAGGATGTGACGGCATGAGGTGTATTAGGTCCGCTAGAGCGGATAGATTGGGCAGCTGAAGTCATGGGCATCGAGTTAGAAAGATGGGTGCATGGCAGACATTGTGCAGGGACATTAAGTGAGCTCACTTATGGAGATGTCACTTATCGGCATAAAGGAGAAGTACCAAGGCAAGGATATTGGACAAGATGGACTTCCGAAGTGCAACATGAGGACATTTTGTAGATGGAATGATGGGGATGTTGTGCACATTTGGACAGGAAGGCCATGGGTGTTTTGAGGACATGGGAAGCCTATGAGAGTATTCATATGACAAAGAGGGAAGAGGAAGCTTGTGATTGCACTTAGGAATGAGGCAAGTATGCTCGCCAAATTATTTGATGGAGATGGTTTATGGGAGGACATGCTGACTTGAGAGAGTTACAATTGATCAAGACTTCATATTATGGTGGTCTTGGATTATTTGGTTCATTGAGGAGTTGAGGTTAGATGTTGTACTTGAATTTGATCTGTTATGGGATGCATACCTTGGGATATAGTATGGGTTGTGTTTGTGATGAGTGGCTTGATGGATACGATAGAGATGAGACACCTTGGAGTTGGAGGGAGTGGAAACGATAAAGGTGCCTTGGTGGGAGCACTTAGGGATGGGTGGAGTTGTTTGGACTTAGCCATTTTTTATGAGCATGGAGGCTATTTGTCTATGATCATGGGGAACACATGGATGAGATGATGTGGTAGGTGTAAACTTTCCACTTTGACAACATTGATGTGTAGAATATCGCAAATGAAATGGATTTTCTTCAAGGAATTGAGCATGACACATTGAGCATTGGATAGATTGGAGAGTTATTGATCGAGTTGAGGATGTGACATAATGTTGGAAAAGAGACCAATGAAGGAATGAGGAGGTTCATTCTCATGGGTTGAGTGCGAAATTTGGACTGATCACCCAACTAGTTCAAGACATGCGGGGCGACTGTGTATTAAGATTTGCTTGAGTTAATTTCGAGTATCATAGTAGCATTTCAAATAATCATGATGATACATGGTGGATTAGCATGTTATGAGTTGCAGTCATAGCATGTAGCTGAGTTGACAGGACAACCTTCCACATGATGGTGCGATATACAAGATTGCGACGAGTGTGGTTGATGACCATGGACTGAGGAGTCTTACCCATATATAAAGTCATGAGCCTTGGTGGAGGTTCATGAGATGGAGAGAAGGGATTCAATGCAACATGAGAAGTTGATGTTGGCGCTGATGACACTTTGCAACATTTGGGTGTTGGCGATAGAGTTTGTCGAGATGTCAGGGACTCGAGTTGGTCGAGTGACCGTGATGACCACTGACAAACAAGAGAGTCAAAAAACTGAAGAATACAGTTAAAGGTGTGTGCGGTCGATGAATTCTCTTATGTTGATTTTTTTGTAGCTTGGGAGGTACTCCAAGCCCTAGTGTTCAAGGGTTGGAGGTCAAAGTGCCACAAGTAGGCTTGTGGGCTTAGAACCCAAGCTTGGGGTTTTGCATGCATAGATTTCAGGCTGAAACCATGATGAGTTTTCAACATGTGATGGATGAGGATGATAGCTCTTGACGAGGTGATTCTAATGCAATGAGAATCATCTGATTTTGAGATGTTGTTGAAGAGCTATGAATTTTGAAGTTATATAATGGAGTTTAGATTATGAGATTATGGATCCCTTTCCATGTGCATAAATAGAGAGGTGAGATGAGTCATTTGATCCAGCCATTGTGCAACACACATAGCTAACAAGAGCTCTTTGGAGGAGAGGTATAACTCTATCTTAGCCGCAACAAGAAGAGGATTGACCAACGTGGTCAAGGAGTTATGTTTCAGGGGTCATCTTAGAGGACCACTTTTCTGGAAGGGAGGCTGAGCTACCTCGTTACAGGGCTGAGGCAGAAGAAGGTTTTTCTAGCGCTATTTTAGGTTAACGAAGTGTCGTAGGAGGCTACCGAGAATGGTTGGAAGGTTTAGCTTGTTGTAGATGCCTGTGGCTTTTTCTGAGGGTTAAACAAAGGTAAGATGAGGCCATTTTGGAGGGTTGTTAGGGAGCCAAAACAAATTGAGGTAGGCCATAGACCTAGCCTCTCCAAAATAGGGCAACGTGGTGGAGTTCAGGGTTGTCACTTGCCAGGAAAAACAACCCACGAGGATGCCACCTCACCTTTCCTAGGTCGCAACGAAAGGTAGGTTGTTAGATTGGTTTTTCAAGGGTTGTTACAACTTGCAATCACCATAACCAGTGACATCAATACAACAATATTACAACACCATTTAGATGTGTGTTAGATCATAATTTGAGGATCAGTCTTGGATCGTTTATAGGGCAGCCTATGGAGGTCAAAGAGGAGAGGCAAGCCTCATGGCTAGATTCCCTAAACCAGTGAAAATTTCCATAGTGATTGGGAAGCAACATTGATCAGTTTTATGGGTTGTTGTAGGAGACCTTAGGAGCTGTTTAGAGGAGTCAACGTGGATTCTTGGGAAGTCAACCAAGTAGCCAAGGTAACTACATGCACATTAGATGAGAGGAAAGGAAACAATAACAAGGAGAGTTCTAGTTCATCCATTGGTTAATGCGTTGATGGTGTCCTAGGTGAGGACATATTGATCTCCCCATATTTGTGCAATAGCTCATCCATTGCAGAAGAAAAGGGTGGATTGGTGGAGTTTATGGGCAACCATGTGTAAGGGTCTCTCGAGTGTGGGGATGCCCTAACTAGGTGCAGATGCTACAACATTGACTTGGTATCTCATGGACTATTAGAGGGCAACGTGAGAAAAGACCAAGTGTGGATGAGATTGGGCACTTATTGTTTGTTGGAGGATAGCGTGATAGTGTCCAAGTTGGAGCCCTGTGAGAAAAACTTTGTGGACAAAGCTAGGTGGGAGAGAGGTAGTTGTTGAGATGAAGGGTTGATGAACGAGAGAAATAAGGTTCTAGAGCCTGTGACTTGTGTGCGGAGAAATAAGGTAGTCCTCCTAGCTTATGTTCATTGTGGGAGATAGACATCTTGCAATCATAGGTGGCAACCCTTTATGCTCTATTTTTGGTCTTCATTGGAGCAGCGTGGGAAGACCATAGTGGGTTGAAGTCCCTGAGTAGGTCAAAAGCAGTAGCGGGAAGTTGAGATTTTTTCACAAGTGGAGTTGTGAGCAACTTGACAGGAGTCTCGATGTGTTGTGGCCTTGATGGAGGAAGGGACAAATAGAGAGAAGATTTGATAGCCGAGATTCAATGGTGAAATGGACTCGGAGCATTGATAGAGGTAGAAGCTAGGAATCAGAAGACGCACGATGGCTAGGTATATGGTGCGATCGAGAGGAGCTAAGAGAGCGCACTACAACCAGATGGTCAAAGTATCTTTTCGAGGGCAGATTGATTGTTGATGGACTAACACTAGGGCCTAGTTTTGTATCTAGTACTAGTATATGTATGAGGGCCATTATCCCTGGTATGGGAGCCCTAGACTGTTGTATTATATGTTTTCAATATAACTAAGTTGGGTTCAAAAATGTAAGAAGTTCTATATATTATGTGCATGTGTGACTTATTGTCGTTTATGTTCTGTTGTGAAAAGTAGTATCGTTGAGATACATGGTTTGGTATCGTCAGATATTTAAGATTATTTGTTAGACCCAAGATCATGGAAATTCAACATGGTATCATAGCATATATGTGCTACTTTGAGGGACAGTGAATCAAAGTGTGCAAAATGAAGCAACTCAGAGGGATTTGTGGGTGTCTAAAGGTATGGAATAACCTAAATCCCTAACTCATTATAAGAGCGGAGGTCTTAACCCTATATAGAAATTACATGCATACAAATTCTAAAAACAGAAAATAAACAATGGTGAGAGCATAAAACATAAAACACATATACACAAAGATTTTCCACTGGCTCCAAAACCAACGACTATCAAATTGATTTTTCATTATGTTCCTAACAATGTTACATCACATATATACAGATGCCGAAGCATTCATAAACCCCATTCCGTTAACCATGTATCAGAACATAACCATAGTTCCCTTGACCGGATCTACAAAATGCCAAGGATAGAAAACCATCATGCCCAAACCATGTGCAAAACCCATGAAAAAAACCATAGGTAGGTTTGCCCACCTAATATACTCTCCAAAAAATAAATTCCCGGGGCGCTATCGCCCCCCTCTATGACCCCCCAACTACACCCTACATAATGAAGGGGGTGTTGTCGTCCCCTCTCTAACCCGCTTCTTTGCACATGAGGCTAGTCATGGAAAGAATATAACACACACCCTACATTCTCCCACTTCTTGTTTTCTTTTCACAAAGGGGGTCACAAGAGAGCTTACTCATTTGTCTAGTCTTGCAATGCCCACTGCTTCTCTACATGAAGAAAACTTCTCAGTGTTCATAGACTTCATCAATGTGTCTGCAACATTCTTCAAAGTGTTCACCTGTACTAGAAACACCTTTTCGTCCTCAATCATATCCCTCACAAAGTGATACTGAACATCAATGTGCTTTGTCTTTCAATGATAACTAGGGTTATTTGCAATGAAATTTTCACATTGGCTATTACATTCTATCCTTATATCTTGTTGTACTAACCCCATACCTGAACACAATCTCTCGAACCAAAATGCTTCCCTACTTGCATGAGTGGATTCCATGTATTCTTCCTCTGTAGTTGAAAGTGCCACTACAAAATGTCTCTTTCTCATCCAACTAAATGCACCTTCAAATACGTTAAACACATACACACTAGTAGATCTTCTTCCATCCATATCTCTAGCCTAGTATGGATCAATAAAGCCATGGTTGTCCAAAACTTTGTCCAATCTTGGTCTTCCTTGGTAGCACAAACCATAATCACCAGTTCCATGCAAATACCTAAAAAACCTGCTTCACTGTTGTCCAATTCTCCTTCCATAGTTTTGAAATAAGAATGATCAATACTCCCATTGCATGTGCAATGTCTGGTTTAGTACAAACCATTGCATACATTAGGCTATCAACTCCACTTGCGTATGGAAGACAAGGCATGTCCTCGTCCTATTCTTATGTATTGGGATAATGTTGTGTAGACAAATTTAGACCTACGGGAATAGGAACCTTCACCAGTTTACTATCCTACATGTTGAACCTTTGCAGTATTGTCTCAACATAATTCCTTTAGTTTAACTAGAGCTTCCTCTTTTCCCGATCTTGTTTAGTTTCCATGCCCAAAATATAATTTGCAACACTAAGATCCTTCATGCCGAATTTGGAGGAGAATTGGGTCTTCAAATCATGGATAATTTCTTTGTCATTTCTAATCAGCAACATATCATCCACATACAAGACTAAATAAATCACACGATGACCAATTAATTTAAAATATACATAGTGATATTCTTTGCTTCTAGTGAAGCCAAGTCCCCGTATAAATGTATCAAAATTTTAATACCACATCCTTGGTGATTGTTTTAACCCATACAGGGACTTTTTTAACCTACATACCAATTATTTTTTACCCTTCATGAAAAAGCCTTCAGATCACTTCATGTAGATGCCCATGAAGAAATGTTGTTTTCACATCCTTCTGTTCTACCTCAAAATCAAAAGCAACAACAACTGATAAAATTAATCTAATAGAAGCTACCGTAGCAATAGGAGAAAAAATATCACCAAAATCAATTCCTGGCAGCTGGGAAAAACCTTTTGCTAGCATCCGAATTTTGTATTGCTCCACCTTACCTTCTTCTTTCATATTCATATTAAACACTCATTTGCTTCCAATGGATTTCCTTCCAACCAGTAACTCCACCAGATCCCAAGCCTCATTTTTGTCCAAATATGTCATTTCATCAACCATGGCCTCTTTCTAGAGTTTTCCATCCTTTAAATCTATTACCTCATTGATAGTTTTAGGATCATCATCAGTAATAGATAAAGAAAAATTTGAAGAGAAAGTAGATGGACTATACCTTTTTGGTTCCCTTCTTTCTCGAACTGATCTTCTCACATATGAAGTTTGTGGCTCTTCATCTTTTGGTTCCTCTTCTGCCATAGAGTCTGATTCTTCCTCTTTTAGCTCAAACTCTATCTTTTCAGGTTTCTTTGGTAGGATTTCAAGTTTAATAGCATATTTCACCTCTTTAAACATCAGATATTAGTAGTACACAATGTTCCTTTTTTATTGGTTCCTAAGCTTATAACCTTTTGAACCATCAATATACTCAATAAAGATGCACCTTTCAGATTTACTATCCAGCATGGTTCTTTTCTCCTTTGGAACATGTACATATGCATCACAGCCAAATACCCTTAGATGTGAAAGAGAGGGTTTCCTACTAGTCCATATCTCATGTGGATTCTTATCCTCCAATGGTGATGAAGGTGATTTTTTGACCAGGTAACATGGAGTCTCCACTGCATCTGCTCCAAATCCCTGTCCTAAACTGACACCACTAAGAATGTTTCTTTCTTATTCCATCAATGTCCTCTTCATTTTTTCTACAACTTTGTTTTGTTGAGGTGTGTATAGAGTAGTCTTATGTCATGCTATACAACAATTCTTACAGAACTCTTCAAATTCATTCTTGCAAAACTATCCACCATTATCTATCCTGGATGATTTGTAAGTGCGTAACATGGGTTTTTGGTCGTTCCGGGTACAAATAATTCCTGGATGACGTTTAGTGGTCACTGCCTGAAAGTCAGTTCACATCGGAATCTCCCATATATCATCACATGTTATTTGATTTATCACATGCCATGTAAGGGAATAATACATAGGGATTGGAAATTTTGGAGGATCCTAAAAATATAGTCTTTATCCATCCAAATTTAAAATTCACTCCACTTCCTTTAAACATGAAATTGCTTTGATTATCTTGCAAATAAGTGAAAATATAATCTTTTGTTAGCCCTAACTTAAGACTGTTTTAACTCCATTTATACCAGAAATGTGTATATAATCAAACAGTTCCTTTTGACCAAACTTCAAATCTTCCAAACTAATAAGTTATTTTGTATGAAGATTGCAACCGAGGTCTCCAGCTTCACTCACAAAGGGAGCTACAATGTCGAAATGACTGGGAAACCATAGATACGGCTCGGCTAGACAAAAAAGGCGTTCTATGATTAGTAATTGTTTTTCGTGCATACCTTTTGCAAATGTTTTGGAATTTTGAACTAATATTATTTTGGTGTAATCGAATTTATAGAATAAATTGCTTTTTCAGATGCTTTTAGAATTTTGAAATAATATTATTTTGATATAGTTTAATTTACCGAAGAAACTAGTTTTTTTCAGTGTTATTTGTTTTGATTAATTTTAATGAAAATTATATCGAAATTTTTAAAAACATGAGTTTAAATTATTTACTCGGTATAATTTTAATGTTCCAGTGTTTTAGGAGTTTTCAAGGTTGTTAAATCTATTTATGCAATCAAATGTATTTTAAATAACAAAAAATATTAAAATTAAATTCCACATAGATTTTTAAAAAGTTGAGTTTAAATTATTTAATCTACGTAATTCTAGGGCTTTAGGGATTTTCAAAGCTGTTGAATCCATTGATATTTCAAAAATATATTTTAAACAACAAAAAATTGTGAAATTGTATTGCAAGATTTTGTAGAATTCGGGTTGTTAGATACCTATAATAATAGGATTCATTATTTTGAATTGACTATGGTCAAGTCTTGTAATATTGTACATACATTTTCTTTCTGCAAATATTTTCCATATTAAAATTAAAAAAATGTGAATAGGTGTCCTAAAAGAAAAAAAAAGGAGAAAAACAATAAGAAAAGATCAAAAAAAGGAAAAACTACGAACCCCAAACAAAAACAAATCATGAAAGTGTCAAAAGTCCAAGTGCCACTACTCTTTACTTCACTGTTTGAAATAGTGGTTGTGTGCAGCTTGTCATACATGCGACAACCTATGATAGTCAAATTGTTTAAGCTTTGACTACTTCATGTTTTAAATTTCTCATTTATAGTTAGAGAATAAGGATCTGGCCAAACTGTTTAATCTTGGCATAACAACAGATAGGTAGAGAAATAAAATGTGCTCACAAGCTTAATTTGAGCCATTGGAAGATATAATATTAGAGGTAGAGAGTTTACCTTTCAAAAGAAAAATGAAAAAAAACGGTCTGCTAGCTTAAATGCACCCAACAAAATGAAGGAAAAAAATGTTAGGGTAAGTAAAAGGGTAAGTAGAAGAAAGGTTATAGAAAGTACAAAGTTGATTGAAGCATAAGAACATCTATCATGTTTAATCATGTGTTTTAGTGTCTAGGAGCAGTTATGAAAGTAAAAGGATGCTCATAAGTTGATTTGGTTAACTTCCCCTTCATTTTATTTCTCCCCCCACTAAATACTTACTAATTCTACCTTTTCCCCCTTCATTGCTTATGAAGACACCTTTTCCCTTCACTTTCACCCTTGCCGCTTGGTTTCACACATTTCCTAGAAAATTACCTTCTAAATTCATTCCCCTACCCAAAACCCTTTTTCTCTAGTGTGAAGCCCCTTTTCCCTTTTAAAAGAATCACTTTTTCCTTGATTAATTTCCCTAAAAACCCTAAAAACCCTTTATCCTAAGTTCTACCCACCCCCCCTTCCCCGCATTATTAATTAACTCCACAAATATCATTTTCCTGACAAAACTTGTTTAACCTGCCACCTTGGTGTGGTAAACTAACCCCACTACATAAACCCCAGTCATTATATTCCTAATCCCATCATTACTTATAAATTAATTACCAATCAATTGTAATTAACCCCTAGGCCACGCTAATTTCCACCCTGATTTCTTGTCGTGTAGCCTGATCGCGCGAAAGTCATTTGATCTGCCACCCCTAGATCTGATGGCACGCATCCATATCGTGTCCATTCACCTCCCGAACTTTACATGCCCGAGAGTGCGCTATATGAGTGGTATTTCCTGGGCCCCTTTTGGTTAGGTGGTAGCACTTTGTGAACTCGCATGCTCTCGGGAAAATATCACCCGATGGCCAAAAGCAATGCGATGGACCCCTAAACCGCTTCCCCGCATAAGCGAAAGCCATCACTATTCATTATGTTTTTCGGCGCCATTTTCTAACCACTGCCAGTTAAAAGGCCGCAAACCCCCATTTTTACCCTTTTTGCTCAATTTTCTCTGCGAAAGCTTCCAAGCCTCCCTGTGCAAACTCTAATTTATACAACTAAAGTCAACCGCTGAGTACCTTTCGAGTACACCCTGGACACCCAATTCAGCCATCCATAGCATACCTGAAGCCACATTACCACACCAGTTTGCAGTATGAACCTTAAATTCCATGTATTTTGATAACAAATTAGAAACATCTCTCTCAAATTCAAGAATGTACAGTTAATTCCAATATTAAATTAATTTAATTTAATTAATTTTCCTTGAATTGAGAGTATTTCCCACTAGATACCAAAACCCCTATCATGCAAACTGCCATTACCCTATCACTGCACCCGAGTTTTCAAAACCTCACAACTTCAGCCTATATAAGCCTGATTCCCACATTTATCCTAAATATGGCTGCCCAAGTCTCTCTGGATGTTAGACCTGTGTCAACCCCTCACTCAGACATTAACCATTTGGCCTTAGCAGACATGGATTTCGAAATTAAAGACACTGCTACTCCAGACCACCTTCTGAAAATCCACTATTGGAGTAAGGATAGGTTCCTAAACCATGTTGATGACATCGACCTTTGGAAATCCAATTTGCCCAAGTATATATTCCCAGAAGCTCACCCATTCCCAGACATTGTACATTTTTGTCATGCCTATTGTATCCCTAACCAAAGGGCTATTGTTGCCCCAAACCATGAGTTATTGTTCACCATTACACCTGAGTCAATACCGCAGATGCTTCAAATCCAATCTCGCCCAAATCTAACCCCTCTATCCATTGGAAACCTGTTGGACCTATACATCACACTAGACCCAGTCAAAATCAAGAAAATTTTCTAGAATTTCATCATTGCGGAATGCCATGCTCGTACAAACACTCCTCCCTATGTTGCTGCCATTTTTTCAGAGACTGGAATGAGCATAATCACCATGCTCTGATGCATCCTAGGATACACATCAAATGAGCATGTGGATGAGGTCATCATGGCCTTCCTGCCCATTTTCACTCCAGCAAAGACTCCTGTTATATGTATGATTATGCTTAGTTCAATGCAGACAGAATGCATGAGAAATTCACCAAACTCCCCACTGAAAGAGTTTCCAAATACTATTTAGTGTTGTTTTATATGTTCTTGTATTACCAGATATATAAGTTCCCTGTGAATATCCAGAAACTGGACACCAAGGGAAAGGAGAGGTCAGTAATATACTGGACACCCTTGGTCCACAAGTTTTCCACAACATTCACCTATAGAGACTTCATAAACTCCTTTGTATACCCTATCATGAACACGCTGACTTCTAAGATTCAGCCTAGAATTAGCCCAGTTCAAGATAGCACTACAATTGGCAAAGAACAACAAGGTGGGAGATTGGTATCTGTAACAAAACCACACTGAGATCAAAATTTATGGCTGTGAGCTAGCCCCCTATAAGTTGCCAAAATACCTCCCTATGCGGATATTTTCTCTTGAATACCAAATCATCAACGCTGATGAGGTTCACTTCCTAGCTTATAGGAAGAAAACCCAGTTCAAAGTGAAAAACCAAATGGGCCCATTCATTTGCAACAATAGATAGGTTAGACGAGAGGCCAACAGGTCACTGAAATGATTAATGCCAATTTTGCAATCTTTCTCATGTAAAAATTTTGAACTCTGTGCAATTAAAATGGAGGGTCTACTTGATTCATTAGATTTATGGGAATTTGTTCAAGAAATTTCTATAAATTATCAAGGTAAGAGTAGAGGTGGAGTAGCATTGTTTCTTATTATATCAGCACTGGACGATAATACCTTGTCTAGTATTTTGCATGAATATGGTGAAATAGATAATGCAAAAATATTTTTGGATATTCTTGAAATGATGTACAATATGAAATGGGGTGAGAAAGCTTACAAAGATGAAGATAGAGTTTTGGTAGCAGATCTACGAAAAAATTCTGAGATTGCTAAGAGGAAAGTTTTGGAGGACTTAGCAATAGCAGATGAGTTGAAGAAAGTGAATAGCCTCTTTGAAGTAGAGGTGGTGAACTCAACAACGATGCTTGCTAATGTTAAAGAGGAAATTGCAAAATTTGATGATGGATGTTTGTTTTATGAAAATGAATTGCAGGTTATATTTGAAAAGTATTGATTGATAAACTATTGTTTGCTGTTGATAAAGTGGAAGAATATGAAGAGGAAATTGTAGCCACAATTAAAAGGACAAGAAAATCTGAAGATGCCAAAACTGATTATGGTGCCGAGATAAATTTTATTGAAGAATGGGTTGAGAGACCTTTTGAACAAATTGATGCAGGTCTCAAAGCAGCTGCAGGAATAGTGAAGGTTCTTGAAAATGAGCACAATGGTAAATCAATGAATGATTCATATGATATGGAATCGGAACCAGTGGAGGACACATTTGAAGAAGTTCCTGGTATTTTAATATATTGGAGCCCAGAGGAAATAAAACATTATTATGGATCGATGAGGCAACAACCAAGTCAACAGGAAACTGGTGATGATGAAAATGAAATTTTTGACAAAGGAGTTGGCATGGATTAGTATCATCCTAGTTAGAATAAGAAGCAATATCCATATTTCATGATCTGAAGTAAGAAGAAGACTAAATAGGTTGAAAGTGTCAGAGTTTGGAGCAGCAAGTCTGAGAAGAAATTTCATCAAGATGTTGATGTAAAGAAAGTTAAAATGAAGTCATATTTGTAAGCCTAGCTGAGACTCAGACCAGCAGGCATTGTTATGCATTGTTTAAAATCCATTTCTCCATTAAGGGGGGATGTTAGAATAATGTGGAAATGGAAGTGTCTAGTAATGTGATAGGTTTGTTGAGTTGTATTCTTAGATGTATGTGAGTTACAAGATGTTCTAGAAGTCATTGATTTCTAGCATAAGTGAGTTGTATATGAGTCATAGACTCTACCTTCCATATTGTTATGCCCATAGAGTCTTGTGATCCCATTATTATATAATGGGACATATTGTGATGTATGTGCAATGAGTCAGTATGCAGGCTTAGGCATGAATTAAGAATATGTTCCATTGTGTCAACTCTGTATTTTCTAATACCATTAGGTAAAACCATACATAAAACAAGTATCTAATTAAACCTATAGACCCGTAGGATGGGAGTAGAGGAATTTGATTTCTGTGCATACATATATTGCATAGGCATTTTTTTACATCCAAATATTTCATAAAGGAAAAAATCTTCAATCATCATTCTTTAGAAGATACACATAAATAAATCTATACTAAATTGTCGTCTCCAACGGTTTGATGAGGTTTCCATCAGATATCGTTCATGTCCAATGCAATCACAACTTAGATAAGCTATTCCTAGTAGAGAACGCAATTTTAAGGCAGAATTAGGAAGCATTGAACTATTTTTAATGGTTATCTGGCTACCCAGGTTAAAAATTCATAAAATAGCTCCTCCTTTCGAACTATAGATTGAGAAAATTTAAGCGTGGTAGTCCTGGAGACTCTGAAGGTCCTAAGAAAAAAAATACATTGTTCACCCTCAAGATTTCCATTCTAGAGAAGGCTACCAAGGGGCTCAGAACCTTTGCTTTATCTTTGACATGGGAAACAAATAATGGAAAATGAATACCGTAACCAAAACCTAAGTTAAAATTTAAAATTATAAATGCAGGGGAGACATATTGTTCGTTAAAATATATTTTTTATTATTGAAATAAAGTACGAACGAATTTTTTTTTAATGTCCATGATAATTGTGATAATTTAATCTCATGCCCCTATTGGTGGAGATTTCCAAAAATTTACAGTTTTATTAAATTTCAATGGCACAAAAATTATAGAAGCCTTATTTTAAAATAGACACACCAATTTACTAAAAAATATTTTATTAATACAGATGTATTGATCCAGGTGGATGTTGGTGGGCACCCACCTATCCCACATGGAGCCCCTCAAATATCTCTTTAAGTTTTTCAATTTCCATAATTGTAGCACAATTTACTATTTTTAGCAGTTTTTCAGGTCGTGAACTTTTGGAGTTGTTTTTAGGCCATAAATGACGTTGTTTAGGAAATCAGGGAGCAATATGTGTCCATGGACCGATGTTTCTCTTCCCAAATTTGTAGCTCTCGGATATATCTTTCCAACGAGGTATTGTACGTGTCAAATGGAGATCATATGCCAAGTTACGACCCTAGGAAGTTGATGTACCAATTTACCCAAATGGGGCCCACAATTTGGCATTTCATCTTCTAGGGTTAGAGTTTTGGATGTTTAGGGTTTTCCATTGTTTCTCAATAATAAATAGGCCTTTGAGCCTCATTGTAACATAGTTCAGAGGCATGTAGCCACCACATCTCTTCTCACAGATAAGCTACCATCGCCCTAGCTGGTTTATTTCCATTTCTATTTGTAAGCATGTTTCAGTATTTTACAGTAATGAAATGAAGTATTATTTCTGTTGCATCTCTGTATTTATGGTTATCTCTGTAATTTGTTGCATTCTTGTTTAAATCCGGATTAGTGGTATCAGAGTGGTCTGTTTTTTCTCTATTTTTCTTTGCATGTCCCCAACAAGGTCAGGATATAAGGAGTTAGGGCTTGAAATGGTCGAACCTTTGCAAGACCAACCTCGCAAATCCCGATGGCTTCCCATGGCGGATGAAAATAAAGACGAGTGGGTAGGAGATCTTATCAAAATCTTGCTCGAAGAAGCCCTCGAGCGACAAAGGAATGCAATGATAGATAGCTTTACCCAGATCCTTCAGTGGCTACCCAGAGGCGACGCATCGACTTCCAACAGCTACTCTGGAAAGGTCATACCCTTTAAGGTACAAGTTAATTTTGAAATCCCCATATTCGAGGGTGAGATAGATGCAGATGCCATAGATAAATGGATAAATTTGCTAGAAGTTTATTTTTTTGTTCATAATTTTTCCAATTGGGAAAAGATTATTTTTGCTCTTCTCAAAGTAGCGTCACACGTCAAGTACTGGTGGGAAACCTACTGCGAGCAGAAGGATGAAAGTAGAGACTCACTATTTTCAGCTGCACCCACTTGAAATTCATTCCAGGGTGCCATCAAGGAGTAGTACTACCCTATCAAAAGCTATGAGGACAAATACATAAAGTGGACCACGCTGTGGTAGGGAAGGGAGCAAGATGTGCTGGAGTTCACAAACATTTTTCATACCCTTCACACACAGTTGGGTATGAAGGACTTTGAGCTACATTTGGTACTCAAATACCACGGCTACCTACACAGATACATCCAGTAAGAGATGGAGTTCTTGAACATCTCCTCACTCAGCCCGGCATACCGACACGCTATCAAAATTGAGTAGAAGTTTAAACAGAAGAAGTGAGACTTTGGATCTGCAAATCCAAAGACCAAAGGAAAAAGCTAAAGCGGGGTGACCCAAGGCAACCCGTCGAAGCTACAAGAAAAGAAAAACACCACGAAGTCGAAGAAGGACACATGAAAGTGGTGTGAGTTCCATATGATCCCCACTCACAACACAAGTGAGTGCCAGACCAAGCAGTCATTGGTGGCTAAGTTGAAGGCTTCAGAATTAGATACATGTTCTGACCCTGAGTCAGAACTCGACAAGGGAATGGAAAAGGGAAGCAGATAATTGATGCGGAGCCTAGCACCACTGTTGCGACTGCAAAGATCCAGATGAATGACCCCAAATATCCAGAGGAGGGGGAGCATCTTTTCCACTTATAGATGTGGATAAAGGGTTTTCCGCTGCAATTCATTGTCGATAGTGGTAGCCAAAAGAACCTCATTTCAGCAGAGGTTGTGAAGCAATTGCACCTACCGACTACACCACACCTACAGTCATACAATATTAGGTTGCTTCACCAAGGACGATATTTTCGAGTTCGCCAGCAGTGTTGCCTTCCCTACAGCATCAAACCCTTCACATATAAGGTACTGTGTGGTATTACACCTCTAGATGTTTGTGATGTATTATTAGGCCAACCATACTTATGGAGGTGACATGCTGTGTATCAGTCAAGGCCTCGCGCTGTTATTGTTTCTTTGCGTAATTCATTATATAGGATACCGGAGGTAGCCCCACCTACCACTAGTTCTTTGATCGCTGCTAAGAAAGGCAGTAAGATCATCTCATAGACTAGGAAATTTATTTTCTGTCTGGTTCACTCCCAAAGTAAGGCGAAGATGGTCACCACATCCATGACCCCCGCGAAGGGTTCCTCCACATAGCAGTAGCAGTAAAGAGATATGGTCATGACAGAACATGGGAACAACTTCTCCTCACCCACGGGGGTACCACGCAAGTTTCAGGTGGGCAACAAAGTCTGGTTGCCTCAGCGGAAAGAACACTTTACCAGAACCCATCAGAAGCTCAGACCACTCTGACATGGTCCTTACACCATTACCAAGGTTGTTGGAAACAATGCTTTGGAGCATATAATTCCCTAATTCCTTCACCTGCACCAAGTGTTCAATGTGTACCACCCTCGACCATGCTTCCCACCATTACTAGACACATCCGAGATTGTAGAACAGCTCACCAGGGATGAGGTTTAGAAGATGGAGGAACTCAACGCAATGTGGACGATTCCTTCCTAAGGGGGGAGGAATGATCCAGGTGGATTTTGGTGGCCACCCACCTATCCCATTGGGACCCCCACAACTATCTCTTTTAGTTTTTCAGTTTCTATAATTTTAGCACAATATACTATTTTTAGCAGTTTTTCGGGTCGTGAACTTCCGGAGCCATTTTGAGGCCCTAAACGACATTTTTTGCAAAATCTGGGAGCAACATGGGTCCATGGCCTATTGTTGCTTTTCCCAAATTTGTAGTTCTCAGATAGATATTTCTAACTAGATATTGTGCGTGTCAAATGGAGATCGTATGCCAAAGTTATGACCCGGGGAAGTTGATGTACCAATTTACCCAAACGAGGCACACAATTTGGTGTTTCATCTTCTAGGGTTAGGTTTTTGGATGTTTAGGGTTTTCCATTGTTTCTTAACAATAAATCGACCTTCGAGCCTCATTGTAACATAGTTCAGAGGCATGTGGCCGCAAAATCTCTTCTAAGAGATAAGCTACCATCACCCTAGCTTATTTATTTCCATTTTTGTTTGTAATTGAATGAAGTATTATTTCCGCTGCATCTCTATATTTATGGTTATCTTTGTAATTTTTTGCGTTCATGTTTAAATCCGGATGATGTATGCATTATATTTTTCTTATAGGAACTCCATAACTCATTATAGGAATGCTACCATGTTGTTGAAGATAATGGAGAAATGTATTTTAGGAGAAACTCGGTTCATTAGTTATGTGTATGCCTTAGATTAGGATTTAGTTCCTACTTCTTAGCTAGCTATTATAACTTCCCTACATGTGTGTAGGCTATATATTCATGATTTGTAATGATGAGCATGTATAGCATTCTACGAGAGGAAGTCTCCAGGGGAAGCCCTCACTTGAGAGTTGCTCTATTTATTGAATAATATCTTTGTCTTCCATTTCTAACATGGTATCACAGCTTCAAGGTTCAGTGAGGGAAAGCGATAATGCTTCGGTGATTGAGAGTGCATCATTGTTGTAGTGTGGCCTTAGTGGTGGTGGCAGAGAACATTTCTGGTGCTTGATCAATGCACATTTTGGCTTAAGAAGCGCACTCTTCTCTATTGACAAGCGTCATTCCTTGAGCAAAAAAAGCATTGTTTGACCTCCACTTAACACGATTTCTTGTAGTGTGGGCCATCATCACCAATTTGCATCAAAAAAATTCATTTCTTCATTTGACCGAATTTCTGCAGTTTGATCGAATATTTGGTTGCATGGGGGTCGACTTCTTGCTGCGTAGGGGTCAGATTTGTTGGATGGTGCTACAATAACCTTGGACCAGTACAATGACTAAGTTAAAATTCATGTGTGTAGCAGTGGCAGCTTGACTCAAAGGAAGTGTGGTGAATCCGTCTGCTTGATCCATCTACTTGTTGTGGAGGCTACTAGGAGGCCGAGTGGTGGAGCAACGAAGGTAGAGACCGTGAGGCTACAAGCGAATCAATCACATTCTCCTTGTGGATCATGGTCGAACTACATGGAGGTGTAGCAGTTAAAGGAGTTTGTCATGGTGGGAGGAACTGGCAAGCTCAGATTTTCTCACAGCAAGCCGATGATGAAGAGAAGTATTTGACGGTTTTGTCACAGAAGAAAGAACATGAAATTATGTTAGGTCATTAAGTAGAGAGGGAGTACCGCGACGATCTGTGTAATCTCGAAATTATTGAAACTGAAGCAAAAGCTTTGTTGAATGTAGTTCGGCTAGAACTTGCTCTTAGTTCTCAAGGCTATGGTTTTCTTCATATTCCTGATAAATTATGAACTTCCAACTTCTGATGTAGTGAGGAAAAGAACCAAAAACCCAATCATACATCTGTTGAGCTAAGTTGAGAGACGGCTAAAGAAGATCATTTAGGAAGATCGTGCAATCTTTATCGATGGTTCCTTTGTGCGTGAGGCCAAGAGCAAGGTATTGTTGGTATGTGATCATTGTTTTTGTTGATCTATTTTTGAACCAAGGAAGGCTGAAAGTGAAAGGTAGACTATACTAAATTTGCCTTGCTGTTCGAGTGAATTTCGAATGCCGTGTTTTTATTTTTATTTTTGGGGTTATAATAATTATTTTTTAAAAATTGTTTGTCACATGTGATAAAGTTTTTATACATGAAAAAAGGGATTCATTTTTTAAATAAATGAGGGTTTCTTAAAAAAAAAACAAAGAGGGATCTTGGTTTTTTGCATCAAATTAAAGGAATTGTTATTTAATTAATAGAGCACCTATTTTTTTAGATTTCTCCTTGGATCTGGAGATAGATCCGTCTTTTAAAGTGTTGGAGGTCAAATTTTATATTTCTTGAGGGATAACTGTCAAGATGAATAACCAGACAATAGAAGCATATATGAATGAGAGCAGTAAGCTCGAAAAATCAAATTACTCGAATTGGAAATTTAAGTTGCAGACCCTGTTGGAGGGGAAAAATGCGTCGGCAATTGCAACCGGTGATGAGTTGAAACTAACTGTAGCTACAGGCGTAACACTAGCAACAATCCAGGACTGGGAAAAGAGCGAGAAAAAAGAAAAAGTATTGTTAAATTTTTTAGTGAAGAACTATATTATCCCTCACATTCATGAATGCAAATCAACAAATGACATCTAGAAAACCTCAAGGACTTGTACGAGATCAAAAACAAAAATCACTTATTGATTTTGAAAAACAAGATTCTCACCATTTAAATGGAGGAGATTGAATGAGTGGTTGCATTCATTTATCGAATCAAGGAGCTCAAAGATAAAATGGGCGACATAGGAGAGAGTGTCAAACACTTATCTAGTCACAATTACCATGAATGGTATGACTAATGACCATCAAATGTTTATCACAAGTTCAAATGCGAGAGAGAAAACCCCCAATTTGGAATAATTGACAGGAATCATGATGCAAGAGGAAGAGAGGTGGATGACCCTGAAACCCCAGAGTTCAGATCTTGCTCTAATGGAGAAGAAGAAGCCCTTCAGAGGGGAGGAAAATGCAGGATAGAAAGATGAAAGTACACTGCAGAGAAAACCACCTCAAGATATGTCCTCAAACAGAAGTGATTCAGGACCCAAATGTTTTTATTGTGGTAGAGTTGGTAACATAGCTGAAAACTGTCAGAAGAAGAAATTTGATGAAGGTTGCCATAGACATAAGATGGATGCAGGACACTTTGCTGATGAAGATCAAAATCAGAATCTCAGATTGTTTGTATCTGATTATGAATTCTCTATTGAGGATGATGAGGCAGAAACCTGGTTTGTGAAATCAAGAGCTTCCACTCACATGATAAGTAAGAGAGATTGGTTTGAGAATTTTAAAGAAACCTTCAGTGGTGAAAATATCTATCTTGGCTATGATAGAGGGTACCATATCAAAGGGTACGGTAATGCTCGTGTCATTTTTCCTAATGGAAATATTAGACATATTCAAAAATGTAATGTATGTACTTTGAATAAAAAAGAACCTATTCTATGTTTCTATGATAACAGATTGGAACCTTAAGGTAGATTTTTTTAAGTCTTATTGTGTTATTAAAGATCTGTTGGATCACACGAAGCCAATTGCATCAGGTATACGAGTGGTAGGATTGTATAAGTTGGATGTAAGAAGTGCACCACACCAAGCTTTGACCTCATTAGTTATGAGTGCAGAAGACTTATGGCATCAAAGATTCGGTCATCTCAATTTAAATGACCTGCCGCTACTTCAGAAATGAGCTATGGTCAATGGTATTCTTGTTTTAAAGAATATTCATGTTGATTGTGAAGCATGTTCTCTTGGGAAGATTCATAGAGATGAGTTTCCTACAAATTTAAATAGAAAGAAGAGAGATATACTAGAAATTCTGCACACTCATTTGTGTGGGCTGATGCAAACAAGGTCATTAGGATGTGCCTATTATTTCTTATTGTTTATTGATGATTGCATGAGATTTACTTGGGTATTTTTTCTCAAAAAGAAGAATCATACTTCTAACTATTTTAAAGAGTTTGGAAGCATGATTGAAAAACAGACCGGAAAATTCATCAAAATTCTTCGCTCAAATCAAGGGGGAGAATACAAGAAGGGTGGCTTCATTAAATATTGAAAGTACCATGGGATAGTTCATCAGTTCAAAATTCCCGACACTCCTCAATAGGATGGGGTTGTAAAGATGAAGAACATAACCCTTGTGGAGTGTGCTCGAAGCATGTTAAAAGGTAAGAATCTATCTGATGGATTTCGGGTAGAACCAATAAATACTACAATATATTTGAATAATAGGAGTCCAACAGAAAACCTTGATTTTAAAACTCAATTCGAAGCTTTATTAGGCTTTAAGACTGCAATTAATCATTTAAGAGTTTTTGGCTCCAAAGCTTTTTCTCATGTTCCAAAAGAGGATAGGAAGAAACTAAATTCAAAGGCCATTAAATGCATTTTTGTTTGCTACTACACAGAGTTTAAAGCTTATAATTTGTTTAATCCGTCTACTCATAAAGTGTCTGCAAGTAGAGATGTGGTATTCCATGAGTAGGTTGATGATGGAAACCATGAAAGAAGCAATGAAGATTGGCACATACCTTTTCTGGTGGAAGATGGAAGTGATGATAGGGACAAGCATGAGAAGGAGCAACATCATCATCATCATCATCATCAACAACAACAGAAAAGGAAGAAGTGGATGGCACATATGCAAGTAGTAGGCCAAGTCCACCAAGGGATGATCAGAACAGATTTGAAGCCAGTCCACCACTTAGGAGATCAGGTAGGCAAATTCAGTTGCCAACAAGATATAGGGATCATGCTCTTATAACTAGTATGTTAAATGTTGTCGAACCCTCTAATTATAAATAAGCAAGTCAATATAGTGAATGGAGGGAAGCCATGGAAGAGGAATATGATTCAATTCTTAAAAACAAAACTTGGGATCTAGTTGAACAACCTGAAGGGAAACAAACCATATGTTGCAAATGGCTATACAAGCCTAAATTTAAAGCAAATGAGAGTATAGACAAATATAAAGTTAGGCTAGTTGCAAAGGGGTGCTTGCAAAAAGAAGGCATACACTATGAGGAAACCTTCACCCCTGTAGTCTTATTAAACACAATCAAAATATTAATTTATTTAGCTACCAAATGTGAAGTCTACATTCCTAAATGGGGAATTAAAAGAAGAAGTGTATTTAATGCAACCTGAAGGGTTTGTTAACAAGGGGAGGAACATTTAATCTGTAGATTGAAGAAAGCATTGTATGGACTAAAACAGGCTCCGAGGTCATGGTATGATAAAATCTAGTAATTTTTCCTATAACATAGTTATAAAAGAAGCAAGAATGACCCTAATCTATATATTGTGTTTGATGAAAAGGGGAAAATTGTTTTGATTTCATTATATGTAGAGGATCTTATCATTACAAGAAATGCTAATGGAGTAATTAAAGAAATCAAAGAGTTGATGCCACAACTTTTTGAGATGAAAGAAATCGAAGAGTTACACTATTGTTTGGGTCTTGAAGTCTGGAGGGATTACGGCGAGACTTTTATGTCTCAGGGAAAGTATGTGAGGAGTCTATTGAAAAAGTTTAGAATGGATCAGTGCAAAGCAACATTAGTGCCTTTATAAAAGAATACCAAACCTCAGAATAATGATGGTTCAAAGGAGGTTGATGCAACACTATATAGACAGTTGGTTGGGAGTTTAATTTACTTAACTACACCTAGGCTGAATTTGGCTTTTGCTGTCAGTGTATTGATCGAATTCATGTCAACGGCTCTTGAGAATCAGTGGGCTGCAGCAAAAGGCGTCTTAAGGTATATTTAAGGAACCTTAGAATTTGGTATTAAATATACTGATTCATTTGATGTTAGATTGAAAGGTATTTCAGAATTAGACTGGGCCAGAAATCTAGATGATCGACGATCCATAACAGGCTATGCATTCAACATTTAGTTTGGGGTCATTGCATGGAGCGGAAAGAAGGAGAACATTGTATCCTTATCTTCAGCAGAAGCGGAGTATCAAGCAATGAGTGCAACAACATGTGAGGTAGATTGGTTGAGGATATTTCTTCAGGATGCTGGAGAAGAACAAAAATATGCAATTATTGAAAGACGTGATAACCAGAGCTCAATAAAACTTGCAAATACTCAAGTGTTTCATAAAAGCACAAAGCATATTGATAATAATTTTCACTTTGTTAAGGAGAAGGTTCAGTAAAAGGAAATCCATATTGAATATTATAATACTTGTGGCAATGCTACAAATATTTTTACTAAGCCTCTTGGAAGAATTAAGTTTGGTTTATTTGGGGAGATGTTAGGGGTTCTTGTGAACCCTTTCTCTGTCAAGGGGGAGTGTTGAAGATAATGGAGAAATGTATTTTAGGAGAGAGTCGGTTCCTTGGTTATGCATACGCCTCACATTAGGATTTAGTTCATACTTCTTAGGTAGTTTTTCTAACTTCTCTATATTTGTGTAAACTATATATTCATGATTTGTAATGACGAGCTTGTAGAGCATTCTGCCAAAGGCAGTCTCCAGGTGAAGCCCTCACCTGAGAGCTGCTCAATTTATTGAATAATATCTTTGTCTTCTATTATTAACACATATAGAATTAGATAATGTTACCCTAATTAACTTGTATATATATATATATATATATATATATATATATATATATATATATATATAAGAAAATATTGTTAATTTTCCGATAGGTACATTTTAATACTAATAATAGAAAGTAATACTTTTGAAAAATACAATTCCTTCTTTATAGAAAAAGAAATCCTTGTGTAAATTAAATTTAAATTTATCATTTTGAGTTAAAAGTTGAAGTAGAAAAGATTATTAATATTTCCATTTTTAACAATAATTATAAATAATTGCTTTTAAGAAATATTTTTTTCTTTCAATTGTATTTAATTGATTTGCAATAAAAAAAAAACAATGTTTAATTTTTCATGTGATTAAGTTATTTTTTTTGTTAAGCTTGACAAGGATACATCACCCCAATGGGGAGAGCAATTAAAGAAGTGACTTCACATCAAGGAGTGCCTTAAAAGAGCACCCTGTCTATCTAAAACCCAATACATATGATTAAGTTATTAATTAATATAAATAAATAATATTTTTACTATTTGGTAATAAATCCAAAAAATTACTTTATTTGAAATTCATTTCATAACAACTACAAATGATTATAAGAATAATTTCATACAGACATAACTAGATATAAGAAATATGGTAGCATAAATTGATCTTACACTAAAGAACTAAGACAAAGTTGGTTTAAATCTATTAGATTAATGATTTTGATTACTATGTGTGATTTGTTTAAAGGAAAAAAATATGTATTAGGTAAATGTTAATTTATAAATAGTTTTGAAATGTTTTATTTATAATTTCTATGTTCAAGTTAGGCATTGGAAGGTTTTCAGGTATATTTTCTCGTGTTATTTGGTAGGGATTTGTTATATTTTCTGACGGAGATTTGGTGACTTATCAAATTGAATTTTATATTCTTCACAATCTAATTTAAAACATCTAAAATGAATATTGGATCCTAAAAAATTTACTTTGTTTAAAAAAACTCCAAAATAGAGAGATTTGTTAGACTTACCGCATTAATTTTTAAATTCTACACAATCTAAATACATATATGAAATCAAAAACTCATTTAAAACATTTAAAATAAATATTTTACCCAAAAAAATTTCACCTATTTAATCAAAATTCTAAAATATATCATACTTAATTCTAAAATATATCATACTTAGACGGTCATTTTACTTATATATAATTAATATTTCTTAAATATTTAAAAGAAAGGTGATCGTAGTTTTTTTTTTTAAACCAACAAACTGCTACCTCTTCTTATCATCTTCCAATATTTGAAAACCCATTATGTAAAACAATCGTTTAAATCAGTGTAAGTAGAGGCAAACTTTGCGGGAAATGTTTTAAAAGCGATTGTGATATCAATATTATTGCTTCAGGCCTTCAGCGTTGATGGTCCCAAGCCTGCTGGGCAAGCCTATATTTTTGTTGTCTCCATTATATTGGGTTATATTTTTGTTGTGTCCATTATTGGATACTTATGCTTCGTGTATTCCTAAATTATGATATGTGAACAAGGATTCGGATTTAAATGCCAAAGCGGGTACTTCACGTGTGTCTCCAAGGAGACCCGGTCACAAATATTATTTTACGCTGAAATATACATACATCCAAATCACAATAAAACTTGCATCGGTATATGTAACTGCATCTTTAGACAACAGACTAGATTAAACAATTCATAAGATGTATATAGAATTTCCAAATACAAAGTGGGCAACGCTTATTTTATGCGGGCAATCCGTGGGTATTATGTATTTGAGCAATACTTGTCTCCTAAGACTATGCACAAACTGATTGAATTTATGTAACACATTGGATTACAGATATGCATGTCACAGGATGTTTGTCTTGCATATGCACCAGTACAAGAACTTATAATTCGGCTGCTTCATCGAAATTATATGTTCGATTTCAGGTAACTCTTTCCTTTAGGCCCACTTGTTCGAATGAACATCCTGTAGTCATTGAACTTCATCTTTCCGTATCTCGGCGGGTTGGAATCATCAATCAGCTCCTTTAGAGGCCCGATTTCCTTGTCTCCATTAGGGTTACAGAAAACCGCGATCGACATTCGTTCCTTTTTCGAGTTCACAAGGCAGCTGTGTTCCACACTTTTGTAAATTCCGTTTGCCAATATCTGCGCGAAGAAAGAAATAGAAAGAACTATGACAATCGGCGGATTTTGACGGGTGAATGAAAAAAGTGATCGAAATACTGACCTCCATCTGGTCGCCTAGGTTTATCGTCAAAGCATCAACGACAGGGCGCACAGCCACCCAATAGTCGCCTTTGCGAACTTGGAGGCCCACGACATCATCCTGAAGCAGAACGGTTATTCCTCCAGGATCGGAGTGAGGGGACAGCCCATAAGTCAATTCCGGTTGTGGACATACGGGATAATAGTTGACTCGAACAGAAATCCCAATTCCCTCGCCTCCAAAAGCTTCATTTGGATGGTCCGGTGGCAGGCCCAGGTTTTCCCAAAATACAGACAGCAAGGTGTTACAGAGTTGCAGCGTTCCTTCGCAGTACTCCTTCATTATACTCCTGTGATGTCGACACAAAGAAGCAATAATGAAATTTCCAGAGTAGCTACACAAACAAGAGAAAAGGAGCACTTCCTGTTTTATCTTGCAACCCAACCGATAAACATCACTTCCACTCTCAGAATTAGGATAAAAATAAAGAACTATATAGATTCCGTAATGAAACTTATAAATGATGCTCCATTGACTCCATATAGATGCATCCAAGTGGAATTTTGAGTGTAAACGAATAATAAAAATCCAACGTTGAATGGAAAGGGAGTTCCTGCATCACCTGTATTCATCCGGTTTGGATTGCCATCTGTCCTCCTCTCGTATGGAGAGAGGCAAGTAGTTGTGATAATAGTAATCCCCCCAGTCGAGAATCGCACCTTTCTGCACACTAGTTCGACTACCATATCCAACGTAAGTCCCAGGATCGTTGGCGTGTTTCTGCTTCTCCTCCAACGGCAGACAAAAGAACTCTCTCGACACCTCACGTACGGACATGAGAAGTTTCGCAGAAACTCCATGGTTGATAACTTGAAAGAATCCCCACTCTCTACATGCATCTGATATGTCTTCCATGGTCTTATTCCGGCTTTCGTCGTAGAGACCAGCGAGGTCTATGATGGGTATCTCCTCTGTTAACAGCCGCAACTTCGGGGGCCTCTCGTGATCAGGCCTGATGTATCTGGATGGCAAGCTTTCAATGCCGCTCTCTGAAATACATTGGACTCTGGTTATTGTCTCAGGCCACTCCATTGGATGGCAATGTCCAAAACACAACTGATCAAAGTGCTGAACAATATAAATAGTCAAGGGACTGCTAGCAGTCTGTAATCTGACAAATAGATATCTACCGCATTCTCTCCCTTGCCATCCCATAGGTCGTATATATGCCCGAAGCGAGGAATTTGAGCACAAGATGTTAAAACAATACAACCAAACCGGGGGATTATTAAACTCAAGAAAAAGGATGGGAAAACGTGACGTTGTACCAAAAGGGGAGAATGTCGACTAGGCATCATAATCAGCCACTCAAAAACTGACTTACCTCATGAAGAGTAACAACTACGTGCCCTCGAGATAATAGAATTTCTAAGTGTGTGACATGGCCTCGTGATCGTTCTGGAGACATAATTTATTGATAGCGTTGAGTGGTCAGTTTGCATGGGAATCTCCCATATATCATCACATGTTATTTGAGGTATCACATGCCATGTAAGGAAATAATACATGGAAATCGGAAACTTTGCATTCTTTCATGATTCTATAGAGGTAATACATATTTAATTAAGTCAAAGCGATGAAAGCTAAGCCTCACATCGATGATCCTAAAAATACAGTCTTTATATATCCAAATAAAAAAATTCCCTCCACTTTCTTTAGATGTGAAATTTCGTTGATTAACTTGCGATTAAGCAAAAATATAATCTTTTATCATCCCTAACTTAAGACTGCTTCAACTTTCTTTATACATTAAAAAATGCGTATATAATCAAACCAGAAATGCGGATATAATCAAACCAGTTCCATTTGAACAACCTGAAATTTTCGAAATTAATAAGTCACTTCGCACGCAGATTGCAACCGATGTCTCCAGCTTCACGTTCAACGGGAGCTACATTGTCGTAACGACGGGGAAACCATAGATATAGATAAGGCTCCGCCGGGCAAAAAAAAAAGGCTTTCTATTATTTTTAACTGTTAGAGGGTTGCGTTACAGCAGAGCCGATTTCATAAAATAATAATAATAATAAGTTAAAAGTGATTGGGATAAGTAAATGTTGGTTCAATTAATAAAAAAAAGTTAAATAACAAAAATAATAAAATTCAATTTGTTATATTTTGATTTTGTTATTAACTTGTGATTGTGAGAGAGTAGATGTGTAGATGTAATGCAAGGATGTAAACTATTCTAAATGTTGGTTTAATTAAATAATAATAAGTCGGAAGTGGTTGGTGAGTACAAACATCGATAAGTTGGTTCAATTAATAATAAAAAGTTAAAGTAATAAAAATAATACAATTCAATTTGTTATATTTTGATTTTGTTATTAACTTGTGAATAAGTTTTGTTACATTAACATGAGCCAATACCATGTCTTATCAATATGGTAACCTCAAAAACCATAACTTATTTCAAAACCAAAATGTTTTATAACGATATGACAAGATTCTTAATGGATATTCACCCTCACTTTATAGTAACTTGTAGAAATTTGGCTTTGTTACAATACCATGGGCCAATACTTATCAATAACGCATGCCAAAAAAAAAAAACTTATTTCACAATCAAACTATTTTATAACAATATGAAAATATTCTTAACCATAGATATTCATCCCACTGTACCATGGATATTGTTAACTTGTAAATAGATTTCATTACAATACCACGGCTTAACAATACCACAAGCCCAAAAAACATAACTTATTTCACAATCAAAATATTTTATTCAATATGACAAGATTCATAATCATGGATATTCACCACCACTTTGTCATTGATATTATGAACTTGTGAATAGACTTTGCTACAATAGCATGGGCTAATACCATGGCTTATCAATACCACATTCTAAACAATCATAACCTATTTCACAATCAAAATATTTTATAACAATATAACAAGATTCTTAACCATCGATATTCACCCCCACTTTACCATGGATATTAGTAACTTTTTGTTAGGCCCCTATACTACTAGTGTAACCCCTTATTGTTATTAGTATAACCCACTTATTATATTGATGTACCCATGTAGTGCCCATATTGTTACTATTATGCCACATAGAAGCCCACCATTGTTACTGTTGTGCCCTACAATATTATTGCTATGTAGGCTTTGATTGTGTTGGGACCACTTAGACTCCTATATATAGAAAGGAGGTATTTTCATTTGTATCATCCAAGAATTGTTCATTTATGTAATGTAAAGGAGGTTGCCCCCTCGAAGAGGCTGAATTCTAAGGCGTGGATCTCTCTTTTCTATCTTTTTGTGAGCTGGTTTCATAACATTTGGTATCAGAGCTTTGGATTCTAGGGTTTCGCTGCTCCAAACAGGTCATCGTGGCATTTTCGCTATAACTTTTTTTCTATGACGTTTCAGAAGTCGCAAAAAAAACCCATTTGAGAAGAATTGGCGCTGAACCTCGGGTCCGAATTTCAGAGTTTTTCTCGCGATAGTTTCGGAGATATGATCTGAGGAAGTTGGTCTTTTTGCAGACTCCTGAATTACATTCAAAACAGGTGACCTGGGGAAAATCGTCATAACTCTCTTTCTGAGCATCGGATTGAAATTTCGTAAGAAGGTACAGAAAGAGGACGGATTGTAGTTTCTGTTTATATATTTTTTAGAGTCAAAGGTTGAAACAGTGACACGTGGCACTTCATACAAGTTCGCTCTACTGAACTAGTATATAATCAGGTCACTGTGGGAGATTGTGCATAACGTTTTCTTGGAGAATCCAATTTGGATCAGACTTGTGGCATTGGAAAGAGGACACAGAGGGCTACTACAGGTCACAAGTTCAGAACTTAAAGATCCGAAAGTACAGAGTTACAGTCGTTTCAAGGTAGAGCTCCTAAAATCAAGAAAAAGCAAGATGAGGAAGTTTGATGGCAAGGATCCGGTAAATTGGATACGTCAGATGGAGCAATATTTTGATATACATGGTGTACAACTGTTACAAAAGGTATGTATTGCATCTTCATATTTAGAACCAGATCAATTTTTATGGTACAAAGGTCTTTGTTCTCGTAAAAAACTTGTTACGTGGTCAATTTTCACGGAGGAAATGATAGCACATTATGAGGATATAAAGAGCAACACCTTCTTTAGAGCAACACCACAACAATTGGAAAGAGTAAAAGGGCTTTGTGACATAATGGAAAGCAAAATTATGGAAACCAGGAAGCATACCCCTCACAACTATAAAGATGGAAGTGTTATTTCTCCCAGCCTTCCACAACCTACAAGGGTTACACCACAACAATTGGAAGAAAAAAGAGAAAAAGGGATTTGTTACAATTGTGATAGCAAATGCACTAAAGGTCATAGGTGTGTTGAGAAGAAATTATTTTACATAGAATATGAAGAGGAGGAAGAAAAGGATCAAGAAACATCAAAAGAAGAGGATATACGTCAGGACACCACCCTAGAGAAAGAAGAAATGAATCAGACCATATCTTGTAAAGCATTGGCAAGAATTACCACTCCTCAAACTCTCAAGATAGAAGGACATATCAAGAAGAAAAAGGTGCAAGAAGTGAAAGATCACATCGAGAAAGAAGAAATGAATCCAACCATATCTTGTAATTCAATGGATGAAATTACCACTCCTCAAACTATCAAGATAGAAGGACACATCAAGAAGAAAAATGTTCAAGAAGTGAAAGATCACATCGAGCATCAAGAAATGAATCCGACCATATCTTGTAAAGGACTGGAAGAAATTACCACTCCTCAAAAGATAGAAGGACATATCAAGAAGAAAAAGGTTCAAGTAGAGAAAGATCATATCGAGCATCAACAGCAAGTTCTCCAACTTTTAAAGGATAACGCCACTTCGGTGCAAAATCAAATGAAACAACAGGTAGATCAACATCGTAGTGAAAAATGTTTTGATGTGAGTGATTGGGTATTTTTACTGCTACATCTCAAGCAAGCTATTTATGAGAAGGAAATGTTGGCAATACTACATGCACTTAAAAAATGGCGACCTTACCGAATGGGAAGACGCTTCAAGGATGAGGATGTAGAAGCATTGTTTTGTGCTATTTATATTATCCAACCAAATTGGATAAACGAAGCAACGGGTGAATGGAAGAAGAACGAAGAAGTATGGCCACTTATTGAAAAGTTGCAAAAGATCCCAATTCAAGCAATATTGCCAGAAATTGAAGAGGAAGGAAAAATCATATTGGAACCTGGAGCAGTCACAGAAACAAGAACTCGACAGCTACGAAATCGATCAATTTCAGAGTATCTCATCAAGTGGAAGAACTTACCCGCTGAATATTCCACATGGGAGGACAAGAATTTTATATAGAAGCATCAAGAACTACTCAAGCGTTGAGGACAACGCTTTTTGAAGGAGAGGGGCATGTTAGGCCCCTATACTACTAGTGTAACCCCTTATTGTTATTAGTATAACCCACTTATTATATTGATGTACCCATGTAGTGCCCATATTGTTACTATTATGCCACATAGAAGCCCACCATTGTTACTGTTGTGCCCTACAATATTATTGTTATGTAGGCTTTGATTGTGTTGGGACCACTTAGACTCCTATATATAGAAAGGAGGTATTTTCATTTGTATCATCCAAGAATTGTTCATTTATGTAATGTAAAGGAGGTTGCCCCCTCGAAGAGGCTGAATTCTAAGGCGTGGATCTCTCTTTTCTATCTTTTTGTGAGCTGGTTTCATAACACTTTTAAATAGGCTTTGTTACAAAACCATGGCTTCCCAATAATACATGCCCAAAAACTAAATCTGATTTTACAATAAAAATTGTTCTATTTTAATTTAATTTTATATCATTTTTTATAGAATTTAGGCTTGTGTGATCCATATCAAGTTTTTCAAACATGTTTAATTTTTAGTTATTTATTTAAATTGAAAGTAAATATTTTTCCCCTAATTTTTTGTCTATTCAAAATTAATCTTTTCTTTTTAGATGTTGGAGCGATCTGTCTTGTCTCACTATTTAACTGATCTGATTCTTCATCTGGTGGAGACGATGAACCACACTGGTTGGTTCGAAACGTGTCGGAAAAATAATTTTGATGTAATTATCACCAAAAATGTGTCTCAAAAACTTTTTTTAACTGAATCTAATAGGAAAAAGGTTATAATTAATTTTTAGATGTATATAAACCCTCTATCTTCATGACTACTAAAAATATTCCATAGAAATTAAATTAAGGTTTGAATAAAACTAAAAATGATAATACCTTTATATTTAAAGATGTGAAATTTATATAATACAAATAGTATTAGTAAGAACCAACATAGATCCATGTTAACTAAGGATCTAGGCATGACAACAAGATAAGTGAAGGGAAGAGAGAGGGAGGGAGGGAGATAGTGAAAAGGTTGGAGGGTGGAGAGAGAGAAAGAGAGAGAGAGAGTGATGGGGGGAGACGAGAGAGGGAGGTGGGAGATAGAGGAAAGAAGAGATAGGATGGGGTAGAAAGAGTGAGGAAAGAACAAAGACATAGGGAGATAAAGGTGGAAAGAGAGGGAGTAAGAAGGCAGAGATGGAGAGACAAAGAGGGAGAGAGGAGAGGAGGGATGATAGAGAAGATGTGGGGAGAGAAGAGCAAGAGAGAGAGAGGGAGGCACAAAGATGGAGGGGACAAAGAGAGAGAGAGATGTAGTTTTTAACCCTGTACAGAAATTACCTGCATACGAATTCTTAAACAAAGAAAATAAACAATGCGAGAGAATAACCCATAAAACACATATGCACAGAGATTTTTCCCTGGATCCCAAAACCGAGACTACCAGCTTGATTTTTCATTATGTTCCTTTCAATGTTACAATACATATTTATACATGCCGAAGCATCCAATACCATGGACCGAAAACCATCGCGTCCAATACCATGGACCGAAAACCATCGCGTCCAAAAAACATGTGCGAAAATCATGCACAAAACCATAGGTGGGTCCAACCAACCTAACATATGGTCCAAAACCAAAATTTTCCATAAAGTGGGGTTACGGGTGCGCTTAAAACCCCCTATTAACTACGTGGAAAGAATATAATACAACCCAACGATCTCCCACTTGTTGTTTTCTTTCCACGGGGGGCCACAGGAGAGCTTAGTCATTTTTTCAGCCCTGAGATTCCCATTGCTTCTCTACACCAAGAGAACTTCTCAGAGCTCACAGATTTTGTCAATGCATTTGTAGTATTCTTCAAAGTGTCCACCTTTACCAGCAACACCTTTCTGTCTTCTATCATATCCCTCACAAAGTGATACTGAACATCAATGTGCTTTGTCTTTGAATGATAAGCAGGGTTCTTTGCCAAGAAAATTGCACTTTGGCTGTCACAGTCTATTCTTATAACTCCCTGTACTAACCCCATACTTGAACACAATCTCTGCAACCAAACTGCTTCCTTGCTTGCATGAGTGGCTGCCATGTATTTTGCCTCTGTAGTTGATAGTGCCACTACAGATTGTTTCTTACTCATCCAACTGACTGCACCTCCAAATAGGTTAAACACATACCCACTTGTAGATCTTCTCTGATCCAGATCTCGAGCCTAGTCTGCATCAACAAAGCCATGAATATCCAACACTCTGTCCAATCCTGGTCTTCCTTGGTAGCACAAACCATAATCACTAGTGCCACGCAAATACCTGAAAACCCGCTTCACTGCTGTCCAGTGCTCCTTCCCAGGTTTTGACATAAACCTGCTCAATACTCCCACTGCATGTGCAATGTCTGGTCTAGTACAAACCATTGCATACATCAAGCTACCCACTGCATTTGCATATGGAACACGGGACATTTCCTCTTTCTCTTCTTGTGTCTTGGGACACTGTTCAGCAGATAACCTCACACCTACAGGAATAGGAACCTTCACCGGTTTACTATCCTGCATATTAAACCTCTGGAGTATTATCTCGACATACTTCCTCTGGTTTAACCAGAGCTTCCTCTTTGACCGATCTCTTTTAATTTCCATGCCCAAAATATGGTTTGCAGCACCAAGATCTTTCATGTCGAATTTGGAGGAAAATTGGGTCTTCAAATCCTGGATAATTTCTTTGTCATTTCCAACCAGCAACATATCATCCACATACAAGACGAGATAAATAATACGGTCACCGATTAATTTAAAATACACACAATGATCTGCTTTGCTTCTGGTGAAGCCAAGTCCCCGTATAAATGTATCAAATTTCTGATACCACATCCTTGGTGACTGTTTTAACCCATATAGAGACTTGTTTAACTTGCATACTAGTTCTTTCTTACCCTTCACCACAAAGCCTTCAGGTTGCTTCATGTCAATTTCCTCTTCCAAATCCCCGTGAAGAAATGCTGTCTTCACATCCATATGTTCTACCTCAAAATCAAAAGCCGCAGCAACAGATAAAAGTAATCTAATAGAAGTTACCTTGGCAACAGGAGAAAAAATATCACCAAAATCAATTCCTGGCACCTGGGAATAACCTTTTGCTACCAACCGAGCTTTATATTTCTCCACCTTTCCTTCTGCATTTGTCTTCTTCTTGAACACCCATTTGCTGCCAATGGGTTTCCTTCCAACCGGCAACTCCACCAGATCCCAAGCCTCATTTTTGTGCAAAGATGCCGTTTCATCGACCATGGCCTCTTTCCAGAGTTTTCCATCCTCTGAATCCACTCTTCCTTCATAGTTCTGGGATCATTATCAGTAACAGACAAAGCAAAATTTGAATTGAAAGTAGATGGACTATACCTTTCTGGCTGCCTTCTTTCTCGAACTGATCTTCTCACAGCCGGAGTATGTGGCTCTTCATCTTCTGATTCCTCCTCTGCTGCAGAGTCTGATTCTTCCTCCTTTGGCTCAAACTCTATCTTCTCAGGTTCCTTTGGTTGGACTTCATGTTGAATAACATCTTTTACCTCTCTGAGCAACACATCTCGGCTGCACACAACCTTCCATGTGACTGGATTCCAAAGCTTATAACCCTTTAAACCATCCTTATACCCAATAAAGATGCACTTTTCAGATTTACTGTCCAACTTGGTTCATTTCTCCTTTGGAACATGTACATATGCATCACATCCAAATACCCTTAGATGTGAAAGAGAGGTTTCCTTACCAGTCCATACTTCTTGTGGAGTCTTATCCTCCAACGCTGATGAAGGTGATCTGTTGATCAGGTAACATGCAGTATCCACCGCCTCTGCCCAGAATTCCTGTCCTAACCCGGCACCACTGAGCATGCTTCTTGCCCTTTCCATCAACGTCTTGTTCATTCTTTCTGCGACTCCATTTTGCTGAGGTGTATATGGAGTAGTCTTCTGCCATGCTATACCACACTTCTTACAAAATTCTTCAAATTCCTTGCTACAAAATTCTCCACCATTATTTGTCCTCAGCACCTTTATCTTCTTCTCTGTCTGATTTTCCACCAGAGCCTTAAATTCTTTAAACCTGTCAAAGACTTCAGATTTCTTCTTAAGAAAATATATCCATGTATTCCTTGAGAAGTCATCTATGAATGATACATAGTACACAGACTTACCCAGTGATGGAACCTTCACAGGTCCAAACACATCACTGTGCACAAGCTCTAATATCTGTTTCGTCCTCTTACCACCAGAGGGGAAACTCACCCGATTTTGCTTCCCATATAGACACTTTTCACAGAAATCAAAATCCAGAGAGCTATTATTCATACCTTCTACCATACCTTTACCATGAAGTATTCAAAGGCCCTTCTCTCCAATATGTCCAAACCTTTGATGCCACAACATGGTCTTCTCTCCAGAGACCACTAGATTCTCTACTCCATTTTCAGGAACCATAGATTCAACTATTGCACCCATCAACAACAGTGCTACCTTGCAGCTTGTACAGAGTTCCAATCCGAACTCCCCGCATTAATATCAGTGCTCCTCGAACCATCTTGCAGGTATCTTTCTCGAACACCGTCTTTACACCTGCATCATCCAACTTGCTTACAAAAATCAGATTTCTGGCCAATGCAGGAATATGTAGAACACCCGGAAGTGTTCTAACCCTTCCACCTTGCAACTTCAACTTTACTTTTCACCGACTAATGATTCTAGCCTTCCTATCATCTCCTAAGAAGACATCACCGCCATCGTATTTCTCATACTCACAGAACCACTCTCTATGGGGAGTGAAGTGAAAGGATGCACCTAAGTCAATCAACCATGCCTCATGATCTACATGTGTACTTGAAGAAGCTAGGTACACATCCCCACTTTCATTTAAGGTGGTTTTCGCCTCTGCAGAAGGAGCATCATCAAATCCCTTTCCTTTATCAGGAGCTTTAGATTTACAATCCCTTCTGAAGTGCCCTTCCTTTCCGCATTTCCAGCACACCACCTTTGTAGGTTTTCATGGAGATTTAGATCTCCCTCTAGATTTAGATCTCCCACTCGATGACTTATTTTTGTTTCTGTTCTAGGACCGTCCTCGTATAGACAAGGCATCACCATTCTGATTGTCCATATTTTTCCGTCTCATCTCCTTCGTCAGCAAGGCTGAGACTATTTCATCAAACTGCAAAGCAGTTGCATTTCTACCTATTGCAATAACCAGACTATCCCACGAATCTGGTAGAGAACACAACAGACTGATGCACTTATCTTCATCTGAAATTTTAATATCAACAGATAATAACTTACTTACCACAATATTAAACGCATTCATATGCTCTTTCACCGAGTCTCCATCTTTCATCCTCAGGTTATACAACTTTTTCCGCATGAACAGTTTATTCACCAGAGACTTAGATTGGTACAAAGTCCCTAACTTGACCCACAAAGCCTTTGTCGTAGCTTCCCCTGATACATTCAGCAATACTAAATCTGAGACACACAATCGTATTGTGCTCTTTGCCTTCCGATCCAACTTCTTCCATTCTTCATCGGTCACTCCTGATGGTTTAGTACCCGGATCTACCGCGATCCACTGATCTTTATCCACCAACAGATCCTCCATCTTGAGTTTCCACAACTCAAAATTCTGACGATTGAACTTCTCAATCTCTATCTTTCCACTGCTCGCCATCTTCTTTCACCACCAGAATCGATCTCGCAGGTCTCCCACTGAACAGGGTCTACCACAAGCCCGAGCGAAACCCCTCAGCAACAAAGGCGTCCCCTTGAAGCCAAAACAACTCTGATACCAAATGTAGGTTTTAACCCTGTACAGAAATTACCTGCATACGAATTCTTAAACAAAGAAAATAAACAATGCGAGACCATAACCCATAAGACACATATGCACAGAGATTTTTCCCTGGATCCCAAAATCGAGACTTCCAGCTTGATTTTTCATTATCTTCCTTTCAATGTTACAATACATATTTATACATGTTGAAGCATCCAATACCATGGACCGAAAACCATCGCGTCCAAAAAACATGTGCGAAAATCATGCACAAAACCATAGGTGGGTCCACCCAACCTAACATATGGTCCAAAACCAAAATTTTATGGGGCGCTTCCCCGGACCCCATAAAGTGGGGTTACGGGTGCCCTTTAAACCCCCTATTAACTACGTGGAAAGAATATAACACAACCCAACAAGAGAGAGAGAGAGAGAGAGAGAGAGAGAGAGAGAGAGAGAATGATGGGGGGGAGAGATAGAGCGAGGTGGGAGAGAAAGGGAGAGAGAGAGAGAGAGAGAATGATGGGGGGGAGAGATAGAGCGAGGTGGGAGAGAAAGGGAGAGAGAGAAGGAGAGAATGATGGGGGGGAGAGATAGAGTGAGGTGGGAGAGAAAGGGAGAGAGAGAAGGAGAGAAAGGGAAGGAAGAAGAAAGACACAGAGAGAGAAAGGTGTTGGACACCTAATCCTCTAAGAGTTGGTGTGGAAGCTGAACAACGAAAAGGAGTCCAAGAGACCACTTGGAATATGAATCCAAGGGTCACACCATGTACTATAAATGTATATCAGTTGTTAATAATAAGTTAACTCTCTTACTTACCTTTCATATTTGTCTTTGCCATGTGTGTGTTTAACATGGTATCAGAGTAGGCGATCTCCTGCCCTGCTCAAGTGTGAGCAACCTATTTTTGTGGCCTTTGTAAACCAATGCTCTCCTCCTAATTATACATTTCTGATCATTTGTTACAATAAAAGTTGTTACCTCTATCAGCTCTGCCATTCCTCTGTTGTGAGTAGACCCGCCCCTTCGACTGTGAAGAGGAATATCGCAAGACCTATCCCTCTCTACCAATGCAACACTCTAACACTCTCTGTCAATTTCATGCTTCCACTCAGACCTGTTTCTGCAAACCAACGGAAGCTGTGCGCTCTTTCTCCATTCCTAGTTCAAACTTTACCTTTGCATTTTAGCTGTGCATTGATTCCAAGTCCATACTCCTGGTGCATTTTCTGTGATTTTATTTGAAGTCCTGAGAAATGAATTGAAGCAGTTCTTGTGAAAGTCAATGAATCAAAACATTAAATCTTTGGTCATGTCACTAGAATATATTAATTGTTGATCATGATATTTGACTACGTTGGAATGGAGCTCTCGACGAGAAAGGGAGTGTCGTTGACTGGAAATGGAGTGTTGATTTTTTGAAGAGAAGTATTGGATGTTGTTTCAAAGCTTTACATAGAATGGTTCGAATTACATCTGTGTTGGCAACAAATATCTCTTGATGCATTGGGTATATGTTTCATCTCTCTACGTTGAATTTATGATGGATATGGATTAGCATTGATGTTGTGAGTATTGCTGGTTCAAAACCTGTATTAATGCTATGACATGGTTGTTGTTGCATTAAATTTTATTCACTGCTGCTGCGTTAAACTTTATTGAACGACCAAAACAAGCTGAATTTGCTTTGCATGGCCTAAAACCACGTGGAAAGTGTTTGCAAAAGTGGTATATTGGCGTTATGCTCCAATGGCATACACTAGCTTCCTAGTGCTACATGCTTCACTTACTATACTCATCGAATATGCTGTGACTACAAAGGCAACAGCCCACGGAAGGTGCTCTATCTGTGGGTTTGGATCTTGGCCATCCCAAATATAGACCTTTCGATGACTAGCAAATTCTTTCCACAATATGTTACACACCTGAAGAGGCATTCTTCTCTAGAAATAAATGCGTGCAGCCTCACATTTACCAAGAACCTTATATAGAGCATCTATTAGCTTCACAGCAAGGTCTGTGCCATATTTACAATGTCTTGTAGGTCCCCCTATATTCACAACAAGAAATGGCTTTGGAAGTGGTGCTAATTCATCATGCCATTGTGCAACAACCATTTGTAATGTGGCAAAATCAGCCTAGTGCAAAGCTCCAAGTGTAAGCACCACTTTTCTATCTGGTGGTTCTCTAGGAGTTATCCAATTCCATAGAAAACGAGGAACTTGTTGTCGTCCAGCAGGATTCAAAGCATGAAAATCAGGGTGAAGGGTTACCACCAAGTCAACTCGATTAAGCTGACACCTCGGGTGTTGTATCTGTATTACAAATGTGTTTTGGGGAGTAAGTCTTTTTATTGTACTCGCAATTGAAACTGTGTCCCGACTAGATGCAACAACTAGCAATGGTCCCTCTTTCTCCGTAATTTCACGAGCCATTATTACTCTCTGCATTGAAACTTATGCTTAATTTCAGCATCGAATATATTGTATGTTGATCGCGCTCACCATGTGTCTTGTTCTATATTTTTGCATTAAAGATGAGTTGAATTATATGGGTAAACTTTGAGCTATATGGTTGCACCAAAGTTGTTGTCTTTATGGATAAAATAGACTTGAGAAATCAATAGTATTGTCTGCATTAAAGGGATATTGCACATTAGTTGTTTGTTGCACATTTGTAGAGAATATTTTGCAGTGGCATTGGTTCATAGTTGTAAACAAATTTTAAAGTGTAAATTTGACATGGAGAAAATGACCCAAATTGGTGAAGTAATAGAGTGCTTGAAAACTCTGATACAATCTACTTCAAATGGCACATTCCAAATTAGCAAAGGCTCTCACTCATAAATTCAGACTTGTCTACAATATGCACAAGAACAAATTGATTTTTTATAGATTAAATCTCAACTACAACGGGAAGAATTACAACAGTGGAGTCATCATTCTCAACCTATTTTTGTTCAGAACATTGAGACAGATACCCATCATCAACAAGTCAATATTGTTGAAGTTCATTCAGATTTAGTACCCAATGAAGTAGCACTTGTACATGCAGATGCAGAAGTTCAGTTTGCACTTCCCAAGCCCATCATCAGACCTTGGGAAGAGCTTGTCCATAATAAGCGCAAAATAGGTCTTGGATATGACAAGGAGGTTTCCTTTCATATTCCATATTATTCAAAACCCATCTAGTTTTAGAATGTTAGATTACTTTACGATAGTTCACCTGGAGCTATTCCAGATTCCGCTCCTCTTCCACAACAACAACAACAACAGATTGGGAAATGCCAACACTATGACCGAGTTGGCCATCTAAAAAATCATTGTTTTGATCTTCATCCATGTAAGCACTGTCATAAAACCAGTCATTCTTCAAACAGATGCTTAAAAAACAAACCTCCTACAAGAACAAAGATTCATCTTGGATGGATTGCTTCTTGGTAATGGGCATCAATAGCCAAGAAGATATTCCAGTCATATGTCAAAACTTGTTCTAGAGTATTGAACAATCTTGTAGTTGAGTTTTCTCCATCATATCACCTTGTATCTGACAGGGGGGGGAAATGATGATCATCTACAAACTCCAAAGCCACATCAAGCCAGCCTGAGCCACAACCTACCATACTAGATTCAGAGCTGTAGCTAGAGACAAATATGCCCCTGAGCATGCCTTTAGTTTGTGACACCTCTTCAAAGAATTGGTGACACTTCCTCTAGCAGAAGACTTCAGCTTCTTGCCAGCTTTGGAAGAGTTCCAAGAATTTCATTAAGCATTCCAGAGATGTTTTTCATCCTTAAACCATCACAGGTTGAGACCTCCCTTTTCAGGTTGAGGTTCTCCATTTTATGTGGGGTGAGACCTCCCTTTCATGGTTGAAGGTTTCCCTCTTCAAAACATCAGGAGCACTTCCTCTAGCAGAAGCCTTGAGCTTCATGCCAGACTTGGAAGAGTTTTGGGAACTGAACTAAGCGTTCCAGTGTTGGTGGTCATCCTTAAACCATGCCCTTTATACCAACATTTCAGAGAGCACATTTAACCTAGTGCTTCCATGCAATTTTGCATGTTTTGTATTACAACTCTATTCTTGGACTCATACATAACCCTTCAAATTAAGGGGGGGATATTGGACACCTAATCCTCTAAGGGTTGGTGTCGAAGCTGAAAAACCAAAAGGAGTCCAAGAGACCACTTGGAATATGAATCCAAGGGTCACACCATGTACTATGTATATCATTTGTTAATAATAAGTGAACACTCTTGCTTATCTTTCCTATTTGTCTTTTCCATGTGTGTGTTTAACAAAAGGTAAAGAGAGAGAGGGAGTAACAAGGGACCGATTGAGAGAGAGTGAGAGATAGAGGAGGGTGGAAGGGAATAGTGAGAGGTAGAGAGGAAGACAGAGGGAGTGAGAGAGATAAATATGGAGATAGAGTGTATATGTTCTTGGGTGAGATAGAGAGAGGGAATAAGAAAGAGACACACAGATACAAATATAGATATTTTATAGTATTATATAAGCAACCTAGATCCATATTAACTCGAATATATCAAGCACCTTGATGGATCAAATCTCTAGAGGTGCAAACCTTTCCTTAATTTTTCACTCAAATAGGAAGTTTGTGCCTCGAGAGATTGGATCCCTCTCGGCGTTTGAGAGATCTGAGTTAAAATATATCTAGGTTGGTTCTAAATTAAGTGTACATGTGATATTTAAAAACAAGAAAATATCAATAACAAAAAATATCATACCATTAACCATAAATAAAATATGTCAATGTCAATATTAAATAACATAATTTATATCTAGTTTTTATAGAGAAAAATAATGTAAAATTTTTATTCTCATTGTGATAGATAAAATGGTTATTCTTTTAAAATCTAACGAAACAATTTAGGGTTGGATTGTGATTTCTTATTGTTCAAAATGTTATTTTGAAGACATGAATAGATTCAACGCCCTAAAAAATACTCAATATTAATAGTGGGTGGTTGTTATTATATTGTGGCATGACTCTAGAAATAGATTTGTTTGTTGATCACTATTAGTTTAATATTGACCAATGCAACTTATAATGTTTAACTTTGAAAAATAAATATTTATTTTTCAATATTATTAAAAAACAGTTTATTAGACCATAATTTGAAGTTTTATTGCATCCTTTACATAACATAATTTCATATAGATAACTCTCACACATATTTTATTCCATAATTTATGGATGTGGTTGTAATATGTATGAATTATTTTTAGATATTTGTGTAGTGATTTTTTATTCTTAAGTTTTCAAGAAATTAAATAACTTATTTCCCACCTTAATTTTAGCAAGTATTTGCATAAAAAATGGATAGGAATAAGATGTAAACAAATATATTTACCAGAAATTGCTTATCACCATTGCCAAGTATGGTAGACATGTTGTATGGTAGCACATATGAGCTACTTTGAGGGACAGTGAATTGAAGTCTTCACAATGAGGTAACTCAGAGGGAGTTGTTGGTGTCTAATGGTATGGGACAATTTAAATTTCGAACTCATGATATTAGTGAAGGTTTTAACCCTATACAGAAATTACTTGCATACGAATTCCAACAATAGAATGTAAACAATGGCGAGAGCGTTAACCACAAAACAAATATACACAGATATTTTCCCCTCGGTCCCAAAACCAATACTACCAAATTGATTTTTCATTGTATTCATTTCAATGTTAAAGCATATATATATACACGTCAAATAATTCATAAACCCCATTCCATTAGCCATGTATTATAACATAACCATAGTTCCCTTGACTGGATCTACAAAATACCATGGGAGGAAAACCATTATTCCCAAAACCATATGCAAAACCCATACACAAAACCATAGATAGGTCTACCCACCTAATATACTTTCAAAAAAAAATTCCCAGGGCACTATCGATCCCCCTGTGACTCCCCACTACGCCTTACATAATTAAAGGGGTGTTGTTGCCCCCCCTCTAACCCCCCACTTCGCATGTGAGGCTAGTTGTGAAAGAATATAACACACACCCAACATCCTCCCACTTCTTGTTTTGATTCCATAATGGGGGTCATAGGAGAGATTAGTAATTAGTTTAGCCTTGCAATTCCCAATGATTCTCTACACCAAGAAACAATCTCAGTGCTCATAGATTTCATCAATGCATCTACAACATTCTTCAAAGTGTGTACTTTTACCAGCAACACCTTCTTGTCCTCAATCATATCACTCACAAAGTGATACTGAACGTCAATGTGATTTGTCTTTCAATGATAAGCATGGTATTTGCTAAGAAAATTTCACTTTTGCTATCACATTCTATCCTTATAACTAGTTGTACTAACCCCATACTTGAACACAATCTCTCTAACAAAAATTCTTCTCTGCTTACATGAGTGGATTACATGTATTACTCCTCTGTAGTTGAAATTGTCACTACAAACTCTCTCTTGCTCATCCAACTAACTGCACCTCCAAATAGGTTAAACACATAGCCATTGGTATAACTTCTTCCATCCATATCTCTAGCCCAGTCTGCATTAACAAAGCCAGGACTGCCCAAAACTTTGTCCAATCCTTATCTTCCTTGGTAGCACAAACCATAATCACTAGTTCCACGTAAATACCTAAAAAACCTGCTTCATTGTTGTCCAATGCTCTTTCCCGAGTTTTGATATAAACCTGATCAATACTCCCACTACATGTGTAATGTCTGGTTTAGTACAAAACATTGCATACATCAGGCTACCAACTGCACTTGTGTATGAGACACAACATATGTCCTATTCCTCTTATTGTGTATTGGGACACAATTCAACAGATAAATTTACACCTACATGAATAGGAACCTTCACCAATCTACTATCATTCATATTAAACCTCTACAGTATTGTCTCAACATACTTCATCTGGTTTAAGTGGAGCTTTCTCTTTGCCCGATCTTATTTAATTTCCATGCCCAAAATGTAATTTGCAACACCGAGATCCTTCATATCGAATTTGGAGGATAATTAAGTCTTCAAATCCTCGATAATTTCTTTGTCATTTCTAATCAACAACAATCATCCACATACAAGACCAGATAAACAACACACTCAGCAAATAACTTAAAATACACATAATGACATGCTTTTCTTCTAGTGAAGCCAAGTCCCCATATAAATGTATCAAATTTCTAATACCACATCCTTGGTGATTGTTTTAACCCATACAAAGACTTTTTAAATTTGCATAGCAGCTCTTTCTTACCATTCACCACAAAGTCTTCAATCACTTCTTGTATATCTCTTCTTCCAGATCCTCATGAAGAAATGTTGTCTTCATATCCTTCCATTCTAACTCAAAATCAAAAGCAACAACAATAGATAAAATTAATCTGTTATGAAACCAACTCAAGAAAAGATAGAAAAGATAGATCAACGCCTTAGAATTTAGCCTCTTCGAGGGGGCAACCTCCTTTACATTACATAAATGAACAATTCTTGGATGATACAAATGACAAAACCTCCTTTCTATATATAGGAGTCTAGGGAGTCACAATATAATCCAGTCGACCTAAAAATAATAATATAAAGCCACAAAAATAACAATAGAGGGATTCTATGGGGCACAGAAATAACAATATGGGGGTAATAGGGGCACAACAATATAAATAAGGGGTATAACTACAATAGTAATGGGGTAATCACTAGTATTATAGGGACCCAACATGCCCCTCTCCTTCAAAAAGGTGTTGTCCTCAATGCTTGAGTAGTTCTGGATACTTCTGCATAAAATTCTCATCCTCCCATGTGGAATCTTCAGCAGATAAGTTCTTCCACTTGATAAGATACTCTGAAATTGATCGATTTCGTAGCTGTCGAGTTCTTGTTTCTATGACTGCTTTCGGTTCCAATATAATTTTTCCTTCCTCGTCAAGTTCTGGCAATATTGTTTGAATTGGGAGCTTGTCACCTATAACCTTCTTTAAACATGAAACATGGAAAACTGGGTGCAATCGAGAAGCTGCAGGAAGCTCCAATTTGTATGCCATAGTACCAATCTTTTGCAACACCTTGTACGGACCATAATACTTTGGTGATAATTTATTATCCTTCTTAGCTTGCTTTAGGGACATTTGCTTATATGGTTGTAGCCATAGGAATACCCAATCACCTACATCAAAACTTCTTTCACTTCGATGTTGATCTGCCTGTTGTTTCATTCTATTTTGTGCCAACACGAGGTTATCCTTTAAGAGTTGGAGGACTTGTTGTTGATGTTCGATGTGATGTTCCACTGCCTGAACCTTAGAATTTTCTCTTAAATATGATGTGATGGATGGTGGTTGATACCCATAAAGTGCCATAAATGGGGTCATTTTTGTTGCTGTATGGAAGGAAGTGTTATACCACCATTCAGCCAGAGGCAACCATTTGACCCATTGTGTCTGTTTATCAGATACAAAGCAACGAAGATATCCTTCCAAACATTTGTTTACTATCTCAGTTTGCCCATCAGATTGAGGATGATAAGATGAGCTATGAGCTAACTGAGTACCAAGACAAGAAAATAATTCTGTCCAAAAATTTCCAGTGAAAATGGGATCTCTGTCACTTACAATAATCTTTGGGTTTCCATGTAGCTTTTGAACTGTTTCCATAAATGCAGTAGAAACTGTACTGCCTTTAAATGGATGTGATAATGCACAAAAGTGTGCATACTTGGTAAGTCTGTCAACTACCACCATGATGACACTCTTTCCCTCAGACTTGGGTAAACCTGTGATAAAATCCATTGAAACCTCCTCCCAACGTTGGCTTGGAATGGATAAAGGTTGTAATAGACCCGGTGTCTTAATTGTTTCAACTTTATTTTGCTGGCAAACCAAACATTCCGCCACAAACTTTTGAATATCTGATTTAAGGCCATCCCAAAAAAATTCCTTCTTAACCCTGTGGTAAGTTTTTAAAAATCCTGAGTGCCCTCCTAAGGGAGAAGTGTGCAATTCCATAAGAATCTTTTGTTTTAGCTGGGAATTCTTACAGAGGTATAAGCGATCTTTGTACCATAACGAATCATTTTGCCAGCTAAATGTATCAGAAGTACTGGAATCTTGTTGTAGCTTTCGAATAAGTGCCCACACTTCTTCGTCATTCTTCCATTCCTCCCTTGCTTCGTTTATCCAATCTGGTTGGATAATAGAAATGGCACACAACAATGCTTCCACATCCTCATCCTTTCTTGAGAGTGCATCTGCCACCACATTTTGCTTCCCTTTTTTGTAGATGATTTCAAAGTCATAACCCAACATCTTTGTGACCCACTTTTGTTGCTCTTCAGAGGATAATCTTTGTTCTAAAAAGTATTTAAGGCTATCATGATCCGTTTTTACCTTGAAGTGTCTTCCCATTAGGTAGGGTCGCCATTTCTTAAGTGCATGGAGTATTGCCAACATTTCCTTCTCATAAATAGCTTTGCTTAAAAACTTTCCCTTGATTGGACGACTTTCAAAAGCAATGGGTCTTTCATCTTGCATTAGAACAACACCAATTCCATTTCCTGAAGCATCACATTCCACAATAAAGGTTTTTGTGAAGTTCGGTGTAGCTAAGACCGGTGCTTGGCACATTGCCTCTTTAAGATGTTCAAAGGCCTTTGTTGCTTCCGGAGTCCATGAAAATGAATCTTTCTTCAATAATGTTGTTAGAGGTGCTGCTATTCTCCCATAATTCTTAACAAACTTGCGATAATACCCTGTCAACCCAAGAAATCCTCGCAGATGCTTTATGGATGTGGGGATTTTCCATTCCTTAATGGCTTTAATTTTGCTAGGGTCTACCTTAACTCCTTCATGAGATACAATATGACCCAAATATTCCACCTCCTGGACTCCAAAGAAACATTTGGATCTTTTTGCATATAATTGTTTCTCCTCCAATAGTTGTAGCACCCTGTCAACATGTTCAACATGATCCTTCCAAGACTTGCTGTAGATTAGTATATCATCAAAAAATACTAACACAAATTTTCTAAGGAATGGTTTGAAAATTGAATTCATCAAACCTTGAAATGTTGAAGGTGCATTGGTAAGGCCAAAAGGCATGACCAAAAATTCATAATGACCCTCATGAGTTCTAAATGTCGTTTTCGGAATGTCTTCAATCTTCATTCTGATTTGATGATATCCCGAACGAAGATCCAACTTGGTGAAGTAAATTGATCCATGCAATTCATCCAGTAATTCATCAATAACAGGAATGGGGAACTTATCTTTAATAGTGAGCTTGTTGAGCTCCCTATAATCCGGACACATGCGCCATGATCCATCCTTCTTGTGCACCAATACTACTGGAGCTGAGAAAGAACTTTGACTCGGTTGAATTATACCAGCCTCTAGCATTTCTGCAACCATACGTTCAATTTCACTTTTTTGGACATAGGGATATCTGTACGGCCTGATGTTTGGAGGAACACTTCCTGGAATCAGATGAATAGCATGATCATGATCACGCATAGGTGGGAGACCCTTGGGAGTCTCAAATACCTTGGAATGATTGTCCAAGACTTTTTGGAGATCTGGAGAAATAGATGATTCCAATGTGGAAACATCTAGCGAACATAATTGTGCAATTACACCTCTTTGCTCCTTTTTTAGAAGCTTTGTCATACCATTAGAGCTGATTATCTTTCCTGGTTTCCCTGCAATACCCCTTAATTCAACTTCCTTTCCTTCCGTAGAAAATTTGATGAAAAGTTCTTGAAAATTAAAAGCTATTGTACCCAAGGATTGTAGCCATTGGACTCCTAGTACAACATCAGCACCTCCCATTGGAATGGAAAGCATTGGGCTAGTCAATACATATTCTCCCATGGATAGCTTGATATTATGGCACTTTCCAGAGCAATTTATTGTTCCTCCATTTGCAATCATCACTTGACACTCTGGTGCTGGATATAGGAAGCAATTCAATTCTTTTGCTACCCTACAATGAATAAAATTGTGGGTGCTTCCTGAATCAATCAACACTATTACCTTTTTCTTCTTGATTTGTCCTTCTATCTTGATGGTTTGAGGAGTGGTAATTCCCGCCAATGCATTACAAGATATGGTCGGATTTATTTGTTCTTCATCTAGGCTTTGTTCCTAAGGTATATCTTCTTCTTTTGACCTTTCTTGCTCCTTTTCTTCTTCCTCTTCACAATCTATGTAGAATAATTTCTTCTCAGCACACTTATGACCTTTAGTGTATTTGCTATCACAACTGTAACAAAGCCCTTTTGCTCTTTTTTCTTCCAATTGTTGTGGTGTCAACCTTATAGGTTGTGGAAGACTAGGGCAACAACACTTCCGTCTTTATAGTTGTGAGTGGTATGCTTCCTGGTTGCCATAATTTTGCTTTCCATTTTTCTTGCTAACCTGAATGCCTTCTCTAATGAATCAGGTTCCCAAAGGCGAACATCATGTTGGATATTATCCTTTAAAGACCCTATGAACACATCAATCCTATGCTCCTCTGGAATATCTTTTACCCTTATGTTCAATTTTTGGAACTCCTCAATGTGCTCCATTACTGAACCCTTTTGTTTGAGACTTATCAATTGGCTAAAAAAAGTGTTGCTTTTTGTATCTTCATAATGTGCTATCAATTCTTCCGTAAAAATTGCCCAAGTGATAAATTGTTTACGAGAGCAAAGCCATTGATACCATACAAACTGATTTGGTTCCAAATATACAATTTCCATACGTACCTTTTGTGTGTTTTGCACATTATTGAGATCGAAGAATTGCTCCATCTGTAATATCCATGTGGCGGGATCCTTGCCATCAAACTTCCTCATATCGATTTTTGGAATATGGTGATTCTTCGATCCAACATTAGCGTCTATGGAATCATGATTAACATTTCTTTTGTTCTCATCATGAGTTTCCTTTACTACCTTTTCACCATTAGTGACCCTTTCTTGTAGCAACTTCTTCAATTCTTCCATGTCTGTCTTCATATCTATCTTCAAATCTGCCATGTCTCTCTTCAAATCTGTCTTCGAACCATCCATCTTAGCTTCCATGCCCTTTATCTTAGATTCCATACCATTTATCTTAGATTCCACACCATTTATCTTAGATTCCACGCCACTTATCTTGGCTTCTATTAGATTTTGTGAGCGTGACATTTGTTGCACTTGTTCTTGTAATTTTGATATATCATGTAGCATTTCTTCCTCTTCTTCATGCGTCATGCTAGAGCTTTCAGGTTCCTTACTAGGTGTTTGCATTTTCTTTCCTCGGGGCATCAGTTACCGATAATAATGCTTTACTATGCCCTTTGAATTTCGTTAAACCAAGCTTACACAAAAATTTGAAAAAAAACTACACACCTTTTTTCACTTTATAGAAGCCTGATATTGAATCTGATGTATCTCTGTAATTTCGGATCATCCAATTCTGAAATTGCTACCTGTAGTAGCCTTCTGCGTCCTCTTTCCAATGCCACAAGTCTGAGCCAAATTGGATTCTCCAAGGAAGAGTTATGTGAAATCTCCCACAGTGACTTGTTTTTAGACTGGTTCAGTAGAGCGAACTTGTACGACATGCCACGAGTCATTTTTTCAACCTTTGAATCTGAAACACACATACAAGAAACTACATTCCATCCTCTTTCTGTACCTTCTTACGAAATTTCAATCCGATCCCCAGAGAGAAAGTTATGACGATTTTCCCCAGGTCACCTGTTTTGAATGTAATTCAGGAGTCTGCAAAAATACCAACTTCCTCAGATCATATCTCTACAAATATCGCGCGAAAAGCTCTGTTTGGAGCAGCGAAACCCCAGAATCCAAATCTCCGATACCAAATGTTATGAAACCAGCTCAAGAAAAGATAGATCAACGCCTTAGAATTCAGCCTCTTCGAGGGGGAAACCTCCTTTACATTACATAAATGAACAATTCTTGGATGATACAAATGACAAAACCTCCTTTCTATATATAGGAGTCTAGGGAGTCACAATATAATCCAGCCGACCTAACAATAATAATATAAAGCCACAAAAATAACAATAGAGGGATTCTATGGGGCACAGAAATAACAATATGGGGGTAATAGGGGCACAACAATATAAATAAGGGGTATAACTACAATAGTAATGGGCTAATCACTAGTATTATAGGGACCCAACATAATCTAATAGAAGCTCCCTTGGGAATAGGAGAAAAAATATCACCGAAATCAATTCCTGGCACCTAGGAATAACCTTTTGCTGGCAACCAAGCTTTGCATTGCTCTAGCTTCCCTTTCGCATTCATCTTCTTCTTAAACACCCATTTTCTTCCAATGGATTTTTTTCCAACCGACAACTCCACTAGATCTCATGCCTCATTTTTGTTCAAAGATGCCATTCCATCAATCATGGCCTCTTTCCAAAGTTTTCCATCCTTTGAATCTACTACGTCCTTGATAGTTCTAAGATCATCATCAATACTAGATAAAGAAAAAATTGAACATAAAGTAGATGGACTATACCTTTCTCGTTGCCTTCTTTCTCGAACTAATCTTCTCACAGCTGGAGTTTGCGACTCTTCATATTTTGATTCCACTTCTGTTGTAGAGTCTAATTATTCCTCCTTTAGCTCAAACTCTATCTTTTCAGGTTCCTTTAGTAGGACTTCATGTTTAATAGAATATTTCACCTCTCTAAACACCACATATCAGTTATATACAACCTTCTTTGTTTATGGGTTCCAAAGCTTATCACCTTTTAAACCATTCTTATACCCAATAAATATGCACCCTTCGGATTTACTATCCAACTTGGTTCTTTTCTCCTTTGTAACATGTACATATGCATCACAGCCAAATACCCTCAGATGTGAAAGAGAGGGTTTCTTACTAGTCCAAACCTCATGTGGATTCTTATCCTCCAATGGTGATGAAGCTAATTTATTGACCAGGTAATATCCATTCTCCACCACCTCTGCCCAGAATTCCTATCCTAACCTGACACCACTCAGAATGCTTCTTTCTTATTTCATAAACTTCCTGTTCATTCTTTCTACAACTTCATTTTGTTGAGATGTGTGTGGAGTAGTCTTCTGTCAGGCTACATCACACTTCTTAAAGAACTCTTCAAATTCATTCTTGCAAAACTCTCCACCATTATCTATCTTTAACACTTTTATCTTCTTAACTTTATAGTTTTCCACGAGAGCCTTAAATTCTTTAAACCTGTCAAAGAATTCACATTTCTTTCTAAGAAAATATATCCATGCATTCCTTGAGTAGTCATATATAAATGATACATAGTACATAGTATTTCCTAGTGATGGAACTAACACAGGTCCAAACACATCACTATGCACAAGCTCTAATCTCCCTTCTGCCCTCTTATCAGTAGAGGGGAAACTCAACCGATTCTACTTCCCATATACACAGTGTTCAGAGAAATAAATATCCATAGAGAAATTAGACATAACTTCTACCATACCATTACAATGTAGTACTCCAAGGCCCTTCTCTCAAATATGTCCAGGACTTTGATGCCATAGCATGATCTTTTCTCCATAAACCACTAGATTTTCTACTCCACTTTGAGGAACCATAGAACCATTTCACCCATTGATAATAATGTTACTCGGAAGCTTGTAAAAATTTTCAATCTGAACTCTCTGCATCAATACTAGTTCTCCCCAAACCATCTTGCAGGTATCTCTCTCGAATACTATTTTTACACCTGCTTCGTCCATCTTGCTTACAAAAATCAGGTTTCGTGCCAACTTAGGAATATGCAGAACACTTACAAGTTTTCTAATCCTTCCACCTTACAGATTCCGCTTGAATTTTCTATGTTTGACGATTCTAGCCTTCCTGTCATCCCCTAAGAAGACATCACCACCATCGTATTTCTCATACTCGTAGAACCAGCCCCTATGGGGAGTGAAGTGAAAGGATGCACCTGAGTCAACCAACCATGCCTCGTGATCTACATGTGTACTTCAATAAGAATCCAAGTACACATCCCCACCTTCATCTGAGGTGGTTCTCGCCTCTCTAGAAAGAGATTTATCAAAGCCCTTTCCTTTTGAAGGACCTTTAGATCTACAATCCTTTTTTAAGTTCCCTTCCTTTCCACATTTCTAGCACACCTTTACAAGTTTTCCAAAAGATTTAGATATCCCCCTAGATTTATATCTCCCACTCGAGGAATTATTTTTGTTTATGTTTTGGGGCCGTCCTTTTAGGGACAAGACATTTCCATTCTGTCCCTCCATGTCTTTCTATCTCATATCCTTCGACAGTGAGGATGAGAATATTTCATCGCAATTCAAGGTAGTTGTATTCCTACCTATTGCAACAACCAAACTATCCCAAGAATCTAGTAGAGAATACATCAAAATGATACACTTTTTTTTCCAAAGAAAAAAATCGAACATTTTATTAAAATAAAAAGTTACATAGTATATGCATTAAGCATTCAATTTGGCTCTGTGAAAGTAGATCATACAGCCTGCAATATACATCCCTGCATAAAAGCAGAAAAAGAAAGAGTTGCTCCTATTTTCCGGAGTGCAGCCCAAAAAAGAAACCTAACTGGCCTAAGACTTCCTGCCCTTCTTGTTCTCCACTTTTCGCCAACCATCCATGTTGGAAGTGGAGTCAATAATGACAAGCTAGTTTTCCATTGTACTCATTGGTTGCTCCTTATCTGAATCCGACCCTTCAGGACCGTGACTTCATTTATTACCACTTATTTCCAGTTGGAGCTCTTGTTCCTTTTCCTCATTAATCTCCTTATCCTTATTGTCCTGATCTTTATCCTTTTCTATATTTTGTTCTTCTTTCTTTGCTGTAGTTGCCTTCTTATATGCAGCGTCTATGTTCTGCCATCCTTTCAGCTTCCTTTGTTGTTTCTTGCTCTTGTTGAGGCTTGGACATGCATTGTACAGATGACCTGTTTGTTGACATCCCCGGCATCTAAAAGCTGTATTCTCATAGTCCAAAGGTTGTTTCCACTATGTATTATTGAAATTCAAGATGATGCTCTCAGGTCGTCCTCAGCTGAGGTCTACCTCGACACATATTCTGGCAAAAGTAAATATTCCTTTTATATGTCTCTCTCTGTCTATCTTTAACATTCTCCCCAAGGTATTTCCAATTGCTATTAGAACTTTTGAATGCCAAAAATTTAAAGGAAGATTATGCATCCTAACCCATACTGGCATCCCTAATACCACCATGGTGTTGGCATCAAAATCAGGGAACCAAGGGGTAATAAAAAGTCCAGCACTGCCCCAGAACCATGGCCCTTGGTTGAGAATTGTTTCCTTTTCTTCTTCTGTGTCAAAACATACTATAAAAAACCCCTTAGGGTATAGGTAGATTTGGTAATTTTTTGTCCAAACCAAGTGGATCCATTGATACAATGCATCAGTTCTAGGCCAAAAGCCATTAAATCTACAAATAACTGCATTTTTTTTATAGATCTGAATATATATTATTTACCTCTGGTATTTCGATGGAGATAGATGGGCTCTCCGGCATTTGATCTACAATGTATAGCCCTGGAGGTTCAGTGACAACTGTGGGGTTTTTCCCTTTGCCCTTCACTGCTTCCTTAAAAGACCCTTTGCTTTGCGAGCTAGTTCCAGCGTTTTCGGCTCCTCCTTGTAATCTCATATTGAGAATGATTGTAGAGCCTTGCTTGATGTTGTATTCTTGCATGGTTCTACGTTCTTGCAGCGATCTACCCTCTTTTAAAAGGTTTTGTTCCTCAGCCGGGTAGCCAGTCTGATTGGTGATATTGTTCTTCAGATCTGAAACCCTGTCGCTGTCATAAGTCCAGATCACGATTGTGTTTCCTTTTAGCGTCTTTACAAAGATTTGGAAACCGGACCTGGCAATCTGGGGTGGCTCAATTCTTGTCAGATCTGAGCCATCCAACTTCGTATCTGAGAGGGTTTTCCAGGGCATAAATGTCTTCTCCACCGAGATGTCAGCCACCCACATCTGCCTAGATGTGAACAGGGGAGCCTCAATCCACACGGAACCCGGTCCCAATTTCTCGCCCCATACTTGAGCGTCAACCAAACCTGTAAAAGAATGCCATAGAGCGGCGATTCGAGCTTCCCTTAGCAGACCGAAAGGGGGCAGAGGAAATGTCAGCCTCATCTCTTTCCAAATGGTGCAGACATTGCTGCCTAGCCAGGTCGGAACACCTGCGCATGATAACGCAGATACCCAAAGCAGACTAGGGACAGGTTGATTTGAAGCGAATCGCCCAGGGCTTTGAGGAATGGAGCCCAGATTCGCCGTGAGAAAACTGACCTGAGCCAGAAAGGGAGAAAATTCCTCCTGCCCCTGAATACTTTGATTCGATCCATGAGGATCCTTTCCAGCAAAGGAACCGGGCAAAAACCAAAAAGATGAATCAAGTTCTGAAATCCCAGCAGCCAGGCACCGAGAAGATCCGGAACATAGCTGATCTCTGGGGGCAGCGATGGCATAGAATGATCCTTCTGAAACCCTAGATACTCGAGAACCCACCATTCTTGATCATCAAAATGATACACTTATCTTCATCTAAAATTTTAATATCAATAGATAACAATTTACATACCATATTATTAAAGGTGTTTAGATGCTTTTTCAATGAATATTCATCCTTCATCCTCAAGTTTTACATTTTTTTCCGTAGGAACAATTTGTTCACCAGAGACTTAGATTGGTACAATGTCCTTAACTTGTCCCATAAAGCCTTCATCGTACCTTCCCCCGATACATTAAATAATATTGAATTTGAGTTACACTACCATATTATTCTCTTTTCCTTCTGTTCCAAATTTCCTCAGTCTTCATTTGACATTGTTGATGATTTAGTACCTAGATCTACCACGATACACTGATCTTTATCCACTAGCAGATCCTCCATCTTGAGTATCCACAACTCAAAAATATGACCATTAAATTTCTTGGTCTTTATCTTTCCACTGATCCCCATATCCTTTCACCGCAAGAATTGATTTTGTAGATCTCCCATGGGCTCGGGCAAAACCCCTTAGCAACAAAAGACGAACCTTTGAAGTTGAAACAACTCTGATACCAGATTTAGATTTTACCCTTGTAAAAAATTACGTGTATACGTCGTAGAAACCAGTGAGGTCTATGAATGGTATCTCTAATAGTCACAGCTTTGTGGGCCTCTCATAATCAGGCCTGATGTATCTAGATGATGTTGTACCTCTGAGATAATAATGGTCAGCTATTATGGCAGAGCATCTAAGATAATTGTTTTGGGGTTTTATTTTAATTTGGGAGACCAATGGATGAAATAGATATAGAACTAATGTGCCTAATCTCTTGAATAATATTAATATCTCAGCAGAGGGCTCCTATAAATATTTACACAGAGAAATAGCTTTTATGATGATGAGCATAAACATAAAAGTAATATGATTGCCACAGTTTTCAAATTGAAAGCTAGATAATCATAAGTATGAAAACCTTTAAACTATGTTTACAGGTTTGAGAAAATACACGAGCTTACAAAGGATGTTAATGATTTATTAATTTTGAGAGAATTAATTAAACAAACACTCTATTAATTCATTCTGTTTATAGATTATCACTTCAGAAAGCTTACAGGAATAAATTGAAATTCAATTACTCCTATCTAGTTATCTCTGCAAGACACAAGTATATGAAGAAAAACATAATGAATGACACTGGAAACAGTTACAAAAAACACAAACTGTGCAAAATAGAATTTAGAATCCTGTGCTTCGTATTAATGATCTAGAAAGATTAATTGCCACGGATGTGTAGAAATGCTTCTTCAAGTGTGCAACCCTTAATAACTCGTGAAGAGAGTTATTTATACAACAGTAGGATGAAAAATATCCTAAACTACTTTTACAAAAACAGATTATTTATACAATAAAAAATAAAACTGTCTAATGATCTGGCACTGCTTTGGTGATGCATTGTTTGATGACTATCACTAAAAAAGTTGAAAAGTGGTCAAAGCTAGATGACTGTTCCCTTAAAAACTGAATGTTGTTAAACAATCCTTAATAAAGTAAATCTATTAATTCTTACCCGTGTTTCTTATCTGGGATAGAAATCTTTGTTATCCTCTTGTAGATTTCATCCATTTCGGTTTATTTAGAAAAAGTGGATTTACCAAAAATATCTGCTTAATTTCATCCAGGATGAAGAAAAAATCCCTGAGTGTTTTTACTATGAGAGCTGGTGTTGCTGATCCTTTGATATTAGCTACTGAAGATTCATGGGTGCACACCTCAGTTAGCTTTTTGACATAATCCTCAATTGGCATCAATTTGTCATTAATAACCATCATAGAAGGTAAATCTTTGCTCATCAAAGGTTCAATTCTGTTGAAGAATCTTTGAACCATGTTGTTAACATTGTTGCACTTTTCTTGTAGCTGAATGTTGAGATTTCTTAGTGATAATCTTCTTTACTTCTAATATTGTTGTAGTTTTGTCACTTATCCTTAACTCCTCAAGCACATAGTCATCCTTGGAATTTAGAAATTCAGTTATATCAGAGGCATTCTCTGGCATATCCTCCAGCTGCCTAGTTATGGATTCCACTGCTTCCTGAGCTTTCTCCAAGAGATATTTTTGATTGAATATAATCTTAATGGAGGGCCAAATCTCCTTGATTGCCTCTGTGATTTCTTCCCACAGAATTTCTTTCGCTAAACCCAACTTGTTTCCTATGAAAGAATCTATGAGTTCTTTCTTCAACATTTCCACTTGGCCTTTGAGTTTGTTTGTTTTAGTTGTGTGTGAGTTGTCTGAGATAGACTTCATAAGATGTTACTCTTTGAGTTCATCCTATAGTTTATTGATTTCTCTTGTCTGGATAGACAGGTTCTAAATAGCTTCAATAAGTTGTTCAACTCCTTATGTTGTACCTGTTGCCATTGTAGTGGTTCTAGTAGAAACTGTAGTGATGGGAACTGCTGCAAGAGAGAGTACATCCAATAAAGTTTGAATGTTCTTGATAACTTCCTCCTTCTCCTTAACCAATTTCTCCATCTGCTCCTCCATTTGTTTTATTCGCAAATTTTGTTTTGTGATGAGTTTCATCATCTCTGACCTTTGGGTCTCTGTCCCCTCGACTTCTTTGGCCATTGGATCCTCAGATGATGGTAGTTTCAACTGTTTCTTTAGTGTTGTAACCTCAGTGTTGTTTTTCTTAATGAGCTCCTCTACAACATTTATGTTTGAGGGATCATATCCCATCCTGAGCACTAGATTTTCCAAAGACTGAATCTTGGAATCTTTTTCTAATGAGGAGACTTTCTCTAGCTTTAATTGTGATTGAATGTTGGCCAATGTAACTTGCTTCTTTGACAAACTCATAGAAGTGTTTGTCAAGGTTGAAGAAATCATCTGTCTAGTTTGTTTGTGCATCTCAATTTGATCAATTGGATGCACATCCTTAATATTAAACTCAAAAGAAGTGTGTTTCTGGTATTGTGCTACAGTCCTGGGCTGACGAACCTGGGCCTGCAAGAAAACCATTTTCATCTTCCCCTTCTCAGAGGCAAAGACTGAAAGAAGCCTTGGTTGAGAGCTAGAAGAATGCTTCCAGAACTGGGTGTAAGTATTCAACTTCAATTCTTCATTCTTTATTTTGATTTCACTAAAGACATGTAATATGTCTTCTTCTGTATTCTCTGGAATGAATCCATCAGTTTGAACTATCTGTTGTTCATGAAAAGTAGTAGATTGATTTAGAGATTGTATAGACTGTTCACCAGACTGTGAATCAAAATTCATAGAGACTCTTCATTTCTTTTTCCTGTGAAAAACCTTGAAGCCTTGGCTTGTTGTCTCTGTTGCAGGTGAAGATTGTTCTTCCCTCCCTCTCTCGGCTGTCTTTCCCTGTGGAATTGGAGTTTTCACATTAGATGTAGAGACTACCTTCTCCTCAGCCTCGTGGAGGGTATTCTCTCTCCATTTCAACTAATTTTTGAACTGTTCTATCTCAGACCTAACTCTATGAGGATATGTTGTGAACTTATTTTCCACCCTGAGTTTGGTGATGACTCCCAATGGGTCATATGACCAAGAGAAATTAAGAGAAAATTTCATTTCCTTTAGCAGCTTATCAACTCCCTCCCCTGTTGCCCTGGTGTTACAAATGAAGGGACCAACTTGAGCTTTGAGCTTAAATTGCGATTTGTTTTTGGAAACTACAAATGTACTTCATCTGCATTCAATATTTGCCTCAAGTAGTTTAATGAAATGATTCTAAAAGGGAGTTACTTTTGCAGTTTGTAGGATGGAAGCTCACAGCCAAAAACCCTAATTTATGCGTAGTTCTGATAGCAATACCAATCTCCTATTGCAGCATGATCTATGAACTAAAGTTCTTTGACAATCTCTTCACTGATCCTTCGTAATGGAGTGCTACTCATAAGGCTAAGGGCTGGATGAATAAACAGTTCTATGATATACTTATATGTGAATTCTTATTTCCACTTCATCCCCATTGAAGTCCAAAAAATCACTCACTGTGGCAATCCTTCTTCATCAAGTTTCTACAAAGAAAATGAGAAATTGTCTCTCTAAAAATATATAAAAAGATACACAATTACTGAAGCATATTTGAATACTTCTTCAATGTTAAATTTGAAAAACTGCTCATGTATGGTTTCAGCTATGAAATGACTGAAATCATAAGTAACAGTAGGGTTAGAATAAGAAGAGAATATTGATAAGAAACCAAGGATGGATTCATTGGCAGACTGAATAGAGTGATAACCAAGCAAATAGGACAGGATAGTAGTAATATGCCTGGTTTTATCAGGAAACATAGATGAATCATAAGGGGTATTTCTCTTTGGTAGAGAACTACCAATTCGTAAAAATAGTTCCAGGGTCTGGGATCTCTTGGTAGATTCCAATTTATGATAAGCTTCTATCAGGTTTTCATGAGAAAAAAGATGAGTTGGTGTAGTGGCAATGGCCTGCAACATTTTATCAATTGAATCAACATTAATAAGACAACTCGTATTTCTCCAGTAGATGAGATAATAGCTCTCTAGCTGGGATCATAGGATTCATGGCATTTTCTCACAAACTCTAGAGCTCTGTGTATTTGTGGAAAAATATAGTGAAGTAATTGGGATTCTTAGAGCCCAATTTCATCACTCTGGTCAATTAGTTGTTCTTCCCGCCAACAATAAATTTCAAATAAATCAAATTGAGAAAAAGTCTCTTGAAATGATTTTGCAATCCTTGTCAACTAATGGAGTATGGTGGAAATCAACATGTGGTTGAATTAGAGTAATTGAAACTTCTGCAATTGCTTTTCTCTTGGGAGGCATTTTGTCAAATGAAACTGTGGACTGTAAATGACAAAATGGTAAAAGGAGTTACTAGAGTGGAGACAAGTAACTGACAAGTGGACCTGGAAGATGTGCTTGCAAGGAGGATAAGTGGCTACTAGAATGTCTGACAGTGGTTGAGCTGTTGAGCAGGTGGGCTTGAAAAATAATCTCATTCGCAGAAGTTAATTATGTAACCTTTAAAATGCATGACACAGTGTTTATAAAAAGAAAAATGGAGTGGGAAGGTGGCGTTGAATGTTTGAAAGTTCATTAATTATCCAACAGGTTAATTAATAGACATTTCGTTATAAATGCGCTGGAGGGGAAATGAATGGACAACAGATAGGCGACAGACGATTGGATGGGAAATATGAAGTGAACGTAACCTGGGGTGGCGATGATAGCTATGAAGAATATCGCATTTAGGGGTAAGACAGAGTGGTTTGTGGTTTTGGGATTTTTAGTCTTGAAAAACTAAAAGGTACCTTTGTGGTTTATATAGGTGGTATTGAAGACTACCCATTTCGGTTCGCCCCTTTCCCCCGCCGATAAACTTTGGATGGCGAATGAGGGCTGAAAGGGAGTGTGGGCTGTATGATTGCAAGGGATTGTGCGGGATGAGAGGTGAGGTGGAGGGAGTTTAACATGTGAGCGGAGAATGAATGGTGGGGTCGCGATATGATAGGCGGACATGGCGGTTGTGGGTCTGGATGTTTTAATGAATGAAGTGATAGCATATGAATGAAATAACATAAATTCCAAACTTTGGTTATTCGAAAAATGACGCAAGAGGTCAACTGAACAACAATTGAATAGAAACTGAACAGTAATTGACTCTACACCGTTGATCTCCTCTATCTAGATCTAACAGTCAGCAGTGACATCGCAAATCGCATTTTCTTCCACCCAAGGTTCATTCACTCATGAATTATGCAATGCGATATTGATCCCATGATCAACAATTATCAGTCATCCAACAACTGACAGCGGTATCACACAGGGAACTTGCGCGTCGCGTAGCTACCTTCAATGTTTCGATCCTTAGGAAATAACCATTTCAGCATCTCAAACTTTCACATTTCTACCTACCCTTCTATTCCTAATATTTTTACGTATCCTTCCAGAGTGCATTTGAACTAGCAACCCAATATTTTCTTTTTATAAACAATCTATCTCTATACTTTATTTCTTCCATTGGCTTAGACTAAAATGTTGAGCCAATTTATTTTCTACCTATGAGAATTAATTTAAAACAAATCCAATTATGATGCAACTATATAATTGGATAAAATAACCTAGTGTGGCATTTAAAGAAACTGCACACAACTATTATTTTTCAAACTGAATTTAGAACAAAGTAGTGGCATTTAGATTTGTAACACTTTTAGAGTTGATTTCTTTTTCTTTTCTGTCTAACCTAACATTTTATTTCGCCTTCATTTTTTAAGGCATCTACCTTAACATTTTCTTTGATATGGATATATTTATCAAAATATTTTCCTAACATATTTTATTCAGTATTCTTTTTGTCGATAATCCTATTTTAACATTTTGTAAATAAATTTTCATTTTTTGTTTAATTTATTTTAACTTTTCAAAATTAAGAAATTCTATAGCATATGACAAGATTTCAATGCGAGTCTCTAAAATACATTGGACTTTGGGTATTGTCTCATGCCACTCCATTGGATGGAAATGTCCTAAACACCACTGATCAAAGTACTGAACTATATAAATAGCCAAGGGATTACTAGCAGTCCGTAATCTCACAATAGATATCTACCGCATTCTCTCCCTTGCCATCCCAGAGGTCGTATATATACACATATATGTACACTTAGACGTACATGATTCCGAATCTAGTGAGGAATTTGTTCACAAGATGTTAAACTCAAGCACAAGGATGGGGCAAAGTTGACGTTGTAATCAAGAGGGGAGAATGTCGACTTAAGCGCCCCAAAACTGACTTACCTCATGAAGACTAACGACTACGTGTCCTCGAGTTAATGGTATTTGTAAGTGCGTAATATGGCCTCGTGGTCGTTCTGGAGACATAATTTATTGATAGCGTTGAGTGGTCAATGCCTGAAAGTCAGTTCCCATGGGAATCTCCGATATATCATCACATGTTATTTGAGGTATCACATACCATGTAAGGGAATAATACAAGGAAATTGGAAACTTTGCATTCTTTCATGATTCTTTCAAAGCGATGAAAACTAACTTTCACATCGATGATCCTAAAAATATAGTCTTTATCCATCCCAATAAAACACATCCCCTCCACTTTCTTTACAAGTGAAATTGCGTTGATTAACTTGCAATTGAGCAAAAACATATCTTTTATCAGCCCTAACTTAAGACTACATTAACTTTCTTTATACCTAAAAAAAATGCGTATAAAAAATGTGTATATAATCAAACCGATTCCATTTGAGCAACTTAAAATTTTCGAAATTAATAAGTTATTTTGCATGCAGATTGCAACCGAAGTCTCCAACTTCACGCGCAAGGGAGCTACATTGTACTCTATGCCAACGCTTTTCACTAAATGATCCTGTCATCTTTAAACAAAGATAGCGACTTCACCTTACCTTTCTTGGGCGTGGCCAGTTTGCACTTTTCTCACTCGTTCTTTGTTACTCTCTCAAGGAGTTTTAAGCAAACTCCTACTACTTCTCTCCACTGCTCTGAAGGAGTATAATGCACGCTGCACCGTAATACCATGTTAATGATTGAAAGGGTGGAGCTAATTTTCCTTTTCAATACTCTCAAACAATTAAACAGTTTACACGGGGGATAGTAATTAATAATTCAACCAGAATTCCATTATAAACTATAACTCAATTGAACTGGACTAAACTAAAACTGTCTATGAACTTAATTGAATTATAATAATTAATAATTCAACCAAAACTCAATTATAAACTATAATTCAATTGACCTGGACTAACTGTCTATCAACTTCACACCTAGTTGGTAAACTAGGGATAGTGAGATTAATCGTCTCAACATTAAAGTAAAATAAACGTTGAAGTATAAAAGATTGGTAATTCTTCCATTTGTCAACAATAAGCATAATAAATATTCAACAAAAAAGAGTTAAAGGTGATCAGCATGAATTTAAACATTTAATAGAAAGTTAAATTAATAAAATTAATAGAATTCAATTTGTTATATTTTGATTTTTTTCTTATCTTGTGAATAAGCTTTCTTACAATACCATGACCAAAACTATGGCTTATCAATACGGCATGCCCAAAAACCATAACTTGTTTCACAACCAAAATATTTTATAACAATATGACAAGATTCTTAACCACCAATATTCACCCCCACTTTAAAGTGCATATTATTAACTTCTAAAAATTAGACTTTGTTACAATACCATGGGCCAATACCATGGGTTATTAATACCACATGCTTAAAAAATCATTACTTATCTCACAATCAAAATATTTTATAACAATATGAAAATATTCTTAACCATGGATATTCATCCCCACTTTTCCATGGATGGTATTAATTTGCAAATAGACTTTCTTACAATACCATAGGCTAATACCATGGCTTATCAACACAAGAAGCCCAAAAAATGTAACTTATTTCACAATCAAGCTATTTTATAACAATATATGAAGATTCTTAATCATAGATATTCACACCCAATTTATAATTGATATTATTAAGTTGTGAATAGGCTTTGTTACAATAGCATGGGCCAATACCATGGCTTATCAATACCACATGCCAAAAAATCATAACCTATTTCACAATCCAAATTTTTTATAGCAATATGACAAGATTCTTAACCATCAAATATTCACCCCACTTTACCATGGATATTATTAACTTGTAAATAGATCCAAATTTTTTATAGCAATATGACAAGATTCTTAACCATCAAATATTCACCCCACTTTACCATGGATATTATTAACTTGTAAATAGATTTTGTTATAGTACCAGGAGGGAATAGCATGGCTATCAATGCTACATGCACAAAAACCATAACTTGTTTCACAATAAAAATAGTTTATTTAATTTAATTTTATAATATTTTTTAATTGAAGCTCATAGGAAAAATATTATAATTAGTTTTGAAATATATCTAAACCCTCTATAGTCATGAGTACTAAAACTATTCCCATAGAAATTAAATTAACGTTTCAATAAAATTTTAAATGAGAATATTTTTATATTTAAAGATGTGAAATTTATATAATATTAGTAGTATTAATGAGAACCAACAGAAATTCATCATAAGTAAGGATCCAAGCAATGCCATCAAGAAAAGATAAGGGAAGAGAGGGGGAGGGGAAGAGAAGGAGAGAGATTGTTGGGGCCTTGAGTTGGTCAGGCGTCTGTGACGACCACTCGTGGATGAGACACTAAAAAAACTGAAGACATTGATTAAAGGTGTGTGTCGTCAACGAGTTCAGTTAAAGGCGACTCATGTTCGGTTAAAGGCATGACAATGAAAACATCAGTTAAAAGTGACTCTTGTTTAGTTAAAGGTGCACGATGGGAAAGTTTGGTTAAAGGTGACTCGATGGAGAGTGTGACAGGAATTGGGTGACTGAGCAATACAACAGGTGTTGGGCAATGAGGCGGTGTGATGAGGGGATGCGTGCAGACGAGCTAGGGTGCCCACCTCAACAAATGAAGGTTCGGCCCATGACTTAGTGAAATATAAAGGGGTAGAGCTGTGGGCAAGTCGGTTGAGTGTGCCTATGGGTAGACCACCACATGGAGGTAATCAATGGACGTGACCTTTGGAACATGATGAGATTTGTGATGGATGAGTCATGATTAGCCAAATGGAGAACTAACTAAGTGTCCAGCATGACTCATGGACAGATTGAAGGCCAAGCACACTAGAGTATAGTGGATACAATATACATGATGCATCAGTAGACTTCCTCATGGCTGAGACCAAGAGGCAGTCTTGGGCAGACCTTCAGTGGGGGGACAGTGATGATGGAAGGTACTTATGATGTATATGAGGGTATACTGATTGAGGGCACTACCTTGAATGAGAGCAAGGATGTGACGACATGAGGTGTATTGGGTCCACTAGAGCGGATAGATTGGGCAGCTGAAGTCATGGGCATCGAGTTAGAAAGATGGGCACATGGCAGACATTGTGCAGGGACATTAAGCGAGCGCACTTATGGAGATGTCACTTATGGGCATAAAGGAGAAGTACCAAGGCAAGGATATTGGACAAGATGGACTTCCCAAGTGCAACATAAGGACATTTTGTAGATGGAATGATGGGGATGTTGTGCACATTTGGACAGGAAGGCCATGGGTGTTTTGAGGACATGGGAAGCCTATGAGAGTATTCATATGACAAAGAGAGAAGAGGAAGCTTGTGATTGCACTTAGGAAGGAGGCAAGTATGCTCGCCAAATTATTTGATGGAGATGGTTCAAGGGAGGACATGCTGACTTGAGAGAGTTACAGCTGATCAAGACTTCATATTATGGTGGTCTTCGATTATTTGGTTCATTGAGGAGTTGAGGTTAGATGTTGTACTTGAATTTGATATGTTATGGGACGCATACCTTGGGATATAGTATGGGTTGTGTTTGTGATGAGTGAATTGATGGATATGATAGAGATGAGACACCTTGGAGTTGGAGGGAGTGGAAACGATGAAGGTGCCTTGGTGGGAGCACTTAGGGATGGGTGGAGTTGTTTGGACTTAGCCATTTCTTATGAGCATGGAGGCTATTTGTCTATGATCATGGGGAACACATGGATGAGATGATGTGGTAGGTGTAAACTTTCCACTTTGATAACATTGATGTGCAGAATATCGCAAATGAAATGGAGTTTCTTCATGGAATTGAGCATGACACATTGAGCATTGGATTGATTGGAGAGTTATTGATCGAGTTGAGGATGTGATAGAATGTTGGAAAAATGACCGATGAAGGAATGAGAAGGTTCATTCTCATGGGTTGAGTGCGAAATTTGGACTGATCACCCAACTAGTTCGAGACATGCGGGGCGACCGTGTATTAAGATTTGCTTGAGTTAATTTGGAGTATTCTAGTAGCAATTCAAATAATGATGATGATACATGGTGGATTAGCATGATATGAGTTGCGGTCATAGCATGTGGCTGAGTTGGCAAGACAACCTTCCACATGATGATGCGATATACAAGATTGCGACGAGTGTGGTTGATGACCTTGGACTGAGGAGTCTTACCCATATATAAAGTCATGAGCCTTGGTGGAGGTTCATGAGATGGAGAGAAGGGAGTTAATGCAACATGAGAAGTTGATGTTGGAGCTGATGACACTTTACGACATTTGGGTGTTGGCGATAGAGTTTGTCGAGATGTCAAGGACTCGAGTTGGTCGAGCAACCGTGATGACCACTGACAAACAAGAGAGTCAAAAAACTGAAGAGTACAGTTAAAGGCGTGTGCGGTCGATGAATTCACTTATTTTGATTTTTTTGTAGCTTGGGAGGTACTCCAAGCCCTAGTGTTCAAGGGTTGGAGGTCAAAGTGCCACAAGTAGGCTTGTGGGCTTAGAGCCCAAGCTTGGGGTTTTGCATGCGTAGATTTCAGGCTGAAACCATGATGAGTTTCAACATGTGATGGATGAGGATGATAGCTCTCGACGAGGTGATTCTAATTCAATGAGAATCATCCGATTTTGAGATGTTGTTGAAGAGCTATGAATTTTGAAGTTATATAATGGAGTTTAGATTTTGACATTATGGATCCCTTTCCATGTGGATAAATAGAGAGGTGAGATGAGTCATTTGATCCAGCCATTGTGCAACACACATAGCTAACAAGAACTCGTTGGAGGAGAGGTATAACTCTATCTTAGCCTCAACAATAAGAGTATTGAACAACGTGGTCAAGGAGTTATTTTTCAGGGGTCATCTTAGAGGACCACATTTTTGGAAGGGAGGCTGAGCTACCTCCTTACAGGGCTGAGGCAGAAGAAGGTTGTTCTAGCGCTATTTTAGGTTAATGAAGTTTAGGAGGCTGACGAGAATGGTTGGAAGGTTTAGCTTGTTGTAGATGCCTGTGGCTTTTTTTGAGGGTTAAACAAAGGTAAGATGAGGCAATTTTGGAGTGTTGTTAGGGAGCAAAAACAAATTGAGGTAGGCATAGACCTAGCCTCTCCAAAATAGGGCAACGTGGTGGAGTTCAGGGTTGTCACTTGCCAGGAACAACAACCCACAAGGATGCCACCTCACCTTGCCTAGGTCGTAACAAAAGGTAGGTTGTTAGATTGGCTTTTCAAGGGTTGTTACAGCATGCAATCACCATAACCAGTGACATCAGTACAACAATATTGCAACACCATTTGGATGTGTGTTAGATCATAATTTGAGGATCAGTCTTGGATTGTTTATAGGGCAACCTATGGAGGTCAAAGACGAGAGGGAAGCCTCATGGCTATATTCCCTAAACCAGTGAAAATTTCCATAGTGATTGGGAAGCAACATTGATCAGTTTTATGGGTAGTTGTAGGAGACCTTAGGAGCTATTTAGAGGAGCCAACGTGGATTGTTGGGAAGTCAACCAAGTAGCCAAGGTAACTACACGCACATTAGATGAGAGGAAAGGAAACAATAACAAGGAGAGTTCTAGTTCATCCATTGGTTGATGTGTTGATGGTGTCCTAGGTGAGGACATATTGATCTCCCCATATTTGTGCAATTTAGCTTGTCCATTGCAGAAGAAAAGGGTGGATTGGTGGAGTTTATGGGCAAACATGTGTAAGGGTCTCTCGAGTGTGGGGATGCCCTACCTAGGTGCATATGCTACAACATTGACTTGGTATCTCATGGACTATTAGAGGGCAACGTGATAAAAGACTAGGTGTGGATGAGATTGGGCACTTATTGTTTGTTGGAGGATAGCGTGATAGTGTCCAAGGTTGAGCCCTGTGAGAAAAACTTTGTGGACAAAGCTAGGTGTGAGAGACGTATTTGTTGAGATGAAGGGTTGATGAACGAGAGGAATAAGGTTTTGGAGCCTGTGACTTGTGTGCGGAGAAATAAGGTAGTCCTCCTAGCTTGTGTTCATTGTGGGAGATAGACATCTTGCAATCATAGGTGGCAGCCCTTTGTGCCCTATTTTGGTCTTCATTGGAGCAGCGTGGGAAGACCATAGTGGGTTGAAGTCCCTGAGTAGGTCAAAAGCAGTAGTGGGAAGTTGAGATTTTTTCACAAGTGGAGTTGTGAGCAACTTGACAGGAGTCTCGATGTGTTGTGGCCTTGATGGAGGAAGGCACAAATAGAGAGAAGATTTGATAGCCAAGATTCAATGGTGAGATGGACTTGGAGCATTGATAGAGGTAGAAGCTAGAAATTGGAAGACGCACGATGGCTAGGTATATGGTACGATCGAGAGTAGCTAAGAGAGCGCACTACAACCAGATGGTCAAAGTATCTTTTCGAGGGCATATTGATTGGTGATGGACTAACACTAAGGCCTAGTTTTGTATCTGGTACTAATATATGTATGAGGGCCATTATCCCTGGTATGGGAGCCCTAGACTGTTGTATTATACGTTTTTAATATAACTAAGTTTGGTTGAAAAATGTAAGAAGTTCTATATATTATGTGCATGTGTGACTTATTGTCGTTTATGTTTTGTTGTGAAAAGTAGTATCGTTGAGATACATGGTTTGGTATCGTCAGATATTTAAAATTATTTGTTAGACCCAAGATCATGGAAATTCAACATGGTATCATAGCATATATGTGCTACTTTGAGGGACAGTGAATCAAATTGTGCACAATGAAGCAACTCAGAGGGATTTGTGGGTGTCTAAAGGTATGGAATAACCTAAATCTTGAACTCATTATAAGAGCGGAGGTCTTAACCCTATATAGAAATTACCTGCATACAAATTCTAAAAACAGAAAATAAACAATGGTGAGAACATAAAAAATAAAACACATATACACAAAGATTTCCCTTGGCTCCAAAACCCACGACTATCAAATTGATTTTTCATTATATTCCTTTCTATGTTACAACACATATATACACATGCTGAAGCATTCATAAACCCCATTCCATTAATCATGTATTAGAACATAACCATAGTTCCCTTGACCAGATCTACAAAATGCCAAGGATAGAAAACCATCATGCCCAAACCATGTGCAAAACCCATGAAAAAAACCATAGGTAGGTTCGCCCACCTAATATACTCTCCAAAAAATAAATTCCCGGGGCACTATCGCCCCCCTCTGTGACCCACCAACTACACCCTACGTAATGAAGGGGGTGTTGTTGTCCCCTCTCTAACCCACTGCTTCGCACGTGAGGCTAGTCATGGAAAGAATATAACGCACACCCAACATTCTCCGACTTCTTGTTTTCTTTTCACAAAGGGGGTCACAAGAGAGCTTACTCATTGGTCTAGTCTTGCAATACCCACTGCTTCTCTACATGAAGAAACTTCTCAGTGTTCATAGACTTCATCAATGTGTCTGCAACATTCTTCAAAGTGTTCACCTTTACCAGAAAAACCTTTTCGTCCTCAATCATATCCCTCACAAAGTGATACTGAACATCAATGTTCTTTGTCTTTCAATGATAACTAGGGTTATTTGCCAAGAAATTTTCACATTGGCTATTACATTCTATCCTTATAGCTTGTTGTACTAACCCCATACTTGAACACAATCTCTCGAACCAAAATGCTTCCCTACTTGCATGAGTGGTTCCATGTATTCTTCCTCTGTAGTTGAAAGTGCCACTACAAAATGTCTCTTTCCCATCCAACTAAATGCACCTTCAAATAGGTTAAACACATACACACTAGTAGATCTTCTTCCATCCATATCTCTAGCCTAGTATGGATCAATAAAGCCATGGTTTTCCAAAACTTTGTGCAATCTTGGTCTTCCTTGGTAGCACGAACCATAATCACTAGTTCCATGCAAATACCTAAAAAACCTGCTTCGCTGTTGTCCAATTCTCCTTCCATAGTTTTGAAATAAACATGATCAATACTCTCATTGCATGTGAAATGTCTGGTTTAGTACAAACCATTGCATACATCAGGCTATCAACTCCACTTGCGTATGGAGGACAAGGCATGTACTCGTCCTCTTCTTGTGTATTGGGATAATGTTGTGTAGACAAATTTACACCTACGGGAATAGGAACCTTCACCAGTTTAATATCCTACATGTTGAACCTTTGCAGTATTGTCTCAACATAATTCCTTTAGTTTAACTAGAGCTTCCTCTTTGCCCGATCATGTTTAATTTCCACACCCAAAATATAATTTGCAACACTAAGATCCTTCATGCCGAATTTGGAGGACAATTGGGTCTTCAAATCATGGATAATTTCATTGTAATTTCTAATCAGCAACATATCATCCACATACAAGACTAAATAAATCACATGATGACCAATTAATTTAAAATATACATAGTGATATTCTTTGCTTCTAGTGAAGCCAAGTCCCCGTATAAATGTATCAAAATTTTAATACCACATCCTTGGTGATTGTTTTAACCCATACAGGGACTTTTTTAACCTACATACCAGTTCTTTTTTACCCTTCACTAAAAATCCTTCAGATGACTTCATGTAGATCCTTCCTTCCAGATGCCCATGAAGAAATTTTGTTTTCACATCCTTCTGTTCTACGTCAAAATCAAAAGCAACGACAACTGATAAAATTAATCTAATAGAAGCTAACCTAGCAATAGGAGAAAAAATATCACCAAAATCAATTCCTGGCACCTGGGAAAAACCTTTTGCTAGCAACCAAATTTTGTATTGCTCCACCTTACCTTCTTCTTTCATCTTCATATTAAACACTCATTTGCTTCCAATGGCTTTCCTTCCAACCGGTAACTCCACCAGATCCCAAGCCTCATTTTTGTCCAAATATGTCATTTTATCAACCATGGCCTTTTTCTAGAGTTTTCCATCCTTTGAATCTATTACCTCATTGATAGTTTTAGGATCATCATCAGTAATAGTTAAAGAAAAATTTGAAGAGAAAGCAGATGGACTATACCTTTCTGGTTGCCTTCTTTCTCGAACTGATCTTCTCACATATGAATTTTGTGGCTCTTCATCTTTTGGTTCCTCTTCTACCATAGAGTCTGATTCTTCCTCTTTTGGCTCAAACTCTATATTTTCAGGTTTCTTTGGTAGGATTTCAAGTTTAATAGCATATTTAACCTCTTTAAACATCACATATTAGTAGTACACAATGTTCCTTTTTTATGGGTTCCTAAGATTATAACCTTTTAAACCATCAGTATACTCAATAAAGATGCACCTTTCAGATTTACTATCCAACATGGTTCTTTTCTCCTTTGGAACATGTACATATGCATCACAGCCAAATACCCTCAAATGTGAAAGAGAGGGTTTCTTACTAGTCCATATCTCATGTGGATTCTTATCCTCCAATGGTGATGAAGGTGATTTTTTGACCAGGTAACATGCCGTCTCCACTACATCTGCTCCAAGTTCCTGTCCTAAACTAACACCACTAAGAATGTTTCTTTCTTATTCCACCAATGTCCTATTCATTTTTTCTACAACTTTGTTTTGCTGAGGTGTGTATAGAGTAGTATTTTTTCGTGCTATACAACAATTCTTACAGAACTCTTCAAATTCATTCTCGCAAAACTCTCCACCATTATCTATCCTCAGCAATTTTATCTTCTTAATTGTCTATTATTCGACTAGAGCCTTAACTTCTTTAAAATTGTCAACGACTTCACATTTCTTCCTGAGAAAATATATCCATGCATTCCTTGAGAAGTCATCTATAAATCATACATAGTACACATAATTACCTAGTGAAAGAACTAACACAGGTCCAAACACATCATTATTCACAAGCTCTAATAGCCCTTTGACTCTCTTAGCACTAGAGGGGAAACTCACCCAATTTTGCTTCCCATATACACAATGTTCACAGAAATCAAAATCTAGAGAGAAATTATACATAAGTTCTATCATACCATTACCATGTAGTATTCAAAGGCCCTTCTCTAAAATATGTCTAAGCCTTTGTTGCCATAGCATGGTATTTTCTCCATACACCACTAGATTTTTTGCTCCACTTTCAAGAACCACAAAAATGTTTCCCCCATCAATAATAGTGCTACCTAGAAGATTGTACAAAGTTCCAATCCAAACTCCACGCATCAATACCAATTCTCCCCGAACCATCTTGCAGGTACATTTCTCACATTATTTTTACACCTGCATCATCCATGTTAATTACAAAAATTAGTGTTCTTGTCAACGTAGGAATGTGGAGAGCACCTTGAATTTTTTTAATATTTCCACCTTGTACCTCCAGCTTGAATTTTCTGTGTTTGATGATTCTAGTCTTCCTTTCATCCTCTAAGAATACATCACCACTATCATATTTCTCATACTCATAGAACCACCCACTATGGGGAGTGAAGTGAAAGGATGCAACTGAATCAATCAAGCATGCCTCATGACGTACATGTGTACATGAAGAAGAAGCGAAGTATGCATCCCCGCCTTCATATGAGGTGGTTTTCGCCTATGTGGAAGGAGCGTCATCAGATGCATTTTATTTCTCAGGAGCTTTAGATCTACAATCATTTTTTAAGTTCCCTTCCTCTCCGCATTTCCAGCACACCTTTACGACTTTTCTAGAGATTTAGATCTCCCACTAGAGGACTTATTTTTGTTTCTGTTTTGGGGTCATCCTTGTACAAACAAGGCATCTCCATTATGTCCCTCCATATGCTTCCAATTCATCTCCTTCGACAGCAAGGATGAGACTATTTCATCGCACTTCAAAGTAGTTGTATTCCTACCTATTGCACAACCAAACTACCCCACGAATCTAGTAGAGAACACAACAAACTAATACAGTTATATTCATCTAATATTTCAACATGAATAGATAACAACTTACTTACCACAGTATTAAAGGCGTTCAAACACTTTGTCACCGAGTCTTCATCCTTCATCCTCAAGTTATACAACTTTTTCTGTAGGAACAATTTGTTCACCAGAGAATTAGACTGGTTCAAGGTTCCTAACTTGTCCCACAAATACTTCATTGTATCTTCCCCCGAAACATTCAATAATATTGAATCTAAGATACACAACCATATTATGCTATTTTCCTTTTGATCCAACTTTCCCCAGTCTTCATTTGACATTGCTGATGGTTTAGTACATAGATCTACCACGATCCACTAATCTTTATCCATGGAAGATCCTTCATCTTGAGTTTCCAAAACTCAAAACTCAAAACATTAAATTTCCTTGTCTCTTTCTTTCCCCTTCTCGCTATATTACTTCACTGCAAGAATCGATCCCATAGATCTCCACTGAAAATGGTCTACTATAGGCCCAAGTAAAACCCCTCAGCAACAAAGGTGCCCCCTTGAAGTTGAAACAACTTGTATACCAAATTTAGGTTTTACCCTTGTACAAAAATCACCTACGTACGAATTCTAAAAGTATAAAATAAACAATGGCCAAAGCATAAAACATAAAACAGATATACAGAGAGATTTTCCCCTGAATCCCAAAATCAGGACTGCCATATTGATTTTTCATTATGTTAATTTGAATTTTATAGCACATATATATACATTGCAAAACATTCATAAACCCCAATCTATTTACCATGGATTCGAATATATTCATGGTTCCCTTGACTGGATCTACAAAATACCATGGACAAAAATCCATCATGCCCAAAACCATGTGTGAAACCCATAAAAAAAACCATAGGTAGTTCCACCCACCTACTATACGGTCCAAAAAATATAAAACACATCAAACAAACATAAATGACGATTCTTATTACTGTGGAAAGCCTTTTCATCAATCTAAGGATTGTTATAAAAGAGAATATAATGAGTCCACACACAAAAATTGAAGGAATAATGAAAATTTTGTAAACAAATACATGTCCATTAGCGATGGATTTAAAAATCTTAAATTGATTGTTTCTGATGTTGCATTATCTGTGGAAACCGATGATGTGAATGTTTGGTTCATTGATTTTGGTGCATCACTCCATATGGCTTGTAATAAAGATTGGCTTGATGAATATTATGAGAACTTTGATGGAACATATTTTTATCTAAGAGATGACAAATCACTTAAAGTTCATGGTTATGGAGTAATAGGTGTGAATTTGGCTAATAGACAAGAGAAACAAATCCATAATGTTATGTATGTTACTGGTATCAAAAATAATTTAATTTATGTTTCTACTGTTGCTGACCAGGATTTGAAGTTGGAATTTGTTAAATCACATTGTGTTGTGAAAGATATTCAAGATCACTACAAGGTTATTTCCACGGGTACCAAAGTTGGAGGCTTGTATAAGTCGGATGTGATGGGGACAAGTCATCAAGCGTTGGTATCTATAGCAAGGTCAACAATAGAATTATGACATCATAGGTATAGACATCTAACTCACAACAATTTAATGTTACTTCAAAAGAAGGAAATGGTTGAAGGACTTCATTTTATGATGAATGATCATATTGAATGTGAAACATGTGCACTTGCAAAGCAACATAGGAAGGAATTTTGTATACATAAATATAAAATAAAGAGGGAAATACTTGAATTAATTCACACTGATGAAAGTGAACCTATGAAAACTAGATCTCTTGGTGGAGCATGGTATTTTCTTATTTTTGTTGATGATAAATCTAGGTATGCATGGGTCTATTTCATAAAAAAGAAGAGTGATTTTTTTGACTAATTTAAAGAGTTCAAGAATATGGTGGATAAAAAACTAGTAAGTGCATAGAAATTCTCATATCTAATAGGGGAGAATATAAATAAAGAGAATTCAATTAATATTGTAAAAAAAAAATGAGATTTTACATCAATTTACAGTACCACTTAGACTTTAGCAAAATGGAGTTTAACCACTAGGAGAATGTGTACTTAGTATGCTTCAAGACAAAAATAATCTAATGCTTTTTGGGCCAAAGCCATTAATACTATTGACAAAGCATATTGAGACACAACATTTTATACAAGATAAAAGCCAATCAAAAGAAATTGACTTATCATATTGTAATAAAAATGAAAATGCTGTTGACATATTCACCCAGCCTCTTGACATATTCACCCAGCCTCTTGAAAATGCTAAATTTCAAATTTGTAAAAATAAATTGATATGTATGTCTTTATTAAAAGGTAGTGTAAGAATATTATTCACAACCACACCAAAAACTGTTCCATGATCGACGGTAGATAATGCAAAATTTATAATCGACATTGTAATCGGCGGAGTCACTATCTGCGGCTCCTTCACTTATAAATTGCTACATCTGGTTACGAAGTTCTCAAATTTTGTTTGTGACTCCATCTGTGATAAATCAAGCACCCAAAAACTGACTTACCTCATGAAGAGTAACAACTACGTGTCCTCGTGGTCGTCCCCAGGACATATTTTTTTCTGGATGATGTTGAGTGGTCATTGTCTGATTTGTAAGTGCGTAACATGGGTAGGTCTCCTCGATTTAATAACATTTATAAGTTCGTAACATGGGGTCTTGGTCGTCCCGAGGACATAACTTTTCCTGGATGATGTTGAGTGGTCATTGTCTGATTTGTAAGTGCGTAACATGGGTTTTTGGTCGTTCCGGGTACAAATAATTCCTGGATGACAGTTCACATCGGAATCTCCCATATATCATCACATGTTATTTGATTTATCACAGGCCATGTAAGTGAGTAACATATAGGAATTGGAAATTTTGCATTCTTTCAAGATCGTTAATTCAAAGCAAATTCTAAATCAAAACTAAGCCTCACATCGATGATCCTAAAAATATAGTCTTTATCCATCCACTTCCTCTAAACGTGAAATTGCCTTGATTGCAAATAAGTGAAAATATAATCTTTTGTTAGCCCTAATTTAAAACCGTTTTAACTCCATTTATACTAGAAATGCGTATATAATCAAACAGTTCCTTTTGACCAAACTTAAAATCTTCCAAACTAATAAGTTATTTTGTACGCATATTGCAACCGAGGTCTCCAGCGTCACTCATAAAGGGAGCTACAATGTCGTAACTACCGGGAAACCACAAATATGGCTCTGCCAGACAAAAAGGCGTTCTATGATTAGTAACTGTTTTTCGTGCATACCTTTGCAAATGTTTTGGAATTTTGAACTAATATTATTTTGGTGTAATCGAATTTATAGAATAAATTGCCTTTTGAAATGTTTTTAGAATTTTGAAATAATATTATTTTGATATAGCTTAATTTACCAAAGAAATTAGTTTTTTCAGTATTAGTTGTTTTGATTAATTTTAATGAAAATTATACTGAAATTTTTAAAAACATGAGTTTAAATTATTTAATGCCTATAATTTTAGTGTTTTAGTGTTTTAGGAGTTTTCAAGGTTGCTAAATCTATTTATGTATTCAAAAGTGTATTTGGATTTCCAAGGTTGTTAAATCTATTTATGCATTCAAAATGTATTTTAAATAACAAAAAATATTAAAATTAAATTCCACATAGATTTTTAAAAATTTGAGTTTAAATTATTTAATCTACATCATTCTAGGGCTTTAGGGATTTTCAAAGTTGCTGAATCCATTTATATTTCAAAAATATATTTTAAACAACAAAAAATCGTGAAATTGTATTGCAAGATTTTGTAGAATTCCAGTTGTTAAAGTCCTATAATAATAGGATTCATAATTTGAATAGTCTATGGTCAAGTCTTGTAATATTGTACATACATTTTCTTTCTGCAAATATTTTCCATATTAAAATTAAAAAAATGCGAATAGGGTATGTCCTGAAAGAAATATCAAAGGAGAAAAAGAATAAGAAAAGACTAAAAAAATGAAAAAATGTGAACCCCAAACAAAAAAAAATCATGAAAGTGTGCAAGTCCAAGTGTCACTACTCTTTACTTCACTGTTTGAAATAATGGTTGTGTGCAACTTGTCATACATGCGACAACCCATAATAGTCAAATTGTTTAAGCTTGACTACTTCATGCTTTAAATTTTTCGTTTATAGTTAGAGAATATGGATCTGGCCAAATTGTTTAATCTTGGCAGAACAACATATAGGTAGAGAAATAAAATGTGCTCACAAGCTTAATTTGAGCCATTGGAAGATATAATGTTAGAGGTAGAGAGTTTACCTTTGAAAATGAAAATGAAAAAAGGGTCAGCTAGCTTAAATGCACCTAGCAAAATGAAGGAAAAAAATGTTAGGGTAAGTAAAAGGGTAAGTAGAAGAAAGGTTACAGAAAGTACAAAGTTGATTGATGCGTAAGAACATCTATCATGTTTAATCATGTGTTTTAGTGTCTAGGACCAGTTATGAAAGTAAAGGATGCTCATAAGTTGATTTGGTTAACTTTCCCTTCATTTCATTTCACCCCCCACTAAAAACTTACTAATTCCACCTTTTACCCCTTCATTGCTTATGAAAACACCTTTTTCCTTCACTTTCACCTTTGCCACTTGGTTTCACACATTTCCTAGCAAATTACGTTCTAAATTCATTCCCCTACCCAAAACCTTTTTCCCTAGTGTGAAGCCCCTTTTCCCCTTTAAAAGCATCACTTTTCCCTTGATTAATTTCCCCAAAAACCCCAAAACACCCTTTATCCTAAATTTTACCCACCCCCCCTCTCTTCCCCGCATTATTAATTAACTCCACAAATATAATTTTCCTAAAAAACCTTGTTTAACCTGCCACCCTAGTGTGGTAAACTAACCCCGCTACATAAACCCCAGTCATTATATTCTTAATCCCATCATTACTTACAAATTAATTACAAATCAATTTTAATTAACCCCTAGGCCACGCTAATTCCACCCTGATTTTTTGTCATGCAACTTGATCGCGCGAAAGACATTTGATCCACCACTCCTAGATTTAATGGCAGGCATCCATATCGCGTCCATTCACCTCCCGAACTTTACATGCTCGAGAATGCTCGATATGAGTGGTAGTTCCTGGGCCCCTTTTGGTTAGGTGGTAGCACTTTGTGAACTCGCATGCTCTCAGGAAAATATCACCCGATGGCCGAAAGCAATGCGATGGATCCCTAAACAACTTCTCCGCATAAGCGAAAACCATCACTATTCATTATGTTTTTCGGCGTAATTTTCTAACCACTGCCAGTTAAAAGGCTGCAAACCCCTATTTTTTCCCTTTTTTCTCAATTTGCTCTGCAAAAGCTTCCAAGCCTCCCTGTGCAAAATCTAATTTCTACAACTAAATTGAACCGCTGAGTATCTTCCAAGTACGCCCCGGACAACCAATTCAGCCATCCATAGCATACCTGAAGCCACATTACCACACCAGTTTGTAGTATGAACCTTAAATTCCATGTATTTTGATAACAAACTAGAAACATCCCTCTCAAATTCAAGAATGTACAGTCAATTCCAATATTAAATTAATTGAATCTAATTAATTTTCCTTGAATTGAGAGTATTTCCTCCTAAATACCCAAACCCCTATTGTGCAAACTACCATTACCCTATCACTGCACCTGAGTTTTCAAAACCTCTCGGCTTCAACCTGTATAAGCTTGATTCCCACATTTATCCTAAATATGGTTGTCCAAACCTCTCTTGATGTCAGACCTGTGTCAACCCTTTACTTGGACATTAACCATTTGGCCTTAGCAGACATGGATTTCGAAATTAAAGACATTGCTACTCGAGACCAACTTCTGAAAATCCACTGTTGGAGTAAAGATAGGTTCCTAAACCATGTTGATGACATTGACCTTTGGAAATCCAATTTACCCAAGTATATATTTCCAGAAGCTCACCCATTCCCAGAAATTGTACATTTTTGTCATGCCTATTATATCCCTAACCAAAGGGCTATTGTTGCCCCAAACCATGAGTTATTGTTCACCATTACACCTAAGTCAATACCACAGATGCTTCAAATCCAATCTGGCCCAAATCTAACCCCTCTATCCATTGGAAACCTGTTGGACCTATATGTCACACTAGACCCAGTGAAAATCAAGAAAATTTTCTAGAATTTCATCATTACGGAATGCCATGTTCCTACAAACACTCCTCCTTATGCTGCCGCCATTTTTTCAAAGATTGGCAAGAGCATAATCACCATGCTCTCATGCATCCTAGGATACACATCAGATGAGCATGTGGATGAGGTCATCATGGCCCTCCTGCCCATTTTCACTCCAGGGAAGCCTCCTGTTATATGTATGATTATGCTCAGTTCATTGCAGATAGAATGCATGAGAAATTCACCAAACTCCCCACTGAAAGAGCTTCCAAATACTCTTTAGTGTTGTTTTATATGTTCTTGTATTACCAAACAGATAAGTTCCCTGTGAAGATCTAGAAATTGGACACCAAGGGGAAGGAGAGGTCAGTCATATACTGGACACCATGGTCCACAAGTTTTCCACAGCATTCACCTATAGAGACTTCATAAACTCCTTTGTATACCATGTCATGAACATGCTGACTTCTAAGATTTAGCCTATAATTAGCCCAGAGATCAAGAGAGCACTACAATTGGCAAAGAACCGCAAGGTGGGAGATTGGTATCTGTACCAAAACCACACTGAGATCAAAATTTATGGCTGTGAGCTAACCCCCTATAAGTTGCCCAAAAACCTCCCTATGGGGATATTTTCTCTTGAATACCAAATCATCAACTCAGATGAGGTTCACTTCCTAGCTTATACGAAGAAAAGCTAGTTCAAAGTGAAAAACCAAATGGGCCCATTCATTTGCAACAACAGATAGGTTGGACGAGAATTCAATAGGTTACTGAAACGATCAATGTCAGTTTTGCAATCTTTCTTAGGTAAAAATTTTGAACTCTGGGCAATTAAAATGGAGGGTTTGCTTGATTCATTAGATTTATGAGAATTTGTTCAATAAATTTCTATAAATTATCAAGGTAAGAGTAGAGGTGGAGTACCATTGTTTCTTATTATATCAACACTGGACCATAATACCTTATCTAGTATTTTGCATGAATATGGTGAAATAGATAATGCAAAAATATTTTGGGATATTCTTGAAATGAAGTACAATATGAAATGGGGTGAGAAAGCTTACAAAGATGAAGACAGAGCTTTGGTAGTAGATCTACGGAAAAATTCTGAGATTGCTAAGAGAAAAGTTTTGTGTTAGGATATTTCGACACATAGGAAATAGTTAAGTATAACTTGGTCTAGTATAGAGTTAGGCAAAGTGTGTTTCTTTACTATGTACATTTTGTAACTTACAATTCGACGGCCACGATATGTAGTGATCCGACGGTTCATTCTCGCCTCGGTATTACCGACACTTGATCCGTGGCTTAACACCCAATTGGTCCATGATCTTTATTTAAAGAGCATGGAGGGTCATTTGCAGGGTAACCATCCATGAGAGAAGCTTATGTAAATTTTCATTCTTTTATTAATAAATTTCCTGAAGTGGCCGCATTGGCTCAGGCCGTGGACTGTTTCCCTCTTTGAGGGTTTTAACCACGTCAAAAATACTGGTGTATTGATTTGTGATCTATTTTTGAGCGGTGTCATTTGGTGTTCTGTATGAGGAACTTACCCTGTAAATTCCTACATGGTATCAGAGCTATTTGAGGGTCGCGTCCGTTGGTGATCCAAATCTGAAGCCGGTAGAACTGCATCCGACTGTCGTTTCCTAGATCTATTGTTTCTGACTACTTTCGAGCTGAGAGGACTGCTCTATTGTGCTAGGAGCATCTGTTCCAGTGAGGAACCCCTTTCGTTTCACGCGAAAAGGTTTCCGATAGCCCTAGCTACGTCATTTTTAAGATCTTGAGGTATACAGTGTTTATTTGCCGTTTATAGTTATTTTCTCTCTATTTATTTCGGTTTATTTAGTTTTTTTTTAATTACCGGATCTATACCTTTCATTTCTGCATATGCTCTTTGCCCCGTGACTCTGTGCGATCTGGGCAAATCAGAAACAAAAAGCAAGGATTTTTCTCATGCGTATGCTCTTTTCCGCTGCGCCTTAGTGTGATCTCGGAAAATCAGAAACATTGAGGAAAATATTTAGTTTCCGGCTAAAGCTAACTTCGAGCCATAAGGTTCGTTTTTTTTTTCTATATTTCCGTGTTGGGTTTTGTGTTTTTTGTTTTGTATGGAAAAAGAGCTTTCTCAAGCAAGCACGCAACCCAAAGCTTCAGTAACTAAAAAAAACCACCCCCCCTCTTTCTCTCTCTCTCTCTCTCTCAAAATTTTAGTTTAGCTCACTTGGTCCAAAGCTAATTTATGAGAGTAGAGGTCTTGAGTTCAAGTTTCATTTTTGTAGGGGTGGATTTTTCATTTCTGCACATTCCCGCACTTCGTCAACATCTTCATCAACTTTTCTTCAAAAAGCCATAACTTCTCCATTTGGAAGTTGTTTTCAAAGCCGTTTTTTTTAACCGGCCTAATTTTCAGTTTCTATTAAAATGGAAAGTCCATGCCAAGTTATTCTTGACAGCACAAACTACTTTCAATGGTGGTCCTACATTGTGGATTTACTTAGAAGTAAAGGTCTCTACAGAATAGCCTCAGGCCAAGAAACCAAACCGAAAGATGAAGATAAGACAGCTAAATGGGAAAATAGGCAAGATCAAGCACGTGGGTTGATAGGAATGTCTATTTCTCCCAATCTTAGATTCCATATTGCGAAACTTGATACTCCTGAGGAAGCAATGAAACATATCACTAAAGTTTTTGGAATTAAAAATGAACTTAAAGCCCATCAACTCGAAAATGAGTTGCTTACATTGGACCCCAATAATTTTTCTTGCATTGAAGATTTTTTGTCCAAGTTCAAGACCCTTAGACTTCTCTTGGAAGGTGTTAAGGTTAAGAAAGAAGATAGTAGCCTTATCTATTCCATTCTTACTAAGTTGGGACCAGCTTATTCTGTGTTTGTTTTCACCTTCCATTCTACAAGAGAAGCCTTCATTTCTCAAGGACAAGCCTACAAGTCCCCTTCCTTTGATTCCTTTTATGATTCTTTAATAAGAGAACAAGAAAAACTCTTACACCTTGGTCTTCTTAATCTTGGAAACTCTTCTAAGAAAGTGTTAGCCGCCCAACAGCAACCAAATTCAAAGGATCCTAAGAAGTTGTATCCTAAAAGGAATGGTCCTAAACCAAACAAGGGTCATAAGCAATTTCAGCCTCAAAATGAAAAATCATTTCAACGAAATGATAAGACAAGTAAAAACAAAGGGAAGAAGACTGATAGACATTGCAACTTTTGTAATCAAGATGGCCACTTAGAATCCAAATGCTTTAAGAAGATGGAAGCCTTGGAAGCAGCAATGAAGAAGCATAACATCCATTTGGAGCACTCTTCAACTTCAACTTCATCTTCAAGAATAGCACTTTTTGCATGTGGTTGTCAAGCATCTCGGTCTGGCTATGCACTAAATGTATCTTCTTCTTCTCATTCTCATGAGTGGCTCATTGATTCCGGAGCTTCTTATCACATGGCCAAAAACAAAGCCATGTTTTTTTCTTTAAATGATTGTAACACCAAAAATATATATGTTGGTGATGATAGATCTCTTAGTGTTGTAGGGACCGGAACTGTTCATATAGACAATGGTCAATTTAATGATGTATTATGTGTTCCAACCTTATCTTGCAACCTTCTACCTATATATCAGATAACTCATTCAAGTGAAGGTAAAATCATTGAATTTTCACCTCACGATGTTGTAATTAAGGACCTAAGAGATCCTAGACAGATTTTAGCTACTGGCATTGCTGATGATTCTACAAGGTTGTATAAGTTTCACAACTTTGGGTCATCAAATCTTCCCTCGGTATTTGTTGCTCATAATGATGAAGTGAGCAAACTTTGGCATGAGCGATTTGGGCACTTAAACTATCGCTCTCTTCAGAATCTATGTAAAGAAAATATGGTGACAGGTCTTCCAATGGTATCTTGCAGAGATGGTGTTTGTTCTGGATGTGTAGTCGGAAAACATCATTGGGATAGTTTTGAAAAACGTGCCTCTTGGCACGCCTCAGCCCCTTTACAGGTTCTGCATAGTGATTTATGTTATCCACTTCCAGTTGTTTCATTCTTTGGCTACAAGTATTTCTTAACTTTCATTGATGATTTCTCCAGACGCACTTGGGTATACTTCTTAAAACTCAAGAGTGAAGTATTTAACATGTTCTTGGCCTTCAAGGCCTTTGTTGAAAAACAATCTGGACATCAAATTCTTAAGCTAAGATCTGATAATGGCGGAGAATATGTTAACAACAAATTCATCAACTTTTGCATTGAGAATGGAATTCAAATGCAACATACTGTTCCATATACTCCACAACAAAATCGTGTAGCTGAAAGGAAGAATCACACCTTAAAGGAAATGGCTAATTGTATGCTTCAATCTAAAGGACTTAGTCTTAATTATTGGGCAGAAGCAACTAACTGTGCAAATTACATAATAAATCACACTCCTACTAAGGTTTTAAAGAATATCACTCCAGAAGAAGCATGGGCCAATATTCTAGATGAGAAACATAAAGCTTTAGAACCTAAGAGTGAAAAATGTATTTTTTTTGGATATTCTAAAGATGTCAAAGGATATAGACTTATTCCACTTAAGTCCAAAAATTTTATCATTAGAATAGATGTAAAGTTTGTTGAAAATATATTTGCCTATGAGCCTAGTTCGGTGGATGTGCCATCTCTCCCTATCTCTTCTACTTTTGAAAATATTTCTTCTTCAGATGATGAAAGCGAGGATGAAAATCCTCCCCCACCTTCTCAGGATCCTCCTTCAGCTCCTTAGCTTCCAAAATGGGTTCGTGCTACTCGGGATGCAGCAGGTGATCTTTCCGGTGATCCTACAGATCATCGATGTACACGTTCTCAGTTTGATAGAGCCTCTTCTTTACTGGCTCAAGCTTCAGTGAATTATGATCCTGACACCTTTGCAGAAGCTTCAAGCCATCCAGATTGGGAAGTAGCTATGAATGAAGAATATCATTCATTATTGGAAAATGATACATGGGATCTTGTTCCTCTACCAAAGGGACGAAAACTTGTTAGATGCAAATGGGTTTACAGAACCAAGTATGGACCAGATGGGAAAGTTGATAAACATAAAGCTCATCTTGTTGCTACGGGTTTTTCACAAGTTGAAGGCATTGACTACACTGAAACCTTCTCCCCTGTTGCCAAAATGAACTCTATCCGCTTTGTTCTTTCCCTTGCTGCCTCTTTCAAATGGGAAGTCCATCAGATGGATGTTAAATCTACCTTCCTGCATGGGGACTGCATGAAGAAATCTATATGGAACAACCTATTGGCTTTATACAAACAGACTCTAGCCTTGTATGTCGGCTTAAGAAATCCCTTTATGGTCTCAAGCAAGCTCCTCGAGCTTGGTATGCCAAAATGGATAACTTTCTTTTATAAAATGGCTTCTCTAGGTGTCATTCTGACAATACTGTCTACACCAATAAATTGGAAAAGTCTCTTATCATTCCTATTCTTTATGTTGATGATTTTATCCTAACTGGTAGTGATCCCAACCTTATAAACCATGTGCAGTCTAGCCTTAAAAGGAAGTTTGAAATGACAGAATTAGGACACTTACATTATTTTCTTGGTCTTCAAGTCTTGCAATCCAAGGAAGGTATTTCCCTTTCCCAGTCCAAGTATGCCTGTGATATTCTACGCCATTTTAACATGGAAGACTGTAAGCCAGCCCCTTCTCCCTTTCAGTTTGGAGTCAAACTTTCAGTCACTTGTACTTCTCCTGAAGTTGATGCTACCTTATACCGTCAACTTGTACGAAAACTTTTGTATCTAACCCATACTCGTCCTGACCTTTCCTTTGTCGTTGGCCTTGTTGCTCGGTTTATGCAAAACCCACATGAAAGTCATTGGAAAGTGGCTAAAAGAATACTTCGTTATGTTTTAGGTACAGTTCAGTTTAGGATTCATTACAGTGCCAAAGCAGCTCCTCTATTGGTTGGTTTCAGTAATTCCGATTGGGCTGGTGACCCTGATGATCGAAAGTCTACTGCAGGTTATGTGTTCACTCTTGGTTCAGGACCTATTACATGGGCTTGCAAGAAACAAGGTGCCATTTCTCTTTCTTCAGTAGAAGCAGAGTATCGTGGTGCTGTAGAAGCCAGTAAGGAAGCCTTGTGGCTTCGTCAGATCCTGTCAGAGTTTGGCTTTCAGCAGCAACATCTGACTACACTTTGGTGTGATAATCAAAGTGCCATTCAACTATGCAAAGATCCAGTCCAACATCAGCACAACAAACACATTGAACTTCACATGCACTTCATCTGAAAGCTCATTCACGACCATGTTCTTGAAGTGCAATATTGTTCAACAGATGATCAAGTTGCAGACATCTTTGCAAAGGCTCTCACAGAGGCGAAGTTTACTAAACTTCGATTTATGGTTGGAGTTCAGGAAGTTGTCACTAAGGGGGGATAGGCTCTAGTGCCTCCTTCCTTCTCCTATTGTGTCATATTTGTAAATCCTTCAATCCTATCCCAAGTTTTTCTTAAGGGGGGATGTTAGGATATTCTGACACATAGGAAATAGTTAAGTATAACTTGGTCTAGTGTAGAGTTAGGTAAAGTGTGTTTCTTTACCATGTACATTTTGTAACTTACAATCTGACGGTCACGATATGTAGTGATCTGATGGTTCATTATCTCCTCGGTATTACGGACACTTGATCCGTGGCTTAACACCCGATTGGTCTATGATCTCTATTTAAAGAGCATGGAGGGTCATTTGTAGGTTAACCGTCCATGAGAGAAGCTTATGTAAATTTTCATTCTTTTATTAATAAATTGCCTGAAGTGGCCTCATTGGCTCAGGCCGTGGAATTTTTCCCTCTTTGAGGGTTTTAACCACGCCAAAAACACTGGTGTATTGATCTGTGATCTGTTTGTGAGCGGTGTCCTTTGGTGTTCTGTCTGAGGAACTTACCCTGTAAATTCCTACATTTTGGAGGACTTAGCTGTAGCAGATGAGTTGAATAAAGTGAATAGCCTCTTTGAAGTAGAGGTGGTGAACTCAACAACGATGCTTGATAATTTTAAAAAGGAAATTGCAAAATTTGATGATGGATGTTTGTTTTATGAAAATGAATTGCAGGTTATATTTGAAAAGTATTGATTGATAAACTATTGTTTGCTGTTGATAAAGTGGAAGAATATGAAGAGGAAATTGTAGCTACAATTAAAAGGACAAGAAAATCTGAAGATGCCAAAACTGATTATGATGCCGAGATAAATTTTATTGAAGAATGGGTTGAGAGACCTTTTGAACAAATTGATGCAGGTCTCAAAGCAGCAGCGGGAATAGTGAAGGTTCTTGAAAATGAGCACAATGGTAAATCAATGAATGATTCATATGATATGGAATTGGATCTAGTGGACAAATTTGAACAAGTTCATGGTATTTTAATATATTGGAGCCCAGAGGAAATAAAACATTATTATGGATTGATGAGGCAACAACCAAGTCAACAGGAAACTAGTGATGATGAAAATGAATTTGTTGAGAAAGGAGTTGACATGGATTAGTATCATCCTAGTTAGAATAAGAAGCAATGTGCATACTTCATGATCTGAAGTAAGAAGAAGACTAAATAGGTTGAAAGTGTCAGAGTTTGGAGCATCCAGTCCAAGAAGAAATTTCATCAATATGTTGATGCAAAGAAAGTTAAAATGAAGTCATATTTGTAAGCCTAGCTGAGACTCAAACCAGCAGGCATTTTTATGCATTGTTGAAAATCCATTTCTCCATTAAGGGGGGATGTTAGAATAATGTGGAAATGGAAGTGTCTAGTAATGTGATAGGTTTGTTGAGTTGTCTTCTTAGATGTATGTGAGTTACGAGATGTTCTAGAAGTCATTGATTTCTAGGATAAGTGAGTTGTATATGAGTCATAGACTCTACCTTCCATGTTGTTATGCCCATAGATTCTTCTGATCCCATCGTTATATAATGGGACATATTGTGATGTATGTGCAATGAGTCAGTATGCAGGCTTAGGCTTGAATTAAGAATATGTTCCATTGTGTCAACTCTATATTTTCTAATACCATTAGGTAAAATCGTACATAAATAAGTATCTAGTTAAACCTATAGACCTGTAGGATGAGAGTAGAGGAATTTGATTTCTGCGCATACATATATTGCATAGGCATGTTTTTACATCCAAATATTTCATAAAGGAAAAAATCTTCAATCATCATTCTTTAGAAGATACACATAAATAAATCTATACTAAATTGTCGTCTCCAACGGTTTGATGAGGTTTCCATGGGATATCGATAATTTCCAATGCAATCACAACTCAGATATGCTAATCCTAGTAGAGAACGGAATTTCAAGGCAGAATTAAGAAGCATTGAACTATTTATAATGGCTATCTGGCTACCCAGGTTAAACATTCATAAACTAGCTTCTCCCTTCGAACTATAGATTGAGAAAATTTAAGCATGGTAGTCTTGGAGACTCTGAAGGTCCTAAGAAAAAAAATACATTGTTCACCCTCAAGATTTCCATTCTAGAGAAGGTTACCAAGGGGCTCAAAACCTTGCCTTTATCATTAACATGGGAAACAAATAATGGAAAATGAATAGCGTAACCAAAACCTAAGTTAAAATTTAAAATTACAAATGCGGGGGAGACATATTGTTAGTTAAAATATATTTGTTATTATTGAAATAAAGTACCAAGGAATTTTTTTTTAATGTCCATGATAATTGTGATAATTTAATCTCATGCCCCTATTGGTGGAGATTTCCAAAAATTTACAGTTTTATTAAATTTCAATGGCACAAAAATTTTAGAAGCCTTATTTTAAAATAGACACACCAATTTACTAAAAAATATTTTATTAATATAGATGTATTGATCTAGGTGGATGTTGGTGGGCACCCACCTATCCCACATGGGCCCCCAAAAATATCTCCTTAAGTTTTTTTGTTTTCATAATTGTAGCACAATTTACTATTTTTAGCAGTCTTTCGTGTCATGAACTTTTGGAGCCGTTTTTATGCCATAAACGATGTTGTTTGGGAAATCTGGGAGCAATACGTGTCCATGGACCGATGTTTCTTGTTCCAATTTGTAGTCCTTGGATATATCTTTCCAACGAGATATTGTACACATCAAACGGAGATCATATGCCAAATTTATGACCCGGGGAAGTTGATGTACTAATTTTCCCAAATGGGGCCCACAATTTAGCATTTCATCTTCTAGGGTTAGGATTTTGGATGTTTAGGGTTTTCAATTGTTTCTCAATAATAAATAGGCCTTTGAGTCTCATTGTAAGACAGTTCAGAGGGATGTATCCACCACATCTCTTCTCAGAGATAAGCTACCATCGCCCTAGCTGGTTTATTTCCATTTCTGTTTGTAAGCATGTTTCAGTATTTTATTGTAATGAAATGAAGTATTATTTCTACTGCATCTCTGTATTTATGGTTATCTCCGTAATCTGTTGCGTTCCTGTTTAAATCTGGATCAATGGTATCAGAGTGGTCTGCTTCTTCTATGTTTTTCTTTGCATGTCCCCAACAAGGTCGGGATATAAGGAGTTATGGCTTGAACTAGTTGAACCTTTGCAAGACCAGCCTCGCAAATCCCGATGGCTTCCCATGGCGGATGAAAATAAAGAAGAGGGGCTAGGATATCCTTTCAAAATATTGCTCAAAGAAGCCCTCGAGTGACAAAGGAACGCGATGATAGACAACTTTACCCAGATCCTTTAGCGGCTACCGAGAGGTGACGCATCGACTTCCAATGGCTACTCTGGAAATGCCACACACCCTTTAAGGTACAAGTTAATTTTGAAATCTCCATATTCGAGGGTGAGATAGATGTAGATGCCATAGATAAATCTACTAGAAGGGTATTTTTCTGTTCATAATTTTTCCAATGGGGAAAAGATTATTTTTTCACTTCTCAAAGCAACGTCACACATCAAGGACTGGTGGGAAACCTACTATGAGCATAACGATGAAATTACAGACTCAGTATTTTCAGCTGCACCAACTTGAAATTCATTCCAGGGTGCCATTAAGGAGCAGTACTAGCCTATCAAAAGCTATGAGGACAAATACATAAAGTGGACCACCCTGTGGTAGGGAAGGGAGCAAGATGTGCTAGAGTTCACAAACATTTGTCATACCCTTCACAAATAGTTGGGTATGAAGGATTCTGAGCTACATCCAGTACTCAAATACCACGACTACCTACGCAGATACATCTAGGAAGAGATGGAGTTCTTGAACATCTCCTCACTCGGCACGGCATACGCTATCAAAATCGAGTAGAAGTTTAAACAGAAGAAGCGGGACTTTGGATCTGCAAATCCAAAGACCAAAGGACAAAGCTAAAGCGGGGTGACCCAAGGCAACTCGTCGAAGCCGTAAGAAAAGAACAACACCACGAAGTCGAAGAAGGACACATGAAAGTGGTGTGAGTTCCATATGATCCCCACTCACAACACAAGTGAGTGTCGGACCAAGCAGTCGTTGGTGGTCGAGTTGAAGGCTTCAGAATCAAATACTTGTTTTGACCCTAATTCAGAACCCGACAAGGGAATGGAAAAGGGAAGCAGGTAATTGACGCAGAGCCTAGCACCACTGTTGCCACTGCCAAGATCCAGAAGAATGACCTCGAATATCCAAAGGAGGGGGATCATATTTTCCACTTATAGATGTGGATGAAGGGTTTGCCGCTATAATTCATTGTCGATAGTGGTAGCCAAAAGAACCTCATTTCAACGGAGGTTGTGAAGAAATTGGGCATGCCGACTACACCACACCTGCAGCCATACAAGATTAAGTTGCTTCACCAAGGACGCTATTCTCGAGTTCGCCAGCAGTGTTGCCTTCCCTATAGCATCAAACCCTTCACAGATAAGCTACTGTGTGATATTACACCTCTAGATGTTTGTGATGTATTATTAGGCCAACCATACTTATGGAGGTGACATGCTATGTATGAGCCAAGGCCTTGCGCTGTTATTGTTTCTTTGGGTAATTCATTATATAGGATACTGGAGGTGGCCCCACCTACCACTAGTTCTTTGATTGCTGCTAAGAAAGGCAGTAAGATCATCTCATAGACTAGGAAATTTATTTTCTGTCTGGTTCACTCCCAAAGTAAGGCGAAGATGGTAACCACATCCATGACCCCCGCGAAGGGTTGCTCCACATAGCAGTAGCAGCAAAGAGATACGGTCATGACAAAACATGGGAAAAACTTCTCCTCACCCACAGGGGTACCACGCAAGTTTCAGGTGGGCAATAAAGTCTGGTCGCCTCAGCGGAAAGAACACCTTACCAGAACCCATCAGAAGCTCAGACCACTCTGACATGGTCCTTACACCATTACCAAGGTTGTTGGAAACAATGCTTTGGAGCATAATGTTCCCTCATTCCTTCGCCTACACCAAGTGTTCAATGTGTACCACCCTCGACTATGCTTCCCACCATTACTAGACACATCTGAGATTGCAGAACAGCTCACCAGGGATGAAGTTCAGCAGATGGAGGAACTCAATGCAATGGGGATGATTTCTTCCTAAGGGGGGAGGAATGATCCAGGTGGATTTTGGTGGCCACCCACCTATCCCACTGGGACCCCCACAACTATCTCTTTTAGTTTTTCAGTTTCTGTAATTTTAGCATAATTTACTATTTTTAGCAGTTTTTGGGGTCGTGAACTTCCGGAGCCATTTTGAGGCCCTAAACGACATTTTTTGCAAAATAGGGGAGCAAGATGGGTCCATGGCCTATTGTTTCTCTTCCCAAATTTGTAGTTCTTGGATAGATCTTTCTAACGAGATATTGTGCATGTCAAATGGAGATCGTATGCCAAAGTTACGACCCCAGGAAGTTGATATACCAATTTACCCAAACGGGGCACACAATTTGGTGTTTCATCTTCTAGGGTTAGGTTTTTAGATGTTTAGGGTTTTCCATTGTTTCTTAACAATAAATAGACCTTCAAGCCTCATTGTAACACAGTTTAGAGGCATGTGGCCACAAAATCTCTTCTAAGAGATAAGCTACCATCGCACTAGCTTGTTTATTTCCAATTTTGTTTTAATTGAATGAAGTATTATTTCCGCTGCATCTCTGTATTTGTGGTTGTCTCTGTAATTTTTTGCGTTCTTGTTTAAATCTGGATCATGTATGCATTATATTTTTCTTATAGGAACTCCATAACTCATTATAGGAATGCTACCATGTTGTTCAAGATAATGGAGAAATGTATTTTAGGAGAAACTCGATTCATTAGTTATGTGTATCCCTTAGATTAGGATTTAGTTCCTACTTCTTAGCTAGCTATTCTAACTTCCCTACATGTGTGTAGGCTATATATTCATGATTTGTAATGATGAGCATGTATAGCGTTCTGCGAGAGGAAGTCTCCAGGGGAAGCCCTCACTTGAGAGTTGCTCAGTTTATTGAATAATATCTTTGTCTTCCATTTCTAACATGGTATCACAGCTTCAAGGTTCAGTGAGGGAAAGCGAGAATGCTTCGATGACTGAGAGTGCATCGTGGCTGTAGTGTGGCCTTAGTGGTGGTGGCAGAGAACATTTTTGTTGCTTGATCAATGTGCATTTTGGCTCAAGAAGCGTGCTCTTCTTTGTTGACAAGCGTCGTTCCTTGAGCAAAAAAAGTATTGTTTGACCTCCACTTAACACGATTTCTTGTAGCGTGGACCATCATCACCGATTTGCATCGAAAAAATTCGTTTCTTCATTTGACCGAATTTCTGCAGTTTGATCGAATATTTGGCTACATGGGTGTCAAATTCTGGCTGTGTAGGGGTCAGATTTGTTGGATGGTGCCACAATAACCTTGGACCTGCGTCGACTAAGTTAAAAGTCATGTGTGTAGCAGTGGCAGCTTGACTCAAAGGCAGTGTGGTGAATCCATCTGCTTGATCCATCTGCTTGTTGTGGAGGCTACTAGGAGGCCGAGTGGTGGAGCAACGAAGGAAGAGACCATGAGGCTACAAGCGAATCAATCGCATTCTCCTTGTGGATCGTGGTCAATCTGCATGGAGGTGCAGTAGTTAAATGAGTTTGTCATGGTGGGAGGAACTAGCAAGCTCATATTTTCTGACAGCAAGCAGAGGGCGAAGAGAAGTATTTGACGGTTTTGTCATAGAAGAAAGAACATGAAATTATGTTAGGTCATCAAGTAGAGAGGGAGTACCGCAACGATCTGTGTAATCTCGAAATTATTGAAACTGAAGCAAAATCTTTGTTGAATGTAGTTCGGCTAAAACTTGCTCTTAGTTCTCAAGGCTATGGTTTTCTTCATATTCCTAATAAATTATGAACTTACAACTTCTGATGTAATGAGGAAAAGAGCCAAAAACCCAATCATACATCTGCTGAGATAAGTTTAGCAACGGCTAAAGAAGATCGTTTAGGAAGATTGTGCAATCTTTGTCGGTAGTTCCTTTGTGCGTGAGGCTGAGAGCAAGGAATTGTTGGTATGTGATCATTGTTTCTGTTGATCTATTTTTGAACCAAGGAAGGCTGAAAGTGAAAGGTAGACTATACTGGATTTTCCTTGTTGTTCGAGTGAATTTCGAATGCCGTATTTTTATTTTTATTTTTGGGGTTATAATAATTATTTTTTAAAAATTGTTTGTCGCATGTGATAAAGTTTTTATACATGAAAAAGGGAGTCATTTTTTAAATAAATGAGGGTTTCTTAAAAAAAAACAAAGAGGGATCTTGGTTTTTTGCATCAAATTAAAGGAAATGTTATTTAATTAACAGAGCACCTATTTTTTTTAGATTGCTCCTTGGATCTGGAGATAGATCTGTCTTTTAAAGTGTTGGAGGTCAAATTTTATATTTCTTGAGGGATACCTGTCAAGATGAATAACCAGATGGCAGAGGCATATATGAATGAGAGCAATGAGCTCGATAAATCAAATTACTCGAATTGGAAATTTAAGTTGCAGACCCCGTTAGAGGGGAAAAATGCGTGGGAAATTGCAACTGGTGATGAGTTGAAATTGACCATAGCTACAGGCGTAACACTAGCAACAATCCAGGACTGGGAAAAGAGCGAGAAAAAAGAAAAAGTATTGTTAAAATTTTTAGTGAAGAACTGTATTATCCCTCACATTCGTGAATGCAAATCAACAAATGACATCTAGGAAACCCTCAAGGACTTGTACGAGATCAAAAACACAAATCACTTATTGATTTTGAAAAACAAGATTCTCGCCATTAAAATGGAGGAGATTGAGTGAGTGGTTGCATTCATTTATCGAATCAAGGAGCTCAAAGATAAAATGGGAGACATAGGAGAGAGTGTCAAACACTGATCTAGTCACAATTACCATGAATGGTATGACTAATGACTATAAAATGTTTATCACGAGTTCAAATGCAAGAGACAAAACCCCCAATTAGGAATAATTGACAAGAATCATGATGCAAGAGGAAGAGAGGCGGATGACCCTGAAACCCCAGAGTTAATATCTTGCTCTAATGGTGAAGAAGAAGCCCTTCAGAGGGGAGGAAAATGCAGGATAGAAAGGTGAAAGTACACCACAGAGAAAACCACCTCAAGGTATGTCCTCAAACAGAAGTGATTCAGGACCCAAATGTTTTTATTGTGGTAGAGTTGGTAACATAGCTGAAAACTGTCAGAAGAAGAAGTTTGATGAAGGTTGCCATAGACATAAGATGCATGCAGGACACTTTGCAGATGAAGACCAAAATCAGAATCTCAGATTGTTTGTATCTGATTCTGAATTCTCTATTGAGAGTGATGAGGCAGAAACCTTGTTTCCAGAATCAAGAGCTTCCACTCACATGACAAGTAAGAGAGATTGGTTTGGGAATTTTAATGAAACCTGCAGTGGTGCAAATATCTATCTTGGCGATGATAGAGGGTACCGGATCAAAGGGTATGGTAATTGATGAGCCCCAATTTTTGGTAACAATTTGGGCTCATTTGGCCTACTTACCTCGCTCAACCCTTCATTTTTTATCACTTATGCATCATTTCTTAGTATATTCGTGTTATTTGTAGGAAGAAGGGCAGGCATTATGTCTATGTGGCTAATACATGATGATTTCAGGTTTTTTGTCATTAAATGGAGCAAAGACCACGCAGATGGAGACAAGGAGATAGCCAAGGTGGCATTGCGGGTTTATAGGGAGGTTGTCCACAGCCTTGAATGACCTCCCTCGTGATCTCCACCCCAACTCCGAGCTCCAGCAGCTATCACCACCGAGCTAGAAGGCAGCCAACGGATTCTACAGGAACAGCAGTTTACTTTCAGTTGGACAGCCAAGCCCCACTAATTGAGGAGGCCATCTTGGCCCTCATCATGTATAAATATGGAGGCTGTAGCCTTCGAAAGACTCTTGAACCTTTGTTGTAGATTTTGAATCAGGAGTTGTAGCTTTGTTTTTGCTCTTTGTAAGCCAATTTTGGCATGTTGTCAGACTCATGATTATGATCTTTTAATAAAAGGCAGGCAGATTTTGATTCAATTCTGAGTTCTTAGAGGAGCTATAGCTCTCAGGTTAAGGCCCAACCTGAGAGCAATAGACCTCCTTTTGTTTGTATTGTTACTTGTCTTTCCTTTCAGCACTTCATTTCTTTGCTTTGACATGCATTTGGAAAACACAGTCTGCTGATTCGATTTTCTTGATGTGATTAAGTAGGATTAGTTCATGGATAAAGTGCTTTCAGCAATTTAGATTAGAATAGGAGGATTAGAATTCATCAGAGTTCCAAGAAAAGGTTGATTGTGCACTCACTGCCACCTCTGTTTAGAGATTGGGAGTGTAGACCGTGCCAACCACCAAAAAACACAGTCTTATATGTTCATGCAAGCTTTAAAGTCCTATTTCCATTGGTAGAAGCATCCATGCAATTAGATCTTGAGCAATAGCCCTTTGTTTCAGCTCCATGCACGATTTCTCTCTTAACTTACATCGTTGTTCTTTGATTTTTAATGAAATAGATAGAATAGGATGATGAATTCTCGGTTTTGTGCAAGACAGAGGTGATTTGTTTTATTCACACTACGCAGCACCACTTCAACACTTCCTTCCCCTCCTCAGTCATCCCTAAGCCATCTCCTTACCGCGCAACTAGATCCTTTGCCCACCAATTCTTCTCTTATCCACGTTGCCTCATCTTTTCGGCCTTCCATTGCCTCTACCCTTCCATCGACCAACCAGCTTTATACACTCTCTCTCCAGCTCATCTCGCTGTCCCTGAGCCATCACAAGCTTCCCTTTCATCCTACCTATCCACCCATACAGCTCCTTCACTCCTCCATCACCCAAAACCCCGACTGTAGAACATCCTGTAGAAGTTAGCAGACTTCCTGTAGAAATCCCAAGCTTCCTGTAGGATCCCCTGCAGACATCCTGTAGAAGCCTGCAAACACGGTTGCCAAGCACATGAACATTGTGAACTTCTGTGGGATGATGTTAGGGATCCCCTGGAACCTCTCAGAGTCCTCCTGACCATTCCCAAACCTTCCTCCCTCTTGAACCACCCCTGCACAGTCAATATCCAGTAAGAAGCACAATCATAATAACTCCAACCACTTGAGCAAAAATATAAAAACATGTTCTCTTCAATGGAAGTAGTTTAAATTCATGCATCTCATATCACTAGAAGTAATGGCATCATTGTTAGGAGTTGCATTCCCATCATTGCAATGTAAGGATTAAGCTGGTCAGATTAGGGTTTACTAGGGTTTCCATGTTTGGTTGGCTTTCAGTTCATTCTTGCAAAGTAGGTTAATTTCCTTTGAGATAGCCTTCGTTCATCATTTAGAAAGCTTCTTCTGAGAACATATAGAAGTTGGCTTGAGCCCTAGTGGACTTGTGCCAGCTGACCAAGTGACAGCTGCGACAAGAGCTAGTACTTGTGCATACAGCACCGTCACTCCCAAGTTTGTTACGAACTACCGGGTTGATAAAATTAGAGAAGGAAGCTCCAGGAGTTGTAGCATTATTGCTACAATACTGGAGCCCACCATCTTTTTGGCGCCGTTGCCGGGGAAGTGTCAGAGTATTAGTAATTGTTGCTTTTCTTCTGTTTTCTTACTCTCACCTTCTGCCAAGTAGTTTATTTCATTTCCATTCTGCAAAAGTAGCATAGACATTTCCTGCTTTCATAGATTAGCATTTCAATTCCGCAATTTCAATTTTGTAAGCATAGATTAGCCTTTCAATTCTGCAAGCGTAGACTAGCACTTTCATTCCTGCAATTTCATTTGAGCAAAGTAGATTAGTTCTTTCCTGCTTTCAATTCCATTCTGCATCTTTATTTCAGCAAGATAGTTAGTTGTAGATCAATCTGTTTCAGTTTTGCAGGTACCAAAGAAAAAAAAACAAAAGCAATCAAAAAAGTCTTTCCATTTCATGCCTCGTAGGAATCGAGATAAAACAGGCAAATTCCTACCCAACACCCCCACCACATCACTGAGTCACCCTTCTCTCTTCTTCAGTGACAGTGATCCAGAACAACCTATAGGTGAACCTCTTGAGATATACGAAGATCCTATAGCAGAAGAAGAATTAGAGACCATCCCATCTGAAGGTATGGCTGACAATAGAGGAGAAGATGAGAGAATAGAAGGTGCCTTCCACATCCAAGAAACCAATGGAGACATGAAAATGAAAAACATTAGTCCCTCCGCTCTACCTCACTTCCATGGACTGACTACTGAAGATCCTGATACCTTCCTGTTTGAGTTTGTTGTCCTTTGAGGATCCTATGACTATACTGAAGATGAGCAGAGGCTGAAACTCTTCCCTTCAACTCTTAAGGATGCAGCATTACGCTGGTTCATGGGCTTACCTGGGAATAGTATCACCACTTGGGCTCAGATGCATCAAGCTTTCAATACCAAGTACCGGGACTACTGTAGGTCCAAGGAAACCAAGGGAGAGATCTTTCGGATGACCATGGGAAATGAGGAGTCCTTAGAGGATTATGAGGAGAGGTTCCAACTTAGCTATAAGCAGGCCAGGTGCACACTTGACCCTGAATCCCTCAAGTTGGTCCTGCTCCGAGGAGTCCCTGAAGACCTCTTAGATACCCTTCACATGTTAGCTGGGGGAGATATTTACCAACTGCCTTATGAGGACATCAAGACTGTGTTTAGAAACCACTCCAGGGCAGCCTGGAAACGAGGTAGAGGAAACCTCCTCTCAGCTGGTATCCCTTTCTCCAAGCATGAGTTTGCAAATCAACTAGAAGATCTTAAGAGTGAGGTGAGACAGACCATTGCCATGCAACTGGACACATTCAGGATCCAGCAGAAGAAGGAAGAAGCTGAGAGAGCCTTGGCTATCTTATGCCCTAGATGTACAAGGAGACACCCTAAGAACGAATGCCCATTGCATTCGGTTGAAGTGTGTTTCGTCTGTGAGGAGCACCATCCCACAAATCAATGTCCAACCTTACCTGGGCTTAAAGCCATGTACCAAGGGACAGAAGCTCCAACTGAACCTCTCTATTTCCTCAACCAAAGGAGGCCATAAGGACCTAGACCTTACCAGCAGGGGATGCAAGGGGCACCCCAAGCTTATTACAGCCCCAACCAATCAACTCCTATGCCTTCCTGGGGCCCCCCTGCTCATCCTTCCTGGTCTATGCCCCCTCCATGGTCTTATCCACCTCATTACCCTACTCAGCCCACTACTCATTCATATCACTCACATACCCAGCCACAGCCTCAGTGGAATGCACCTCAGTCGGGGTGGAGGCCCCAGTACAACACTCCTCCCGCCATTTTGCCTCCACCGCCAGTTCAACCTCAACCATTACCTCCTGCTCCTCCAAGGCAACCTCAAATGCCTGCTCAACCGAACCCGAACCCCAACAATAGACAGGCCCAGCAGGTATACACTGGGGAAATATCATGCCCTACCTATGCTGTGGAGATCCAGGAGATCAATCTTCGATCTAGAAAGACTCTTCCGGATCGCCAACCTCCTCCCCCAGAGGACGAGGAGGACAAACAGGAAAGTGAACCAAAGGCTATTTTACCCTTTCCTGAGAGACTAACAGCCACCACACAACCCAACCCAGAGGAGGATGAGCTTTTGGGAGAGCTCAAGCAGTTGTGTGTGAAAATACCACTTCTCCAAGCCATCAAGGATGTGCCAATATACAACAAAATGGTTAAGGAAAAGTGTTTCAAACACCCAGGCAGGCGAAAGAGAGATGCTTCAACCATCAATGTCTTAGGGCAACTGCCTGACCTTATGTTAGGACAAGTCATCTGCCCAAAGTATCTAGATCCTGGGAGTCCTGTAGTAGATGTCCACATCAATGGCACCATCATACCTCACACCTTGATTGATTTGGGGGCTGCCATTAATGTGATGACCAGGGATACCATGCTCAAGCTCAATCTTCAGGGTTCCTTGAGGAAGACCTCGACAGTCCTGCAACTAGCAGATCGCTCCACTGTGACTCCCGAAGGGATTGTGGAGGATGTCTTGGTCTCTGTCGACTCTTGGGAATACCCTGCAGATTTCTTGGTTCTGCAACCCAAGGCAAAGCTTACTAGATATCCTCTTATTTTGGGAAGGCCTTGGTTAGCCACTGCAGATGCTTACATAAGTTGCCGTGCAGGAAACATGACCATCAAAAATGGTCCTATGTCCAAGCAGCTTGTCCTATACCCTCCTGCCTAACCCTCCTTAGAGCATGACTTACCACTATGGTTGGAGGAAGAGGAAGAGGATGAGGTGTACTCAGCACCTTTGTGCACCCTAGATACCACTAGAAGAGACCCCCTAACCGAGGATGACTTGATCGAGACCTTGATCCAGAATCCACCTTCCAGTGCACTATCCTTAGAGAAATTGGTGGAGGATGCCCAAGCCAGCACCTTAGTGGACCTTTGTGCCACCAACCGTGTCACTCCCAGAGTCAAGAATGTGGAGTTCGGCCCTAAGAGAACGTTAAAGATCAGCTCCTCCCTATCTCCTTCCCAGGAAAAGGAGCTGTGTAGCCCGTTAGCCAGCCATCTAGATGCTTTTGCTTGGAGCTATAAGGAGATGACAGGAGTCCATCCTTCGGTCTGTACCCATCACATATACATCAAAGAGGATTGTAAGCCAGTTAGGCAACCTTAGAGGAGAATGAATCCAGCCCTTAATGACATTGTCAAGGAAGAATTGCAAAAACTGCTGGATGCCGGATTCATTTACCCCATCTCAGATAGTGAATGGGTGTCCCCTCTGGTGTTGGTTCCCAAGAAAAATGGGAAATGGAGAATCTGTGTGGACTACCGAGAACTGAACAAAGCTACCAAGAAAGACCATTTCCCTCTACCTTTCATAGATCAAGTGTTGGATGGGCTGGCAGGAAAGAAGTTCTTCTCTTTCCTGAACGGGTTTAGCGGGTACAACCAAATCCAAATCAGCCCGGAAGACCAAGATAAGACCACCTTCACTTGTCCTTGGGGTACCTTTGCCTACCGAGTTCTTCCCTTTGGGCTATGCAATGCTCCTGCTACCTTCCAGAGAGCTGTCTTGAGCATCTTCTCGGAGCTGGTCCATGATGCGGTGGAAATCTATATGGATGACTTCACCCCTTATGGGTCCAACTTCCAGGAAGCATTGTCCAATATAGGAAAGGTCCTAACCAAATGCATTGAGATGAACCTGTCCCTTAGTCCCGAAAAATGTGAATTCCTGATGACTGAAGGGACCGTGCTAGGCCATACCATTTCTTGCCAAGGGTTACAGGTGGATCCTAACAAAATTGCTCTCATCAAGAAGGTTCCACCTCCCCAAAAGGTAAGGGATGTGCGGAGTTTCTTAGGATTAGCAGGGTATTACAGGAGATTCATTAAAGACTTCAGCAAGCTAGCCTCACCATTGTTTGGCCTGTTGGCAAAAGATGCGGAGTTTAAATGGACTGACGATTGTCAGAGGGCTTTGAATGAATTAAAGGACAAGTTGGTGCCAGCCCCAATCTTGAGAGGGCCAAACTGGGCCCTACCTTTCCACATCCACACTGATGCCACGAACAAAGCCATAGGGGCAGCTTTAGGACAAGTCGAACAAAAACTTCCATATGCCATTTACTTTGTTAGTAAAAACTTGTCGAAAGCTGAACTGAATTACACTGTAACCGAGAAAGAATTCTTGGCTGTGGTCCATGCACTGAACAAGTTTTGACATTATATTACGGGCTATCAAACCTTTGTACATACGGATCATGCTGCGATTAGATATTTAATGAATAAACCAGATGTGAATGCTCGTATTATTAGATGGTTACTTTTGTTGCAGCAGTTTGATTTGACCATTGTTGACAAACCAGGTAAAGAAAATGTTGTTGCTGACTTTTTATCTAGATTGGATTTGTCTGCAGATGAGGATGAAACAGTGGATGACCAGATGCCCGATGAACATCTGTTTGCTATCTCAGTACTCTCTCCATGGTTTGCTGATATGGCAAACTACCTTGTTTCAGCACAGTTCCCTCCGCACCTATCTTCAAGAGAGAAGAGCAGAATCATCAGAAAAAGTGCCTCATTTACTTGGATCGGGGGCAATCTGTTCAAGCTTGGCCCTGATCAGATCTTAAGGCATTGTGTAAGGGAGGAGGAAGTCTTTGATATCCTCCTCACCTGTCATGATGGGCCTTGTGGAGGACATTTTGCAGCAAAAAGGACTGCCTTCAAAATCCTGCAGGCGGGCTACTATTGGCCCACACTTCATGAAGATGTCAGAAGGTATATCAGCCGATGTGACCAATGCCAAAGAATGGGGAAACCGACTCAAAGGGATGAGATGCCTCTCCAACCTCAAGTGACTCTTGAGCCATTTGAGAAGTGGGGTATGGATTTTGTGGGTCCAATCAACCCTCCTTCGAGGCAAAGGTCTCACATCATTGTGTGTACTGACTACCTGACAAAGTGGGCAGAGACTAAAGCAATCAAAGCAGCAACAGAAGAAAAGGTGGCCGAGTTCTTAAGAGAAAACATCTTCTACAAGTTTGGCTACCCAAGAGAGCTGGTCACCGATCAGGGGAGCCAGTTCACATCCAACCTAATTGAAGACCTACTAGCTCATCACAAAATCAAGCATAGGACTTCCACCCCCTATCATCCACAGGCAAATGGGCAAGTGGAAGTCACCAACAGAGCATTGGAAGGGATTTTGACTAAGGTGGTGAGCAGCAGTAGGAAAGATTGGGCAGATCGCCTGGTTGAGGCCACATGGGCTTACAACACCACCTGGAAGACCACCACCAGCTTCACACCTTATGAGCTGGTCTATGGGAAGAAAGCTTTGTTGTCCATTGAATTTGAATACAACACTTTGAGGATGGTAGCTCAGCTGGACCTAGATCTCAGCCATGCACAACAAGAAAGGTTATTGCAGCTGAATGGACTAGACGAGCACCGAATGCAGGCCCTCCTTCACTCGGAAGTGGTTCAACTTCAGAGAAAGGTGTGGCATGACCAACACCTCAATGACAAGCAATTCCAGCCAGGAGATTGGGCACTGTTGTATGACTCCAGGTACAAAGATTTCAAGGGGAAGCTAAGAACCAGATGGCTGGGACCATATGTAGTGGAAAAATGTCATGACAATGGATCTGTTCTTATCTGGACCATTGATGAGGAAGTCATCCCCATGCTTGTCAATGGGCATCGATTGAAGATCTACAAGAAACCTCTCTCCAGACAAGAGTTCATCAAAACTATGGAGAAATCAGTGTTGGTCATAGAGAAGGGTTTTGCCTCTGCTTTGGGCATACCCTGAAAGATTTAAAAAAAAAAAAAAATAATAATAAATAAATAAATAATAAAGATCCTTGGGTGAAAACCTTTCTGAGGCTCCCAAGGCAGGTGGTAGGGGTGAAAACCTCATTGAGGCGCCCCTACTGTCTTTCAAAAATAAAAATAAAAAAAAAAGATTTGAAACAAGATCCTTGAGTGAAAACCTCTCTGAGGCGCTTAAGGCAGATGGCAAGGGTGAAAACCTCATTGAGGCGCCCCTGCTATCTTTCAAAAAAAAAAAAAAAAAAGAGAAAAAAAAGAAAAAAACAATAAGCAAAAAAGGCAAGGACAGCAAGTTCATAATGTGAAAGTGCATGCAGGTTGCAGGTGTTCTATGGAGGAGAGGAGACCTCTCAACTCAAAGCCAAGGATCCTTATCATGCTGCCAGGAGACCTCACCAGCACCTCCTCCAAGAATACTCATTTTCTCCAAGGTATGTGCACAATTTCATCACGGCTTGAGTCTTCTACAGGAAGATGCAGACTTTCTACAGGAAGGTGCAGACTTTCTACAGGAAACGCAAACTTTCTACAGGAAGTTCTGTATTTCTACAGGAAACTTCCTGTAGAAGTTCGGGACGGCCCAGAATTCATTTTATGAGGAGATCTAATGACCAAGGATCGGTTTGGACGCATGCAAGCTACTGTTGTCACCCTTATACACTGTTGCTACCTCTTTCTACCATCCTTGTCGACATGCAAAGAAGCTACCTGCACCATCAAAGCAGATCAGTGAGTTATCAGGAGAAAGCAATTTTTAAGATGAAAAAAATGCTGAGATGTCATACCGTATCCACCCCAGCCATCCATGAGCTCTGAGAGCGGGATCGTGAGGCCATTGGCTTCGTCGTGCAGCATGCACCCGAGGAGGAAGAAACTGTTACAGGACATCCTGCAGGAGTCCCGTAACAGTTAAGCCCGCTGGAGTGCACACCATTCATAGCGCTTGCCATATGCAACGAAAGCGCGGGCGCATGGAGCCGAATCATCAAATCCATCGTCAGCGGCCTGTGAATATGAACCTCCGGGCCTGTGCAAATCCACCAGCAGCAAATAAATCCACTCATCATCATCCAAGAACCGAAAAATCGTGTTGCGGCCGCACAGGTAAGTGTCTCGACCCTTTCTTCCGTCTAATTGCACGAATTTTACTTTGAAAATGTTTACAAGTGTAAAGTGAATGGGTTGAGCGGTTGTATGGCCATTCGACTGGCCACGTTGATCAGTTAATGGTCTAGTCGGATGTTTGGGTGGCGGTCGTGGCAAAAGAGACGGGCAGTACGCACGTGAGAGCAATCCCGTCGGGAAAAACGAGTTTAACAGAAGAGACGGCGGCGGATCTGCGGGGAATGATGCGGCAGTAAGGGAACTCGCAGGCAAATGATGGGATGACGTCGTCCAATGGTCCGGCAGGGACAGCTCACCCCCGCGCCACGGATCCCGCCGATTCAAATCTAATCGGCTAGATTGCCACCCCCATGCATTTATCATTCACCGTTTGAGACTCGAGTGATCACCCGGATCCCTCTGCAGCTCGATACTCTGAGTCTTTGGTTATCAGAACGCCTGTGAAGCAACACCAAGAGCGCAGACCTACTGCAATATCCCCTGGAAATCGTGCGCTGCTCCTACAGGAAAGCTGTTTCTACAGGAAGTCGGGTTCCTCATGACAAAAGGTGGCGGATTAAAAAGGTAAGCCTGAACTCTCTATGAAATTGGTTTTTGAGGGTGGCAGAATCGTCGTCTCCAGTCTGGTCGTGGAAAATTTTTGCAAACTTTGTCTGTCGTGCATGAACTGTCATCCTACAGGATGTCAGTGTAATTAAGCTATGTTAAGGTCCTCAGGGGACAAGCTTCGTGAATTATATGCATGACAGAAGCGTAATTCTGCGCTCTGTCCCAGTAGGCCAAATTCCTTTTTCATTCGCCACCTCTAGCTAAAGCAGCAGTTTTTCACCATGCCGGGTGGGTTCATCAGAAGGGAACCCACTGATTCAACGAAGTTGAGAGAAAATTCTGAGGTGGTGGAGCTCTTCACAAGAGCGCAATGGATATCCTTCTGTGACAAATTGCAGGGCTATGACGACGAAGTGGCAGAAGAGTTTTTGCAAGCTCTGAGGCCGAAATCCAAAACATTGGCCACCGTTAGCTTCAGGGGTTTAAGCCTCAAACTCACCCCGCAATTCATCAGTCGAGTTAGTAAGCTCCCAATGGGATTACCATGGGACAAAGAAGAAAGGAAATTGGGCCAACAGGCTAAGAAAGAATTCTTTCCACCAGAGGAGGAATTCTCGGAAGACAAAAATGGGGTTCATAGAACCAGTTTACTGCCACCGTGGAATGAAGTTAGCCTGCAGATTATGAAGTACATCACCTGCGAAGGCCGTTTTAGCATTGTATACGGGTACCACTTTCGGTTACTCACTGAATTAAGGCACCAGATGGATCTACCTGTAGAAAACAAGCTCAGTCTCCCCTACTTTCTATTACAGTCTCTGATTGAGTGTGCCACCAAGCTGAAAGAAGGCACACCAGACCAGGTAGCCCACCATGGACTGATCAAACTCCTCGTGGAGGATGCGCTCCACACATACAAGGTTCCTCTCTCATGGGAAGCCTTCAGAAATTTGACAAAGGATGGGGATATAAAGATTCTAACCGAGGAGCTCGGTTCATCTAGCAGTGAGGAGAAAGAGTCAGTGCCCGTGGGAAAGAAAGAAATAGCCCAGAAGACCACAACCACGGAGCAGAAGAAAAAGCAAGAGAAGAAACAAGAGAAAAAGGGTGCCAAAGAGAAAGATGACACACCCATCTTGTCAGCAAGAGAGAAAAGGTTGCAAGGCAGAGTGGACAAGGCTGAGAAGGTCCACATCAGCAAAAGTGCCTCGACAGCAACCGCAACCAAGTCAAAAAGCAAATCTCATGCAACAAAGCAAACCAAGGCGGTGACACCTATTTCTACAGGAAAGCTGAAACCGGCTTCTACAGGAAGCCCGAAATTAACCGAAAAAGGGTCTTCTACAGGAAGCCCGAAATTGACTAAAACAGGGTCTTCTACAGGAAGCCCTTAAAAAGTGAAACCCAAGGAGAAGAAAGCTGACATTCGTGAAAGGGAGGCAGCAGCTGTGCTGGCCGCCCTCAGCACACCTCCTAAGCCAAAGGAGAAGAGAAAGAGGGAGACCCCTCTATATTTTAAAGCTCGAAGAAGTGTGAGGATAAAGACGGGCAAGCCACAGCCTCCGTCCAGCAGCCCAATCATTATTGAAGATGCCCCTACTTCGCCCAAGGAAAGGTCCCCCTCGAGGATATCAGTCACCTATGAGAGGGGGAGCCCGAAGAAAACTACGTGGTAAGAAAAGTTAGACCAATTGACTGAAAAAGTTCGGCTACAGGTTGCTGAAGATGCTCTATAGAAAACCTTAGCCAGGCTTAAAGAAACTGAGAGGATGGAAGGAGAAGCACCCTTATCACCACCAAGGGAGGGTGAAGTAGAGCCACCAAAGGAAGTGGAAAAAGAGCATATACCAGAGCCCAGCCCTCAGCCAAGTCTGAGTTCATATTACAACTTTTTAGAGGTTGGCAAAATTATACCTCAGAAATTTACTGTGCCACTGTTTTTTGCATTGGAGGAAGAAAGAGTCCGTACACACACATGGATGAAAATAGCAAAGTCAAAGGGTGTGGCGGACATAGGTCCCTTACAGGAGCAGCTCAAGGAGGCCAGAAGTGAATTGTCCATGGCCAAACACGTGGCAAATTGCCAACGCGTGTTTCTACAGGAAGAAAACCAGAAGCTGAGATTGCAGCTACAGGAACTAAGGGCAGGGACAGGTACATCCTCCAAGGACACCACAGAAGAACAGCAAGGCAAAAAGGAACTGAACTCCGGTCTTGGGGAGCCAACCACACTTCTACAGGAAGCAGAACAGCAAGCACAAATTGAGGTGCAAGCTCTCAGAGAACAGCTGCAGCAGAAAGAAGCACAATTGGCCTGCATGGCCAGCTGGGCCATGGATGCTATCCAATGCAGGCAGCCGACCAAAACCTATGGGTTGTACTTGAAAGACCAATTGCTGCAATTCCAAATCAATACCTTGGCGCAAAGAGGTATCTCTCAGCTCCAAGACCCGCAGCAATTCACTGAAGTTTGCAGTACTAGTTCATCAGAGGATAGGGCCAAATTAGCGGAGTTCTACCTCCATAATCTGGCCCTGCCTAATGTTGTTTCATGGGATCCCAATACGGCCTTGGGAGATATGCAATTAATGGCCTTTGCCTCATGGCTAAACCATGAGGACAAAAGAGCAGCAGAAGCCAAAACAATCATGAACCGAGAGCTGAACGAGCCATTGTTCATCAGACCAAAACCAGGGGATCCAGTTGCACTAATCTCGGCACACCAACATTTGTGCACTGACCCTCAAGCTTCATTAAGATATATGGATCAACAGGCCCAAGCCATAGCTCACTTTGAGGACATGGAGAGACTGCTAGGAGACAACGCTGTCCAAGCATGCACACGCAGATGGAATACATTGGCACACAGTCTGAAAATCCGAGAGTACCACACCCCAACTCGGATGAGGGAAGCTATGGTACGGGTAGCCTTCTATAAGAAATCCATGCAAAATCTCCAGGCCAGCTGGATTGGCCTTAAACTCAACCCACCACTACTGCTAGGATTAATGGAAGGCAGTACAGAGAAAGATGATAATGAACAGTGGGAAGAGGTCAACAGAAGGGCTGGGTTTCATATCAGCAAGGAGGACACTACTACAGAGGCTTGGGATGCAAGGGTAGCAGTCAAAGCAATGAAGGATGAAGAGTTGGATTAGTTGCTCAAGGATGAGCAAATATGTTAGCTGGGGGGTGATGATGAGCCCCAATTTTTGGTAACAATTTGGGCTCATTTGGCCTACTTACCTCGCTCAACCCTTCATTTTTTATCACTTATGCATCATTTCTTAGTATATTTGTGTTATTTGTAGGAAGAAGGGCAGGAATTATGTCTATGTGGCTAATACATGATGATTTCAGGTTTTTTGACATTAAATGGAGCAAAGACCACACAGATGGAGACAAGGAGACAGCCAAGGTGGCATTGCGGGTTTATAGGGAGGTTGTCCACAGCCTTGAATGACCTCCCTCGTGATCTCCACCCCAACTCCGAGCTCCAGCAGCTATCACCACCGAGCTAGAAGGCAGCCAACGGATTCTACAGGAACAACAGTTTATTTTCAGTTGGACAGCCAAGCCCCACTAATTGAGGAGGCCAACTTGGCCCTCATCATGTATAAATATGGAGGCTGTAGCCTTCGAAAGACTCTTGAACCTTTGTTGTAGATTTTGAATCACGAGCTGTAGCTCTGTTTTTGCTCTTTGTAAGCCAATTTTGGCATGTTGTCAGACTCATGATTATGATCTTTTAATAAAAGGCAGGCAGATTTTGATTCAATTCTGAGTTCTTAGAGGAGCTATAGCTCTCAGGTTAGGGCCCAAACTGAGAGCAATAGACCTCCTTTTGTTTGTATTGTTACTTGTCTTTCCTTTCAGCACTTCATTTCTTTGCTTTGACATGCATTTGGAAAACACAGTCTGTTGATTCGATTTTCTTGATGTGATTAAGTAGGATTAGTTCATGGATAAAGTGCTTTCAGCAGTTTAGATTAGAATAGGAGGATTAGAATTCATCAGAGTTCCAAGAAAAGGTTGATTGTGCGCTCACTGCCACCTCTGTTTAGAGATTGGGAGTGTAGACCGTGCCAACCACCAAAAAACACAGTCTTATATGTTCATGCAAGCTTTAAAGTCCTATTTCCATTGGTAGAAGCATCCATGCAGTTAGATCTTGAGCAATAGCCCTTTGTTTCAGCTCCATGCACGATTTCTCTCTTAACTTACATCGTTGTTCTTTGATTTTTAATGAAACAGATAGAATAGGATGATGAATTCTCGGTTTTGTGCAAGATAGAGGTGATTTGTTTTATTCACACCGCGCAACACCACTTCAACACTTCCTTCCCCTCCTCAGTCATCCCTAAGCCATCTCCTTACCTCACAGCTAGATCCTTTGCCCACCAACTCTTCTCTTATCCACGTTGCCTCATCTTTTCAGCCTTCCATTGCCTCTACCCTTCCATCGACCAACCAGCTTTATACACTCTCTCTCCAGCTCATCTCTCTGTCCATGAACCATCACAAGCTCCCCTTTCATCCTGCCTATCCACCCATACAGCTCCTTCACTCCTCCATCACCCAAAACCCCGACTGTAGAACATCCTGTAGAAGTTAACAGACTTCCTGTAGAAATCCCGAGCTTCCTGTAGGATCCCCTGCAGACATCCTGTAGAAGCCTGCAAACACAGTTGCCAAGCACCTGAACATTGTGAACTTCTGTGGGATGATGTTAGGGATCCCCTGGAACCTCTCAGAGTCCTCCTGACCATTCCCAAGCCTTCCTCCCTCTTGAACTACCCCTGCACAGTCAATATCCAGTAAGAAGCACAATCATAATAACTCCAACCACTTGAGCAAAAATATAAAAACATGTTCTCTTCAATGGAAGTAGTTTAAATTCATGCATCTCATATCACTAGAAGTAATGGCATCATTGTTAGGAGTTGCATTCCCATCATTGCATTGTAAGGATTAAGCTGGTCAGATTAGGGTTTACTAGGGTTTCCATGTTTGGTTGGCTTTCAGTTCATTCTTGCAAAGTAGGTTAATTTCCTTTGAGATAGCCTTCATTCATCATTTAGAAAGCTTCTTCTGAGAACATATAGAAGTTCGCTTGAGCCCTAGCGGACTTGTGCCAGCTGACCAAGTGACAGCTGCAAAAAGAGCTAGTACTTGTGCATACAGCACCGTCGCTTCCAAGTTTGTTACGAACTACCGGGTTGATAAAATTAGAGAAGGAAGCTCCAGGAGTTGTAGCATTATTGCTACAATACTGGAGCCCACCAGTAATGTTTGTGTCATTTTGCCTAATGGAAATATTAGACATATTCAAAATGTAATGTATGTACATTGAATAAAAAAGAACCTATTCTATGTTTCTATGATAACAGATCGGAACCTTAAGGTAGATTTTTTTAAGTCTTATTGTGTTATTAAAGATCTGCTGGATCACATAAAGCCAATTGCATCAGGTATTCGAGTGGCAGGATTGTATAAGCTAAATTTAAGAAGTGCACCACAGCAAGCTTTGACCTCATTAGTTATGAGTGCAGAAGACTTATGGCATCAAAGATTCGGTCATCTCAATTTAAATGCCCTGTCGCTACTTTAGAAATGAGGTATGGCCAATGGTGTTCTTGTTTTAAAGAATATTCATGTTGATTGTGAAGCATGTTCTCTTGGGAAGATGCATAGAGATGAGTTTCCTGCAAATTTAAATAGAAAGAAGAGAGATATACAAGAAATTGTGCACACTGATTTATGTGGGCTGATGCAAATAAGGTCATAAGGATGTGCCTATTATTTCTTATTGTTTGTTGATGATTGCGTGAGATTTACTTGGGTTTTCTTGCTCAGAAAGAAGAATCATACTTCTAAATATTTTAAAGAGTTCAGAAGCATGATTGAAAAACAGACAGGAAAATTCATCAAAATTCTACGCTCAAATCAAGGGGGAGAATATAAGAAGGGTGGTTTCATTAAATATTGAAAGTACCATGGGATAGTTCATCAGTTCAAAATTCCCGACACTCCTCAATATGATGGGGTTGCAGAGATGAAGAACATAACCCTTGTGGAGTGTGCTCGAAGCATGTTAAAAGGTAAGAATCTATCTGATGGATTTTTGGTAGAACCAATAAATACTACAATATATTTGAATAATAGGAGTCCAACAAAAAACCTTGATTTTAAAACTCAGTTCGATGCTTTATTAGGCTTTAAGAGTGCAATTAATCGTTTAAGAGTTTTTGGCTCCAAAGCTTTTTCTCATGTTCCAAAATAGGATAAGAAGAAACTAAATTCAAAGGCCATTAAATGCATTTTTGTTCGGTACTGCACAGAGTTTAAACCTTATAATTTGTTTAATCCCTCTACTCATAAAGTGTTTGCAAGTACAGATGTGGTATTCCATGAGTAGGTTGGTGATGGAAGCCATGAAATAAGCAATGAAGATTGGCACATACCTTTTCTGGTGGAAGATGGAAGTGATGATAGGGACAACCATGAGAAGGAGCAAAATCATTATCATCATCATCATCATCATCAATAGAAAAGGAAGAAGTGGATGGTACATATGCAAGTAGCAGGCCAAGTCCACCAAGGGATGGTCAGAACAGATTTGAAGCCAATCCACCACTTAGGAGATCAGGTAGGCAAATTCAGTTGCCAACAAGATATAGGGATCATGCTCTTATAAATAGTATGTTAAATGTTGTCGAACCCTCTAATTATAAGTAAGCAATTCAATATAGTAAATGGAGGGAAGCCACGGAAGAGGAATATGATTCAATTCTTAAAAACAAAACTTGGGATCTAGTTGAATGTCCTGAAGGGAAACAAACCATATGTTGCAAATGTTTATACAAGCCTAAATTTAAAGTAGATGAGAGTATAGAAAAATATAAAGTTAGGCTAGTTGCAAAGGGGTACTTGCAAAAAGAAGGCATACACTATGAGGAAACCTTCACCCCTGTAGCCTTATTAAACACAATCAAAATATTAATTGCTTTAGCTACCAAATGTGAAGTCTGCATTCTTAAATGGGGAATTAAAAGAAGAAGTGTTTTTAATGTAACCTGAAGGGTTTGTTAAACAGGGGGAGGAACATTTAATCTGTAGATTGAAGAAAGAATTGTATGGACTAAAACAGGCTCCGAGGTTGTAGTATGATAAAATCTAGTAATTTTTCCTACAACATAGTTATAAAAGAAGGAAGAATGACCCTAATCTATATACTGTGTTTGATGAAAAGGGGAAAATTGTTTTGATTTCTTTATATGTAGAGGATCTTATAATTACAAGAAATGGTAATGGACTAATTAAATAAATCAATGAAACAATGCCACATATTTTTGAAATGAAATAAATTGGAGAGTTACACTATTGTTTGGATCTGGGAGGGATTATGGCGAGACTTTTATGTCTCAGGGAAAGTATGTGAGGAGTCTGTTGAAAGATTTTAAAATGGATCAATGCAAAGCAACATCAGTGTATTGAGCGAATTCATGTCAACGCCTCTTGAGAATCATTGGGCTGCAACAAAAGGCGTCTTAAGGTATCTTCAAGGAACCTTAGACTTTGGTATTAATATACTGATTCATTTGATGGTAGATGGAAAGGTATTTCAGAATTAGACTGGGCCAGAAATCTAGATGACCGATGATCCATAGAAGGCTATGCATTCAACATTTAGTCTGGGGTCATTGCATGGAGCGGAAAGAAGGATAAAATTGTATCCTTGTCTTCAGCAGAAGCGAAGTATCAAGCAATGAGTGCAGCAACATGTGAAGTAGATTGGTCGAGGAGATTTCTTCAGGATGCTGGAGAAGAACAAAAATATGCAATTGATAACCAGAGCTCAATCAAACTTGCAAATACTCAAGTGTTTCATAAAAGCACAAAGCATATTGATACAAATTTTCACTTTGTTAAGGATAAGGTTCAGTCAAAGGAAATCCATATTGAATATTCTAATACTTGTGACAATGCTACAAATATTTTTACTAAGCCTCTTAGAAGAATTACGTTTGATTTATTTAGGGAGATGTTAGGGGTTCTTGTGAACCCTTTCTCCGTTAAGGGGGAGTGTTGAAGATAATGGAGAAATGTATTTTAGGAGAGAGTCGGTTCCTTGGTTATGCATATGACTCACATTAGGATTTAGTTCATAATTCTTAGGTAGTTGTTCTAACTTCTCTATATTTGTGTAAACTATATATTCATGATTTGCATTGACGAACATGTAGATCATTCTACCAGAGGCAGTCTCTAGGTGAAGCCCTCACCTAAGAGCTGCTCAATTTATTGAATAATATCTTTGTCTTCCGATAGGTAAATTTTAATACTAATAATAGAAAGTAATACTTTTGAAAAATACAATTCCTTCTTTATAGAAAAAGAAATCCTTGTGTAAATTAAATTTAAATTTATCATTTTGAGTTAAAAGCTGAAGTAGAAAAGATTATTGATATTTTCATTTTTAACAATAATTATAAATAATTGCTTTTAAGAAATATTTTTTTCTTTCAAGTGTATTTAATTGATTTGCAATAAATAAAAAAACAATGTTTAATTTTTCATTTGACTAAGTTATTTTTTTTTGTTAAGCTTGGCAAGAATACATCACCCCAATGGGGAGAGCAATTAAAGAAGTGACTTCACATCAAGGAGTACCTTAAAAAAGCACCGTGTCTATCCATTACCCAATACATATGATTAAGTAATTAATTAATATAAATAAATAATCTTTTTACTATTTGATAATAAATCCAAAAAATTACTTTATTCGAAATTCATTTCCTAACAACCAAAAATCATTAAAAAAATAATTTCATAGGGACATAACTAGATATAAGAAATATGCTAGCATAAATTGATCTTACACTAGAAGAACTAAGACAAGGTTGCTTTAAATCTATTAGATTAACAATTTTGATTACTATGTGTGATTTGTTTAAAGGAAAAAAATATGTATTAGGTAAATGTTAATTTATAAGTAGTTTGGAAATGTTTTATTTATAATTTCTATGTTCAAGTTAGGCATTGATTACTATGTGTGATTTGTTTAAAGGAAAAAAATATGTATTAGGTAAATGTTAATTTATAAATAGTTTTGAAATGTTTTATTTATAATTTCTATATTCAAGTTAGGCATTGGAAGGTTTTCAGGTATATTTTCTCGTGTTATTTGGTAGCGATTTGTTATATTTTCTGACCGAGATTTGGTCACCTATCAGATTGAATTTTATATTCTCCACAATCTAATTTAAAATATCTAAAATGAATATTGGACCCCAAAAAATTTACTTTGCTTTAAAAAAAACTCCAAAATATATAACAGTGAGAAAGATTTGTTAGACTTACCACATTAAGTTTTAAATTCTCCACGATCTATATGAAATCAAAAACTCATTTAAAACATTTAAAATAAATATTTTACCCAAAAAAATTTCACCTATTTAATCAAAATTTTAAAATATATCATACTTAGACAGTCATTTTACTTATATATAATTAATATTTCTTATATATTTAAAAGAATGGTGATCATAGTTTTTTTTGAAACCAACAAACTGCTCCCTCTTCGTATCATCTTCCAATATTTGAAACCCTATTATGTAATACAATCGTTTAAATCAGTGTAAGTAGAGGCAAACTTTGCGGGAAATGTTTAAAAGCGATTGTGATATCAATATTATTGCCTCAGGCCTTCAGCGTTGAGTCCCAAGCCTGCTGGGCAAGCCTATATTTTTGTTGTCTCCATTATATTGGATTATATTTGTTCTGGATTCTATTTTTGTTGTCTCCATTATTTGGATACTTATGCTTCGTGTATTCCTAAATTATGATATGTGAACAAGGATTCGGATTTAAATGCCAAAGCGGGTACTTCACGTGTGTCTCCAAGGAGACCCGGTCACAAATATTATTTTACGCTGAAATATACATACATCCAAATCACAATAAAACTTGCATCGGTATATGTAACTGCATCTTTAGACAACAGACTAGATTAAGCAATTCATAAGATGTATATAGAATTTCCAAATACAAAGTGGGCAACGCTTATTTTATGCGGTCAATCCGCGGGTATTATGTATTTGACCAATACTTGTCTCCTAAGACTATGCACAAAGTGATTGAATTTATGTAAACACATTCAACCTATTTGTGCGTGATTATTCTATGTTTGGATTACAGATATGCATGTCACAGGATGTTTGTCTTGCATATGTTTGGCTTGTCTGTTGGATTTCAGGTAACTCTTTCCTTTAGGCCCACTTGTTCGAATGAACATCCTGTAGTCATTGAACTTCATCTTTCGGTATCTCGGCGGGTTGGAATCATCAATCAGCTCCTTTAGAGGCCCGATTTCCTTGTCTCCATTAGGGTTACAGAAAACCGCGATCGACATTCGTTCCTTTTTCGAGTTCACAAGGCAGCTGTGTTCCACACTTTTGTAAATTCCGTTTGCCAATATCTGCGCGAAGAAAGAAATAGAAAGAACTATGACAATCGGCGGATTTTGACGGGTGAATGAAAAAAGTGATCGAAATACTGACCTCCATCTGGTCGCCTAGGTTTATCGTCAAAGCATCAACGACAGGGCGCACAGCCACCCAATAGTCGCCTTTGCGAACTTGGAGGCCCACGACATCATCCTGAAGCAGAACGGTTATTCCTCCAGGATCGGAGTGAGGGGACAGCCCATAAGTCAATTCCGGTTGTGGGCATACCGGATAATAGTTGACTCGAACAGAAATCCCAATTCCCTCCTCCCCCCCAAAAGCTTCATTTGGATGGTCCGGAGGCAGGCCCAGGTTTTCCCAAAACACAGACAGCAAGGTGTTACAGAGTTGCAGCGTTCCTTCGCAGTACACCTTCATTATACTCCTGTGATGTCGACACAAAGAAGCAATAATGAAATTTCAAGAGTAGCTACACAAACAAGAGAAAAGGAGCACTTCCTGTTTTATCTTCTAACCCAACCGATAAACATCACTTCCACTCTCAGAATTAGGATAAAAATAAAGAACTATATAGATTCCGTAATGAAACTTGTAAATGATGCTCCATTGACTCCATATAGATGCATGCAAGTGGAATTTTGAGTGCAAACGAAGAATAAAAATGCAACGTTGAATGGAAAGGGAGTTCCTGCATCACCTGTATTCATCCGGTTTGGATGGCCATCTGTCCTCCTCTCGGATGGAGAGAGGCAAGTAGTTGTGATAATAGTAATCCCCCCAGTCGAGAATCGCACCTTTCTGCACACCAGTTCGACTACCATATCCAACGTAAGTCCCAGGATCGTTGGCGTGTTTCTGCTTCTCCTCCAACGGCAGACAAAAGAACTCTCTCGACACCTCACGTACGGACATGAGAAGTTTCGCAGAAACTCCATGGTTAATAACTTGAAAGAATCCCCACTCTCTCCATGGTCTTATTCCGACGTTCGTCGTAGAGACCAGCGAGGTCTATGATGGGTATCTCCTCTGCTAACAGCCGCAACTTCGGGGGCCTCTCGTGATCAGGCCTGATGTATCTGGATGGCAAGCATTCAATGCCGCTCTCCGAAATACATTGGACTCTGGTTATTGTCTCAGGCCACTCCATTGGATGGCAATGTCCAGAACACAACTGATCAAAGTGCTGAACAATATATATAGCCAAGGGACTGCTAGCAGTCTGTAATCTCACAAATAGATATCTACCGCATTCTCTCCCTTGCCATCCCAGAGGTCGTATATATGCCCGAAGCGAGGAATTTGAGCACAAGATGTTAAAATAATACAACCAAACCGGGGGATTATTAAACTCAAGAAAAAGGATGGGAAAACGTGACGTTGTACCAAAAGGGGAGAATGTCGACTAGGCATCATAATCAGCCACTCAAAATCTGACTTACCTCACGAATAGTAACGACTACGTGCCCTCGAGATAATAGAATTTCTAAGTGTGTAACATGGCCTCGTGGTCGTTCTGGAGACATAATTTATTGATAGCGTTGAGTGGTCAGTGCCTGAAAGTCAGTTTGCATGGGAATCTCCCATATATCATCACATGTTCTTTGAGGTATTACATGCCATGTAAGGAAATAATACATGGAAATCGGAAACTTTGCATTCTTTCATGATTCTATAGAGGTAATACATATTTAATTAAGTCAAAGCGATGAAAGCTAAGCCTCACATCGATGATCCTAAAAATACAGTCTTTATATATCCAAATAAAAAAATTCCCTCCACTTTCTTTACATGTGAAATTGCGTTGATTAACTTGCGATTAAGCAAAAATATAATCTTTTATCATCCCTAACTTAAGACTGCTTCAACTTTCTTTATACATTAAAAAATGCGTATATAATCAAACCAGAAATGCGGATATAATCAAACTATTTTATAACAATATGAAAATATTGTTAACCATAGATATTCATCCCCACTGTACCATGGATATTGTTAACTTGTAAATAGATTTCATTACAATACCATGGCTTAACAATACCACAAGCCCAAAAAACATAACTTATTTCACAATCAACATATTTTATTCAATATGACAAGATTCATAATCATGGATATTCACCACCACTTTGTCATTGATATTATGAACTTGTGAATAGAATTTGCTACAATAGCATGGGCTAATACCATGGCTTATCAATACCACATTCTAAACAATCATAACCTATTTCACAATCAAAATATTTTATAACAATATAACAAGATTCTTAACCATCGATATTCACCCCCACGTTACCATGGATATTAGTAACATGTAAATAGGCTTTGTTACAAAACCATGGCTTATCAATAACACATGCCCAAAAACTAAATATGATTTTACAATAAAAATTGTTCTATTTTAATTTAATTTTATATCATTTTTTATAGAATTTAGGCTTGTGTGATCCATATCTAGTTTTTGAAACATGTTTATTTTTTAGTTATTTATTTAAATTGAAAGTAAATATTTTGCCCCTAATTTTTTGTCAATACAAAATTAATCTTTTCTTTTTAGATGTTGGAGCGATCTGTCTCACTATTTAACTGATCTGATTCTTCATCTTGTGGTGACGATGAACCACACTGGTTGGTTCGAAACATGTCAGAAAAATAATTTTGATGTGATTATCACCAAAAATATGTCTCAAAAACTTTTTTAAACTGAATCTAGTAAGAAAAAGGTTATAATTAATTTTTAGATGTATATAAACCCTCTATCTTCATGACTACTAAAAATATTCCCATAGAAATTGAATTAAGGTTTGAATAAAACTAAAAATGATAATACCTTTATATTTAAAGATGTGAAATTTATATAATACAAATAGTATTATTAAGAACCAACATGGATCCATGTTAACTAAGGATCTAGGCATGACAACAAGAAAAGTGAAGGGAAGAGAGAGGGAGGGAGGGAGATAGTGAAAACGTTTGAGGGTGGAGAGAGAGAAAGAGAGAGAGAGAGTGATGGGGAGAGACGAGAGAGGGAGGTGGGAGATAGAGGAAAGAAGAGATAGGATGGGGTAGAAAGAGTGAGGAAAGAAAGAAGACATAGAGAGATAAAGGTGGAAAGAGAGGGAGTAAGAAGGGAGAGATGGAGAGATAGAGAGGGAGAGAGGAGAGGAGGGATGATAGAGAAGATGTGGGGAGAGAAGAGCAAGAGAGAGAGAGGGAGGCACAAAGATGGAGGGGACAAAGAGAGAGAGAGAGAGAGAGAGAGAGAGAGAGAGAGAATGATGGGGGGGTAGAGATAGAGCGAGGTGGGAGAAAAAGGGAGAGAGAGAAGGAGAGAAAGGGAAGGAAGAAGAGAGGCACAGAGGGAGAAAGGTGTTGGACACCTAATCCTCTAAGAGTTGGTGTGGAAGCTGAACAACGAAAAGGAGTCCAAGAGACCACTTGGAATATGAATCCAAAGGTCACACCATGTACTATAAATGTATATCAATTGTTAATAATAAGTGAACTCTCCTACTTATCCTTCATATTTGTCTTTGCCATGTGTGTGTTTAACATGGTATCAAAGCAGGCGATCTCCTGCCCTGGTCAAGTGTGAGCAACCTATTTTTATGGCCTTTGTAAACCAATGCTCTCCTCCTGATTATACCTTTTTGAGCATTTGTTACAATAAAAGTTGTTACCTCTATTAGCTCTGCCATTCCTCTATTGTGAGCAGACCCGCCCCTTCGACTGCGAAGAGGAATATCACGAGACCTATCCCTCTCTACCAATGCAACACTCTAACACTCTCTGTCAATTTCATGCTTCCACTCAGACCTGTTTCTGCAAACCAACGGAAGCTGTGCGCTCTTTCTCCATTCCTAGTTCAAACGTTACCTCTACATTTTAGCTGTGCATTGATTCCAATTCCATACTCCTGGTGCATTTTTTGTGATTTTATTTGAAGTACTGAGAAATGAATTGAAGCAGTTCTTGTGAAAGTCAATGAATCAAAACATTAAATCTTTGGTCATGTCACTAGAATATATTAATTGTTGATCATGATATTTGACTACGTTGGAATGGAGCTCTCGACGAGAAAGGGAGTGTCGTTGACTGGAAATGGAGTGTTGAGCTTTTGAAGAGAAGTATTGGATGTTGTTTCAAAGCTCTACATAGAATAGTTCGAATTATATCTGTGTTGGCAACAAATATCTCTCGATGCATTGGGTATATGTTTCATCTCTCTCCGTTGAATTTATGATGGATATGGATTAGCATTGATGTTGTGAGTATTGCTGGCTCAAAACCTGTATTAATGCTATGAAATGGTTGTTGTTGCATTAAATTTTATTGACTGCTACTGCGTTAAACTTTATTAAACGACCAAAACAAGCTGAATTTGCTTTGCATGGCCTAAAACCATGTGGAAAGTGTTTGCAAAAGTGGTATATTGGCATTATGCTCCAATGACATACACTAGCTTCCTAGTACTACATTCTTCACTTACTATACTCATCGAATATGTTGTGACTACAAAGGCATCAGCCCACGGAAGTTGCTCTATCTGTGGGTTTGGATCTTGGCCATCCCAAATATAGACCTTTTGATGACTAGCAAATTCTTTCCACATTATGTTACACACCTGAAGAGGCGTTCTTCTCTAGAAATAAATGTGTGCAGTCTCACATTTACCAAGAACCTTATATAGAGCATCTATTAGCTTCACAGCAAGGTCTGTGCCATATTTACAATGTCTTATAGGTCCCCCTATATTCACAACAAGCAATGGCTTTGGAAGTTGTGCTAATTCATCATGCCACTGTGTAGCAACCATTCGTAATGTGGCAAAATCAGCTTGGTGCAAAGCTCCAAGTGTAAGCACCACTTTTCTATCTGGTGGTTCTCTAGGAGTTATCCAATTCCATAGAAAACGAGGAACTTGTTGCCGTCCAACAGGAGTCAAAGCATGAAAATCATGGTGAAGGGTTACCACCAAGTCAAATCGATTGAGCTGACACCTTGGGTGTTGCATTTGTATTACAAATTTATTTTGGGGAGTAAGTCTTTTTATTGTACTCGCAATTGAAACTATGTCCCAACTAGACGCAACAACCAGCAATGGTCCCTCTTTCTCTGTAATTTCACGAGCCATTATTACTCTCTGCATTGAAACTTATGCTTAATTTCAACATCGAATATATTTTATGTTGATCGAGCTCACCATGTGTCTTGGTCTATATTTTTGCATTGAAGATGAGTTGAATTATATGGGTAAACTTTGAGCTATATGGTTGCATCAATGTTGTTGTCTTTATGGAAAAAATAGACTTGAGAAATCAATAGTATTGTCTGCATTAAAGGGATATTGTACACTAGTTGTTTGTTGCAAATTTGTAGAGAATATTTTGCAGTGACATTGGTTCATAGTTGTAAACAAATTTTAAAGTGTAAATTTGACATTGGAGAAAATCACCCAAATTGGTGAAGTATTAGAGTTCTTGGAAACTCTGATACATTCTACTTCAAATGACACATTCCAAATTATCAAAGGCTCTCACTCATAAATTTAGACTTGTCTACAATATGCACAAGAACAAATTGATTTTTTACAGATTGAATCTCAACTACAACGGGAAGAATTACAACAGTGGAGTCATCATTCTCAACCTATTTTTGTTCAGAACATTGAGACAGATACCCATCAGCAACAAGTCAATATTGTTGAAGTTCATTCAAATTTAGTACCCAATGAAGCAGCAGTTGTACATGCAGATGCAGAAATTCAGTTTGCACATCCCAAGCCCATCATCAAACCTTGGGAAGAGCTTGTCCATAATAAGCACAAAATAGGTCTTGGATATGACAAGGAGGTTTCCTTTCATATTCCATATTATTCAAAGCCCATCTAGTTTCAGAATGTTAGATTACTTTACGATAGTTCACCTGGAGCTATTCCAGATTTTGCTCCTCTTCCACAACAACAACAACAGATTGGGAAATGCCAACACTATGACCAAGTTGGCCATCTGAAAAATCACTGTTTTGATCTTCATCCATGTAAGCACTGTCATAAAACCAGTCATTCTCAAACAGGTGCTTAAAAAACAAACCTCCTACAAGAACAAAGATTCATCTTGGATGGATTGCTTCTTGGTAATGGGCATCAATAGCCAAGAAGATATTCCAGTCATATGTCAAAACTTGTTCTAGAGTATTGAACAATCTTGCGGTTGAGTTTTCTCCATCATCTCACCTTGTATCTGACAGGGGGGGAAATGATGGTCATCTACAAACATCAAAGCCACATTAAGCCAACCTGAGCCACAACCTACCATACCAGATTCAGAATTGTAGCCAGAGACAAATATGCCCCTGAGCATGCCTTCAGTTTGTGACACCTCTTCAAAGAATTGGTGACACTTCCTCTAGCAGAAGACTTCAGCTTCTTGCCAGCTTTGGAAGAGTTCCAAGAATTTCATTAAGCATTCCAAAGATGTTTGTCATCCTTAAACCATCACAGGTTGAGACCTCCCTTTTCCGGTTGAGGTTCTCCATTTTATGTGGGGTGATACCTCCCTTTCATGGTTGAAGGTTTCCCTCTTCAAAACATGAGGAGCACTTCCTCTAGCAAAAGCCTTGAGCTTCATGCCAGACTTGGAAGAGTTTTGGGAACTGAACTAAGCGTTCCAGTGTTGGTGGTCATCCTTAAACCATGCCCTTTATACCAACATTTCAGAGAGCGCATTTAGCCTAGTGCTTCCATGCATTTTTGCATGTTTTGTATTACAACTATATTCTTGGACTCATACATAACCCTTCAAATTAAGGGGGGGAATGTTGAACACCTAATCCTCTAAGGGTTGGTGTTGAAGCTGAAAAACCAAAAGGATTCCAAGAGACCACTTGGAATATGAATCCTAGGGTCACACCATGTACTATGTATATCACTTGTTAATAATAAGTGAACACTCTTGCTTATCTTTCCTATTTTTCTTTGCCATGTGTGTGTTTAACAAAAGGTAAAGAGAGAGAGGGAGTAACAAGGGACCGATTGAGAGTGAGTGAGAGATAGAGGAGGGTGGAAGGGAATAGTGAGAGGTAGAGAGGAAGACAGAGGGAGTGAGAGAGATAAATATGGAGATAGAGTGTATATGTTTTAGGGGTGAGATAGAGAGAGGGAATAAGAAAGAGACACACAGATACAAATATAGATATTTTAGAGTATTACATAACCAACCTAGATCCATATTAACTCGAATCTATCAAACACCGTGATGGATCAAATCTCTAGAGGTGCAAACCTTTCCTTAATTTTTCGCTCAAATAGGAAGTTTGTGCCTCGAGAGATTGGATCCCTCTGGGCGTTTGATAGATCTGAGTTAAAATATATCTAGGTTGGTTCTAAATTAAGTGTACATGTGATATTTAAAAACAAGAAAATATCAATAACAAAAAATATCATACCATCAACCATAAATAAAATATTTCAATGTCAATATTAAATAACATAATTTATATCTAGTTTTTATAGAGAAAAATAATGTATTTTTTTTTTCTCATTGTGATAGATAAAATGGTTATTCTTTTAAAATCTAACGAAACAACTTAGGGTTGGATTGTGATTTCTTATTGTTTAAAATGTTATTTTGAAAACATGAATAGATTCAACACCCTAAAAAATACTCAATATTAATAGTGGGTGGTTGTTATTATGTTGTGGCATGACTCTAGAAATAGATTTGTTTGTTGATCACTATTAGTTTAATATTGACCAACGCAACTTATAATGTTTAACTTTAAAAAATAAATATTTATTTTTCAATATTATTAAAAAAACAATTTATTAGACCATAATTTGAAGTTTTATTGCATCCTTTACATAACATAATTTCATATAGATAACTCTCGCACATATTTTATTCCATAATTTATGGATGTGGTTGTAATATTTATGCATTATTTTTAGATATTTGTGTAGTGATTTTTTATTCTTAAGTTTTCAAGAGATTAAATAACTTATTTCCCACCATAATTTTAGCAATTCTTTGCATAAAAAATGGATAGGAATAAGATGTAAACAAATATATTTACCAGAAATTGCTTATCACCATTGCAAAGTATGGTAGACATGTTGTATGGTAGCACATATGAGCTACTTTGAGGGACAGTGAATTGAAGTCTTCACAATGAAGTAACTCAAAGGGAGTTGTTGGTGTCTAATGGTATGGGACAATTTAAATTTCGAACTCATGATATTAGTGAAGGTTTTAACCCTATACAGAAATTACTTGCATACAAATTCTAACAATAGAATGTAAACAATGGCGAGAGCGTTAACCACAAAACAAATATACAGAGAGATTTTCCCCTCTGTCCCAAAACCAATACTACCAAATTGATTTTTCATTGTATTCCTTTCAATGTTAAAGCATATATATATATATATATATATATATATATATATATATATATATATATATATATATATATATATATATATATATATATATATATATTCACGTCAAAGAATTCATAAACCCCATTCCACTAACGATGTATTATAACATAACCATAGCTCCCTTGACCGGATCTACAAAATACCATTGGAGGAAAACCATTATTCCCAAAACCATATGCAAAACCCATACACAAAACCATAGGTAGGTCTGCCCACCTAATATACTTTCCAAAAAAAAAAATCTCAGGGCACTATTGCTCCCCTTGTGACTCCCCACTACGCCTTACATAATTAAAGGGGTGTTTTTGCCCCACCCCTAATCCCCCACTTCGCATGTGAGGCTAATTTTGAAAGAATATAACACACACCCAACATTCTCCCACTTCTTGTTTTGATTCCATAATGGGGGTCATAGGAGAGATTAGTAATTAGTTTAGCCTTACAATTCCCATTGATTCTCTACACCAAGAAAAAATCTTAGCGGTCATAGATTTCATCAATGCATCTACAACATTCTTCAAAGTGTCCACTTTTACCAGCAACACCTTTTTGTCCTCAATCATATCCCTCACAAAGTGATATTGAACATCAATGTGATTTATCTTTCAATGATAAGTTGGTATTTGCTAAGAAAATTTCACTTTTTCTATCACATTCTATCCTTATAACTAGTTGTACTAACCCCATACTTGAACACAATCTCTCTAACCAAAATCATTCTCTGCTTACATGAGTGGATTACATGTATTACTCCTCTGTAGTTGAAATTGTCACTACAAACTCTCTCTAGCTCATCCAACTAACTACACCTCAAAATAGGTTAAACACATAGCCATTGGTATAACTTTCCATCCATGTCTCTAGCCCAGTCTACATTAACAAAGCCATGACTGTCCAAAACTTTGTCCAATCCTTATCTTCCTTGGTAGCACAAACCATAATCACTAGTTCCACGTAAATACCTAAAAAACCTGCTTCATTGTTCTCCAATGCTCTTTCCCGAGTTTTGATATAAACCTAATCAATACTCCCACTACATGTGTAATGTCTGGTTTAGTACAAAACGTTGCATACATCAGGCTACCAACTGCACTTGTGTATGAGACACAAGATATGTCCTATTCCTCTTATTGTGTATTGGGACACATTTCAATAAATAAATTTACACCTACATGAATAGGAACCTTCACCAATTTACTATCATTCATATTAAACCTCTACAGTATTGTCTCAACATACTTCATCTGGTTTAAGTGCAGCTTTCTCTTTGCCCGATATTATTTAATTTCCATGCCCAAAATGTTATTTGCAACACTGAGATCCTTCATATCGAATTTGGAGGATAATTGAGTCTTCAAATCCTGGATAATTTCTTTTTCATTTCTAATCAACAACAATCATCCATATACAAGACCAAAAAAATAACACACTCACCAAATAACTTAAAATACACATAATGACATGCTTTGCTTCTAGTGAAGCCAAGTCCCCATATAAATGTATCAAATTTCTAATACCACATCCTTTCTAGCAGTTCTTTCTTACCATTCACCACAAAGTCTTCAATCACTTCTTGTATATCTCTTCTTCCAGATCCTCATGAAGAAATGTTGTCTTCATATCCTTCTATTCTAACTAAAAATCAAAAGCAACAATAATAGATAAAAGTAATCTAATAGAAGCTCCCTTGGGAATAGGAGAAAAAATATCACCGAAATCAATTCCTGGCACCTAGGAATAACCTTTTGCTGGCAACCAAGCTTCGCATTGCTCTAGCTTCCCTTTCACATTCATCTTCTTCTTAAACACCCATTCTCTTCCAATGGATTTTTTTCCAACTGACAACTCCATTAGATCTCATGCCTCATTTTTGTTCAAAGATGCCATTCCATCAACCATGGCCTCTTTCCAGAGTTTTCCATTCTTTGAATCTACTACCTCCCTGATAGTTCTAAGATCATCATCAATAATAGATAAAGAAAAAATTGAACATAATGCAGATGGACTATACCTTTCTGGTTGCCTTCTTTCTCGAACAAATCTTCTCACAACTGGAGTTTGCGACTCTTCATACTTTGATTCCACTTCTATTGTAGAGTCTGATTCTTCCTCCTTTAGCTCAAACTCTATCTTTTCAGGTTCCTTTAGTAGGACTTCATGTTTAATAGAATATTTCACCTCTCTAAACACCACATATCGGCTATATACAACCTTCCTTGTTTGTGGGTTCCAAAGCTTATCACCTTTTAAACCATCCTTGTACCCAATAAATATGCACCCTTCAGATTTACTATCCAACTTGGTTCTTTTCTCATTTGGAACATGTACATATGCATCACAGCCAAATACCCTCAGATGTGAAAAATAGGGTTTCTTACTAGTCCAAACCTCATGTGGATTCTTATCCTCCAATGGTGATGAAGCTAATTTATTGACCAAGTAATATGCATTCTCCACCACCTCTGCCCAGAATTCCTATCCTAACCTGACACCACTCAGAATGCTTCTTTCTTATTTCATAAACTATTCATTCTTTCTACAACTCCATTTTGTTGAGATGTGTATGGAGTAGTCTTTTGTCAGGCTACATCACACTTCTTAGAGAACTCTTCAAATTCATTCTTGCAAAACTCTCCACCATTATCTATCTTCAACACTTTTATCTTCTTAACTGTATAGTTTTCCACGAGAGACTTAAATTATTTAAACCTATCAAAGAATTTACATTTCTTTCTGAAAAAATATATCCATGCATTCCTTGAGTAGTCATATATAAATGATACATAGTACATAGTAATTCCTAGTGATGGAACTAACACAGGTCCAAACACATCACTATGCACAAGCTCTAATCTCCCTTCTTCCCTCTTATCAGTAGAGGGGAAACTCAACCGATTCTGCTTCCCATATACAAAATGTTCAGAGAAATAAATATCCATAGGGAAATTAGAGATAACTTCTACCATACCATTACAATGTAGTACTCTAAGGCCCTTCTCTCAAATATGTCCAGGACTTTGATGCCATAGCATGATCTTTTCTCCATAAACCACTAGATTTTCTACTCCACTTTGAGGAACCACAGAACCATTTCACCCATTGATAATAGTGTTACCCGAAAGCTTGTAAAAATTTTCAATCTGAACTCCCCGCATCAATACTAGTTCTCCCCAAACCATCTTGCAAGTATCTCTCTCGAATACTATTTTTACACCTACTTCGTCCATCTTGCTTACAAAAATAAGGTTTCGTGCCAACTTAGGAATATGCAGAACACTTAGAAGTTTTCTAATCCTTCCACCTTATAGCTTCCGCTTGAATTTTCTATGTTTGATGATTCTAGACTTCCTGTCATCCCTTAAGAAGACATCACCACCATCATATTTCTCATACTCGTAGAACCAGCCTCTATGGGGAGTGAAGTGAAAGGATGCACCTGAGTCAATCAACCATGCCTCGTGATCTACATGTGTACTTGAATAACAATCCAAGTACACATCCCCACCTTCATCTGAGGTGGTTCTCACCTCTCTAGAAAGAGATTTATCAAAGCCCTTTCCTTTTGAAGGACCTTTAGATCTACAATCCTTTTTGAAGTTCCCTTCCTTTCCACATTTCCAGCACACCTTTATAAGTTTTCCTGAAGATTTAGATATCCCCCTAGATTTATATCTCCCACTCGAGGACTTATTTTTGTTTATGTTCTGGGGTCGTCCTTTTAGGGACAAGACATCTCCATTCTGTCCCTCCATGTCTTTCTATCTCATATCCTTCGACAACAAGGATGAGAATATTTCATCGCAATTCAAGGTAGTTGTATTCCTACCTATTGCAACAACCAAACTATCCCAAGAATCTAGTAGAGAATACATCAAAATGATACACCTTTTTTTCCAAAGAAAAAAATTGAACTTTTTATTAAAATAAAAAGTTACATATTATATGCATTAAGCATTCAATTTGGTTGTGTGAAAGTAGATCATACAGCCCGCAATATACATCCCTGCCTAAAAGCAGAAAAAGAAAGAGCTGCTCCTATTTTCTGGAGTGCAGCCCAAAAAAGAAACCCAACTGGCCTAAGACTTCCTACCCTTCTTGTTGTCCACTTTTCACCAACCATCCATGTTGGGAGTGGAGTCAATAACGGCAAGCTATTTTTCCATTGTACTCATTGGTTGCTCCTTATCTGAATCTGATCCTTTAGGACTGTGACTTCATTTATTACCACTTATTTCCAGCTGGAGCTCTTGTTCCTTTTCCTCATTAATATCCTTATCCTTATTGTCCTGATATTTATCCTTTGTTGTATTTTGTTCTTCTTTCTTTGTTGTAGTTGCCTTCTTATATGCAGCGTCTATGTTCTGCCAGCCTTTTGGCTTCCTTTGTTGTTGCTTGCTCTTATTGAGGCTTGGACATGCATTGTACAGATGACCTGTTTGTTGACATCCCCGACATCTGAAAGTTGTATTCTTATAGTCAAAAGGTTGTTTCCATTGTGTATTATTGAAATTCAGGATGATGTTCTTAGGTAGTCCTCGGCTGAGGTCTACCTCGACACATATTCTAGCAAAAGTAATTATTCCTTTTATATGTATCTCTTCGTCTATCTTTAACATTCTCCCCAAGGTATTTACAATGAAAAAATTGGGTTACCATTACACTAGGCGAATACCTATTGACTTGCTAGGCAACATCTTGTTGGGTGTATAAGGTTGAGATTGATGAACGAAAATTATATTTTTAGGGACGAGATCCCTCAGAAATTTCTTCCTAAAGCATGCCTCCATGAAAAAGTTCTAGATTCCACTTGGGAAAGGTTTTTCTTTTTGTCTGTCTAAAAGGGAAATCTCTTTCTCTCTAGCTTTCTGGCACTAGGTGGCTAGAATGGGCATTGGAAGTAATCGATGGAAAAAATGGTGGGGGGAAAGCTATCTATCAATTTTTGGGGGGCTAAAAGACCAGTTCTACTCTCTGGGATATCACATCTGACTTGATTCCTCTTACTGGGTCTAGGTTGGAATTCGTAAGCCCTGCAAAGGGGCTTTCAGGTCAGAAGAGGATGTTTAAAGTAGCAAACCTAGATATGAGATTGAACTAGTGGATAAAGTAATTCAACCATGTGAACTAATGGAGAATCACCTTACCATGGCTGTGAACATGCAATCCATGTGAACCAAGAGGAACATTTCTAGCATCTTGTTTGTGGGGGGCTAAAATATTGTTCTGCGCTCTGAGATATCACATCTAACTTCATTCCTCTTACTGGGTCTAGGTTCAGATTTGTAAGCCCTACAAAGATGCTTTCAGGTTATAGTGGCCAGAAGAGGATGTTGAAAGTAGAAAACCTCGATATGAGATTGAACTAGTCGAGAAAGTAATTCAACCCTATGAGCTAACGGAGAATCACCTTGCAATGACTGGACACATTTTTCTCACGGATAGGCTTAGATGGAGAAGGACAAAGCTAAGCATTTCTTCACATAAATGGTTGACAAAGGTATCAAATCACAACTCACTTATGATTTTTTGGTTTATGGGTATTGCAAGACAGGTAACAATATGCTTCAGTAGTTTGGCCCCTCTGATAATATGGTTTGAGAAACATCACATCTGATACATTTATTAACAATTTATTAATTCAGGGACTCCACAGGAAATCCATGACTAAGGAGGCAGAGGATGTGTTTTAGGAACTACTGGACAAAGTTTTATTGCTAATTTACAAAATCATAACACTTTGATCATTGAACATTCTAAGGTGGGTGATATGCTACGAGCCTTGTAGTTGTGGGATGAGTGCAACATAAACATCTTTGTCCTAACACTTTTACTTATTGTTCAATGTTTTGTCCACTTTATAAGTCCCAATGCTACTCTCTTTACTGGTTCAAATAATGGCTAGCGTAAGAAAGATGGAATGTAGGATTCTTCTAAACTTCTTAATAGGATAGTGCGTCAGCCTCACCAATGAGACGTTATTGCATATGATGAAATCATTAAATAAGCAGACTAGATATTAGTGAAAATCATTAAAAATAGTTTCTCTTAATTATATGACATACAACACCACAATAAATGAACATTTTAAGGATAATGGCATAATGCAGGCTCTCGCTAGGGAAGGAAACAGTATTTAATGATCCGCTTCTAGATTCTTAGATTTTCAGTTGGATCATCTATAGAATTTTCTAGATGGAAGAATGTATGAATTATGTAAGAACTTAATTAAAATAATGGGCATGGGGATGGTTCCCATACGCACTCTTAGGATACTCTGATAAATCTACTTTGTGAAAAAGGTAATATATAGTAGGCTCTTTACCTCCGACATGAATTAGAACAGATAGGACCTATGTCTGGTGCCAAATCTTATAGCTACTTTTCAAAAGAGGATTGGTTTAAAAACCATAGCTAACTCTCAATACAAGTGACAGAAGTTGTGGATATATATATCACACTATGATAAATATTTCTTATTTTAAGATTGTTCTTCGTTGTCCAAGTTATAACAAAGGAATAAAATAAATAAGATGCACTACTATTGTTTGTATAATGATGCTAAGAGGACTCACTCAAATAGGGGAGCTTTAGCCATCCTTGTAAAGCCCTTTTTCTGAATAGTCATTGTATTGGTAGAAAGTAAAAGAGAAAAGTAATTTCACTATTAACCTTAGGTCTTGTTGAGAGAGTATGTGTCGCCAACATAGTTTGGGATGGGTGTATTCACAATCTTTGAAGAAATACCATGTAAGGGTGTATATCATGTCAAAAGTTGGAAATTTTATATCTGAAGTTTGGTTATATCAAGATGATTAGTTCCTTTCGCTGGCTCATTGAAGAGTGCCTTCAACTTGGCTGGGTTTTGTTTGGTTAATGCATACTTAAAAGAACAAATTATTTATTTACTTGTAACAACCTTAAATGTGCATCTGATCTCAATTTGACAACCTTAGCTGAATGCATCATGCATGTGGATTTAGAAGGAGCTTTTGATGCGAAAATAAACTTGAATTTAAAAGAATATTTGGACTCGTAGGGACCAGTTTAATTCTTTAGTTTTGAGGCAATGTTTTAAAACTATATTTTATAGCCAAAGCTATGATAGGCGTTTGACAAGCCTGTCCTAGATGTAGATGAAGTACTTGCACTTCATGGACAAGCTTGGACTTGTTAGGATAGGTTCTCTATAATAGGATAAACATATTCCCTATGTGTGGTCAAGCTTAGACTTGTTAAGTGATCCCTGTGGATCTTTAGACACCAATGGCATGGAAAAAGCTCAAAATTCAAAGTGGCGAAAAGGCGATTAACTTGAAATAAAATCGAAGTTCTCGTCACCCTAATTCCAATGGTGTCAACGACACTCCAATCCAAGTCTGGATGAAGGAGATAGAGGCAGTGAAAGTTAGGCTGACTTTTTGATGATTGGGCAGGATTAATGAAGGCACAATTTGAACTTTTCCAGTGCATGGAATCCGGACAACTCTAGCCAGATTCCAGGAAAAATCGATGCCTTTTTAAAATGACCCCTTCGGTCCAAAACGAAAATTTGAAAATTTTCACAGTTTGTTTTAATATAACAAAAAAATATATATAAAAAGGGGGTAGTCAGCCACCAACCTTGCCACCCCAAATCCCATCCACACACAGAAAAAATAATATTGGTGGAGGGGCGAACCATGACCTTTGGCCCCTCCCATGGAAGCACAACCGAAAAACGGGGTGGGCAGCCATGACCCCGCCATCCCACAACTCATACCAAACATGTGCGCTATAGATAGTGGGTGGTGGGTTGGCCTTGGGGCACAGACCCAACCACGCCCAACATGCAACCTAATGCACAGAACCAGCCAGAGCTGGGTACAGTGGGCAGGCCCAACCCAACAAAAACTTTAATTTTAAAGAATTTTGGTTTGTAATGTATAAAAAAAAGGATGAGGCGGGGCTTGACCGCCCGAACTCCTCCATATGGATCAGAACCTTAACCAACTTAGACAACCATCCACTTAGGAAAATTCCCCATCAAATTTTTTTTAAACACGGTTTGTCAGTGTGCCCAGGAGGGGGCAGGTAGTGCACGTAGTTCAAGGCAATGTTTTGCAGGAGGGCCAAATTTTCACTTTGTCAGAGTTTGACAAATTTTATATGGTTTCAGCACTTCTCGACGCTATAAATGCAATGGTGTTGTCCATTTCTCCATCATTGTTCTACATTTTTCAGCCATATTTCAGTATGGAGGTGGAACCTTGACTACTATAGAAACAGGGAGCGAAACCATGATCCTGGAAATTTTCCCAAGGAGGTAATTTTTGTCCATGTTGGAATATAGTCGACTTTACAATAGTTTTTCATGGTTTTCCATAGAGATCGAAATGGAAGGGTTAGATTCAAATTTTGAGTTGCAGATTTCCAGTCCACCCATGGAGCAGAATCTTTGAGGAATCTAGGGGGAATCTAAAAGATTCCTTGAGCCCCAAATTGTCAATTTCTTAGAATTTAAAGATTTGATAGCCGATTTTGCACTATTCGATGCCACGAATCTGATGGTGTGTTCAAATTTTTTATTTGCTTATTCTATTATTCAGCCACTTTCTAAGTGGAGTGCGAGTGTCAGCATTCATGTGCGAGGAACCATTTCCATGCGATTGATGCCGTGAGATTGATGGCACAAACAGCTTCAACAGTTTGACATACACTTCTCCAAATGGCCCTTAGTTGTGAAGTATATGTAGTGTGCTAATGTACTTCTTTTGTTATGCATTGTGCTTCAAAAATCCTTGTTTGACGTTTGATGCGGGATCTTGTTTCTTACTCGATTTTATGATTCCTGCTTGATGTGATGCAGAATCATATGTGTGATTTACTTGTTGTCTTGATTTGTCATGTTGTCTTTTGAGATCCCTTTGTTGTATGTTGATGGGATACTCATGTGTCACTACGCATGTTGTGTTCTGAGATCCCTTTTATGCCACATTGGCGAGATGATCATCATGCATGAGTTTTGTTTCATACTGATAGGAGTCTTTCGACTGAGAGTTCCTATAGTGCAACATCTCTTGGCGCCACTCCTACATGAGGGAATTTTCCTTGTATGATAGTGAAATCATCTTTATGTACATCATCAATATTGACAACACTTAATCCACTTGCCTACACCATCTTAACAGCGGGACCCGGAGAGATATTCCCTCTTGGACGAACTTTGTTATCAATGGCTTATGTTTTCATGTGTTGATGAATTTCATGTTCCTCTTCTTCATATCATGCAAATGTATTCATTTATGTTCTTTTAAAAATTCAATCTAACACATCATGAATGTAAAAGTTCTTTGAAGGGTCCTTTGTCACACCTAAACCTGGCTCATTAAGATAGGTTCTCAATAAGAGGATAGACATATTCCCTATGTGTCATGCTTGACCAAATTAGGGAATATGGTTCAATAGTATCATGGAGAAACATTTTACCTTAGGGCTAGTAGTCCAGAATGGGACAATCATTCTACCCTAGAGAATGGCCTAATAGAGGATAGTCATTCTTCCCGTTTAAAGTTCCTATATGAGAACTCTAGTTTTTTAAGTATAGAATTCTTGATAGGATGTCATTTTTTCTTTTTCTACAACAACCTATAATATACCCGAGGTGTGTTCCTCAAAAATACAAATATAATTGTTTTCTATTAAAAAAAATACAACTCTAATTCATCAATAAAGGTCAACTAACAAATACTAGGAGAAGATTTGATAACACACAAAAGTAGGGCAAATCAAAGAAAAATTTGAAGGAAAATCTAAGGGAAATGAAGACAAAGCACATTATGGAGGAATTCTTCACAATTGTAACAGCATTAACATGGCTATGTATATTGAAAACATGGGATGCACTACAAGCCAAAGATCATAAAATCATGGGGAAAGTAAGAACAATACAGGAAAAGCTAGGTGTGGTGGGATTATTCGCCTGAAGACAGAGGTCAAAGTTAACATGGAGGTTTGAATTGATGATCTTGTACACTAAGAAAATACCTAGTGACATGCTAGGCAACCTCTTGTTGGGTGTATAAGGCTAAGATCCCTAAAGGAAAATTCTATTTTTAGGGACAAGATCCCTGACAATTGTCTTCGTGAAGCATGCCTTCGTGAAAAAGTTCTAGATTCCACTTGGGAAAGATTTTTCTTTCAGTCTATCTGAAAGGGAAATGGCTTTCTCTCTAGCTGAGCTAATGGAGAATCGCATTGCAATAACCGTGCACGTTGTGCTAATGTATAGGCTTAGATGGAGAAGGACAGAGCTAAGGATTTCTTCACATGGATGGTTGACAAAGGTATCGAATCAGAGATCACTTTTGCTTTTCTGATCTATGGACATTGAAAGAAAGATAACAATTGGCTTCAATAGTTTTCCCCTTGTGACAATATGGTGGAGAGAAACATCACATCCGATACATTTACTGACAATTTATTAATTTAGGGACTCCACAGGAAATCAATGACTAAGGAGGAAGAGGATGTGTTTTTGGAACTACTACACAAAATTTTATTGCTAATTTACAAAATTGTAACACTTTGATCATTGAATATTCTAAGGAGGGTGATATACAAAAAACCTTGTAGTTGCGAGATGAGTGCAACATAAAGGTCTTTTTCCTAACACTTTTACTGATTGCTCAATGGTTTGTCCACTTTATAAGTCCCAATGCTACTCTCTTTAATGGTTTGAATAATGGCTAGCATCAAAAATAGTTTGTCTCCTAATTCTGTGACATACAACACCACAATAAATGAAAATTTTAAGGAAAATGACATAATGCAGGCTCTCACGAGGGAAGGAAACAAAATGATGGGCATGAGGATGGTTCCCACATGAACTCTTAGGATACTCTGATAAATCCACTTTGTGAAAAAGGTAATACATAGTAGCCACTTTACCTCCATTGTGAAGTAGAACAGAGATGACCTATGTCTGGTGCCAAATCTTATAGCTACTTTTCAAAAGAGGATTGGTTTAAAAAACATAGCTAATTCTCAATACAAGTGACAGAAGTCATGGATCTATATATCACACTATGATAAAGATTTATTATTTTAACATTGCTCTTCGTTGTCCAAGTTCTAACATAGGAACAAAATAAATGATGTGCACTACTATTGTTTGCGTAACGATGCTAAGAGGACTGAATCAAATAGGGGAGGTTTAGCTATCCTTGTAAAGCCCTTTTTCTGAATAGTCATTATATTTGTAAAAAGTAAAAAAGAAAAATAATTTGACTATTAACCTTAGGACTTATTGAGAAATTATGTGCAGCCAACACAGTTTGGGATGGGTGGCTTGAATCTGCTTGACAATGACAAAATTGGGTTACCACTGCACTAGGCCAATACCTAGTGACTTTCTAGGCAATCCCTTGTTGGGTGTATAAGGTTGAGATTGCTGAAGGAAAATTCTATTTTTAGGGACAAGATCCCTGACAATTGTCTTCCTAAAGCATGCCTCCGTGAAAAAGTTCTAGATTCCACTTGTGAAAGCCTTTTCTTTCTATCTATCTGAAAGGGAAATGGCTTTCTCTCTGGCTTTCTAGCACTGGGTGGCTAGAATGGGCATTGGAAGAAATGGCTAGTAGAAATGGTGGGTGGAAAGCTATCAATCAATTTGTTGGGGGGCGAAAATACTAATTCTGCTCTGTGGGCTATCACATCTGACTTGATTCCTCTTACTAGGTCTAGGTTGGGATTTGTAAGGCCTGCAAAGGTGCTTTAAGGTTATAGTGGCTAGAAGAGGATGTTGAAAGTAGCGAACCTAGATATGAGATTAAACTAGTGGAGAAAGTAATTCAACCATGTGAGGTAATGGAGAATCACCTTGCCATTACTGTGCACATGCAATCGATGGGAACCAAGAGGAACATTGTTGGCAACTTGTTTGTGGGGGGCTGAAAAACTAATTCTGCTCTCTGGGATATCACATCTGACTTGACTCCTCTTACTGTGTCTAGGTTGGGATTTGTAAGCCCTACAAAGGTGCTTTAAGGTTATAATGTCCAGAAGATGTTGAAAGTAGCAAACCTAGATATCAGATTGAACTAGTGGAGAAAGTAATTCAACCTTGTGAGCTAATGGGAATCAGATTGTTATGATTGTGCACATTGTGCTCATGGATAGGCTTAGATTGAGAAGGAAAAAGCCAAGGATTTCGTCACATAGATGGTTGAAAAAGGTATCAAATCACAACTCACTTATGATTTTTTGATCTATGGATATTGAAAGGAAGGTAACAATATGCTTCACTAGCTTAGCCCCTGTGATAATATGGTGGAGAGGAACATCACATCAGATACATTTACTGACAATTTATTAATTGAGGGACTTCGTAGGAAATCCATGACTAAGGACTCGGTAGAGGATGTGTTTTTGGAATTACTAGAGAAAGTTTTATTGCTAATTTACAAAATTGTAACACTTTGATCGTTGAACATTCTAAGGAGGGTGATATGCAACGAACCTTGTAATTGTGGGATGAGTGCAACACAAAAAGTCTTTGTGCTAACACTTTTACTTATTGTTCAATGGTTTGTCCACTTGATATTTCCCAATGCTACCCTCTTTAACGATTCGAATAATGGCTAGCCTAAGAATGGTAGAATGCAGGATTCTTCTAAACTTCTTAATAGGATAGCTCATGAGCCTCGCCAGTCAAATGGTATTGCATATGATGAAATCATTAAAGAAACAAACGAGCTATTAGTGAAAATGATTAAAACTAGTTTTTCTCTTAATTATGTGACATACAACACCACAATAAATGAACATTTTTAGGAAAATGGCATAATGCAGGCTCTCGCTAGGGAAGGAAATAGTAGTTAATTATATGCTTCCAGATTCTTAGACTTTCAGTGGGATCATCTATAGACTTTTCTAGATGGGACAATGCAGGAATTATGTAAGCACTTAATTAAAATGATGGCCATGGGGATGGTTCCCATACACACTCTTAAGATACTCTGATAAATCTACTCTGTGAGAAAGGTAATATATAGTAAGCTCTTTACCTTTGACATGAAGTGGAATAGAGAGGACCTATGTCTGGTGCCAAATCTCATAGCTACTTTTCAAAAGAAGATTGGTTTAAAGAACATAGCTAACTCTCAATACAAGTGACAGAAGTTGTGGATCTATATATCACACTAAGATAAAGATTTCTTATTTTACATTGCTCTTCGTTGTCCAAGTTCTAACATAGGAACGAAATAAATAATGTGCACTACTATTGTTTGTATAATGATGCTAAGAGGACTGAATCAAATAGGGGAGCTTTAGCTATTCTTGCAAAGCCATTTTTCTGAATAGTCATTGTATTTGTAGAAAGTAAAAGAGAAAAGTAATTTCACTATTAACCTTACAACTTGTTGAGAAAGTATGTGCAGACAACAAAATTTGCGATGGGTGTATTCACAAGCTCTGAAGCAATACCATGTAAGGGTGTATAGCAACTCAAAAGTTGAAAATTTTATATCTGACATTTGGTTATGTCAAGCTGATGTGTTCCTCAGCAACACAAATATAACTATTTTCTATTAAATAAAATACAAATCTACTTCATCAATGAAGGTCAGCTAACAAATACTAGGAGAAGATTTGACAACATACAAAAGTAGGGCAAATAAAAGAAAACTTTGAAGGAAAATCGAAGGGAAATGAATACAAAGGACATTATGGAGGAATTATACGTAATCATAACAACATTAACATGGCTCTGTATATTGAAAACAATTGAGACACTACAAGCCACAGATCATAAAATCATTGACACTATAAACATAGCTCTGGTCATAAGGCAGAAGGACAAGTGGAGAGAAACATCACATCTGATACATTTACTGACAATTTATTAATTCAGGGACCCCGCAGGAAATCCATGACTAAGGAGGCAGAGGATGTGTTTTGGGAACTACTGGACAAAGTTTTATTGCCAATTTAAATAATTGTAAGAGAAACATATATAATTCAACAACATTTTTCTGGGAAAGCATTGCCATATGCAGAGAGGAATTACACCATGTCCGAATGATACGGACTTGCCACATGCTTTACAAAAATTTCCACACTACAAGGCATACGTACAGGAAGGAATCTTCTATCTTAATTAATTATATCCCTGTAAATACAATTTTAAAAATAGGCTTATCCTTCACACTACCATATTTAGGACAGCCCATGCTACCTAGTCACCATAGTAGAGGTAACCAAAAACGAGCCAGAGGGAATCAAACCCAAGCCGAGTTGTATCCCCTCATATAAGGTCAGCCACATGGATTAGGTTAAGGTCAGTTCTCGACTAAAGAAGGGCAAGGGACGTGAGTTCAACCATAACCGTAATAGCCTAGCTCAAAAAAGTAAACCCTACAGAGGGTAAAATATGTCAATACAATGTAATAACATAAACAGTGCCTGATATAAACCAATGTAGTGGAGCAGAAGAAAAATAAGTGGAAGCGAGGTCACCACTAGATGATTTCTAACTTTATTATATAACAACAAAAGTAATGTACACGTATGCCGATGTTGCATGGATAATGATGAATAGAATGAAATGTGTTCACAATGAATTATTAGCAACTAACTTGTACAAATGACCTGATTTACATTAACCTCCATCAAATCGGCCTTGCAGGTTAACCAGTGCAGATGTCATAGCTTCCTAAATAGATGTCATATTCCCTGTTTAGCACCATTTCTCTTCTTGCTACCTTAGTTGTTGGCTCAGATTTTTACGTTGTTGGTTGTTTAACCATCTAAGCTCCCTGCCTATTTAGACGATGAGTGAGCATTACCTGTTCAGATGATGAGTAAGCAGCCATTAATGTAAGTGCCAAAACAATACCAGGTACTGTTTAACCGTCTAACCTCCCTAACTGTTCATATGATGAGTGATGAGTGATCAGCCATTTATCCAAGTGCCAAAACAATACTAGGTATTGTTGTTGTCATGCACCTTCCCTATGCTATTAAGGAGTTTGGTTCTTCCTGATCAAGATACTGGCAGAGACATGGGATGGGTCTTGACAAGTTCGACAGTGTGTATGCGGAGCTCTCTGCCATAAGAGAAGCATAAGAGAATATTTTTCAAAAAAGACTAGTTTTCCAAAGGGATTCAGGAAGAAAAATGGCACCTCCATTTCCATCTGAGTAGGCTTGCCATCGCATAGGTTTCATCTTTACTGCCCTTGCCAACACCATGGGTTCCTTCGTTCCTTCTAGCATGCTTAAAAATCACCAGAACCAGCCCTCACCACCTTGCTTAGCTTAGTTCCAGGATAGGAAACATTCCAAGCATTCGAGCAAGAAGCAAAGCCAGCATCATCCCGCTTAGTTCCAAATCCTGATCTGGATACCTGCATCTCGATACCTGCTTAGATCTATTATACCTCCCTTCCTAGCTTTCAAAGGAAGTCCCATGCAGCTAATATAATGACTACAGCTAGTACCTTAAGGCTTCTTAACATGGATGATGGCATGGATCCTTTCATGCAGATAGAAGCCTTCCGCATTATGAGAAAGAAGGGAGGCGGAAAGGGGTAAGTTTGGATGATTCGGCTAGTGAGTTGCCATTTCGTCTAAATAAATTCACTACTAATCAAGCTATCCTTTACCCACCGGCCAGCAGAAACAACCAGAGTCTCCTGTGCGCATGCTTGTTGTAAACTTGGAAGAAAATTGGCGTGTTGTTGGTTGTACCTTAAACCTGCTCTATCTATTCATTGATCCATTTATAGGGTTGACCACCCTCTTTTTCCAACCTAGAATTGATCCCCCTTCTCGTTCGGAAAAGGAATCGGCATGGAGGTTTTTCTAAATGAAAACAACAAATACAAATATTTTCTAGAATCTATTCCACTTCATAATACTACAAGCTCTACTCCGTTTTCCCCACCAGACAAGTAAGGAAAAACCTTTCTTGAGCCGAGCGAGCAGGGGAAAAAGGTGAAACCTTTTACTTCAAGAGGCATAGCGAGGGGAAGGTGAATCTAGGAAGGATAGGAGAAAGAGGAAGGGTAGGAGAAAGACGAGATAGAGGAAGTCCATCCACCTGCATCTGCATGCACAAATACACGGAACAACCTGAATAACCCAACCTGCAAATAAACCAATATGCTCAAACTTATGGCAAACTAATGTTAGCATTAGTCTAGTACTCCAAACATTAAATACAAACATTAACTAATAATGAACAGGCTAAAACGAGAACAAGCTATGGTCCAGCCTCTTCTGCTTCGTGAAGAGGCCAAATAAGACCATCAATTGAATGAGATGGCTAATAAAACTAATAACCTAACATGAAATTAAAAACATTCGAAAAACCACCACCAACTAATGTCAAGGGACTAAAAACTGATTACTATAGTCCCATGCCATTGCCAAATGGCAGGGACTAAAAATAGACTGGAGACACTTACTTATTATCGTATTTGCATTATTTTTGAAATAGAATAACAAAGGGAAAAGCCAAATAATTTTCATAATAATGCATTATTTATTAAATCTCAATGGTACAAGCCATACATTCAATTTTTTTTTTTTTTTTTTTTTTTTATAGAATGTATATGTTGAAATTGACACGTTTATTGGCATAATTATTAGATATTACTTATATAATAAACTTTTTTTATCAAGTTTTATTCTAAAATAGACACAACACTCTATTTAAAAATGTCATATTAATATCAGAATATGTATTATATTTCCCTTATAGAAACTCCATAACTCACTATAGGGAATTATGTCAGGTATCATTACATAATATTACCCTATATATGTGTGTGTGTGTGTGTGTGTGTGTGTTTGAATTTTATCAAGTATTTAAGAAAATGTGATTGCTTTACTACGTGTCAATTTTAGTAGTAATAATAGCAAAGGTTAATTTTCAGGCATAGAAATTGACTTAAAAAAACAAACACAAACCATGTTTAAAGTAAATTTAGATTTGTCATTTTGAATTAAAAGTAAAGTGTTGTAGATTAAAAGAGTGGAGCGAAGTTCTCTTCTCAACTAAAGTAAATTTAGATTTGTCATTTTGAGTTAAAAGTAAAATGTTTGAAGATTAAAAAGGTGGAGCGATGTTCCCTTCTCAATCTTCTCAAACAACTAAATAGATTACATAAGAGACAATAGAAATTAATAATCAAACTGGAATTCAACTATAACTCCACCAAATTGGACTAAACTAAAATTGCCTATGAACACTCATGGACAAACTAGGCACTGTGGGATTAATGCTCTCAACACCTCGTCCTAAGCTCTGTTGCTACGAAAATTTAAGCTAAGTTTTATATTAGTCTGAGTGTCAAGCATGATTACAAAAAGAAATTTGGTATGAGCTAGGATGGATTTATTTTTCTTTAATTTTTCTTCCATAGCATTTAAATTGTTTTAGTTTTGTCTTTTTATTGTAGGCTTCAAATTGCATTTTATTCATTTTTGCTAGTGCAACTCTTCCATCTGTCCATGTCCATGTCCATGCATGTCTTCTATTTCTACAAAAATCTATTTGTATGTGGATTGCTGCCGTATGTAATCTTCTACTGTGTATTTTTCATTATCAATACTTTGTTGCAACGTAAGTCTATACTCTTTTTCACTCCATGAAAATTTCATTAATGTTTTCATTTTCTGTAGCATCCTTATTGTCTTCAACATTAATTGTCGCAAAATGATGTTTCATGCCATCATTGAAAGAACTTAATTTATTCTTCATGATCATTGTACGAAAGATTGAAAATGTGAAGCAAAGTGCCTTACACCAAATGATAATACGCAGGGGACTGCCCAACTGAATTCCTGGCTGTCTTATGGCTTTGGTCGTGATTTTTGCATCCTTGTTATAGGGAAAAGTGTCCATTTAGATCTACTCTATCCCACTAAGGTGTGACAGCTACCTTAGAAACAAACAGAGAAAACTACTTTTGTATTCTTCTTTATGAACAATAAACAAAGAGGAATAGGATGAACCAACCTGTGTCTTGCGCTAGTCCTTCGATCCAATCTCTCTTCTCTTTGACAGCTCCCAGCTACCTGCTCCCTCACTTGCCCAGCTTCACCAAGTACCTGTAAGATCACAGAAGAAGGAAACTATACAAAGACATGGGTTTATATTCATAAATAACTTAGGATCAGATTTAAGTTAACCATACAAATGTAACAAGCATCAATGAAACACAAGAATAGAGAAGAAACTCAAATAGTTTTATTGATATACAAGAAGATCCAGGAGGAGTTACAACCGATGATTCCTAACCCAGCATCAACCTCCCAGCAAAGAAATCCCTTCTTCAACCCCTACAAAGCATAGATCACCCAATTCTCTGATATGTATCTCAAAACCAACAGCAATTCCTTACAATGTGCAAAATTCCAGCCTCTGGATCTCTGAGATGAGGGATCCATATATAGATGTATGCAAGGAGGATGAGTTAGCTCATGAATTGATTAGTGGCTTCTCTTTGTTAGTTCTTGCTTCCACTTGGAGACTGAGAGCCTCTTACTCATCCTTGGTCGAATTCAGTGAGGCAAGTGTCATTGGAGAAGATTCTGGAAGCTTCCATTGTCTCTCCACCTCGTGGAATGACTCTGCCACTTGTCATTTCCCGCTCAACGCACCCTGGTAGTGCATTTAGGTGCATTGAAACGCACCTAGCTAGTGGACTTAGGTGCTATGCAACGCACTTGGCTAGTAGAGCAGCTGAAATGATCCTGATTTGACTTATTCTGAGCAGTTTCTGGTGGAAAACGTCTGGGAGAAGCTGTAATTTGTTGACCTTGTTCCTTTAGGAGTTAGAACAAAACTTTTAGGGACTTAGGAGCCCTTGATTTATGGACATTTCATGCTTAGAGCTGTAAGGCACAAAAATGTCTATAACAGTTGCCCCCTAAAGTATGAGACCGTTTATCGGGTGAAATGCTTTATTAGGAGGATCCGAAGTTCTTTCAATGCTGGGAGGAGACCTGTAATAAGATACAATACAATACATTATCTTCATACTGTTTTCATGATATAGCTGAGGCGGGCATTCCCATGCTCAGCTTTATAAATTCATTTTCATGTACATAGGACAGACAATAGTCTGATGGTAGACTGATGATTCTGATAGAGCCATCATCCTTTTGGTAGGATGATTATCTGTGCTGCAATGCTGTACATTTCAATGTCTTTATTTTCCTGAATATATATCACAGCCCGGATGGATGAAACTAGATCCGGGGTCTTCAATCTCGTCCGATCTTCACTCGAAGTACAAGTCGATCCATGTGAGAAATGTTTTGAAGTCGAACATGAAAATACATCGCTTGATTACCAGTCAATGATGTAAATTGTTAACAAGCGCGAGAGGAATCACCGATAATGATAATGACCCTCAAGGTACTGCAGTACAATTCACGTGGTGTGAATAAAGGACTTGGCTTCGAACACCACGCAAAATCTTTCGGTCGAAGGTCATTGATGTATACCTGTCGCCGGAAGTGAGAAACTTGCCATTGAGGCATGCAAGCTTCAAAGTACTGAATGGGGTGTTCCTAGATCAACTTCTTGGATAATGCGCTGATGTTGACAAGAAGTGATCCATCATAGGAGGGCCTTAATGAATCCCACATCAATGACACAGAACGGAGAAAATGATTTTGATGGAGGTGAAAACGATCTGATGATATATGGTTCAGGGTGGCGGTCATGAAAGAATGGAGTATAATGTATGGTAGTGGGCGGGACACAGGTGGCCTTTCTGGATGACTTCTCTTGAACATGTCGGTGACACTTATGTGATGGATTGGTAGCATTAACCCCAAATTTGAATGGTATGGCGAGACCATGGCGATGTGACCGGTGAATGAAACAACCCAACCCGACTCGGGCACGGAGTGGAAGTGTCATGTTCAAGAGCGACTTGCTACCAATCAATATTCTTTGAGTTTTCTTCCCAATTTTTCGCCAGTCATTGCTGACCAGTACCTCTTTATTTTTTTCAAGCTTGAGGAGGATAACATATGCTTGTTCTATAATTTGCCCTTCGGGCAAACCCATCGCTATGTTTTAACGAGCCTAGCGATAGTGAAACTCGTTCTCGTCTAAAGACAAGTTTGTCGCTATTAATCTTTTTAACGACTCTAACGACAAAGACAACTCGGTCCTTTTCATTTTTAGAGAGTCTGAAAAGGTACGTAAAGGTAACTCCAAAATTCCTTTTTCATCATCTAATCCCTTAAGTCCGAAAAAGTATAAAACAATACAGAAGGGATGAATTTTCGATTAGCTTTAACGAGCCGAACAAAACAAGCGCTCGATCTTTTTGTGCAATAATCCCTCAAGTCCAAAAAGATTAAAATCTAGAGGAGGGATAGCACTTTCGGTCACTTTAATGAGCTGGAAGGCCAAAACTCGGCAATCTTTTCATATTTTACGAGTTAGTTGAAAAGAGCTTAAAGAAGACTCGTCTTTTGAGGAACGAGTGATAAAATGGGTAGCAGCTGATTCCAGGTAAGGTTTGGAATTTTCCAATCACGGCAGTGTCACAAGGATGGCTAGTGAAATCACTCTTCGTAACTGTTCCTCAAAATGGGTAAACAATCAAATGGAGGTGAATGATCGGCCAATGGAAAAGTGGAGGTGACGGTGCAAACACGACCAAGGCTTTCATGGCTGAAATGCTACATTCACGGTGGTTATTTACCAGGAAATAGTTCATTTTTTAACGAGCTTAAACGCGGGTGGAAACATTTGCTCATGTCTTATGTTTATTTTTTAACGAGCTTGAACTATCTGCTAAAACTGCTCGATTGATCCAGTCATATGATAAGAATGTCTCATATAAAAAACGGCAACTTTTAGTTTTTTGCCCCACATCCTTTCTTTATGCAAGTTAGGTGACGACTAATCCTACGAGTTTAAAGGGTTAGAGGCCCTAAAAATTTAAAAAATAAATAGTCGCCCTTCACTTGCACTCCAAAAGGTTAGCATGCCCCCAGGTATAAAATATTGTTTCAAGGTTACCCCTCAATTTGCAGACAAAACATTTGTTCTATCAGGAGAGGCCTACCTCTTACAGGTTACCAAAGATTGTTCTATTTACGGCGTAAACAAAACACTTCTCTGGCGATGTCTACCGAGATAAACAAAGGTGAGTGACGATGCCCGCCAACTCACATAACTTTGACAAGAGAATCTTATTCTAGAATAACCCCTCTTCCACTGACGGACGGGGTACAAACTAGTCATATTCTCCCACGGAAACCTACCCTATACCCGAAGTTTTCCTGCCGAAGTAGACCAGGACGCATGCCCCCTGGGTTTCAGTCATATCCCTCCGAATTACTCGCGCTCATCGGGAGGACGGACTGGAGATTGAGACATTTCTTGCGTGAAAAGACCATTTAAGGATGGTATATGACTATTTGCTATGCGTGATCCGGGAAATGAAAGCTGGTCCACGAGCTTGACCACTCTTCCTGTGTGCGGAAAACACATTACTCTAAAGAGTGAGGAGACGATGGCTCCCATGCAATAAATATAGTCTCATCCAAGGAGTAGGTTATAATCCAACGGTCCTTGAACAACCATGACGTTCATGTGAACTGTCTTCCCTCTCAATGTTATGGGCACATCGGGAAGGATCCCTAAAGGTCGACTGGTTCCTTTATCAAAGCCTGTCAGATTTCTCATCTCAGGCAAAAGCGATGGCGAACCAAGCGCTTTCCAAGTAATAGAGGAAAGGATACTCACAGAAGCCCCCTCATCTATGATGGTACCAGCCATGACCATTCTATATATTTGAACGATAATTCAGAATGGTACACTTGCTGGTAAACGAGGTCTGCTGTTATAGACATTTTTGTGTCTTACAGCTCTAAGCATGAAATGTCCATAAACCAAGGGCTCCTAAGTCCCTAAAAGTGTTGTTCTAACTCCTAAAGGAACAAGGTCAACAAATTACAGCTTCTCCCAGAAGTTCTCCACCAGAAACTGCTCAAAACTAGTCAAATCAGGATCATTTCAGCTGCTCCACTAGCTAGCTGCATTGCAACGCACCCAAATACACTAGCTAAGTGCGTTGCAACGCACCTAAATGCACTACCAGGGTGCGTTGAGCGGGAAATGACAAGTGGCAGAGTCATTCCACGAGGTGGAGAGACAATGGAAGCTTCCAGAATCTTCTCCAATGACACTTGCCTCACTGAATTCGACCAGAGATGAGTAAGAGGCTCTCAGTCTCCAAGTGGAAGCAAGAACTAACAGAGAGAAGCCACTAATCAATTCATGAGCTGACTCATCCTCTTTGCATACATCTATATATGGATCCCTCATCCAAGAGATCCAGAGGCTGGAATATGGTACATTGCAGAGAATTGCTGTTGGTTTTGAGATAGATATCAGAGTATTACGTGATTTATGCTTTGTTGGAGGTGAAGAGGGGCTTCTTTTCTAGGAGGTTGATGCCGGATCGGGAACCATCGGTTGTAACTCCTCCTGGATCTTCTTGTTATATCAATAAAACTATTTGAGTTTCTCCTACATGCTTGTGTATCATTGATGTTTGTTACATTTGTATGTTTAGCTTAAATGTGATCCTAAGCTATTTATGAATATAAATCCATGTCTTTGTATAGTTTTCTTCTTCTGTGATCTCACAGGAACTTGGTGAAGCTGGGCAAGTAAGGAAGCAGGTAGTTGGAAGCTGTCAAAGGAGAGAGAGATTGGATCAAAGGACTAACGCAAGACACAAGTTGGTTCATCCTATTCCTCTTTGTTTATAGTTCATTAAGAAGAATACAAAGGTAGTTTTCTCTGTTTATTTCTAAGGTCACTGTCACACCTTAGTGGGATAGAGTCGTTCCGAATGGAAACTTTTCCCGTTAACAAAATGGCGACTCCGCTGGGGACGATTGTCTAGTTGGTTTGTTTGTGTTTCTCTTGTTGTTTGTTTCATAAACTTAGAAGTAGCGAATCGAACTGCATTTTCCATTAACAAATGCAAAGTAGACATCTGCTGCTTCAATCCGTTCATTGGATTTGCTTATGATTTGAATAGCTGATTCACAAATGATCTGATTGCCCTTTGTGATAGCTCTTAGACCTTCTTTAAATCTACCCTCTGATTGTGCATTACTGATTGCTTTTACTCGGCCAAAAACCATAGATTAAACTGCAAACCGTGACCCAGAACCCGGATAGAATTCTCGTTTCTTCCCCAGCGCAGGTACTGTTAAGAGTTCCTGCATTTCAGCGCAGTTCCCGAGAGGGAAACCTGCGTTGCAATCCAGTTTCTCTGTGTAACAAGTGCGCTGATCAGCCTAGCCCTATGCAGCTCAGGTTCTCTGCTTCATTTTTTCAGTTTCGTCTCTGATTTTTGCAGCCTGTGATCAATGTATGTGTCTGTTTAAAAACTCCTTTTCTTTGCTGTAATTCCGCCTCAGTTGTATAAAAGAAATTGTAGATGTTTTTTGTGTGTTTGTTACGTCATTTACAGTTTTCCATTGCAAAAGTATAATAGTCAACTATCGTCCTTAGATTTAGATCTGTCGCAAGTGTCGATTTTGATCATAGGAGAAAGTTTATTTGCTATTGATAGTCGATTATGCTTTTACTTTTTCCTTTGGCTTGAATTTGTCACTTTCTAGTGTCAAAACGAGTATTTATTTCAAAATCATAGAGTGTCGTAATCATCTCTACCTTTTTATTTCGAAAAGAAGCTTGTTTGTGTTTTCCACTTGAAAGCGAATTCAGATTTGTACAACAACTTTCTTTTTAGGCATCAATATTAAGAAAGTGAAAAACAAAACACATGCATGTGCATTTGCATATTGGCAGTCTGTTTGGCTTGATTTAGGAAAAGTGCATTTACACTGTGCTCTTTGCTCTTTGCGAAAAGATTGTGTCTTTCTTTTCCCTTAGTAGCTAGGATTTTCATTGCTGAAAAGAGATAAAAGTTTGTTTATCATCTTTAGATTGCATTTTAGGAATTACATATACGTCTCGTGGTGATCCCAAAAGGCCAACTTCATAAGAAAGATCAACCTAAAATAAATTCAATGAACTTAACAACTCTTTGTAACTTAACGCACAACATTTAGAGGTCTAGGCTAGAGACGTATTCCGGCGTCGTAAAGCATGGTAATTGTTGTCCTCACTGATGGTTGGGTGATTCCTCCACTTTGAGACGATAAGTGCCAGTACGGATTTGTGCTCCCACGTACCGTCGAGTATATATTGGGAGACCCCTATAGGCATAAAACCTTTATCCATAGGAAACCGTGTCGGCCGCCCTACTGATCGCAATGCACTGAACACAGCATTCGGGAAGATTGACTGTCGTACTGTAAAAAGTATTCTGCAGTTTTGCGATTGGTTTGGTACTCCCTCTACCTAGACCTCCAAAGCAGTTCCTTTTGTTCCTTTTCAGACTCCTTAACGGAAAAGGTCCATCTAAGCACTTGTCATTTCAGGCTCATTAAAAATCAAAGGAGACTAGAGTCATCTTTTGTTTTTTCTCGACTCTTTAAAACTGAAAAACCAAGTTGTGTCAAAGCGTGTTAAAATTTATTTTAAACGGAATATTCATACCCTTTTCCTACGTTGATCTTCGGGTTGAGAAAATGGAGCCTACCAACCAAGGAATTCCCCTTGGTGGAAATCCTAGTCCCTTCTCCTCTTGGGGAGATGTTGGTGCGCCCTATATGGCCACATTGTCGCTTCCAGGACTGACAATTGGCTTGCCAGTATGGCTCTTCTCAACCAATGTCGTTTAGAACACCACTATTCTTGAACAGTCGAATCAGCAATTAGACGAGTCCAGAGTTACCCACCAGCCTTCTACTTCCTCTAATTCTTCCTCTCCTCCTTCCTCTTCGCTTGACGGGACTGGTAAAGCTAAAAGCCAAGTTCCTAAGGAGAGGAAAGAAAAGAAAAAGAAAGAGAAAAAGAAGAAGGAGCCAAAGGCGAATGGGGGAAAACGAGTGTCGTCTAATGAAAATCCACACACAGCATCGACCAGGCCTAAATCGCCATGTGTCATTTGCAAAGGAGACCACCTTCACAGAGATTGTCCTTGCATCCCCCGGATACTAAGGGACTAGTCTCCTCGTTTGCACAATCCGGTGTCATCAACCTCTGGAGATCATGTTGAAAGCACACCGTCAACTAGTGAAAGTGAAGCCCCAGGACAAAAAGGGAAAGCTAGATTTCCTTGTAAACTTTGCGAAGGCGACCATGCCCTCCACCGTTGTCCCTTCTTAGACGAAGCTAAAAGAGTTTTGGATGATCGTCCGGTTTCACCGTCACGACTTCCTCCTAGATATAAAAAACTCTTGCCGAGTCCGTCACTAGTTGAGAATCCAGCTGGCCCGCTCCAGTGGTCGGCTGAAGCGTCTATCATTGAGGATAAACCAATTGAATCCATACCAGATGAAAGTCAAAAGGTCGAGATGGAAGTTGACCCAGTCTTGCCTTCAGAGGTTTTATCTTCGGATGATACAGTCACTGAAGAGAACAAGGATGACACTATCCAAATTCTCTTCATCAACACAGACTCCGACGAACATGGGGGCAATCCACCTGTTCCTTTACCGCAGGAAGGAAGTTCATCAAAGCCATACCCGGCCGTCTACTCGGTCCCACCTCCAAGCAACCTAGTTGTCTCCCTCGATTGGAATCACTTAGGCAGACCCCGCCTACCAGCAAGTGTGCCATTCCGAATTATCGTTCAAATATATAGAATGGTCATGGTTGGTACCATCATAGATGAGGGCGCTTCTGTGAGTATCCTTTCCTCTATTGCTTAGAAAGCGCTTGGTTTGCCATCGCTTTTGCCTGAGATGAGAAATCTGACAGGCTTTGATAAAGGAACCAGTCGACCTTTAGGGATCCTTCCCGATGTGCCCATAACATTGAGAAGGAAGACAGTTCGCATGAACGTCGTGGTAGTTCAAGGACCCTTGGATTATAACCTACTACTTGGACGAGACTATATTTATTGCATGGGAGCCATCATCTCCTCACTCTTTAGAGTAATGTGTTTTCCGCACGAAGAAAGAGTGGTCAAGCTCGTGGACCAGCTTTCATTTCCCAGATCACGCATATCAAATAGTCATATACCATCCCTAAATGGTCTCTTCATGCAAGAAATGTCTCAAATCCCCAGTCCGTCCTCCCGATGAGCACGAGTAATTCGGAGGGATGTGACTGAAACCCAGGGGGCATGCGTCCTGGTCTGCTTCGGCAGGAAAACTTCGGGTATAGGGTAGGGTTCCGCAGGAGAATATGACTAGTCTGTACCCCGTCCGTCGGTGGTAGAGGGGATATTCTAGAATAAGATTCTCTTGTCAAAGTTATGTGAGTTGGTGGACATCATCGCTCACCTTTGTTTATCTCGGTAGACATCGCCGAAGAAGTGTTTTGTTTGCACCGCGAATAGAGCAATCTTTGGTAGCCTGTAAGAGGTAGGCCTCTCCTGATAGAGCAAATGTTTTGTCTGCAAATTGAGGGTAACCTTGAAACCATATTTTATACCTAGGGGCATGCAAACCTTTTGGAGTGCAAGCGAAGGGCGACTATTTATTTTTTAAATTTTTAGGTCCTCCCTTTAAACCCGTAGGCTAACCCTTTAAACTCGTAGGATTAGTCGTCACCAAACTTGCATAAAAAAAGGATGTGGGGCAAAAATCTAAAAGTTTCCGTTTTTATATGAGACATTCTTATCATATGACTGGATTAATCGAGCAGTTTTAGCACATAGTTCAAGCTCGTTAAAAAATAAACATAAGACCGAGCAAATGTTTCCACCCACGTTTAAGCCCATTAAAAAATGAACTATTCCCCAGTAAATAACCACCGTGAATGAAACATTTCAGCCATTAAAGCCTTGGTCGTGTTTGCACCGTCACCTCCACTTTTCATTGGCCGGTCATTCACCTCCATTTGATTGTTTACCCATTTTGAGGAACAGCTGCGAAGAGTGATTTCACTAGCCATCCTTGTGACACTACCGTGATTGGAAAATTCCAAACCTTACCTGGAATCAGCTGCTACCCATTTTATCACTCGTTCCTCAAAATACGAGTCTTCTTTAAGCTCTTTTCAACTGACTCGTAAAATATGAAAAGATTGCCGAGTTTTGGCCTTCCAGCTTGTTAAAGCGACCGGAAGTGCTATCCATCCTCTAGATTTTAATCTTTTTGGACCTGAGGGATTATTGCACAAAAAGATCGAGCGCTTGTTTTGTTCGGCTCGTTAAAACTATCGAAAATTCATCCCTTCTGTATTGTTTTATACTTTTTCGGACTTAAGGGATTAGATGACGAAAAAGGAATTTCAGAGTTACCTTTACGTACCTTTTCAGACTCTCCAAAAATGAAAAGGACCGAGTTATCTTTGTCGTTAGACTCGTTAAAAAGATAAATAGCGACAAACTTGTCTTTAGATGAGAACGAGTTTCACTATCGCTAGGCTCGTTAAAACATAGCGATGGGTTTGCCCGAAGGGAAAATTATAGAACAAGCATATGTTATCCTCCTCAAGCTTGAAAAAAATAAAGAGGTACTGGTCAGCAATGACTGGGGAAAAATTGGGAAGAAAACTCAAAGAAACTTTATTGGTAGCAAGTCGCTCTTGAACATGACACTTCCACTCCGTGCCTAAGTTGGGTTGGGTTATTTCATTCACCGGTCACATCGCCATGGTCTCGCCATACCATCCACATTAGGGCTCCTAAGTCCCTAAAAGTGTTGTTCTAACTCCTAAAGGAACAAGGTCAACAAATTACAGTTTCTCCCAGAAGTTCTCCACCAGAAACTGCTCAGAACTAGTCAAATCAGGATCATTTCAGTTGCTCCACTAACTAGCTGTGTTGCAAAGCAGCCAAATACACTAGCTAGGTGCATTGCAACTCACCTAAATGCACTACCAAGGTGCGTTGAGCGGGAAATGACAAGTGACAGAGTCATTCCACGAGGTGGAGAGACAATGGAAGCTTCCAGAATCTTCTCCAATGACACTTGCCTCACTGAATTCGACCAGAGATGAGTAAGAGGCTCTCAGTCTCCAAGTGGAAGCAAGAACTGACAAAGAGAAGCCACTAATCAATTCATGAGCTGACTCATCCTCTTTGCATACATCTATATATGGATCCCTCATCCAAGAGATCTAGAGGCTGGAATATGGTACATTGCAGAGAATTGTTGTTGGTTTTGAGATAGATATCAGAGTATTGGGTGATTTATGCTTTGTTGGAGGTGAAGAGGGGCTTCTTTGCTAGGAGGTTGATGGTGGATCGGAAACCATCGGTTGTAACTCCTCCTAGATCTTCTTGTTATATCAATAAAACTATTTGAGTTTCTCCTACATGCTTGTGTATCATTGATGTTTGTTACATTTGTATGTTTAGCTTAAATGTGATCCTAAGCTATTTATGAATATAAATCCATATATTTGTATAGTTTTCTTCTTCTGTGATCTTACAGGAACTTGGTGAAGCTGGGCAAGTAAGGAAGCAGGTAGCTGGAAGCTGTTAAAGGAGAGAGAGATTGGATCAAAGGACTAACGCAAGACATAGGTTGGTTCATCCTATTCCTCTTTGTTTATAGTTCATAAAGAAGAATACAAAGGTAGTTTTCTCTGTTTGTTTCTAAGGTCACTATCACACCTTAGTGGGATAGGGTCGTTCCGAATGGACACTTTTCCTGTTAACATCTGCCTAGTTGATTCCAGTCGAAGAAGACAACTAGGTTGCTTGGAGGTGGGACCAAGTAGACGGTCGGGTATGGCTCTGACGAACTTCCTTCCTGCGGTAAAGGAACGGGTAGATTGCCCCCATGTTCATCGGAGTCTGTGTTTATGAAGAGAATTTGGACGATGTCATCCTTGTTCTCTTCAGTGACTGTATCATCTGAAGATAAAACCTCTGAAGGCAAGACCAGGTCAACTGTTGCCTCGACCTTTTGACTTTCGTCTGGTATGGATTCAGTTGGTTTATCTTCAATGATAGGTGCTTCAGCCGACCACCTGAGCGGGCCAGCTGGATTCTCAATTAGTGACGGACTCGGCAAGAGTTTTTTATATCCAGGAGGAAGTCGTAACGGTGACACTGGACGATCATCCAAAACTCTTTTAGCTTCGTCTAAGAAGGGACAACAGTGGAGGGCATGGTCGCCTTCGCACAGTTTACAAGGAAATCTAGCTTTCCCTTTTTGTCCTGGGGCTTCACTTTCACTAGTTGATGGTGTGCTTTCAACATGATCATCAGAGGTTGATGACACCGGATTGTGCAAACAAGGAGACCAGTCCCTTAGTATCCGAGGGATGCAAGGACAATCTCTGTGAAAGTGGTCTCCTTTGCAAATGACACATGGCGATTTAGGCCTGGTCGGTGCAGTGTGTGGATTTTCGTTAGATGACACTCGTTTTCCCCCATTCGCCGTTGGCTCCTTCTTATTTTTCTCTTTCTTCTTCTTTTCCTTCTTCTCCTTAGGAACTTGCCTTTTAGCTTTACCAGTTCCATCAAGCGAAGAGGAAGGAGGAGAGGAAGAATTAGAGGAAGTAGAAGGCTGGTGGGAAACTTTGGACTCGTCTAATTGCTGATTCGATTGTTCAGGAATAATGGTGTTCTGAATGACATTGGTTGAGAAGAGCCATACTGGCAAGCAAATTGTTAGTCCTGGAAGCGAAAATGTGGCCATATGGGGCGCACCAACATCTCCCCAAGAGGAGAAGGGACTAGGATTTCCACCAAGGGGAATTCCTTGGTTGGTAGGCTCCATTTTCTCAACCTAAGATCAACGTAGGAAAAGGGTATGAATATTCCGTTTAAAATAAATTTTAACACACTTTGACACAACTTGTTTTTTCAGTTTTTAAGAGTCGAGAAAAAACAAAAGATGACTCTAGTCTCCTTCAATTTTTAATGAGCCTGAAGTGACAAGTGCTCAGATGGACCTTTTCCGTTAAGGAGTCTGAAAAGGAACGAAAGGGACTGCTCTGGAGGTCTAGGTAGAGGGAATACCAAACTAATCGCAAAACTGCAGAATACTTTTTACGGTACGACAGTTAATCTTCCCGAATGTTGTGTTTGGTGCATTGCGATCAGTAGGGCGGCCGACACGGCTTCCTATGGATAAAGGATTTAAGCCTATAGGGGTCTCCCAATATATGTGCGACGGTACGTGGGAGCACAAGTCCGTACTGGCACTTATCGTCTCAAAGTGGAGGAATCACCCAACCATCAGTGAGGACAACAGTTACCAGGTTTTACGACGCTGGAATACGTCTCTAGCCTAGACCTCTAAATGTTGTGCGTTAAGTTCCAAAGCGTTGTTAAGTTCATTGGATTTATTTTAAGTTGATCTTTCTTATGAAATTTGCCTTTTGGGATCACCACGAGATGTAGATGTAATTCCTAAAATGCAATCTAAAGATGATAAACAAACTTTTATCTCTTTTCAGCAATGAAAATCCTAGCTACTAGGGGAAAAGAAAGACACAATCTTTTCGCAAAGAGCACACTGTAAATGCACTTTTCCTAAATCAAGCCAAACAGACTGTCAATATGCAAATGCACATGCATGTGTTTTGTTTTTCACTTTCTTAATATTGATGCCTAAAAAGAAAGTTGATGTAGAAATCTGAATTTGCTATCAAGTGACAAACACAAACAAGCTTCTTTTCGAAATCAAAAGGTAGAGATGATTACGACACTTTATGATTTTGAAATAAATACTCGTTTCGACACTAGAAAGTCACAAATTCAAGCCAAAGCCAAAAGTAAAAGCATAATCGACTATCAACAGCAAATAAACTTTCTCCTATGATCAAAATCGACACTTGCGACAGATCTGAATCAAAGGACGACAGTACGACTATTCTACTTTTGCAATGGAAAACTGTAAACGACGCAACAAACACATAAAAACATCTACAGTTTCTTTTGTACAACTGAGGCGGAATATCAGTAAGGAAAAGGGGTTAGAAACAGTGAAATACTGATCACAGGCTGCAAAAATCAGAGACAAAACTGGAAAAAATGAAGAAAAGAACCTCAGCTGCACAAGGCTAGGCTGATCAACGCACCTGTTACACAGAGAAACTACATTGCAGCGCAGGTAGCCCTCTCAGGAAGTGCGTTGAAATGCAGAACCTCTTCACAGAGCCTGCGCTGGGGTAGAAATGAAAATTCTATCCAGGTTCTGGGTCACGGTTTACAGTTTAATCTATGGTTTTGGCCGAGTAAAAGCAATCAATAATACACAATCAAAGGTAGATCCAAGGGGGGTTCTAAGAGCTATCACAAGGGCAATCAGTTGGTCTATGAATCAGCTGTTCAAATCATAAATAGATCCAGTGAGTGGATTGAAGCAGCAGATGTCTACTTTGCATTTGTAAATGGCAAATGCAGTTCGATTGCTACTTCTAAGTTTATGAAATAAAAAACAAGAGAAACACAAACAAACTAACTAGACACGATCCCCAGTGGAGTCGCCATTTTGTTATAGGGAAAAGTGTCCATTTAGATCTACTCCATCCCACTAAGGTGTGACAGCTACCTTAGAAACAAACAGAGAAAACTACTTTTGTATTCTTCTTTATGAACAATAAACAAAGAGGAATAGGATGAACCAACCTGTGTCTTGCGCTAGTCCTTCAATCCAATCTCTCTTCTCTTTGACAGCTCCCAGCTACCTGCTCCCTCACATGCCCAGCTTCACCAAGTACCTGTAAGATCACAGAAGAATGAAACTATACAAAGACATGGGTTTATATTCATAAATAACTTAGGATCAGATTTAAGTTAACCATACAAATGTAACAAGCATCAATGAAACACAAGCATGGAGAAGAAACTCAAATAGTTTTATTGATATACAAAAAGATCCAAGAGGAGTTACAACCGATGATTCTTGACCCAGCATCAACCTCCCAGCAAAGAAATCCCTTCTTCAACCCCAACAAAGCATAGATCACCCAATTCTCTGATATGTATCTCAAAACCAACAACAATTCCTTACAATGTGCAAAATTCCAGCCTCTGGATCTCTGGGATGAGGGATCCATATATAGATGTATGCAAGGAGGATGAGTCAGCTCATGAATTGATTAGTGGCTTCTCTCTATCAGTTCTTGCTTCCACTTGGAGACTGAGAGCCTCTTACTCATCCTTGGTCGAATTCAGTGAGGCAAGTGTCATTGGAGAAGATTCTGGATCCTTCCATTGTCTCTCCACCTCGTGGAATGACTCTGCCACTTGTCATTTCCCGCTCAACGCACCCTGGTAGTGCATTTAGGTGCATTGCAATGAACCTAACTAGTGGACTTAGGTGCTATGCAACGCACTTGGCTAGTAGAGTAGCTGAAATGATCCTGATTTGACTTATTCTGAGCAGTTTCTGGTGGAAAACTTCTGGGAGAAGCTGTAATTTGTTGACCTTATTCCTTTAGGAGTTAGAACAACACTTTTAGGGACTTAGGAGCCCTTGATTTATGGACATTTCATGCTTAGAGCTGTAAGGCACAAAAGTTTCTATAACAATCCTGCTCCCAATCAACTTTGTTCTCCCAACGGAATTCTCCTTATGTATGAAGCGCCCCACTTCAAATTTCAAAGACGCTGAACTTTGAGTCATAAGAATTTGTATGTGCACCTTTTTTTCTATATTATGATAGTGAACTATTTAAGGAATTGTGCGTGGGTTAGTCGATGAAATGTTAGGTTACCCAGTTGTAATACCACTACTAAATTTTTGTGTTGTGTTATAACGCGGATGGCCAATTAAAAAACAAAAAATATAATAAAACACCCCAATTGCTAATTCGCTCATAGAGTGTGAATTTCCGAAAATGGTGTTAGTGGAAATGGGTGTAATGATAGATGTCACGAGAATAGAGATGGAGTTATTGGACATGAGTTATGAATTAGTAAAAATGGTAGACAGAGTTATTGGACAGGTGTGACGAATAAGTAAAAATGGTAGACCAAATTGTGAGGTGAACCGATGCAAAAGAAAAACCTAGACCAAATTGTGAGGTGAACTGATGCAAAAAGAAAGACCTATGAACCTAATTAAATGGATATAATTAGCTTAACAATTTGATTTAAAATTGCATTACATTTAAGTGCAATCCAATAATATTAATAACTCGACCAAAGTTAACATGACCTATGACACTACATTTAAAGAAACAATCCAAATTATTATAATAGTTAAACTGGGATAATTAGTTTAACCGTTACATTAATATAAAAGTAAAACAAGACATTTACAAAAACAATCAAAGTATTATAATAATCCCATTTAAAATTTGGCCCGAATTCCATTCCTCTAAATCCAAATCAGCGTTACAGTAGAAATTGTTTTCTTTCAAGGGGTGTGTATATATCATGACCATAAATTACACAATCAGTGTCGTTATGAGTTTACGACGTTGCTGCATCTATATAAGCAATTTTTGATAATAAAATTAATCAAAGATTGAATCCCCAGATTGAAACAACTACAAAGAAAAAAAATGACAGATCATTCATTTATGCTGGTGGAGATTTCTTAGATTATTTTCTTTTGTTATACCTTTTCTTATTGATGAAAAAATGGAGACTATATTGCTTATTATTTTGTTTTTTGGATGGAATTGTCATATAAAACTGGAAAAATTTTAATTAGCATGAAGCGAAAGTATGTTTATTTGCGGAGTCAAAGGTCTGCATATTTGAAATATGAAGTGGAGCTCTTCATACCGAAGGCGGTATCACGATCACCTCACTTGGAATTATTCTGAAGACATTTCGTTTGAACCCTTCTTCAAGATCTTTGTTTTTCATAGAAAAAAGGGATAAATCCTTGTCACGAAATTGCGATTGAAAGGGTTTTAATCAAGTGTTTTATGTGATTGAATTTCTTTTATTGAAGTGTATTTTTTTAACGAGTTTCACATAAAGGAAAATGGGTGTTGCTTCAACTGTCTTTTATTTAAAAAAGATATGAACGAAGCAATTTTTTTTTAAGCCTTTCTTTAAAAAAATACATAATCCCTTTAAAGATAATGCGAACGCACTTCTCATTCAAAAATTACATGATCGTTCCTAAAAATAATTTTTTTTTGTAAAATACCATGAAACAAGGATGGGAGGATATAAGAAATAAGCCAACATAAATTCATGTTAATTAAATTAAGAATTTTGATATTTCTGGGTGACTTGTTCCCCAAAAAAAATAAAACATAAATATTAAGAACATCTTTTATATATATAAAATAAAAGAAAATATATTAAAAAAAATATAAAAACTTTTTTTTTTAAATATAAAAGCATTTTCAGTGTTATTATCAGCTACATGCTAATGAATTACAAATGTCAATACGCTAGAATTTATTAAACAACTTTTGATATAAAAATAGTTTCTAAATATTTTGTCTATAATGTTTATGAGTAAATGTTATATGCGTTTTTTTGGACATTTTATGGTTTAATTTACTAAGAGTTTCAGAAGGACTTGCTAGAATCATAATTTTGAGTTGTGAATTCTTACTTTGTTGAATTTATATTTGTAATCAGAAACCTATTTTAATAACTTACCAACGAACTGCTCGCTCTTATTATAATCTTCAAATATTTGAAAATATATTTATGTAACACAATCACCGACATTGAGTTTAAAATTGTTCCCAATCAAAACTATAAAACTGTATAAGAATGCTTTTACTTCTTCAAAGACAAATATTAATGGAATGAGGAATGGAGCATTTAATCTTGGCGTGCGAATCAGATTGTAAAAATCCTACAAATCTCTAAACGCGTGAGAATACTCTGTTATACAAACATTGCCGAAGTTGGATGAGTGATTTCTGATATGGCTTAGTTCTCATTCATATCATATGGACTCATTATCACCGACTCAATCATTGGTTCTCGCTTTCTGAAGTGAAATCAGGTTAATTGAATTACTATTTCATTTCACGTACCGCAATTGTTGTTGACTCTGAATAAATGTTGGTCACTTGGACTTTTCCACACACCTAACCATGAAGTTACCTGTTCAGTAGGTAGATGGAATCTTTGTGGGAAATGTTTTGAAAGGGATTTTATCTTCTCAATATTATTGCCTCAGGCCTTCAGCGTGAATAGTCCCAACCCTACTAGGCAAGCCCGGGTTCCGGACTATATTTTTGTTGTCCCCATTATTGGATACTCATGCTTCGATTATCCCGACATTAAGTCAACGTCATTGATATGTCACAATAAAACTTGCATTGGTATATGTAAAAGCTTGCTACAGTGTTGCGCGCTCCGCGCACTATGCTGTTGTCGCTCTCTGCTGACTTGGCCTTGCTCTGTCTCTTCGTTTGTCCTCACAGATCGACCTCTCGTGAATTTAGTGTGAACTTACTCGGATCTTTCACGCTCTACAACCTCACATACAGCTTCCTCGCCTTCCAACGGTCTGGCGTCCCTTCGAACCTTTGGCGAACCCCTAATGAACTTCGACTGAAGATTATGAGACAACTACTACACAGCAACACAAATTAAAGCACACAATACTTGGAAGCGGAAAATGAAATAACACTCTTTTATTGAATTTTCCAGATATCGATTACACATGATTTACATTCTGTTCATACTAGAGATGGACTGTGTTCACATTTACCAGACTTTTGTCACTTAATACTGAGATAGCTTACTGGAGGCTACCTGGCGATTACACAGACTCTGTCTTTGAACATATAGTCAAAACACACATAGAGACAGACACATTAACAATCTAGCCACTTCAGGTTCTCACCAGTGCTCTCACATTGATGTGCAAGCTTCTCAGATCACCTAAAGACTTGAGCTCTTCTCGTGATGCAAGCAGATCAGACTAAATGTCCGCAATTGTAGAGCAGGAGAAGCTCTCGACTCCAAACTTCCAAAAACACAATAACTCTTACTCTTGATATCCCGAAAGAGCTTGACTCTCTTCGTTTTATAGGAAGAAGAGGGGACAAACATCTGACCATCAGGCCAACAAGCTGAGTACGAAAGATTCTATCAATCACGGAGATGTGGTTCAATATCCACCAAAAGTCGGAGAAGTGCTCCGAGTCTTGTGACTAACGAATCTTTTTCCTATTACAAGATTACAATCAATCCTACGGAAAGTATATTATGTACAAAGTGGATACCTTTTAACCAGTTAAGGCCCACGAGGAAACTGGTCATGAATAGTCCTCATGACTGGACAACATAATTATATAGTGGAGTTTTCTAGATAAACCCATGGAAACCTTTTTATGAGGAAGGACTAGCACTATCAGATGGGTTACCGAGAGTTGTGATTTCGGGAACCTATTTTTTGGATAAATGAGGCCGTCCCATGCTTTTGTATAGATCCGCCGAACTATCATAGGTTTATTTAGCACATATTGGTGCTTTATTTTAGTCATGACTAGCCATTCATCATGCCTAGCCATAAATAGTTGTAGTACATGGTGATCCGGATAATTCAGCAGATCATTTACTATGGTACAAGGAATGTGAAAATAGTCAACAACATTTATGTGGTAGCATTTGTCACATGTAATCTGAAAATAACTTTCATAAAAGATTGGATCTATAGCAGTGCAATTTACTCCAAAATCCCTCCACCGGTCACCTAACCATCGTGAAAACTAATTTCTTTGCATGCACCTAATTGATCCAAATTTTAATTTTGTATAATGGATTTCTTCCTTTCCATCAACATTTAGGAGATCCCACCATAATTTTTTATAACCTGCATAATTAAAAATAGTGTCAGGAAAAATAAGATTAGGATTATTTTGTGGCCATAAGATAGGAGAATTTCTGGTGATTGTCCAATCTGTGTTTCTAGTTCTGTTGATGACAAAATATCTATGATCAATATTTCTTTGTCTTCCTCCTTCAAACCAGATCATTGCGATGTCGTGAAAATTATTTTGCAATGCTTCTTTTGCTTGATGAGCTACAGCCATACTGCTAGTATACACCATATCATGGATCCAACGATTTCGTTTGGGAAATATTCCTCTTTCAAGCACCAGGTGTAAAAGCTCTATATGTGGCTGTAGATCTACATCTAAGACTTTTATTTGTTTGAGCTGCCAGGTTGGTTTCCAGTTTTTCTTATATTCTTCCCAACTTTGATCTTCTCTAATAGTTCTGGGAACTTCTTGTTGATTGTCTAGGTCCCATTCAGTAACAATAACAAATACATGTTCTTGTTCTTGTGACTGGGTTTGTATGTATTCTTGGCTGAGAAAATCAGGTAGAAAGTTGTCTTTTCCTTTTATATGTTCTACTTCGAAATCAAAATTTGCAAAAAGGGCTTGCCATCTGGAAAATTTAGCTTCTCTAGGCTTCTTGATATCTTTACTAAGCACCTTCTTGAGGGCAGATGCATCTGTCCTGAGAAGAAATGGTTTGTTGACTAGATGGATCTCGAATTTGTCGATGCTATTCCATGTTGCTTTCACCTCTTTTTCTATAGTAGAATATCTTTCCTCAGTGTGGTTCCATGTTCCTGAAGCGAACTGGATAACCTGTTCTTCATTGTCTTTTTTCTGTTTTAATATACCCCCCCATCCGATGTTGTTGGCATCGGATTCTACAATCTTATAAGCTGCATCATCAGATATATACAGTATGGGAATGTCTCTAACCTTGGCTTTAATTTTTTGAACTGCTCTGGTATGGAGTGGAGTCCAAGGTGCAGGATTTTTGCGCAGCCTTTGATTTAATAAGCTTTTGTCCTTGGCGTAGTCTTGATAGAAATTACTTACGTAATTTAAACAACCAAGAAATCTTTGTAGCTGCGTCTTGTCTGTAATGATGTCTGGAAATTTGTTTGAGAATTCCACAGCATGTTTTTGCAAGGAGATTTGGCCATTGAATATAGTATGGCCAAGAAATTTAATGGAAGTCTGGAAGACTTCGATTTTCTTTTTTCTTAATACAAGATCGTTCCTTTTTATTGTATTTACGAAGGTCTGTATATGTTTAAAATGATCTTGCGAATTTTTTGAGAAAATAAGTATATCATCTATATACACAATCGGCCAATCAAAGAAGGGTCTAAATATAGAGTCCATCACCTTCTGGAACTTGGATGGTGCATGCTTTAGGCCGAAAGGCATCACATTCCATTCATAATGCCTGGCTGGGACACTGAAAGCTGTTTTGAATTTATCCTTCTCTGATATAGCAACTTGCCAAAATCCTGATTTCAGATCAAACTTGGAGAATATTTTTGCTCCTACTATTCTGCTTACCAGATCTCCTTTGTGAGGGATCGGATATGTATTATCTGCTAGTACTGAGTTCAAAGGCTTATAATTGATGACGAGCCTTGGGATGCCTCTGATTTGTTCCTCTCTTTTATTTACATAGAATCCATAACAATTCCACGAGCTCTCTGATTCTTTGATCAATTTCTTACTCAACAGATTCTTGATTTCTTTTTCACAGAGCTCACGATATTCGTTGTTCATCGGAATTTCCTTCCTCTTACGTGGCTTACCTGTATATTCTGTTTTATAGGGCAATCCAACACAATATTGCTTTCTGTGCCAAAAAGCATTTGGATCTTTTGCACAACACTCTTTCTCTATTTGTGCCTTTAATTCTGAAATCTTCTTTTGTATTGTTGGTAAACTTAGCTATTGTGAGATATGAATGGTAGATTTCAGATCTTTTAGATCTGTTAGCTTTGATTCATCTTTCTTTAGCTCTTCCATAGTCTGAACCACTGTCGAGACTCGTGGAGCTGAGACATATGGTAATTTAATTTTTCTTGGACCATTTGAAGAGGTAGGAAGAGTAATAAAATATCCACCCTTATTATTTTTTTTTCTAAATGAACCATGTGGTTCAACAGCAGCCAAAAATATGTTACCTAAAATACAATCAATAAGGATGTTAGCAACTGCAAATTTTAATTTTATGCAGTGATTATCAAAACAGATAGATGCCTTGGGAATTTCATACTTCGACATTTTACTTCCCAAGCCAATGAATTTTCTTTCTGCTATCATCCAATATTTAGTAGGGATCAATTTTGTATTTAAAATATTTACATCTCCTCCAGAAACAATTAGAGCAGTCAATTTGAACATCTGTCCCTGTATGCAAATATTCACTTATACATGATGTTGTTGGTATTCGATGGGGAGTATCCTCATTTCCTGAAAACCTGAAGCAGTATCTTTTCTCCCTTCACAAATCTGTACATTTGGCTTGTAAAATTCTTCTGTATCATATCCTTCTATATGATATACTTCATTAGTGGATTTGCCTTTTTCTAATCTCACAATCTGAGTCCTAAGAATAGAAATTTCAGATTTGAAATTGTGAATTTCATGACTTACCTCTCCCAAGGTAAGCGCTCGAACTTTATCCTGTTGTTGATGTCTCTGGAATGATTTTGCATTATTTTCATAAGAGGTGTCAATGAAGAGTGGCTTTTTTGAAGAACTTCTGCTGGAAGATTTCATTTGATCCATGAAGGCTTCCATCTGGTCAACAAACCATTTCTTCTCAGGACAGATGCATCTGCCCTCAAGAAGGTGCTTAGTAAAGATATCAAGAAGCCTGGAGAAGCTAAATTTTCCAGATGGCAAGCCCTTTTTGCAAATTTTGATTTCGAAGTAGAACATATAAAAGGAAAATACAACTATCTACCTGATTTTCTCAGCCGAGAGTACATACAAACCCAGTCACAAGAACAAGAACATGTATTTGTTATTGTCACTGAATGGGACCCAGACAATCAACAAGAAGTTCTCAAAACTATCAGAGAAGACCAAAGCTGGGAAGAATACAAGAAAAACTGGAAGCCAACCTGGTAGCTCAGACAAACAAAAGTCTTAGATGCAGATCTACAGCCACATACAGATCTTTTACACCTAGTGCCTGAAAGAAGAATATTTCCCAAAGGAAATCGCTGGATCCATGATATGGTGTATACTAGCAGTATGGTTGTAGCTCATCAAGCAGAAGAAGCATTGCAAAATAATTTTCATGACATCGCAATGATCTGGTCTGAAGGAGGAAGACAAAGAAATATCTATCACAGATATTTTGTCATCAACAGAACTAGAAACACAGATTGGACAATCACCAGAAATTCTCCTATCTTATGGCCAGAAAATAATCGTAATCTTATTTTTCCTAACACTGTTTTTAATTATGCGGGTTATAAAAAATTATGGTGGGATCTCCTAAATGTTGATGGAAAGGAAGAAATCCATTATACAAAATTAAAATTTGGATCAATTAGGTCCATGCAAAGAAATCAGTTTTCAGGATGGTTAGGTGACTGGTGGAGGGATTTTGGAGTAAATTGCACTGCTATAGATCCAATCTTTTATGAAAGTTATTTTCAGATGACATGTGACAAATGCTACCACATAAATGTTGTTGACTGTTTTCACATTCCTTGTACCATAGTAAATGATCTGCTGAATTATCCGGATCACCATATACTACAACAATTTATGGCTAGGCATGATGAATGGCTAGTCATGACTAAAATAAAGCATCAATATGTGCTGAATAAACCTATGATAGTTCGACGGATCTATACAAAAGCATGGGACGACCTCATTTATCCCAGAAATAGGTTCCCGGGAATCACAACTCTCGGTAAATCATCCGACAGTGCTAGTCCTTCTTCATAAAAAGGTTTCCGTGGGTTTATCCAGAAAACTCCACTATGTAATTATGTTGTCCAGTCATGAGGACTATTCATGACCAGTTTCCTCGTGGGCCTTAACTAGTTAAAAGGTATCCATTTTGTACATAATATACTTTCTATAGGATTGATTGTAATCTTGTAATAGGAAAAAGATTCGTTAGTCACGAGACTCAGAGCACTTCTCCGACTTTTGGTGGATATTGAACCACATCTCCATGATTGATAGAATCTTTCGTACTCAGCTTGTTGGCCCGATGGTCGGATGTTTGTCCCCTCTTCTTCCTATAAAACGAAGAGATTCAGGCTCATTCAGGGCATCGAGAGTCAGAGTTATTGTGTCTTTGGAAGTTTGGAGTCGAGAGCTTCTCCTGCTCTGCAACTGCGGACATTCAGTCTGATCTGCTTGCATCACGAGAAGAACTGAAGTCTTTAGGTGATCTGAGAAGCCTGCGCATCAGTGTGAGAGCACTGGTGAGAACCTAAAGTGGCTAGATCATTAGTGTGTCTATCTATATGTGTGTTTTGATTATATGTTCAAAGACAGAGTCTGTGTAATCGCCAGGTAGCCTCCAGTAAGCTATCTCAGTATTGAGTGGCAACAGTCTGGTAAATGCGAGTACAGTCCATCTTTGGTATGAACAGACTGTAAATCATCTGTAATCGCTATCTGGAAAATTCAATAAAAGAGTGTTATTTCATTTTCCACTTTTGACTAGTGTGTGCTTTAATTTGTGTTGCTGTGTAGTATTTGTCTCATAATCTTCAGTCGAAGTTCATTAGGGGTTCGTCAAAGGTTCGAAGGGACTCCAGATAGTTGGAAGGTGAGGAAGTCGTATGTAAGGTCGCAGAGCGTCAAAGATCTGAGTAGGTTCGCACTAAGTTCAGCAGAGGTCGATCTGTGAGGATAAACAAAGACACACAACAAGGCCAAGTCAGTAGAGAGCGATAGCAGCATAGCGCACGGAGCGCACGACACTATAGCAGCACTGTAGCATAACGCGTGGAGCGCGCGACACTGTAGCAGCACTGTAGCAAGCTTTGTAAAAGCCCCTGCAAAATTGGACTAGTTTAAACAATTAATAAGATGTATATTGAATTTCCAATAACAAAGTGAGCAATGCTTATTTTATGCGGGCAATTGTGGGGTATTATGTAGTTGAGCAATACTTGTCTCCTAAGACTATGCACAAACTGATTGAATTTATCTATCACATTCAAACCTATTTGTGCGGGATTATTCTATGTTTGGATTACTAATATGCATGTCACAGGATGTTTTCTTTTCATATGCACCTATACAAGAACTTATAATTCGGCGACTTCATCGAAATTATATGTTGAATTTTAGGTAACTCTTTCCATTTTTCAAGTTCACAAGGCAGCTGTGTTCGACACTTTTGTAAATTCCATTTGCAAATATCTGCATGAAGAAAAATAGAAAGAAATATTACAATCGGTGAATTTTGACAAGTGAATGAAAATAGTAATCAAATTACTGACCTCCATCTGGTCACCTAGGTTTATTGTCAAACCCTCAACGAAAGAGCGCACAAGCATCCAGTAGGCGCCTTTGCGAACTTGGAGGCCCACAAAATCATCTTGAAGCAGAATGGTTATTCCTCCAGGATCGGAGTGAGGGGACAACTCATAAGTCAATTCCAGTTGTGTGGATACTGTTGGAAGTACTACACACCTACATGCAAGATTCCTTCTGCATGAGTTACTCCTTGATTTGCTCCTTCTTTAAATCTGCAACTGGTTAGTTCTTCTGCATGATTTACTCCCTGATTTGCCCATTCTTTAACTCCGCAACTAGTTAGTTCTTCTGCATGATTTACTCCATGATTTGCTCCTTCTTTCACTCCGCCACTGGCTAGTTCTCTCCGGAACTTGTTGTTGAGTCTTCTCATTGATCACCACTATGGTGCATTACCTTGGGATCTTCACCCAGTAATGCTATATCATGAGCATTGTAACCTATTTTTCTAATGAATCATTCTTTTGTTCTTTTGATTTTCTTTAGTGTTTTTGCTCTGCAAAGCTGTGCGTTCAACTTTTACTAGCTAGATCCATTTGTGCAAGTTTTCTAACACATTTACAGGGTATCAGAGCCTAGACCCAGGTTCAATTCCCCCGATTTGCATTTGAGGGGAGGTGTTGGAAGAATCATCACACCTCTATGGAATCCGTAACTTCCACCCTGCGGATCCTAGTTACTAATTTGTAACGTTTACCAACACCTGCGGGTTTTGGTGTCACAGCAAACCTCCACATGCTATCAAAGCCGATAGGTTTCTAGATAAAAGGCGCACCAATAATTTATTTTGCAGGTATTACAGCTTGGAGATCGAAGATCACCAGAAAAATGGAGTTTCCAAAAGCATCGATACTAACACTGTACAAATATCACGAATGGAAGGACCAAATGGCTCGATACCTTCATCAAAAAGGGTTGTACAGGATTACCATGGCTGCAGAAGTGGAACCCACTTCAGCCATAGAGAAATACAAGTGCCTCAACCATATGGATGAGGCCCACGGATCCATATGCATGTGCATCTCTCCAAAGTTGTAGTTTCATCTATCTACCTGTAATAATCCCAATGAGATTTTGGAAAAGGTTGAAGAACTCTATAGGAAATAGGATGAGATGAAAGGACATCTACTCGAAGTGGAGCTGCTATCATTGGATCCATGAAACTATGACAGAATTCAATACTTCTTCACCAAATATAATGATCTATTTCTGCAACTCAAGGGTTGTGCAAGTGACAAATCCAATAAGGAGAGTCGCCAAGTTCTCTCTATTATGTCAAAACTTGGACCGGAATACTCTATCTTTGTTTCTACATTTCATTTAGCAAAGCTCGCAACAGGTAAATCCTACACTATGCCTTCTCTCAAAGAGTTCATGGAGTCCCTTACTTTTGAGCAAGATAAACTCATTGGCATGGGGAAAATCAAACATCCAAAAGCACATGCACTTGCTGTGCATGATGGCAGACACAATAAAAATCACAGATCTGATTCAAATCAGAAAAATGAGCAGCAAAATGACAAGGGAAAAGCGCATTCCCATCCAAAGAAGTAAAGGTACACCAAGCCCTTCAATGATTCCTCCGGCTCGAGAAATGAGAAAGGGAAGAAAGGAAACAATTTCACCTACTGTCAAAGAGGATTCCATCTAGAATCCTCTTGCATGAAGAAAAAAATTGACCAAATGGCAGAAATCCTTCAGAAGAACAACCTTGGGGACCACATCCCTTAGGGCGCCAAGAAGAAAACTGAGGATCTGCCACACGAGAAAGGTAGCAATTTTCATGCTTTAGTTGCAATTAATTCTTCCCCTGATGCATGGATTATAGATTCTGGTGCATCACATCATATGGGTACTGCAAAGGAAGTCTATTCCTCTTTGGATGCATGCAAAGGACCTCCCATCCTCATGGGAGATGACTCACCTATTGAGGTCACTAGAAAAGGTAGAGTGGAACTTTTACATGAAAGCTTTGAAGATGTGCTTAATGTTCCAAAACTTTCAGTAAACCCACTTTCAGTTTATCAGATCACTCATTCTGGCACCAGAAATAGAGTGGAATTCACTCTAGATGCAGTGAACATATATGACCTACATATCAGCTCCAAAATTGCAACTGGTGAGATAAATAATGGAGCCAGACTACATACATTTTCTGAATTTATTGAATCTTAATCCTCCTTATTGGTTACACATGCTGATGATAGTAGTAGGTTTTGGCACGAGAGGTTTGGTCACTTAAATTACATGTATATGCAACAACTAAGCAAGCATGAGATGGTGGAAGGCTTGCCAAATATCAGTTTCTCCAATGGAGTTTGTGAAGGGTGTGTCCTTGGAAAACATCCTAGAGAAAATTTTGACACTGGCAAGACTCACAGAGCATCCTCTCCTCTAGATCTGATCCATAGTGATCTCATGGGGCCTTTTCGTCATCCTTCCTTTAACAAAGCAAGGTATGTGCTTACATTTATTGATGATTTCTCACTTTATATTTGGGTGTATCTTCTCAAGAACAAATCTGAAGTTTTTGCGCACTTTGAAGATTTCAAAGCACTAGTTGAGACACAGTCATAGAGAAAGATCAAAGCCCTACATACAGACAATGGTGGGGAATATGTTAACACAACACTTTAGAACCTTTGCCATGAGTCTGGCATACAGTTGCAGTACACAATTCCATTCACTCTACAGTGGAATGGAGTTGCTGAGAGAAAGAACTGATCTCTCAAAGAGATGGCTTCCTACATGTTGCATGCTAGGTCATTGCCTCATAAGCTATGGGCTGAAGCACTTAATTGTGCTAACTACATCCAGAACAGATCTTTTCATAGGGTTTTCAAGGATCAGACCTCCTTTGAGGCTTGGAGTGGCACTAAACTAGAGGTCACCCACTTCCGTGTTTTTGGTTCCCGAGCATGGGCCAGGATCCCCTCTGAAAAGAGGAAAGCTCTTGATCCACAGAGCATTGAGTGCTTCTTTGTTGGATACCATGATGGTGTGAAGGGATACCAACTCCTGATTTCCTCTACAGACAAGCTCATCATTGAGCGAAGTGTCAAATTTGAGGAAAGTCTCTGGCATCCACCTTAATTGTCGCATGCAGACACCTTTTATCTACCTCATGTCTGAGATGATGACACAATACACTCAGATGTAGATAAAGAGCATGCAGATGCTGTGGTAGAGCATGCAGATGCAGAGACAGAGTCTTCAGATACAAATCCAATGCATGCATATGATGATCCACATCCAAGCCCTGATCAAGCTTCTAGCAGTGAATGAAATTCCCCTGTCATAAATCAGAGAACAAGGAGCTTACGTGAGATATATGCACAAGACCACCTAGCTGCTATAAATGGTCTTGTGGGGGATAATTCTGATCTACAAAGGACTAGCTCAGAGTTTATTGAGCCTCCTCTTGTCCTCACTGCCACTGAACCATCACCATCCTGAAATTGTCATTTGGTTCAGTCTTTTGATCCACAGTCTTATGCTGAGGCTGCTGGTCATCCATCTTGGGAGTCTGCCATGGAGAAGGAGTATAACTACCTCCCTGAGAACCAGACCTGGGATCTGGTCCCCCTTCCTTCAGGAAGGAATGTTGTCTGATGCAAATGGGTCTACAGGACCAAGAGTGCTACAGATGGGAAAATCACCAGACGGAAAGCAAGGCTAATAGCCAAAGGCTTCCAACAAGTGCATGGCATTGATTATGACTAGATCTTTACTCCAGTAGCAAAGATGGATTCCATATGCCTTACACTTGCCATTGCAGCTGCCTAGGGGTGGGGAGTACATCAGATGGATGTGAAGAATGCCTTTCTTCATGGAGACCTATCCGAGGAGATCTAAATGGAGTAGCCACATGGTTTCATTGAGGATTCATCTTTGGTGTGCAGACTGAAGAAATCTCTCTACGGCCTTAAGCAGGCCTCAAGAGCTTGGTATGTGAAGATGGATTCTTTTCTCTTATCACAAAACTTTGAAAGATGTAAGTTTGATCCGAATGTTTACATGTTTAGGACACATGATTATCTTCTTATCTTAGTTTTGTATGTGCATGATCTCCTAATCACTCATAGTTCGGCTTCAGCCATTGCTACATTCGAGAGGGCCTTGCATGATAGGTTCTTGATGACGGGCATGGGTCCATTACACTTCTTTCTTGGTCTTGATATTAGCCAGGATGCCACAGGCATCAAACTCTCTCAGGCTGAGTATGCATGGAATCTCCTCAAGAGATTTCGCATGACTGACTACAAGCCAGCACTGACTCCTTTTCTGTCTAGGGTCTGCCTTGAGGATGGAGGTACCACTCCGTTAGTTGACAGCATTTTCTACTAACAGCTAGTGGGGAGCTTATTGTACCTCGCCCACTCCATATCGGATCTCTCATATGTAGTAGGGGCAGTTTCCAGATACATGCTGGAGCAAAATTTGCTACATTGGAATGCTACCAAGCGTATCTCCGATATGTGCAAGGCACCATCACCTTTTGGATTCACTATGCAGTAGGCACTACATTGAATCTCCATGGCTTCACAGATTCTGATTGGGCGGGAGACAGCATTGATTACAAATCCGCCTCTGGATATTGACTCAATCTAGGATCTGGCCCTATCTATTGGTCTGGCAAGAAGTAGGCTGCTATTGCTCTCCCTTCAGCTGAGGCCGAGTACAGAGGAGTAATCAACATAACCGCTCAGGCTCTATGGCTACAACACTTCCCACTGAGTTGGGCATCTAGTTCCACCAGCCCATTGTCATCTGGTGTGACAACCAAAGCACTCTCAAATTTTGCAGGGATCCAGTACAGCGGCAGTGGACGAAGCACATAGAGATCCATATGCACTACATCAGAGACTTAGTACATGATCGGGTCATTGATTTTCAGTTCTACCCTTTAGTAGAACAAATTGTAGACATATTCACCAAGACATTCACTGAGCAAAAGTTTCGCTCTTTGCGTGATCGTCTTGGAGTGAAGGACACAGTTTCTTGGCAATTGTCTTTCCTCTTTTTTTATTACATTGTATTTTTTTTTTTGGGGGGGGGGGGGGGTTCCCACGAGGTTCTCCCTCTTTCCTCAATTTTAGTACAAGTTGAACTGTATTTTGGGTGACCTTTGGCCTTAGTTTCCAGGGCCCATTTTCTATTTTTCCCCATAGTGGTGTTCAGGGGGGGTGTTGGAAGTACTACACACCTACATGCAGACTTTTAGTTAGAGCATGGGACTACATGCAAGATTCCTTCTGCATGAGTTACCCCTTGATTTGCTCCTCCTTTACCTCCACAACTAGTTAGTTCTTCTGCATGATTTACTCCCTGATTTGCTCCTTCTTTCACTCCGCAACTGGCTAGTTCTCTCTGGAACTTGTTGTAGGTGTTGAGTCTTCTCATTGATTGCCACTATGGTGCATGACCTTGGGATCTTCACCCAGTAATTCTATATCATGAGAATTTTAACCTATTTTCTAATGAATCATTCTTTTGTTCTTTCGATTTTCTTTTAGTGTTTTTGCTCCGCAAAATTGTGTGTTCAACCTTTACTAGCTAGATCCATCTGTGCAGGTTTTCTAACACATTTACACATACAGGATAATAGTTGACTCGAACAGAAATCCCAATTCCCTCCTCGCCTCCAAAAGCTTCATTTAGATGGTCCGGAAGCAGGCCCAGGTTTTCACAAAACACAAACAACAAGTTCTTACAGAGTTGCAACGTTCCTTCGCACTACTCCTTCGTTATACTCCTGTGATGTCGAAATTTCCAGAGTAGCTACTGAAACAACCAGTTTGAAAACACAAACAAGAGAAAAAGAGAACTTCCTATTTTATGTTGCAACCCAACCGATAAACATCACTTCCACTCTCAGAATTAGGATAAAAATAAAGAACTATATAGATTCTGTAAAGAAACTTGTAAATGCACCATTGATTCCATATCCAAGCATGCAAGTGGAATGTTGAACGCCAATGAAAAATAAAATTGCAACGTTGAATGGAAAGGGAGTTCCTGCATCACCTGTATTCATCTCATTTTGATGGCCATCTATCCTCCTCTCGTATGGAGAGAGGCAAGTAGTTGTGATAATAGTAATCCCCCAGACAAGAATCTCACCTTTCTGCATACCAGTTCAACTACCATATCCAACATAAGTCCCGGGATCGTTGGCGTGTTTCTGCTTCTCCTCCGATGGCAGACAAAAGAGCTCTCTCAACACCTCACATACAGACATGAGAAGTTTTGCAGAAACTCCATGGTTAATAACTTGAAAGAATGCTCACTCTCTGCATGCATCTTATATGTCTTCCATGGTCTTATTCCGGTGTTCGTCGTAGAGACCAACGTCTATGATGGGTATCTCCTCTGCTAAAAGCCGCAGCTTTGGGGGCCTCTCGTCATCAAGCTTGATGTATCTGGATGGCAAGCTTTCAATGCCCCTCTTTCTTTCTTTCTTTCTTTCTTTTTTTTACACCATCGAATCAGGGAATTTGTTGTGTCATTGTTTATAAAACAAACGAGCAACTACAAAGTGTAATCATTTTCATTGGATGTCTTGCATTACAATTCACGTGGAAGTGAATATTTTATGCATTACAATTCATGTGAAAGTGAATATTTATTCACCACTATTCTTGCCTCGGTGTTGCTCAAAGGTATGATTTTAGTTTTAAAGGAAGCTAAGTCAAACGTTTGAAGTTGTTTTTATGGAGTAAAATTGAGTTTTTTTTTGTGTGCATGGGTTAAAGGAGACATAAGGAGTTAATTTTGTGAAAATGTTTTGGGATGAAGAATGTTAAAAAAACAAAAAAAATTGTTATAAAAAGTGTCAGGTATTTTTTTTGGTGGAAGTATTTCTATAAGGTAAACTAAAATAAAAAAGGTGTATTTGATTAAAAAAGGGTGAAGAGTAGTAAAGGGGAAGTGTAGTGGAGCTAAACTATTTGGGTATTGTAGATGTGGTAAAATTAATGTGTATGATCTGGCAATATAGTGTAAATTAGAGTTGTGGAAGTGTGGTGAAAAAGTGCAAATGGTTGATTGGTGAGTTGCCCATGAATTTGTAGTTGATTGGGGAAAAGAAAATGTAAAAGTGAAAATGAGCATGCATATCAGTCATGGGTCACCAAAGGAGAATTAATCAGTTCCAAAGAGAACTGAAGTGATTGAGGCCAATGAATCAAAGGGAAGAAGTTGTAGAAAAAATTGGAATGTTTCGAGCAGAAGAACCTATACATGAGGATCAAAATATAGAATTGGGCCAAATCAATGAAGAATTTGAAGAAATTGATGCAATATTGAAACGATTAATGCCAGTTTTGCAATCTTTCTCAGGTAAAAATTTTGAAGTCTGGGCAATTAAAATGGAGGGTTTGCTTGATTCATTAGATTTATGGGAATTTGTTCAAGAAATTTCTATAAATTCTCAAGGTACGAGTACAGGTGGAGTAGCATTGTTTCTTATTATATCAGCACTGGACGATAATACCTTGTCTATTATTTTGCATGAATATGGTGAAATAGATAATGCAAAAATATTTTGGGATATTCTTGAAATGAAGTACAATATGAAATGGGGTGAGAAAGGTTACAAAGATGAAGACAGAGCTTTAGTAGCAAATCTACAGAAAAATTCTGAGATTGCTAAGAGAAAAGTTTTGGAGGACTTAGTAGTAGTAGATGAGTTGAAGAAAGTGAATAGCCTCTTTGAAGTAGAGGTGGTGAATTCAACAACGATGGTTGCTAATGTTAAAGAGGAAATTACAAAATTTGATGATGGATGTTTGTTTTATGAAAATGAATTGCAGGTTATATTTGAAAAGTATTGATTGATAAACTATTGTTTGTTGTTGATAAAGTGGAAGAATATGAAGAGGAAATTGTAGCTGCAATTAAAGGGACAAGAAAATCTGAAGATGCCAAAACTGATTATGATGCCGAGATAAATTTTATTGAAGAATGGGTTGAGAAACCTTTTGAACAAATTGATGCAGGTCTCAAAGCAGCAGAGGGAATAGTGAAGGTTCTTGAAAATGAGCACAATGGTAAATCAATGACTGATTTGTATGATATGGAACTGGAACCAGTGGAGGACACATTTGAAGAAGTTCCTAGTATTTTAATATGAGCTCGGAGGAAATAAAACATTATTATGGATTGATGAGGCAACAACCAAGTCAACAGGAAACTAGTGATGATGAAAATGAACTTGTTGAGAAAGGAGTTGACATGGATTAGTATCATCCTAGTTAGAATAAGAAGCAATATCCATACTTCATGATCTGGAGTAAGAAGAAGACTAAATAGGTTGAAAGTGTCAGAGTTTGGAGAAGCAAGTCCAAGAAGAAATTTCATCAATATGTTGATGCAAAGAAAGTTAAAATGAAGTCATATTTGTAAGCCTAGTTGAGACTCAGACCAACAGGCATTGTTATGCATTGTTGAAATACCATTTCTCCATTAAGAGGGGATGTTAGAATTATGTAGAAATGGAAATGTCTAGTAATGTGATAGGTTTGTTGAGTTGTCTTCTTAGATGTATGTGAGTTACGAAATGTTCTAGAAGTCATTGATTTCTAGCATAAGTGAGTTGTATATGAGTCATAGACTCTACCTTCCATGTTGTTATGCCCATAGAGTCTTGTGATCCCATCGTTATATAATGGGACATATTACGATGTATGTGTGATGAGTTAGTATGTAGGCTTAGGCTTGAATTAAGAATATGTTCCATTGTGTCAACTCTGTATTTTCTAATACTATTAGGTAAAATTGTACATAAATAAGTATCTAATTAAACCTATAGACCTGTAGGATGAGAGTAGAGGAATTTTATTTCTGCGCACACATATATTGCATAGGCATGTTTTTACATTCAAATATTTCATAAAGGAAAAAATCTTTAGTCATCATTCTTCAGAAGATACACATAAATAAATCTATACTAAATTATCGTCTCCAAGGGTTTGATGAGGTTTCCATGGGATGTCGGTCATGTCCAATGCAATCACAACTTAGATATGCTATTCCTATTAGAGAATGGAATTTCAAGGCAGAATTAGGATGCATTGAACTATTTATAATGGCTATCTGGCTACCCAGGTTAAAAATTCATAAACTAGCTTCTCCCTTCGAACTATAGATTGAGAAAATTTAAGCGTGGTAGTCCTAGAGACTCTGAAGGTCCTAAGAAAAAAATACATTGTTCACCCTCAAGACTTCCATTCTCGAGAAGGCCACCAAGGGGCTCAGAACCTTTCCTTTATCTTTGTCATGGGAAACAAATAATGGAAAATGAATAGCGTAACCAAAACCTAAGTTAAAATTTAAAATTATAAATGTGGGGGAGACATTTTGTTAGTTAAAATATATTTGTTATTATTGAAATAAAGTACCAAGGAAAAATTGTTTAATGTCCATGATAATTGTGATAATTTAACTCATGCCCCTATTGGTCGAGATTTCCAAAAATTTACAGTTTTATTAAATTTCAATGGCACAAAAATTATAGAAGCCTTATTTTAAAATAGACACACCAATTTACTAAAAAATATTTTATTAATATAGATGTATTGATCCAGGTGGATGTTGGTGGGCACCCACCTATCCCACATGGACCCCACAACTATCTCTTTCAGTTTTTCAGTTTCCGTATGTGTAGCACAATTTACTATTTTTAATAGTTTTTTGGGTCGTGAACTTCCGAAGAGGCCCTAAATGACATTTTTTGGGAAATTTGGGAGCAACATGGGACCATGGACCAATGTTTCTCTTCCAAAATTTGTAGTTCTTGGATATATCTTTCTAACGAGATATTGTGCACGTCAAACAGAGATCGTATGCCAAAGTTACGTCCCCGAGAAGTTGATGTACCAATTTACCCAAATGGGGCCCACAATTTGGCATTTCATCTTCTAGGGTTAGGTTTTTGGATGTTTAGGGTTTTCCATTTTTTCTCAACAATAAATAGGCCTTCAAGCCTTATTGTAACATAGTTCAGAGGCATGTAGCCACCACATCTCTGCTCAAAGATAAGCTACCATCACTCTAGCTTGTTTCTTTCCATTTCTCTTTGTAAGCATGTTTCAGATTTTACAGTAATGAAATGAAGTATTATTTCCATTGCATCTCTGTATTTATGGTTATCTTTATATTTTTTTTCCTTCTTATTTAAATCTGAATCAATGGTATCATAGTAATCTGCCTTTTCTCTGTTTTTCTTTGCAAGTCCCCAACAAGGTCGGGATATAAGGAATTAGGGCTTGAACTAGTCGAACCTTTGCAAGACCAGCATCGCAAATCTCGATGGCTACTCATGGTGGATGAAAAGAAGGATGAGGGGGTAGGAGATCCTATCAAAATTTTGCTCGAAGAAGCCCTTGAGCAAAAAAGGAATGCGATGATGGACAACTTTTCCCAGATCCTTCAGCGGCTACCTAGAGGTGACGCATCGGCTTCCAATGGCTACTTTACAAATGCCACACCCTTTAAGGTACAAGTTAATTTTGAAATCCCCATATTCGAGGGTGAGATAGATGCAGATGTCATAGATAAATGGTTAAATCTGCTAGAAGGGTATTTTTCTGTTCATGATTTTTCTAGTCGGGAAAAGATTATTTTTGCTCTTCTCAAAGCAGCCCCCCATGTCAACGACTGGTGGGAAACCTACTGCGAGCAGAAGGATGAAAGTACAAACTCACTATTTTCAGCTGCACCCACTTGGAATTCATTCCAGGATGCCATCAAGGAGCAGTACTACATTGTCAAAAGCTATGAGGACAAATACATAAAGTGGACCATGCTGTGGTAGGGAAGGAACCAAGATGTGCCAGAGTTCACCAACATTTTTCATACCCTTCACACACAGTTGGGTATGAAGGATTTTGAGCTACATTTGGTACTCAAATACCGTGGCTGCCTATGCAGATACATCTAGGAAGAGATGGAGTTCCTGAACATCTCCTCGCTTGGCATGGCATACCAATACGCTGTCAAAATCGAGCAAAAGTTTAAACAAAAGAAGCGAGACTTTGGATCTGCAAATCCATAGACCAAAGGACAAAGCCAAGGCAGGGTGACCCAAGGCAACCCGTCTAAGCTGTAAGAAAAGAACAACACCACAAAGTCGAAGAAGGACACAGGAAAGTGGTGTGAGTTCCATGAGATCCCCACTCACAACATAAGTAAGTGTCAGACCAAGCAGTCACTGGTGGCCGAGTTGAAGGCTTCAGAATCAGATACATGTTCTGACCCTGAGTCAGAACCCGACAAGGGGCATGGAAAAGGGAAGCAGATCATTGATGCGGAGCCCAACACCACTGTTGCCACTACCAAGATCGAGAAGAATGAGCCCGAAGATCCAGAGGAGGGGGAGCGTCTTTTCCACTCACAAATGTGGGTGAAGGGTTTGTCGCTGCAATTCATTGTCGATAGTGGTAGCCAAAAGATTCTCATTTCAGCAAAGGTGGTGAAGCAGCTAGGCCTACCAACTACACCACACCTGCAGCCATATAGTATCAAGTTGCTTCAGCTAGGACGCGATTTTCGAGTTCGCCAGCAGTGTTGCCTTCCCTACAGCATCAAACCCTTCAAAAATAAGGTATTGTGTGATGTTACACCTTTGGATGTTTGTGATGTATTATTAGGCTAGCCATACTTGTGGAGGCGACATGTTGTGTATGAGTCAAGGCCTCACGCTGTTATTGTTTCTTTGGGTAATTCATTATATAGGATACTGGAGGTAGCCCCACCTACTGCCAATTCTTTGATCATTGCTAAGAAAGGTAACAAGATCATCTCACGGACTAGGAAATTTATTTTCTGTCTGGTTCGCTCCCAAAGTAAGGTGAAGATGGTCACCACATCCATGACCCCTGCGAAGGGTTCCTCCGCACAGCAGTAGCAGCAAAGAGATATGGTCATGATAGAACACGGGAACAACTTCTCCTCACCCACGGAGGTACCATGCAAGTTTCAGGTGGGCAACAAAGTCTGGTCACCTTTGCAGAAAGAACACCTTACCAGAACCCATTAGAAGCTCAGACCACTCCGACATGATCCTAACACCATTACCAAGGTTGTGGGAAACAATGCTTTGGAGCACAACATTCCCTCATTCCTTTGCCTACACCAAGTGTTCAATGTGTACCGCCCTCGACCATGCTTCCCACCATTACTGGACACATCCGAGATTGCAGAACAGCTCACTAGGGACCAAGTTTAGCAGATGGAGGAACTCAACGCAATGGGGACCATTGCTTCCTAAGGCGGGAGGAATGATCCAAGTGGATGTTGGTGGCCACCCACCTATCCCATTGGGACCCCCACAACTGTCTCTTTTAGTTTTTTAATTTTTGTAATTTTAGCACAATTTACTATTTTTAGCAGTTTTTTGGGTCTTGAACTTCCGGAGCTATTTTGAAGCCCTAAACGATGTTTTTTGGGAAATCTAGGAGAAAAATTGGACAATGACCCGATGTTGCTCTTCCCAAATTTGTACTTCTCAGATAGATATTTCTAACGAGATATTGTGCGTGTCAAATGGAGGTCGTATGCCAAAGTTACGACCCGAGGAATTTGATGTACCAATTTACCCAAACGGGGCCCTAAATTGTGTTTCATCTTCTAGGGTTAGGTTTTTGGATAATTAGGGTTTTCCATTGTTTCTTAACAATAAATAGGCCTTCAAGCCTCATTGTAACATAGTTCAGAGGCATGTGGCCACAAAATATCTTCTTAGAGATAAGCTACCATCGCCCTAGCTTGTTTATTTCCATTTTTGTTTGTAAGCATATTTCAGTATTTTATAGTAATTAAATGAAGTATTATTTCCACTGAATCTTTGTCTTTATGGTTATCTCTGTAATTTGTTGCGTTCCTATTTAAATCCAGATCATCTATGCATTATATTTTTCTTATAGGAACTCCATAATTCATTATAGGAAAGCTACCATGTTGTTGAAGATAATGGAGAAATGTATTTTAGGAGAAACTCGGTTCATTAGTTATGTGTATGCCTTAGATTAGGATTTAATCTCTTCTTCTTAGCTAGCTATTCTAACTTCTCTATATATGTGTAGGTTATATATTCATGATTTGTAATGATGAGAATGTATAGTGTTTTGCGAGAGGCAGTCTCCAGGGGAAGCCCTCACTTAAGAGTTGCTCAGTTTATTGAATAATATCTTTGTCTTCCATTACTAACATGGTATCACATCTTCAGGGTTCAGTGAGGGAAAGCGAGAATGCTTCAATGACTGAGAGTGCATCGTGGTTGTAGTGTGGCCTTAGTGGTGGCGGCGAAGAACATTTCTGTTGCTTGATCAACGCGCATTTTGGCTCAAGAAGCACATTCTTCTCTATTGACAAGCATCGTTCCTTGAGCAAAAAAAGCATTGTTTGACCTCCACTTAACACGATTTCTTGTAGCGTGAGCCATCAACACCGTTTTGCATCGGAAAAAAATATTTCTTCATTTGACCGAATTTCTACAATTTGACCGAATATTTGGCTGCATGGGGGTCAAATTCTGGCTGTGTAGGGGTCAGATCTGTTGGATGGTGCTGCCATAACCTTGGACTTGCAGTGACTGAGTTAAAAGTCGTGTGTGTAGTCGTGTGGTGAATCCGTCTGCTTGATCCATCTGCGTGTTGTGAGGCTACTAGGAGGCCATGTGGTGGAGCAATGAAGGTAGAGACCATGAGGCTACAAGAAAATCAATCGCGTTCTCCTTGTGGATCGTGGTCGATCTGCGTGGAGGTGCAGCAGTTAAAGGAGTTTGTCATGGTGGGAGGAACTAACAAGCTCAAATTTTCTCACAGCAAGCAGAGGGCGAAGAGAAGTATTCAACGATTTTGTCACAGAAGAAAAAACATGAATTTATGTTTGGTCGTCAGGTATAGAGGGAGTACCGTGACGATCTGTGTAATCTCAAAATTATTGAAACTGAAGCAAAAGCTCTGTTGAATGCAGTTCGGCTAGAACTTGCTCTTAGTTCTCAAGGCTATGGTTTTCTTCATATTCGTGATAAATTATGAACTTCCAACTTCTGATGTAGTGAGGCAAAGAGCCAAAAACCCAATCATACATCTGCTGAGCTGAGTTGAGCGACGGCTAAAGAAGATCGTTTAGGAAGATCGTGCAATTTGTGTCGGTGGTTCCTTTGTGCGTGAGGCCGAGAGCAAGGTATTGTTGGTATGTCATCATTTTTTTTGTCGATCTATTTTTGAACCAAGGAAGGCTGAAAGAGAATGGTAGACTATACTGAATTTGCCTTGTTGTTCGAATGAATTTCGAAGGCAGTGTTTTTACTTTTATTTTTGTAGTTATAATAATTATTTTTTAAAAATTGTTTGTCACATGTGATAAAGTTCTTATACATGAAAAAAAGGGAGTCATTGTTTAAAGAAATGAGGGTTTCTTAAAAAAAACAAAGAGGGATCTTGGTTTTTTGTATCAAATTAAAGGAATTGTTATTTAATTAATAAAGCAACTATTTTTTTTAGATTGCTCCTTGGATCTGGAGATAGATCCATCTTTTAAAGTGTTGGAGGTCAAATTTTATATTTCTTGAGGGATACCTATCAAGATGAATAACCAGATGGAAGAGGCATATATGAATGAGAGCAGTAAGCTCGATAATCAAATTACTCAAACTTGAAATTTAAGTTGCTGAGCCCATTGGAGGGGAAAAATGCGTGGGCAGTTGCAACCAGTGATGAGTTGAGGCTGACCGTAGCTATAGGCGTAACACCAACAACAATCCAAGACTAGGAAAAGTGGGAGAAAAAAGCAAAAGCATTGTTAAAATTGTTAGTGAATAACTGTATTATCCCTCACATTCGTGAATGAAAATCAACAAACGACATCTAGAAAACCCTCAAGGACTTGTACAAGATCAAAGACACAAATCACTTATTGATTTTGAAGAGCAAGATTCTCACCATTAAAATGGAGGAGAATGAATGAGTGGGCGACATAGGAGAGAGTGTCAAACACTGATCTAGTCACAAGTACCATGAATGGTATGACTAATGACTATCAGATGTTTATCACAATTTCAATTGCGAGAGAGAAAACCCCTAATTTCAAATAATTGACAGGCATCATGATGCAAGAGGAAGAGAGGCAGATGACCCTAAAACCCTAGAGTTCAGATCTTGCTCTAATGGCAAAGAAGAAGCCCATCAGAGGGAAGGAAAATTCAAGATAGAAAGGCAGAAGTACACCACATAGAAAACCACCTCAATATATGTCCTCAAATAGAAGTGATTTAGGACCCAAATGTTTTTATTGTGGTAGAGTTTGTAACATAGCTGAAAACTATCAAAAGAAGTTTGATAAAGGTTGCCATAGACATAAGATGCATGTAGGACACTTTGCTGATGAAAATCAAAATTAGAATCTTAGATTGTTTGTATCTGATTCTGAATTCTCTATTGAGGATGATGAAGCAGAAACCTGGTTTGAGGAATCAAGAGCTTCCACTCACATGACTAGTAAGAGAGATTGGTTTGAGAATTTTAAAGAAACCTGCATTTGTGCAAATATCTACCTTGGTGATGATAGAGGGTACCAGATCAAATGGTATGGTAATGTTCATGTCACTTTGCCTAATGGAAATATTAGACATATTCAAAATGTAATGTATGTACTTTGAATAAAAAATAAACTATTCTATGTTTCCATGATAACAGGTTAGAAGCTTAAGGTAGTTTTCTTTAAGACTTATTATGTTATTAAAGATCTGTTGGATCGCACGAAGCCAATTGCATTAGGTATTCAAGTGGGAGGATTGTATAAGTTGAATGTAAGAAGCACACCACACCAAGCTTTGACCTCATTAGTTATGAGTGCAGAAGACTTATGGCATCAAAGATTCGGTCATCTCAATTTAAATGAGCTTCCACTACTTCAGAAATCAGGTATGGTCAATGGTATTCTTGTTTTAAAGAATGTTCATGTTGATTGTGAAGCATGTTCTCTTGGGAAGATGCATAGAGATGAGTTTCCTGCAAATTTAGATAGAAAGAAGAGAGATATACTAGAAATTGTGCACACTGATTTGTGTGGGCCGATGCAGAAAAGGTAATTAGGATGTGCCTAATATTTCTTATTGTTTGTTTATGATTGCATGAGATTTACTTGGGTATGTTTCCTCAGAAAGAAGAATCATACTTCTGAATATTTTAAAGAGTTCAGAAGCATGATTGAAAAACAGACAGGAAAATTCATCAAAATTCTTCGCTCGGATCAAGGGGGAGAATACAAGAAGGGTGGTTTCATTAAATATTGAAAGTACCATGGGATAGTTCATCAGTTCACAATTCCCCACACTCCTCAACAAAACAGGGTTGCAGAGATGAAGAACATAACCCTTGTGGAGTGTGCTCGAAGCATGTTAAAAGGTAAGAATCTATCTTATGGATTTTGAGAAGAAGGAATAAATACTACAATATATTTGAATAATAGGAGTCCAACAAAAAACCTTGAATTTAAAACACAATTCTAAGCTTTATTAGGCTTTAAGACTGCAATTAATCATTTAAGATTTTTTGGCTCCAAAGGTTTTTCTCATGTTCCAAAACAGGATAGGAAGAAACTAAATTCAAAGGCCATTAAATGCATTTTTGTTCGGTACTGCACAGAGTTTAAAGCTTATAAATTGTTTTATCCCTCTACTCATAAAGTGTTTGCAAGTAGAGATGTGGTATTCCATGAGTAGGTTGATGATGGAAACCATGAAAGAAGCAATGAAGATTGGCACATACCTTTTCTGGTGGAAGATGGAAGCGACGATAGCGGCAACCATGAGAAGGAGCAACATCATCATCAACAACAACAATAATAGAAAAAGGAAGATGTGGGTGGCACAAATGTAGGTAGCAGGCCAAGTCCACCAAGGAATGATCAAAACAGATTTGAAGCTAGTCCACCTCTTAGGAGATCAGGTAGGAAAATTCAGTTGCCAATAAGATATAGGGATCATGCTCTTATAACTAGTATGTTAAATGTTGTCGAACCCTATAATTATAAAGAAGCAAGTCAATATAGTGAATGGAGGGAAGCCATGGAAGAGGAATATGAGTCAATTCTTAAAAACAAAACCTGGGATCTAGTTGAACGACCTAAAGGAAAACAACCCATAAGTTGTAAATGGTTATACAAGCCTAAATTTAAAGCAGATGAGAGTATAGACAAATATAAAGTTAGGCTGGTTGCAAAGGGGTACTTGCAGAAAGAAGGCATACACTATGAAGAAACCTTCACCCCTGTAGCCTTATTAAACACAATCAAAATATCTTCAGCTACGAAATGTGAAATTTGCATTCTTAAATGGGGAATTAAAAGAAGAAGTGTACTTAATGCAACCAGAAGGGTTTGTTAAACAGGGGGAGGAACATTTAGTCTGTAGATTGAAGAAAGCATTGTATGGACTAAAATAGGCTCTGTGGTCGTGGTATGATAAAATCTAGTAACTTTTCCTACAACATAGTTATAAAAGAAGCAAGAATGACCCTAATCTATATATTGTGTTTGATGAAAAGGGGAAAATTGTTTTGATTTCTTTATATGTAGAGGATCTTATCATTACAAGAAATGCTAATGGACTCATTAAAGAAATCAAAGAGCCAATGCCACAACTTTTTGAGATGAAAGACATCAGAGAGTTACACTATTGTTTGGGTCTTGAAGTCTCGAGGGATTATGGTGAGACTTTTATGTCTCAAGGAAAGTATGTGAGGAGTCTGTTGAAAAAGTTTAGAATGGATCAGTGCAAAGCAACATCAGTGCCTTTATAGAAGAATACCAAACCTCATATTAATGATGGTTCAAAGGAGGTTGATGCAACACTGTATAGACAGTTGGTTGGGAGTCTAATTTACTTGACTACAACTAGGCCGAATTTGGCTTTTGCAATTAGTGTATTGAGCGAATTCATGTCAACACCTCTTGAGAATCATTGGGCTGTAGCAAAAGGCGTCTTAAGGTATCTTCAAGGAAACTTAGACTTTGGTATTAAATATAATGATTCGTTTGATGTTAGATTGAAAGGTGTTTCAGACTCAGACTGGGTCGGAAATCTAGATGACCGACGATCCATAACAAGCTATGCATTCAACATTCAGTCTGGGGTCATTGCATGGAGTAGAAAGAAGCAGGACATTGTATCCATGTCTTCAGCAGAAGCAGAGTATCAAGCAATGTGTGCAGCAACATGTGAGGTAGATTGGTTGAGGAGATTTCTTCAGGATGCCGAAGAAGAAGAAAAATATGCAATTATTATCAGACATGATAACCAGAGCTCAATAAAACTTGCAAATACTCGAGTGTTTCATAAAAGCACAAAGCATATTGATACACATTTTGACTTTGTTAAGGAGAAGGTTCAGTCAAAGGAAATCCATATTGAATATTATAATACTTGTGACAATGCTACAAATATTTTTACAAAGCCTCTTGGAAGAATTCAGTTTTATTTATTTAGGGAGTTGTTAGGGGTTCTTGTGAACCCTTTCTCCATTAAGGGGGAATGTTGGAGATAATGGAGAAATGTATTTTAGGAGAGAGTCGGTTCCTTGGTTATGTGTATGCCTCACATTAGAATTTAGTTCATACTTCTTGGGTAGTTTTTCTAACTTATTTATATGTGTGTAAACTATATATTCATGATTTGTAATGGTAAGCATGTAGAGCATTCTGCCAGAGACTATCTCCAGGTGAAGCCCTCACCTGAGAGCTGCTCAGTTTATTGAATAATATCTTTGTCTTCCATTTTTAACACATAGAATTAGATAATGTTACTCTAAATAATTTGTATATATATACTATAATTTTTTAAAGAAAATATTGTTAATTTTCGGATAATTAAATTTTAATGCAAATAATAGAAAATAATAATTTTGAAAAATACAATTCCATCTTTATAGAAAAAGAAATCCTTGTGATCACCCGGGAAAAACACAAGAAGGCAGATTGATTCGGAATCGTGATACCAGACTCCGAAGATGGCCCCGACTGTTCGCGTTTCCTGCTTCTTGGGCTCTCTAGAGGATTTGTTGGCGTATGCCATAGCCAACGTCGATCGTTCGCCTCTGCAACCCCCTATTCAAACGAACCCAGATCTGATCAAACCCCCTGTCTGCCAAGATCTGACAAATACAGGTTACACCCAGAAGACGAAGATAGCCGACAATCCTCGGATCAGTACAAGCGGTTTGAACGGCCATTCGTCAGGCTGCCACCAGACCATAGTTGATAACGAGAACAAGCTTGGCGGGGGAGCGGTCTTCAGCGATAATGGAGCCCTCAAGATGGAAAAACGCAGACTCTATTTAAGGTATGGAGGAAAAACCCTTTTCATTGAATGTCAGAATGTTGATCTGTTTATTTATGGTGTAGATCTGGCTACCCACCTACCATGGAGCTCTGTTTGGGAGTCTTTCCCATCGCTCCGCGGCACCCAGTTCAGATCGAGCCCCAGGCAATCAGATCTAGACCTTTTTATGGTAAATCGACCCTCTTTTATCCCGATCCGGGGGAATATGCATAGATCGAGACTTGGGCTTTTCGAACTAGATCCCCGCATGGCCGATCGGACCTATCTCATGACGGATCTGGTCGCCCACCCACTGATTTGGGGCATGCAAAAGCCACATAACAAAATTTCCGCACCAGATCCATTGAACACAAGAGTTGGAACCCCGACAAGAGGATTCCAAGTATTTATAAAACTACCTGAAGGAAAATCGAAATTCATCTAGGTTAAAGAATCTGATACTGTTAAGCAAGTGCAGCAACGATCATGAAACAATTAGGATACCCCATCAGATCACAAAATCTGATATATGAGGACAGAGCTCTACAAGATGCAAAATATCTCTGGGAATACCAGATTGAACCCCTATCAACAATCATACTCAATCTGAGAATGAGAGGGGGAGCACCCGTCATTGGCAGGAATAATAACAGAGCTGAAGGGAGTGGTACAGGTGCCGGGAAAAAACCAAGTAACATTTCCTTCAAAGACATCCTACAAGGGAAAAACAAAGAAGGAACAACACCAAATCAAACAGGTATGGATGCCAGGCCATATATTGTGGAACAGCTGGATTACACCCCAGAAGATAACATAGACACATAAGAAATAGAGGATTACTGTATTACTTATGAAAGGCATGCAATAATATGTAGATTTAACAACTTTTGGCCCAAACTAGTGGATTTATTCCATTGGATCTTCACGAACTGGACCATGCAATGTGAAATACACCTCTGCTCTAAAGGATTTTTTATCGTAAATTTCTTATCAGCAACTGACAGGGACACAGTAATACAGGAAGGACCTTGGTTCTGGGGATCCACAGGACTTTTCATCACACCTTGGTTTCCAGAATTTGGTGCAAATACAATGGTTGTTACCAAAATGTTAGTTTGGGTGCGACTACACAACCTCCCAATACATCTCTGGACTGATCAAGTACTAGCTGGAATCGGAAATACCATTGGACGCTACATCAAATGTGACACACAACGAGTGGAGGAATGAATCTACACATATGCACAGATATGTGTGGAAGTAGACCTCAGCAAAGGCTTGCTAGACCAGATTCAGCTAAAGCATGGACAGAGGAGCTGGACATAGGGTCTAGACTTCGAAAATACTGCTTTCAGATGCCGAATATGTAGACAAACAGGACACCTACAGAGCACATGTCCAGCAGCCAAAAAAGACAATCGAAGAACGAAGAAAACAGAAAAAAAAGTGAAGGGATGGCAATTTCCCCCACCTGCTTATGATGACGAGGAGGAAGAAGAGATGGAGTTTACAAATCCCAACCAGCCCAGCCAGATGAACAAAGAACCAACAGAGGAAGACAAAATACCTCAGGAACAGTTAGAAACAACACAGGCAAATTCAACAGATATTATGGACATGGGCAGAAACAAACGACAACACATATCAGACTCGTCAGACTCTAATAAAGACAATCCACAACCTGTGGCTGAATCTGCACTTGCACTCATAAGTCCAACAGAGTCACAGGGGATTTGGAAAAAAGTTGAGAAGAAAAAGGGGCGAAAACTCTGACTTTCCCCCACATGTACATAATCATATCTGCATAACATGCTTATTTCTTGAATTCGTACACCCTGCGTGGTGATGACGGATCATTGCATCTTTTTTAAGCACCATTTTTGACACCTGTTTACAGCATATGCCGGAAGGCATCTACAACATGTAATTTTTCAATAATAATGAAAGATTACGATTTTTCCAGTGGAAAAAAAATATAAAATTAAAAAAATAAAATAAAAAACTAAGTAAAAAAATAAAAAAAAAAATCCTTGTGTAAATTAAATTTAAATTTGTAATTTTGAGTTAAAAGTTGAAGTAGAAAAGATTATTGATATTTCCATTTTTTAACAATGATTATAAATAATTGCTTCTAAGAAAAAAAAAAAAATTTCAAGTGTATTTAATTGATTTGCAATAAAAAAAAAAACAATGTTTAATTTTTGATGTGATTGAGTTATTTTTTTTGTTAAACTTGGCAAGAATACATCACCCAATGGGGAGAGCAATTAAAGCAATGACTTCACATCAAGGAGTGCCTTAAAAGACCACCCTGTCTATCCAAAACCCAATACATATGATTAAATTATTAATTAATATAGAAAAATAATTCTTTTATTATCTGATAATAAATCCAAAAAATTATTTTATTCGAAATTCATTTCATAACAACCAAAAATAATTAAAAAAAAAAAATCATACAGACATAACTAGATATAAGAAATATGCTAGCACAAATTGATCTTAAACTAGAAGAACTAAGACAAGGTTGGTTTAAATCTATTACATTAATAATTTTGATTACTATGTGTGATTTGTTTAAAGAAAAAGAATATTTATTAGGTAAATGTTAATTTATAAATAATTTTGAAATGTTTTATTTATAATTTCTATGTTCAAGTTAGGCATTGGAAGGTTTTCAGGTATATTTTTTCGTGTTATTTGGTAGGGATTTATTATATTTTCTGACGGAGATTTGGTGACTTATCAGATTGAATTTTATATTCTCCACAATCTAATTTAAAACATCTAAAATGAATATTGGACCCAAAAAAATACTTTGCTTTAAAAAAAAACTCCAAAATATATAACAGTTGGAGAGAATTGTTAGTCTTACCATATTAAGTTTTAAATTCTCCACAATCTAAATACATATATAAAATCAAAAACTCATTTAAAACATTTAAAATAAATATTTTACCCAAAAAAAATTCACCTTATTTTATTCAAAATTCTAAAATATGTCATACTAAGACCGTCATTTTACTTATATATAATGAATATTTCTTATATATTTAAAAGAAAAGTGATCATAGTTTTTTTTTAACCAACAAACTGCTCCCTCTTCTTATCATCTTCCAATATTTGAAACCCTATTATGTAATACAATCGTTTAAATCAGTGTAAGTAGAGGCAAACTTTGTGTTGAAATTATAACTTCAATTGCAGTGAACAGAACAGCAGCAGCTACTTTATTCATTTGTCGTGATCCGGCGCTCCACATTTTTTCCCGATATTTTAAATCACCGCCATTACCATCTTTTCACTCTTTAATTATTTTTGTGTTTCCAGAAGGAAGAAGATCAGATCCAGCGCTACACCATTACTTTTCAACAACCGTATTAATGGGTATAACGACTGAAACAGAAAAAGAACCATTCTCGAGCCGTAGTAGCATTTATCAGTCATAGATTTCATCATCACCGACTCAAGAAATACAGCAAAAGATCAAATCTGTTAATCATGAGCAGCAAAGACTTCATCAGCAAGTTAAAGCAGTGATGACCCTTTCCCGCACTATAAAATGCAGACACAGCAGTGTAGAAAAACATAGATTGAAAGTCCTTTTGTAACACACAGCAATGTAGAACAAGAGAGTTTTTTTTGTATTGCACAGCAGTGCTGAAATTTTCTGAGATAGTTGTTTTGAGGAACTGAAGCGTTCCTGTTGTAATCCCTCTGTCAAGAGGAAGATGCTCTTTAGCATAATATTTTGTGAAGATCCCTCTACATGAGGAAGACTTATTTTATCAGTTAGTTTATCGTTCATAAATAGAAGTTTTTTTTGCCTGTTGCTGTTACACCGTAAGTCGAAAAATAATTGACGTCAAAAATCCCTGTTGTTGTTACATCGTAACTCAAAAAATACTTGACGTCAAAAAGTTAAATTGCTGCAACACCACGAACAGCGTTGCTGCAACACAAGTTACAGCAACTGAAAAAAAACTGTGTTGTTGCAACACCGTTTCCAGAGAACGAATTTTTCTGTTTTTCTGAGTTAAAAACAGAGTATTTTTCTGTGTCAAAAACAGAGTATTATTTTGATTAGTTTTTGATCCTGAGGCAAAGTAGAGTATTATTTTATGCTTTGTTCTTGTGTTTTTGAATTATCAGAAAAGAGAGTATTACTCTCTGTTCATATTTTTGTTGTTTCGGAATTTATCAGAAAATTCTCAACAGTGGAAACAGAGGATTTTTCCACTGTATTTTGTTTGGAATAACCAGAAATCCCCGACATGGTATCAGAGCTTGTCCAGGCTCTTTGAAGACATCAAAGAAGCTGAAAGAAGATTTGTTGCTGCAGCAAATTATCTAGCAGAGCGAAAACGCTGTCAAGGTATTTTTCAGATTAGTTTTTTTGTGTAGCTGTTGAAGACAATTAAGTGATTTTTTTTACAGTCAAGTATTGTAAGAATGGCCAGCACCAGCGTGGGTATGTTTAATACCCAGCTCCCACAGTTCAATGGGAAAAATTATGACTACTGGGCAATAACCATGAGAGCCGTGTTTGCCTCACAAGATTTATGGGAACTTGTTGAATATGGATTTGAAGAACCAGCAAATGAAGAAGAGTTTATTGGATTAACTCAGGCAGAGAAAGAGCTGTTGAAGAGCAATAAGAAGAAGGACTCAAAAGCCTTTGTACTTTTATATCAAGCAGTGCATGAGAGTGTTTCCGAGGATAACAGCAGCCAAAACATCCAGAGAAGCATGAAAAACTCTCAAGACAGCCTATCAAGGCATGGAGAAAGTGAAGACAGCAAAACTACAGTTGCTGAGGAAAGATTTTGAGCACCTGCGTATGAAGGAGTCAGATAATATTGACTCATTCTTCACACAAGCAATTGGTTTGGTCACACAGATAAGGTCTCATGGAGAAACTCTTGAAGAAAGGAGGATTGTGGAGAAACTATTGAGGTGCCTACCCTCAAAATTTGATGTGATTGTCACCACCATAGAAGTGACAAAGGATCTCTCAAATTTTTCAGTTGATGAACTTCATGCATCACTCATAACACATGAGCAGAGGTTGAGTAGAAATGAAAACTCATCTCTAGAGCAAGCATTCAAGACCCAGATGTCATTTAGAAGAGGAAGAGGTCAAGGCAGAGGAAACAAGAGAGGAAGAGGAAGAACCCAATACAGAGGCGGAAGAAACAGTCCAGCAAACGTTCAAGGAAGAGGCAGCAATCCAAATCAGAACCAAGGCCATGGCAGCAGTCAACAAAGTGGACAACATCATGCTCAAGGACAAAGGTATGAAAAATCCAATGTCCAATGTTATTATTGTAAAAAATATGGGCACTATGCAAATGAATGTAGGAAGAAGCAGCATGATATGAGTAATAGATCTAGTGCAAATATCACTAGAGAAAATATCAGTCAAGATAATGTGTTGTTAGTTTGTAATATGGCTGAAACAAACAGTGAAGATATATGGTTTCTAGATTTTGGTTGTAGCAACCATATGACAGGAAACATAGCCCTGTTTTCTGCTTTAGATCAGAGTGTGCAATCACAAGTCACACTTGGGACTGATAGTAAAATTTCTGTTATGGGAAAAGGAGAATTTAAAATATTTACAAAGAAAGGTGAAAAGAAAACCATAGCAGATGTCTATTATGTTCCTGGAATGAAGTGTAATCTCTTGAGTATTGGGCAGCTTGTTCAGAAGGGTTACAATGTTTTCTTTAAGAATGATGTATGCACCATCATGGACAGATTACCCAGCAAACGTTGTATTGCTGAAGTGAAGATGACAAGGAACAGGATGTTCCCTCTCAGAATAAGGGCAGATCTAAAAAATAAAGAAGTAATTGCAGGAGTGACACAAGAGGCTCTCCAAAGCGTACCAAAGGATGAAAATTGGTTGTGGCATTTGAGATTTGGACATCTCAACTTTGGAGGTCTTAATTTGTTGAGTAGAAAATGAATGGTAAGAGGATTACCACTGATAGAAAAGCCAGACAACCTTTGTGAAGGTTGTATATTGGGGAAACAACACAGAAAAAGTTTTCCAACCGGAAAAAGCATAAGGGCAAAAGCACCCTTAGAAATTATCCACTCAGATTTATGTGGACCGATGCAAGCTCCATCACTTGCAGGCAGCCAATATTTTCTAACATTTATTGATGACTTTACCAGAAAGACTTGGGTTTATTTTCTAAAGAATAAGAGTGAAGTGTTTGAAAATTTTCAAAATTTCAAAGCACTTGTAGAAAATCAAAGTGGGTTGCGTATCAAGGTTTTGAGAACTGATAGAGGAGGTGAGTATATCTCCAAAGAATTTTTACGTTTTTGCAGAGAAAATGGAATTCATAAGCAATTTACAGCAAGGTACACCCCGCAGCAAAATGGAGTTGCTGAAAGGAAAAACAGAACAATCATGGATATGGCGAGGAGCATGTTGAAGGCAAAGCATTTGCCAAATGATTATTTGGCTGAAGCTGTACACTGTGCAATATATATTTTGAATAGATGTCCTACAAAAGCAGTGATGAACAAAGTGCCAGAAGAAACATGGAGTAGGAGAAAGCAAGGAGTCACCCACATGAAAGTTTTTGGTTGTGTGGCTTATGCACACATTCCAGATCAGCTAAGGAAGAAATTAGACAGCAAAGGGGAGAAATGTATTTTCATTGGATACAGTGAAGAATCCAAAGCTTACAGATTATATATCCCATCCACCAAGAAGTTTTTTGTGAGCAGAAATGTTCAATTTATTGAGGAGGAAGCTTGGGATGGAAGCATAGAGAAAACAGTTAATGTTAAAAACTGTTTGTCTCATGATGATGATGATGAGGAGTTGGCTGAAACACATCCCCAAACAGCAGCGCCAACAACAGAACAACAAGAGACACCCTTGAGGAGAAATGAGAGTGCTTCTCCAAGCACACCACAAGGAGGAAATTCAAGTGCATCTACAAGCACTTGCACACCGAATGAAAGAGATAAGAAATTCAGAAATTTAAGTGATATTTATGATGAAGGAATGAATTCCCTGTTTTCTATGTATTGTCACGTTGATGACCATGTTCATTTCGAAGATGCAATTAAAGATAAGAAATGGATAAAAGCTATGGATGATGAGATGAATGCCATAGAAAGAAATAAGACATGGGATTTAGTTGAGCTACCAAAAGGTAAAGAAGTCATTGGAGTTAAATGGGTCTACAAGACCAAGAGTAATGTTGAAGGAAAGATAGAAAGGCATAAGGCAAGACTTGTTGTCAAGGGATACAAGCAGCAGTATGGGAGAGATTATAAGGAGACTTTCGCACCGGTTGCAAGAATGGAAACAGTAAGAACAGTGTTGTCCATAGCAGCACAAAACAAATGGAAAATTTACCAAATGGACGTGAAGTCAGCATTCTTGAATGGAGTATTAATGGAAGAGGTTTACATTGAGCAACCTCTAGGCTATGAGAAGAAAGGCCAAGAGCACAAAGTTTGCAGATTGAAGAAAGCTCTTTATGGGCTAAAGCAAGCGCCAAGAGCATGGTACAGTAGGATAGATTCCTATCTACTGGAAAATGGATTTGAGAAGTGTGAGGGAGAACCCACTATTTACATCAAAGAAAAAGACTGTAAAATTTTAATTGTTGTGTTATATGTTGATGATGTGATTTTTACAGGGAATGATGACTACCTTATTGAAAATTTCAAATCAGTCATGAAAGAAGAATTTGAGATCACTGACATGGGTTTGCTGAGATACTTCTTAGGAATAGAAGTAGATCAAAATGAAAATGGAATTTTTATTTCACAGACAAAATATGTAAATGAAGTGTTGGGCAGATTTAACATGCAGGACAACAAGGCAGCAATCACTCCCACAGTGATGGGATTAAAACTCAGCAAAGAGGACAACAACAAAGATTTTGACCCTAGTGTGTACAAGAGCATAGTTGGCAGCCTCATGTATTTGACTGCAACTAGGCCAGACATAATGTATGCTGTTAGTTTAATTTCCAAATTCATGGAGAAGCCAAAAGAAACACATTGGCAGGCAGCAAAGAGAATTCTGAGGTATGTTAAAAGTACAAAAAGGTATGGCATATTTTATACTGTTTCAGAATGTTCAGATTTAGTTGGATACACAGATAGTGATTGGGTTGGAAGTGTAGATGACCGGAAAAGCACATCTGGTTACATTTTTCACATAGGTTCAGGAGCCATTTCATGGGCTTCCAAGAAACAGCCAATTGTGGTATTGTCTAAAGGAGAAGCAGAGTATGTGGCAACTAGAGCAGAAGGATGTCAAGCGGTTTGGATGAGGAGAATGTTGAGAAGTCTATGCCAGGAGCAGGCAACAACAACAGTTATTTTTTGTGACAATAGCTCAGCTATTGCATTATCCAAGAACTTTGTATTCCACAAGAGAACGAAACACATAGACACAAAGTTTCACTACATCAGAGAATTGGTAAACAATGGAGAAATTATTTTACAACATTGCAGGACTCAGGAATAGGTTGCAGATATTCTGACAAAGCCATTAGATCAGAAAAGCTTTGATTTTTTAAGGAAACTTCTGGGTATGACTGATAACCCAGCAGTTGAAATTAAAGGGGAGTGTTGAAATTATAATTTCAACTGCAGTGAACAGAACAACAGCAGCTACTTTATTCGTTTGTCGTGATCCGGCGCCCCACATTTTTTCCCGATCTTTTAAATCACTGTCATTACCATCTTTTCACTCTTTAATTATTTTTGTGTTTCCAGAAGGAAGAAGATCAGATCCAGCGCTACACCATTACTTTTCAACAACCGTATTAATGGGCATAACGGCTGAAATAGAAAAAGAACCATTCTCGAGCCGTAGCAGCATTTATCAGCTATAGATTTCATCATCACCGACTCAAGAAATACAACCAAAGATCAAATCTGTTAATCATGAGCAGCAGAGACTTAATCAGCAAGTTAAAGCAGTGATGACCCTTTTCCGCACTATAAAATGCAGACACAGCAGTGTAGAAAAACATAGATTGAAAGTCCTTTTGTAACACACAGCAGTGTAGAACAAGAGAGTTTTTTTTGTATTGCACAGCAGTGCTGAAATTTTCTGAGATAGTTGTTTTGAGGAACTGAAGCGTTCCTGTTGTAATCCCTCTGTCAAGAGGAAGATGCTCTTTAGCATAATATTTTGTGAAGATCCCTCTATGTGAGGAAGACTTATTTTATCAGTTAGTTTATCGTTCATAAATAGAATTTTTTTTTGCCTGTTGTTGTTACACCGTAAGTCGAAAAATACTTGACGTCAAAAATCCCTGTTGCTGTTACACCGTAACTCAAAAAATACTTGACGTCAAAAAGTTACGTTGCTGCAACACCACGAACAGCGTCGCTGCAACACAAGTTACAACAACTGAAAAAAAACTGTGTTGCTGCAACACCGTTTCCATAGAACAAATTTTTCTGTTTTTCTGAGTTAAAAACATAGTATTTTTCTATGTCAAAAACAGAGTATTATTTTGATCAGTTTTTGATCCTGAGCCAAAGTAGAGTATTATTTTATGCTCTGTTCTTGTGTTTTTGAATTATCAGAAAACAGAGTATTACTCTCTGTTCATATTTTTGTTGTTTCGGAATTTATCAGAAAATTCTCAACAATGGAAACAGAGGATTTTTCCACTGTATTTTGTTTGGAATAACAAAAAATCCCCGACACTTTGCGGGAAATGTTTAAAAGCGATTACGATATTAATATTATTGCCTCAGGTCTTCAGCGTTGAGTCCCAAGCCTGCTGGGCAACCCTATATTTTTGTTGTCTCCATTATATTGGATTATATTTGTTCTGGATTCTTTTTTTGTTGTCTCCATTATTTGGATACTTCGGCTTCGCGTATTCCTAAATTAAGTGAACGTCATTGATATGTGAATAAGGATTCGGATTTAAATGCCAAAGCTTTTTGTTGTCTCCATTATTTGGATACTTCGGCTTCGCGTATTCCTAAATTAAGTCAACGTCATTGATATGTGAATAAGGATTCGGATTTAAATGCCAAAGCGGGTACTTCACGTGTGTCTCCCAGGAGACCCCGTCACAAATATTATTTTACACTGAAATATACATACATCCAAATCACAATAAAACTTGCATCGGTATATGTAGCTGCATCTTTGGACAACAGACTAGACGAAACCATTCATAAGATGTATATAGAATTTCCAAATACAAAGTGGACAACGCTTATTTTATGCGGGCAACCCGGGGGTATTACTTGTCTCGTAAGACTATGCACAAACTGATTGAATCTATGTAACACATTCAACCTATTTGTGCGTGATTATTCTATGTTTGGATTACAAGAACTTATTCACAGGATGTTTGTCTTGCATATGCACCAGTACAAGAACTTATAATTCGGCTGCTTCATCGAAATTATATGTTGGATTTCAGGTAACTCTTTCCTTTAGGCCCACTTGTTCGAATGAACATCCTGTATTCATTGAACTTCATCTTTCCGTATCTCGGCGGGTTGGAATCATCAATCAGCTCCTTTAGAGACCCGATTTCCTTGTCTCCATTAGGGTTACAGAAAACCGCGATCGACATTCGTTCCTTTTTCGAGTTCACAAGGCAGCTGTGTTCCACACTTTTGTAAATTCCGTTTGCCAATATCTGCCCGAAGAAAGAAATAGAAAGAATTATGACAATCGGCGGATTTTGACGGGTGAATGAAAAAAGTAATCGAAATACTGACCTCCATCTGGTCGCCTAGGTTTATCGTCAAAGCATCAACGACAGGCCGCACAGCCACCCAATAGTCGCCTTTGCGAACTTGGAGGCCCACGACATCATCCTGAAGCAGAACGGTTATTCCTCCAGGATCGGAGTGAGGGGACAGCTCTTAAGTCAATTCCGGTTGTGGGCATACGGGATAATAGCTGACTCGAACAGAAATCCCAATTCCCTCCTCGCCTGCAAAAGCTTCATTTGGATGGTCCGGAGGCAGGCCCAGGTTTTCCCAAAACACAGACAGCAAGGTGTCACAGAGTTGCAGCATTCCTTCGCAGTACTCCTTCATTATACTCTTGTGATGTCGACACAAAGAAGCAATAATGTAATTTCCAGAGTAGCTACACAAACAAGAGAAAAGGAGCACTTCCTGTTTTATCTTGCAACCCAACCGACAAACATCACTTCCACTCTCAGAATTAGGATAAAAATAAAGAACTATATAGATTCCGTAATGAAACTTGTAAATGATGCTCCATTGACTCCATATAGATGCATGCAAGTGGAATTTTGAATATAAACGAAGAATAAAAATGCAACGTTGAATGGAAAGGGAGTTCCTGCATCACCTGTATTCATCCGGTTTGGATGGCCATCTGTCCTCCTCTCGTATGGAGAGAGGCAAGTAGTTGTGATAATAGTAATCCCCCCAGTCGAGAATCGCACCTTTCTGCACACCAGTTCGACTACCATATCCAACGTAAGTCCAAGGATCGTTGGCGTGTTTCTGCTTCTCCTCCAACGGCTGACAAAAGAACTCTCTCGACACCTCACGTACGGATATGAGAAGTTTCGCAGAAACTCCATGGTTAATAACTTGAAAGAATCCCCACTCTCTACATGCATCTGATATGTCTTCCATGGTCTTATTCCGACGTTCGTCGTAGAGACCAGCGAGGTCTATGATGGGTATCTCCTCTGCTAACAGCCGCAACTTCGGGGGCCTCTCGTGATCAGGCCTGATGTATCTGGATGGCAAGCATTCAATGCCGCTCTCCGAAATACATTGGACTCTGGTTATTGTCTCAGGCCACTCCATTGGATGGTAATGTCCAAAACACAACTGATCAAAGTGCTGAACAATATAAATAGCAAAAGGGACTGCTAGCAGTCCGTAATCTCACAAATAGATATCTACCGCATTCTCTCCCTTGCCATCCCTAATCTCACAAATAGATATCTACCGCATTCTCTCCCTTGCCATCCCAGAGGTCGTATATATGCCCGGAGCGAGGAATTTGAGCACAAGATGTTAAAATAATACAAGGGGATTATTAAACTCAAGAAAAAGGATGGGAAAACGTGACGTTGTACCAAAAGGGGAGAATGTCGACTAGGCATCATAATCAGCCACTCAAAAACTGACTTACCTCATGAAGAGTGACGACTACGTGCCCTCGAGATAATAGAATTTCTAAGTGTGTAACATGGCCTCGTGGTCGTTCTGGAGACATAAGTTATTGATAGCGTTGAGTGGTCAGTGCCTGAAAGTCAGTTTGCATGGGAATCTCCCATATATCATCACATGTTATTTGAGGTATTACATGCCATGTAAGAAATAATACATGGAAATCGGAAACTTTGCATTCTTTCATGATTCTATAGAGGTAATACATATTTAATTAAGTCAAAGCGATGAAAGCTAAGCCTCGCATCGATGATCCTAAAAATACAGTCTTTATATATCCAAATAAAAAAATTCCCTCCACTTTCTTTACATGTGAAATTGCGTTGATTAACTTGCGATTAATAAAAAATATAATCTTTTATCATCCCTAACTTAAGACTGCTTCAACTTTCTTTATACATTAAAAAATGCGTATATAATCAAAACCAGAAATGCGGATATAATCAAACTAGTTCCATTTGAACAACCTGAAATTTTCGGAATTAATAAGTGACTTCGCACGCAGATTGCAACCGATGTCTCCAGCTTCACGTTCAACGGGAGCTACATTGTCGTAACGACGTGGAAACCATAGATATAGATAAGGCTCCGCCGGGCCAAAAAAAAAAGGCTTTCTATTATTTGTAACTGTTAGAAGGTTGCGTGACAGCAGAGCCGATTTCATAAAAAAAATATAATAATATTAAGTTAAAAGTAAAAAAAATAATAATAATAAGTTAAATGTAATTGGGAGCCAATTTCATAAATAATAATAATAAGAAGTTAAAGTAATTGGGGTAAGTAAATGATGGTTCAATTAATAAAAAAAAGTTAAATAACGAAAATAATAAAATTCCATTTGTTATATTTTGATTTTGTTATTAACTTGTGATTGTGAGAGGTGCTTAAAGTAGATGTGTAGATGTAATGCAAGTATGTAAACTATTCTAAATGTTGGTTTAATTAAATAATAATAAGTCAGAAGTGGTTGGTGAGTATTGGTTAAATTAATAATAAAAAGTTAAAGTAATAAAAATAATACAATTCAATTTGTTATATTTTGATTTTGTTATTAACTTATGAATAAGTTTTGTTACATTACCATGAGCCAATACCATGTCTTATCAATATGGTAAGCTCAAAAACCATAACTTATTTCAAAACCAAAATGTTTTATAACGATATCACAAGATTCTTAATGGATATTCACCCTCACTTTATAGTAACTTGTAGAAATTTGGCTTTGTTACAATACCATGGGCCAATACTTATCAATAACGCATGCAAAAAAAATAACTTATTTCACAATCAAACTATTTTATAACAATATGAAAATATTCTTAACCATAGATATTCATCCCCACTGTACCATGGATATTGTTAACTTGTAAATAGATTTCATTACAATACCATGGCTTAACAATACCACAAGCCCAAAAAACATAACTTATTTCACAATCAAAATATTTTATTCAATATGACAAGATTCATAATCATGGATATTCACCACCACTTTGTCATTGATATTATGAACTTGTGAATAGAATTTGCTACAATAGCATGGGCTAATACCATGGCTTATCAGTACCACATTCTAAACAATCATAACCTATTTCACAATCAAAATAATTTATAACAATATAACAAGATTCTTAACCATCGATATTCACCCCCACTTTACCATAGATATTAGTAACTCATAAATAGGCTTTGTTACAAAACCATGGCTTATCAATAACACATGCCAAAAAACTAAATCTGATTTTACAATAAAAATTGTTCTATTTTAATTTAATTTTATATCATTTTTTATAGAATTTAGGCTTGTGTGATCCATATCAAGTTTTTGAAACATGTTTATTTTTTAGTTATTTATTTAAATTGAAAGTAAATATTTTTCCCCTAATTTTTTGTCTATTCAAAATTAATCTTTTCTTTTTAGACGTTGGAGCGATCTGTCTCACTATTTAACTGATCTGATTTTTCATCTTGTGGTGACGATGAACCACACTCGTTGGTTCGAAACGTGTCGGAAAAATAATTTTGATGTGATTATCACCAAAAATATGTCTCAAAAACTTTTTTTAACTGAATCTAATAGGAAAAGGGTTATAATTAATTTTTAGATGTATATAAACCCTCTATCTTCATGACTACTAAAATATTCCCATAGAAATTAAATTAAGGTTTGAATAAAACTAAAAATGATAATAACTTTATATTTAAAGATGTGAAATTTATATAAGACAAATAGTATTAGTAAGAACCAACATAGATCCATGTTAACTAAGGATCTAGGCATGACAACAAGAAAAGTGAAGGGAAGAGAGAGGGAGGGAGGGAGATAGGGAAAAGGTTGGAGGGTGGAGAGAGAGAAAGAGAGAGAGAGTGATGGGGGGAGATGAGAGAGGGAGGTGGGAGATAGAGGAAAGAAGAGATAGGATGTGGTAGAAAGAGTGAGGAAAGAACAAAGACATAGCGAGATAAAGGTGGAAAGAGAGGGAGTAAGAAGGGAGAGATGGAGAGACAGAGAGGGAGAGAGGAGAGGAGGGATTATAGAGAAGATGTGGGGAGAGAAGAGAAAGAGAGAGAGGGAGGCGCAAAGATGGAGAGAGAGAGAGAGAGAGAGAATGATGGGGAGGAGAGATAGAGGGAGATGGGAGAGAAAGGGAGAGAGAGAAGGAGAGAAAGGGAAGGAAGAAGAAAGACACAGAGGGAGAAAAGTGTTGGACACCTAATCCTCTAAGAGTTGGTGTGGAAGCTGAACAACGAAAAGGAGTCCAAGAGACCACTTGGAATATGAATCCAAGGGTCACACCATGTACTATAAATGTATATCATTTGTTAATAATAAGTGAACTCTCCTACTTATCTTTCATATTTGTCTTTGCCATGTGTGTGTTTAACATGGTATCAGAGGAGGTGATCTCCTGCCCTGCTCAAGTGTGAGCAACCTATTTTTGTGGCCTTTGTAAACCAATGCTCTCCTCCTGATTATACCTTTCTGAGCATTTGTTACAATAAAAGTTGCTACCTCTATCAGCTCTGCCATTCCTCTGTTGTGAGCAAACTCGCCCGTTCGACTGCGAAGAGGAATATCGCAAGACCTATCCCTCTCTACCAATGCAACACTCTAACACTCTCTGTCAATTTCATGCTTCCACTTAGGCCTGTTTCTGCAAACCAACAGAAGTTGTGCGCTCTTTCTCCATTCCTAGTTCAAACGTTACCTCTGCATTTTAGCTGTGCATTGATTCCAAGTCCATACTCCTGGTGCATTTTCTGTGACTTTATTTGAAGTCTTGAGAAATGAATTGAAGCAGTTCTTGTGAAAGTCAATGAATCAAAACATTAAATCTTTGGTCATGTCACTAGAATATATTAATTGTTGATCATGATATTTGACTACGTTGGAATGGAGCTCTCGATGAGAAAGGGAGTGTCATTGACTAGAAATGGAGTGTTGAGTTTTTGAAGAGAAGTATTGGATGTTGTTTCAAAGCTCTACATAGAATGGTTCGAATTACATCTGTGTTGGCAGCAAATATCTCTCGATGCATTGGGTATATGTTTCATCTCTCTACATTGAATTTATGATGGATATGGATTAGCATTGATGTTGTGAGTATTGCTGGTTCAAAACTTGTATTAATGCTATGACATGGTTGTTGTTGCATTAAATTTTATTGACTGCTGCTGCGTTAAACTTTATTGAACAACCAAAATAAGCTGAATTTGCTTTGCATGGCCTAAAACCATGTGGAAAGTGTTTGCAAAAGTGGTATATTGGCATTATGCTCCAATGAAATACACTAGCTTCCTAGTACTACATGCTTCACTTACTATACTCATTGAATCTGCTGTGACTACAAAGGCATCGGCCCATGCAAGGTGCTCTATTTGTGGGTTTGGATCTTGGCCATCCCAAATATAGACCTTTCGATGACTACCAAATTCTTTCCACATTATGTTACACACCTGAAGAGGCATTCTTCTCTAGAAAGAAATGCGTGCAATCTTACATTTACCAAGAACCTTATATAGAGCATCTATTAACTTCACAGCAAGGTCTATTCCATATTTACAATGTCTTGTAGGTCCCCCTATATTCACAACAAGCAATGGCTTTGCAAGTGGTTGTAATTCATCATGCCACTGTGCAGCAACCATTCGTAATGTGGCAAAATCAGCCTCGTGCAAAGCTCCAAGTGTAAGCACCACGTTTCTATCTGGTGGTTCTCTAGGAGTTATCCAATTCCATAGAAAATGAGGAACTTGTTGACGTCCAACATGAGTCAAAGCATGAAAATCATGGTGAAGGGTTACCACCAAGTCAAATCGATTGAGTTAACACCTCGGGTGTTGTATCTGTATTACAAATGTATTTTGGGGAGTAAGTCTTTTTATTGTACTCACAATTGAAACTGTGTCCCGACTAGACGTAACAACCAGCAATGGTCCCTCTTTGTCTGTAATTTCACGAGCCATTATTACTCTCTGCATTGAAGCTTATGCCTAATTTCAACATCGAATATCTTGTATGTTGATCGAGCTCACCATTTGTCTTTGTCTATATTTTTGCATTGAAAATGAGTTGAATTATATGGGTAAACTTTGAGCTATATGGTTGCACCAATGTTGTTGTCTTTATGGATAAAATAGACTTGAGAAATCAATAGTATTGCCTGCATTAAAGGGATATTGCACACTATTTGTTTGTTGCACATTTGTAGAGAATATTTTGTAGTGACATTGGTTCATAGTTGTAAACAAATTTTAAAGTGTAAATTTGACATTGGAGAAAATGACCCAAATTGGTGAAGTATTAGAGTTCTTGAAAACTCTGATACAATCTACTTCAAATGACACATTCCAAATTAAAAAAGGCTCTCACTCATAAATTTAGACTTGTCTACAATATGCACAAGAACAAATTGATTTTTTACAGATTGAATCTCAACTACAACGGGAAGAATTACAACAATGGAGTCATCATTCTCAACATATTTTTGTTAAGAACATTGAGACAGATACCCATCAGCAACAAGTCAATATTTTTGAAGTTCTTTCAGATTTAGTACCCAATGAAGCAGCATTTGTACATGCAGATGCATAAGTTCAGTTTTCACTTCCCAAGCCCATCATCAGACCTTGGGAAGAGCTTGTCCATAATAAGTGCAAAATAGGTCTTGGATATGACAAGGAGGTTTCCTTTCATATTCCATATTATTCAAAGCCCATCTAGTTTCAGAATGCTAGATTACTTTACGACAGTTCACCTGGAGCTATTCCAGATTCTGCTCCTCTTCCACAACAACAACAACAGATTGGGAAATGCCAACACTATGACAGAGTTGGCCATCCGAAAAATCACTGTTTTGATCTTCATCCATGTAAGCACTGTCATAAAACCAGTAGTTCTTCAAACATATGCTTCAAAAACAAACCTCCTACAAGAACAAAGATTCATCTTAGATGGATTGCTTCTTGGTAATGGGCATCAATAGCCAAGAAGATATTCCAGTCATATGTCAAAACTTGTTCTAGAGTATTGAACAATCTTGTAGTTGAGTTTTCTCCATCATCTCACCTTGTATCTGACGGGGGGGAATGATGGTCATCTACAAACTTCAAAGCCACATCAAGCCAGCCTAAGCCACAACCTACCATACCAGATTTAGAGTTGTAGCCAGAGACAAACATGCCCCTGAGCATACCTTCAGTTTGTGACACCTCTTCAAAGAATTGGTGACATTTCCTCTAGCAGAAGACTTCAGCTTCATGCCAGCTTTGGAAGAGTTCCAAGAATTGCATTAAGCATTCCAGAGATGTTTGTCATCCTTAAACCATCACAGGTTGAGACCTCCCTTTTCAGGTTGAGGTTATCCATTTATGTGGGGTGAGACCTCCCTTTCATGGTTGAAGGTTTCCCTCTTCAAAACATTAGGAGCACTTCCTCTAGCAGAAGCCTTGAGCTTCATGCCAGACTTGGAAGAGTTCTAGGAACTGAACTAAGCATTCCAGTGTTGGTGGTCATCCTTAAACCATGCCCCTTATACCAACATTTCATAGAGCACATTTAGCCTAGTGCTTCCATGCATTTTTGCATGTTTTGTATTACAACTCTATTCTTGGACTCATACATAACCCTTCAGATTAAGGGGGGGAATGTTGGACACCTAATCCTCTAAGGGTTGGTGTCGAAGCTAAAAAACCAAAAGGAGTCCAAGAGACCACTTGGAATATGAATCCAAGGGTCACACCATGTACTATGTATATCATTTGTTAATAATAAGTGAACACCCCTGCTTATCTTTCCTATTTGTCTTTGCCATGTGTGTGTTTAACAAAAGGTAAAGAGAGAGAGGGAGTAACAAGGGAGCGATTGAGAGAGAGTGAGAGATAGAGGAGGGTGGAAGGGAATAGTGAGAGGTAGAGAGGAAGACAGAGGGAGTGAGAGAGATAAATATGGAGATAGAGTGTATATGTTCTAGGGGTGATTTAGAGAGAGGGAATAAGAAAGAGACACACATATACAAATATAGATATTTTATAGTATTATATAACCAACCTAGATCCATATTAACTCGAATCTATCAAGCACCGTGGTGGATCAAATATCTAGAGGTGCAAACCTTTCCTTATTTTTTCACTCAAATAGGAAGTTTGTGCCTCGAGAGATTGGATCCCTCTGGGCATTTGATAGATCTGAGTTAAAATATATCTAGGTTGGTTCTAAATTAAGTGTACATGCGATATTTAAAAACAAGAAAATATCAATAACAAAAAATATCATACCATCAACCATAAATAAAATATTTCAATGTCAATATTAAATAACATAATTTATATCTAGTTTTTATAGAGAAAAATAATGTAAATTTTTTTTCTCATTGTGATAGATGAAATGGTTATTCTTTTAAAATCTAACGAAACAATTTAGGGTTGGATTTTGATTTCTTATTGTTTAAAATGTTATTTTGAAAACATGAATAGATTCAACACCCTAAAAAATACTCAATATTAATAGTGGGTGGTTGTTATTATATTGTGGCATGACTCTAGAAATAGATTTGTTTGTTGATCACTATTAGTTTAATATTGACCAACACAGCTTATAATGTTTAACTTTGAAAAATAAATATTTATTTTTCAATATTATTAAAAAACTATTTATTAGACCATAATTTGAAGTTTTATTGCATCCTTTACATAACATAATTTAATATAGATAACTCTCGCACATATTTTATTCCATAATTTATGGATGTGGTTGTAATATTTATGCATTATTTTTAGATATTTGTGTAGTGATTTTTTATTCTTATGTTTTCAAGAAATTAAATAACTTATTTCCCACCATAATTTTAGCAAGTCTTTGCATAAAAAATGTATAGGAATAAGATGTAAACAAATATATTTACCAGAAATTGCTTATCACCATTGCATAGTATGGTAGACATGTTTTATCGTAGCACATATGAGCTACTTTGAGGGACAGTGAATCGAAGTCTTCATAATGAAGTAACTCAGAGGGAGTTTTTGGTGTCTAATGGTATGGGACAATTTAAATTTCGAACTCATGATATTAGTGAAGGTTTTAACCCTATACAAAAATTACTTTCATATGAATTCCAACAATAGAAAGTAAACAATGGCGAGAGCATTAACCACAAAACAAATATACACAGAGATTTTCCCATCCGTCCCAAAACCAATACTACCAAATTGATTTTTCATTATATTCCTTTCAATGTTAAAGCATATATATATACACGTCAAAGAATTCATAAACCCCATTCCATTAACCATGTATTATAACATAACCATAGTTCCCTTGACCGGATCGACAACATACCATGGGAGGAAAACCATTATTCCCAAAACCATATGCAAAACCCATACACAAAACCATAGGTAGGTCTGCCCACCTAATATACTTTCAAAAAAAATAAATTCCCAGGGCACTATGGCTCCCCTTGTGACTCCCCACTACGCCTTACATAATTAAAGGGGTGTTGTTGCCCCCCTCTAACCCCCCACTTCACATGTGAGGCTAGTTGTGAAAGAATATAACACACACCCAACATTCTCCCACTTCTTGTTTTGATTCCCTAATGGGGGTCATAGGAGAGATTAGTAGTTAGTTTAGCCTCGCAATTCCCATTGATTCTCTACACCAAGAAAAAATCTCAGCGCTCATAGATTTCATCAATGCATCTACAACATTCTTCAAAGTGTCCACTTTTACCAGCAACACCTTTTTGTCCTCAATCATATCCCTCACAAAGTGATACTGAACATCAATGTGATTTGTCTTTCAATGATAAGCATGGTATTTGCTAAGAAAATTTCACTTTTGCTATCACATTCTATCCTTATAATTAGTTGTACTAACCGCATACTTGAACACAATCTCTCTAGCCAAAATTCTTCTCAGCTTACATGAGTGGATTACATGTATTACTCCTCTGTAGTTGAAATTGTCACTACAAAATCTATGTTGCTTATCCAACTAACTGCACCTCCAAATAGGTTAAACACATAGCCATTGGTATAGTTACTTCTTCCATCCATATCTCTAGCCCAGTCTGCATTAACAAAGCCATGGCTGTCCAAAAATTTGTCCAATCCTAATATTCCTTGGTAGCACAAACCATAATCACTAGTTCCACGTAAATACCTAAAAAACCTGCTTCATTGTTCTCCAATACTCTTTCCCGAGTTTTGATATAAACCTGATCAATACTCCCGCAGCATGTGTAATGTCTAGTTTAGTACAAAACATTGCATACATCAGGCTACCAACTGCACTTGCGTATGAGACACAACATATGTCCTATTCCTCTTATTGTGTATTGGGACACAGTTCAACAGATAAATTTACACCTACATGAATAGGAACCTTTACCAATTTACTATCATTCATATTAAACCTCTGCAGTATTGTCTCAACATACTTCATCTGGTTTAAGTGGAGCTTTCTCTTTGCCCAATCTTGTTTAATTTCCATCCCCAAATGTAATTTGCAACACTGAGATCCTTCATATCGAATTTGGAGGATAATTGAGTCTTCAAATCTTGGATAATTTCTTTGTCATTTCTAATCAACAACAATCATCCACATAGAAGACCAGATAAATAACACAATCACCAAGTAACTTAAAATACACATAATGACATGCTTTGCTTCTAGTGAAGCCAAGTCCCCATATAAATGTATCAAATTTCTAATACCACATCCTTGGTGATTGTTTTAACCCATACAAAGACTTTTTAAACTTGCATAACAGTTCTTTCTTACCATTCACCACAAAGTCTTCAATCACTTCTTGTATATCTCTTCTTCCAGATCCTCATGAAGAAATGTTGTCTTCACATCCTTCTAATCTAACTCAAAATCAAAAGCAACAACAACAGATAAAACTAATCTAATAGAAGCTCCCTTGGGAATAGGAGAAAAAATATCACCGAAATCAATTCCTAGCGCCTAGGAATAACCTTTTGCTGGCAACCAAGCTTTGCATTGCTCTAGCTTCCCTTTCGCATTCATCTTCTTCTTAAACACCCATTTTCTTCCATGGATTTTTTTCCAACCGACAACTCCACTAGATCTCATGCCTCATTTTTGTTCAAATATGTCATTCCATCAACCATGGCCTCTTTCCAAAGTTTTCCATCCTTTGAATCTACTACCTCCCTGATAGTTCTAAGATCATCATCAATAATAGATAAAGAAAAAATTGAACATAAAGTAGATGGATTATACCTTTCTGGTTGCCTTCTTTCTCGAACTGTCTTCTCATAGCTGGAGTTGCGACTCTTCATATTTTGATTCCACCTCTATTGTAGAGTCTGATTCTTCCTCCTTTAGCTCAAACTCTATCTTTTCAGGTTCCTTTAGTAGGACTTCATGTTTAATAGAATATTTCACCTCTCTAAACACCACATATCGGCTATATAAAACCTTCCTTGTTTATGGGTTCCAAAGCTTATCACCTTTTAAACCATCCTTATACCCAATAAATATGCACCCTTCAGATTTACTATCCAACATGGTTCTTTTCTCCTTTGGAACATGTACATATGCATCACAGCCAAATACCTTCAGATGTGAAAGAGAGGGTTTCTTACTAGTCCAAACCTCATGTGGATTCTTATCCTCCAATGGTGATGAAGCTAATTTATTGACCAGGTAATATGCAATCTCCACCACCTCTGCCCAGAATTCCTATCCTAACCTCACACCTCTCAGAATGCTTCTTTCTTATTTCATAAACTTCCTGTTCATTCTTTCTACAACTCCATTTTGTTGAGATGTGTATGGAGTAGTCTTCTGTCAGGCTACATCACACTTCTTAAAGAACTCTTCAAATTCATTCTTGCAAAACTCTCCACCATTACCTATCTTCAACACTTTTATCTTCTTAACTGTCTATTTTTCCATGAGAGCCTTAAATTCTTTAAACCTGTCAAAGAATTCACATTTCTTTCTGAGAAAATATATCCATGCATTCCTTGAGCCGTCACATATAAATGATACATAGTACATAGTATTTCCTAGTGATGGAACTAACACAGGTCCAAACACATCACTATGCACAAGCTCTAATCTCCCTTCTGCCCTCTTATCAGTAGAGGGGAAACTCAACCGATTCTGCTTCCCATATACACAATGTTCAAAGAAATAAATATCCATAAAGAAATTAGATATAAATTTTACCATACTATTACAATGTAGTACTCCAAAGCCCTTCTCTCAAATATGTCTAGGACTTTGATGCCATAGCATGATCTTTTCTCCATAAACCACTAGATTTTCTGCTCCACTTTGAGGAACCACAAAACCATTTCACCCATCGATAATAGTGTTACCTGGAAGCTTGTAAAAATTTTCAATCTGAACTCCCCGCATCAATACTAGTTCTCCCCAAACCATATTGCAAGTATCTCTCTCGAATACTATTTTTACACCTGCTTCATCCATCTTGCTTACAAAAATTAGGTTTCGTGCCAACCTAGGAATATGCATAACACTCAGAGGTTTTCTAATCCTTCCACCTTACAGCTTTCGCTTGAATTTTATATGTTTGACGATTCTAGCCTTCCTTTCATCCCCTAAGAAGACATCACCACCATAATATTTCTCATACTCATAGAACCAGGCCCTATGGGGAGTGAAGTGAAAGGATGCACCTGATTCAATCAACCATGCCTTGTGATCTACATGTGTACTTGAATAAGAATCCAAGTACACATCCCCACCTTCATCTGAGGTGGTTCTCGCCTCTCTAGAAGGAGCTTTATCAAAGCCCTTTCCTTTTGAAGGACCTTTAGATCTACAATCCTTTTTGAACTTCCCTTCCTTTCCACATTTCCAGCACACCTTTACAAGTTTTCCTGAAGATTTAGATATCCCCCTAGATTTATATCTCCCACTCGAGGACATATTTTTGTTTATGTTCTGGGGCCATCCTTTTAGGGACAAGACATCTCCATTCTATCCCTCCATGTCTTTCTATCTCATATCCTTCGACATCAAGGATGAGAATATTTCATCGCAATTCAAGGTAGTTGTATTCCTACCTATTGCAACAACTAAACTATCCCAAGAATCTAGTAGAGAATACATCAAAATTATACACTTATCTTCATCTAAAATTTTAATATAAATAGATAGCAATTTACATACCATATTATTAAAGGCGTTTAGATGATTTTTCAATGAATCTTCATCCTTCATCCTCAAGTTTTACATTTTTTCCCGTAGGAACAATTTGTTCACGAGAGACATAGATTGGTACAATGTCCTTAACTTGTCCCACAAAGCCTTCATCGTACCTTCCCCTGAAACATTAAATAATATTGAATTTGAGTTTCACTACCATATTATTCTCTTTGCATTCTGTTCCAACTTTCCTCAGTCTCCATTTGACATTGTCGATGATTTAGTACCTAGATCTACCACGATCCACTGATCTTTATCCACCAGCAGATCCTCCATCTTGAATTTCCACAACTCAAAAATATGACCATTAAATTTCTTGGTCTTTATCTTTCCACTAATCCCCATATCATTTCACCGTAGAATTGATTCTGTAGATTTCCCATTGGCTCGGGCAAAACCCCTTAGCAAAAAAGACGACCCTTTGAATTTGAAACAACTCTGATACCATATTTAGATTTTAGCATTGTAAAAAACTATGTGTATACGTCGTAGAAACCAGTGAGGTCTATGAATGGTATCTCTAACAGTCGTAGCTTTGTGGGCCTCTCATAATTAGGCCTGATGTATCTAGATGATGTTGTACCTCTAAGATAATAATGGTCAGCTATTATGGGAGAGCATCTAAGATAATTGTTTTGGGGTTTTATTTTAATTTGGGAGACCAATGGATGAAATAGATATAGAAATGATGTGCCTAATGTCTTGAATAATATCAATATCTCAGAAGAGGGCTCCTATAAATATTTACACAGTGAAATAGCTTTTATGATGATGAGCATAAACATAAAAGTAATATGATTGCCATAGTTTTCAAATTGAAAGCTAGATAATCATAAGTATGAAAACCTTTAAACTATGTTTACAGGTTTGAGAAAATACACGAGCTTACAAAGGATGTTAATGATTTATTAATTTTGAGAGAATTAATTAAACAAACACTTTATTAATTCATTCTCTTTATAGATTATCACTTCAGAAAGCTTACAGGAATAAATTGAAATTCAATTACTCCTATTTAGTTATCTCTACAAGACACAAGTATATGAAGAAAAACATAATGAATGACACTGGAAACACTTACTGAAAACACAAACTGTGCAAAATATAATTTAGAATCCTTTGCTTCGTATTAATGATCTAGAAAGATTAATTGCCGCTGATGTGTAGAAATGCTTCTTCAAGTGTGCAACCCTTAATAACTCGTGAAGAGAGTTATTTATACAACTTTAGGATGAAAAATATCCTAAACTACTTTTACAAAAATAGATTATTTACACAATCAAAAATAAAACTGTCTAATGATCTGGCACTGCTTTGGTGATGCGCTGTTTGATGACTATCACTAAAAAAGTTAAAAAGTGGTTGAAGCTAGATGGTTGTTCCCTTAAAAACTGAATGTTGTTCAATAATCCTTAATCAAGTAAATCTATTAATTCTTACCCGTGTTTCTTATCTGGGATAGAAATCTTTGTTATCCTCTTGTAGATTTCATCCATTTCGGTTTATTTAGTAAAAGTGGATTTACCAAAAATATCTGCTTAATTTCATCTAGGATGAAGAAAAAATCCCTGAGTGTTTTTACTATGAGAGTTGGTGTTGCTGATCCTTTGATATTAGCTACTGAAGATGCATGGGTGCCCACCTCTGTTAGCTTTTTGACATAATCGTCAATTGGCATCAATTTTTCATTAATAACCATCATAGAAGGTAAATCTTTGCTCATCAAAGGTTCAATTTTGTTGAAGAATCTCTGAACCATGTTGTTAACATTGTTGCACTTTTCTTGTAGCTGAATGTTGAGATTTCTTAGTGATAATCTTCTTTACTTCTAATATTGTTGTAGTTTTGTCACTTATTCTTAACTCCTAAAGCTCATAGTCATCCTTGGAATTCAGAAATTCGGTTATATCAGAGGCATTCTCTGGCATATCCTCCAGCTGCCTAGTTATGGATTCCATTGCTTCCTGAGCTTTCTCCAAGAGAACTTTTTGACTGAATATTATCTTAATGGAGGGCCAAATCTCCTTGATTGCCTCTGTGATTTCTTCCCACATAATTTCTTTCGCTAAACCCAACTTTTTTCCTATGAAAGAATCTATGATTTCTTTCTTCAACATTTCCACTTGGCCTTTGAGTTTGTTTTTTTTAGTTATGTGTGATTTGTCTGAGATAGACTTCATAAGATGTTACTCTTTGAGTTCATCCTTTAGTTTATTGATTTCTCCTGTCTGGATAGACAGGTTCTGAACAGCTTCAGTAAGTTGTTCAACTCCTTCTGTTGTACCTGTTGTCGTTGTAGTGGTTCTAGTAGCAACTGTAGTGATGGGAACTACTGCAAGAGAGAGTACATCCACTGAAGTTTGAATGTTCTTGATAACTTCCTCCTTCTCCTTAACCAATTTCTCCATCTGCTCCTCCATTTGTTTTATTCGCAAATTTTGTTTTGTGATGAGTTTCATCATCTCTGACTTTTGGGTCTCTGTCTCCTCGATTTCTTTCGCCATTGGATCCTCAGATGATCGTAGTTTCACTGTTTCTTTAGTGTTGTAACCTCAGTGTTATTTTTCTTAATGATCTCCTCTGTAGCATTTATGTTTGAGAGATCATATCCCATCCTGAGCACTAGATCTTCCAAAGACTGAATCTTGGAATCTTTTGCTAATGAGGAGAGCTTCTCCAACTTTAATTGTGATTGAATGTTGGCCAATGTAACCTGCATCTTTGACAAACTCATAGAAGTGTTTGTCAAGGTTGAAGAAATCATCTATCCAGTTTGTTTGTGCATCTCAATTTGATCAATTGGATGCACATCCTTAACATTAAACTCAAAAGAAGTGTGTTTCTGGTATTGTGCTACAGTCTTGGGCTGAGGAACTTGGGCCTACAAGAAAACCATTTTCATCTTCCCCTTCTCAGAGACAAAGACTGAAAGAAGCCTTGGTTGAAAGCTGGAAGAATGCTTCCATAACTGGGTGTAAGTATTCAACTTCAATTCTTCATCCTTTCTTTTGATTTCAATAAAGACATGTAATATGTCTTCTTCTGTATTCTCTGGAACGAATCCAGCAGTTTGAACTATCTGTTGGTCATGAAAAGCAGTAGATTGAGTTGGACATTGTATAGACTGTTCACCAGACTGTGAATCAAAATTCATAAAGACTCTTCATTTCTTTTTCCTGTGAAAAACCTTGAAGCCTTGGCTTGTTGTCTCTGTTGCAGGTGAAGATTGTTCTTCCCTCCCTCTCTCGGCTGTCTTTCCCTGTGCAATTGGAGTTTTCACATTAGATGTAGAGACTACCTTCTCCTCAGCCTCGTGGAGGGTATTCTCTCTCCATTTCAACTAATTTTTGAATTGTTCTATCTCAGGCCTAACTCTATGACGATATGCTATGAACTTATTTTCGACCCTGAGTTTGGAGATGACTCCCAATGGGTCATATGACCAAGAGAAACTAAGAGAAAATTTCATTTCCTTTAGCAGCTTATCAACTTCCTCCCCTGCTGCCCTGGTGTTACAAATGAAGGGACCAACTTGAGCTTTGAGCTTAAATTGCGATTTCTTTTTGGAAACTACAAATGTACTTCATCTGCATTCAATCTTTGCCTCAAGTATTCTAGTGAAATGATTCTAAAAGGGAGTTACTTTTGCAGTTTCTAGGATGGAAGCTCACAACCAAAAACCCTAATTTATGTGTAGTTCTGATAGCAATACCAATCTCCTATTGCATCATGATCTATGAACTAAAGTTCAATGACAATCTCTTCATTGATCCTTCGTAATGGAGTGCTACTCATAAGGCTGAGGGCTGGATGAATAAACAGTTCTATGAGCTACTTATATGTGTATTCTTCTTTCTCCTTCATCCCCATTGAAGTCCAAAAAATCACTCACTGTGGCAATCCTTCTTCATCAAGTTTCTATAAAGAAAATGGGAAATTGTCTCTCTGAAAATATATAAAAGGATACACAAGTACTGAAGCATATTTGAATACTTCTTCAATGTTAAATTTGAAAAGCTTCTCATGTATGGTTTCAGCTATGAAATGACTGAAATCATAAATAACAGTAGGGTTAGAATAAGAAGAGAATATGGATAAGAAACCAAGGATGGATTCATTGGCAGACTGAATAGAGTGATAACCAAGCAAATAGGACATGATAGTAGTAATATGCCTGGTTCTATCAGGAAACATAGATGAATCATAAGGGGTATTTCTCTTTTGTAGAAAACTACCAATTGGTAAAAATAGTTCCAGGGTCTAGGTTCTCTTGGTAAATTCCAATTTGTTATAAGCTTCTATCAGGTTTTCATGAGAAAAAAGATGAGTTGGTGTAGTGGTAAGGGCCTGCAACATTTTATCAATTGAATCAACATTAATAAGACAAAGGATTTCTCTAGTGGATGAGATAATTGCTCTCTGGCTGGGATGATAGGATTCATGGCATTTTCTCACGAAATCTAGAGCTCTGTGTATCTGTGGAAAAATATAGTGAAGTAATTGGGATTCTCAGAGCCCAATTTCATCACTCTGGTCAATTAGTTGTTCTTCTCACCAACAAAAAATTTCAAATAAATCAAATTGAGAAGAATTCTCAATGATTTTGCAATCCTTGTCAACTAATGGAGTATGGTGGAAATCAATATGTGGTTGAATTAGAGTAATTGAAACTTCTGCAATTGCTTTTCTCTTGGGAGGCATTTTGTCAAACAAAACTATGGACTGTAAATGACAAAATGGTAAAAGGAGTTACTAGAGTGGAGACAGGTAACTGACAAGTGGACCTAGAAGATGTGCTTGCAAGGAGGATTAGTGGCTACTAGAATGTCTGACAATGGTTGAGCTGTTGAGCAGGTGGGCTTGAAAAATAATCTCATTCACAAAAGTTAATTATGTAACCTTTGAAATGCATGGCATAGTGCTTATAAAGAGAATAATGGAGTGGGAAGGTGGCGTTGAATGTTTGAAATTTCATTAATTATCCAACGGGTTAATTAACAAACATTTGGTTATAAATGCGCTGGAGGGGAAATGAATGGGCAACAAATAGGCGACAGACGATTGGATGGGAAATATGAAGTGAACGTAACCTAGGGTGGCGATGATAGCTATGAAGAATATCGCGTTTGGGGGTAAGAAAGAGTGGTTTGTGGTTTTGGGATTTTTAGTCTTGAAAGACTAAAAGGTACCTTTGTGGTTTATATAGGTGGTATTGAAGACTGCCCATTTCGGTTCCCCCCTTCCCCCTACCGATAAACTTTGGATGGCGAATGAGGGCTGAAAGGGAGTGCGGGTTGTATGATTGCAAAGGATTGTGCGGGATGAGAGGTGAGGTGGAGGGAGTTTAACATGTGAGTGGAGAATGAATGGTGGGGTCGTGATATGATAGGCGGACATGGCGACTATGGGTCTGGATGTTTTAATGAATGAAGTGATAGCATATGAATGAAATAACATAAATTCCAAACTTTGGTTATTCGGAAAATGATGCAAGAGGTCAATTGAACAGCAACTGAACAACAATTGAATAGAAACTAAACAGTAATTGACTCTACGTCGTTGATCTCCTCTATCTACATCTAACAGTCAGTAGTGACATTGCAAATTGCACTTTCTTCCACCCAAGGTTCATTCACTCTTGAATTATGCAATGCGATATTGATCCCACGATCAACAATTATCAGTCATCCAACAACTGACAGCGGTATCACACAGGGAACTTGCACGACGCGTAGCTGCCTTCAATGTTTCGATCCTTAGGAAATAACCATTTCAGCATCTCAAACTTTCACATTTCTACCTACCCTTCTATTCCTAATATTTTTAGGTATCCTTCGAGAGTGCATTTGAACTAGCAACCCAATATTTTCCTTTTATAAACAATCTATCTCTATATTTTATTTCTTTCGTTGGCTTAGACTAAAATGTTGAGCCAATTTATTTTCAACCTATGAGAATTAATTTAAAACAAATCCAATTATGATGCAACTATATAATTGGATAAAATAACCTAGTGTGGCATTTAAAGAAACTGCACACAACTATTATTTTCAAACTGAATTTAGCACAAAGTAGTGGCATTTAGATTTGTAACACTTTTAGAGTTGATTTCTTTTTCTTTTCTGTCTAACCTAACATTTTATTTCACCTTCATTTTTTAAAGCATCTACGTTAACATTTTCTTTGATATGAATATATTTATCAAAATATTTTCCTAACATATTTTATTCAGTATTCTTTTTTAACTTATCAAAACTAAGAAATGATATAATAGATGACAAGATTTCAATCCCAGTCTCTAAAGACATTGAACTTTTGGTATTGTCTCATGCCACTCCATTGGATGGAAATGTACTAAACACAGCTGATCAAAGTACTGCACTATATAAATAGCCAAGGGATTACTAGCAGTCCGTAATCTCACAATAGATATCTACCGCATTCTCTCCCTTGCCATCCGAGAGGTCGTCTATATACACATATATGTACATTTAGACGTACATGATTCCGAATCAAGTGAGGAATTTGTTCGCAAGAGGGGAGAATGTCGACTCGCCATCATAATTAAGCGCCCAAAAACTGACTTACCTCATGAAGACTAACGACTACGTGTCCTCGAGTTAATGGTATTTGTAAGTGCGTAATATGGCCTCGTGGTCGTTCTGGAGACATAATTTATTGATAGCGTTGAGTGGTCAATGCCTGAAAGTCAGTTCGCATGGGAATCTCCGATATATCATCACATGTTATTTGAGGTATCACATACCATGTAAGGGAATAATACAAGGAAATTATAAACTTTGCATTCTTTCATGATTCTGTTGAGGTATTACATATTTAATTAAGTCAAAGCGATGAAAACTAACCCTCACATCGATGATCCTAAAAATACAGTCTTTATCCATCCCAATAAAACACATCCCCTCCACTTTCTTTACAAGTGAAATTGCGTTGATTAACTTGCAATTGAGCAAAAACATATCTTTTATCAGCCCTAACTTAAGACTACTTTAACTTTCTTTATACATTAAAAAATGCGGATATAATCAAACCAGAAACGGATATAATCAAACCAGTTCCATTTGAACAACCTGAAATGTGTATAAAAATGTGTATATAATCAAACCGGTTCCATTTGAGCAGATTTTGCACGCAGATTGCAACCTGAAATGTGTATAAAAATTTTCGAAATTAATAAGTTATTTTGCACGCAGATTGCAACCGATGTCTCCAACTTCACGCGCAAGGGAGCTACTTTGTCGTAACGACTGGGAAACCATAGATCAGGCTCTGCCGGGAAAAAGGGTTTTCTATTATTTGTAAATTCTGAGGGTGTGTTACAGCAGAGGCCACTTTTTCGAGCTCACCAATCCCATTACGGTTTTGGATCTGCATCCACCCTTCCACATGTACTCTATGCCAACGCTTTTCACTAAATGATCCTGTCATCTTTAAACAAAGATAGCGACTTCTCCTTACCTTTCTTGGGCGTGGCCAGTTTGCACTTTTCTCACTCGTTCTTTGTTACTCTCTCAAGGAGTAAGAAACTCCTACTACTTCTCTCCACTGCCATGAAGGAGTAACAAACTCCTACTACTTCTCTCCGTAATACCGTGTTAATGATTGAAAGGGTGGAGCTAATTGCCCTTTTCAATACTCTCACACAATTAAACAGTTTACACGGGGGAATAGTAACTAATAATTCAACCAAAATTCCATTATAAACTATAACTCAATTGAACTGGACTAAACTAAAACTGTCTATGAACTTAATTGAATTATAATAATTAATAATTCAACCAAAACTCATTTATAAACTATAATTCAATTGACCTGGACTAACTGTCTATCAACTTCACACCTAGTTGGTAAACTAGGGATAGTGAGATTAATCGTCTCAACATTAAAGTAACATAAATGTTAAAGTATAAAAGATTGTTAATTCTTCCATTTGTCAACAATAAGCATAATAAATATTCAACAAAAAAGAGTTAAAGGTGATCCCAATGAATTTAAACATTTAAAGGTTGGCTCAATTAACAATAAAAAGTTAAATTAATAAAATTAATAGAATTCAATTTGTTATATTTTGATTTTGTTATTATCTTGTGAATAAGCTTTCTTACAATACCATGACCAAAACTATGGCTTATCAATACGGCATGCCCAAAAACCATAACTTGTTTCACAACCAAAATATTTTATAACAATATGACAAGATTATAACCACTAATATTCACCCCAACTTTAAAGTGCATATTATTAACTTCTAAAATTAGACTTTGATACAATACCATGGGCCAATACCATGGCTTATTAATACCACATGCTTAAAAAAACATTACTTATCTCACAATCAAAATATTTTATAACAATATAAAAATATTCTTAACCATGGATATTCATCCCCACTTTTCCATGGATGGTATTAATTTGCAAATAGACTTTCTTACAATACCATAGGCTAATACCATGGCTTACCAACACAAAAGCCCAAAAAATGTAACTTATTTCACAATGAAGCTATTTTATAACAATATATGAAGATTCTTAATCATAGATATTCACACCCAATTTATAATTGATATTATTAACTTGTGAATAGGCTTTGTTACAATAGCATGGGCCAATACCATGGCTTATCAATACCACATGCCAAAAAATCATAACCTATTTCACAATCAAAATTTTTTATAGCAATATGACAAGATTCTTAACCATCAAATATTCACCCCACTTTACCATGGATATTATTAACTTGTAAATAGCTTTTGTTATAATACCAGGAGGGAATAGCATGGCTATCAATGCTACATGCACAAAAACCATAACTTGTTTCACAATAAAAATAGTTTATTTAATTTAATTTGATAATATTTTTTAATTGAAGCTCATAGGAAAAATATTATAATTAGTTTTGAAATATATCTAAACCCTCTATAGTCATGACTACTAAAACTATTCCCATAGAAATTAAATTAACATTTTAATAAAATTTTAAATGAGAATATTTTTATATTTAAAGATGTGAAATTTATATAATATTAGTAGCATTAATGAGAACCAACAGAAATTCATCATAAGTAAGGATCCAAGCAATGCCATCAAGAAAAGATAAGGGAAGAGAGGGGGAGGGGAAGAGAAGGAGAGAGATTGTTGGGGACTTGAGTTGGTCAGGCGTCTATGATGACCACTCGTGGATGAGACACTCGAAAAACCGAAGACATTGATTAAAGGTGTGTGTCGTCAACGAGTTCAGTTAAAGCCGACTCATGTTCGGTTAAAGGCATGACGATGAAAACTTCGGTTAAAAGCGACTCTTGTTCAGTTAAAGGTGCACGATGGGAAAATTTGGTTAAAGGTGACTCGATGGAGAGTGTGATGGGAATTGGGTGACTGAGCAGTACAACAGGTGTTGGGCAACGAGGCGGTGTGATGAGGGGATGCGTGCAAATGAGCTAGGGTGCGCACCTCACCAAATGAAGGTTCGGCCCATGACTTAGTGAAATATAAAGGGGTAGAGCTATGGGCAAGTCGGTTGAGTGTGCCTATGGGTAGACCACCACATGGAGGTAATCAATGGACGTGACCTTTGGAACATGATGAGATTTGTGATGGATGAGTCATGCTTATCCAAATGGAGAACTAGCTAAGTGTCCAGCATGACTCATGGACAGATTGAAGGCCAAGCACACTAGAGTATAGTGGATACAATATACATGATACATCAGTAGACTTCTTCACGGCTGAGACCAAGACGTAGTCTTGGGCAGACCTTCAGTGGGGGGACAGTGATGATGCAAGGTACTTATGATGTATATGAGGGTATACTGATTGAGGGCACTACCTTGAATGAGAGCAAGGATGTGACGACATGAGGTGTATTGGGTCCACTAGAGCGGATAGATTGGGCAGCTGAAGTCATGGGCATCGAGTTAGAAAGATGGGCACATGACAGACATTGTGCAGGGACATTAAGCGACCACACTTATGGAGATGTCACTTATGGGCATAAAGGAGAAGTACCAAGGCAAGGATATTGGAAAAGATGGACTTCCCAAGTGCAACATGAGGACATTTTGTAGATGGAACGATGGGGATGTTGTGCACATTTGGACAGGAAGGCCATGGGTGTTTTGAGGACATGGGAAGCCTATTAGAGTATTCATATGACAAAGAGGGAAGAGGAAGCTTGTGATTGCACTTAGGAACGAGGTAAGTATGCTCGCCAAATTATTTGATGGAGATGGTTCATGGGAGGACATGCTGACTTGAGAGAGTCACAACTAATCAAGACTTCATATTATGGTGGTCTTGGATTATTTGGTTCATTGAGGAGTTGAGGTTAGATGTTGTACTTGAATTTGATCTGTTATGGGACGCATACATTGGGATATAGTATGGGTTGTTTTTGTCATGAGTGACTTGATGGATACGATAGAGATGAGACACCTTGGAGTTGGATGGAGTGGAAATGATGAAGCTGCCTTGGTGGGAGCACTTAGGGATGGGTGGAGTTGTTTGGACTTAGCCATTTTTTATGAGCATGGAGGCTATTTGTCTATGATCATGGGGAACACATGGATGAGATGATGTGGTAGGTGTAAAATTTCCACTTTGACAGCATTGATGTGCAGAATATCGCAAATAAAATGGAGTTTCTTCATGGAATTGAGCATGACACATTGAGCATCGGATTGATTGGAGAGTTATTGATCGAGTTGAGGATGTGACAGAATGTTGGAAAAACGAGCGATGAAGGAATGAGGAGGTTCATTCTCATGGGTTGAGTGTGATATTTGGACTGATCACCCAACTAGTTCGAGACATGCAGGGCGACTGTGTATTAAGATTTTCTTGAGTTAATTTGGAGTATCATAGTAGCATTTCAAATAATGATGATGATACATGGTGGATTAGCATGATATGAGTTGCAGTCATAGCATGTAGCTGAGTTGGCAAGACAACCTTCCACATGATGGTGCGATATACAAGATTGCGACGAGTGTGGTTGATGACCATGGACTGAGGAGTCTTACCCATATATAAAGTCATGAGCCTTGGTGGAGGTTCATGAGATGGAGAGAAGGGAGTTAATGCAACATGAGAAGTTGATGTTGGAGCTGATGACACTTTGCGACATTTAGGTCTTGGCGATAGAGTTTGTTGAGATGTCAGGGACTTGAGTTGGTCGAGCGACCGTGATGACCACTGACAAACAAGAGAGTCGAAAAACTGAAGAATACAGTTAAAGGCATGTGCAGTCGATGAATTCACTTATGTTGATTTTTTTGTAGCTTTGGAGGTACTCCAAGCCCTAGTGTTCAAGGGTTGGAGGTCAAAGTGCCACAGGTAGGCTTGTGGGCTTAGAACCCAAGCTTGGGGTTTTGCATGCATAGATTTCAGGCTAAAACCATGATGAGTTTTCAACATGTGATGGATGGGGATGATAGCTCTGGACGAGGTGATTCTAATGCAATGAGAATCATCCGATTTTGAGATGTTGTTGAAGAGCTATGAATTTTGAAGTTATATAATGGAGTTTAGATTGTGACATTATGGATCCCTTTCCATGTGGATAAATAGAGAGGTGAGATGAGTCATTTGATCCAGCCATTGTGCAACACACATAGCTAACAAGAGCTCGTTGGTGGAGAGGTATAACTCTATCTTAGCCGCAACAAGAAGAGGATTGAACAACATGGTTAAGGAGTTATGTTTCAGGGGTCATCTTAGAGGACCACGTTTCTGGAAGGGAGGCTGAGCTACCTCCTTACAGGGCTGAGGCAAAAGAAGGTTGTTCTAGTGCTATTTTAGGTGAATGTAGTGTCGTAGGAGGCTGACGTGAATGGTTGGAAGGTTTAGCTTGTTGTAGATGCCTGTGGCTTTTTCTGAGGGTTAAACAAAGGTAAGATGAGGCCATTTTGGAGGGTTGTTAGGGAGCTAAAACAAATTGAGGTAGGCCATAGACCTAGCCTCTCCAAAATAGGGCAACGTGGTGGAGTTCAGGGTTGTCACTTACCAAGAACAACAACCCACGAGGATGCCACCTCACCTTGCCTAGGTTGCAACAAATGGTAGGTTGTTAGATTGGTTTTTCAAGGGTTGTTACAGCATGCAATCACCATAACCAGTGACATCAGTACAACAATATTGCAACACCATTTAGATGTGTGTTAGATCATAATTTGAGGATCAATCTTGGATCGTTTATAGGGCAGCCTATGGAGGTCAAAGAGGAGAGGCAAGCCTCATGGCTAGATTCCCTAAACCAGTGAAAATTTCCATAGTGATTGGGAAGCAACATTGATCAATTTTATGGGTAGTTGTAGGAGACCTTAGGAGCTGTTTAGAGGAGCCAACGTGGATTGTTGGGAAGTCAACCAAGTAGCCAAGGTAACTACACACACATTAGATGAGAGGAAAGGAAACAATAACAAGGAGAGTTCTAGTTCATCCATTGGTTGATAGGTTGATGGTGTCCTAGGTGAGGACATATTGATCTCCCCATATTTGTGCAATAGCTCGTCCGTTGCAGAAGAAAAGGGTGGATTGGTGGAGTTTATGGGCAACCATGTGTAAGGGTCTCCCGAGTGTGGGGATGCCCTAACTAGGTGCAGATGCTACAACATTGACTTGGTATCTCATGGACTATTAGAGGGCAACGTGAGAAAAGACCAAGTGTGGATGAGCTTGGGCACTTATTGTTTGTTGGAGGATAGCGTGATAGTGTCCAAGTTTGAGCCCCGTGAGAAAAACTTTGTGGACAAAGTTAGGTGAGAGAGAGGTAGTTGTTGAGATGAAGGGTTGATGAACGAGAGAAATAAGGTTCTCGAGCTTGTGACTTGTGTGTGGAGAAATAAGGTAGTCCTCCTAGCTTGTGTTCATTGTGGGAGATAGACATCTTGCAATCATAGGTGGCAACCCTTTGTGCCCTATTTTGGTCTTCATTGGAGCAGCGTGGGAAGACCATAGTGGGTTGAAGTCACTGAGTAGGTCAAAAGCAGTGGTGGGAAGTTGAGATTTTTTCACAAGTGGAGTTGTGAGCAACTTGACAGGAGTCTCGATGTGTTGTGGCCTTGATGGAGGAAGGCACAAATAGAGAGAAGATTTGATAGCCGAGATTCAATGGTGAGATGTACTTGGAGCATTGATAGAGGTAGAAGCTAGAAATCAGAAGACGCACGATGGCTAGGTATATGGTACGATCGAGAGGAGCTAATAGAGAGCACTACAACCAAATGGTCAATGTATCTTTTCCAAGGCAGATTGATTGTTGATGGACTAACACTAAGGCCTAGTTTTGTATCTGGTACTAGTATATGTATGAGGGCCATTATCCATGCTATGGGAGCCCTAGACTCTTGTATTATATGTTTTTAATATAACTAAGTTGGGTTGAAAAATATAAGAAGTTGTATATATTATGTGCATGTGTTACTTATTGTCGTTTATTTTCTGTTGTGAAAAGTAGTATCGTTGAGATACATGGTTTGGTATCGTCAGATATTTAAGATTATTTGTTAGACCCAAGATCATGGAAATTAAACATGGTATCATAGCATATATGTGCTACTTGACGGACAGTGAATCAAAGTGTGCACAATGAAGCAACTCAAAGGGATTTGTGGGTGTCTAAAGGTATGGAATAACCTAAATCCTGAACTCATTATAAGAGCGGAGGTCTTAACCCTATATAGAAATTACCTGCATAAAAATTCTAAAAACAGAAAATAAACAATGGTGAGAGCATAAAACATAAAACACATATACACAAAGATTTTCCCCTAGCTCCAAAACCCACGACTATCAAATTGATTTTTCATTATATTCCTTTCAATGTTACAACACATATATACACATGCCGAAGCATTTATAAACCCCATTCCATTAACCATGTATTAGAACATAACCATAGTTCCCTTGAATGGATCTACAAAATGCCAAGGATAGAAAACCATCATGGCCAAACCATGTGCAAAACCCATGAAAAAAACCATAGGTAGGTTCGCCCACCTAATATACTCTCAACAAAATAAATTCCTGGGGCGCTATCGCCCCCCTCTGTGACCCCCCAACTACACCCTACATAATGAAGGGGGTGTTGTCGTCCCCTCTCTAACCCGCTGCTTCGCACGTGAGGCTAGTCATGGAAAGAATATAAAACACACCCAACATTCTCCCACTTCTTGTTTTCTTTTCACAAAGGGGGTCACAAGAGAGCTTACTCATTGGTCTAGTCTTGCAATGCCCACTGCTTCTCTACATGAAGAAAACTTCTCAGTGTTCATAGACTTCATCAATGTGTCTGCAACATTCTTCAAAGTGCTCACCTTTACCAGAAACACCTTTTCGTCCTCAATCATATCCCTCACAAAGTGATACTGAACATCATTGTGCTTTGTCTTTCAATGATAACTAGGGTTATTTTCCAAGAAATTTTCACATTGGCTATTACATTCTATCCTTATAGCTTGTTGTACTAACCCCATACTTGAACACAATCTCTCGAACCAAAATGCTTCCCTACTTGCATTAGTGGATTCCATGTATTCTTCCTCTGTAGTTGAAAGTGCCACTACAAAATGTCTCTTTCTCATCCTACTGAATTCACCTTCAAATAGGTTAAACACATACACACTAGTAGATCTTCTTCCATCCATATCTCTAGCCTAGTATGGATCAATAAAGCCATGGTTGTCCAAAACTTTGTCCAATCTTGGTCTTCCTTGATAGCACAAACCATAATCACTAGTTCCATCCAAATACCTAAAAAACCTGCTTCACTGTTGTCCAATTATCCTTCCATAGTTTTGAAATAAACATGATCAATACTCCCATTGCATGTGTAATGTCTGGTTTAGTACAAACCATTGCATACATCAGGCTATCAACTCCACTTGCGTATGGAAGACAAGGCATGTCCTTGTCCTCTTCTTGTGTATTGGGATAATGTTGAGTAGACAAATTTACACCTACGAGAATAGGAACCTTCACCAGTTTACTATCCTGCATGTTGAACCTTTGCAGTATTGTCTCAACATAATTCCTTTAGTTTAACTAGAGCTTCCTCTTCACCTGAACTTGTTTAATTTCCATGCCCAAAATATAATTTGCAACACTAAGATCCTTCATGCCGAATTTGGAGGACAATTGGGTCTTCAAATCATGGATAATTTTTTTGTCATTTCTAATCAGCGACATATCATCCATATACAAGACTAAATAAATCACACGATGACCAATTAATTTAAAATATACATAGTGATATTCTTTGCTTCTAGTGAAGCCAAGTCCCCATATAAATGTATCAAAATATTAATACCACATCCTTGGTGATTGTTTTAACCCATATAGGGACTTTTTTAACCTACATACCAGTTCTTTTTTACACTTCACTAAAAATCCTTCAGATCACTTCATGTAGATCCCTCCTTCCAGATGCCCATGAAGAAATGTTGTATTCACATTCTTCTATTCTACCTCAAAATCAAAAGCAACAACAACTGATAAAATTAATCTAATAGAAGCTACTGTAGCAATAGGAGAAAAAATATCACCAAAATCAATTCCTGGCACCTGGGAAAAACCTTTTGCTAGCAACTGAATTTTCTATTGCTCCACCTTACCTTCTTCTTTCATCTTCATATTAAACACTCATTTGCTTCCAATGGCTTTCCTTCCAACCTGTAACTCCACCAGATACCAAGCCTCATTTTTGTCCAAATATGTCATTTCATCAACCATGGCCTCTTTCTAGAGTTTTCCATCCTTTCAATCTATTACCTCATTGATAGTTTTAGGATCATCATCAGTAATAGATAAAGAAAAATTTGAAGAGAAAGCAGATGGACTATACCTTTCTGGTTGCCTTCTTTCTCGAACTGATCTTCTCACATATGAAGTTTGTGGCTCTTCATCTTTTGTTTCCTCTTCGGCCATAGAGTCTGATTCTTCCTCTTTTAGCTCAAACTCTATCTTTTCAGGTTTCTTTGGTAGGATTTCAAGTTTAATAGCATATTTCACCTCTTTAAACATCACATATTAGTCGTACACAATGTTCCTTTTTTATGGGTTCCTAAGCTTATAACCTTTTAAACCATCAGTATACTCAATAAAGATGCACCTTTTAGATTTACTATCCAACATGGTTCTTTTCTCCTTTTGAACATGTACATATGCATCACAGCGAAATACTCTCAGATGTGAAAAAGTGGGTTTCCTACTTGTCCATATCTCATGTAGATTCTTATCCTCCAATGGTGATGAAGGTGATTTTTTGACCAGGTAACATGCAGTCTCGACTGCATCTGCTCCAAATTCTTTTCCTCAACTGACACCACTAAGAATGTTTCTTTCTTATTCCATCAATGTCCTATTCATTCTTTCTACAACTTTGTTTTGTCGAGCTGTGTATAGAGTAGTCTTTTGTCGTGCTATACAACAATTCTTACAGAACTCTTCAAATTCGTTCTTGCAAAACTCTCCACCATTATCTATCCTCAGCAATTTTATCTTCTTAATTTTCTATTTTTCCACTAGAGCCTTAACTTCTTTAAACTTGTCAACGACTTCACATTTCTTCCTGAGAAAATATATCCATGCATTCCTTGAGAACTCATCTATAAATCATACATAGTACACATAATTACCTAGTGAAGGAACTAACACAGGTCTGAACACATCATTATTCACAAGCTCTAATAGCCCTTTGACTCTCTTAGCACTAGAGGGGAAACTCACCCAATTTCGCTTCCAATATACACAATGTTCACAGAAATCAAAATCTAGAGAGAAATTATACATAAGTTCTATCATACCATTACCATGTAGTATTCAAAGGCCCTTCTCTAAAATATGTCTAAGCCTTTGTTTCCATAGCATGGTATTTTCTCCATAGGCCACTAGATTTTTTACTCCACTTTCAAGAACCACAAAAATGTTTCACCCATCAATAACAGTGCTACCTAGAAGCTTGTACAAAGTTCCAATCCAAACTCCCCGCACCAATACCAATTCTCCCGGGACCATCTTGTAGGTAAATTTCTCACATTATTTTTACACCTACATCATCCATGTTAATTACAAAAATCAGTGTTCTTGTCAACATAGGAATATGGAGAGCACCTTGAATTTTTTTAATCTTTCCACCTTGTACCTCCAGCTTGAATTTGCTGTGTTTGATGATTCTAGCCTTCCTATCATCCCCTAAGAATACATCACCACCTTCATATATCTCATACTCATAGAACCACCCACTATGGAGAGTGAAGTGAAAGGATGCAACTGAATCAATCAAGCATGCCTCATGACGTACATGTGTACATGAATAAGAAGCCAAGTATGCATCCCCACCTTCATATGAGGTGGTTTTCGCCTATGTGGAAGGAGCGTCATCAGATGCCTTTTCTTTCTCAAGAGCTTTAGATCTACAATCATTTTTTAAGTTCCCTTCCTCTTCGCATTTCTAGCACACCTTTATGACTTTTCTAGAGATTTAGATCTCCCACTCGAGGACTTATTTTTGTTTCTGTTTTGGGTTCATCCTTGTACAAACAAGGCATCTCCATTATGTCCCTCCATATGCTTCCAATTCATCTCCTTCAACAGCAAGGATGAGACTATTTCATCGCACTTCAAAGTAGTTGTATTCCTACCTATTGCACAACCAAACTATCCCACGAATCTAGTAGAGAACACAACAAACTAATACACTTATCTTCATCTAATATTTTAACATGAATAGATAACAACTTACTTACCACAGTATTAAAGGCGTTCAAATGCTTTGTCACCGAGTCTTCATCCTTCATCCTCAAGTTATACAACTTTTTCTGTAGGAACAATTTGTTCACCAGAGAATTAGATTGGTTCAAGGTCCTTAACTTGTCCCACAAATACTTCATCGTATCTTCCCCCGAAACATTCAATAATATTGAATCTAAGATACACAACCATATTATGCTATTTTCCTTTTGATCCAACTTTCCCCAGTCTTCATTTGACATTGTTGATGGTTCAATACATAGATCTACCACGATCCACTAATCTTTATACATGGAAGATCCTTTATCTTGAGTTCCCAAAACTCAAAAATCAAAACATTAAATTTCATTGTCTCTATCTTTCCCCTTCTCTCTATATTAGTTCACCGCAAGAATCGATCCCATAGGTCTCCACTGAAAACGGTCTACCATAGGCCCAAGTAAAACCCCTCAGCAGCAAAGGTGCCCTCTTGAAGTTGAAACAATTCGTATACCAAATTTAGGTTATACCCCTGTACAGAAATCACCTATGTACGAATTCTAAAAGTATAAAATAAACAATGGCCAAAGCATAAAACATAAAATAGATATACAGAGAGATTTTCCCCTGAATCCAAAAATCAGGACCGCCATATTGATTTTTCATTATGTTAATTTGAATGTTATAGCACATATATATACATTCCAAAACATTCATAAACCCCAATCTATTTACCATGGATTAGAAGATAGTCATGGTTCCCTTGACTGGATCTACAAAATACCATGGACAAAAATCCATCATGCCCAAAACCATGTGTGAAACCCATAAAAAAAACCATAGGTAGTTCCGCCCACCTACTATACGGTCCAAAAAATATAAAACACACCAAACAAACATAAATGACGATTCTTATTACTGTGGAAAGCCTTTTCGTCAATCTAAGGATTGCTATAAACGAGAATATAATGAGTCCACCACAAAAATGGAAGGAATAATGAAAATTTTGTAAACAAATACATGTCCATCAGCGATGGATTTAAAAATCTTAAATTGATTGTTTCTGATGTTGCATTATCTGTGGAAACCGATGATGTGAATGCTTGGTTCATTGATTTTGGTGCATCACTCCATATGGCTTGTAATAAAGATTGGCTTGATGAATATTATGAGAACTTTGATGGAACATATTTTTATCTAAGAGATAATAAATCACTTAAAATTCATGGTTATGGAGTAATAGGTGTGAATTTGGCTAATAGACAAGAGAAACAAATCCATAATGTGATGTATGTTACTGGTATCAAAAATAATTTAATTTATGTTTCCACTGTTGCTGACCAGGATTTGAAGTTGGAATTTGTTAAATCACATTGTGTTGTAAAAGTTATTCAAGATCACTACAAGGTTATTTCCACAGGTACCAAAGTTGGAGGCTTGTATAAGTCGGATGTGACGGGGACAAGTCATCAAGCGCTATTGCAAAGTCAACAGTGGAATTATGACATCATATGTATAGACATCGTTGGAGGCTTGTATAAGTCGGATGTGACGGGGACAAGTCATCAAGCGCTATTGCAAAGTCAACAGTGGAATTATGACATCATAGGTATAGACATCTAACTCACAACGATTTAGTGTTACTTCAAAACAAGGCAATGGTTGAAGGACTTCATTTTATGATGAATGATCATATTGAATGTGAAACATGTGTACTTGGTAAGCAACATAGGAAGGAATTTCGTATACGTAAATATAAAATAAAGAGGGAAATACTTGAATTAATTCACAGTGATGAAAGTGAACCTATGAAAACTAGATCTCTCGCTGGAGCATGGTATTTTCTTATTTTTGTTGATGATAAATCTAGGTATGCATGGGTCTATTTCATAAGAAAGAAGAGTGATTTTTTTGACTAATTTAAAGAGTTCAAGAGTATGGTGGATAAAAAACTAGTAACTGCATAGAAATTCTCATATCTGATCAGGGAGAATATAAATAAAGAGAATTCAATTAATATTGTAAAAAAAAAATGAGATTTTACATTACCACTTACACTTTAGCAAAATGGAGTTTAACCACTAGGAGAATGTGCACTTAGTATTCTTCAAGACAAAAATAATCTAATGCTTTTTGGGCCGAAGCCATTAATACTATTGATAAAGCATATTGAGACACAACATTTTGTACAAGATAACAACGAATCAAAAGAAATTGACTTATCATATTGTAATAAAAATGAAAATGCCATTGACATATTCACCCAGCCTCTTGACAAAGCTAAATTTCAAATTTGTAAAAGTAAATTGTAGAAAATCCAAATTATGTTGTTAGCATAGTGAAACTTAGCTCGGCACCCAAATTGATATGTAAGTCTTTATTAAAAGGTAGTGTAAGAATATTATTCACAACCACACCAAACACTGTTCCATGATCAACGGTAGATAATGCAAAATTTATAATCGACATTGTAATCGGCGGAGTCACTATCTGCGGGTCCTTCACGTATAAATTGCTACATTTGGTTATGACTCCATCTGTGATAAATCAAGCACCCAAAAACTGACTTACCTCATGAAGAGTAACAACTACGTGTCCTCGAGTTAATAAAATTTGTAAGTTCGTAACATGCGGTCTTGGTCGTCCCCAGGACATAATTTTTCCTGGATGATGTTGAGTGGTCATTGTCTGATTTGTAAGTGCGTAACATGGGTTTTTGGTCGTTCCGGGTACAAATAATTCCTGGATGACGTTTAGTGGTCATTGCCTGAAAGTCAGTTCACATCGGAATCTCCCACATATCATCACATGTTATTTGATTTATCACATGCCATGTAAGGGAATAATACATAGGAATTGGAAATTTTGCATTCTTTCAAGATCGTTAATTCAAAGAAAATTCTAAATCAAAACTAAGCCTCACATCGAGGATCCTGAAAATTCTAAATCAAAACTAAGCCTCACATCGAGGATCCTATAAATATAGTCTTTATCCATCCAAATTTAAAATTCACTCCACTTCCTTTAAACATGAAATTGCTTTGATTATCTTGCAAATAAGTGAAAATATAATATTTTGTTAGCCCTAACTTAAGAATGTTTTAACTCCATTTAGACTAGAAATGCGTATATAATCAAACAGTTCCTTTTGACCAAACTTAAAATCTTCCAAACTAATAAGTTATTTTGTATGAAGATTGCAACCGAGGTCTCCACCGGGAAACCATAGATACGGCTCTGCCAGACAAAACGGCGTTCTATGATTAGTAACTGTTTTTCGTGCATACCTTTTGCAAATGTTTTGGAATTTTGAATTAATATTATTTTGGTGTAATCGAATTTATAAAATAAATTGCTTTTTCAAATGTTTTTAGAATTTTGAAATAATATTATTTTGATATAGTTTAATTTACTTTTTTCGAGTGTTATTTGTTTTGATTAATTTTAATGAAATTTATATTGAAATTTTTAAAAACATGAGTTTAAATTATTTATTCGGTATAATTTTAGTGTTTGTGTTTTAGGAGTTTTCAAGATTGTTAAATCTATTTATGCATTTAAAAGTATATTTGAGTTTTCAAGGTTGTTAAATCTATTTATGCATTCAAAATGTATTTTAAATAACAAAAACTATTAAAATTAAATTCTACATAGATTTTTAAAAAGTTGAGTTTAAATTATTTAATCTATATAATTCTAGGGCTTTAGGGATTTTCAAAGCTGCTGAATCCATTTATATTTCAAAAATATATTTTAAACAACAAAAAATCGTGAAATTGTATTGCAAGATTTTGTAGAATTCTGGTTGTTAGAGTTCTATAATAATAGGATTCATAATTTGAATAGTCTATGGTCAAGTCTTGTAATATTGTACATACATTTTCTTTTTGCAAATATTTTCCATATTAAAATTAAAAAAATGTGAATAGGGTATGTCCTAAAAGAAATATCAAAGAAGAAACAGAATAAGAAAAGATTAAAAAAATGAAAAAATATGAACCCCAAACAAAAACAAATCATGAAAGTGTGTAAGTCTAAGTGCCACTACTCTTTACTTCATTGTTTGAAATAATGGTTGTGTGCAGCTTATCATACATGCGACAGCCCATGATAGTCAAACTGTTTAAGCTTGACTACTTCATGCTTTAAATTTCCCGTTTATAGTTAGAGAATAAGGATTTGGCCAAACTGTTTAATCCTTGCAGAACAGCAGATAGGTAGATAAATAAAATGTGTTCACAAGCTTAATTTGAGTCATTGGAAGATATAATGTTAGAGGTAGAGAGTTTACCTTTCAAAAGAAAAATGAAAAAAAGGGTCTGCTAGCTTAAATGCACCCAAAAAAATGAAGGAAAACAATCTTAGGGTAAGTAGAAGAAAGGTTACTAAAAGTACAAAGTTAATTGAAGCATAAGAACATCTATCATGTTTAATCATGTGTTTTAGTGTCTAGGAGCAGTTATAAAAGTAAAAGGATGCTCATAAGTTGATTTGGTTAACTTCCCCTTCATTTCATTTCACCCCCCACTAAATACTTACTAATTCCACCTTTTATCCCTTCATTGCTTATGAAGACACCTTTTCCCTTCACTTTCACCCTTGCCGCTTGGTTTCATACATTTCCTAGCAAATTACCTTCTAAATTCATTTCCCTACCCCAAACCCTTTTTCCCTAGTGTGAAGCCCCTTTTCCCCTTTAAAAGCATCACTTTTCCCTTGACTAATTTCCCTAAAAACCCCAAAAAACCCTTTATCCTAAGTTTTACCCACACCCCCTTCCCCACATTATTAATTAACTCCACAAATATCATTTTCCTGACAAAACTTGTTTAACCTACCACCCTGGTGTGGTAAACTAACCCTGCTACATAAACCCTAGTCATTATATTCCTAATCCCATCATTACTTATAAATTAATTACAAATTAATTGTAATTAACCCCCAGGCCATGCTAATTTCCAACCTGATTTCTTGTCGTGCAACTTGATCGCGCGAAAGTCATTTGATCTGCCACCCCTAGATCTAATGGCGCGCATCCATATCACATCCATTCACCTCCCGAACTTTACATGCCCGAGAGTGCGTGATATGAGTGGTATTTCCTGGGCCCCTTTTTGTTAGGTGGTAGCACTTTGTGAACTCGCATGCTCTCGAGAAAATATCACCCGACGGCCAAAAGAAATGTGATGGACCCCTAAACCTCTTCCTTGCGTAAGCAAAAGCCATCACTCTTCATTATGTTTTTCGGCGCCAATTTCTAACCACTGCCAGTTAAAAGGCCACAAACCCCCATTTTTACCCTTTTTGCTCAATTTTCTCTGCGAAAGCTTCTAAGCCTACCTGCGCAAACTCTAATTTCTGCAACTAAATTCAACCACTGAGTACCTTCCGAGTACGCCCCGGACACCCAATTCAGCCATCCATAGCATACCTGAAGCCACATTCTGTGTATTTTGATAACATACTAGAAACATCCCTCTCAAATTCAAGAATGTACAGTTAATTCCAATATTAAATTAATTGAATTTAATTAATTTTCCTTGAATTGAGAGTATTTCCCGCTAAATACCCAAACCCCTATCGTGCAAACTGCCATTACCCTATCACTGCACCTGAGTTTTCAAAACCTGATAACTTCAGCCTGTATAAGCCTGATTCCCACATTTATCCTAAATATGGCTGCCCAAACCTCTCTGGATGTCAGACCTGTGTCAACCCCTCACTTGGACATTAACCATTTGACCTTCGCAAACATTGATTTCGAAATTAAAGACACTGCTACTCTAGACCACCTTCTGAAAATCCACTGTTGGAGTAAGGATAGGTTCCTAAACCATGTCGATGACATCGACCTTTGGAAATCCAATTTTCCCAAGTATATATTCCCAGAAGCTCACCCATTCCCAGACATTGTACATTTTTGTCATGCCTATTATATCCCTAACCAAAGGGCTATTGTTGCCCCAAACCATGAGTTATTGTTCACCATTACACCTGAGTCAATACTGCAGATGCTTCAAATCCAATCTGGCCCAAATCTAACCCCTCTATCCATTGGAAACCTGTTGGACGGTCTATACATCACACTAGACCCAATCAAAATCAAGAAAATTTTCTAGAATTTCATCATTGCGGAATTCCATGCTCCTACAAACACTCCTCCCTATACTGCCGCCATTTTTTCAGAGACTTGCAAGAGCATAATCACCATGCTCTCATGCATCCTAGGATACACATTAGATGAGCATGTGGATGAGGTCATCATGGCCTTCCTGCCCATTTTCACTCCAGGGAAGCCTCCTATTATATGTATGATTATGCTCAGTTCATGGTAGACATAATGCATGAGAAATTCACCAAACTCCCCACTGAAAGAGTTTCCAAATACTCTTCAGTGTTGTTTTATATGTTCTTGTATTACTAGACAGATGAGTTCCCTGTGAAGATCCAGAAATTGGACACCAAGGGAAAGGAGAGGTTAGTCATATACTGGACACCCTTGGTCCACAAGTTTTCCATAGCATTCACCTATAGAGACTCCATAAACTCTGTTGTATACCCTGTCATGAACACGCTGAGTACTAGAATTGGCAAAGAACAGCAAGGTGGGAGATTGGTATCTGTACCAAAACCACACTAAGATCAGAATTTATGGCTGTGAGCTAGCCCCTATAAGTTGCCCAAATACCTCCCTATGTGGATATTTTCTCTTGAATACCAAACCATCAACTCCGATGAGGTTCAATTCCTATCTTATAGGAATAAAACCCAGTTCAAAGTGAAAAACCAAATGGACCCATTCATTTGCAACAACAGATAGGTTGGACAAGAGGCCAACAGGTTACTGAAACGATTATTGCCAGTTTTGCAATCTTTCTCAGGTAAAAATTTTGAACTCTGGGAAATTAAAATGGAGGGTCTACTTGATTCATTAGATTTATGGGAATTTGTTCAAGAAATTTCTATAAATTATCAAGGTAAGAGTAGAGGTGGAGTACCATTGTTTCTTATTATATCAGCACTTGACGATAATACCTTGTCTAGTATTTTGCATGAATATGGTGAAATAGATAATACAAAAATATTTTGGGATATTCTTGAAATGAGGTACAATATGAAATGGGGTGAAAAATCTTATAAAGATGAAGACAGAGCTTTGGTAGCAGATCTACGGAAAAATTGTGAGATTGCTAAGAGAAACGTTTTGGAGGACTTAGTAGTAGTAGATGAGTTGAAGAAAGTGAATAGACACTTTGAAGTAGAGGTGGTGAACTCAACAACAATGCTTGCTAATGTTAAAGAGGAAATTGCAAAATTTGATGATGGATGTTTGTTTTACGAAAATGAATTGCAAGTTATATTTCAAAAGTATTGATTGATAAACTATTGTTTGCTGTTGATAAAGTGGAAGAATATGAAGAAGAAATTGTAGCTACAATTAAAAGGACAAGAAAATCTGAAGATGCCAAAACTGATTATGATGCCGAGATAAATTTTATTGAAGAATGGGTTGAGAGACCTTTTGAACAAATTGGTGCAGGTCTCAAAGTAGTAGCGGGAATAGTGAAGGTTCTTGAAAATGAGCACAATGGTAAATCAATGAATGACTCATATGATATGGAATTGGAACCAGTGGAGGACACATTTGAAGAAGTTCGTAGTATTTTAATACATTGGAGCCCAGAGGAAATAAAACATTATTATGGATTGATGAGGCAACAACCAAGTCAACAAGAAACTAGTAATGATGAAAATGAATTTGTTGAGAAAGGATTTGACATGGATTAGTATCATCCTAGTTAGAATAAGAAGCAATATCCATACTTCATGATCTGAAGTAAGAAGAAGACTAAATAGTTGAAAGTGTCAGAGTTTGCAACAGAAAGTCCAAGAAAAAATTTCATCAATATGTTGATGTAAAGAAAGTTAAAAAGAAGTCATATTTGTAAGCCTAGCTGAGACTCAGACCAGCACGCATTGTTATGCATTGTTGAAAATCCATTTCTCCATTAAGAGGGGATGTCAGAATAATGTGGAAATGGAAGTGTCCAGTAATGTGATAGGTTTGTTGAGTTGTCTTCTTAGATGTATATGAGTTACGAGATGTTCTAGAAGTCATTGATTTCTAGCATAAGCGAGTTGTATATGAGTCATAGACTCTACCTTCCTTGTTGTTATGCCCATAGAGTCTTGTGATCCCATCATTATATAATGGGACATATTGTGATGTATGTGCAATGAGTCAGTATGTAGGCTTAGGCTTGAATTAAGAATATGTTCCATTGTGTCAACTCTGTATTTTCTAATACCATTAGGTAAAACCATACATAAATAAGTATCTAATTAAAACTATAGACTTGTAGGATGAGAGTAGAGGAATTTGATTTCTACGCATACATATATTGCATAGGCATGTTTTTACATTCAAATATTTCATAAAGGAAAAAATCTTCAATCATCATTCTTCAGAAGATACACATAAATAAATCTATACTAAATTGTCGTCTCCAACGGTTTGATGAGGTTTCCATGGGATATCGATCATGTCCAATGAAATCACAACTTAGATATGCTAATCCTAGTAGAGAATGAAATTTCAAGGCAGAATTAGGAAGCATTGAACTATTTATAATGGCTATCTGGCTACCCACGTTAAAAATTCATAAACTAGCTTCTCCCTTCGAACTATAGATTGAGAAAATTTAAGCATGGTAGTCATGGAGACTCTAAAGGTCCTAAGAAAAAAAATACATTGTTCACCCTCAAGATTTCCATTCTAGAGAAGGCTACCAAAGGGTTTAGAACCTTGCCTTTATCTTCGACATGGGAAACAAATAATGGAAAATGAATAGCGTAACCAAAACCTAGGTTAAAATTTAAAATTATAAATGTGGGGGAGACATATTGTTAGTTAAAATATATTTGTTATTATTGAAATAAAGTACCAAGGGAAATTTTTTTAATGTCCATGATAATTGTGATAATTTAATCTCATGCCCCTATTGGTGGAGATTTCTAAATATTCACAGTTTTATTAAATTTCAATGGCACAAAAATTATGGAACCCTTATTTTAAAATAGACACACCAATTTACTAAAAAATATTTTATTAATATAGATGTATTGATCCAGGTGGATGTTGGTGGGCACCCACCTATCCCACATGGACCCCCACAAATATCTCTTTAAGTTTTTCATTTTTCATAATTGTAGCACAATTTACTATATTTAGCAGTTTTTCGGGTCATGAACTTTTGGAGCCATTTTTAGGCCATAAACGACATTGTTTGGGAAATTTGGGAGTAATATGTGTCCATGGACCAATGTTTCTCTTCCAAAATTTCTAGTTCTCGGATATATCTTTCCAACGAGATATTGTACGCATCAAACGGAGATCGTATGCCAAAGTTACGACCCTAGGAAGTTGATGTACCAATTTACCCAAATGGGGCCCACAATTTGGCATTTCATCTTTTAGGGTTAGGGTTTTGGATGTTTAAGGTTTTCCATTGTTTCTCAACAATAAATAGGCCTTTGAGCCTCATTGTAACATAGTTCAGAGGCATGTAGCCACCACATCTCTTCTTAGAGGTAAGCTACCATCGCCCTAGCTGGTTTATTTCCATTTCTGTTTGTAAGCATGTTTCAGTATTTTATAGTAATGAAATGAAGTATTATTTCTGCTGCATCTCTGTATTTATGGTTATCTCTATAATCTGTTGTGTTCCTGTTTAAATCTGGCTCAGTGGTATCAGAGTGGTCTTCTTTTTCTCTGTTTTTCTTTGCATGTCCCCAACGAGGTCGGGATATAAGGAGTTAGGGCTTGAACTGGTCGAACCTTTGCAAGACCAGCCTCGCAAATCCCGACAACTTCCCATGGCGGATGAAAATAAAGGCGAGGGGGTAGGAAATCCTATCAAAATATTGCTTGAAGAAGCCCTCGAGCGATAAAGGAATGCAATGATAGAAAGCTTTACCCAGATCCTTCAGTGTTACCGAGAGGCGATGCATCGACTTCCAACGGCTACTCTGGAAATGCCACACCCTTTAACGTAAAAGTTAATTTTGAAATCCTCATATTCGAGGGTGAGATAGATGCAGATGCCATAGATAAATGGATAAATCTGCTATAATTGTATTTTTCTGTTCATAATTTTTCCAATTGGGAATGGATTATTTTTTCTCTTCTCAAAGCAGCACTGCACGTTAAGGACTGGTGGGAAACCTACTGCGAGCAGAGGGATGAAAGTACAGACTCACTATTTTCAGCTGCACCCACTTGAAATTCATTCCAGGGTGCCATCAAGGAGCAGTACTACCCTATCAAAAGCTATGAGGACAAATACATTATGTGGACGACGTTATGGTAGGGAAGGGAGCAAGATGTGCTGGAGTTCACAAACATTTTTCATACCCTTCACACACAGTTGGGTATGAAGGATTTTGAGCTACATTTGGTACTCAAATACCATGGCTACCTATGCAAAAACATCCAGGAAGATATGGAGTTCTTGAACATCTCCTCAGTCAGCACGACATACCGATATGCTATCAAAATCAAGCAGAAGTTTAAACAGAAGAAGATAGACTTTGGTTCTGCAAATCCAAAGACCAAACGACAAAGTGAAAGTGGGGTGACCCAAGGCAACCTGTTGGAGCTGCAAGAAAAGAACAACACTGCGAAGTCGAAGGACACATGAAAGTGGTGTGAGTTCCATATGATCCCCACTAACAACACAAGTGAGTGTCGAAGCAAGCAGTCGTTGGTGGCCGAGTTGAAGGCTTCAGAATCAGATACATGTTTCGACCCTGAGTCAGAACCTGACAAGGGAATGGAAAAGGGAAGCAGATAATTGACGCAGAGCCTAGCACCACTGTTGCCACTGCAAAGATCTAGAAGAATGACACTGAATATCCAGAGGAGGGGGAGCATATTTTCCACTTATAGATGTGGATGAAGGGTTTTCCGTTGCAATTCATTGTCGATAGTGGTAGCCAAAAGAACCTCATTTCAACAGAGGTTGTGAAGCAATTGGGCCTACCAACTACACCACACCTGTAGCCATACAATATTAGGTTGCTTCACCAAGGGCGATATTTTCGAGTTCGCCAGCAGTGCTGCCTTCCCTACAGCATCAAGCCCTTCACAGATAATGTACTGTGTGATATTACACCTCTAGATGTTTGTGATGTATTATTAGGCAACCATACTTATGGAGGCGACATGTTGTGTATGAGTCAAGGCCTTGTGCTGTTATTGTTTCTTTGGGTACTTCATTATATAGGATACTGGAGGTAGCCCCACCTACCACCATTTCTTTGATCGTTGCTAAGAAAGGGAGTAAGATCATCTCATAGACTAGGCAATTTATTTTCTGTCCAGTTCACTCCCAAAGTAAGGTGAAGATGGTCACCACATCCATGACCCCCGCGAAGGGTTGCTCCACATAGCAGTAGTAGCAAAGAGATACGGTCATGACAGAACATGGGAACAACTTCTCCTCACCCATGGGGGTACCACACAAGTTTCAGGTCGGCAACGAAGTCTGGTCGCCTTAGCGGAAAGAACACCTTACCAGAACCCATTAGAAGATCAGACCACTCTGACATGGTCCTTACACCATTGCCAAGGTTGTTGGAAACAATGATTTGGAGCATAGAATTCCCTCATTCCTTCACCTGCACCAAGTGTTCAATGTGTACCACCCTCGACTATGCTTCCCACCATTACTAGACACGTCCGAGATTGCAGAACAGCTCACCAGGGACGAAGTTTAGCAGATGGAGGAACTCAATGCAATGGGGATGATTGCTTCCTAAGGGGGGAGGAATGATCCAGGTGGATTTTGGTGGCCACCCACCTATCCCACTAGGACCCCCACAACTATCTCTTTTAGTTTTTCAGTTTCTGTATTTTGAGCACAATTTACTATTTTTAGTAGTTTTTGAGGTCGTGAACTTCCGGAGCCATTTTGAGGCCCTAAATGACATTTTTTGCAAAATCTGGGAGCAACATGGGTCCATGGCCTATTGTTGCTCTTCCAAATTTGTAGTTCTCGGATAGATATTTCTAACAAGATATTTTCCGTGTCAAATGGAGATCGTATGCCAAAGTTACGACCCTGGGATGTTGATGTACCAATTTACCAAAACAGGGCACACAATTCGGTGTTTCATATTCTAGGGTTAGGTTTTTGGATGTTTAGGGTTTTCCATTGTTTCTTAACAATAAATAGGCCTTCGAGCCTCATTGTAACACAGTTCAGAGGCATGTGGCTGCACAATCTCTTCTAAGAGATAAGCTACCGTCGCCCTAGCTTGTTTATTTCCATTTTTGTTTGTAAATGAATGAAGTATTAATTTCGCTGCATCTCTGTATTTATCGTTATCTCTGTAATTTGTTGCGTTCCTGTTTAAATCTGGATCATGTATGCATTATATTTTTCTTATAGGAACTCCATAACTCATTATAGGAATGCTACCATGTTGTTGAAGACAATGGAGAAATGTATTTTAGGAGAAACTTGGTTCATTAGTTATGTGTATGCCTCAGATTAGGAATTAGTTCCTACTTCTTAGCTAACTATTCTAACTTCCCTACATGTGTGTAGGCTATATATTCATGATTTGTAATGATGAGCATGTATAGCGTTCTGCGAGAGGAAGTCTCCAGGGGAAGCCCTCACTTGAGACTTGCTCATTTTATTGAATAATATCTTTGTCTTCCATTTCTAACATGGTATCACTGCTTCAAGGTTCAGTGAGGGAAAGCGAGAATGCTTCGGTGACTGAGAGTGCATCGTGGTTGTAGTGTGGCCTTAGTGGTGGTGGCAGAGAACATTTCCGTCGTTTGATCAGTGCGCATTTTGGCTGAAGAAGCACGCTCTTCTCTGTTGACAAGCATCGTTCCTTGAGCGAAAAAATCATTGTTTGACCTCCACTTAACACGATTTCTTGTAGCGTGGGCCATCATCATCGATTTGCATCGAAAAAATTCATTTCTTCATTTGACCAAATTTCTACAGTTTGATCAAATATTTGGCTGCATGGGGGTCAAATTCTGGCTGCGTAGGGGTTAGATTTGTTGGATGGTGCCACAATAACCTTGGACCTACAACAAATGAGTTAAAAGTCATGTGTGTAGCGGTGGCAACTTGACTCGAAGGCAGTGTGGTGAATCCATCTGCTTGTTGTGGAGGCTACTAGGAGGCCGAGTGGTGGAGCAACGAAGGTAGAGACCGTGAGGCTACAAGCGAATAAATAACATTCTCCTTGTGGATCGTGGTCAATCTGCATGGAGGTGCAGTAGTTAAAGGAGTTTGTCATGGTGGGAGGAACTGGCAAGCTCAGATTTTCTCACATCAAGCAGAGGGCGAAGAGAAGTATTTGACGGTTTTCTCATAGAAGAAAGAACATGAAATTATGTTAGGTCATCAAGTAGAGAGGGAGTACCACGACGATCTGTGTAATCTCGAAATTATTGAAACTGAAGCAAATGCATTGTTGAATGTAGTTCGGCTAGAACTTGCTCTTAGTTCTCAAGGCTATGGTTTTCTTCATATTCCTGATAAATTATGAACTTCCAACTTCTGATGTAGTGAGGAAAAGAGCCAAAAACCCAACCATAAATCTACTGAGCTAAGTTGAGCGACAGCTAAAGAAGATCGTTTAGGAAGATCGTGCAATCTTTGTCAGTGGTTCCTTTGTGCATGAGGCCGAGAGCAAGGTATTGTTGGTAGGTGATCATTGTTTTTGTTGATCTATTTTTGAACCAAGGAAGGCTGAAAGTGAAAGGTAGACTATACTGAATTTGCCTTGCTGTTCGAGCGAATTTCAAATGCCGTTTTTTTATTTTTATTTTTGGGGTTATAATAATTATTTTTTAAAAATTGTTTGTTGCATGCGATAAAGTTTTTATACATGAAAAAAGGGAGTCATTTTTTAAATAAATGAGGGTTTCTTAAAAAAAAAACAAAGAGGGATCTTGGTTTTCTGGATCAAATTAAAGGAATTGTTATTTAATTAACATAGCACCTATTGTTTTTAGATTGCTCCTTGGATCTGGAGATAGATCCATCTTTTAAAGTGTTGGAGGTCAAATTTTATATTTCTTGAGGGATACCTGTCAAGATGAATAACCAGAGGGCAGAGGCATATATGAATGAGAGCAGTAAGCTCGATAAATCAAATTACTCAAATTGAAAATTTACATTGCAGACCCTGTTAAATGGGAAAAATGCGTGGGCAATTGCAACCGGTGATGAGTTGAAACTAACCGTAGCTACAGGTGTAACACTAGCAACAATCCAGGACTGCAAAAAAAGCGAGAAAAAAGAAAAAGTATTGTTAAATTTTTTAGTGAAGAACTGTATTATCCCTCACATTCGTGAATGAAAATCAACAAATGACATCTAGAAAACCCTCAAGGACTTGTACGAGATCAAAAACACAAATCACTTATTGATTTTGAAAAATAAGATTCTCACCATTAAAATGGATGAGATTGAATGAGTGGTTGCATTCATTTATCGAATCAAGGAGCTCAAAGATAAAATGGGCGACATAGGAGAGAGTGTGAAACACTGATCTAGTCACAATTACCATGAATGGTATGACTAATGACTATCAAATGTTTATCACGAGTTCAAATGCGAGAGAGAAAACCCCCAATTTGGAATAATTGACAGGAATCATGATGCACGAGGAAGAGAGGCGGATGACCTTGAAACCCCAGAGTTCAGATCTTGCTCTAATGGCGAAGAAGAAGCCTTTCAGAGGGAAGGAAAATGCAAGATAGAAAGGCAAAAGTACACCACAAAGAAAACCACCTCAAGATATGCACTCAAACAAAAGTGATTCACGACCCAAATGTTTTTATTGTGGTAGAGTTGGCAACATAGCTAAAAACTGTCAGAAGAAGAAGTTTGATGAAGGTTGCCATAGACATAAGATGCATGCAGGACACTTTGCTGATGAAGATCAAAATCAGAATCTCAGATTGTTTATATCTGATTTTGAATTCTCTATTGAGGATGGTGAGGCAGAAACCTAGTTTGCGGAATCAAGAGCTTCCACTCACATGACAAGAGAGATTGGTTTGAGAATTTTAAAGAAACCTGCAGTGGTGCAAATATCTAGCTTGGTGATGATAGAGGGTATTGGATCAAAGGGTATGGTAATGTTCATGCCATTTTTCCTAATGGTAATATTAGACATATTCAAAATGTAATGTATGTACTTTGAATAAAAAATAACTTGTTCTATGTTCTATGATAACATATTGAAACCTTAAGGTAGATTTTTTTAAGTCTTATTGTGTTATTAAAGATCTGTTGGATCACACGAAGCCAATTGCATCAGGTATTCGAGTGGTAGGATTGTATAAGCTGAATGTAAGAAGTGAACCACACCAAGCTTTGAGCTCATTAGTTATGAGTGCAGAAGAATTATGGCATCAAAGATTCGGTCATCTCAATTTAAATGACCTGCCGCTACTTCATAAATGAGGTATGGTCAATGGTCTTCTTGTTTTAAAGAATATTCATGTTGATTGTGAAGCATGTTCTCTTGGGAAGATGCATACAGATGAGTTTCCTACAAATTTAAATAGAAAGAAGAGAGATATACTAGAAATTGTGCACACTGATTTGTGTGGGCTAATGCAAACAAGGTCATTAGGATGTGCCTATTATTTCTTATTGTTTGTTGATGATTGAATGAGATTTACTTGGGTATTTTTGCTTAGAAAGAAGAATCATACTTCTAAATATTTTAAACAGTTTGGAAGCATGATTGAAAAACAGACAGGAAAATTCATCAAAATTCTTCGCACAAATAAAGGGGGAGAATACAAGAATGGTGGTTTCATTAAATATTGAAAGTACCATGGTATAGTTCATTAGTTCAAAATTCCCAACACTCCTCAATAGGATGGGGTTGCAGAGATGAAGAACATAACCCTTGTGGAGTGTGCTCGAAGCATGTTAAAAGGTAAGAATCTATCTGATGGATTTTGGGCAGAACCAATAAATACTACAATATATTTGAATAATAGGAGTCCAACAAAAAACCTTGATTTTAAAACTCAATTCAAAGCTTTATTAGACTTTAAGACTGCAATTAATCATTTAAAGTTTTTTTCGCTCCAAAGCTTTTTCTCATGTTCCAAAAGAGGATTGGAAGAAACTAAATTCAAATGCCATTAAATGCATTTTTGTTCGGTACTACACAGAGTTTAAAGCTTATAATTTGTTTAATCCCTCTACTCATAAAGTGTTTGCAAGTAGAGATGTGGTATTCCATGAGTAGATTGATGATGGAAACCATGAAAAAAGCAATGAATATTGGCACATACCTTTTCTGGTGGAATATAGAAGTGATGATAGGGACAACCATGAGAAGGAGAAACATCATCATATCAACAACAACAACAGAAAAGGTATTATGTATTTGAGCAATACTTGTCTCCTAAGACTATGCACAAACTGATTGAAATTATGTAAACACATTCAACCTATTTGTGCGTGAGTATTCTATGTTTGGATTACAGATATGCATGTAACAGGATGGTTTCTTGCATATGCACCAGTACAAGAACTTATAATTCGGCTGCTTCATCAAAATTATATGTTCGATTTCAGGTAACTCTTTCCTTTAGGCCCACTTGTTCGAATGAACATCCTGTAGTCATTGAACTTCATCTTTCGGTATCTCGGCGGGTTGGAATCATCAATCAGCTCCTTTAGAGGCCCGATTTCCTTGTCTCCATTAGGGTTACAGAAAACCGCGATCGACATTCGTTCCTTTTTCGAGTTCACAAGGCAGCTGTGTTCCGCACTTTTGTAAATTCCGTTTGCCAATATCTGCGCGAAGAAAGAAATAGAAAGAACTATGACAATCGGCAGATTTTGACGGGTGAATGAAAAAAGTGATCGAAATACTGACCTCCATCTGGTCGCCTAGGTTTATCGTCAAAGTATCAACGACAGGGCGCACAGCCACCCAATAGTCGCCTTTGCGAACTTGGAGGCCCACGACATCATCCTGAAGCAGAACGGTTATTCCTCCAGGATCGGAGTGAGGGGACAGCCCATAAGTCAATTCTGGTTGTGGGCATACGGGATAATAGTTGACTCGAACAGAAATCCCAATTCCCTCCTCGCCTCCAAAAGCTTCATTTGGATGGTCCGGAGGCAGGCCCAGGTTTTCCCAAAACAAAGACAGAGCAAGTGTAGACACAGCAGTGTGGGGTAGACACAGTAAAGAAGATGGCACAATAGTGCAGCAGAGAATATGCATCAGCATAAAAGAACAGTGTAATGAGTTTGCACACACAGCAGTGCAATGATTGTTTGTTTTTGAAACTGCATCTAAAGCAGTGTCTGTTTGTAATCCCTCTGTTAATGAGGAAGGTGCTTTTCAGCACAGTCATTTGGTGAAACCCTCTATTAAAGAGGAAGGTGCTTTTCAGCACAGTGTCGTGGTGAATCCCTCTATCAAGAGGATGATGCTTTTCAGCATAGTCACAGGTGAATCCCTCTGTCAAGAGGAAGGTGCTCTTCAGCACATTGTTATGGTGAATCCCTCTGTCATGAGGAAGGTGCTCTTAAGCACAGTTTCAGGTTAATCCCTCTATTAAGAGGAAGACAACTTTGTTGTTTGGGGAACTGCATCAGAAGCAGTTGGTGAATCCCTCTATGTGAGGAAGATGTCTTTGTAACAGCAGTGTTCGTGAATTCCTCAATGTGAGGAAGTTCTTGGGTAAGATTGAATGCCCAGCAGTTGAAATTAAAGGGGAGTGTTGAAAATGTAATTTCAACGCAGCCGTACTGTGCTCTCCAAAACCGCCAGATTGAAAACCACAAAACCACCCAGAGCTCATCGCACCGCCTTCCCATGAAAAGTTGTTTCCATATATTGGCCTCCGATACGATTTGGAGCAGACACGTGGCTCTCACCATACGTCAGCATCTCTGACATATCGGGAGCTATCGTTCAGTCATATGATGCCTTCTGATATCCTTGTGAGCCGTCAGATCTGCTCCCGCCCTCTCCACCGTCGATCTCCGAAGCTGCTCCCCCACCTGCATCAAATCAAATTTTTTGCGTAAAGTAAAAGTCAAGTTTTGTGTTGACCGCTGGATGGATGAACTTATGGTTTTTAATGCTGTTCGTATTGTTTGGTGGAGGCCCGTTTTAAATGGTTATGGGCGTATAGTTTTATATTGTTTTTCTATATGTTTTATATATTTTTATATATATACGTTGTCATAAAAGTATACGGTGTGGAGTTTTTAGACAGTGCGTGCTGCAGTCTTCATTTGTGGTGTGCCTGCAAGCAAAAGGAAGTTTTATGGGCATGGTTGCTGTGCACGATGTGAGTGCGATTTTTTTTATATGTGTTGCCCATTAAAAACCAGAGGAGCAGCGAAAAACTAAGGATGATTGCACAACAGTGCATATGAAAAATTGTGGAGCGTATATATATTTTTGAGTTGACATTGTGTTGAGTGAGAGTGCACAGCTGTGCATGAAGGAGATAGCAGAATGTTATTGTTGCACATGGGAGAGGTGTAAGGTGCAGCAGCGAAAGAGCAGGGTGTGCTCAAAATGAAGACCAGCATATGAAGCAGGTGAAGACATTGCACAGTAGTGCATGGATTTTTTTATGTATTGAATTTGCATTGAAATGCAAAAGAAAAGAGCGCTCAGGTATTTTCTGAGATTGTGAATGTAATATAAAGTTTACTGTATGTGTAAAATATTTTTACAGCAGTATGTGTAAAAATAGTTTTACACCAGCAAATGTAAAAATGGGTTTTACTGCAGTAAACCCATCACAGTAATTTCTCAGGTGAAAACAGAGTTTTGATGGGTGAAAGTAATTTTGGTGAATTCCTCTCAACAAAGAGGAAGACATATGTAACAGGCTTTATATTTTAATTAATAGAAATGTTTTATGGCTGTGTAATACTCTGTTCTGAGTAATTTTATTTAAAAGCTTCCCTGTGCATAAAGATCCTGAGGCAGAGAAACAGAGCATTACCTCTGTGATGTTTAATTTGTTTGGTTTTGGTATTTTCCCGTTTAAAAATACCCAACAGTGGTATCAGAGCTAGTCCAGGCTCTTTGAAGACTCAAAGAAGCTGAAGGAAGGTGTTGTTGCAGCAGTCAAACTTCTCCAGCAGTGTGAAGTTTCAGCCAAAGGGATTCAGGTATTTCTCAAGTTTTTGTGTTACTGTTAAAAGGAACAGTCAGTGATTTAAAAGAAAACACAGTCAAGTATTTTGGAGTATAGTTAAGAATGGCAAGGTCAAAGAAGAAAGCCTCCAGGCCTGTTAAAAATGTGTCTCCCCCCTCTACTAAACTAGAAGGCAATCTATTTGAAAACATAGTATTTGAGGTTCCAAAGTTTGATGGAAACTTTGATGTATGGGAAATAATGATGAGGGCTTTCCTAATGTCTGAGGGGATTGAAGTCTGGGAGTCAGTGATTGATGACAGCAAGATGGATAAAGAATCCATGGAGTATGATGCACAAGCAACAAAGACTATCTTGGATGGACTCCCTGATTCTGTGAAGAAGAATCTAGGAAAATATAGATCAGCAAAGGATATATGGGACAGATTGCATGACCTTCATGCAAAGGGAGCACTGACCATGACAATGAGTCAAGAAGAACCCATCATAGAAGCTGAGAATGAAAAGCTTGACCTCATCAAGATTCAAGTAAAAGAAAGGGATGAAGAGCTTGCCAAGCTTAAGAAGGAGCTTGATCAATGCAAGAGGAAGCATCATGAAGAAGTCATGTCTATGACAAATCAGTTGAACAGAGCAAAGAAGCAAGCAGATGTCTTGACAAGTGAACTTGAACAAAGACACAAGAGAGTGAACAAACTTGTAGAAGAGATTGGACAGTACAAGGTAGAGGTCTCCTCCCTTAAGTCTGATCTACAAGAAGCCAGGAAGCAGGCACAAGAAGCTGAAAAGAAAATGAAGAGCAGTCAAGCAAATGATGAAGAAGTCTCCAAAATGAAGACAGATATTATCTCCCTCAAAATAGTAGCAGCTGAAGCTACTCGTAGCAAGGAAGAAACTGACGGACAACTAGCAAAGAAAAACAATGTATGTGAAAAGTTAGAAGAAGAGATTGTCCTCCTCAGGAAGAAGGTTGAAGGGATGAACAAGATCATGAAGAGCTCTCAAGCTCTAGATGACATGCTCAACTATCACAGATCTCCATTTAATAAATTAGGACTTGGGTATGTAGGTGAACCCTCAAACAAGGATGAGGATGCTTTAAGCAAAGGAGATGTGAAGAAGCCAGAAAGAGATGGTGATGCTCCTAGTTCCAGCAAAGGCAAGGAGGAAAATGAAGGTTGCAATAGAAGAAATCCTGCTCCAAGTAGAAAACCAGCTCCAAGAAGAAATGTAGCTGATGTCAAAGAGGCAAGAGGTAATGGTGATCAACGAAGAATCTCAAGGCAGCAAGGCTTCAGAAGTACATCAAGGAAACCTCCATCTCCCAGGTACCAAAGTTCATTTTATGGTTATTGTTATGCTTGCTCAAACTTTGGTCACATGGCAAAAGACTGTAGAGCATTTCATAAAGATAAATGTTGTGGTCTACGATAACCTCCAAGAAACAATTTTAGAAGAAATCATGAAATGTCATTCATGAAAAATGTAGAATGTTTCAAGTGTCATAACATTGGGCATATGGCACGTGAATGTAACTTAACATGGGCTCCTATGCAAGCTAGACCCATGCAAAAGAAGAAAGTTACACAAGTATGGAGAAGGAAGGAAAGGCAATCTGAAAGCCCCTTGAACTCCCCAGTGGATCTAAATTTATTTTGAGAAGAGTCTGCTGAAAGAAGATAAAGCATACACTAAAGGGGAGCTTGAATTTTTTTTGTTGTTTGCTGAACTGTATTAACAGTCATTTGTTGATGGAGGATGTATTGCAGCGCAGCAGTTGCAAATGAAATCTTTGTTAATCCCTCTGAAAGGTAATATGCAGCAGTGATGAAATCAGCAATGTTTTTGCTTTGTTTTTATGCAATATGCACAGAAATGCATAAAGAAGAAAAGATGGCAGCGCTGAAATGTAAAGAGCAGCAGCGAGATAAGAAGTGTGCAAAGCATGGAGACCCTCACAGCAGTGGAAAGATAGAGCATAAGATAGCAGTTTGGAAATTTTTTTATGGAGCACATGGATTAGAATGAACAGCAGTTTTGAATTTTTGCATGGCAATGGAAGGTAGTTTCCCTTCTATGTAATGTGAGAGAATATACTCACAGCAGAATGAGTGTAATGCACAGCAGATGAAATGTTTTGTATTGGGAATGAAAATGCAAAGCAGTGAGAAGAAAATGAGAAGAAGGCAAAACGCAGCAGAGCGTAAATGCCCAGTGGCTGAGAATACAATGAAATTTTTCACACAACAGTGAAAAATGTAATGTTTTTTTTGTATGCAATGCAACATGCAAAGAAATGCATAAATAAAAACAGGGACAGCAGATTTTTAATGCACACTGGATGTATAAGAATGTGTGTGGCAGCAGAAAGCCAAAGGAATTGCACAGTAGTGCATTGTGTAAAAAAAATGAAGACTAAGATTGTGTGAAGCAAGGGTGCATGAGAAAAGGCAGCAGCCTGTGTTATTTTTTTGTGGAGAATGAAGTGCCAAGAGTATGGGCACATAGCAGTATGATGAAACAAAAGGCAGTGACAGTGCAAATTGCAGAGGCAATGCAACAGCAAGAAGTTATGGACAGCAGCATGATGGCAAAAAGGAGAAGCACACAGAAATGCAAATGTGAAAAATGCAGCAGCAAAAAGTTTTGAACAGCAGCACATGCAAAAGAAATTTTCCTTACAGCAATAAAGGTAAATGTAATGAATTTGTTTTTCATTGAATTGAAATGCAATATATGCAACAGCAGTGAGTGTAAGAAATGTTTACACACAGCAGTGTAAATTTGTAAATTGGGACAGTGTAATTGTTCCAGAAAAGATAGAGTATTTTGTCTTTGAAAAGTGCAGCAACACAACAGCAAGTGTAGACACAGCAGTGTGGGGTAGACGCAGTAAAGAAGATGGCACAACAGTGCAGCAGAGAATATGCATCAGCATAAAAGAACAGTGTAATGAGTTTGCACACACAGCAGTGCAATGATTGTTTGTTTTTGAAACTGCATCTAAAGCAGTGTCTGTTTGTAATCCCTCTGTTAATGAGGAAGGTGCTTTTCAGCACAGTCATTTGGTGAAACCCTCTATTAAAGAGGAAGGTGCTTTTCAGCACAGTGTCGTGGTGAATCCCTCTATCAAGAGGATGATGCTTTTCAGCATAGTCACAGGTGAATCCCTCTGTCAAGAGGAAGGTGCTCTTCAGCACATTGTTATGGTGAATCCCTCTGTCATGAGGAAGGTGCTCTTAAGTACAGTTTCAGGTTAATCCCTCTATTAAGAGGAAGACAACTTTGTTGTTTGTGGAACTGCATCAGAAGCAGTTGGTGAATCCCTCTATGTGAGGAAGATGTCTTTGTAACAGCAGTGTTCGTGAATTCCTCAATGTGAGGAAGTGCTTGGGTAAGATTGAATGCCCAACAGTTGAAATTAAAGGGGAGTGTTGAAAATGTAATTTCAACGCAGCCGTACTGCGCTCTCCAAAACCGCCAGATTGAAAACCACAAAACCACCCAGAGCTCATCGCACCGCCTTCCCATGAAAAGTTGTTTCCGTATATTGGCCTCCGATACGATTTGGAGCAGACACGTGGCTCTCACCATACGTCAGCATCTCTGACATATCGGGAGCTATCGTTCAGTCATATGATGCCTTCCGATATCCTTGTCAGCCGTCAGATCTGCTCCCGCCCTCTCCACCGTCGATCTCCGAAGCTGCTCCCCCGCCTGCATCAAATCAAATTTTTTGCGTAAAGTAAAAGTCAAGTTTTGTGTTGACCGCCGGATGGATGAACTTATGGTTTTTAATGCTGTTCGTATTGTTTGGTGGAGGCCCATTTTAAATGGTTATGGGCGTATAGTTTTATATTGTTTTTTTATATGTTTTATATATTTTTATATATATACGTTGTCATAAAAGTATACGGTGTGGAGTTTTTAGACAGTGCGTGCTGCAGTCTTCATTTGTGGTATGCCTGCAAGCAAAATGAAGTTTTATGGGCATGGTTGCTGCGCACGATGTGAGTGCGATTTTTTTTATATGTGTTGCCCATTAAAAACCAGAGGAGCAGCGAAAAACTAAGAATGATTGCACAGCAGTGCATATGAAAAATTGTGGAGCGTATATATATTTTTGAGTTGACATTGTGTTGAGTGAGAGTGCACAGCTGTGCATGAAGGAGATAGCAGAATGTTATTGTTGCACATGGGAGAGGTGTAAGGTGCAGTAGCGAAAGAGCATGGAGTGCTCAAAATGAAGACCAGCATATGAAGCAGGTGAAGACATTGCACAGTAGTGCATGGATTTTTTTATGTATTGAATTTGCATTGAAATGCAAAAGAAAAGAGCGCTATTTTCTGAGATTGTGAATGTAATATAAAGTTTACTGTATGTGTAAAATATTTTTACAGCAGTATGTGTAAAAATAGTTTTACACCAGCAAATGTAAAAATGGGTTTTACTGCAGTAAACCCAGCACAGTAATTTCTCAGGTGAAAACAGAGTTTTGATGGGTGAAAGTAATTTTGGTGAATTCCTCTCAACAAAGAGGAAGACATATGTAACAGGCTTTATATTTTAATTAATAGAAATGTTTTATGGCTGTGTAATACTCTGTTCTGAGTAATTTTATTTAAAAGCTTCCCTGTGCATAAAGATCTTGAGGCAGAGAAACAGAGCATTACCTCTGTGATGTTTAATTTGTTTGGTTTTCATATTTTCCCATTTAAAAATACCCAACAGACAGCAAGGTGTTACAGAGTTGCAGCGTTCCTTAGCAGTACTCCTTCATTATACTCCTGTGATGTCGACACAAAGAAGCAATAATGAAATTTCCAGAGTAGCTACACAAACAAGAGAAAAGGAGCACTTCCTGTTTTATCTTGCAACCCAACCGATAAACATCACTTCCACTCTCAGAATTAGGACAAAAATAAAGAACTACATGGATTCCGTAATGAAACTTGTAAATGATGCTCCATTGACTCCATATAGATGCATGCAAGTGGAATTTTGAGTGTAAACGAAGAATAAAAATGCAACGTTGAATGGAAAGGGAGTTCCTGCATCACCTGTATTCATCCGGTTTGGATGGCCATCTGTCCTCCGCTCGTATGGAGAGAGGCAAGTAGTTGTGATAATAGTAATTCCCCCAGTCGAGAATCGCACCTTTCTGCACACCAGTTGGACTACCATATCCAACGTAAGTCCCAGGATCGTTGGCGTGTTTCTGCTTCTCCTCCAACGGCAGACAAAAGAACTCTCTCGACACCCCACGTACGGACATGAGAAGTTTCGCAGAAACTCCATGGTTAATAACTTGAAAGAATCCCCACTCTCTACATGCATCTGATATGTCTTCCATGGTCTTATTCCGGCGTTCGTCGTAGAGACCAGCGAGGTCTATGATGGGTATCTCCTCTGCTAACAGCCGCAACTTCGGGGGCCTCTCGTGATCAGGCCTGATGTATCTGGATGGCAAGCTTTCAATGCCGCTCTCTGAAATACATTGGACTCTGGTTATTGTCTCAGGCCACTCCATTGGATGGCAATGTCCAAAACACAACTGATCAAAGTACCGAACAATATAAATAGGCAAGGGACTACTAGCAGTCTGTAATCTCACAAATAGATATCTACCGCATTCTCTCCTTTGCCATCCCAGAGGTCGTATATATGCCCGAAGAAAGTGAGGAATTTGAGCACAAGATTTTAAAATAATACGACCAAACCGGGGGATGGGAAAACGTGACGTTGTACCAAGAGGGGAGAATGTCGACTAGGCATCATAATCAGCCACTCAAAAACTGACTTACCTCATGAAGAGTAACAACTACGTGCCCTCGAGATAATAGAATTTCTAAGTGTGTAACATGGCCTCGTGGTCGTTCTGGAGACATAAGTTATTGATAGCGTTGAGTGGTCAGTGCCTGAAAGTCAGTTTGCATGGGAATCTCCCATATATCATCACATGTTATTTGAGGTATCAGATGCCATGTAAGGAAATAATACATGGGAATCGGAAACTTTGCATTCTTTCATGATTCTATAGAGGTAATACATATTTAATTAAGTCAAAGCGATGAAAGCTAAGCCTCACATCGATGATCCTAAAAATACAGTCTTTATATATCCAAATAAAAAAATTCCCTCCACTTTCTTTACATGTGAAATTGCGTTGATTAACTTGCGATTAAGCAAAAATATAATCTTTTATCATCCCTAACTTAAGACTGCTTCAACTTTCTTTATACATTAAAAAATGCGTATATAATCAAACCAGAAATGCGGATATAATCAAACCAGTTCCATTTGAACAACCTGAAATTTTCGAAATTAATAAGTGACTTCGCACGCAGATTGCAACCGATGTCTCCAGCTTCACGTTCAACGGGAGCTACATTGTCGTTACGACGGGGAAACCATAGATATAGATAAGGCTCCGGCGGAAAAAAAAAAAAGGCTTTCTGTTATTTGTAACGGTTAGAAGGTTACGTTACAGCAGAGCCGATTTCATAAAAAATAATAATAATAATAAGTTATAAGTGATTGAGGTAAGTTCATAAAAAAGTTAAAATAACAAAAATAATAAAATTTAATTTGTTATTTTTTTATTTTCTTATTAACTTGTGATTTTGAGAGGTACTCAGAGTAGATGTGTAGATGTAATACAAGTATGTAAACTATTTTAAATGTTGGTTTAATTAAATAATAATAAATCAGAAGTGGTTGGTGAGTGATAAGTCTGTTAAATTAATAATAAAATAAAAATAATACAATTCAATTTGTTATATTTTGATTTTGTTATTAACTTATGAATAAGTTTTGTTACATTACCATGAGCCAATACCATGTCTCAATATGGTAAGCTCAAAAACCATAACTTATTTCAAAACCAAAATGTTTTATAAGGATATGACAAGATTGTTAATGGATATTCACCGTCACTTTATAGTAACTTGTAGAAATTTGGCTTTGTTACAATACCCTGGGCCAATACTTATCAATAACGCATGCCAAAAAAAATAACTTATTTTACAATCAAACTATTTTATAACAATATGAAAATATTCTTAACCATCGATATTCATCCCCACTGTACCATGGATATTGTTAACTTGTAAATAGATTTCATTACAATACCATGGCTTAACAATACCACAAGCCCAAAAAACATAACTTATTTCACAATCAAAATATTTTATTCAATATGACAAGATTCATAATCATGGATATTCACCACCACTTTGTCATTGATATTATGAACTTGTGAATAGACTTTGCTACACTAGCATGGGCTAATATCATGGCATATCAATACCACATTCTAAACAATCATAACCTATTTCACAATCAAAATATTTTATAACAATATAACAAGATTCTTAACCATCAATATTCACCCCCACTTTACCATGGATATTAGTAACTTGTAAATAGGCGTTGTTACAAAACCATGGCTTATCAATAACACATGCCCAAAAAATTTTACAATAAAAATTGTTCTATTTTAATTTAATTTTATATCATTTTTTATAGAATTTAGGCTTGTGTGATCCATATCAAGTTTTTGAAACATGTTTATTTTTTAGTTATTTATTTAAATTGAAAGTAAATACTTTTCCCCTAATTTTTTTTGTCTATTCAAAATTAATATTTTCTTTTTAGATGTTGGAGCGATCTGTCTCACTGTTTAACGGATCTGATTCTTCATCTTTTGGTGATGATGAACCACAATGGTTGGTTTGAAACGTGTCGGACAAATAATTTTGATGTGATTATCACCAAAAATATGTCTCAAAAACTTTTTTTAACTGAATCTAATAGGAAAAAGGTTATAATTAATTTTTAGATGTATATAAACCCTCTATCTTCATGACTACTAAAAATATTCCCATAGAAATTAAATTAAGGTTTGAATAAAACTAAAAATGATAATACCTTTATATTTAAAGATGTGAAATTTATATAATTCAAATAGTATTAGTAAGAACCAACATAGACCCATGTTAACTAAGGATCTAGACATGACAACAAGAAAAGTGAAGGGAAGAGAGAGGGAGGGAGGGAGATAGTGAAAAGGTTGGAGGGTGGAGAGAGAGAAATAGAGAGAGTGATGGGGGGAGACGAGAGAGGGAGGTGGGAGATAGAGGAAAGAAGACATAGGATGGGGTAGAAAGAGTGAGGAAAGAAGAAAGACATAGGGAGAGAAAGGTGGAAAGAGAGGGAGTAAGAAGGGAGAGATGGAGAGACAGAGAGGGAGAGAGGAGAGGAGGGATGATAGAGAAGATGTGGGGAGAGAAGAGCAAGAGAAGAGAGGGAGGCACAAGATGGAGGGGACAAGGAGAGAGAGAGAGAGAGAGAGAGAATGATGGGTGGGAGAGATAGAGCGAGGTGGGAGAGAAAGGGAGAGAGAGAAGGAGAGAAAGGGAAGGAAGAAGAAAGACACAGAGTGAGAAAGGTGTTGGACACCTAATCCTCTAAGAGTTGGTGTGGAAGCTGAACAACGAAAAGGAGTCCAAGAGACCACTTGGAATATGAATCCAAGGGTCAGACCATGTACAATAAATGTATATCAGTTGTTAATAATAAGTGAACTCTCCTACTTATCTTTCATATTTGTCTTTGCCATGTGTGTGTTTAACATGGTATCAGAGCAGGCGATCTCCTGCCCTGCTCAAGTGTGAGCAACCTGTTTTTGTGGCCTATGTAAACCAATGCTCTCCTCCTAATTATACCTTTCTGAGCATTTGTTACAATAAAAGTTGTTACCTCTATCAGCTCTGCCATTCCTCTGTTGTGAGCAGACCCGCCCCTTCGACTGTGAAGAGGAATATTGCGAGACCTATCCCTCTCTACCAATGAAACACTCTAACACTGTCTGTCAATTTCATGCTTCCACTCAGACCTATTTCTGCAAACCAACGGAAGCTGTGCGCTCTTTCTCCATTCCTAGTTCAAACGTTACCTTTGCATTTTAGCTATGCATTGATTCGAAGTCCATACTCCTGGTGCATTTTCTGTGATTTTATTAGAAGTCCTGGGAAATGAATTGAAGCAGTTCTTGTGTAAGTCAATGAATCAAAACATTAAATCTTTGGTCATGTCACTAGAATATATTAATTGTTGGTCATGATATTTGACTACGTTGGAATGGAGCTCTCAACAAGAAAGGGAGTGTCGTTGACTGAAAATGGAGTGTTGAGTTTTTGAAGAGAAGTATTGGATGTTGTTTCAAAGCTCTACATAGAATGGTTCGAATTACATCTATGTTGGCAGCAAATATCTCTCAATGCATTGGGTATATGTTTCATCTCTCTGCGTTGAATTTATGATGGATATGGATTAGCATTGATGTTGTGAGTATTGCTGGTTCAAAACCTGTATTAATGCTATGACATGATTGTTGTTACATTAAATTTTATTGACTGCTGCTGCGTTAAACTTTATTGAGCGACCAAAATAAGCTGAATTTGCTTTGCATGGCCTAAAACCATGTGGAAAGTGTTTGCAAAAGTGGTATATTGGCGTTATGCTCCAATGACATACACTAGCTTCCTAGTACTACATGCTTCACTTACTATACTCATCGAATATGCTGTGACTACAAAGGCATCATCCCATGGAAGGTGCTCTATCTGTGGGTTTGGATCTTGGCCATCCCAAATATAGACCTTTCGATGACTAGCAAATTCTTTCCACATTATGTTACACACCTGAAGAGGCGTTCTTCTCTAGAAATAAATGCGTGCAGTCTCACATTTACCAAGAACCTTATATAGAGCATCTATTAGCTACAAAGCAAGGTCTGTGCCATATTTACAATGTCTTCTAGGTCCCCCTATATTCACAACAAGCAATGGCTTTAGAAGTGGTGCTAATTCATCATGCCACTGTGCAGTAACCATTCATAATGTGGAAAAATCAGCCGGGTGCAAATCTCCCAGTGTAAGCACCACTTTTTTATCTGGTGTTTCTCTAGGAGTTATCTAATTCCATAGAAAACGAGGAACTTTTTGCCGTCTAGAAGGAGTCAAAGCATGAAAATCATGGTGAAGGGTTACCACCAAGTCAAATTGATTGAGCTGACACCTCGGGTGTTGTATCTGTATTACAAATGTATTTTGGGGAGTAAGTCTTTTTATTGTACTCGCAATTGAAACTGTGTCCCGACTAGATGCAACAACCAGTAATGGTCCCTCTTTCTCTGTAATTTCACGAGCCATTATTACTCTCTACATTGAAACTTATGCTTAATTTCAGCATCGAATATATTGTATGTTGATCGAGCTCACCATGTTTCTTGGTCTATATTTTTGCATTGAAGATGAGTTGAATTATATGGGTAAACTTTGAGTTATATGGTTGCACCAATGTTGTTGTCTTTATGGATAAAATAGACTTGAGAAATCAATAGTATTGTCTGCATTAAAGGGATATTGCACACTAGTTGTTTGTTGCACATTTGTAGAGAATATTTTGCAATGACATTGGTTCATAGTTGTAAACAAATTTTAAAGTGTAAATTTGACATTGGAGAAAATGACCCAAATTGGTGAAGTATTAGAGTTCTTGAAAACTCTGATACAATCTACTTCAAATGACACACTCCAAATTAGCAAAGGCTCTCACTCATAAATTCAGACTTGTCTACAATATGCACAAGAACAAATTGATTTTTTACAGATTGAATCTCAACTACAACGGGAAGAATTACAACAGTCGAGTCATCATTCTCAACCTATTTTTGTTCAGAACATTGAGACAGATACCCATAAACAACAAGTCAATATTGTTGAAGTTCATATAGATTTAGTACCCAATGAAGCAGCAGTTGTACATGTAGATGCAGAAGTTCAGTTTGCACTTCCCAAGCCCATCATCAGACCTTGGGAAGAGCTTGTCCATAATAAGCGCAAAATAGGTCTTGGATATGACAAGGAGGTTTCCTTTCATATTCCATATTATTCAAAGCCCATCTAGTTTCAGAATGTTAGATTAATTTACGATAGTTCACCTGAAGCAATTCCAGATTTTGCTCCTCTTACACAACTACAACAACAGATTGGGAAATTTCAACACTATGACTGAGTTGGCCATATGAAAAATCATTGTTTTGATCTTCATCGATGTAAGCATTGTCATAAAACCAGTCATTATTCAAACAAATGCTTAAAAAACAAACCTCCTACAAGAACAAAGATTCATCTTGGATGGATTGCTTCTTGGTAATGGGCATCAATAGCCAAGGAGATATTCCAGTCATATGTCAAAACTTGTTCTAGAGTATTGAACAATCTTGTATTTGAGTTTTCTCCATCATCTCACCTTGTATCTGACAGGAGGGGAAATGATGGTCATCTACAAACTTCAAATCCACATCAAGCCAGCTTGAGCCACAACCTACCATACCAGATTCAGAGTTGTAGCCAAAGACAAATATGCCCCTGAGCATGCCTTCAGTTTGTGACACCTCTTCAAAGAATTGGTGACACTTCCTCTAGCAGAAGACTTCAGCTTCTTGCCAGCTTTGGAAGAGTTCCAAGAATTTCATTAAGCATTCCAGAGATGTTTTTCATCCTTAAACCATTACAGGTTGAGACCTCCCTTTTCAGGTTGAGGTTATCCATTTTATGTGGGGTGAGACCTCCCTTTCATGGTTGAAGGTTTCCCTCTTCAAAACATCAGGAGCACTTCCTCTAGCAGAAGCCTTGAGCTTCATGCCAGACTTGGAACAGTTTTGGGAACTGAACTAAGCGTTCCAGTGTTGGTGGTCATCCTTAAACCATGCCCTTTATACCAAAATTTCAGAGAGCACATTTAGCCTAGTGCTTCCATGCATTTTTTCATGTTTTGTATTACAACTCTATTCTTGGACTCATACATAACCCTTCAAATTAAGGGGGGGAATGTTGGACACATAATCCTCTAAGGGTTGGTGTCGAAGCTGAAAAACCAAAAGGAGTCCAAGAGACCACTTGGAATATGAATCCAAGGGTCACACCATGTACTATGTATATCATTTGTTAATAATAAGTGAACACTCTTGCTTATCTTTCCTATTTGTCTTTGCCATGTGTGTGTTTAACAAAAGGTAAAGAGAGAGAGGGAGTAATAAGGGACCGATTGAGAGAGAGTGAGAGATAGAGGAGGGTGGAAGGGAATAGTGAGAGGTAGAGAGGAAGACAGAGGGAGTGAGAGAGATAAATATGGAGATAGAGTGTATATGTTCTGGGGGTGAGATAGAGAGAGGGAATAAGAAAGAGACACACAGATACAAATATAGATATTTTATAGTATTATATAACCAACCTAGATCCATATTAACTTGAATCTATCAAGCACCGTGATGGATCAAATCTCTAGAGGTGCAAACCTTTCCTTAATTTTTCACTCAAATAGGAAGTTTGTGCCTCGAGAGATTGGATCCCTCTAGGCGTTTGATAGACCTGAGTTAAAATATATCTAGGTTGGTTCTAAATTAAGTGTACATGGGATATTTAATAACAAGAAAATATCAATAACAAAAAATATCATACCATCAACCATAAATAAAATATTTCAATGTCAATATTAAATAACATAACTTATATCTAGTTTTTATAGCGAAAAATAATGTAAATTTTTTTTCTCATTGTGATAGACAAAATGGTTATTCTTTTAAAATCTAACGAAACAATTTAGGGTTGGATTATGATTTCTTATTCTTTAAAATGTTATTTTGAAAACATGAATAGATTCAAAACCCTAAAAAATACTCAATATTAATAGTGGGTGGTTGTTATTATATTGTGGCATGACTCTAGAAATAGATTTGTTTGTTGATCACTATTAGTTTAATATTGACCAACGCAACTTATAATGTTTACCTTTGAAAAATAAATATTTATTTTTCAATATTATTAAAAAACAATTTATTAGACCATAATTTGAAGTTTTATTGCATCCTTTACATAACATAATTTCATATAGATAACTCCTGCACATATTTTATTCCATAATTTATGGATGTGGTTGTAATATTTATGCATTATTTTTAGATATTTGTGTAGTGATTTTTTATTCTTAAGTTTTCAAGAAATTAAATAACTTATTTCCCACCATAATTTTAGCAAGTCTTTGCATAAAAAATGGATAGGAATAAGATGTAAACAAATATATTTACCAGAAATTTCTTATCACCATTGCCAAGTATGATAGACATGTTTTATGGTAGCACATATGAGCTACTTTGAGGGACAGTGAATTGAAGTCTTCACAATGAAGTAACTCAGAGGGAGTTGTTGGTGTCTAATGGTATGGGACAATTTAAATTTCAAACTCATGATATTAGTGAAGGTTTTAACCCTATACAGAAATTACTTGCATACGAATTCCAACAATAGAATGTAAACAATGGCGAGATCATTAACCACAAAACAAATATACACAGAGATTTTCCCCTCTGTCCCAAAACCAATACTACCAAATTGATTTTTCATTGTATTCCTTTCAATGTTAAAGCATATATATATACACGTCGAAGAATTCATAAACCCCATTCCATTAACCATGTATTATAACATAACCATAGTTCCCTTGACCGGATCTACAAAATACCATGGGAGGAAAACCATTATTCCCAAAACCATATGCAAAACCCATACACAAAACCATAGTAGGTCTGCCCACCTAATATGCTTTCAAAAAAAAAAATCTCAGGGCACTATCGCTCCCCCTGTGACACCCCACTACGCCTTACATAATTAAAGGGGTGTTGTTGCCCCCCCTCTAACCCCCCACTTCGCATGTGATGCTAGTTGTGGAAGAATATAACACACACCCAACATTCTCCCACTTCTTGTTTTGATTCCATAATGGGGGTCATAGGAGAGATTAGTATTATTTTAGCCTTGCAATTCCCATTGATTCTCTACACCAAGAAAAAATCTCAGTGCTCATAGATTTCATCAATGCATCTACAACATTCTTCAAAGTGTCCACTTTTAACAGCAACACGTTTTTGTCCTCAATCATATCCCTCACAAAGTGATACTGAACATCAATGTGATTTGCCTTTCAATGATAAGCATGGTATTTGCTCAGAAAATTTCACTTTTGCTATCACATTCTATCCTTATAACTAGTTGTACTAACCCCATACTTGAACACAATCTCTCTAACCAAAATTCTTCTCTGCTTACATGAGTGGATTACATGTATTACTCCTCTGTAGTTGAAATTGTCACTACAAACTCTCTCTTGCTCATCCAACTAACTGCACCTCCAAATAGGTTAAACACATAGCCATTGGTATAACTTCTTCCATCCATATCTGTAGCCCAGTCTGCATTAACAAAGCCATCACTATCCAAAACTTTGTCCAATCCTTATCTTCCTTGGTAGCACAAACCATAATCACTAGTTCCACGTAAATACCTAAAAAACCTGCTTCATTGTTGTCCAATGCTCTTTCCCGAGTTTTGATATAAACCTGATCAATACTCCCGCTACATGTGTAATGTCTGGTTTAGTACAAAACATTGCATACATCAGGCTACCAACTGCACTTGTGTATGAGACACAGCATATGTCCTATTCCTCTTATTATGTATTTGGACACAGTTCAACAGATAAATTTAGACCTACATGAATAAGAACCTTCACCAATTTACTATCATTCATATTAAACCTCTACAGTATTGTCTCAACATACTTCATCTGGTTTAAGTGGAGCTTTCTCTTTGCCCAATCTTATTTAATTTCCATGCCCAAAATGTAATTTGCAACATCGAGATCCTTCATATCGAATTTGGAGGATAATTGAGTCTTCAAATCTTGGATAATTTCTTTGTCATTTCTAATCAACAACAATCATCCACATACAAGACCAGATAAATAACACCCTCACCAAATAACTTAAAATACACATAATGACATGCTTTGCTTCTAGTGAATCCAAGTCCCCATATAAATGTATCAAATTTCTAATACCACATCCTTGGTGATTGTTTTAACCCATACAAAGACTTTTTAAACTTGCATAGAAGTTCTTTCTTACCATTCACCACAAATTCTTCAATCACTTCTTGTATATCTCTTCTTCCAGATCCTCATGAAGAAATGTTGTCTTCATATCCTTCTATTCTAACTCAAAATCAAAAACAACAACAATAGATAAAAGTAATCTAATAGAAGCTCCCTTGGGAATAGGAGAAAAAATATCACCGAAATCAATTCCTGGCACCTAGGAATAACCTTTTACTAGCAACCAAGCTTTGCATTGCTCTAGCTTCCCTTTCGCATTCATCTTCTTCTTAAACACCCATTTTCTTCAAATGGATTTTTTCCAACCGACAACTCCACTAGATCTCATGCCTCATTTTTGTTCAAAGATGCCATTCCATCAACCATTGTCTCTTTCCAGAGTTTTCCATCCTTTGAATCTACTACCTCCCTGATAGTTCTAAGATCATCATCAATAATAGATAAAGAAAAAATTGAACATAAAGCAGATGGACTATAGCTTTCTGGTTGCCTTCTTTCTCGAACTAATCTTCTCACAGCTGGAGTTTACAACTCTTCATATTTTGATTCCACTTCTGTTGTAGAGTCTGATTCTTCCTCCTTTAGCTCAAACTCTATCTTTTTAGGTTCCTTTAGTAGGACTTCATGTCTAGTAGAATATTTTATCTCTCTAAACACCACATATCGGCTATATACAACCTTCCTTGTTTATGGGTTCCAAAGCTTATCACCTTTTAAACCATCCTTATACCCAATAAATATGCACCCTTCAGATTTACTATCCAACTTGGTTCTTTTCTCCTTTGGAACATGTACATATGCATCACAGCCAAATACCCTCAAATGTGAAAGAGAGGGTTTCTTACTAGTCCAAACCTCATGTGGATTCTTATCCTCCAATGGTGATTAAGCTAATTTATTGACCAGGTAATATGAATTCTCCACCACCTCTACCCAGAATTCCTATCCTATCCTGACACCACTCAGAATGCTTCTTTCTCATTTCATAAACTTCCTGTTCATTCTTTCTACAACTCCATTTTGTTGAGATTTGTATGGAGTAGTCTTCTGTCAAGCTACATCACACTTCTTAAAGAACTCTCCAAATTCATTCTTGCAAAACTCTCCACCATTATCTATCTTCAACACTTCTATCTTCTTAACTGTATAGTTCTCCACGAGAGCCTTAAATTCTTTAAACCTGTCAAAGAATTCACATTTCTAGATAATCTTCGGCAAAATCACATAATCAATCTTTTGTCGACGCGTTTCGAACCAACCAGTGTGGTTCATCGTCTTTCTGAGAAAATATATCCATGCATTCCTTGAGTAGTCATATATAAATGATACATAGTACATAGTATTTCCCAGTGATGGAACTAACACAGGTCCAAACACATCACTATGCACAAGCTCTAATCTCCCTTCTCCCCTCTTATCAATAGAGGGGAAACTCAACTGATTCTGCTTCCCATATACACAATGTTCAGAGAAATAAATATCCATAGAGAAATTAGACATAACTTCTACCATACCATTACAATGTAGTACTCCAAGGCCCTTCTCTCAAATATGTCCAGGACTTTTATGCCATAGCATGATCTTTTCTCCATAAACCACTAGATCTTCTACTCCACTTTGAGGAACCACAGAACCATTTCACCCATTGATAATAGTGTTACCTAGAAGCTTGTAAAAATTTTCAATCTGAACTCCCCGCATCAATACTAGTTCTTCCCAAACCACTTGCAAGTATCTCTCTCGAATACTATTTTTACACCTGCTTCGTCCATCTTGCTTACAAAAATCAGGTTTTGTGCCAACTTAGGAATATGCAGAACACTTAGAAGTTTTCTAATCCTTCCACCTTACAGCTTCCACTTGAATTTTCTATGTTTAACGATTCTAGCCTTCCTGTCATCCCCTAAGAAGACATCACCACCATCATATTTCTCATACTCGTAGAACCAGCCCCTATGGGGAGTGAAGTGAAGGGATGCACCTGAGTCAATCAACCATGCCTCGTGATCTACATGTGTACTTGAATAAGAATCCAGGTACACATCCCCACCTTCATCTGAGGTGGTTCTCGCCTCTCTAGAAAGAGATTTATCAAAGCCCTTTCCTTTTGAAGGACCTTTAGATCTACAATCTTTTTTGAAGTTCCCTTCCTTTCCACATTTCCAGCACACCTTTACAAGTTTTCCTGAAGATTTAGATATCCCCCTAGATTTATATCTCCCACTCGAGGACTTATTTTTGTTTATGTTCTGGGGCCGTCCTTTTAGGGAGAAGACATCTCCATTCTGTCCGTCCATGTCTTTCTATCTCATATCCTTCGACAGCAAGGATGAGAATATTTCGTCGCAATTCAAGGTAGTTGTATTCCTACCTATTGCAACAACCAAACTATCCCAAGAATCTAGTAGAGAATACATCAAAATGATACACTTTTTTTTCCAAAGAAAAAAATCAAACTTTTTATTAAAATAAAAAGTTACATAGTATATGTATTAAGCGTTCAATTTGGCTGTGTGAAAGTAGATCATACAGCCCGCAATATACATCCCTGCATAAAAGCATAAAAAGAAAGAGCTGCTCCTATTTTCTGGAGTGCAGCCCAAAAAAGAAACCCAACTGGCCTAAGACTTCCTGCCATCCATGTTGGGAGTGGAGTCAATAACGGCAAGCTGGTTTTCCATTGTACTCATTGGTTGCTCCTTATCTGAATCCGATCCTTCAGGACTGTGACTTCGTTTATTACCACTTATTTCCAGCTGGAGCTCTTGTTCCTTTTCCTCATTAATCTCCTTATCCTTATTGTCCCGATCTTTATCCTTTGCTGTATTTTGTTCTTCTTTCTTTGTTGTAGTTGCCTTCTTATATGCAGCATCTATGTTCTGCCATCCTTTCAGCTTCCTTTGTTGTTGCTTGCTCTTGTTGAGGCTTGGACATGCATTGTACAGATGACTTGTTTGTTGACATCCCTGACATCTAAAAGTTGTATTCTCATAGTCCAAAGGTTGTTTCCACTGTGTATTATTGAAATTCAGGATGATGCTCTCAGGTAGTCCTCAGCTAAGGTCTACCTTGACACATATTCTGGCAAAAGTAAATATTCCTTTTATATGTCTCTCTCCGTCTATCTTTAACATTCTCCCTAAGGTATTTCCAATTGCTATTAGAACTTTTGAATGCAAAAAATGTAAAGGAAGATTATGCATCCTAACCCATACTGGCATCCCTGATACCACCATGGTGTTGGTATCAAAATCAAGAAACTAAGGGGTAATAAAAAGTCTAGCACTGCCCCAGAACCATGGCCCTTGGTTGAGAACTGTTTCCTTTTCTCCTTTTGTGTCAAAACATACTATAAAAAACCCCTTAGGGTATAGGTAGATTTGGCAATTTTTGTCCAAACCAAGTGGATCCATTGATACAATGCACTAGTTCTAGGCCAAAAGCCATTTAATCTACAAATAACTGCATTTTTTTTGTAGATATGAATATATATTATTTACCTCTGGTATTTCGATGGAGATAGATGGGCTCTCCGGCATTTGATCTACAATGTACTGCCCCGGAGGTTCAGTGACAGCTGTGGGTTTTTTCCCTTTGCCCTTCACTGCTTCCTTAAAAGACCCTTTGCTTTGCGAGCTAGTTCTTGCGTTTTCGGCTCCTCCTCGTAATCTCATATTGAGAATGATTGTAGAGCCTTGCTTGATGTTGTATTCTTGCATGGTTCTGCATTCCTGTAGTGATCTTCCCTCTTTTAAATGTTGTTGTTCCTTAGCCGGGTAGCCAGTCTGATTGGCGATATTGTTCTTCAGATCTGAAACCCTGTCGCTGTCATAAGTCCAGATAACGATTGTGTTTCCTTTTGGCGTATTTACAAAGATTTGGAAACCGGACCTGGCAATCTAGGGTGGCTCGATTCTTATCAGATCTGAGTCATCCAACTTCGTATCTGAGAGGGTTGTCCAAGGCATAAATGTCTTCTCCACCGAGGTGTCAGCCACCCACATCTGCTCGGATGTGAACAGGGGAGCCTCAGTCGGCACAGAACCCGGTCCCAATCTCCCACCCCATACTTGAGCGTCAACCAAACCTGTAAAAGAATGCCATAGGGTGGCGATTTGGGCTTCCCTTAGCACACTGAAAGGGGGCAGAGGAAACGTCAGCCTGATCTCTTTCCAAATGGCGCAGACATTGCTACCTAGCCAGGTCGGAACACCTGCGCATGATAACGCAGATACCCAAAGCAGGTTAGGGACAGGTTGATTTGAAGTGAATCGCCCAGGGATTTGAGGAATGGAGCCTAGATCCGTTGTGAGAAAACCGACCTGATCCAGAAAGGTAGAAAATTTCTCCTACCCCTGAATACTTTGATTCGATCCATGAGGCTCCTTTCTAGCAAAGGAACCGAGCAAAAATGAAAAAGATGAATCAAGTTTTGAAATCCCAGCAGCCAGGCGCCAAGCAGATCCGAAACATACCTGATCTCTGGGGGCGGCGACGGCATAGGATGATCCCTCTGAAACCTTAGATACTCGAGAACCCACCATTCTTGATCATCAAAATGATACACTTATCTTCATCTAAAAATTTAATATCAATAGATAACAATTTACATACCATATTATTAAAGGCGTTTAGATGCTTTTTCAATGAATATTCATCCTTCATCCTCAAGTTTTACATTTTTTCCCATAGGAACAATTTGTTCACCAGAGACTTAGATTGGTACAATGTCCTTAACTTGTCCCATAAAGCCTTCATCGTACCTTCCCCAGATACATTAAATAACATTGAATTTGAGTTACACTACCATATTATTCTCTTTTCCTTCTGTTCCAACTTTCCTCAGTCTTCATTTGACATTGTCGATTATTTAGTACCTAGATCTACCACGATCGACTGATCTTTATCCACCAGCAGATCCTCCATCTTGAGTCTCCACAACTCAAAAATATGACCATTAAATTTCTTGGTCTTTATCTTTCCACTGATCCCCATATCCTTTCACCGCAAGAATTGATTTTGTAGATCTCCCATGTGCTAGGGCAAAACCCCTTAGCAACAAAGACGAACCTTTGAAGTTGAAACAACTCTGATACCAGATTTAGATTTTACCCTTGTAAAAAATTGTGTGTATACGTCGTAGAAACCAGTGAGGTCTATGAATGGTATCTCTAATAGTCATAGCTTTGTGGGCCTCTCATAATCAGGCCTGATGTATCTAGATGATGTTGTACCTCTGAGATAATAATGGTCAGCTATTATGGCAGAGCATCTAAGATAATTGTTTTGGGGTTTAATTTTAATTTGGGAGACCAATGTATGAAATAGATATAGAACTAATGTGCCTAATCTCTTGAATAATATCAATATCTCAGCAGAGGGCTCCTATAAATATTTACACAGTGAAATAGATTTTATGATGATGAGCATAAACATAAAAGTAATATGATTGCCACAGTTTTAAAATTGAAAGATAGATAATCATAAGTATGAAAACCTTTAAACTATATTTACAGGTTTGAGAAAATACACGAGCTTACAAAGGATGTTAATGATTTATTAATTTTGAGAGAATTAATTAAACAAACACTCTATTAATTCATTCTCTTTATAGATAATCACTTCAGAAATCTTACAGGAATACATTGAAATTCAATTACTCCTATCTAGTTATCTCTGCAAGACACAAGTATATGAAGAAAAACATAGTGAATGACACTGGAAACACTTACAGAAAACACAAACTGTGCAAAATAGAATTTAGAATCCTTTGCTTCATATTAATGATCTAGAAATATTAATTGCCACAGATGTGTAGAAATGCTTCTTCAAGGGTTCAACCCTTAATAACTCGTGAAGAGAGTTATTTATACAATAGTAGGATGAAAAATATCCTAAACTACTTTTACAAAAATATATTATTTACACAATCAGAAATAAAATTGTCTAATGATCTGGCACTGCTTTGGTGATGCGTTGTTTGATGACTATTACTAAAAAAGTTGAAAAGTGGTCAAAGCTAGATGACTATTCCCTTAAAAACTAAACGCTGTTCAATAATCCTTAATCAAGTAAATCTATTAATTCTTACCCGTGTTTCTTATCTGGGATAGAAATCTTTGTTATCCTCTTGTATATTTCATCCATTTCAGTTTATTTAGCAAAAGTGGATTTACCAAAAATATTCGCTTAATTTCATCCAGGATGAAGAAAAAATCCCTGAGTGTTTTTACTATGAGAGCTGGTGTTGCTAATCCTTTGATATTAGCTACTGAAGATGCATGGGTGCCCACCTCAATTAGATTTTTCACATAATCCTCAATTGGCATCAATTTGTCATTAATAACCATCATAGAAGGTAAATCTTTGCTCATCAAATGTTCAATTTTGTTGAAGAATCTTTGAACCATGTTGTTAACATTGTTGCACTTTTCTTGTAGCTGAGTGTTGAGATTTCTTAGTGATAATCTTCTTTGCTTCTAATATTGTTGTAGTTTTGTCACTTATCCTTAACTCCTCAAGCACATAGTCATCCTTGGAATTCAGAAATTCGGTTATATCAGAGGCATTCTTTGGCATATCCTCCAGCTGCCTAGTTATGGATTCCACTGCTTCCTGAGCTTTCTCCAAGAGATATTTTTGATTGAATATTATCTTAATGGAGGGCCAAATCTCCTTGATTGCCTCTGTGATTTCTTCCCATATAATTTCTTTCGCTAAACCCAACTTGTTTCCTATGAAAGAATCTATGAGTTCTTTCTTCAACATTTCCACTTGGCCTTTGAGTTTGTTTGTTTTAGTTGTGTGTGAGTTGTCTGAGATAGACTTCATAAGATGATAATCTTTGAGTTCATCCTTTAGTTTATTGATTTCTCCTGTCTGGATAGACAGGTTCTGAACAGCTTCAGTAAGTTTTTCAACTCCTTCTGTTGTACCTGTTGTCGTTGTAGTGGTTCTAGTAGAAACTGTAGTGATGGGAATTGCTGCAAGAGAGAGTACATCCACTGAAGTTTGAATGTTATTGATAACTTCCTCCTTCTCCTTAACCAATTTCTCCATCTGTTCCTCCATTTTTTTTATTCGCAAATTTTGTTTTATGATGAGTTTCATCATCTTTGACTTTTGGGTCTCTGTCTCCTCGATTTATTTGGCCATTGGATCCTCAAATGATGGTAGTTTCAACTGTTTCTTTAGTGTTGTAACCTCAGTGTTCTTTTTCTTAATGAGCTCCTCTGTAGCATTTATGTTTGAGGGATCACATCCCATCCTGAGCACTAGATTTTCCAAATACTGAATCTTGGAATCTTTTGCTAATGAGGAGACCTTCTCTAGCTTTAATTTTGATTGAATGTTGGCCAATGTAACTTGCTTCATTGACAAACTCATAGAAGTGTTTTTCAAGGTTGAAGAAATCATCTATCTAGTTTGTTTGTGCATCTCAATTTGATCAATTGGATGCACATCCTTAACATTAAACTCAAAAGAAGTGTGTTTCTGGTATTGTTCTAGAGTCTTGGGCTGAGGAACTTGGGCCTGCAAGAAAACCATTTTCATCTTCCCCTTCTCAGAGACAAAGACTGAAAGAGGCCTTGGTTGAGAGCTGGAAGAATGCTTCTAGAACTGGGTGTAAGTATTCAACTTCAATTCTTCATTCTTTCTTTTGATTTCACTAAAGACATGTAATATGTCTTCTTCTGTATTCTTTGGAATGAATCCAGCAGTTTGAACTATCTGTTGTTCATGAAAAGTAGTAGATTGAGTTGGCGATTGTATAGACTGTTCACCAGACTGTGAATCAAAATTCATAGAGACTCTTCATTTCTTTTTCCTGTGAAAAACCTTGAATCCTTGGCTTGTTGTCTCTGTTTCAGGTGAAGATTGTTCTTCCCTCCCTCTCTCAGCTGTCTTTCCCTGTGCAATTGGAGTTTTCACATTAGATGTTGAGACTACCTTCTCCTCAGCCTCGTGGAAGGTATTCTCTCTCCATTTCAACTAATTTTTGAACTGTTCTATCTTAGGCCTAACTCTATGAAGATATGTTGTGAACTTATTTTCCACCCTGAGTTTGGAGATGACTCGCAATGGGTCATATGACCAAGAGAAATTAAGAGAAAATTTCATTTCCTTTAGCAGCTTATCAACTTCCTCCCCTGCTGCCCTGGTGTTACAAATGAAGTGACCAACTTGAGCTTTGAGCTTAAATTGCGATTTATTTTTGGAAACTACAAATGTACTTCATCTGCATTCAATTTTTGCCTCAAGTAGTCTAGTGAAATGATTCTAAAAGGGAGTTACTTTTGCAGTTTGTAGGATGGAAGCTCACAGCCAAAAACCCTAATTTATGCGTAGTTCTAATAGCAATACCAATCTCCTATTGCAGCATGATCTATGAACTAAAGTTCTTTGACAATCTCTTCACTGATCCTTTGTAATGGAGTGCTACTCATAAGGCTGAGGGATAGATGAATAAACAGTTCTATGAGCTACTTATATGTGAATTCTTATTTCTCCTTCATCCCCATTGAAGTCCAAAAAATCACTCACTATGGCAATCCTTCTTCATCAAGTTTCTACAAAGAAAATGGGAAATTGTCTCTCTGAAAATATGTAAAAGGATACACAAGTACTGAAGCATATTTGAATACTTCTTCAATGTTAAATATGAAAAACTGCTCATGTATGGTTTCAGCTATGAAATGATTGAAATCATAAATAACAGTAGGGTTAGAATAAGAAGAGAATATGGATAAGAAACCAAGGATGGATTCATTGGCAGACTGAATAGAGTGATAACCAAGCAAATAGGATAGGATAGTAGTAATATGCCTAGTTCTATCAGGAAACATAGATGAATCATAAGGGGTATTTCTCTTTGCTAGAAAACTACCAATTTGTAAAAATAGTTCCAGGGTCTGGGATCTCTTGGTAAATTCCAATTTGTTATAAGCTTCTATCAGGTTTTCATGAGAAAGAAGATGAGTTGGTGTACTGGCAACGACCTGCAACATTTTATCAATTGAATCAACATTAATAAGACAGAGGATTTCTCCAGTAGATGAGATAATGGCTCTCTGGCTGGGATCATAGGATTCATGGCATTTTCTCACGAACTCTAGAGCTCTGTGTATTTGTGGAAAAATATAGTGAATTAATTGGGATTCTCAGAACCCAATTTCATCACTCTGGTCAAATAGTTGTTCTTCCCACCAACAACAAATTTCAAATAAATCAAATTGAGAAGAAGTCTCAATGATTTTGCAATCATTGTCAACTAATGGAGTATGGTGGAAATCAACATGTGGTTGAATTAGAGTAATTGAAACTTCTGCAATTGCTTTTCTCTCGGGAGGCATTTTGTCAAACGAAACTGTGGACTGTAAATGACAAAAAGGTAATAGGAGTTACTAGAGTGGAGACAAGTAACTGCAAGTGGACCTGGAATATGTGCTTGCAAGGAGGATAAGTGGCTAGTAGAATGTCTGACATTGGTTGAGCTGTTGAGCAGGTGGGCTTGAAAAATAATCTCATTCACAGAAGTTAATTATGTAACCTTTGAAATGCATGACACAGTGTTTATAAAAAGAAAAATGGAGTGGGAAGGTGGCGTTGAATGTTTGAAAGTTCATTAATTATCCAATGGGTTAATTAACAGAGATTTGGTTATAAATGCGCTGGAGGGGAAATGAATGGGCAATAAATAGGCGACAGATGATTGGATGGGAAATATGAAGTGAACGTAACGTGGGGTGGTGATGATAGCTATGAAGAATATCGCATTTGGGGGTAAGACAGAGTGGTTTGTGGTTTTTGGATTTTTAGTCTTGAAAGATTAAAAGGTACCTTTGTGGTTTATATAGGTGGTATTGAAGACTGCTCATTTCGGTTCCCCCCTTTCCCCCGCCTATAAACTTCGGATGGTGAATGAGGGCTGAAAGGGAGTGTGGGCTGTAGGATTGCAAGGGATTGTGCGTGATGAGAGGTGAGGTGGAGGGAGTTTAACATGTGAGTGGAGAATGAATGGTGGTGTCGCGATATGATAGGCGGACATGGCGGCTGTGGGTCTGGATGTTTTAATGAATGAAGTGAAGCATATGAATGAAATAACATAAATTCCAAACTTTGGTTATTCGAAAAATGACGCAAGAGGTCAATTGAATAGCAACTGAACAACAATTGAATAGAAACTGAACAGTAATTGACTCTATGCCGTTGATCTCCTCTACCTAGATCTAACAGTCAACAGTGACATCGCAAATCGCACTTTCTTCCACCCAAGGTTCATTCACTAATGAATTATGCAATGCGATATTGATCCCACGATCAACAATTATCAGTCATCCAACAACTGACAGCGGTATCACACACGGAACTTGCGCGACGTGTAGCTGCCTTCAATGTTTCGATCCTTAGGAAATAACCATTTCAGCATCTCAAACTTTCACATTTCTACCTACCCTTCTATTCCTAATATTTTTATCCAGAGTCCATTTGAACTAGCAACCCAATATTTTCTTTTTATAAACAATCTATCTCTATACTTTATTTCTTCCATTGGCTTAAACTAAAATGTTGAGCCAATTTATTTTCTACCTAGAGAATTAATTTAAAACAAATCCAATTATGATGCAACTATATAATTGGATAAAATAACCTACTGTGACATTTAAAGAAACTGCAGACAACTATTATTTTTCAAACTAAATTTAGAACAAAGTAGTGGCATTTAGATTTGTAACACTTTTAGAGTTGATTTCTTTTATTTCGCCTTCATTTTTTAAGGCATCTACCTTAACATTTTCTTTGATATGAATATATTTATCAAAATATTTTCCTAACATATTTTATTTAGTGTTCTTTTTGTCGATAATCCTATTTTAACATTTTGTAAATAATTTTCATTTTTTGTTTAATTTACTTTAACTTATCAAAACTAAGAAATGCTATAACATATGACAAGATTTCATTGAACTTTGGGTATTGTCTCATGCCACTCCATTGGATGGAAATGTCCTAAACACAACTGATCAAAGCACTGAACTATATAAATAGCCAAGGGATTACTAGCAGTCCGTAATCTCACAATAGATTATCTACCGCATTCTCTCCGTAATCTCACAATAGATATCTACCGCATTCTCTCCCTTGCCATCCCAGAGGTCGTATATATACACATATATGTACACTTAGACGTACATGATTCCGAATCAAGTGAGGAATTTGTTCACAAGATGTTAAACTCAAGCATAAGGATGGCCCAAAGTTGACGTTGTAATCAAAAGGGGAGAATGTCGACTAGCCATCATAATTAAGCGCCCAAAAACTGACTTACATCATGAAGACTAACAACTACGTGTCCTCGAGTTAATGGTATTTGTAAGTGCGTAATATGGCCTCGTGGTCGTTCTGGAGACATAATTTATTGATAGCGTTGAGTGGTCAATGCCTGAAAGTCAGTTCGCATGGGAATATATCATCACATGTTATTTGAGGAAATTGGAAACTTTGCATTCTTTCATGATTCTATAGAGGTGTTACATATTTAATTAAGTCAAAGCGATGAAAACAGTTTACACGGGGGATAGTAATTAATAATTCATCCAAAATTCGATTATAAACTATAACTCAATTGAACTGGAACTGGACTAAACTAAAATTATCTATGAACTCAATTGAATTATAATAATTAACAATTCAACCAAAACTCAATTATAAACTATAATTCAATTTACCTAGACTAACTGTCTATCAACTTCACACCTAGTTGGTAAACTAGGGATAGTGAAATTAATCGTCAAATGTTAAAGTATGAAAGATTGTTAATTCTTTCGTTTGTGAACAATAAGTATAATAAATCTTCAACAAAAAAGAGTTAAAGGTGATCCGAATGAATTTAAACATTTAAACGTTGGCTCAATTAACATAAAAAGTTAAATTAATAAAAATAATAGAATTCAATTTGTTATATTTTGATTTTGTTATTATTTTGTGAATAAGCTTTCTTACAATATCATGGCCAAAACTATGGCTTATCAATATGGCATGCCCAAAAACCATAACTTGTTTCACAACCAAAATATTTTATAACAATATGACAAGATTCTTAACCACGAATATTCACCTCCACTTTAATGTGCATATTATTAACTTCTAAAAATTAGACTTTGTTACAATACCATGGGCCAATACCATGGGTTATTAATACCACATGCTTAAAAAAACATTACTTATTTCACAATCAAAATATTTTATAACAATATGAAAATCAAGGATAATTTTAGGGGCAAATGTTCGCCCTTTGGCGAAATTAAGGGGTTTTAAATTTTTAGTGGGCGAATATTTTGTATCATAGTACATTTTTACAAATCACCTCAAATAACCCACCTTATTTTAAGGGAGAGGGTAAAAAAGGTAAATTTAGCCCTTGAAATTAGGAGTTACAACCTTCCATTCGCCCATTTTCAAGAATAGGTTTTATTTAAGTGAATCCATTCGCCCATTTTCAAGAATAGGTTTTATTTAAGTGAATCCTATGGGCCAAATACCATATTTATAAAAGAGGTATGGTAAATTAATAAAAATATAAATAAATGAGAGGTATGGTAAATAAATAAAATATTTTTTATATTTACTCCATAAGTCACTTGGTGTAAACAAATAAAGATATAAGTAAAGTGGAGGTATGGTAAATAAATAAAACGTCTTTTTATACTTACTCAAAAGGTATGGTAAATAAATAAAAATATAAATAAACTAGACTTATGGTAAATAAATAAAACCTCTTTTTATCGTTCTATTTATGAAGGCTCAAGAAAGAGGTTTTATTTAAGTGAATCCTATGGGCCAAATACCATATTTGTAACAAAGGTATGGTAAATTAATAAAAATATAAATAAACAAGAGGTATGGTAAACAAATAAAACATTTTTTTATGTTTTATATTTACTCCATAAGTCACCTTATATTTACTTACGAACACTCAAAAAATGGGTTATATTTAGGTGAAACCTATGGGCAAAATACTATGGGACAAATACCATGGACTAGATTGTTTTTAATACCATGCAAAAAACCATTATTAACCCTAATATTAGAATTAATAAAAATAAAAATGGCACATGGTATTGACCCATGGTATTCACCTGGAATGTAGCCTATTTAAATGGGGGAATTAATTAAACCAGCATAGATCCATCTCTGGATCTACTAACCCCCGAGAGGTATCAAATATCGTGATATGCAAACTAGCATAGAGTGAAAAAATATTTGATCCTCTTGGGGCTTGGTCAAGAGTAAAAATGGATGTTGTAATTTAATGTAGGTTAAACATTTTAGCTTGGTTAAAATAAAAAATAAAATAAAAATCAACTATTAATTTTATTAATTTTTATAAATTACTAATAGTAATTTTTAAGCTCCAGGTTTATGATAACCCATGGTATTGACCCATGGTAATACCATGGTATTCATGTGAGCATAGACTATTTAAAGGGAAATTCTATCGTCTTAGATCCATTCAAAGTTTTATTATTTAGTGAAAGACTTGCCAAGATCTTACAAGATTTTATAATTGAGTAAAATATTCGCCATGCTTAGTGAGAGATTCGCCAAAAAATTATATATACATATTATATTATTGATAAAATCGCCTTCCATTTTTCCTATATACCATGGAGATTCGCCCATTTATTATATTTATAAATTTAGGGGGGGTTCTTAAAATTTTCCCTGATGAAAATATTCTTAACGATGGATATTCATCCCCACTTTTCCATGGATGGTATTAATTTGCAAATAAACTTTCTTACAATACCATGGCTTATCAACACAACAAGCCCAAAAAATTTAACTTATTTCACAATCAAGCTATTTTATAACAATATACGAAGATTCTTAATCATAGATATTCACACCCAATTTATAATTGATATTATTAACTTGTGAATAGATTTTGTTACAATACCATGGGCCAATACCATGGCTTTTCAATACTACATGCCAAAAAATCATAACTTATTTCGCATTCAAATTTTTTTATAACAATATGACAAGATTCTTAACCATCAAATATTCACCCCACTTTACCATGGATATTATTAACTTGTAAATAGATTTTGTTATCATACCAGGAGGGAATAGCATGGCTATCAATGCTACATGCACAAAAACCATAACTTGTTTCACAATAAAAATAGTTAATTTAATTTAATTTTATAATTTTTTTAATTGAAGCTCATAGGAAAAATATTATAATTAGTTTTGAAATATATCTAAACCCTCTATAGTCATGAGTACTAAAACTATTCCATAGAAATTAAATTAACGTTTTATAAAATTTTAAATGAGAAAATTTGTATATTTAAAGATGTGAAATTTATATAGTATTAGTAGTATTAATAAGAACCAATAGAAATTCATCATAAGTAAGGATCCAAGCAATGCCATCAAGAAAAGATAAGGGAAGAGAGGGGGAGGGGAAGAGAAGGAGAGAGATTGTTGGGGCCTTGAGTTGGTCAAGCATCTGTGACGACCAATCGTGGATGAGACACTCAAAAAACCGAAGCCATCGATTAAAGGTGTGTGTCATCAACGAGTTTAGTTAAAGGCGACTCATGTTCGGTTAAAGGTATGATGATGAAAACTTTGGTTAAAAGAGACTCTTGTTCAGTTAAAGGTACACGATGGGAAAGTTTTTTTTTAAAGTTAAAGGTGACTCAATGGAGAGTGTGACGGGAATTTGGTGACCGAGCGGTACAACAGGTGTTGGGCAACGAGGCGGAGTGATGAGGGGATGTGTGCAGACGAGCTACGGTGCCCACCTCACCAAATGAAGGTTCGGCCCATGACTTAGTGAAATATAAAGGGGTAGAGTGGTGGGCAAGTCAGTTGAGTGTGCCTATTGGTATACCACCAAATGAAGGTAATCAATGGACGTGACCTTTGGAACATGATGAGATTTGTGATGGATGAGTCATGCTTAGCCAAATGGAGAACTCGCTAAGTGTCCAGCATGACTCATGGATAGATTGAAGGGCAAGCACACTAGAGTATAGTGGATACAATATACATGATACATGAGTAGACTTCTTCATGGCTGAGACCAAGAGGCAGTCTTGGGCAGACCTTCAGTGCGGGGACAGTGATGATGGAAGGTACTTATGATGTATATGATGGTAGACTGATTGAGGGCACTACCTTGAATGAGAGCAAGGATGTGACGACATGAGGTGTATTGGGTCCACTAGAGCGGATAGATTGGGCAGCTGAAATCATGGGCATCGAGTTAGAAAGATGGGTGCATGGCAGACATTGCGCAGGGACATTAAGCAAGAACACTTACGGAGATGTCACTTATGGGCATAAAGGAGAAGTACCAAGGCAAGGATATTGCACAAGATGGACTTCCCAAGTGCAACATGAGGACATTTTGTAGATGGAATGATGGGGATGTTGTGCACATTTGGACAGGAAGGCCATGGGTGTTTTGAGGACATGGGACGCCTATGAGAGTATTCATATGACAAAGAGGGAAGGGGAAGCTTGTGATTGCACTTAGGAACGAGGCAATTATGCTTGGCAAATTACTTGATGGAGATGGTTCATGGGAGGACATGCTGACTTGAGAGAGTTACAGCTGATCAAGACTTCATATTATGGTAGTCTTGGATTATTTGGTTCATTGAGGAGTTGAGGTTAGATGTTGTACTTGAATTTGATTTGTTATGGGATGCATACCTTGGGATATAGTATGGGTTGTGTTTGTGATGAATGACTTGATGGATACGATAGAGATGAGACACCTTGGAGTTGGAGGGAGTGGAAACGATGAAGGTGCCTTGGTGGGAGAACTTAGGGATGGGTGGAGTTGTTTGGACTTAGCCATTTTTTATGAGCATGGAGGCTATTTGTCTATGATCATGGGGAACACATGGATGAGATGATGTCGTAGGTGTAAACTTTCCACTTTGACAACATTTATGTGCATAAGATCGCAAATGAAATGCAGTTTCTTCATGGAATTGAGCATGACACATTGAGCATTGGATTGATTGGAGAGTTATTGATCGAGTTGAGGATGTGACAAAATGTTGGAAAAATGACCGATGAAGGAATGAGGAGGTTCATTCTCATGGGTTGAGTGTGAAATTTGGACTGATCACCCAACCAGTTTGAGACATGCGGGGTGACTGTGTATTAAGATTTCCTTGACTTAATTTGGAGTATCATAGTAGCATTTCAAATGATGATGATGATGCATGGTGGATTAGCATGATATGAGTTGCGGTCATAGCATGTAGCTGAGTGGGCAGGACAACCTTCCACATGATGGTGCGATATACAAGATTGCGACGAGTGTGGTTGATGACCATGGACTGAGGTGTCTTACCCATATATAAAGTCATGAGCCTTGGTGGAGGTTCATGAGATGGAGAGAAGGGAGTTAATGCAACATGAGAATTTGATGTTGGAGATAATGACACTTTGCGACATTTGGGTGGTGGCGATAGATTTTGTCGAGATATCAGGGACTCGAGTTGGTCAAGCGCCCGTGATGACCACTGACAAACAAGAGAGTCAAAAAACGGAAGAATACAGTTAAAGGCGTGTGTAGTCGATGAATTCACTTATGTTGATACTTTTGTAGTTTGGGAGGTACTCCAAGCCCTAGTGTTCAAGGGTTGGAGGTCAAAGTGCCACAAGTAGGCTTTTGGGCTTAGAACCCAAGCTTGGGGTTTTGCATGCATAGATTTCAGGCTGAAACCATGATCAGTTTTCAACATGTGATGGATGAGGATGATAGCTCTCGATGAGGTGATTCTAATGCAATTAGAATCATTCGATTTCGAGATGTTGTTGAAGAGCTATGAATTTTGAAGTTATCTAATGGAGTTTAGATTGTGACATTATGGATCCCTTTCCATGTGGATAAATAGAGAGGTGAGATGAGTCATTTGATCCAGCCATTGTGCAAAACACATAGCTAACAAGAGCTCGTTGGAGGAGAGGTATAACTCTATCTTAGCCGCAACAAGAAGAGGATTGAACAACATGGTCAAGGAGTTATGTTTTAGGGGTCATCTTAGAGGACCACGTTTCTGGAAGGGAGGCTGAGGTACCTCCTTACAGGGCTGAGGCAGAAGAAGGGTGTTCTAACACTATTTTAGGTGAATGAAGTGTCGTAGGAGGCTGACGAGAATGGTTGGAAGGTTTATCTTGTTGTAGATGCGTATGGATTTTTCTGAGGGTTAAACAAAGGTAAGATGAGGCCATTTTGGAGGGTTGTTAGGGAGCCAAAACAAATTGAGGTAGGCCATAGACCTAGCCTCTCCAAAATAGGGCAACGTGGTGGAGTTCAGGGTTGTCACTTTCCAGGAACAACAACCCACAAGGATGCCACCTCACCTTGCCTAGGTCTCAACAAAAGGTAGATTGTTAGATTGGTTTTTCAAGGGTTGTTACATCAGGCAATCACCATAACTAGTGACATCAGTAGAACAATATTGCAACACCATTTAGATGTGTGTTGGATCCTAGTTTGAGGATCAGTCTTGGATCATTTATAGGGTAGCCTATGGAGGTCAAAGAGGAGAGGCAAGCCTCATGGATAGATTCCCTAAACCAGTGAAAATTTCCATAGTGATTGGGAAGCAACATTGATCAGTTTGATGGGTAGTTGTAGGAGACCTTAGGAGCTGTTTAGAGGAGCCAACATGGATTGTTGGGAAGTTGACCAAGTAGCCAAGGTGATTACATGCAAATTAGATGAGAGGAAAGGAAACAACAACAAGGACAATTCTATTTCGTCCATTGGTTGATGCATTGATGGTGTCTTAGGTGAGGACATATTGATCTCCCCATATTTGTGCAATAGCTCCTCCATTCCAGAAGAAAAGGGTGGGTTGGTGGAGTTTATGGGCAACCATGTGTAAGGGTCTCCTGAGTGTGGGGATGCCCTAACTAGGTGCAGATGCTACAACATTGACTTGGTATCTCATGGACTATTAGAGGGCAGCGTGAGAAAAGACCAAGTGTGGATGAGATTAGGCACTTATTGAACTTGTTGGAGGATAGCGTGATAGTGTCCAAGTTGGAGCCCTGTGAGAAAAACTTTTTGGAAAAAGCTAGGTGGGAGAGAGGTAGTAGTTGAGATGAAGGGTTTATGAATGAGAGAAATAAGGTTCTGGAGCCTGTGACTTGTGTGCGGAGAAATAAGGTAGTCCTCCTAGCTTGTGTTCGTTGTGGGAGATAAACATCTTGCAATCATAGGTGGCAACCCTTTGTGCCCTATTTTGGTCTTCATCGGAGTAGCATGGGAAGACCATAGTGGGTTGAAGTCCCTGAGTAGGTCAGGAACAGTAGTGGGAAGTTAATATTTTTTCACAAGTGGAGTTGTGAGCAACTTGATAGGAGTCTCGATGTGTTGTGGCCTTGATGGAGGAAGGCACAAATAGAGAGAATATTTGATAGCCGAGATTCAATGGTGAGATGGACTTGGAGCTTTGATAGAGGTAGAAGCCAGAAATCGGAAGCCGCACGATGGTTAGGTATATGGCACGATAGAGAGGAGCTAAGAGAGTGCACTACAACCAAATGGTCAAAGTATCTTTTCAAGGGAGATTGATTATTGATGTACTAACACTAAGGCCTAGTTTTGTATTTGGTGCTAGTATATGTATGAGGGCCATTATCCCTGGTATGGGAGCCCTACACTGTTGTATTATATGTTTTTAATATAACTAAGTTGGGTTGAAAAATGTAAGAAGTTCTATATATTATGTGCATGTGTGACTTATTGTCGTTTATGTTCTATTGTGAAAAGTAGTATCGTTGAGATACATGGTTTGGTATCGTTAGATATTTAAGATTATTTGTTAGACCCAAGATCATGGAAATTCAACATGGTATCATAGCATATATGTGCTACTTTGAGGGACGGTGAATGAAAGTGTGCAAAATGAAGCAACTCAGAGGGATTTGTGGGTGTCTAAACGTATGGAACAACCTAAATCCCGAACTCATTATAAGAGCAAAGGTTTTAAACCTATATAGAAATTACCTGCATACAAATTCTAAAAATAGAAAATAAAGAATGGTGAGAGAATAAAACATAAAACACATATCCACAAAGATTTTCCCCTGGCTCCAAAACCCACGACTGTCAAATTGATTTTTCATTATATTCCTTTCAATGTTACAACACATATATACACATGCCAAAGCATTCATAAACCCCATTCCATTAACCATGTATTAGAACATAACCATAGTTCCCTTGACCAGATCTACAAAATGCCAAGGATAGAAAACCGTCATGCAGAAACCATGTGCACAACCCATGAAAAAAAACATAGGTAGGTCCGCCCACCTAATATACTCTCCAAAAAATAAATTCTCTGGGATCTATCGCCCCCCTCTGTGACCCCCAACTACACCCTATGTAACGAAGGGGGTGTTGTCGCCCCCTCTCTAACCCACTACGTCACACGTGAGGCTAGTCATGGAAATAATATAATACACACCCAACAATCTCCCACTTCTTGTTTTCTTTTCACAAAGGGGGTGACAAGAGAGCTTACTCATTAGTATAATCTTGCAATACCCACTGCTTCTCTACATGAAGAAAACTTCTCAGTGTTCATAGACTTCATCAATGCGTCTGCAACATTCTTCTAAGTGTTCACATTTACCAGCAACACCTTTTCTTCCTCAATCATATCCCTCACAAAGTGATATTGAACATCAATGTGCTTTGTCGTTCAATGATAAGTAGGGTTATTTGACAAGAAATTTTCACATTGACTATTACATTCTATCCTTATATCTTGTTGTACTAACCCCATACTTGAACACAATCTCTCGAACCAAAATTCTTCCCTACTTGCATGAGTGGATTCCATGTGTTCTTCCTCTGTAGTTGAAAGTGCCACTACAAAATGTCTCTTTCTCATCCAACTGAATGCACCTTCAAATAGGTTAAACACATATGCACTAGTAGATCTTTTTCCATCCATATCTCTAGCCTAGTATGGATCAATAAAGCCATGGTTTTCGAAAATTTTGTCCAATCATGGTCTTCCATGGTAGAACAAACCATAATCACTAGTTCCATGCAAATACCTAAAAAACCTGCTTCACTGTTGTCCAATTCTCCTTCCCTAGTTTTGAAATAAACATGATCAATACTCCCATTGCATGTGAAATGTCTAGTTTAGTACAAACCATTGCATACATGAGGCTATCGAATCCACTTGCGTATGGAAGATGAGGCATGTCCTTGTCCTCTTCTTGTGTATTGGGATAATGTTGTGTAGACAAATTTACACCTACGGGAATAGGAACCTTCACCAGTTTACTATCTTGCATGTTAAACCTTTGCAGTATTGTCTCAACATAATTCCTTTGGCTTAACTACAGCTTCCTCTTTGCCCGATCTTGTTTAATTTCCATGCCCAAAATATAATTTGCAACACTAAGATTCTTCATGCCGAATTTGGAGGACAATTGGGTCTTCAAATCATGGATAATTTCTTTGTCATTTCTAATCAGCAACATATCATCCACATACAAGACTAAATAAATCACACGATGACCAATTAATTTAAAATATACATAGTGATATTCTTTGCTTCTAGTGAAGCCAAGTCCCCGTATAAATGTATCAAAATTCTAATACCACATCCTTGGTGATTGTTTTAACCCATATAGGGACTTTTTTAACCTGCATACCAGTTCTTTTTTACCCTTCACTAAAAAGCCTTTAGATCACTTCATGTAGATCCCTCCTTCCTGACGCCCATGAAGAAATGTTGTTTTCACATCCTTCTATTCTACCTCAAAATCAAAAGCAACAACAACTGATAAAAGTAATCTAATAGAAGCTACCCTAGCAATAGGAGAAAAAATATCACCAAAATCAATTCCTGGCACCTGGGAAAAACCTTTTGCTAGCAACTGAATTTTGTATTGTTCCACCTTACCTTCTTTCATCTTCATCTTAAACACTCATTTGCTTCCAATGGCTTTCCTTCCAACCGGTAACTCCACAAGGTCCCAAGCCTAATTCTTGTCCAAATATGTCATTTCATCAACCATGGCCTCTTTCTAGAGTTTTCCATCCTTTGAATCTATTACCTCATTGATAGTTTTAGGATCATCATCAGTAATAGATAAAGAAAAATTTGAAGAGAAAGCAGATGGACTATAGCTTTTTGGTTGCCTTCTTTCTCGAACTGATCTTCTCACATATGAAGTTTGTGGCTCTTCATCTTTTGGTTCCTCTTCTGCCATAGAGTTTGATTCTTCCTCCTTTAGCTCAAACTCTATCTTTTCAGGTTTCTTTGATAGGATTTCAAGTTTAATAGCATATTTCACCTCTTTAAACATCACATATTAGTAGTATACAATGTTTCTTTTTTATGGGTTCGTAAGCTTATAACCTTTTAAACCATCAGTATACTCAATAAAGATGCACCTTTCAGATTTACTATCCAATATGGTTCTTTTCTCCTTTGGAACATGTACATATGCATCATAGCCAAATACCCTCAGATGTGAAAGAGAGGGTTTCCTACTAGTCCATATCTCATGTGGATTCTTATCCTCCAATGGTGATGAAGGTGATTTTCTGACCAGGTAACATGTAGTCTCCACTGCATCTGCTCCGAATTCCTGTCATAAACTGACACCACTAAGAATGTTTCTTTCTTATTACATCAACGTCCTATTCATTTTTTCTACAACTTTGTTTTGCTGAGGTGTGTATAGAGTAGTCTTCTGTCATGCTATACAACAATTCTGACAGAACTCTTCAAATTCATTCTTGCAAAACTCTCCACCATTATCTATCCTCGACAATTTTATCTTCTTAATTGCCTATTTTTCCACTAGAGCCTTGACTTCTTTAAACTTGTCAATGACTTCACATTTCTTCTTGAGAAAATATATCCATGCATTCCTTTAGAAGTCATCTATAAATCATACATAGTACACATAATTACCTAGTGAAAGAACTAACACAGGTCTGAACACATCATTATTCACAAGCTCTAATATCCCTTTGACTCTTTTAGCACTAGAAGGGAAACTCACCCAATTTTGCTTCCCATATACACAATGTTCACAGAAATCAAAATCTAGAGAGAAATTATACATAAGTTCTATCATACCATGACCATGTATTATTCAAAGGCCCTTCTCTAAAATATGTCTAAGCCTTTGTTGCCATAGCATGGTATTTTCTCCATAGACCACTAGATTTTTTGCTCCGCTTTCAAGAACCACAAAACTATTTCACCCATTAATAACAGTCCTACCTAGAAGCTTGTACAAAGTTCCAATCCAAACTCCCCGCATCAATACCAGTTCTCCCCGAACCATCTTGCAGGTACATTTCTCACATTATTTTTACACCTGCGTCATCCATGTTAATTACAAAAATCAAGTTTCTTGTCAACGTAGAAATATGGAGAGCACCTCAAATTTTTTTAATCTTTCCACCTTGTACCTTCAGCTTGAATTTTCTGTGTTTGATGATTCTAGCCTTCCTTTCATCCCCTAAGAACAAATCACCACCATCATATATCTCATACTTATAGAACCACCCACTATAGGGAGTGAAGTGAAAGGATGCAACTGAATCAATCAAGCATACCTCATGACGTACATTTGTACATGAAGAAGAAGCCAAGTATGCATCCCCACCTTCATATGAGGTGGTTTTCACCTATGTGGAAGGAGCATCATCAGATGCCTTTTCTTTCTCAGGAACCTTAGATCTACAATCATTTTTGAAGTTCCCTTCCTTTCCGTATTTCCAGCACACCTTTACGACTTTTCTAGAGATTTAGATCTCCCACTCGAGGACTTATTTTTGTTTATGTTTTAGGTTCATCCTTGTACAAACAAGGCATCTCCATTATGTCCCTCCATATGCTTCCAATTCATCTCCTTCGACAGCAAGGATGAGATTATTTCATCGGACTTCAAAGTAGTTGTATTCCTACCTATTACACAACCAAACTATCCAACGAATCTAGTAGAAAACACAAAAAACTAATGCACTTATCTTCATATAATATTTTAACATGAATAGATAACAACTTACTTACCACAGTATTAAAGGCGTTCAAACACTTTGTCACCCAGTCTTCATCCTTCATCCTTAAGTTATACAACTTTTTTCGTAGGATCAATTTGTTCACCAGAGAATTAGATTGGTACAAGGTCCCTAACTTGTCCCACAAATACTTCATCCTATTTTCCCCCGATACATTCAATAATATTGAATTTGAGATACACAACCATATTATGCTATTTTCCTTTTGATCCAACTTTCCCCAATCTTCATTTGACATTGTTGATGGTTTAGTACATAGATCTACCACGATCCACTAATCTTTATCCATGGAAGATCCTTCATCTTGAGTTTCCAAAACTCAAAACTCAAAACATTAAATTTCTTTGTCTCTATCTTTCCCCTTCTCACTATATTAGTGCACCGCAAGAATCGATCCCATAGATCTCCACTGAAAACGGTCTACCATAGGCCCAAGTAAAACCCCTCAACAGCAAAAGTTTCCCCTTGAAGTTGAAACAACTCGTATACCAAATTTAGGTTTTACCCCTGTACAAAAATCACCTACGTACGAATTCTAAAAGTATAAAATAAACAATGGCCAAAGCATAAAACATAAAATAGATATACAGAGAGATTTTCCCCTGAATCCCAAAATCAGGACTATCATATTGATTTTTCATTATGTTAATTTGAATGTTATAGCACATATATATACATTCCAAAACATTTATAAACCCCAATCTATTTACCATGGATTAGAAGATAGTCATAGTTCCCTTGACTGGATCTACAAAATACCATGGACAAAAATCCATCATGCCCAAAAGCATGTGTAAAACCCATAAAAAAAACATAGGTAGTTCCGCCCACCTACTATACGGTCCAAAAAATATAAAACACGCCAAACAAATAGAAATGACGATTCTTATTACTGTGGAAAGCCTTTTCGTCAATCTAAGTATTGTTATAAAAGAAAATATAATGAGTCCACACACAAAAATCGAAGGAATAATGAAAATTTTGTAAACAAATACATGTCCATCAGCGATGGATTTAAAAATCTTAAATTGATTGTTTTTGATGTTGCATTATCTGTGGAAAACGATGATGTGAATGCTTGGTTCATTGATTTTGGTGCATCACTCCATATGGCTTGTAATAAAGATTGGCTTGAAGAATATTATGAGAACTTTGATGGAACATATTTTTATCTAAGAGATAAAAAATCACTTAAAGTTCATGGTTATGGAGTAATAGGTGTGAATTTGGCTAATAGACAAGAGAAACAAATCCATAATGTGATGTATGCTACTGGTATCAAAAATAATTTAATTTATGTTTCTGTTGTTGCTGACCAGGATTTGAAGTTGGAATTTGTTAAATCACATTGTGTTGTGAAAGATGTTCATGATCACTACAAAGTTATTTCCACAGGTACCAAAGTTGGAGGCTTGTATAAGTTGGATGTGATGGGGACAAAGTTCGAATTTGTTAAATCACATTGTGTTGTGAAAGATATTCATGATCACTACAAAGTTATTTCCACAGGTACCAAAGTTGGAGGCTTGTATAAGTTGGATGTGACGGGGACAAGTCATCAAGCGTTGGTATCTATAGCAAGGTCAACAGTAGAATTATGACATCATAGGTATAGACATCTAACTCACAATGATTTAATGTTACTTCAATAGAAGACAATGGTTGAAGAACTTCATTTTATGATGAATGATCATATTGAATGTGAAACATGTGTATTTGGAAAGCAACATAGGAAGGAATTTCCTATACATAAAGATAAAATATGGGCGGAAATACTTGAATTAATTCATACTGATGAATGTGAACCTAAGAAAACTAGATCTCTTGGTGGAGCATGGTATTTTCTTATTTTTGTTGATGATAAATCTAGGTATACATGGGTCTATTTCATCAGAAAGAAGAGTGGTTTTTTTGACTAATTTAAACTGTTCAAGAGTATGGTGGATAAAAAACTAGTAAGTGCATCAAAATTCTCATATCTGATCAGGGGAGAATATAAATAAAGAGAATTCAATTAATATTGTAAAAAAATGAGGTTTTACATCAATTTACAATACCACTTACACTTTAGCAAAATGGAGCTATACCACTAGGAGAATATGCACTTAGTATGCTTCAAGACAAAAATAATCTAATGGTTTTTGCGCGGAAGCCAATAACACTATTGAGAAAGCATATTCAGACACAACATTTTGTACAAGATAAAATCCACTCGAAAGAAATTGACTTATCATATTGTAATAAAAATGAAAACGTTGTTGACATATTCACCAAATCTCTTGAAAAAGCTAAATTTGAAATTTGTAAAAGTGTAGAAAATCCAAATTTTGTTGTTAGCGTAGTCGAAACTTACGCAAATTAATATGTAAGTCTTTATTAAAAAGTAGTGTAAGAATATTAATCACATCCACACCAAGCACTGTTCCATGATCGACGATAGATAATTCATAATTTATAATCGACAATGTAATCTGCCTGTAAGATTTTTGAGAAACACAGATAGATCTAGATCTGCAAAACAATAACAAGCTTGCAAGAGAAGGAAGAAAGTGAGCAAGAATTGAGAAAAGAATGAAAGTTATTGATTCTACAATATTAGATTTAGAATAAATACATAAAAGCAACTAAGTTAAGCTTAGTTGTACATGCAATAACTAAAGCTAACTAAAGCTAAGTGTGCTTTATCTTATGTTAATGTGTACATGTGCCACATGCAAGCAATAAGTTAATTGGAGCTAATCTAGGTGGATGTACACCAACACAGCTAGTCTAAGTGCATGTACACCAACACCCCCCCTTAAGCATAACTTAGGTGAGTGTGATGCAAAATGAATGAGTCCCAGCAACACGACCATTTTAGGTACCCATATACAATGCATAAAAAGGAGGAAAGAGGGAAAACCCAATGGGAAGAAACCCCCCCCTCAAAATATAATACAAAAGTAGAGAAAAGACAACTGCTAGGCAGTCGTGTCCTTCACCCCGAGACGATCTTGCAGGAATCGAAACTTCTGCTCAGTGAAAGTCTTGGTGAAGATGTCAACAATCTGCTCGGAACTAGGACAGTACTGAAGATCGATGATCCCATCATGAATGAGTTCTCTAATGAAGTGCATGTGGATCTCGATGTGTTTGGTACACTGCCGCTACACTGGATCTCTGCAAAACTTTAGCGTACTTTGATTATCGCACCAGATGACAGTTGGATGATGGACACTAATCCCAAGCTCAGATAGGAAATGTTGTAGCCAAATTGCCTGAATAGTGGCATTGACTGCTCCTCTATACTCGGCCTTTGCTGATGATAAAGCAATGGTAGCCTGCTTCTTACTTGACCAACAAATTGGGCCGAATCCCAAACTAAGTACATAACCAGAAGTAGACTTGTGATCAATGGTGTCGCCAGCCCAGTCTGAATCTGTGAACCCGATGAGATTCAAAGAACAATTGGCTGCATAATGAATCCCATAGGTGATTGTCCCCTGGACATATCGAAGGATGTGCTTTGCAGCATTCCAGTGTAACTGATGTGGCTCCTGCATGTATCTGGAAACTGCTCCGACAGCATAGGAGAGATTAGGACGGGAGTGAGTGAGATAAAGAAGACTTCCCACAAGCTGGAAATACAATGTGCAATCAACCAATGGTGTGTCTTTGCCATTCTCAAGATTTATCCCTGATAAGAAAGGTGTGGCTGCTGGCTTGCAGTCACTCATGTGAAATGGTGCCAAAAGATCTCTGGCATATTTTGGTTGAGAAATGGTAATGCCATAATCACGCTGATGGATCTCTAGTCCAAGGAAAAAATTTAGCAAGCCCATGTCTGTCATAGAAAACCACTTATGCAATGCAGTTTTGATGTTAGTAATGACAGAAGCTGAACCACCAGTTATCAAAAGATCATCTACGTAGAGTAATATGATCAACAAGGAGTCAATTTTATTCAAAAAATAAACATTGGAATCAAATTTACAGCGTACAAAATTTTAAGATAACAAATAGGAATCCAGCTTTGCATACCATGCTCTAGGTGCCTACTTGAGGCCATAGAGAGACTTCTTTAGTTTGCATACCAAAGATGAATTTTGCATGTATCCCTATGGCTTCTCTATGTAGATTTCATCCTCAAGATCACCATGAAGAAAGGCATTCTTCACATCCATATGATGCACCTCCCATCGTCTTTATGTTGAAATGGAGAGATATAGCCTAATGGAATCCATTTTTTCCACTGGAGCAAAAGTCTCATCATAGTCAACACCATGTACTTGCTAAAAACCTTTGGCCACCAATTGTGCCTTATATTGACTAACTTGGCCATATGATGCTTTCTTAGTCTAGTAAACCCACTTGCACCTAATAAGTTTACGATTTGAAGGTAGCAGAACCAAATCCCAAGTCTGGTTCTCAATGAGAGAGTTATATTCCTCATCCATGGCGGCTTCCCATTCAGGATGCCCATTTGCTTCTGCATAAGTTTGTGGATCAGATCCATGCATCATATAAGCATGCATGGGCATGGATGGCTCCATAGCTAAGAGTGCTTGCGGATCTTCCTCAAACAGAGGGATAGAGGCAGGATCATCAAGGATATCACTCATGCTGCGCCGTTTTTGTGTTGAAGGTGGTCGAGAATTTTCTGAACTACATGCAGAAGTATGATCTCGACGTTCAACAACTGGTGGTCTAACAGGGGTCACAGGAAAAGACTCATCTTCATCAGAATGCTGGTCTGAAGTTTCATCTGCATACTCATCAATGAGTGGTGATGAAAATTTGGTAACAAGTTCATCTACTGGTGCATGCGAAATATCTTCTTCAAACTTTACACTCCTTTCAATAAAGGGCTCTTCAGTGTGGATATCAAGCAATCTGTACCCTTTGACTTCATCAGAATATCCAACAAACATGCATGCTTTGCTTTGAGGCTCCAAAGCCTTTCTATTCTCTAGAGGAATGCGGGCCCATGCTCGAGATCCAAAAATGCTGAAATGACTAACTTCAGCTTGCATGCCAGTCCAAGCCTCAAAAGGTGTTTTTCCAGTAACAGATTTATGAGGAGATCTGTTCTGGATGTATGAGGCACAATTAATAGCTTCGACCCACAATTTCGACGGAAGAGATCTTGCATGCAACATGCAATTAGCCATCTCTTTCAAAGATCGATTTTTCCTTTTAGCCACGCCATTTTGTTGTGGACTGTAAGGAACTGTATGCTGCAACTGTATGCCTGCTTCATCACAAAGATTCTTGATATCTTTGTTGACATATTCCGTCCCATTATCTGTGTGGAGTATTTTGATGCGTTTTCTAGACTGATTTTCCACATGCGTTTTGAAAATCTTTAGATGTTGAAAAACTTCAGACTTGAGTTTCAAGAAGTAAACCCAAGTAAATCTCGTGTAATCATCTATAAATGACAACACATATCTTGCTTTGCTCATTGAAAGCACCAGAAATGGACCCATGAGATCACTGTGTACAAGTTCCAAAGGTGAAGAGGCTCTCCATGCATGCCCCTTCTCGAATTTTTCTTGTGGATGCTTTCCAAGAGCACATCCATTACAAACACCATCTGAAAATTCAATGGTTGGCAATCCTTTGACCATCCCTTGCTTACTAAGCTGTTGCATATATCTGAAATTCAAGTGCCCAAATCTCTTGTGCCAAATCCTACTTTCTTCATTTGCATGCGTAAGTAGCAAAATAGAATATGATTGAGGAAAAAAATTAGAAAATGTATACAGACGAGATTGATCATTTACCTTGCCAGATGCAATCTTCAAATTGGTTTGCATGTCATAAATGATCATGGAATCTGGGGTAAATTCCACTTTCCTTCCGCTGCCTGTGTGTGTCATCTGATACACTGAGAGAAGATTCACAGAAAGCCTTGCAATATGCAAGACATGTTCAAAACTTCCATCTTCGAATTGCACTCTTCCTTGTCCAGTTGCTGCAACTGCAGAATTATCCCCCATGAGAATGGGAGGACCTGAGTATGCATGTAGAGAAGAAAAGGATTCCTTTGAAGAAGCCATATGATGTGAAGCTCCTGAATCGATGATCCATTCTTGTGGTGCAGAATGAAGAGCAATCAAAGCATGCCCGTTACCTCTTGGATCTGGTGCTTTTTCTCCAGACTTCTTCTTAGCATTCTCAGGAATGTGGTCTCCAAGATTGTGTTGCTGGAGTGTCTGCGCCATAACATCTATAGTCTTCTTCATGCATGCAGATTCAGGATGAAAACCACGATGGAAATAATTGCACATTCATTGCCCTTTCGTTCCTTTCCTTTCCTTCGAGCCAGATGATCCATTAGGGGGTTTGGGATGTCCTCCCTTTCTTGGATCAGGATCCTTCTTCCCTTTTCCTTTCTGATGGTCTTTGGAATTTGCCTTTCCTTTTGCATGCACAGTAAGTGCATGCGCTTTGGAATTTTTAAGTGTGCCCATTTTGATGACCTTATCTTGCTCATGCATCAAAGACTGAATAAAAGAATCCAGTGAGGGAATCTTCCAAGCTGCACCAGTTGCAGATCTGACTGTGTGGAATGTAGAGACGAATACTACATACTCTGGACCAAGTTTTGATAAAATGGAAAGAATCAACTGATTTTCTTGCTTGGATTTGTCGACCCCGCATCCTTTTAGCTGAACCAACAAGGCTTTATACCTTGTAAAATAATCTTGAATGTTCTCAAAGTTTCTCGGATCTAATGAGTTTAACTCATTTTCGAGAATGTGACCTTGCATTTCATCCTGTTTTCCAAACAATCCTTCCAATTTTTTACATACTTCGTTTGGAGTTAAACATGATTCAACATGAAATAGCAGTTCCAGAGAAATAGATAAACATAGGATGCCGAAGGCCTTGTCCATGCGATTGAAATATCTTGTTTTCTCCATTGCCGATGTTGGTTCAACTTCTGTTTCCATGGTTATTCGAAATAAGCCTCTACTTCTGAGATGAAGTTGAATCTTTGGCTTCCATTCGAAATAATTATATGGAGTGAGAATTACCGATTGTGGAAACTCCAATTTAGACTCCATTCTTTGTTGTTGCTTCAATCTTTTGAACCTGAAAATAAAATTGCTTGTGCACTAATTACAAATCCCTGTGCTCTAATACCATGTAAGATTTTTTAGAAACACAGATAGATCTAGATCTGCAAAACAATAACAAGCTTGCAAGAGAAGGAAGAAAGCGAGCAAGAATTGAGAAAAGAATGAAAGTTATTGATTCTACAATATTAGTTTTAGAATAAATACATAAAAGCAACTAAGTTAAGCTTAGTTGTACATGCAATAACTAAAGCTAACTAAAGCTAAGTGTGCTTTATCTTATGTTAATCTGTACATGTGCCACATGCAAGCAATAAGTTAACTGGAGCTAATCTAGGTGCATGTACACCAACATAGCTAGTCTAAGTGCATGTACACCAACACTGCCGAGTCACTATCTTCGGCTCCTTCACGTATAAATTGCTACATTTGGTTATGAAGTTCTCAAATTTTGTTTGTCTCCATATATGATAAATCAAGCACCCAAAAACTGACTTACCTCATGAAGAGTAACAACTACGTGTACTCGTGGTCGTCCCCAGGACATAATTTTTCCTGGATGATGTTGAGTGGTCATTGTCTGATTTGTAAGTGCGTAACATGGGTTTTTGGTCGTTCCGGGTACAAATAATTCCTGGATGACGTTGAGTGGTCATTGCCTGAAAGTCAATTCACATCGGAATCTGCCATATATCATCACATGTTATTTGATTTATCACATGCCATGTAAGGGAATAATACATAGGAATTGGAAATTTTGCATTCTTTCAAAATCGTTAATTCAAAGAAAATTCTAAATCAAAACTAAGCCTCACATCGAGTTGAGTGGTCAGTGCCTGAAAGTCAGTTTGCATGGGAATCTGCCATATATCATCGCATGTTATTTGATGTATCACATGCCATGTAAGGGAATAATACATAGGAATTGGAAATTTTGAATTCTTTCAAGATCGTTAATTCAAAGCAATTCTAGCCTGACAGTTTCCACTGTCATATAAAAATATAAAAATGTACTGTGATCTTTATATTATTTTAATATAAATCTATGATGATTTTTCTGTCTAAAAAATCAAATTCTAAATCAAAACTAAGCCTCACATCGATGATCCTAAAAATATAGTCTTTATCCATCCAAATTTAAAATTCCCTCCACTTCCTTTAAACATGAAATTGCTTTGATTATCTTGCAAATAAGTGAAAATATAATCTTTTGTTAGCCCTAACATAAGACTGTTTTAACTCCATTTAGACTAGAAATGCGTATATAATCAAACAGTTCCTTTTGACCAAACTTAAAATCTTAAGTTATTTTGTATGAAGATTGCAACCGAGGTCTCCAACTTCACTCACAAAGGGAGCTACAATGTCGTAATGACCGGGAAACCATAGATACGGCTCTGCCAGACAAAAAGGCGTTCTATGATTAGTAACCGTTTTTCGTGCATACCTTTGCAAATGTTTTGGAATTTTGAACTAATATTATTTTGGTGTAATCGAATTTATAGAATAAATTTCCTTTTGAAATGTTTTTAGAATTTTGAAATAATATTATTTTGATACAGCCTAATTTACGGAAGAAATTAGTTTTTTCAGTATTATTTGTTTTGATTAATTTTAATGAAAATTATACTGAAATTTTTAAAATCATGAGTTTAAATTATTTAATCACTATAATTTTAGTGTTTTAGTGTTTTAGGAGTTTTCAAGGTTGCTAAATCTATTTATGTATTCAAAAGTGTATTTGGATTTTCGAGGTTGTTAAATATATTTATGCACTCAAAATGCATTTTAAATAACAAAAAATATTAAAATTAAATTCCACATAGATTTTTAAAAATTTGAGTTTAAATTATTTAATCTACATAATTCTAGGGCTTTAGGGATTTTCAAAGTCGTTGAATCCATTTATATTTCAAAAATATATTTTAAACAACAAAGAATCGTGAAATTGAGAATTCCGGTTGTTAGAGTCCTATAATAATAGGATTCATAATTTGAATAGTCTATGGTCAAGTCTTGTAATATTGTACATACATTTTCATTTTGCAAATATTTTCCATATTAAAATTTAGAAAATGTGAATAGGGTATGTCCTAAAAGAAATATCAAAGGAGAAAAAGAATAATAAAAGATTAAAAAAATGAAAAAATATGAACCCCAAACAAAAACAAATCATGAAAGTGTGCAAGTCCAAGTTCCACTACTCTTTACTTCACTGTTTGAAATAATGGTTGTGTGCAACTTGTCATACATGCGACAACCCATGATAGTCAAATTGTTTAAGCTTGACTACTTCATGATTTAAATTTCTCGTTTATAGTTAGAGAATAAGGATCTGGCCAAACTGTTTAATCTTGGCAGAACAACAGATAGGTAGAGAAATAAAATGTGCTCACAAGTTTAATTTTAGCCATTGGAAGATATAATGTTAGAGGTAGAGAGTTTACCTTTCAAAAAAAAAAATGTAAAAAATGGTTTGCTAGCTTAAATGCACCAAACAAAATGAAGGAAAAAAATGTTAGGGTAAGTAAAAGGGTAAGTAGAAGAAAGGTTACAGAAAGTACAAAGTTAATTGAAGCATAAGAACATCTATCATGTTTAATCATGTGTTTTAGTGTCTAGGAGCAGTTATGAAAGTAAAAGGATGATCATAAGTTGATTTGGTTAACTTCCCCTTCATTTCATTTCACCCCCCACTAAATACGTACTAATTCTACATTTTACCCCTTTATTGCTTATGAAGACACCTTTTCCCTTCACTTTCACCCTTGCCGCTTGGTTTCACACATTTCCTAGCAAATTACCTTCTAAATTCATTCCCCTACCCAAAACCCTTTTTCCCTAGTGTGAAGCCCCTTTTACCCTTTAAAAGGATCACTTTTCCCTTGATTAATTTCCCTAAAAACCACAAAAGCCCTTTATCCTAAGTTTTACCCACCCCCCCTTCCCTGCATTATTAATTAACTCCACAAATATCATTTTCCTGACAAAACTTGTTTAACCTGCCACCCTGGTGTGGTAAAATAACCCCACTACATAAACCCCAGTCATTAAATTCCTAATCCCATCATTACTTATAAATTAATTACAAATCAATTGTAATTAACCCCTAGGCCACGCTAATTTCCACCTTGATTTCTTGTCGTGCAACTTGATCGCGCGAAAGTCATTTGATCTACCACCCCTAGATCTAATGGCGTGCATCCATATCACGTCCACTCACCTCCCGAACTTTACATCTCGAGAGTGCGTGATATGAGTGGTATTTCCTGGGCCCCTTTTGGTTAGGTGGTATCACTTTGTGAACTCGCATGCTCTCGGGAAAATATCACCCGATGGCCAAAAGCAATGCGATGGACCCCTAAACCGCTTCCCCGCGTAAGCGAAAGCCATCACTATTCATTATGCTTTTCGGCGCCATTTTCTAACCACCTCTGGTTAAAAGGCCGCAAACCCCCGTTTTTACCCTTTTTGCTTAATTTTCTCTACAAAAGCTTCCAAGCCTCCCTGTGCAAACTCTAATTTCTGCAACTAAAGTCAACTACTAAGTACCTTCTGAGTACGCCCCGGACACCCAATTCAGCCATCCATAGCATACCTGAAGCCACATTACCACACCAGTTTGCAGTATGAACCTTAAATTCCATGTATTTTGATAACAAACTAGAAACATCCCTCTCAAATTCAAGAATGTACAGTTAATTCCAATATTAAATTAATTGAATTTAATTAATTTTTCTTGAATTGAGAGTATTTCCCGCTAAATACCCAAACCCCTATCATGCAAACTGCCATTACCCTATCACTGCACCTGAGTTTTCAAAACCTCACGACTTCAGCCTGTATAACCCTGATTCCCACATTTATCCTAAATATGGCTACCCAAACCTCTCTAGATGTCAGACCTGTGTCAACTCCTCACTCAGACATTAACCATTTGGCCTTAGCAGACATGGATTTCGAAATTAAAGACACTGCTACTCCAGAGCACCTTCTAAAAATCCACTGTTGGAGTAAGGATAGGTTCCTAAACCATGTTGATGACATCGACCTTTGGAAATCCAATTTTCCCAAGTATATATTCCCAGAAGCTCACCCATTCCCAGACATTGTACATTTTTATCATGCCTATTATATCCCTAACCAAAGGGCTATTGTTGTTCCAAACCATGAGTTATTGTTCACCATTACACCTGAGTCAATACCGCAGATGCTTCAAATCCAATCTCGCCCAAATCTAACCCCTCTATCCATTGGAAACCTGTTGGACCTATACATCACACTAGACCCAGTCAAGATCATGAAAAGTTTCTAGAATTTCATCATTGCGGAATGCCATGCTCCTACAAACACTCCTCCCTATGTTGCTGCCATTTTTTCAAAGACTGGCAAGAGCATAATCACCATGCTCTCATGCATCCTAGGATACACATCAGATGAGCATGTGGATGAGGTCATCATGGCCTTCCTACCCATTTTCACTCTAGGGAAGCCTCCTGTTATATGTATGATTATGCTCAGTTCATTCCAAACAGAATGCATGAGAAATTCACCAAACTCCCCACTAAAAGAGTTTCCAAATACTCTTTAGTGTTGTTTTATATGTTCTTGTATTACCAGATAGATAAGTTCCCTGTGAAGATCCAGAAATTGGACACCAAGGGAAAGGAGAGGTCAGTCATATACTGGACACCCTTGGTCCACAAGTTTTCCACAGCATTCACCTATAGAGACTTCATAAAATCCTTTGTATACCCTATCATGAACACGCTGAATTCTAAGATTCAGCCTAGAATTAGCCCAGAGATCAAGAGAGTACTACAGTTGGCAAAGAACAACAAGGTGGGAGATTGGTATCTGTACCAAAACCACACTAAGATCAAAATTTATGGCTGTGAGCTAGCCCCCTATAAGTTGCCCAAATACCTCCCTATGCAGATATTTTCTCTTGAATACCAAATCATCAACTCTGATGAGGTTCACTTCCTAGCTTATAGGAAGAAAACCCAGTTCAAAGTGAAAAACCAAATGGACCTATTCATTTGCAACAACAGATAGGTTGGATGAAAGGCCAACAGGTTATTGAAACGATTAATGCCAGTTTTGCAATCTTTCTCAGGTAAAAATTTTGAACTCTGGGCAATTAAAATGGAGGGTCTACTTGATTCATTAGATTTATGGGAATTTGTTCAAGAAATTTCTATAAATTATCAAGGTAAGAAAAGAGGTGGAGTAGCATTGCTTCTTATTATATCAGAATTGGACGATAATACCTTGTCTAGTATTTTGCATGAATATGGTGAAATAGATAATGCAAAAATATTTTGGGATATTCTTGAAATGAAGTACAATATGAAATGGGGTGAGAAAGCTTACAAAGATGAAGACAGAGTTTTGGTAGCAGATCTACGGAAAAATTCTGAGATTGCTAAGAGAAAAGTTTTGGAGGACTTAGCAGTAGCAGATGAGTTGAAGAAAGTGAATAACCTCTTTGAAGTAGAGGTGGTGAACTCAACAATGATGCTTGCTAATGTTAAAGAGGAAATTGCAAAATTTGATGATGGATGTTTGTTTTATGAAAATGAATTGCAGGTTATATTTGAAAAGAATTGATTGATAAACTATTGTTTGTTGTTGATAAAATGGAAGAATTTGAAGAGGAAATTGTAGCAATAATTAAAAGGACAAGAAAATCTGAAGATGCCAAAACAATTGTTTGTTGTTGATAAAATGGAAGAATATGAAGAGGAAATTGTAGCTACAATTAAAAGGACAAGAAAATCTGAAGATGCCAAAACTGATTATGATGCCGAGATAAATTTTATTGAAGAATGGGTTGAGAGACCTTTTGAACAAATTGATGCAGGTCTCAAAGCAGCAGCGAGAATAGTGAAGGTTCTTGAAAATGAGCACAATGGTAAATCAATGAATGATTCATATGATATGGAATTGGAACCAGTGGAGGACACATTTGAAGAAGTTCCTGGTATTTTAATATATTGGAGCCCAGAGGAAATAAAACATTATTATGGATTGATGAGGCAACAACCAAGTCAATAGGAAACTAGTGATTATGAAAATTAATTTGTTGAGAAAGGAGTTGACATGGATTAGTATCATCCTAGTTAGAATAAGCAATATCCATACTTCATGATCTGAAGTAAGAAGAAGACTAAATAGGTTGAAAGTGTCAGAGTTTGGAGCAACAAGTCCAAGAAGAAATTTCATCAATATGTTGATGCAAAGAAAGTTAAAATGAAGTCATATTTGTAAGCCTAGCTGAGACTCAGACTAGCAGGCATTGTTATGCATTGTTGAAAATCCATTTCTCCATTAAGGGGGGATGTTAGAATAATGTGGAAATGGAAGTTTCTAGTAATGTGATAGGTTTGTTGAGTTGTCTTCTTAGATGTATGTGAGTTACGAGATGTTCTAGAAGTCATTGATTTCTAGCATAAGTGAGTTGTATATGAGTCATAGACTCTACCTTCCATGTTGTTATGCCCATAGAGTCTTGTGATCCCATCGTTATATAATGGGACATATTGTGATGTATATGCAATGAGTCAATATGCAGGCTTAGGCTTGAATTAAGAATATGTTCCATTGTGTCAACTCTGTATTTTCTAACACCATTAGGTAAAACCATACATAAATAAGTATCTAATTAAACCTATATACCTATAGGATGAGAGTAGAGGAATTTGATTTCTGCGAATACATATATTGCATAGGCATGTTTTTACATCCAAATATTTCATAAAGGAAAAAATGTCCAATCATCATTCTTCAGAAGATACACATAAATAAATCTATACTAAATTGTCATCTCCAACGGTTTGATGAGGTTTCCATGGGATATCATTCATGTACAATGCAATCACAACTTAGATATGCTAATCCTAGTAGAGAACGGAATTTCAAGGCAGAATTAGGAAGCATTGAACTATTTATAATGGCTATCTGGCTACCCAGGTTAAAAATTCATAAACTAGCTTCTCCCTTCGAACTATAGATTGAGAAAATTTAAGCGTGGTAGTCATGGAGACTCTGAAGGTCCTAAGAAAAAAAATACATTGTTCGCCCTCAAGATTTCCATTCTAGAGAAGGCTACCAAGGGGCTCATAACCTTGCCTTTATATTTGACATGGGAAACAAATAATGGGAAATGAATAGCGTAACCAAAACCTAAGTTAAAATTTAAAATTATAAATGCGGGGGAGACATATTGCTAGTTAAAATATATTTGTTATTATTGAAATAAAGTACCAAGGAAATTTTTTTTAATGTCCATGATAATTGTGATAATTTAATCTCATGCCCCTATTGGTGGAGATTTCCAAAAATTTACAGTTTTATTAAATTTCAATGGCACAAAAGTTATAGAAGCCTTATTTTAAAAAAGACACACCAATTTACTCAAAAATATTTTATTAATATAGATGTATTGATCCAGGGGGATGTTGGTGGGCACCCACCTATCCCACATGGACCCCCACAAATATCTCTTTAAGTTTTTCAGTTTTCATAATTGTAGCACAATTTACTATTTTTAGCAGTTTTTGGGTCGTGAACTTCTGGAGCCATTTTTATGCCATAAATGACGTTGTTTGGGAAATCTGGGAGCAATATGTGTCCATGGACCGATGTTTCTCTTCCCAAATTTGTGGTTCTTGGATATATCTTTCCAACGAGATATTGTACGCGTCAAACGGAGATTGTATGCCAAAGTTACGGCCCTGGGAAGTTGATGTACCAATTTACCCAAATGGGGCCCACAATTTGGCATTTCATCTTCTACGGTTAGGGTTTTGGATGTTTAGGGTTTTCCATTGTTTCTCAACAATAAATAGGCCTTTGAACCTCATTGTAACATAGTTCAGAGGCATGTAGCCACCACATCTCTTCTCAAAGATAAGCTACCATCGCTCTAGCTGGTTTATTTCCATTTCTGTTTGTAAGCATGTTTTAGTATTTTACAGTAATGAAATGAAGTATTATTTCTACTGCATCTCTGTATTTATGGTTATCTCTATAATCTGTTGCGTCCATGTTTAAATCTGGATCAGTGGTATCAGAGTGGTCTGCTTTTTCTCTACTTTTCTTTGCATGTCCCCAACAAGGTCGGGATATAGGGAGTTAGGGTTTGAACTAGTCGAACCTATGCAATACCAGCCTCGCAAATCCCGACGGCTTCCCATGGCAGATGAAAATAAATACGAGCGGGTAGGATATCCTATCAAAATCTTTCTTGAGGAAGCCCTTGAGCGACAAAGGAACGCGATGATAGACATCTTTACCCAGATCCTTCAGTGGCTACCCAAAGGCGACGCATCGACTTCCAACAACTACTCTGGAAATGCCACACCCTTTAAGGTACAAGTTAATTTTGAAATCCCCATATTCAAGGGTGAGATAGATGCAGATTCCATAGATAAATAGATAAATCTGCTAGAATGGTATTTTTCTATTCATAATTTTTCCAATTGGGAAAATATTATTTTCGCTCTTCTCAAAGCATCGTCGCATGTCAAGGATTGGTGGGAAACCTACTGCGAGCAGAAGGATGAAAGTACAGACTCACTATTTTCAGCTGCACCCACTTGAAATTCATTCCAGAGTGCCATCAAGGAGTAGTACTACCCTATCAAATCTATGACGACAAATACATAAAGTGGACCACGTTGTGGTAGGGAAGGGAGCAAGATGTGCTGGAGTTCACAAACAATTTTCATACCCTTCAGACACAGTTGGGTATGAAGGATTCTGAGCTACATTTCGTACTCAAATACCATGCCTACCTATGCAGATACATCCAAGAAGAGATGGAGTTCTTGAACATCTCCTCACTTGGCACGGCATACCGATACGCTATCAAAATCAAGCAGAAGTTTAAACAGAAGAAGCGAGACTTTGGATCTGCAAATCCAAAGACCAAAGGACAAAGCTAAAGTGGGGTGACCCAAGGCAACCCGTCAAAGCTGCAAGAAAATAACAACTCCACGAAGTCGAAGAGGGACACATGAAAGTGGTGTGAGTTCCATATGATCCCCACTCACAACACAAGTGAGTGTCGGACCAAGCAGTTGTTGGTGGCCAAGTTGAAGGCTTCAAAATCAGATACATGTTCCGACCCTGAGTCAGAACCCGACAAGGGAATGGAAAAGGGAAGCAGATAATTGATGCGGATCCTAGCACCACTGTTGCCACTGCAAAGATCCAAAAGAATGACCCCAAATATCTAGAGGAGGGGGAGCATCTTTTCCACTTATAGATGTGGATGAAGGGTTTGTCGCTGCAATTCATTGTCGATAGTGGTAGCCAAAAGAACCTCATTTCAACAGAGGTTGTGAAGCAATTGGGCCTACCAACTACACCACACCTGCAGCCATACAATATTAGGTTGCTTCACCAAGGACAATATTTTTGAGTTCGCCAGCAGTGTTGCCTTCCCTACAGCATCAAACCCTTCACAGATAAGGTACTATGTGATATTACACCTCTAGATGTTTGTGATGTATTAATAGGCCAACCATACTTATGGAGGCGACATGCTGTGTATCAGTTAAGGCCTCGCGCTATTATTGTTTCTTTGGGTAATTCATTATATAGGATACCGGAGGTAGCCCCACCTACCACCAGTTCTTTGATCGCTACTAAGAAAGGCAGTGAGATCATCTCATAGACTAGGAAATTTATTTTTCTTCTGGTTCACTCCCAAAGTAAGGCGAAGATGGTCACCACATCCATGACCCCCGCGAAGGGTTCCTCCACATAGCAGTAGCAGCAAAGAGATACGGTCATGACAGAACATGGGAACAACTTCTCCTCACCCACGAGGGTACCACGCAAGTCTTAGGTGGGCAACAAAGTCTGGTTGCCTCACTGGGAAGAACACCTTACCAGAACCCATCAGAAGCTCAAACCACTCTGACATGGTCCTTACACCATTACCAAGGTTGTTGGAAACAATTATTTGGAGCATAGAATTCCCTCATTCCTTCGCCTGCACCAAGTGTTCAATGTGTACCACCCTCGACCATGCTTCCCACCATTACTAGACACATCCGAGATTGCAGAACACCTCACCAGGGACGAAGTTTAGCAGATAGAGGAACTCAACGCAATGGGGACGATTCCTTCCTAATGGGGGAGGAATGATCCAGGTGGATTTTGGTGGCCACCCACCTATCCCATTGAGACTCCCATAACCATCTCTTTTAGTTTTTCAGTTTCTGTAATTTTAGCACAATTTACTATTTTTAGTAGTTTTTCAGGTCGTGAACTTCTGAAGCCATTTTGAGGCCCTAAACGACATTTTTTGCAAAATCTAGGAGCAATATGGGTCCATGGCCGAATTTTTCTCTTCCCAAATTTGTAGTTCTCGGATAGATCTTTCTAACGAGATATTATGCATGTCAAATGGAGATCATATGCCAAAGTTACGACCCCGGGAAGTTGATGTACCAATTTACCCAAACGGGGCACAAAATTTGGTGTTTCATCTTCTAGTGTTAGGTTTTTCGATGTTTAGGGTTTTCCATTGTTTCTTAACAATAAATAGACCTTCGAGCCTCATTGTAACACAATTCAGAGGCATGTGGCTGCAAAATCTCTTCTAAGAGATAATCTACCATTGCCCTAGCTTGTTTATTTCCAATTTTGTTTGTAATTGAATGAAGTATTATTTATGCTGCATCTCTGTATTTATGGTTATCTTTGTAATTTGTTGCATTCCTATTTAAATCCGGATCATGTATGCATTATGTTTTTCTTATAGGAACTCCATAACTCATTATAGGAATGCTACCATGTTGTTGAAGATAATGGAGAATTGTATTTTAGGAGAAACTCGGTTCATTAGTTATGTGTATGCCTTAGATTAGGATTTAGTTCCTACTTCTTAGTTAGCTATTCTAACTTCCCTACATGTGTGTAGGCTATATATTCATGATTTGTAATGATGATCATGTATAGCGTTCTGCGAGAGGAAGTCTCCAGGGGAAGCCCTCACTTGAGAGTTGCTCAGCTTATTGAATAATATCTTTGTCTTTGTTATGAAACTAGCTCAAGAAAAGATAGATCAACGCCTTAGAATTCAGCCTGTTCGAGGGGGTAACCTCCTTTACATTACATGAATGAACAATTCTTGGATGATACAAATGAAAATACCTCCTTTCTATATATAGGAGTCTAAGTGGTCCCAATACAATCAAAGCCTACATAACAATAATATTGTAGGGCACAACAGTAACAATAGTGGGCTTCTATGTGGCACAATAGTAACAATATGGGCACTACATGGGTACATCAATATAATAAGTGGGTTGTACTAATAACAATAAGGGTTTACACTAGTAGTATAGGGGCCTAACATGCCTCTCTCCTTCAAAAAGCGTTGTCCTCAATGCTTGAGTAGTTCTTGATGCTTCTGTGTAAGATTCTTGTCCTCCCATGTGGAATCTTCAGCGGGTAAGTTCTTCCACTTGATGAGATACTCTGAAATTGATCGATTTCATAGCTGTTAGGTTCTTATTTCTATGACTTCTCCAAGTTCCAATATGATTTTTCCTTCTTCTTCAATTTCTGGCAATATTGTTTGAATTGGGATCTTTTGCAACTTTTGAATAAATGGCCATACTTCTTCGTCCTTCTTCCATTCATCCCTTGCTTTGTTTATCCAATCTAGTTGGATAATATAAATAGCACAAAAAAATGCTTCCACATCCTCATCCTTGAAGAGTCTTCCCATTCGGTAAGGTCGCCATTTTTTAAGTGCATGTAGTATTGCCAACCTTTTCTTCTCATAAATAGCTTGCTTGAGATGTAGCAGTAAAAATACCCAATCACCAACATTAAAACATTTTTCACTACGATGTTTATCTACCTGTTGTTTCGTTTGATTTTGCACCGAAGTGGCGTTATCCTTTAAAAGTTGGAGAACTTGTTGTTGATGCTCAATGTGATATTTCACTGCTTGAACCTTTTTCTTCTTGATATGTCCTTCTATCTCTAGAGTTTGAGAAGTGGTAATTTCTTCCAATCCTTTACAAGATATGGCCGGATTCATTTCTTGATGCTCGATGTGATCTTTCACTTCTTGAACATTTTTCTTCTTGATATGTCCTTCTATCTTGATAGTTTGAGGAGTGGTAATTACGAACAATGAATTACAAGATATGGTTGGATTCATTTCTTCTTTCTCGACGTGATATTTCACTTCTTGCACATTTTTCTTCTTGATATGTCCTTCTATCTTGAGAGTTTGAGGAGTGGTAATTCTTGCCAATGCTTTACAAGATATGGTCTGATTCATTTCTTCTTTCTTTGTGGTGAGGTCCTGGCATATATCTTCTTCTTTTGATGTTTCTTGATCCTTTTCTTCCTCCTCTTCATATTCTATGTAAAATAATTTCTTCTCGGCACACTTATGACCTTTAGTGCATTTGCTATCACAATTGTAACAAAGCCTTGTTTCTCTTTTTTGTTCCAATTGTTGTGGTGTAACCCTTGTAGGTTGTGGAACACTAGGAGAAACAACACTTCCATCTTTATAGCTGTGAGGGGTACGCTTCCTGGTTTCAATAATTTTTCTTTCCGCTATGTCACAAAGCCCTTTTACTCTTTCCAATTGTTGTGGTGTTGCTCTAAAGAAGGTGTTGCTCTTTTTATCCTCATAATGTGCTATCATTTCCTCTGTGAAAATTGACCACGTAACAAGTTGTTTACGAGAACAAAGCCCTTTGTACCATAAAAATTGATCTGCTTCTAAATATGAAGATGCAATACATACCTTTTGTAACAGTTTTACACCATGTAGATCAAAATATTTATCCATCTGAAGTATCCAATTTACCGGATCCTTGCCATCAAACTTCCTCATCTTGCTTTTTCTTGATTTTAGGAGCTAGAACTTGAAATGACTGTAACTCTGTACTTTCAGATCTTTAAGTTCTAAAATTGAGATCTATAGTAGCTATCTGTTTCCTCTTTCCAATGCCACCAGTCTGATCTAAATTGGATTCTCTAAGAAAGAGTTATGCAGAATCTCCCAAGATGACCTTATTATAGACCTTTCCATAAGAGTGAACTTGTATGAAGTGCCACGTGTACAATTTTCGACCTTTGGTTCTGAAACAGATATACACAAAACTACAGTCCGTCCTCTTTCTGTACCTTCTTACGAAATTTCAATCCGATCCCTAGAGAGAAAGTTATGACGATTTTCCCTAGGTCACCTGTTTTGAATGTAATTTAGGAGTCTGCAAAAAGACCAACTTCCTCAGAGCATATCTACGCAAATATCACGTGAAAAGATCTGAAATTCAAACCCAAGGTTCACCGCGATTTCTTCTCAAATGGGTTTTTTTTGCTATGTCTGAAACGTCACAGAAAAAAAGTCATAGCGAAAATTCCACGATGACCTGTTTGGAGCAGCGAAACCCTAGAATCCAAAGCTCTGATACCAAATGTTATGAAACCAGCTCAAGAAAAGATAGAAAAGATAGATCAACGCCTTAGAATTCAGCCTGTTCGAGGGGGCAGCCTCCTTTACATTACATGAATGAACAATTCTTGGATGATACAAATGAAAATACCTCCTTTCTATATATAGGAGTCTAAGTGGTCCCAATACAATCAAAGCCTACATAACAATAATATTGTAGGGCACAACAGTAACAATAGTGGGCTTCTATGTGGCACAATAGTAACAATATGGGCACTACATGGGTACATCAATATAATAAGTGGGTTGTACTAATAACAATAAGGGGTTACACTAGTAGTATAGGGGCCTAACAGTGTTCCATTTCTAACATGGTATCACAGCTTCAAGGTTCAGTGAGGGAAAGCGAGAATGCTTCGGTGACTGAGAGTGCATCGTGGTTGTAGTGTGGCCTTAGTGGTGGTGGTAGAGAACATTTCCGTTGCTTTATCAATGCGAATTTTGGCTCAAGAAGCGCACTCTTCTTTGTTGACAAGTGTCATTCCTTGAGCAAAAAAAGCATTGTTTGACCTCCACTTAACACGATTTTAGATAAAAATAATTAAACTTTGAATTAATCAGAAGGAGTTGCAGCTCACAGGTGAGAACACCACCTGGATACTGCACAAAACAAGGAGAAGACTCTCGCTCACATTCACCCTGCCTTACATGAATGAATATTACATATTAAATACATCACTGAAAAATAGGTAGTTGAAAACAACCTCCTAAATTCTAGGAACAACTCCTAAACTAAGAAGATGCGTTACAACCACATAACCATTTCTCCATTAATTCTAACTCCCCCCCTTAATGGAGAAAGGGTTATTTTGCACACCTAACATCCCTCTAAATAACTCAAACTTTACTCGCCCTAGAGGCTTAGTAAAAATGTCAGCTATATTATCACAAGTATTACAATGATCCACACAAATTTCCTTAGACTGTATCTTTTCTCATACAAAGTGAAACTGAGTATCAATGTGTTTAGTATTCTTATGGAAAACTGGATTGTATGCAAGCTTTATTGTGCTTCGATTGTCAGTTTTGATGCTGGTTGCTGCTTTTTGTCTTTCGCCTGCATCACTAAGCAATCTCCTCAACCAAATGGCTTCGCATGTAGCTGCACACAACGCTTGGTACTCTGCTTCACATGATGATAATGCTACAGTTCTTTGCTACTCCACGAAATAACCCCGGATCCAATACTAAATGCATAACCTGTGATAGATCTACGATCATCCAGGTTGCCTGCCCAATTAGAATCTGAATAACCTGCTAAAGTAACATCAGAAATGTCAGTGTATAAAATACCATAATTGCAAGTACCACTAAGGTACCTCAGCACACATTTTGCTGCATTCCAGTGACTTTCGAGTGGTTTGGACATAAACTGGCTCAGCACACTAACAGAGTATGCTAAATCAGGTCTAGTTGTCGTGAGATATATCAGGCTTCCCACTAGCTGTCTATACAAAGTGGCATCCACCTGTTTTGTACCATCGTCACTGCTTAACTTGAGGTTCTGCTGCAATGGTGTTGCTGTTGTTTTGCACTGTTCCATTCTGAATCTTTCCAACAGGGTTCTGGCATACTTTCCTCGAGTTAGAAAAGTTTGACCAAAATCTTTCCACACTTCTAATCCTAGGCAATAATGAAGATCACTAAGGTCTTTCATTTCAAATTCCTGTGACATTTGCTACTTGATTTCTTTGATTAAACTAATTGCATTCCCTGTTATTATCATGTCATCCACATACAAAGAAATCAAAATGATTTGCCTCTGAATATTCATCTTGGTGTACAGATTTGGATCGCTGAGGCTCCTATGGAAACTATGCTGAACAAAGAATGAATCAATTTTGTCATACCATGACCTGGGTGCTTGTTTCAATCCATAGAGTGCCTTATGGAGTTTACACACTAAATGTTCCTTCCCCTTTTTCACAAAACCAGGAGGCTGTACTAAATATATTTCTTCTTTTAATTCTCCATTCAGAAATGCAGATTTAACATCTAACTGGTGTAGCTTCCATTTATGTTTTGTTGCTAAACAAATTAGCATTCTAATTGTATTAAGTTTAGCTATAGGGGCAAAGGTGTCATCAAAATCAATTCCTTCCTGTTGTGAATAACCCTTTGCTACCAGTCTTGCTTTGAATTTTTCTACAGTACCTTCTGCATTTATCTTAGGTTTATACAGCCACTTACAACCTATAGGGGTTCTTCCTTCTGGCAGCTCAACTAAGTCCCAAGTATGGTTTCTATATATGGATTCCATTTCTTCATGCATTGCAGCCCTCCATTCATCTGATCTACTTGCTTCTTCATAATTTGAGGGTTCTACAATATTTAAAATTTTGGACATTAAAGCATAGTCTCTGAATTTTGCAGGTAGTCTAGTCTTTCTACCTGATCTTCTCGGTAAAGGACTCACCTCAACTCTTCCTGTTTCAGCACTGTCTGGGCCTGCATCCTCACTTATTGAGCTATCTGCTGCTACTTCTTCCTGTTTCTGCTCCTGCTCCTTTTCTTCTTCTTCTTCATCACTGTTCAGTTCTATCAGAAATGGAATGTGGCTGTCACTGTTAGAGTATTCCTTTCCATCTCCTATCTGTTCATGAAAAATGACATCTCTGCTTGCAACCACTTTATGAGTCACAGGATTATATAATTTGTATGCTTTATATTCTGTGCCATATCCTACAAATATGCATTTCAAGGCTTTGGGATCTAGCTTTTTCCTATCTGCTTTCGGTACATGAGAAAAAGCTTTAGATCCAAATATTTTCAGATGACCAACTGCTGGTTTGAGTCCAAACAATGCTTCAAAGGGGGTTTTGAAGCCTAGACATTTGGTGGGACTCCTATTCTTTAAATAAACAGCAGTATTAATGGCTTCTGCCCAAAGACCATTAGAAATTCCCTTACCTTGAAGCATACTTCTTGCGCACTCCACAAGGGTCCTGTTCTTGCGTTCTGCTACTCCATTCTGCTGTGGAGTGTGTGGCACTGTAAATTGCTGTATAATCCCATGCTGCTTGCAGAAGTTCATGAACTCATTTAATCTGTATTCCCCCCCTTGATCCGAGCGGAGAACCTTTATCTTCTTTCCTGTTTGGTTCTCTATCATAGATTTGAATTCTTTAAAATATTGGAAAGCTTGACTCTTTTTGCTTAAAAAACACACCCAAGAGAACCTAGTGCAATCATCTATAAACAGTAGAAAGTAGTATGCACCTCCTAAAGACCTAGTCTGCATAGGTCCACAAATATCTGTATGCACTAGTTCTAGGATGTCTCTTTGTTTTCTGTTGTCATGCACAGGGAATTCATCTCTATGCATCTTCCCTAATGCACATCCATCACATTCCAGTTTGATATTATGTAAAGCAGGAAGTCCATCGACCATACCTTTATTTTTAAGCAAGATGAGATCTTGTAGATTGATATGTCCAAATCTCTAGTGCCAGAGATTCTCAGCTGTTGCTGTTGCTGCAACCATCGCCTGTCGTGGCCTGCTCCTTGCATCCAGTTTATACAAATTCCCCACGCGTACTCCTGTTGCAACTGTCTCCAATTTGCTATCCTGAATGACACATCCATTCTTGAAGAATTGTACCTGCATGTCTTGGTCTGTTATCATAGAGACAGAGATCAAATTCTTTTTAATTCCTGGAACATATAGAACATTTTTGAGATGTTTGATATCACCACTAGGTAGCTTCACAGGAATATCCCCACAACCTTTGATCTCATACCCACTGTCATCACCCAAATAAATTTTGGATCCACATGTAGAATCTTCAAGAAACTCAAAATATTCTCTCTTACCAGTCATGTGCGAGGATGTGCCTGAATCGACATACCATGTATTGTCCTCATCTCCTCTTGATGCTGAAAGTGCACAGTCGACTGTAAATAGCCGAAGATCATAGCTGTGGTCTTCCTCTTCTTCAGCAAAACAACCCTGATGCTTCTTCTGTTTGCCTCTCCTTTCATCTGTTTGCCTCTTATAACACTCTCTGATCTGGTGACCAGGCTTTCCACAGTAAAAGCATCTCTTAGCATAGTTATCATTCATACCTCTAGATGGTCTCCTTTGAAAGGAGTTGACCCCTTTCTGCTGCTGCTGCGGTTGCTGGTGCTGATGTTGGTGCTGGCGCTGCTTTCCTCTGTGCTGTCTTTTCTTTGCCATCAGAGCAAGGTCATTGCTCTGGGTCTTCAAGTTTTGTCTTCGCTCCTCCTCCTGGAGCAGAATCGCTGTCAGCTCATCAAAAGAGGGGGCTTTCTCCCTCGCTGACAACCCTGAGATGAATGTCTGATATTCATCGGTCATCCTGTTCAGTGTGAGGGTAACCAGATCTGAGTCTGATACCTTTTCTCCAATGGATCCCAATTTGTCTTTCAGATCCTTGATTCTGGCTGTGAATCCATCAACAGATTCATTCTCGTTCATCTTTAGTGCATACAATTTTCCTTTGAGTGCGAGAACACGATTTGTGTTCTGTGTCTCATACAGACCCTTGATCGTGCTCCAAATATCTGTGGCCGACTTGCAATCTCGAATATGAGGGATAATGTTGTCTTTGACAGACATATTCAGTATGACTTTTGCCTTTGTTTCTCTTTTATCCCAATCCTGTTCTTGGGTTGTATTTCCGGATCTCTGTTCATTTCCCAAGACGATAGACCATGCGTTCGTACTCTCCAGCAAGGTTTGCATTTTGAACTTCCAGTTGGAAAAATTCGTTCCATCGAGCTTGCCGGACTCGTAGCGGTATGATTCCAAACTGTTGTTCATTTTCGCACTGCTGAACACTCCAATTGGCCACCACCGGGCAAGTCCGATCTGCTACCACCGAACAGATCAGGAACTTCTCTGTGCCACCACCGGGCAAGTCCAATCTGCTGTCTCCAAACAGATCAGGGACTTCACTATGCCACCACCGGGCAAAACCGATCTGTTACCACTGAACAGATCACAGAGCTCTGATTCGCCACCACCGGGCAGGTCCGATCTGCTACCACCGAGCGGATCACGGAACCTCACTTCGCCACCACCGGGCAGATCCGATCTGCTACCTCCGAGCTGATCAAGGATCCTCAATTCGCCACCAACGGGCAAATCAAATCTGCTACCACCGAGCAGAAACCTTCACGTGCCTCCACCGGGCAACTCCGATCTGCAACAAAGATTGCAGATTTACAGAAAGAAAGGGCTGGCGCTCTAATCAACGCCGAATCCGCGCTAATTGCGGAAAATGAAAATTCTTGATGTGCAGGAATTTTGGCGCGTTTCACAGCCACGGATCAGCGCCAATTTTGTCGTTGTTTTCTCTGGCGCGTTTATCAGCTCCAAAACCGCGCCAATGGCGCGACTGTTCCTCCAAAAAACGCGCTAATTGCTGCAATCTTTCCAAAAAAAAAAAATCCGCTCCGAATCTCCGCTCCAACCCTTCCTTCGGCTCAGTGATGATCAGTCATCTGATGCCTCTTCGCTTCAGGTGTTACTGCAGCTCCACCTGATCACACAGCTATCTCTACATGTACTCCTACCAATACAGATGTGTAACTAATGATACATCCCAGAAAAAAAAAATTAAGGCTACCTCTACCCTAAGCTCTGATACCAAGATAAAAATAATTAAACTTTGAATTAATCAGAAGGAGTTGCAGCTCACAGGTGAGAACACCACCTGGAGACTGCACTCAACAAACAAGGAGGAGACTCTCGCTCACATTCACTCTGCCTTACATGAATGAATATTACATATTAAATACATCACTGAAAAATAGGTAGTTGTAAACAACCTCCTAAATTCTAGGAACAACTCCTAAACTAACAAGATGTGTTACAACCACATAACCATTTCTCCATTAATTCTAACTATTTCTTGTAGCATGGGCCATCATCACCGATTTGCATCGAAAAAATTTGTTTCTTCATTTGACCAAATTTCTGCAGTTTGATCGAATATTTGGTTGCATGGGGGTCGAATTCTGGCTGCGTAGGGGTCAGATTTGTTGGATGGTGCCACAATAACCTTGGACCTACAATGACTAAGTTAAAATTCATGTGTGTAGCGGTGGCAGCTTGACTCAAAGGCAGTGTGGTGAATCTGTCTGCTTGATCCATCTGCTTGTTGTGGAGGCTACTAGGAGGCCGAGTGGTGGAGCAACGAAGGCAAAGACCATGAGGCTACAAGCGAATCGATCACGTTCTCCTTGTGGATCGTGGTTGATCTACATGGAGGTGCAACAGTTAAAGGAGTTTGTCATGGTGGGAGGAACTGGCAAGCTCAGATTTTCTCACAGCAAGCCGAGGGCAAAGAGAAGTATTTAACGGTTTTGTCACAGAAGAAAGAACATGAAATTATGTTAGGTCATCGAGTAGAGAGGGAGTGCCGCGATGATCTGTGTAATCTCGAAATTATTGAAACTAAAGCAAAAGCTTTGTTGAATGTAGTTCGGCTAGAACTTGCTCTTAGTTCTCAAGGCTATGGTTTTCTTCATATTCCTGATAAATTATGAACTTCCAACTTCTGATGTAGTGAGGAAAAGAGCCAAAAACCCAATCATACATCTGCTGAGCTAAGTTGAGCGACGGCTAAAGAAGATCGTTTAGAAAGATCGTGCAGTATTTGTCAGTGGTTCCTTTGTGCGTGAGGCCAAGAGCAAGGTATTGTTGGTATGTGATCATTGTTTTTGTTGATCTATTTTTGAACCAAGGAAGGCTAAAAGTGAAAGGTAGACTATACTAAATTTGCCTTGTTGTTCGAGTGAATTTCGAATGCGGTGTTTTTATTTTTATTTTTGGGGTTATAATAATTATTTTTTAAAAATTGTTTGTCACATGTGATAAAGTTTTTATACATGAAAAAAGGGAGTCATTTTTTGAGGGTTTCTTAAAAAAAAACAAAGAGGGATCTTGGTTTTTTGCATCAAATTAAAGGAATTGTTATTTTATTAACAGAGCACCTATTTTTTTTAGATTTCTCCTTGGATCTGGAGATAGATCTGTCTTTTAAAGTGTTGGAGGTCAAATTTTATATTTCTTGAGGGATACCTGTCAAGATGAATAACCAGATGGCAGAAGCATATATGAATGAGAGCAGTAAGCTTGATAAATCAAATTACTCGAATTGGAAATTTAAGTTGCAGACCCTGTTGCAGACCCTGTTGGAGGGGAAAAATGCATGGGCAATTGTAACCGGTGACGAGTTGAAACTGACTGTAGCTACAGGTGTAACACTAGCAACAATCCAGGACTGGGAAAAGAGCGAGAAAAAAGAAAAAGTATTGTTAAAATTTTTAGTGAAGAACTATATTATCCCTCACATTCGTGAATGCAAATCAACAAATGACATCTAGAAAACCTCAAGGACTTGTACGAGATCAAAAACACAAATCACTTAGTGATTTTGAAAAACAAGATTCTCGACATTTAAATGGAGGAGATTGAATGAGTGGTTGCGTTCATTTATTGAATCAAGGAGCTCAAAGATAAAATGGGCGACATAGGAGAGAGTGTCAAACACTTATCTAGTCACAATTACCATGAATGGTATGACTAATGATTATCAAATGTTTATCACGAGTTCAAATGCGAGAGAGAAAACCCCCAATTTGGAATAATTGATAGGAATCATGATGCAAGAGGAAGAGAGGCGGAAGACCCTGAAACCCTTGAGTTCAGATCTTACTCTAATGGCGAAGAAGAAGCCCTTCAGAGGGGAGGAAAATGCAGGATAGAAAGATGAAAGTACACCACAGAGAAAACCACCTCAAGATATGTCCTCAAACAGAAGTGATTCAGGACCCAAATGTTTTTATTATGGTAGAGTTGGTAACATAGCTGAAAACTGTCAAAAGAAGAAATTTGATGAACGTTGCCATAGACATAAGATTCATGCAAGACACTTTGCTGATGAAGATCAAAATCAGAATCTCAGATTGCTTGTATATGATTTTGAATTCTCTATTGAGGATGGTGAGGCAAAAACCTAGTTTGCATAATCAAGAGCTTCCACTCACATGACAAGTAAGAGAGATTGGTTTGAGAATTTTAAAGAAACCTGCAGTGGTGAAAATATCTATCTTGGCGATGATAGAGGGTACTAGATCAAAGGGTATGGTAATTCTCGTGTCATTTTGCCTAATGGAAATATTAGACACATTCAAAATGTAATGTATTTACTTTGAATAAAAAAGAACCTGTTCTATGTTTCTATGATAACAGATCAGAACCTTAAGGTGGATTTTTTTAAGTCTTATTGTGTTATTAAAGATCTATTGGATCACACAAAGCCAATTGCATCAGGTATTCGAGCGGTAGGATTTTATAAGCTGAATGTAAGAAGTGCACCACACCAAGCTTTGACCTCATTAGTTATGAGTGCAGAAGACTTATGGCATCAAAGATTCGGTCATCTCAATTTAAATGACCTACCACTACTTCAGAAATGAGGTATGGTCAATGGTCTTCTTGTTTTAAAGAATATTCATGTTGATTGTGAAGCATGTTCTCTTGGGAAGATGCATAGAGATGAGTTTCGTGCAAATTTAAATAGAAAGAAGAGAGATATACTAGAAATTGTGCACACTGATTTGTGTGGGCTGATGCAAACAAGGTCATTAGGATGTGCCTATTATTTCTTATTGTTTGTTGATGATTGTATGAGATTTACTTGGGTATTTTTTCTCAAAAAGAAGATCATACTTCTAAATATTTTAAAGAGTTCGGAAGCATGATTGAAAAACAGACAGGAAAATTCATCAAAATTCTTCGCTCAAATCAAGGGGGAGAATACAAGAAGGGTGGTTTCATTAAATATTGAAAGTACCATGGGATAGTTCATCAGTTCAAAATTCCCAACACTCCTCAATAGGATGGGGTTGCAGAGATGAATAACATAAGCCTTGTGGAGTGTGCTCGAAGCATGTTAAAAGGTAAAAATCTATCTGATGGATTTTGGGAAGAACCAATAAATACTACAATTTATTTGAATAATAGTAGTCCAACAGAAAACCTTGATTTTAAAACTCAATTCGAAGCTTTATTAGGCTTTAAGTCTGCAATTAATCATTTAAGAGTTTTTGGCTCCAAAGTTTTTTCTCATGTTCCAAAAGAGGATAGGAAGAAACTAAATTCAAAGGCCATTAAATGCATTTTTGTTCAGTACTGCACAGAGTTTAAAGCTTATAATTTGTTTAATCCCTCTACTCATAAAGTGTTTGCAAGTAGAGATGTGGTATTCCATGAGTAGGTTGATGATGGAAACCATGAAAGAAGCAATGAAGATTGGCACATACCTTTTCTGGTGGAAGATGGAAGTGATGATAGAGACAACCATGAGAAGGAGCAACATCATCATCATCATCATCAACAACAACAACAAAAAAGGAAGAAGTGGATGGTACATATGCAAGTAGTAGGCCAAGTCCACCAAGGGATGATGAGAACAAATTTGAAGCCAGTCCACCCCTTAGGAGATCAGGTAGGCAAATTCAGTTGCCAACAAGATATAGGGATCATGCTCTTATAACTAATATGTTAAATGTTGTCGAACCCTCTAATTATAAACAAGCAAGTCAATATAGTGAATGGAGGGAAGCCATGGAAGAGGAATATGATTCAATTCTTAAAAACAAAACTTGGGATCTAGTTGAACGACCTGAAGGGAAACAAACCATACGTTGCAAATGGTTGTACAAGCCTAAATTTAAAGCAAATGAGAGTATAGACAAATATAAAGTTAGGCTAGTTGCAAAGGGGTACTTGCAAAAAGAAGGCATACACTATGACGAAACCTTCACCCCTGTAGCCTTATTATACACAATCAAAATATTAATTTCTTTAGCTACCAAATGTGAAGTCTGCATTCTTAAATGGGGAATTAAAAGAAGAAGTGTATTTAATGAAACCTGAAGGGTTTGTTAAACAGGGGGAGGAACATTTAATCTGTAGATTGAAGAAAGAATTGTATGGACTAAAACAGGCTCCGAGGTCGTGGTATGATAAAATCTAGTAATTTTTCCTACAACATAGTTATAAAAGAAGCAATAATGACCCTAATCTATATATTGTGTTTGATGAAAAGGGGAAAATTGTTTTGATTTCTTTATATGTAGAAGATCTTATCATTACAAGAAATGCTAATGAACTAATTAAAGAAATCAAAGAGTTGATGCCACAGCTTTTTGAGATAAAAGAAATCAGAGAGTTACACTATTATTTGGGTCTTGAAGTCTGGAGGGAGTACAACGAGACTTTTATGTCTCAGGGAAAGTATGTGAGGAGTCTGTTGAAAAAGTTTAGAATGGATCAGTGCAAAGCAACATCAACACCTTTATAAAATAATACCAAACCTCAGAATAATGATGGTTCAAAGGAGGTTGATGCAACACTGTATAGACAGTTGGTTGGGAGTTTAATTTACTTAACTACACCTATGCCGAATTTGGCTTTTGCTGTCAATGTATTGAGCGAATTCATGTTAGCGGCTCTTGAGAATCATTAGGATGCAGCAAAAGGTGTCTTAAGGTATCTTCAAGGAACCTTAGACTTTGGTATCAAATATACTGATTCATTTGATGTTAGATTGAAAGGTATTTCAGAATTAGACTGGGCCAGGAATCTAGATGACCGACGATCCATAACAGGCTATGCATTCAACATTCAGTCTGGGGTCATTGCATGGAGCAGAAAGAAGGAGAACATTGTATCCTTGTCTTCAGCAAAAGCAGAGTATCAAGCAATGAGTGCAGCAACATGTGAGGTAGATTGGTTGAGGAGATTTCTTCAGGATGCTAGAGAAGAACAAAAATATTTAATTTATAAATAGTTTTGAAATGTTTTATTTATAATTTCTATGTTCAAGTTAGGCATTGGAAGGTTTTCAGGTATATTTTCTCGTGTTATTTGTTATGGATTTGTTATATTTTCTGACGAAGATTTGGTGACTTATCAAATTGAATTTTAGATTCTCCACAATCTAATTTAAAACATCTAAAATGAATATTGGACCCCAAAAATTTTACTTTGCTTAAAAAAACTCCAAAATATATAACAGTGAGAGAGATTTATTAGACTTACCACACTAAGTTTTAAATTCTCCACAAACTATATAATACATATATGAAATCAAAAACTCATTTAAAACATTTAAAATAAATATTTTACCCAAAAAAATTTCACCTATTTAATCAAAATATTAAAATATACCATACTTAGACAGTCATTTTACTTATATATAATTAATATTTCTTATATATTTAAAAGAAAGGTGATCATAGTTTCTTTTTTAAACCAACAAACTGCTCCCTCTTCTTATCATCTTCCAATATTTGAAAACCCATTATGTAAAACAATCGTTTAAATCAGTGTAAGTAGAGGCAAACTTTGCGGGAAATGTTTTAAAAGCGATTGTGATATCAATATTATTGCCTCAGGCCTTCAGCGTTGATAGTCCCAAGCCTGCTGGGCAAGCCTATACTTTTGTTGTCTCCATTATATTGGATTATATTTGTTCTGGATTATATTTTTGTTGTCTCCATTATTTGGATACTTATGCTTCGTGTATTCCTAAATTATGATATGTGAACAAGGATTGGGATTTAAATGCCAAAGCGGGTACTTCACGTGTGTCTCCAAGGAGACCCAGTCACAAATATTATTTTACGCTGAAATATGCATACATCCAAATCATAATAAAACTTGCATCGGTATATGTAACTGCATCTTTAGACAACAGACTAGATTAAGCCATTCATAAGATGTATATAGAATTTCCAAATACAAAGTGGGCAACGCTTATTTTATGCGGTCAATCCGCGGGTATTATGTATTTGAGCAATACTTGTCTCCTAAGACTATGCACAAACTGATTGAATTTATGTAACACATTCAACCTATTTGTGCGTGATTATTCTATGTTTGGATTACAGATATGCTTGTCACAGGATGTTTGTCTTGCATATGCACCAGTACAGGAACTTATAATTCGGCTGCTTCATCAAAATTATATGTTCGATTTTAGGTAATTCTTTCCTTTAGGCCCACTTGTTCGAATGAACATCCTGTAATCATTGAACTTCATCTTTCGGTATCTCGGTGGGTTGGAATCATCAATCAGCTCCTTTAGAGGCCCGATTTCCTTGTCTCCATTAGGGTTACAGAAAACCGCGATCGACATTCGTTCCTTTTTCGAGTTCACAAGGCAGCTGTGTTCCACACTTTTGTAAATTCCGTTTGCCAATATCTGCGCGAAGAAAGAAATAGAAAGAACTATGACAATTGGCTGATTTTGACGGGTGAATGAAAAAAGTGATCGAAATACTGACCTCCATCTGGTCGGCTAGGTTTATCGTCAAAGCATCAACGACAGGGCGCACAGCCACCCAATAGTCGCCTTTGCGAACTTGGAGGCCCACGACATCATCCTGAAGCAGAACGGTTATTCCTCCAGGATCGGAGTGAGGGGACAGCCCATAAGTCAATTCCGGTTGTGGGTGTTGGAATAATAATTTTAAACTGCCACGAGCTGAACAGCGATTGGACTTTCCCTGCGATGCGATCTGATCGCATATCGCACTTTCCTTCGTCACCCTTGTGTGCATGCTTTGATTATCTGCGATGCGATATTTGCGATGCGATCGCAGATCGCAGATCGCATGATTTAAAGGTTATAGAGGCGGTGGCTCATCCCCTCTCTTCTTGCGATGCGATGGTGTGATAAGCCATGCATTAAATTCCAGCAAGATATTTTCAACCGTGTAATTAATGATATTTACTAGGGTTGGTAAATGTAGGTGAAATCTTAAATTTTACTATTTTTTTATTTTCACGGAAGTATGCAAAAGCAACACGTATTGAAAGATATTTGTGTGTTGTTCAATATAAAATGCAAGAGCAGAGACGCGTAGAGAGAGTAGAGAGGATTAAAAAGAAGAACTCTTTCTTCTCTGCAACGCACAACAGTGCTGAAGATATATTTTCTGGAACTGAAGTTCCTGTTGTAAATCCCTCTGAGTCGAGGAAGACAAATTCTGTAACAGTTTTTATTATTATTTTATATGATTAAAGATCCTGTAGAAAACCAGAGCGTTGTTCTCTGTGTTATTTTTTTCTTGTGTGTTTGAAATGAACAGAAATTTCCAACATGGTATCAGAGCTAGTCTAGGCACTCAGTGAGTCAAAAACAAGAGTTTGTTTTTTCACTGTAGGAGCTGTAAGAAGTTTCTTGAGCGTTTTTTTTTCTCTTCCAGTAGAGAAAGTTTTTTTTTACAATCAGTATCTCTTCTTTATTTTTCACAAGTTAAGATGGCAGATACTGGAACTGGTTTGACAAATCCCCAACTGCCACAGTTTAATGGGAAAAATTACAGTTATTGGTCCATAACAATGAAAGCATTGTTTGCTTCTCAAGGAATATGGGAGCTGGTTGAAACTGGCTATGCTGAACCAGTAGATGCAACAGCGTTGGCTGCTTTGACAGCAGCAGAAAGAGACCAGTTGAAGGGTGACAAAAAGAAGGATGCCAAAGCCCTCTTTTTCCTCTTCCAATCAGTACATGAAAGTGTTTTTCCGCGGATCGCAGCAGCAACAAAATCCAAGGAGGCATGGGATATTCTCAAAACTGCCTATCAAGGCATGGAGAAGGTGAAGACTGCAAAGTTGCAAATGTTGAGGAGAGACTTTGAAAATCTCAGCATGAAGGAATCTGAAACAATAGATTCATTCTTCACTCAGGTTATTGGCTTGATAACCCAGATAAGATCTCATGGTGAGATTCTTGAAGAAAGAAGGATTGTAGAGAAAATCTTGAGATGTTTACCCTCAAGGTTTGAATCTATTGTGGTAGCAATAGAAGAAACAAAAGATCTCTCACAGTTCACGGTAGATGAACTGAGTGCTTCTCTGTTGTCTCATGAACATAGACTGAGTAGAGGAACAGATTCCTCTTTTGAGCAAGCATTCAAGACTCAGATGTCTTTTGGCCAAAGACAAGGTCGAGGCAGAGCAAATAATAGAGGTCGTGGAAGAAGCCAAAACAGAGGCATAAATTATCCTGCAAGCACAAGCGGAAGGAGCTGCAATCAGAACCAAGATGAAGGTTCAAGCAAACAGCAAGCTCATGGACAAAGGTATGACAAATCCCAAGTCCAATGTCATTATTGTAAGAAATATGGGCACTATGCCAATGAATGTAGGAAAAAGCAAAGTGACATGAATAATAGGCAGAATGCTAATTTTGCAAATGAAGAAGATAAGAACCCAAAGAACGTGTTGTTAACATGTAACATAGCACAAGACAAACAAGAAGATTTTTGGTTCTTAGACTCAGGTTGTAGTAATCACATGACTGGAAATATTGCAATGTTTGCCAATCTGGATGAAAATGTGAAATCTGAGGTAACAACAGGGACTGATGATATGATATCTGTCAAGGGTAAGGGCAGAGTCAGTATCCGAGCAAAAAATGGAGAACAGATGATTGTGCCAGAGGTATACTATGTACCTGGTCTGAAATGTAATCTTTTGAGCATTGGACAGCTCATTAACAAAGGTTACAATGTGTTCTTCAAAGATGATTTGTGTACAATCAGAGACATACCTCCAAGTAAGAAGATCATTGCACAGGTGCAAATGACCAGCAATAGAATGTTTCCTCTCAAACTCCGGGTAGATTTGAAGGAAGGAAGAACTATTGCAGCTGTAACACAAGAAGTCTTTCAGGAACAACTGAAATATGTGAATTGGTTGTGGCATTTGAGATTTGGACATCTCAATTTCGGAGGCCTGAATTTGTTGCACAGAAAGGGAATGGTAAAGGGATTACCATTGATCGAGAAACCAGACAGCCTTTGTGAAGGCTGCATCTTGGGCAAGCAACACAAAGAAAGCTTTCCAGCAGGAAAGAGTATAAGGGCAAAAGCACCATTAGAAATTGTTCACTCTGATGTGTGTGGACCGATGCAAACACCATCATTTGCCGGAAATAGATATGTTTTAACTTTCATTGATGATTACACCAGAAAGACATGGGTGTATATGCTGAAACAGAAGAGTGAAGTGTTTGAGAAATTCCGCCACTTCAAAACTCTTGTGGAGAAGCAGTGTGGGCATTATATCAAAGTGCTCAGAACAGATAGAGGAGGAGAGTACATCTCCCAAGACTTTCTGCGTTTTTGTAGAGAGAATGGCATACGAAAGGAGTTCACCGCAAGGTATACACCTCAGCAAAACGGTGTTGCTGAAAGAAAGAATAGGACCATTCTTGACATGGTCAGAAGTATGCTGAAGGCAAAACACTTGCCGCATGAGTATTGGGCAGAAGCTGTTACTTGCGCAGTTTACATCTTGAATAGATGCCCAACTAAAGCTGTCATGAACAGAATACCAGAAGAAGCATGGAGTGGTCAAAATCAAACAGTCACTCACATGAGAGTATTCGGTTGTGTGGCATATGCACATGTACCGGATCAGCTAAGGAAGAAGCTTGATAGTAAGGGGGAGAAGTGTGTCTTTATTGGCTATTGTGATGAGTCAAAAGCATACAAACTCTATAATCCATCCACCAAGAAATTGATAGTAAGCAGAGATGTGCAGTTCATTGAAGATGAAGCTTGGGATGGAAGCTTAGAGAAGACTGTGAATGTGAAGACAATTGTGTCTCACGAAGAAGAAGAGGAAGGGACAGCAGCAAATAATCCTTCCTTGGTGGCTCCTCCTCCACCACAGCAAGCACAACAAACCACACCACAATCTGGAATTCGAACAGCCTCAAGAAGTCAAGGAAGTGCTTCTCCAAGCACACCACAGGGATCAGATATACCCTCAAGTTCGGATGGAACTCCAAGCACACCAAGAAGACCAAGATTCAGAAATCTGAATGAGATTTATGAACAAGGAGAGGTAAGTAACAATACCAGTCTGAATTCATTATTTGCTTTATATTGTCATGTTGATGACCCAGTCCATTTTGAAGATGCTGTAAATGAAGATAAATGGATTAAAGCAATGAATGAAGAAATTGGTGCAATTGAGAAGAGTAAAACATGGGAGTTAGTGGACCTCCCTGTAGGCAAAGATGCCATTGGAGTTAAGTGGGTCTATAAGACCAAAAGCAATGCTGAAGGCAAGATTGACAGGCATAAAGCAAGACTTGTTGTGAAAGGCTACAAGCAGCAACAAGGCAAAGACTATGATGAAACCTTTGCACCAGTAGCAAGGATGGAAACAGTCAGAACAGTGTTGTCTATTGTAGCACAACACAAATGGAAGATTTGTCAGATGGATGTTAAATCTGCATTCCTGAATGGAGTGTTGAAAGAAGAGGTTTACGTTGATCAACCTCCGGGCTATGAAGTTGAAGGCCAAGAGCATAAAGTCTGTAAACTGAAAAAGGCTCTTTATGGGCTGAAGCAAGCTCCAAGAGCATGGTACAGCAGAATAGATGCTTATCTGATTGAAAGTGGGTTTGATAAGTGTGATGGTGAACCCACACTCTACATAAAACAGAATGACGGTAAGATTCTTATTGTTGTTTTATATGTAGATGATCTGATTTTTACTAGCAATGATGCTTCTCTCATTGCTGATTTTAAAGCAGTCATGAAAAGTGAATTTGAAATGACTGACTTGGGCTTCTTAAGATATTTTCGTGGAATTGAAGTCGACCAAAGTGAAAATGGCGTTTTCATTTCTCCAGATAAATATGTAGAAGCAGTGTTAAAGAGATTCAACATGCAGAACAGCAAGGCAGCTGTGACTCCAACTGTAGTGGGGTTGAAATTGACCAAAGAAGAGAACAACAAGGATTTTGATCCAAAATTGTACAAGAGCATAGTTGGCAGCCTTATGTACTTGACTGCAACTAGGCCAGACATTATGCACGCTGTGAGTTTAATCTCTAGATTTATGGAAAGACCGAAAGAGACTCATTGGCAGGCAGCCAAGAGGATTCTAAGGTATGTGAATGGAACGAAGGGGTTTGGTATTTTATACTCCTCTTCTGAAAGTTTCGTGTTGACAGGTTACACTGACAGTGATTGGGCTGGAAGTGTTGATGATAGGAAAAGCACATCAGGATATGTGTTTAATATGGGATCGGGAGCCATCTCATGGGCTTCCAAGAAGCAACCAGTTGTAGCGTTGTCTACAGCAGAGGCAGAATATGTGGCAGCAACAACAGCAGCATGCCAAGCAGTGTGGCTGAGAAGAATTCTCAGAGACTTGTGTCATGAACAAGGAAAGGGCACAACCATTTACTGTGAGAATAGCTCAGCAATAGCATTGTCTAAAAATTTTGTTTTTCATAAAAGGACAAAGCACATAGACACCAAATTTCACTTCATACGTGAATTGGTTAACAATGGTGAGATTGTTTTGCAGCACTGCAAAACAGAGGAACAGCTAGCTGATATCTTGACAAAACCATTGGCAAAGAAAAGCTTTGATCATTTCAGGACATGTCTGGGTATGCAGAAAAAACCCAGCAGTTAAAATTAAGGGGGAGTGTTGGAATAATAATTTTAAACTGCCGCGAGCTGAACAGCGATTGGACTTTCCCTGCGATGCGATCTGATCGCATATCGCACTTTCCTTCGTCACCCTTGTGTGCATGCTTAGATTATCTGCGATGCGATATTTGCGATGCGATCGCAGATCGCATGATTTAAAGGTTATAAAGGCGGTGGCTCATCCCCTCTCTTCTTGCGATGCGATGGTGTGATAAGCCATGCATTAAATTCCAGCAAGATATTTTCAACCGTGTAATTAATGATATTTACTAGGGTTGGTAAATGTAGGTGAAATCTTAAATTTTACTATTTTTTTATTTTCACGGAAGTATGCAAAAGCAACACGTATTGAAAGATATTTGTGTGTTCTTCGATATAAAAACAAATATGCAAGAGCAGAGAGAGTAGAGAGGATTAAAAAGAAGAACTCTTTCTTCTCTGCAACGCACAGCAGTGCTGAAGATATATTTTCTGGAACTGAAGTTCCTGTTGTAAATCCCTCTGAGTCGAGGAAGACAAATTCTGTAACAGTTTTTATTATTATTTTATATGATTAAAGATCCTGTAGAAAACCAGAGCGTTGTTCTCTGTGTTATTTTTTTCTTGTGTTTGAAATGAACAGAAATTTCCAACAGTGGGCATACGGGGTAATAGTTGACTCGAACAGAAATCCCAATTCCCTCCTCGCCTGCAAAAGCTTCATTTGGATGGTCCGGAGGCAGGCCCAGGTTTTCCCAAAACACAGACAGCAAGGTGTTACATAGTTGCAGCATTCCTTCGCAGTACTCCTTCATTATACTCCTGTGATGTCGACACAAAGAAGCAATAATGAAATTTCCAGAGTAGCTACACAAACAAGAGAAAAGGAGCACTTCCTGTTTTATCTTGCAACCCAACCGATAAACATCACTTCCACTCTCATAATTAGGATAAAAATAAAGAACTATATAGATTCCGTAATGAAACTTGTAAATGATGCTCCATTGACTCCATATAGATGCATGCAAGTGGAATTTTGAATATAAACGAAGAATAAAAATGCAACGTTGAATGGAAAGGGAGTTCCTGCATCACCTGTATTCATCCGGTTTGGATGGCAATCTGTACTCCTCTCGTATGGAGAGAGGCAAGTAGTTGTGATAATAGTAATCCCCCCAGTCGAGAATCGCACCTTGCTGCACACCAGTTCGACTACCATATCCAACGTAAGTCCCAGGATCGTTGGCGTGTTTCTGCTTCTCCTCCAACGGCAGACAAAAGAACTCTCTCGACACCTCACGTACGGACATGAGAAGTTTCGCAGAAACTCCATGGTTAATAACTTGAAAGAATCCCCACTCTCTACATGCATCTGATATGTCTTCCATGGTCGTATTCCGGCGTTCGTCGTAGAGACCAGCGAGGTCTATGATGGGTATCTCCTCTGTTAACAGCCGCAACTTCGGGGGCCTCTCGTGATCAGGCCTGATGTATCTGGATGGCAAGCTTTCAATGCCGCTCTCTGAAATACACTGGACTCTGGTTATTGTCTCAGGCCACTCCATTGGATGGCAATGTCCAAAACACAAATGATCAAAGTGTTGAACAATATAAATGGCCAAGGGACTGCTAGCAGTCTGTAATCTCACAAATAGATATCTACCGCATTCTCTCCCTTGCCATCCCGGAGGTCGTATATATGCCCGAAGCGAGGAATTTGAGCACAAGATGTTAAAATAATACAACCAAACCGGGGGATTATTAAACTCAAGAAAAAGGATGGGAAACCGTAACGTTGTACCAAAAGGGGAGAATCGACTAGGCATCATAATCAGCCACTCAAAAACTGACTTACCTCATGAAGAGTAACAACTACGTGCCCTCGAGATAATAGAATTTCTAAGTGTGTGACATGGCCTCGTGGTCGTTCTGGAGACATAATTTATTGATAGCGTTGAGTGGTCAGAGCCTGAAAGTCAGTTTGCATGGGAATCTCCCATATATCATCACATGTTATTTGAGGTATCACATGCCATGTAAGGAAATAATACATGGAAATCGGAAAATACAGTCTTTATATATCCAAATAAAAGAATTCCCTCCACTTTCTTTACATGTGAAATTGCGTTGATTAAATTGTGATTAAGCAAAAATATAATCTTTTATCATCCCTAACTTAAGACTGCTTCAACTTTCTTTATACATTAGAAATTGCGTATATAATCAAACCAGAAATGCGGATATAATCAAACCAGTGACATTTGAACAACCTGAAATTTTCGAAATTAATAAGTGACTTCGCACGCAGATTGCAACCGAGGTCTCCAGCTTCACGTTCAACGGGAGCTACATTGTCGTAACGACGGGGAAACCATAGATATACATAAGGCTCCGCCGAGCCAAAAAAAAGGCTTTCTATTATTTGTAACGGTTAGAAGGTTGCTTCAGAGCCGATTTCATAAAAAAAAATAATAATAAGTTAAAGTTGATTGGTATAAGTAAATGTTGGTTCAATTAATAAAAAAAAATTAAATAACAAAAATAATAAAATTCAATTTGTTATATTTTGATTTTGTTATTAACTTGTGATTGTGAGAGGTGGTCAGAGTAGATGTGTAGATGTAATGCAAGTATGTAAACTATTCTAAATGTTGGTTTACTTATTAATAATAAGTGAGAAGTGGTTGGTGAGTACACACATTTGGTTCAATTAATAATAAAAAGTTAAAGTAATAAAAATAATACAATTCAATTTGTTATATTTTGATTTTGTTATTAACTTATGAATAAGTTTTGTTACATTACCATGAGCCAATACCATGTCTTATCAATATGGTAAGCTCAAAAACCATTACTTATTTCAAAACCAAAATGTTTTATAAGGATATGACAAGATTCTTAATGGATATTCACCCTCACTTTATAGTAACTTGTAGAAATTTGGCTTTGTTACAATTCCATGGGCCAATACTTATCAATAACGCATGCCAAAAAAAGATAACTTATTTCACAAGCAAACTATTTTATAACAATATAAAAATATTCTTAACCATAGATATTCATCCCCACTGTACCATGGATATTGTTAACTTCTAAATAGATTTCATTACAATACCATGGCTTAACAATACCACAAGCCCAAAAAACATAACTTATTTCACAATCAAAATATTCTATTCAATATGACAAGATTCATAGTCATGGATATTCACCACCACTTTGTCATGAACTTGTGAATAGACTTTGCTACAATAGCATGGGCTAATACCATGGCTTATCAATAACACATGCCCAAAAACTAAATCTGATTTTACAATAAAAATTGTCTTATTTTAATTTAATTTTATATCATTTTTTATAGAATTTAGGCTTGTGTGATCCATATCAAGTTTTTGAAACATGTTTATTTTTTGGTTATTTATTTAAATTGAAAGTAAATATTTTTCCCGTAATTTTTTGTCTATTCAAAATTAATCTTTTCTTTTTAAATGTTGGAGCGATCTATCTCACTATTGAACTGATCTGATTCTTCATCTTGTGGTGATGATGAACCACACTGGTTGGTTCGAAACATGTCGGAAAAATAATTTTGATGTGATTATCACCAAAAATATGTCTCAAAAACTTTTTTTAACTGAATCCAATAGGAAAAGGGTTATAATTAATTTTTAGATGTATAAAAACCCTCTATCTTCATGACTACTAAAAATATTCCCATAGAAATTAAATTAAGGTTTGATTAAAACTAAAAATGATAATACCTTTACATTTAAAGATGTGAAATTTATATAATACAAATAGTATTAGTAAGAACCAACATAGATCCATGTTAACTAAGGATCTAGGCATGATAACAAGAAAAGTGAAGGGAAGAGAGAGGGAGGGAGGGAGATAGTGAAAAGGTTGGAGGGTGGACAGAGAGAAAGAGAGAGAGAAAGAGAGAGAGAGAGTGATGGGGGGGGGACTAGAGAGGGAGGTGGGAGATAGAGGAAAGAAGAGATAGGATGGGATAGAAAGAGTGTGGCCTTTGTAAACCAATGCTCTCCTCCTGATTATACCTTTCTGAGCATTTGTTACAATAAAAGTTGTTACCTCTATCAGCTCTACCATTCCTCTGTTGTGAGCAGACTCACCCCTCCGACTACGAAGAGGAATATCGTGAGACCTATCCCTCTCTACCAATGCAACACTCTAACACTCTTTGTCAATTTCATGCTTCCACTCATACCTGTTTCTGCAAACCAACAGAATATGTGCGCTCTTTCTCCATTCCTATTTCAAATGTTACCTCTGCATTTTAGTTGTGCATTAATTCCAAGTCCATGCTCCTGGTGCATTTTCTGTGATTTTATTTGAAGTCTTGAGAAATGAGTTGAAGCAGTTCTTGTGAAAGTCAATGAATCGAAACATTAAATCTTTGGTCATGTCACTAGAATATATTAATTTTTGATCATGATATTTGACTATGTTGGAATGGAGCTATCGACGAGAAAGGGAGTGTCATTGACTGGAAATGGAGTGTTGAGTTTTTGAAGAGAAGTATTGGATGTTGTTTCAAAGCTCTACATAGAATGGTTCGAATTACATCTGTGTTGGCAGCAAATATCTCTCGATGCATTGGGTATATGTTTCATCTCTCTGTGTTGAATTTATGATGGATATGGATTAGCATTGATGTTGTGAGTATTGCTGGTTCAAAACCTGTATTAATGCTATGACATGGTTGTTACTGCATTAAATTTTATTGACTTCTGTTGCGTTAAACTTTATTGGACGACCAAAACAAGCTGAATTTTCTTTGCATGGCCTAAAACCATGTGGAAAGTGTTTGCAAAAGTGGTATATTGGCGTTATGCTCCAATGACATACACTAGCTTCCCAGTACTACATGTTTCACTTACTATACTCATCGAATCTACTGTGACTACAAAGGCATCAGCCGACGCAAGGTGCTCTATCTGTGGGTTTGGATCTTGGCCATCCCAAATATAGACCTTTTGATGACTACCAAATTCTTTCCACATTATGTTACACACCTGAAGAGGCGTTCTTCTCTAGAAAGAAATGCGTGCAATCTCACATTTACCAAGAACCTTATATAGAGCATCTATTAGCTTCACAACAAGGTCTGTGCCATATTTACAATGTCTTGTAGGTCCCCCTATATTCACAACAAGCAATGGCTTTGGAAGTGGTGCTAATTTATCATGCCATTATGCAGCAACCATTCGTAATGTGGCAAAATCAGCGTGGTGCAAAGCTCCAAGTGTAAGCACCACTTTTCTATTTGGTGGTTCTCTAGGAGTTATCTAATTCCATGGAAAATGAGGAACTTGTTGCCTTCCAGCAGGAGTCAAAGCATGAAAATCATGGTGAGGGGTTACTACCAAGTCAAATCGATCGAGCTGACACCTCGGGTGTTGTATGTGTATTACAAATGTAATTTGGGGAGTAAGTATTTTTAGTGTACTTGCAATTGAAACTGTGTCTCGACTAGATGCAACAACCAGCAATGGTCCCTCTTTGTCTGTAACTTCACGAGCCATTATTACCTCTGCATTGAAACTTATGCCTAATTTCAGCATTGAATATATTGTATGTTGATCGAGCTCACCATGTGTCTTGGTCTATATTGTTGCATTGAAGATGAGTTGAATTAAATGGGTAAACTTTGAGCTATATGGTTGCACCAATGTTGTTGTCTTTATGGATAAAATAGACTTGAGAAATCAATAGTATTGTTTGCATTAAAGGGATATTCCACATTGGTTATTTGTTGCAAATTTGTAGAGAATATTTTGGAGTGACATTGGTTCATAGTTATAAACAAAAATTTAAAGTGTAAATTTGACATTAGAGAAAATGACCCAAATTGGTGAAGTATTAGAGTTCTTGAAAACTCTGATACATTCTACTTCAAATGACACATTCCAAATTAGCAAAGGCTCTCACTCATAAATTCAGACTTGTCTACAATATGCACAAGAACAAATTGATCTTTTACAGATTGAATCTCAACTACAACGGGAAGAATTACAACACTGGAGTCATCATTCTCAACCTATTTTTGTTCAGAACATTGAGAAAGATACCCATCAGCAACAAGTCAATATTGTTGAAGTTCATTCAGATTTAGTACCCAATGAAGCAGCAGTTGTACATGCAGATGCAGAAGTTCAGTTTGCACTTCCCAAGCCCATCATCAGACCTTGGGAAGAGCTTGTTCATAATAAGCGCAAAATAGGTCTTGGAAATGACAAGGGGGTTTCCTTTCATATTCCATATTATTCAAAGCCCATCTAGTTTCATAATGTTAGATTACTTTACGACAGTTCACCTAGAGCTATTGCAAATTCTGCTCCTCTTCCACAATAGCAACAACAGATTGGGAATGCCAACACTATGACCGAGTTGGCCATCTGAAAAATCACTATTTTGATCTTCATCCATGTAAGAACTATCATAAAACCAGTCTTTCTTCAAACATATGCTTCAAAAACAAGCCTCCTACAAGAACAAATATTCATCTTGGTGTTGTGGCCACCAACAACCCCCCTCCTTCTTTAGTATTAGCAATAACACTAAACAAGTGGGGACCCTTAGTAAAAAATTCAAAAAAATTTATAATTTTTTTTATTATACTGCTTTAAAATACATCGCATGGAGAAGAGTAAAACATTTCTTTATGAGCACAATAAAAAACTGCAAAGAAGCGACGCGAAATTCATTGTATCGCATACATTAAGAAGCGCCCATAAATGAAGATCTTAAGAAATCTCCGATGGCCGATATGCGACATCGCATATCGCAACATCACATAAACAACACACAATAACTTAACAAATTGCAACGATATGCGATCTGTGATCTTGTGATAAACACGATGCTGCGATCTTGCGACAACGCGATAACGCAATTCTGTGATAAACCGATCAGAAAAACTCTGCGATGACACATCTTGATAATGCGATCTGCGATGCGAGTCGCAGAAATCACCCATCGAAAATTTCCCTCAGCTCAGCATTCAAGAAAAGTTGTCCCTAAACCAAAAATTGGGTGCGCGCCTTAAAGGAAATTAATGAATGTACGCCAAAGTATTCATGAAGGACAGTTTTGTGTTTTTCGAAGAGTCAGTTCACTATGGGTGTCATGATTTTATACATTCGTAGAGCTTAGAGATTTCGTGTCAAAATTTATTATCATTACTCTTTTCCTTTACGTGAACTGCAGGAATGAAAAACAGGAAACATCTAAGGAAAAAGGGAAAGCATCAATGCTCGGAGAACAGAGAAGAGATGTCCTCATAAACGGATACCGCATGCAACAGAAACGCAGATTTCAGAGTATTACTGAACAAATGCTGATATCAATAGGCAATTCGACACTCAAGGTCAAAAGCTCACAAAAGCAGCATGTTTAAAAAATTCAGAAGCTTATGCCCGGTAAAGGAAAAAGCGCTAAATGTGGAAAATGCACCAGAAAGGCCCAGATCAAAGAACGGAGGCAGTTTTCCATGCACGATTAGCGCTAGGCGCTAATCGCGCATCGCTAAGAAAATTGTTCAGAAAGCAAAGTCCCTAACTTGCTTAGTCATCCACAAGTTTGGAAACCAAGATAGCAAAAGCAGAAGTGATTTGAGAGAAATTTGGGTTGTTACCAAGTATATACGCAGTAAATTCACCCAGCCAGAGGATGATTCCCAACAATATCTTCTAGTTTACTAAAAGAGTGGTGCCAGCGCTTGCCATTTCTATTTGCGTAGCTCAAGCAAAAGCAGAAAACAACCAGCCGACTCTTCCCAAGCAAATGTTGAATGCTCGCAACTTTAAGGGGAAAATGCAGAAATAGTTAGGAATTAGATTCAATTTTTAGAAATAAGTTTGCTTAGATAAAGGGCGGTCATTTAAACCGTATCCTAAATTTATGTAATTAAGTTATTTAGTTAGCAGTATTTAAACCCTTCTCATGCATTTAGAGAAGTGTCTAGAAATTTGTCAAAGAATTGTCCCCAGAACATGCACTTTTGTACCCTCAGAGGAGGTTTTGGTGAATGAATGGGTCGAGGTTTATTGATGTTTGCATTTGATATCTGCTACTAATGTTGCACTTCTGTACTCTTGGTAGATATTAGAACAAGGAGAGATAAATCATTGTTGCTTGAAGCTTATGAGTAGGACCAGTCATAAATGGTACTTTTATCTCTTGACCATTTCTGCTTATATTCTTAAAGTGATATACAGTTTTTAGTTTTTTATATGTTATTGCATGAATGTTTGAGTTACCATTTGGCACTTTTGTATGGTGGAGCCATTTATTTATGTTTGATATATGAATAACTTATTATGCAATATGCTGTTCACAACTATTTTGCCTAACTTTTTATGCAAAGTGGTTCATCTTAATTGATTTCCATTCTTATGATAGCTGAATGATCTTTATTACCAGTTATTATTTGAAATCTCTTTAGATTGCATAATAGAAGAAATACATCCCGGGTTAGCATAGATTAGATGTGTTGTTTTCATTAGATTACAATAGCATAGAATTAGATTAAAGTAGCTTAGATTAGAACTCTTAGATCAGCATCATCCAACTCTGCACACACACACACACCCTTAGATTGGGAAACTGGTCCCATTATCCCCAGTCAGACCCGCTATACCAAACGGATAAGGAGCTCCCAACCAAGGTCCGGACTGGGCGGGTATCCCCCTTGTTGTCAACCCGATTTTCGAGGCTTCAACGTATTTGGCGCTAGAAGGAGGGCCTGAACTATGTATGGCACCTAAATCAAAATCTAAATACCATTCTGAGAGTAAATCGCCCTCATCATCTCCCCCAACTTCTCCAGTATATTTAAATCCAGAGTCAGAAGTCGTTCGAGGATCAATCGCTGCTACACATCCTAATATTTTAGACCAATCTACCATTAAACCTCCTGGAGTTGAATCTCTCATTCACAAGCTTCAGGGATTTTCCATTTCTCCTCAGAGGTCCGATAAATCTCAAAGCAGTGTGACTTCGCAGTACAATCCTGCTCATCCCCTAACCATGTTAAAGAGTGAAAAGTTTGGCATCCAGCCAACTGAGTTGCCTCTTCCCACCAGGAAAAGAGCAAGGAAATCACCACAAGGGTCTGACAGTGAGACTCTTTCATCCACATCGCCCATTTCAACTACCTCACCGCGAAGTCAACCACCCGCACCTCCATTCCAAACCATCATCCATCCGTCTACCGGAACTCCCACAACCCCTCTTCAATTATCTACGATCATAGTATCCTCATCTTCCCAGCCACAAAGATCATCTTCTGCACTTTTCTCTACTAGCAGCTCAACGATGGCCCAGTCTCCATGGAACAACCCTGGGGCAGTTTTAATGCCTGCGCCCTTGAGTCAAATACCGGCCCATCCTGAGAAATGGCTGCCCAAATTCACTCCAGAAGCAGGCATGCTAGCAGAAGAACACATAAACAATTTCATGCTTTCTATCAATCTCAACGGAGTTACTAACGAAGATGTTGTTGTTCGGCTTTTTCCCTATACACTGCAAGGGACAGCTGGGTCATGTTATTTTTCATTACCCTCCGGGTCTATCACAAGTTGGGATATCTTCCAGAATCAATTCCTTATCAAGTTTGGTGATGACAGATCAACGGTAACATTAATCAATGACCTATCCAATCTCAAGGCCCAAGCTAAAGAACCTATCAAAGATTTCGATTTACGGTTCAATAAAATTCTCAACAAAATTCCCACTACTTCCCAACCCAGCGAAGAAGTACGATGTGAATGGTATATTATTGCTTTACCATCAAACATAGCAATCATCACGGATAGAGCAAATAAAACAACGTTAGTTGAAAACATGACAGAGGCGATAGCAGTAGAGAAATGTGTAATAGCCTTGGAAAATAGATCCGCGATAGAGGAATGCAAGTCTAAAAAAGTCACCTTCAAGGAAGACTCCAAGAAGAAACAAACAAAAGACCCTTTCGATTTGGAAGGATTGCAGAAAGTATTAAAGACCATGTCTAATGAGATGGTTGAAATAAAAAAACAAGTAGCAGAAACTTCTTTAAAAAAACCCTACAGAGCTTTTAAAAGAGGTCCTTCAATAGATGCAAAACCACCCAATGTCATCTCCAATGCTGAAACTGAGGAAGAAGAAGAAGAAGAAAGTGCCACTGAAGGGCAGACCGATGACGAAGAAGTTGTGGAATTACAAGGAATGTGGGATTTCATCCTCCCATAAGAAGAAGATCAAAAAGTATTTCCGGTTAGCACACGAAGCAAAAATCAGCTTGATCCTCCCCAAACTACCCCTAAGCAGAAGAGCATAAGCCCTACAACAAAAGATAAAGTCGCAACAAAGAAAACAACCACTAAAGCGACTCAATCTAGCCCAATCCAAGTAGATCAAACAACTCCATCAAAAACACTGATAGTGTCGGATGAAATGGAGTACAATATTATTGATGACATGAAAAAGACTAGGGCTAATATTGCCCTTTATGAATTGAGCAAATTGAAGCATCAACAAAAGATAATGATGAAAGAATTACATGTCGTGCCTATTGTACCTTTGCCTACCGCTGCACTCTCTCAAGCTTCCCACAACATGGGAAGACCTCCAACTAACGCGATCAATAAGATTGATCCAAATGATATCGCCTTGATTGGAGGAAGATCAAGATCTCACACTCCCCCGTTTCTTCTCACTTATAAAATTTTCAATAAAAATGTACACAATTGTTTGGTAGATTCTGGTGCTTCATCGAATATTTTACCCAGATCAATATGTGCTAAGTTAAATGTTTAACCACAAAAATCCGCAGTGCGTATACTTCAGCTTGATCGATCTCAAGTTGAATTGATTGGTGAAATTAATCAAGTAACCATAATATTGTCATCTAACCCGAAGGTATGTCAGGTTATTGACATTCTAGTGGCTGATATCCCATAATTCTATGGCTTAATTCTTAGCAGGGATTGGTCCAAGAAACTCCATGGATACTTTGCAACCGACTGGTCGCACATGTGGTTACCCTACAATGGTAAACCGAATCAAATAAAGGTTGAACGAGAGTTACACCAGAAGTACATAGTAACGGAATTAGAGGGAGAAAATGAAGCAGTATCGTATAACAGCAGTATCATAGGCAATTACTCGGTAGATTCTTTTCTCGGTAATTTCAATGCTCACACATCACCTTACTTAGAAAATTCAGTTTTGTCCCAAGCCGAAATTTTTTCCCAAACTGATAGTTCAAAGTGTGTTAATTTTGTAGATAAACCTGTAAATACATCTTTGTTTTGGAAATTATATTTCAATGGCTCTAAATCTAACGAAGGAGCAGGAGCAGGATGCGTTCTGATTAGTCCAGAAGGAAACAAGACCATGCTGATGTGCAGACTTGAATTCAATTGCACAAAAAATACAACAGAATATGAGGCCTTGGTGCAAGGCCTATACAAAGCAATCGGGTTAAACATCAAGTATCTTCAAGTCTTCGGAGACTCTGAGATTATCGTCAAACAGGTGCGTAACACTATACATTGCCTATCAGGTCATTTAAAACACTATCAATCTTTAGTACAAGATCTGACTGAGCATTTCATAGCATTTAATATTTCTTCAATCCTGAGACTCCAAAATGCAAGCGCAGACCTTTTGGCTAACGTAGCCTCTAGGCTTATTCCCTCTGAAGATTTTAGTCCAGATAGATTCTCAATAGAATTAATCTTTAGACCGTCCATCCCTGACAACATTACAAATTGGAGAGTATTCAATGACAATCCTGATATTGTAAATTTCCTCACTTCTGAAGGATCCTACTCCAATCAGATAATTGACGAAGACCATCACGATCGACAAATACAACAAAATAGCATTGATAATGCTATGCCGAAATTGATGGTTAAGTTAGAAGACTTATACGATTTGAAAAATCGGTTTAAAAGGTCTACCAATTGAAAGCTCTACATTCCAACTCTGAACTACGAATTAGTAAACCTAGGAAACGATGATAAACCACAAAACGTTAATCTAGGCATCAGCTTAGTCCCTGAAGAAAAACTAGCGTATATTCGTCTTTTGAGACAATATAAAAATGTTTTTGCCTGGAATTACGATGAGCTGAAGACGTACGACACTTCTATCATTCAGCATACTATTCCTATGATTGACAACGAAAAACCTGTCCAACAGAAACTGAGAAAGATCCACCCCAATTTACAAAATCAGATAAAAACTGAGCTAAATAAGTTATTAAAAGGCAGAATAATTTTCCCCGTCAGACATTCCAAATGGGTCTCCAATATGGTACCCGTTAGAAAGGAAAACAAAGATATTAGAATCTGTATCGATTTTCGGAATCTTAACAAAGCCTGTCAAAAAGACAATTTTCCTCTTCCACCTATGGAACAGATATTACAGGCAGTAGCAGGCTCAGAATTGATGTCTTTCTTGGACGGATTTTCAGGATATAATCAAGTGCTGGTGCATCCTGATGATCAGTTGAAAACCACATTCAGAACTAAATGGGGCACATATGCATATCGGAAGATGCCATTTGGTTTGATTAATGCCGACGCTACATTTCAAAGAGCCATGGACATCGCATTTAAGGTTTTAGTCAATAAATATGTAGTAATTTATTTGGATGATATAACAGTGTACTCCAAGAAGCGAAGCGACCATCTCAAAGATTTAAAACAAATATTTCAACGATGTTTAAGGTATGGAATTTCACTTAACCCAAAGAAATATTTTTTCGCATTAAGTGAAGGAAAACTTCTAGGATTCATAGTGTCAAAATCCGATATTCACATTGATCCTGACAGAATCAAAGAAATATCTGAAATGTCTCTACCTCATAATAAAAAAACCACGCAATCTTTCCTTGGTCAAATCAATTTTGTAAAGAGATTTGTCCCAAATTTTTCACGAATTGTGTCTCCTTTGCAAACCATGATTAAAAAGAATTCAAATTTTAAAGGGGGTCAAGATGAACACGAAGCATTCAACCTGATCAAACAAGCTATTATTAATGCTCCATCTTTAGCAACCCCGAATTTTTCAGAATCTTTTGTTTTATACACATTTGCCTCAGAGAAATCATATGCTGCGATTCTAACTCAAGCAAATCAAGAAAAAGCGGAAGCTCCAATTGCTTTTTTTAGCTCAAATTTAGAAGGTGCTGAACTCAATTATTCAGACGTGGGAAAACAGGCCTATGCTGTTTTCAAAGCAGTCAAATATTTCAAACCTTTCTTACTTAAAACCCATACTAAGATCATAGTATCGTTTCCATCGGTAAGAAATATTCTAGTACAGAAGGATATGGGCGAGAAAAGAGCAAATTGGATCACTGCTTTACAGGAATACGACCTTGAGATCAAACCATAAAACATTGTAAGATGTCAAGGCTTCTGCAAAATGTTGGCTGGAGCATCGCAAATCTCTGAAATTTCATCTGAAGAGATACAAATGTATGAGGTAAGCCTAAACGATGCAGAATCATTGTATGCTAATATCATTTATTATCTTAAGAATAGGTATGCTCCATCACACTTGGATCACACTAAGAAAAGAGCTCTGAGATTGAAAGCCAAACAATATCAGCTCATAAATGACATTTTTTTAGAAAGAATTATGATTCTGTTTTTCTTAGATGTCTTGAAAAAATTGAAGCTGAAAAAGTTTTGCAGGAACTCCACGATGGACCAACAGGCGGACACTATGCTGGAGATGCTACTGCACATAAAATTTTACGTGCAGGATATTACTGGCCTACATTGTTCAAAGATTCACACAGTTATGTGAGGAAATGTCAAGTCTGCCAAACTACTGCTGGAAGAAAAAAGAAGTCGTCCGTGCCACTACAACCGGTAAACATCGAGCAACCATTCAGTCAGTGGGGCTTGGACACAATAGGTGAGATCGTTCCTCACTCGTCTAAGTAGCATAGATACATCCTCACAACAACAGATTATTTTACTATATGGGTAGAATCAGTTCCTCTCAAGACAACTAATTTTGAAAATATTATCGAATTCATAGATCAATTTATAATCACTAGGTTTGGATTGCCAACGGCTTTAATGTTTGATAATGCATCATACTTTTCTGGAAATGCAATGACTGAGTTTGCACTTAAAAGAGGGTTCAAACTAAAATATTCGGCCAATTACTATCCGCAAGGTAATGGGTTAGCTGAGTCAACAAATAAAAACCTAATCAGGATTATTAAAAGAACAGTTGACCAGAACCAAAAGAATTGGCATAAAGCTTTGGTAAATGCTTTATGGGCAGATAGAATAACGAAAAAAGCTTCGATCAACACTTCCCCCTTTAATTTAGTTTATGGGAAAGAAGTGGTTCTTCCAACTCACTTAGTCATTACCTCTTTGTCTTTAATACAATACATTGATGAAGTACCTACTTCCTCCATACAACTAAGACAAATGGAAATAATTAAATTACAAGAGCAATGAGAACAAGCTAAGAAAACCCATGCTCATCATCAAGCGCTAATAAAACCCTCTTTTGATTCAAACATAATGACCAAAAACATTTTTTAGATGGGAGATTTAGTTTTAAAATGGGATAAGGCTCATGAAGAAAAGGGAAAACATACAAAATTTCAAAAGATGTGGCTTGGTCCTTTTCAGATTGTTGAAGTCATAGGTCCATCAACGTTTGTCTTACAGGATTTAGCAGGTAGAAGGGATTCTTTGCCTGTTAATGGACAAATCCTTAAAAAATATTTTCCATAGAAGATTATTCTTCTATTTTGTAGAATAGTTTTATTTTTCTTTTCTTTTTCATAATAAAACCAGTTGTAAATGGTTTCCAGCGGTATTCACGAAAAGACACCAATTCTCTTTCAGATTTTGAGCTTTTCGCTTGTATAAATAGAAAATTTTTGAAAATCTGATCTTTATTATTGACAGATACAGTTAAAAACTTTAGCCTAGATATGATACTAGTTTCAACTTCAAAAAATTTAATGAAAGCAACCTTTAGCGAAGAAATTGTTTTATATCAGCACAATGAAAGGTATCAATAACAAAATAAAGATTCTCTGTAAAACTGCTGTTTTCAAACTCTATTATTGTCGTCCAGAGATTTCTTAAGGAAAACAATGATTTCCTCCTTATTAAAGAAAATCGCAGCATTTAGAGGGACAATCCAAGAAACACTATATCTCAAAGAATAAGAGGTCTCATCACGAGCCGGCTTATCTTGATCACAAATATTATAACTTTGATGACTTTGCCAAACACTGTCCATCAAAATAGGGCAATGACTCAAGATTGTTGAAATCAAAAGACAAGGGGTCTCATCACGAGCCAACTTGTTCAGCAAAAGTGTAAATCAAGTGAATGACTGTGTCATAATTTGGCTACCAAACCAAGACATTGTTCTTTAAAAATAAAAAGGAAAAAGTGTCAATGTGGATTTTTCTTTGAAGGTTGTAGATAACCTTAAGCAGGATAAAGGATCATTGCTTGGTAACAGGTAACCCTGTAGAGGCTATGGACGCCTGCTGGCAACAGAGGCTCTACCTACGACAAACGAGCATATTTTAAAGCTAGCACACAGAGAAGACTTTATTTTATCTTTACAAGACCAAGTAATGACTGATATAAATACAAGGACAAGCCTGAGGAATTAGAATAAAAAAAGGTTGAAAAAAATATCATTGATAGAATAAGGCATAATGTACTCTATCTGTCCATAACAAAGTTTAGATTTATGAAAATTCTTCCGTTTTGGAAGTTTAAAAAATTCAATAGAAAAGCAGAGATAACTAGATCTTCCAAGTGAATTGCCATTGTTGTGGCCACCAACAAACCCCCTCCTTCTTTATTATTAGCAATAACACTAAACAAGTGGGGACCCTTAGTAAAAAATTCAAAAAAATTTATAATTTTTTTTTATTATACTCCTTAAAAATACATCGCATGGAGAAGAGTAAAACATTTCTTTATGAGCACAATAAAAAACTGAGAAGAGGCAACGCGAAATTCATCGCATCGCATACATTAAGAAGCGCCCATAAATGAAGATCTTAAGAAATATCCGATGGTTGATATGCGACATCGCATATCGCAACATCGCATAAACAACACACAATAACTTAACAAATTGCAACGATCTGCGATCTGCAATCTTACGATAAACATGATGCTGCGATCTTGCGACAACGCGATAACGCAATTCTGTGATAAACTGATCAGGAAACTCTGCAATGACACACCTTGATAATGCGATCCGCGATGCTGCGATGCGAGTCGCAGAAATCACCCATCGCAAATTTTCCTCACCTCAGCATTCAAGAAAAGTTGTCCCTAAACAAAAAATTGGGCACACGCCTTAAAGGAAATTAATGAATGTACGCCAAAGTATTCATGAAGGACAGTTTTGTGTTTTTCGAAGAGTCAGTTCACTATGGGTGTCATGATTTTATACATTCGTAGAGCTTAGAGCTTTTGTGTCAAAATTTATTATCATTACTCTTTTCCTTTGCATGAACTGCAGGAATGAAAAACAGGAAACATCTAAGGAAAAAGGGAAAGCGTCAATGCTCAGAGAACAGAGAAGAGATGTCCTCATAAACGGATACCGCATGCAACAGAAACGCAGATTTCAGAGTATTATTGAACAGATGCTGATATCAATAGGCGATTCGACACTCAAGGTCAAAAGCTCACAAAAGCAGCATGTTTACAAAATTCCGAAGCTTATGCCCGGTAAAGGAAAAAGCGCTAAAGGCGGAAAACACACCAGAAAGGCCCGGATCAAAGAATGGAGGCAGTTTTCCATGCGTGATTAGCGCTAGGCGCTAATCGCGCATCGCTAAGAAAATTGTTCAGAAAGCAAAGTCCCTAACTTGCTTAGTCATCCATGAGTCCGGAAACCGAGATAGCAAAAGCAGAAGCAATTTGGGAGAAATTTGGGTTGTTACCAAGTATATACGCAGTAAATTCACCCAGCCAGAGGATGATTCCCAAAAATATCTTCTAGTTTACTAAAAAGTGGTACCAGCGCTTGCCATTTCTATTTGCGTAGCTCAAGGAAAAGTAGAAACGACCAGTGGACTCTTCCCAGGCAAATGTTGAATGCTCGCAACATTAAGGAGCAAATGCAGAAATAGTTAGGAATTAGATTCAATTTTTAGAAATAAGTTTGCTTAGATAAAGGGCGGTCATTTAAACCATATCCTAAATTTATGTAATTAAGTTATTTAGTTAGCAGTATTTAAACCATTCTCATGCATTTAGAGAAGGGTCCAGAAATTTGTCAAAGACTTGTCCTCAGAACATGCACTTTTGTACCCTCAGAGGAGGTTTTGGTGAATGAATGGATCAAGGTTTATTGATGTTTGCATTTGATATTTGCTACTGATGTTGCACTTCTGTACTCTTGGTAGATATTAGAACAAGGAGATATAAATCATTGTTGCTTGAAACTTATGAGTAGGACCAGTCATAAATGGTACTTTTATCTCTTGACCATTTCTGCTTATATTCTTAAAGTGATATACAATTTTTAGTTGTTTATATGTTATTGCATGAATGTTTGAGTTACCATTTGGCACTTTTGTACAGTGGAGCCATTTATTTATGTTTGATATATGAATAACTTATTATGCGATAAGCTGTTCACAACTGTTTTGCCTAAATTTTTATGCAAAGTGGTTCATCTTAATCGATTTCCATTCTTATGATAGCTGAATGATCTTTATTACTAGTTATTATTTGAAATCTCTTTAGATCGCATAATAGAAGAAATACATCCCGGGTCAGCATAGATTAGATGTGTTGTTTTCATTAGATTACAATAGCATAGAATTAGATTAAAGTAGCTTAGATTAGAACTCTTAAATCAACATCATCCAACTCTGTACACACACACACTCTTAGATTGGGAAACTGGTCCCATTATCCCCAGTCAGACCCACTATACCAAACGGATAAGGAGCTTCCAACCAAGGTCCGGACCGGGCGGGTATCCCCCTTGTTGTCGACCTGATTTTCGGGGTTTCAACACTTGGATGGATTGCTTCTTGGTAATGGGCATCAATAGCCAAGAAGATATTCTAGTCATATGTCAAAACTTGTTCTAGAGTATTGAACAATCTTGCAGTTGAGTTTTCTCCATCATCTCACCTTGTATCTGACAGGGGGGGAAATGATGGTCATCTACAAACTTCAAAGCCACATCAACCCAGCCTGAGCCACAACCCACCATACCAGATTCAGAGTTGTAGCTAGAGACAAATATGCCCCTGAGCATGCCTTCAGTTTGTGACACCTCTTCAAAGAATTGGTGACACTTCCTCTAACAGAAGACTTCAGCTTCTTGCCAGCTTTGGAAGAGTTCCAAGAATTGCATTAAGCATTCTAGAGATGTTTGTCATCGTTAAACCATCACAGGTTGAGACCTCCGTTTTCAGGTTGAGGTTCTCCATTTTATGTAGGGTGAGACCTCCCTTTCATGGTTGAAGGTTTCCCTCTTCAAAACATCAGGAGCACTTCCTCTAGCAGAAGCCTTGAGCTTCATGCTAGACTTGGAAGAGTTCTGGGAACTGAACTAAGCGCTCCAGTGTTGGTGGTCATCCTTAAACCATGCCCTTTATACCAACATTTCAGAGAGCACATTTAGCCTAGTGCTTCCATGCATTTTTGCATGTTTTGTATTACAACTCTATTCTTGAACTCATACATAACCCTTCAGATTAAGTGGGGGAATGTTGGACACCTAATCCTCTAAGGGTTGGTGTCGAAGCTAAAAAACCAAAAGGAGTCCAAGAGACCACTTGGAATATGAATCCAAGGGTCACACCATGTACTATGTATATCATTTTTTAATAATAAGTGAACACTCTTGCTTATCTTTCCTATTTGTCTTTGCCATGTGTGTGTTTAAAAAAAGGTAAAGAGAGAGAGGGAGTAACAAGGGAGCGATTAAGAGAGAGTGAGAGATAGAGGAGGGTGGAAGGGAATAGTGAGAGGTAGAGGGGAAGAGAGAGGGAGTGAGAGAGATAAATATGGAGATAGAGTGTATATGTTCTGGGGGTGAGATAGAGAGAGGGAATAAGAAAGAGACACACAGATACAAATATAGATATTTTATAGTATTATATAACCAACCTAGATCCATATTAACTCGAATCTATCAAGCACCGTGATAGATCAAATCACTAGAGGTGCAAACCTTTCCTTAATTTTTCACTGAAATAGGAAGTTTGTGCCTCGAGAGATTGGATCCCTCTGGGCATTTGATAGATCTGAGTTAAAATATATCTAGGTTGGTTCTAAATTAAGTGTACATGCGATATTTAAAAACAAGAAAATATCAATAACAAAAAATATCATACCATCAACCATAAATAAAATATTTCAATGTCAATATTAAATGACATAATTTATATCTAGTTTTTATAGAGAAAAATAATGTAAATTTTTTTTCTCATTGTGATAGATAAAATGGTTATTCTTTTAAAATCTAATGAAACAATTTAGGGTTGGATTGTGATTTCTTATTGTTTAAAATGTTATTTTGAAAACATGAATAGATTCAACACCCTAAAAAATACTCAATATTAATAGTGGGTGGTTGTTATTATATTGTGGCATGACTCTAGAAATAGATTTGCTTGTTGATCACTATTAGTTTAATATTGACCAATGCAAGTTATAATGTTTAACTTTGAAAAATAAATATTTATTTTTCAATATTATTAAAAAAACAATTTATTAGACCATAATTTGAAGTTTTATTGCATCCTTTACATAACATAATTTCATATAGATAACTCTCACACATATTTTATTCCATAATTTATGGATGTGGTTGTAATATTTATGCATTATTTTTAGATATTTGTGTAGTGATTTTTTATTCTTAAGTTTTCAAGAAATTAAATAATTTGTTTCCCACCATAATTTTAGCAAGTCTTTGCATAAGAAATGGATAGGAATAAGATGTAAACAAATATATTTACCAGAAATTGCTTATCACCATTGCCAAGTATGGTAGACATGTTGTATGGTAGCACATATAAGCTAGTTTGAGGGACAATGAATTAAAGTCTTCACAATGAAGTAACTCAGAGGGAGTTGTTGGTGTCTAATGGTATGGGAAAATTTAAATTTCGAACTCATGATATTAGTGAAGGTTTTATCCCTATACAGAAATTACTTGCATACGAATTCCAACAATAGAAAGTAAACAATGGCGAGAGCATTAACCACAAAACAAATATACACAGAGATTTTCCCGTCGGTCCCAAAACCAATACTACCAAATTGGTTTTTCATTGTATTCCTTTCAATGTTAAAGCATATATATATATATATATATATATATATATATACACGTCAAAGAATTCATAAACCCCATTCCATTAACCATGTATTATAACATAACCATAGTTCCCTTGACCGGATCTACAAAATACCATGGGAGGAAAACCATTATTCCTAGAACCATATGCAAAACCCATACACAAAACCATAGGTAGGTCTGCCCACCTAATATACTTTCAAAAAAAAATTCCCAGGGCACTGTCGCTCCCCCTGTGACTCCCCACTACGCCTTACATAATTAAAGGGGTGTTGTCGCCCCCCCTCTAACCCCCCACTTCGCACGTGAGGCTAGTTGTGAAAGAATATAACACACACCCAACATTCTCCCACTTCTTGTTTTGATTCCATAATGGGGGTCATAGGAGAGATTAGTAATTAGTTTAGCCTTGCAATTCCCATTGATTCTCTACACCAAGAAAAAATCTCAACGCTCATAGATTTCATCAATGCATCTACAACATTCTTCAAAGTATCCACTTTTACCAGCAACACCTTTTTGTCCTCAATCATATCCCTCACAAAGTGATGTTGAACATCAATGTGATTTGTCTTTGAATGATAAGCATGGTATTTGCTAAGAAAATTTCACTTTTGCTATCACATTCTATCCTTATAAATACTTGTACTAACCCCATACTTGAACACAATCTCTCTAACCAAAATTCTTCTTTGCTTACATGAGTTGATTACATGTATTACTCCTTTATAGTTGAAATTGTCACTACAAACTCTCTCTTACTCATCCAACTAACTGCACCTCCAAATAGGTTAAACACATAGCCACTGGTATAACTTCTTCCATCCATATCTCTAGCCCAGTCTGCATTAACAAAGCCATAACTGTCGAAAACTTTGTCCAATCCTAATCTTCCTTGGTAGCACAAACCATAATCACTACTTCCATGTAAATACCTAAAAAACCTGCTTCATTGTTGTCCAATGCTCTTTCCCGAGTTTCGATATAAACCTAATCAATACTCCCACTGCATGTATAATGTCTGGTTTAGTACAAAACATTGCATACATCAGGCTACCAACTACACTTGTGTATGAGACACAACATATGTCCTATTCCTCTTATTGTGTATTGGGACACAGTTCAACAGATAAATTTACACCTACATGAATAGGAACCTTCACCAATTTACTATCATTCATATTAAACCTCTGTAGTATTGTCTCAACATACTTCATATGGTTTAAGTGGAGCTTTCTCTTTGCCCGATCTTGTTTAATTTCCATGCCCAAAATTTAATTTGCAACATAGAGATCCTTCATATCAAATTTGGAGGATAATTGAGTCTTCAAATCCTGGATAATTTCTTTGTCATTTCTAATCAACAAAAATCATCCACATACAAGACCAGATAAATAACACACTCACGAAATAACTTAAAATACACATAATGACATGCTTTGCTTCTAGTGAAGCCAAGTCCCAATATAAATGTATCAAATTTCTAATACCACATCTTTGGTGATTGTTTTAACCCATACAAAGACTTTTTAAACTTGCATAGCAGTTCTTTCTTACCATTCACCACAAAGTCTTCAATCACTTCTTGTATATCTCTTCTTCCAGACCCTCATGAAGAAATGTTGTCTTCACATCCTTCTATTCTAACTCAAAATCAAAAGCAACAACAATAGATAAAAGTAATCTAATAGAAGCTCCCTTTGGAATAGGAGAAAAAATATCACCGAAATCAATTTCTGGCGCCTAGGAATAACCTTTTGCTGGAAACCAAGCTTTGCATTGCCCTAGCTTCCGTTTCACATTCATCTTCTTCATAAACACCCATTTTCTTCCAATGGATTTTTTTCCAACCGACAACTCTACTAGATCTCATGCCTCATTTTTGTTCAAAGATGCCATTCCATCAACCATGGCCTCTTTCCAGAGTTTTCCATCCTTTGAATCTACTACCTCCCTAATAGTTCTAAGATCATCATCAATAATAGATAAAGGAAAAATTGAACATAAAGCAGATGGACTATACCTTTCTGGTTGCCTTCTTTCTCGAACTGATCTTCTCACAGCTGGAGTTTGCAACTCTTCATATTTTGATTCCACTTCTATTGTAGAGTATGATTCTTCCTCCTTTAGCTCAAACTCTATCTTTTCAGGTTCCTTTAGTAGGACTTCATGTTTAACAGAATATTTCACCTCTCTAAACACCACATATCGGCTATATACAACCTTCCTTGTTTATGGGTTCCAAAGCTTATCGCCTTTTAAACCATCCTTATACCCAATAAATATGCACCCTTCAGATTTACTATCCAAATTGGTTCTTTTCTCCTTTGGAACATGTACATATGCATCACCGCCAAATACCCTCAAATGTGAAAGAGAAGGTTTCTTACTAGTCCAAACTTCATGTGGATTCTTATCCTCCAATGGTGATGAAGCTAATTTATTGACCAAGTAATATGCATTCTCCACCACCTCTGCCCAGAATTCCTATCCTAACCTGACACCACTCAGAATGCTTCTTTCTTATTTCATAAAATTCCTGTTCATTCTTTCTACAACTCCATTTTGTTGAGATGTGTATGGAGTAGTCTTCTGTCAGGCTACATCACACTTCTTAAAGAACTCTTCAAATTCATTCTTGCAAAACTCTCCACCATTATCCATCTTCAACACTTTTATCTTCTTAACTGTCTAGTTTTCCACGAGAGCCTTAAATTCTTTAAACCTGTCAAAGAATTCACATTTCTTTCTGAGAAAATATATCCATGCTTTCCTTGAGCAGTCATATATAAATGATACATAGTACATAGTATTTCCTAGTGATGGAACTAACAAAGGTCCAAACACATCACTATGCACAAGCTCTAATATCCCTTCTGCCCTCTTATCAATAGAGGGGAAACTCAACCGATTCTGCTTCCCATATACACAATGTTCAGAGAAATAAATATCCATAGAGAAATTAGACATAACTTATACCATACCATTACAATGTAGTACTCCAAGTCCCTTCTCTCAAATATGTCCAGGACTTTGATGCCATAGCATGATCCTTTCTCCATAAACCACTAGATTTTCTGCTCCACTTTGAGGAACCACAGAACCATTTCACCCATTGATAATAGTGTTACCCGAAAGCTTGTAAAAATTTTCAATCTGAACTCCCCACATCAATACTTGTTCTCCCAAAACCATCTTGCAAGTATCTCTCTCGAATACTATTTTTACACCTGCATCATCCATCTTGCTTACAAAAATCAGGTTTCATGCCAACTTAGGAATATACAGAACACTTAGAAGTTTTCTATCCTTTTGCCTTATAGCTTCCTCTTGAATTTTCTATGTTTGACGATTCTACCCTTCCTGTCATCCCCTAAGAAGACATCACCACCATCATGTTTCTCATACTCGTAGAACCAGCGCCTATGGGGAGTGAAGTGAAAGGATGCACCTAAGTCAATCAACCATGCCTCGTGACCTACATGTGTACTTGAATAAGAATCCAAGTACACATCCCCACCTTCATCTGAGGTGGTTCTCACCTCTCTAGAAGGAGCTTTATCAAAGCCCTTTCCTTTTGAAGGACCTTTAGATCTACAATCCTTTTTGAAGTTCCCTTCCTTTCCACATCTCCAGCACACCTTTACAAGTTTTCTTGAAGATTTAGATATCCCCCTAGATTTATATCTCCCACTCGAGGACTTATTTTTGTTTATGTTCTGGGGTCGTCCTTTTAGGGACAAGACATCTCCATTCTATCCCTCCATGTCTTTTTGTCTCATATCCTTCGACAACAAGGATGAGAATATTTCATCGCAATTCAAGGTAGTTGTATTCCTACCTATTGCAACAACCAAACTATCCCAAGAATCTAGTAGAGAATACATCAAAATGATACACTTATCTTCATCTAAAATTTTAATATCAATAGATAAAAATTTACATACCATACTATTAAAGGAGTTTAGATGCTTTTTCAATGAATCTTCATCCTTCATCCTCAAGTTTTACATTTTTTTCCGTAGGAACAAGTTGTTCACTAGAGACTTAGATTGGTACAATGTCCTTAACTTGTCCCATAAAACCTTCATCATAGCTTCCCCTGATACATTAAATAATATTGAATTTGCGTTACAATACCATATTATTCTCTTTGCCTTCTATTCCAACTTTCCTCAGTCTTCATTTGACATTGTCGATGATTTAGTACATAGATCTACCACGATCCACTAATCTTTATCCACCAGCAGATCCTCCATCTTGAGTTTCCACAACTCAAAAATATGACGATTAAATTTTTTGGTCTTTATCTTTCCATTGATCCCCATATCCTTTCACCGCAATAATTTATTATGTAGATCTCCCATGGGCTCGGGCAAAACCCCTTAGCAACAAAGACGTTCCTTTGAAGTTGAAACAACTCTGATACCAGATTTAGATTTTACCCTTGTAAAAAATTACATGTATATGTCGTAGAAACCAGTGAGGTCTATGAATGGTATCTCTAACAACCACAACATTGTGGGCCTCTCATAATCATGCCTAATGTATCTAGATGATGTTGCACCTCTAAGATAATAATGGTCAGCTATTATGGCAGAGCATCTAAGATAACTGTTTTGGGGTTTTATTTTAATTTGGGTGACCAATGGATGAAATAGATATAGAACTGATGTGCCTAATCTCTTGAATAATATCAATATCTCAGCAGAGGGCTCCTATAAATATTTACACAGTGAAATAGATTTTATGATGATGAGCATAAACATAAAAGTAATATGATTGCCACAGTTTTCAAATTGAAAGCTAGATAATCATAAGTATGAAAACCTTAAAACTATGTTTACAGGTTTGAGAAAATACAGGAGCTTACAAAGGATGTTAATGATTTACTAATTTTGAGAGAATAATTAAACAAACACTCTATTAATTCATTCTCTTTAGAGATTATCACTTCAGAAAGCTTACAGGAATAAATTGAAATTCAATTATTCCTATCTAGTTATCTCTGCAAGACACAAGTATATGAAGAAAAACATAATGAATGACACTGGAAACACTTACATAAAACACAAACTGTGCAAAATAGAATTTAGAATCCTTTGCTTCGTATTAATGATCTAGAAAGGTTAATTGCCACAGATGTGTAGAAATGCTTCTCCAAGTGTGAAACCCTTAATAACTCGTGAAGGGAGTTATTTATACAACAATAGGACAAAAAATATCCTAAACTACTTTTACAAAAATAGTTTATTTACACAATAAAAAATAAAATTGTCTAATCATCTGGCACTGCTTTGGTGATGCGCTGTTTGATGACTATCACTAAAAAAGTTGAAAAGTGGTTGAAGCTATATGACTGTTCCCTTAAAAACTGAATGTTGTTCAATAATCCTTAATCAAGTAAATATATTAATTCTTACTTGTGTTTCTTATCTAGGATAGAAATCTTTGTTATCCTATTGTAGATTTCATCCATTTCGGTTTATTTAGTAAAAGTGGATTTACCAAAAATATCTGCTTAATTTCATCCAGGTTGAAGAAAAATCCCTGAGTGTTTTTACTATGAGAGCTGGTGTTGTTGATCCTTTGATATTAGCTACTGAAGATGCATGGGTGCCCACCTCTGTTAGCTTTTTGACATAATCCTCAATTGGCATCAATTTGTCATTAATAACCATCATAGAAGGTAAATCTTTGCTCATCAAAGGTTCAATTTTGTTGAAGAATCTCTGAACCATGTTGTTAACATTGTTGCACTTTTCTTGTAGCTGAATGTTGAGATTTCTTAGTGATAATCTTCTTTACTTCTAATATTGTTGTAGTTTTGTAACTTATCCTTAACTCCTCAAGCTCATAGTCATCCTTAGAATTCAAAAATTCGGTTATATCAGAGGCATTCTCTGGCATATCCTCCAGCTGCCTAGTTATGGATTCCACTGCTTCCTGAGCTTTCTCCAAGAGATGTTTTTGATTGAATATTATCTTAATGGAGGGCCAAATCTCCTTGATTGCCTCTGTGATTTCTTCCCACAGAATTTCTTTCACTAAACCCAACTTGTTTCCTATGAAAGAATCTATGAGTTCCTTCTTCAACATTTCCACTTGGCCTTTAAGTTTGTTTGTTTTAGTTGTGTGTGAGTTGTCTGAGATAGAATTCATAAGATGTTACTCTTTGAGTTCATCCTTTAGTTTATTGATTTCTCCTCTCTGGACAGACAGGTTCTGAACAACTTCAGTAAGTTGTTCAACTCCTATTGTACCTGTTGTCGTTGTAGTGGTTCTAGTAGAAACTATAGTGATGGGAACTGCTGCAAGAGAGAGTACATCCACTGAAGTTTGAATGTTCTTGATAACGTCCTCCTTCTTCTTAACCAAATTCTCCATCTGCTCCTCCATTTGTTTTATTCGCAAATTTTATTTTGTGATGAGTTTCATCATCTCTGACTTTTGGGTCTCTGTCTCCTCGATTTCTTTGTCCATTGGATCCTCAGATGATGGTAGTTTCTATTGTTTCTTTAGTTTTGTAACCTCAGTGTTCTTTTTCTTAATGAGCTCCTCTGCAGCATTTATGTTTAAGGGATCATATCCCATCCTGAGCACTAGATTTTCCAAAGATTGAATCTTGGAATCTTTTGCTAATGAGGAGACCTTCTCCAGATTTAATTGTGATTGAATGTTGGCCAATGTAACCTGCATCTTTGAAAAACTCATAGAAGTGTTTGTCAAGGTTGAAGAAATCATCTGTCCAGTTTGTTTGTGCATCTCAATTTGAACAATTGGATGCACATCCTTAACATTAAACTCAAAAGAAGTGTGTTTCTGGTATTGTGCTATAGTCCTAGGCTGAGGAACTTGGGCCTGCAAGAAAACCATTTTCTTCTTCCCATTATTAGAGACAAAGACTGAAAGAAGCCTTGGTTGAGAGCTGGAAGAATGCTTCCAGAACTAGGTGTAAGTATTCAACTTCAATTCTTCATTCTTTCTTTTGATTTCACTAAAGAAATGTAATATATCTTCTTCTTTATTGTCTGGAATGAATCCAGCAGTTTGAACTATCTGTTGTTCATGAGAAGTAGTAGATTGTGTTGGAGATTATATAGACTGTTCATGAGACTGTGAATCAAAATTCATATAGACTCTTCATTTCTTTTTCCTGTGAAAAACCTTGAAGCCTTGGCTTGTTGTCTCTGTTGTAGGTGAAGATTGTTCTTCCCTCCCTCTCTCAGCTGTCTTTCTCTGTGCAATTGGAGTTTTCACATTAGATGTAGAGACTACCTTCTCCTCAGCCTCATGGAGGGTATTCTCTCTCCATTTCAACTAATTTTTGAACTGTTCTATCTCAGGCCTAACTCTATGATGATATGATGTGAACTTATTTTCCACCCTGAGTTTGGAGATGACTCCCAATGGGTCATATGACCAAGAGAAATTAAGAGAAAATTTCATTTCCTTTACCAGCTTATGAAGGGACCAACTTGAGCTTTGAGCTTAAATTGCAATTTCTTTTTGGAAACTACAAATGTACTTCATCTGCATTCAATCTTTGCCTCAAGTAGTCTAGTGAAATGATTCTAAAAGGGAGTTACTTTTGCAGTTTGTAGGATGGAAGCTCACAGCCAAAAACCCTAATTTATGCGTAGTTCTGATAGCAATACCAATCTCCTATGTAGCATGATCTATGAACTAAAGTTCTTTGACAATCTCTTCATTGATCCCGCGTAATGGAGTGCTACTCATAAGGCTGAGGGCTGGATGAATAAACAGTTCTATGAGCTACTTATATGTGAATTCTTCTTTCTCCTTCATCCCCATTGAAGTCCAAAAAATCACTCACTGTGGCAATCCTTCTTCATCAAGTTTCTACAAAGAAAATGGGAAATTTTCTCTCTAAAAATATATAAAAGGATACACAAGTACTGAAACATATTTGAATACTTCTTCAATGTTAAATTTGAAAAACTGCTCATGTATGGTTTCAGCTATGAAATGACTAAAATCATAAATAACAGTAGGGTTAGAATAAGAAGAAAATATTGATAAGAAACCAAGGATGGATTCATTGGCAGACTGAATAGAGTGATAACCAAGCAAATAGGATAGGATAGTAGTAATATGCCTGGTTCTATCAAGAAACATAGATGAATCATAAGGGGTATTTCGCTTTGGTAGAAAACTACCAATTGGTAAAAATAGTTCCAGGGTCTAGGATCTCTTGGTAAATTCCAATATGTTATAAGCTTCTATCAGGTTTTCATGAGAGAAAAGATGAGTTGGTGTAGTGGCAAGGGCCTGCAACATTTTATCAATTGAATCAACATTAATAAGACAGACGATTTCTCCAGTAGATGAGATAATGGCTCTCTGGTTGGGATCATAGGGTTCATGGCATTTTCTCACGAACTCTAGAGCTTTGTGTAATTGTGGAAAAAGATACACACAGATACAAATATAGATATTTTATAGTATTATATAACCAACCTAGATCCATATTAACTCGAATCTATCAAGCATCGTGATGGATCAAATCTCTAGAGGTGCAAATCTTTCCTTAATTTTTCACTCAAATAGGAAGTTTATGCCTCGAGAGATTGGATCCCTCTAGGCGTTTGATAGATTTGAGTTAAAATATATCTAGGTTGGTTCTAAATTAAGTGTACATGTGATATTTAAAAACAAGAAAATATCAATAACAAAAAATATCATACCATCAACCATAAATAAAATATTTCAATGTCAATATTAAATAACATAATTTATATCTAGTTTTTATAGAGAAAAATAATGTAATTTTTTTTTCCTCATTGTGATAGATAAAATGGTTATTCTTTTAAAATCTAACGAAACAATTTAGGGTTGGATTGTGATTTCTTATTGTTTAAAATGTTATTTTGAAAACATGAATAGATTCAACACCCTAAAAAATACTCAATATTAATAGTGGGTGGTTGTTATTATATTGTGGCATGACTCTAGAAATAGATTTGTTTGTTGATCACTATTAGTTTAATATTGACCAGCGCAACTTATAATGTTTAACTTTGAAAAATAAATATTTCTTTTTCAATATTATTAAAAAAACAATTTATTAGACCATAATTTGAAGTTTTATTGCATCCTTTACATAACATAATTTCATATAGATAACTCTCGCACATATTTTATTCCATAATTTATGGATGTGGTTGTAATATTTATGCATTATTTTTAGATATTTGTGTACTGATTTTTTATTCTTAAGTTTTCAAGAAATTAAATAACTTATTTCCCACCATAATTTTAGCAAGTCTTTGCATAAAAAATGGATAGGAATAAGATGTAAACAAATGTATTTACTAGAAATTGCTTATCACCATTGCCAAGTATGGTAGACATGTTGTATGGTAGCACATATGAGCTACTTTGAGGGACAATGAATTTAAGTCTTCACAATGAAGTAACTCAAAGGGAGTTGTTGGTGTCTAATGGTATGGGACAATTTAAATTTCGAACTCATGATATTAGTGAAGGTTTTAACCCTATACAGAAATTACTTGTATACAAATTCTAACAATAGAATGTAAACAATTGCGAGAGCGTTAACCACAAAACAAATATACATAGAGATTTTCCCCTCAGTCCAAAAACCAATACTACCAAATTGATTTTTCATTGAATTCCTTTCAATGTTAAAGCATATATATATACACGTCAAAGAATTCATAAACCCCATTCCATTAACGATGTATTATAACATAACCATAGTTCCCTTGACCCTATCTACAAAATACCATGGGAGGAAAACCATTATTCCCAAAACCATATGCAAAACCCATACACAAAACCATAGGTAGGTCTGCCCACCTAATATACTTTCAAAAAAAAAAATCCCAGGGCACTATCGCTCCCCCTGTGACTCCCCACTACGCCTGACATAATTAAATGGGTGTTGTTGCCCCCCCTCTAATCCCCCACTTCGCATGTGAGGCTAGTTGTGAAAGAATATAACACACACCCAACATTCTCCCACTTCTTGTTTTGATTCCATAATGTGGGTCGTAGGAGAGATTAGTAATTAGTTTAGCCTTACAATTCCCATTGATTCTCTACACCAAGAAAAAATCTCAGCGCTCATAGATGTCATCAATGCGTCTACAACATTCTTCAAAGTGTCCACTTTTACTAGCAACACCTTTTTGTCCTCAATCATATCCCTCACAAAGTGATACTGAACATCAATGTGATTTGTCTTTCAATGATAAGCATGGTATTTGCTAAGAAAATTTCACTTTTGCTATCACATTCTATCATTATAACTAGTTGTACTAACCCCATACTTGAACACAATCTCTCTAACCAAAATTCTTCTCTTCTTACATGAGTGGATTACATGTATTACTCCTTTGTAGTTGAAATTGTCACTACAAACTCTCTCTTGCTCATCCAACTAACTGCACCTCCAAATAGGTTAAACACATAGCCATTGGTATAACTTCTTCCATCCATATCTCTAGCCCAGTCTACATTAACAAAGCCATGACTATCCAAAACTTTGTCCAATCCTTATCTTCCTTGGTAGCACAAACCATAATCACTAGTTCCACGTAAATACCTAAAAACCTGCTTCATTGTTCTCCAATGCTCTTTCCCGAGTTTTGATATAAACCTGATCAACACTCGCACTACATGTGTAATGTCTGGTTTAATACAAAACATTGCATACATCATGCTACCAACTACACTTGTGTATGAGACACAACATATGTCCTATTCCTCTTATTATGTATTGGGACACAGTTCAACAAATAAATTTGCACCTACATGAGTAGGAACCTTCACCAATTTACTATCATTCATATTAAACCTCTGTAGTATTGTCTCAACATACTTCATCTGGTTTAAGTGGAGCTTTCTCTTTGCCCGATCTTATTTAATTTCCATGCCCAAAATGTAATTTGCAACACCGAGATCCTTCATATCAAATTTGGACGATAATTGAGTCTTCAAATCCTAGATAATTTCTTTGTCATTTCTAATCAACAACAATCATCCACATACAAGACTAGATAAATAACACACTCACCAAATAACTTAAAATACACATAATGACATGCTTTGCTTCTAGTGAAGCCAATTCCCCATATAAATGTATCAAATTTCTAATACCACATCCTTGGTGATTGTTTTAACCCATACAAAGAATTTTTAAACTTGCATAGCAGTTCTTTCTTACCATTCACCACAAAGTCTTCAATCACTTCTTGTATATCTCTTCTTCCAGATCCTCATGAAGAAATGTTGTCTTCATATCCTTCTATTCTAACTCAAAATCAAAAGCAACAACAATAGATAAAAGTAATCTAATAGAAGCTCCCTTGGGAATAGGAGAAAAAATATCACCGAAATCAATTCCTGGCACCTAGGAATAACCTTTTGCTAGCAACCAAGCTTTGCATTTCTCTAGCTTCCCTTTCACATTCATCTTCTTCTTAAACACCCATTCTCTTCCAATGGATTTTTTTCCAACTGACAACTCCACTAGATCTCATGCCTCATTTTTGTTCAAAGATTCCATTCCATCAACCATGGCCTCTTTCTAGAGTTTTCCATCCTTTGAATCTCTACCTCCCTGATAGTTCTAAGAGCATCATCAATAATAGATAAAGAAAAAATTGAACATAAAGCAGATGGACTATACCTTTCTGGTTGCCTTCTTTCTCGAACAAATCTTCTCACAGCTGGAGTTTTCTACTCTTCATATTTTGATTCCACTTCGATTGTAGAGTTTGATTCTTCCTCCTTTAGCTCAAACTCTATCTTTTCAGGTTCCTTTAGTAGGACTTCATGTTTAATAGAATATTTCACCTCTCTAAACACCACATATCGGCAATATACAACCTTCCTTGTTTATGGGTTCCAAAGCTTATCACCTTTTAAACCATCCTTATACCCAATAAATATGCGCCCTTCAGATTTACTATCCAACTTGGTTCTTTTCTCCTTTGGAACATGTACATATGCATCACATCGAAATACCCTCAGATGTGAAAGAGAGGGCTTCTTACTAGTCCAAACCTCATGTGGATTCTTATCCTCCAATGCTAATGAAGCTAATTTATTGACCAGGTAATATGCATTCTCCACCACCTCTGCCCAGAATTCCTACCCTAACCTGACACCACTCAGAATGCTTCTTTCTTATTTCATAAACTTCCTGTTCATTCTTTCTACAACTCCATTTTGTTGAGATGTGTATGGAGTAGTCTTCTGTCAGGCTACATCACACTTCTTAAAGAACTCTTCAAATTCATTCTTGCAAAACTCTCCACCATTATCTATCTTCAACACTTTTATCTTCTTAACTGTCTAGTTTTCCACGAGAGCCTTAAATTCTTTAAACCTGTCAAAGAATTCACATTTCTTTATGAGAAAATATATACATGCATTCCTTGAGGAGTCATATATAAATGATACATAGTACATAGTATTTCCTAGTGATGGAACTAACACAGGTCCAAACACATCACTATGCACAAGCTCTAATCTCCCTTCTGCCCTCTTATCAGTGGAGGGGAAAATCAACCGATTCTGCTTCCCATATACACAATGTTCAGAGAAATAAATATCCATAGAGATATTAGACATAACTTCTACCATACCATTACAATGTAGTACTCCAAGGCCCTTCTCTAAAATATGTCCAGGACTTTGATGCCATAGCATGAACTTTTCTCCATAAACCACTAGATTTTCTACTCCACTTTGAGGAACCACAAAACCATTTCACCCATTGATAATAGTGTTACCCGAAAGCTTGTAAAAAATTTCAATCTGAACACCCTGCATCAATACTAGTTCTCCCCAAACCATCTTGCAAGTATCTCTCTCGAATACTATTTTTACACCTACTTCGTCGATCTTACTTACAAAAATTAGGTTTCGTGCCAACTTAGGAATACGCAGAACACTTAGAAGTTTTCTATTCCTTCCACCTTACAGCTTCTGCTTGAACTTTCTATGTTTGATGATTCTAGCCTTGCTGTCATCCCCTAAGAAGACATCACCACCATCATATTTCTCATACTTGAAGAACCAGCCTCTATGGGGAGTGAAGTGAAAGGATGCACTTGAGTCAATCAACCATGCCTCGTGATCTACATGTGTACTTGAATAAGAATCCAAGTACACATCCCCACCTTCATCTGAGGTGGTTCTCGCCTCTCTAGAAAGAGATTTAACAAAGCCCTTTCCTTTTGAAGGACCTTTAGATCTACAATCCTTTTTGAAGTTCCCTTCCTTTCCACATTTCCAGCACACCTTTACAAGTTTTCCTGAAGATTTAGATATCCCCCTAGATTTATATCTCCCACTCGAGGACTTATTTTTGTTTATGTTCTGGGGCCGTCCTTTTAGGGACAAGACATCTCCATTTTGTCCCTCCATGTCTTTCTATCTCATATCCTTCGACAACAAGGATGAGAATATTTCATCGCAATTCAAGGTAGTTGTATTCCTACCTATTGCAACAACCGAACTATCCCAAGAATCTAGTAGAGAATAAATCAAAATGATACACCTTTTTTTCTAAAGAAAAAAATCGAACTTTTTATTAAAATAAAAAGTTACATAGTATATGCATTAAGCATTCAATTTGGTTGTGTGAAAGTAGATCATACATCCCGCAATATACATCCCTGCCTAAAAGCAGAAAAAGAAAGGGTTGCTCCTATTTTCCGGAGTGCAGCCCAAAAAAGAAACCCAACTGGCCTAAGACTTCCTGCCCTTCTTGTTCTCCACTTTTCGCCAAGCATCCATGTTGGGAGTGGAGTCAATAACGGCAAGCTAGTTTTCCATTGTACTCATTGGTTGCTCCTTATCTAAATCCGATCCTTCAGGACTGTGACTTTGTTTATTACCACTTATTTCCAGCTAGAGCTCTTGTTCCTTTTCCTCATTAATCTCCTTATCCTTATTGTCCTTATCTTTATCCTTTGTTGTATTTTGTTCTTCTTTCTTTGCTGTAGTTTCCTTCTTATATGCAGCATCTATGTTCTGCCATCCTTTCGACTTCATTTGTTGTTGCTTGCTCTTGTTGAGGCTTGGACATGCATTGTACAGATGACTTGTTTGTTGACATCCCCGGCATCTGAAAGTTGTATTCTCATAGTCCAAAGGTTGTTTCCATTGTGTATTATTGAAATTCAGGATGATGCTCTCAGGTAGTCCTCGGCTGAGGTCTACCTCGACACATATTCTGGCAAAAGTAAATATTCCTTTTATATGTCTCTCTCCGTCTATCTTTAACATTCTCCCCAAGGTATTTCCAATTGCTATTAGAACTTTTGAATGCCAAAAATGTAAAGGAAGATTATGCATCCTAACCCATACTGGCATCCCTGATACCACCATGGTGTTGGCATCAAAATCAGGAAACCAAGGGGTAATAAAAAGTCCAGCACTGCCCTAGAACCATGGCCCTTGGTTGAGAACTGTTTCCTTTTCTTCTTCTGTGTCAAAACATACTATAAAAAACCCCTTAGGGTATAGGTAGATTTGGCAATTTTTTGTCCAAACCGAGTGGATCCATTGATACAATGCATCAGTTCTTGGCCAAAAGCCATTAAATCTACAAATAACTGCATTTTTTTGTAGATCTGAATATATATTATTTACCTTTGGTATTTCGATGGAGATAGATGGGCTCTCCTGCATTTGATCTACAATGTACTGCCCCAGAGGTTCAGTGACAGCTATGGGGTTTTTCCCTTTGCCCTTCACTGCTTCCTGAAAAGACCCTTTGCTTTGCGAGCTAGTTCCAGCGTTTTCGGCTCCTCCTCGTAATCTCATATTGACAATGATTGGAGAGCCTTGCTTGATGTTGTATTCTTGCATGGTTCTGCATTCCTGCAGCGATCTGACCTCTTTTAAAAGGTGTTGTTCCTCAGCCGGGTAGCCAGTCTGCTCGGCGATATTGTTCTTCAGATCTGAAACCTTGTCGCTGTCATAAGTCCAGATCACGATTGTGTTTCCTTTTGGCATCTTTACAAATATTTGGAAACCGGACATGGCAATTTGGGGTGGCTCGATTCCTGTCAGATCTGAGCCATCCAACTTCGTATCTGAGAGGGTTGTCCAGGGCATAAATGTCTTCTCCGCCGAGATGTCAGCCACCCACATCTGCCCAAATGTGAACAGGGGAGCCTCAGTCCACATGGAACCCGGTCCCAATCTCCTGCCCCATACTTGAGCATCAACCAAACCTGTAAAAGAATGCCATAGAGCGGCGATTGGGGCTTCCCTTAGCAGACTGAAAGGGGGCAGAGGAAACGTCAGCCTCATCTCTTTCCAAATGGCACAGACATTGTTGCCTAGCTAGGTCGAACACCCGCGCATGATAATGCAGATACCCAAAGCAGGTTAGGGACAGGTTGATTTGAAGCGAATCGCTCAGGGCTTTGAGGAATGGAGCCCAGATTTGCCGTGAGAAAACCGAACTGAGCTAGAAAGGGAGAAAATTCCTCCTGCCCCTGAATACTTTGATTCGATCCATGAGGCTCCTTTCCATCAAAGGAACCGGGCAAAAACCAAAAATATGAATCAAGTTCTGAAATCCCAGCAGCCAGGCACCAAGCAGATCCAGAACATAGCTGATCTTTGGGGCCAGCGACGGCATAGAATGATCCTTCTGAAACCCTAGATACTCGAGAACCCGTCATTCTTGATCATCAAAATGACACACTTATCTTCATTTAAAATTTTAATATCAATAGATAACAATTTACACACCACATTATTAAAGGCGTTTAGATGCTTTTTCAATGAATATTCATCCTTCATCCTCAAGTTTTACATTTTTTTGTGTAGGAACAATTTGTTCACCAGAGACTTAGATTGGTACAATGTCCTTAACTTGTCCCATAAAGCCTTCATCGTACCTTCCCCCGATACATTAAATAATATTGAATTTGAGTTACACTACCATATTATTCTTTTTGCCTTCTGTTCCAACTTTCCTCAGTCTTCATTTGACATTGTCGATGATTTAGTACCTAGATCTACCACGATCCACTGATCTCTATCCACCAGAAGATCCTCCATCTTGAGTTTCAACAACTCAAAAATATGACCATTAAATTTCTTGGTATTTATCTTTCCACTGATCCCCATATCCTTTCACTGCAAGAATTGATTCTGTAGATCTCCCATGGGCTCGGGCAAAACCCCTTAGCAACAAAGATGACCCTTTGAAGTTGAAACAACTCTGATACCAGATTTAGATTTTACCCTTCTAAAAAATTCCGTGTATACGTCGTAGAAACCAGTGAGGTCTATGAATGGTATCTCTAATAGTCGCATCTTTGTGGGCCTCTCATAACCAGGTCTGATGTATCTAGATGATGTTGTACCTCTAAGATAATAATGGTCAGCTATTATGGCAGAGCATCTAAGATAATTGTTTTGGGGTTTTATTTTAATTTGGGAGACCAATGGATGAAATAGATATAGAACTAATGTGCCTAATCTCTTGAATAATATCAATATCTTAGCAGAGGGCTCCTATAAATATTTACACAATGAAATAGCTTTTATAATGATGAGCATAAACATAAAAGTAATATGATTGCCACATTTTTCAAATTGAAAGCTAAATAATCATAAGTATGAAAACCTTTAAACTATGTTTACAGGTTTGAGAAAATACACGAGCTTACAAAGGATGTTAATGATTTATTAATTTTGAGAGAATTAATTAAACAAACACTCTATTAATTCATTCTCTTTATAGATTATCACTTCAGAAATCTTACAGGAATAAATTGAAATTCAATTACTCCTATCTAGTTATCTCTGCAAGACACAAGTATATAAAGAAAAACATAATGGATGACACTGGAAACACTTACAGAAAACACAAACTGTGCAAAATAAAATTTAGAATCCTTTTCTTCATATTAATGATCTAGAAAGATTAATTGCCACAGATGTGTAGAAATGCTTCTTCAAGTGTGCAACCCTTAATAACTTGTGAAGAGAGTTATTTATACAACAGTAGGATGAAAAATATCCTAAACTACTTTTACAAAAATAGATTATTTACACAATCAAAAATAAAAATATCTAATGATCTGGCACTGCTTTGGTGATGCGTTGTTTGATGACTATCAGTAAAAAAGTTGAAAAGTGGTCAAAGCTAGATGATCGTTCCCTTAAAAACTGAACGCTATCCAATAATCCTTAATCAAGTAAATCTATTAATTCTTACCTGTGTTTCTTATCTGGGATAGAAATCTTTGTTATCCTCTTGTAGATTTCATCCATTTCGGTTTATTTAGCAAAAGTGGATTTACCAAAAATATTTGCTTAATTTCATCCAGGATGAAGAAAAAATCCCTGAGTGTTTTTACTATGAGAGCTGGTGTTGCTAATCCTTTGATATTAGCTACTGAAGATGCATGGGTGCCCACCTCAATTAGCTTTTTGACATAATCCTCAATTGGCATCAATTTGTCATTAATAACCATCATAGAAGGTAAATCTTTGCTCATCAAAGGTTCAATTTTGTTGAGGAATCTTTGAACCATGTTGTTAACATTGTTGCACTTTTCTTGTAGCTGAATGTTGAGATTTCTTAGTGATAATCTTCTTTACTTCTAGAATTGTTGTAGTTTTGTCACTTATCCTTAACTCCTCAAGCGCATAGTCATCCTTGGAATTCAGAAATTCAGTTATATAAGAGGCATTCTCTGGCATATCCTCCAGCTGCCTAGTTATGGATTCCACTGCTTCCTGAGCTTTCTCCAAGAGATATTTTTGATTGAATATTATCTTAATGGAGGGCCAAATCTCCTTGATTGCCTCTGTGATTTCTTCCCACGGAATTTTTTTTGCTAAACCCAACTTGTTTCCTATGAAAGAATCTATGAGTTCTTTCTTCAACATTTCCACTTGGCCTTTGAGTTTGTTTGTTTTAGTTGTGTGTGAGTTGTCTGAGATAGACTTCATAAGATGTTACTCTTTGAGTTCATCCTTTAGTTTATTGATTTCTCCTGTCTGGATAGACAGGTTCTGAACAGCTTCAGTAAGTTGTTCAACTCCTTCTGTTGTACCTGTTGCCATTGTAGTGGTTCTAGTAGAAACTGTAGTGATGGGAACTGCTGCAAGAGAGAGTACATCCACTGAACTTTGAATGTTCTTGATAATTTCCTTCTTCTCCTTAACCAATTTCTCCATCTGCTCCTCCATTTGTTTTATTCACAAATTTTGTTTTGTGATGAGTTTCATCATCTCTAACTTTTGGGTCTCTGTCTCCTCGATTTCTTTGGCCATTGGATCCTCAGATGATGGTAGTTTAAACTGTTTCTTTAGTGTTGTAACCTCAGTGTTATTTTTCTTAATGAGCTCCTCTACATCATTTATGTTTGAGGGATCATATCCCATCCTGAGCACTAGATTTTCCAAAGACTGAATCTTGGAATATTTTGCTAATGAGGAGACCTTCTCCAGCTTTAATTGTGATTGAATGTTGGCCAATGTAACTTGCTTCTTTGACAAACTTATAGAAGTGTTTGTCAAGGTTGAAGAAATCATCTGTCTAGTTTGTTTTTGCATCTCAATTTGATCAATTGGATGCACATCCTTAAAATTAAACTCAAAAGAAGTGTGTTTCTGGTATTGTGCTATAGTCCTAGGCTGAGGAACTTGGGCCTTCAAGAAAACCATTTTCATCTTCCCCTTCTTAGAGACAACGACTGAAAGAAGCCTTGGTTGAGAGCTGGAAGAATGCTTCTAGAACTGGGTGTAAGTATTCAACTTCAATTCTTCATTCTTTCTTTTGATTTCACTAAAGACATGTAATATGTCTTCTTCTGTATTCTCTGGAATGAATCCAGTAGTTTGAATTATCTGTTGTTCATGAAAAGTAGTAGATTGAGTTGGATATTGTATAGACTGTTCACGAGACTGTGAATCAAAATTCATAGAGACTCTTCATTTCTTTTTCCTGTGAAAAACCTTAAAGCCTTGGCTTGTTTTCTTTGTTGCAGGTGAATATTGTTCTTCCCTCCCTCTCTCGGCTGTCTTTCCCTGTGCAATTAGAGTTTTCACGTTAGATGTAGAGACTACCTTCTCCTCAGCTTCGTGGAGTGTATTCTCTCTCCATTTCAACTAATTTTTGAACTGTTCTATCTCAGGCCTAACTCTATGACGATATGTTGTGAACTTATTTTCCACCCTGAGTTTGGAGATGACTCCCAATGGGTCATATGACCAAGAGAAATTAAGAGAAAATTTCATTTCCTTTAGCAGCTTATCAACTTCCTCCCCTGCTACCCTGGTGTTACAAATGAAGGGACCAACTTGAGATTTGAGCTTAAATTGAGATTCTTTTTTGAAACTACAAATGTACTTCATCTGCATTCAATCTTTGCCTCAAGTAGTCTAGTGAAATGATTCTAAAAGGGAGTTACTTTTGCAGTTTGTAGGATGGAAGCTCGCACCCAAAAACCCTAATTTATGCGTAGTTCTGATAGCAATACCAATCTCCTATTGCAACATGATCTATGAACTAAAGTTCTTTGACAATCTCTTCACTGATCCTTCGTAATGGAGTGCTACTCATAAGGCTGAGGGCTGGATGAATAAACAGTTCTATGAGCTACTTATATGTGAATTCTTATTTCTCCTTCATCCCCATTGAAGTCCGAAAAATCACTCACTGTGGCAACCCTTCTTCCTCAGGTTTCTACAAAGAAAATGGGAAATTGTCTCTCTGAAAATATGTTAGCCTCTCTCATAAAACAATAATAAATCCAAAAATAAATAAATAAATTAAATATTCCAAGTTAGGAATTTGTGCCTAACTCTTGGGTTGTTCCTCTAAGATAGGATTTAGTTTAGGTAAATCCTATATTGGTGTGTGTCTGGTGAGAAGTTATCTCAACCAAAGGAGAAATTGTCTCAACCAAAAGTGTCTAAGATAGCACGCACTATCTTGAGAACACTGTCTCTCATCTATTTATTTGTAACACTATATTCAATTTTTCTTAGTGTGTAATGAGAGAGAAGCATGAGGCTGAAGCCTTTTTCCGCCAATATTTTGGGTCTGGTTTTTATGTGTGTTTTTCTGTAATCTGTTGGAGTTTACTTCATTTTTCAATATGTGGTATCAGAGCTATATGAGCCTGTGAGGGAAATAGGAGAATAATATGACCGTGCGAGCGATTGAGTGTGGTTGCTGATTAACTGTGGTAGAATTTTTGAAGATTTTATCCTTTGTTTATTCCACTAGACATACCTTGTGTGGAAAGGATTGACTGAACTTAAGAACCGCTGCCTCCCATCGGCGAAGTGCCTAAAGAGGTCGATCTACAGAGAATCTGATCATTGTGATATGATGGAATCGTATTGACTGTCGTAGAGGAACATATGTTTTGGGCGACTCTTCGCCACATCCTTGCCGAATTGGAGCTCAGGACCATAAAACCCTCGGCAGTTTAAGAAAATCAGTGTTCAGCGTTATGGAAGACCGTGGATGAGATTCATTTCAGTATATACGATTGGATACGTTGATTTGAAGATCCACTCGCTTTATCCCAATCGTGAGAATCCATTGGGATCTCTGAGTCGTTCACACTATTTTTAATTTTGGAACTTGCAGTCTAGCACTACGGATCTGCCAAGTTCATCATGGCCTCTTAATGAAATATGATCGTAAAGCGATGTGCAGAGATGATAAGCGAGGCTCCGGCGAGGAGTATATGATGCCTTTCCCTACTGGATTCTCGGCATTCTCATCCACCACGGTGTAGAAACTGAATACACAACGGATCTTTGAAGATCTTAAAGGAAAATTTCAGAAATGCGAATCTCCTTCCCCGGGACCAGTCAAGCATGATCTGCTCCCTCCAGCCCAGCTTAATGTTGGAAAATGCTTATATTTCGGTATCGTACAAGCACAAAGAAGCCAGCAAAGCCAACATGAAGCCAGCAGAAGCCAGCAAATAAGCCAACCGCGCGGAAGAGCCGTTGTATAGCCACTGTAGAGGAGCCTGCCCGAGCCTATGATGACACTGCTAGATACATGAATTCGTTTGAGAACCTGCGTGGCGAATGATGCGCAGAGCCACTGCTTGAAGGCATGGAGGCATGAATCATAGTGTACGTATAATCAAGTTTCGTTTTAAATCCTCCTAAGGGACTAAGTTTTGCCACATTGTTTTTTCCATTCAGCACTCAGCTTCTCCAATATAATCGTGCTTGCATTCATATGCTCAATATGAATTTTTTCCCATTGTTTCTAGCAATCTGAGTTCTAGGTTAGACACCAAATAGAAATGCCAAAAGCTTCATTTGTTAAACCTGGGTTTTACGCACTTATTGTTGTAGCCATTAAAGGCAGAAGTTGTTGTGCTACTGGTCTTCTTGCTTTACTTCTATGAGAACCCATCAGGGCTAACTCCCTCAAGAACGGATATATTGCGTTCCTTTCAATTCGAAATAGAAACCGTTCAGCATTCTCAGATCGAGTTGTCGCCAGCAGCGGAATAAGTGGAGGCAATTCTGGAGCAAACACGGCCTCATAATGAACTTGTAGAAGTGGTGAAGTGAATTTGATGTTTCTTTAAGCGTGGAGACCAGTGTTGTGGAGTTGCGTAGGAGAATTTGCGTTGAGAACATTTGTTGTTGTCAGCTTGTGCATGGGACATCATTGAGGGACCTGAAGAAAAGTCTAAGAATTATGAGCGTGGGTAAAGGAGTAATTGCGTTGCAGCCTCCGTTGCTTAGTGGAGCTACTGTTGTCGGTGTTGGAGCACCATTTTTATGATTTTGCTGCATATGAAATAGATCTGGAACGGTGAGTGTCTCAGCCCCTTCTACTGAGGCTCTTGTTGTTGATATTAAAACCGTAAAAGGAAGAAGGAACATCATATGTCTCTGCACCAGTTGGTAATGAAGCTCCAATTGAGTTCCAGCTCCGAGGATCAATGTTTGCCAGAAGAAGCTGCCAGCGTTTTCCAGAAAATTGTCTAAGAACCAACGTTTTCCAGGCAAGTTGAATTAATTTACTTCTCCAAAAAACCATTTTCATAAAGCTATGGCTTTATAATATAAATATTGAGACGCGCCAAACTTTTTTTTTGAAAATGATTTCAAGGAAAAATTACATGGATAAATGTAAAGTTTAAACGAATACAACCGTAATTCACTTTTGATAAAGTGACTCTAAAAGAAAAAAATTCATTAAATTGTTTTTTTTAAAGGAGTATATTTTGTAATATTTTGGAGAGATAAGTTAGTTTTCTGGAGTGATAAGGATTATTGGTTTAAGTGAGAATCCTTATTGTAATCCAAAGTAATCTTTTACTTTGAGAGATATTAAATCAGTGCAGGCATTTCTGTGAACGCATTTGCTTCCAAAATTTGCAAGCATCAGATTCTCATTGTTTGATAAAGCGCTTCAGTGGAAATGTTGTAAAAGATGAAAGATTGATGACCTTAATACTCAATAAAGACATATTATTTGTGGTGATTGTGTCCTAGATCCACCCGAAATTGAATAAGGGGATCTAAGGTACACTATGTGTGTTTGATGGTGCATGTGTTTTATGGCTTCATGTTTTTGCTTTTTGATTTGTGTCTAGTTTTGACACATAAATGATCTCATTTAACACACATAAAGTTCAATGCAAGCAAGCACAACACTTGTAACAGAATAGCATCAAGGAAGGATAATTAAGCTCAACACATGCATTTGCGTCACTACAACAAATAATCAAAGTTTTCAACATCAACATTCTACCTCAACAAACAAATTCACTCAATACAATTAAGTTCATGAATCTGCAGACTCCAGCATTTCAAAGCAAAGTATACTTCACTACAATCAAGTTAATGAATCTGTAAACTTCAACGTTTCAAAGCACAGTGTACATCAACATTATTGAACTTGTAATCAAACTCAAATTACATTGAATTGTAAGGGTGCATTCTCGGTTGAAACCGACACCCAAGTCTTGAATTGAGTCTTAAATCATTAAGCGTTTTTTGGGTGCATTTTCGACAGTGTTCGACACCCTTCCTTTAAGCAAAATCAAGCGAATGCATGAATTTTAACTCTAAATGAAATAAACAACAAGTTCACATCTCCTGCAAGCGAGCGTGAGTATCCATTCAAGCAATTTGCGCCAAAACAGTACAAAGTTCAAAACCTTCAAGCAAGCCAGAGTGAAAGTTCATTGCAGCAACCATCAAAGCAACCAAGCAAGTTCCACTCTAACACCAATCAAGCAAGTTGAGATCGACATCAAGCGAGCGTGGCTATTCATTCAAGTGAGTGTGAAGTCATCAAGTAAGGCAAGTGAGCCTTCAGACAAATGCGATCGTCACCAAGCAAGCGTGAATTCCAGAGTCTAAGTAAGAAAGTTCAACAACTCTAGCAAGTTTTCCCAACAAGTGCAATAAGCAACAAATCAAGCGAGCGTGCCATTCAAGTCCCATAGCAAGCGAGCCTGTCATTCAAGTAAAAAAATCAAGTGAAACAGTTCAAAGCACGACATCTACGACAAGAGAGCCTGACTTCAAGTGAGCAAGTTCAGATGGCGCAACATATTCAGTGGTTAATCATTCTTCACAGTTTGATCATCTCCAGTGATGAAGACATAGTGCACATCAACAAAGAAACTCTTGCTGATCTTTCACGACATCTACAACAAACACATGAAACCATTGAGTTTCTTCAAATAGAGTCGCAACTACAAAGAGATGAGCTGCAACAAAAGAGTGCTTCTTCTAGGTCATTCAACCATATAGATGAAGATAAAGATGTCGATTCCAAATCACTCATCCAAACAATTTCAAGTGTCGAAGTTGTTCATGATCAAATTTCTTCCAAACCCATCATCAAGCCCTGGGAAGAGATTCAAAATAACAAGAATCGACGAGGCTTAGGCTATGTCACTGATGACACCAACATGCATATCCCAGATTATTCCAAGCCAATTAATTTCATCAGTGCAGGATTTCTTGCACAACACACCTCAACAGGTTCTGAGAAAGTTGCAGACAAACAGAATTGCACGCAACCTGAAGTTGAAGTCCAACTGAAGTATTCTCATTGTCAAAGAACTGGTCATATGGAAGATCAGTGTTTTGATCTCCATCCTTGTCACCATTGTAGAAAGCCCAATCATTCCTCAGAAAAATGTCACAACCAACAAAAATCAGCCAGATTGAAGATACATTATGAATGGATCGATCCTTGGGAATGGTCATCCACAGTTAAAAGATTGTCTCAGTTTTACAACCGACTACAATCACACATAGTACAACCAGCAATGAACCGATAATGGTACTCTCATGCAGTTGAACGAGGGAGTACAACAGTGAAACTCTCCTACACTTGAAGGGGGCGAGTTCAAATATATTTTGGAGAAGATTGTCTCTCCTTTCAGCTGACAAAGGGGGGAACATGTCAATGAAATTGATAAGTGGTTGTCAGACTGAAAGTTTCGACAACATCAGCAAAGTAGCCAGTGGGCATCTTCATCAGCCAGTGCGCATTTGTCATCAGCAGCGAGCATCAGCAAATTCGCGAGTGGGCGATCGACAGCCAAAGCAACAGTGAGCAGCTTTGATCATAGCAAAAGCAACATTGAGTTGTTTTTCGACATCTTCAACCAGTGGGCAATCATCATCAGCAAATACGCCAGTGGGCGTTCATCAAATTGTGTTAGTGGACACCGAATGTTGTTTTCAAACAAAGGACAGTTGGATCCTTTTGCGGCTTGGCACGTGATGGAGTTGTCAAGCAACATTTAGAGATGAATCAGGCATGCAGCTGATTCATGTTCTCTTCAGATTTGATTTTTTTCCAGCATCCAGTTTTGGCGGTTTTTTCAGGCAATGTTTTTGAGGATCAACATGAGAACTTGGAAGATGGTTCCTCATTCTTATTTTGGATTTATCATTGAAGGGGGGAATGTTAGCCTCTCTCATAAAACAATAATAAATCCAAAAATAAATAAATAAATTAAATATTCCAAGTTAGGAATTTGTGCCTAACTCTTGGGTTGTTCCTCTAAGATAGGAGTTAGTTTAGGTAACTCCTATATTGGTGTGTGTCTGGTGAGAAATTATCTCAACCAAAGGAGAAATTATCTCAACCAAAAGTGTCTAAGATAGCATGCACTATCCTGAGAACATTGTCTCTCATCTATTTATTTGTAACACTATATTCAATTTTTTTTAGTGTGTAATGAGAGAGAAGCATGAGGTTGAAGCCTTTTTCCGCCAATATTTTGGGTCTGGTTTTTATGTGTGTTTTTCTGTAATCTATTGGAGTTTATTTCATTTTTCAATAATATATATAAAAGGATACAAAAGTACTGAAGCATATTTGAATACTTCTTCAAGGTTAAATTTGAAAAACTGCTCATGTATGCTTTTAGCTATGAAATTACTAAAATCATAAATAACAGTAGGGTTAGAATAAGAAGAGAATATGGATAAGAAACCAAGGCTGGATTCATTGGCAGACTGAATAGAGTGATAACCAAGCAAATAGGACAGGATAGTGGTAATATGCCTAGTTCTATAAGGAAACATAGATGAATCATAAGGGGTATTTCTCTTTGGTAGAAAACTACCAATTGGTTAAAATAGTTCCAGGGTCTGGGATCTCTTGGTAAATTCCAATTTGTTATAAGCTTCTATCAGGTTTTCATGAGAAAAAAGATGAGTTGGTGTAGTGGCAACGGCCTGCAACATTTTATCAATTGAATCAACTTTAATAAGACAAAGGATTTCTCCAGTAGATAAGATAATGGCTCTCTAGCTGGGATCATAGGATTCATGGCATTTTCTCACGAACTCTAGAGCTCTGTGTATTTGTGGAAAAATATAGTGAAGTAATTGGGATTCTCAGAGCCCAATTTCATCACTCTGGTCAATTAGCTGTTCTTCCCACCAACAATAAATTTCAAATAAATCAAATTGAGAAGAAGTCTCAATGATTTTGCAATCCTTGTCAACTAATGGAGTATGGTGGAAATCAATATGTGGTTGAATTAGAGTAATTGAAGCTTCTGCAATTGCTTTTCTCTTGGGAGGCATTTTGTCAAACGAAACTATGGACTGTAAATGACAAAATGGTAAAAGGAGTTACTAGAGTGGAGACAAGTAACTGACAAGTGGACCTGGAAGATGTGCTTGCAAGGAGGATAAGTAGCTACTAGAATGTCTAACAGTGGTTGAGCTGTTGAGCAGGTGGGCTTTAAAAATAATCTCATTCACAGAAGTTAATTATGTAACCTTTGAAATGCATGACACATAGAAAAATGGAGTGGGAAGGTGGCATTGAATGTTTGAAAGTTCATTAATTATCCAATGGGTTAATTAATAGACATTTGGTTATAAATGCGCTGGAGGGGAAATGAATGGGAAACAGATAGGCGACAGACAATTGGATGGGAATTATGAAGTGAACGTAACGTGGGGTGGTGATGATAGCTATGAAGAATATCGCATTTGGGGGTAAGACAGAGTGGTTTGTGGTTTTGGGATTTTTAGTCTTGAAAGACTAAAAGGTACCTTTGTGGTTTATATAGGTGGTATTGAACACTACCCATTTTGGTTCCCCCCTTTCCCCCGCCGATAAACTTCGAATGGCGAATGAGGGTTGAAAGGGAGTGTGGGCTGTATGATTGCAAGGGATTGTGCGGGATGAGAGGTGAGGTGGATGGAGTTTAACATGTGAGCGGAGAATGAATGGTGGGTTCGCGATATGATAGGCGGACATGGCGGCTGTGGGTCTGGATGTTTTAATGAATGAAGTGATAGCATATGAATGAAATAACATAAATTCCAAACTTTGGTTATTCGAAAAATGACGCAAGAGGTCAATTGGACAACAAATGAACAACAATTGAATAGAAACTGAACAGTAATTGACTCTATGTCGTTGATCTCCTCTATCTAGATCTAACAGTCAGCAGTGACATCGCAAATTGCACTTTCTTCCACCCAAGGTTCATTCACTCATGAATTATGCAATGCGATATTGATCCCATGATCAACAATTATCAGTCATCCAACAACTGACAGCGGCATCACACAGGGAACTTGCACGACGCGTAGCTGCCTTCAATGTTTCGATCCTTACGAAATAACCATTTCAGCATCTCAAACTTTCACATTTCTACCTACCCTTCTATTCCTAATATTTTTACGTATCTTTCCAGAGTGCATTTGAACTAGCAACCCAATATTTTCTTTTTATAAACAATCTATCTCTATACTTTATTTCTTCCATTGGTTTAGACTAAAATGTTGAGCCAATTTATTTTCTACCTACGAGAATTAATTTAAAACAAATCCAATTATGATGCAACTATATAATTGGATAAAACAACCTAGTGTGGCATTTAAAGAAACTACACACAACTATTATTTTTGAAACTGAATTTAGAACAAAGTAGTGGCATTTAGATTTGTAACACTTTTAGAGTTGATTTCTTTTTCTTTTCTCTCTAACCTAACATTTTATTTCGCCTTCATTTTTTAAGGCATCTACCTTAACATTTTCTTTGATATGGATATATTTATCAAAATATTTTCCTAACATATTTTATTCAGTATTCTTTTTGTCGATAATCCTATTTTAACATGTTGTAAATAAATTTTCATTTTTTGTTTAATTTATTTTAACTTATCAAAACTAAGAAATGATATAACATATGACAAGATTTCAATGTCAGTCTCTAAAATATAACATATGACAAGATTTCAATGCGAGTCTCTAAAATACATTGAACTTTGGGTATTGTCTCATGCCACTCCATTGGATGGAATACACATATATGTACACTTAGACGTACATGATTCCGAATCAAGTGAGGAATTTGTTCACAAGATGTTAAACTCAAGCACAAGGATGGGGCAAAGTTGACGTTGTAATCAAGAGGGGAGAATGTCGACTAGCCATCATAATTAAGAGGGGAGAATGTCGACTAGCCATCATAATTAAGAGCCCCAAAACTGACTTACCTGGAAGACTAACCACTACGTGTCCTCGAGTTAATGGTATTTGTAAGTGCGTAATATGGCCTCGTGGTCGTTCTGGAGACATAATTTATTGATAGCGTTGAGTGGTCAATGCCTGAAAGTCAGTTCGCATCGGAATCTCCGATATATCATCACATGTTATTTGAGGTATCACATACCATGTAAGGGAATAATACAAGGAAATTGGAAACTTTGCATTCTTTCATGATTCTATAGAGGTATTACATATTTAATTAAGTCAAAGCGATGAAAATTAACCCTCGCATCGATGATCCTAAAAATACAGTCTTTATCCATCCCAATAAAACACATCCCCTCCACTTTCTTTACAAGTGAAATTGCGTTGATTAACTTGCAATTGAGCAAAAACATATCTTTTATCAGCCCTAACTTAAGAAAAATGTGTATATAATCAAACCGGTTCCATTTGAGCAACTTAAAATTTTCGAAATTAATAAGTTATTTTGCACGCAGATTGCAACCGATGTCTCCAACTTCACGCGCAAGGGAGCTACATTGTCGTAACGACTGGGAAACCATAGATTAGGCTCTGCCGGGAAAAAGGGTTTTCTATTATTTGTAAATGCTGAGGGTGTGTTACAGCAGAGCGACTTTTTCGAGCTCACCAATCCCATTACGGTTTTGGATCTGCATCCACCCTTCCACATGTACTCTATGCCAAAGCTTTTCACTAAATGATCCTGTCATCTTTAAACAAAGATAGCGACTTCTCCTTACCTTTCTTGGGCGTGGCCAGTTTGCACTTTTCTCACTCGTTCTTTGTTACTCTCTCAAGGAGTAAGAAACTCCTACTACTTCTCTCCACTGCCATGAAGGAGTAACAAACTCCTACTACTTCTCTCCGTAATACCGTGTTAATGATTGAAAGGGTGGAGCTAATTGCCCTTTTCAATACTCTCACACAATTAAACAGTTTACACGGGGGAATAGTAACTAATAATTCAACCAAAATTCCATTATAAACTATAACTCAATTGAACTGGACTAAACTAAAACTGTCTATGAACTTAATTGAATTATAATAATTAATAATTCAACCAAAACTCATTTATAAACTATAATTCAATTGACCTGGACTAACTGTCTATCAACTTCACACCTAGTTGGTAAACTAGGGATACAGAAATTAATCGTCTCAACATTAAAGTAAAATAAATGTTAAAGTATAAAAGAGGGTTAATTCATCCATTTCTCAATAATAAGCATAATAAATATTCAACAAAAAAGAGTTAAATAAATATTCACAAAAAAGAGTTAAAGGTGATCTGAATGAATTTAAACATTTAAAGGTTGGCTCAATTAAAAATAAAAAGTTAAATTAATAAAAATAATAGAATTCAATTTGTAATATTTTGATTTTGTTATTATCTTGTGAATAAGCTTTCTTACAATACCATGACGAAAACTACGGCTTATCAATACGGCATGCCCAAAAACCATAACTTGTTTCACAACCAAAATATTTTATAACAATATGACAAGATTCTTAACCACGAATATTCACTCTCACTTTAAAGTACATATTATTAACTTCTAAAAATTAGACTTTGTTACAATACCATGGGCCAATACCATGGCTTATTAATACCACATATACCATGGCTTATTAATACCACATGCTTAAAAAACATTACTTATTTCACAATCAAAATATTTTATAACAATATGAAAATATTTTTAACCATGGATATTCATCCCCACTTTTCCATGGATGGTGTTAATTTGCAAATAGACTTTCTTACAATACCATGGGCTAATACCATGGCTTATCAACACAACAAGCCCAAAAAATGTAACTTATTTCACAAATAAGCTATTTTATAACAATATATGAAAATTCTTAATCATAGATATTCACACCCAATTTATAATTGATATTATTAACTTGTGAATAGGCTTTGTTACAATAACATGGGCCAATACCATGGCTTATCAATACCACATGCCAAAAAATCATAACCTATTTCACAATCAAAATTTTTTATAACAATATGACAAGATTCTTAACCATCAAATATTCACCCCACTTTACCATGGATATTATTAACTTGTAAATAGATTTTGTTATAATACCAGGAGGGCATAGCATGGCTATCAATGCTACATGCACAAAAACCATAACTTGTTTCACAATAAAAATAGTTTATTTAATTTAATTTTATAATATTTTTTAATTGAACCTCATAGGAAAAATATTATAATTAGTTTTGAAATATATCTAAACCCTCTATAGTCATGAGTACTAAAACTATTCCCATAGAAATTAAATTAACGTTTTAATAAAATTTTAAATGAAAATATTTTTATATTTAAAGATGTGAAATTTATATAATATTAGTAGTATTAATAAGAACCAATAGAAATTCATCATAAGTAAGGATCCAAGCAATGCCATCAAGAAAAGATAAGGGAAGAGAGGGGGAGGGGAAGAGAAGGAGAGAGATTATTGGGGCCTTGAGTTGGTCAAGCATTTGTGACGACCAATTGTGGATGAGACATTAAAAAACCGAAGACATCGATTAAAGGTGTGTGTCGTCAACGAGTTTAGTTAAAGGTGACTCATGTTCGGTTAAAGGCATGACGATGAAAACTTTGGTTAAAAGCGATTCTTGTTCAGTTAAAGGTGCACGATGGGAAAGTTTGGTTAAAGGTGACTCGATGGAGAGTGTGACGGGAATTGGGTGACTGAGCGGTACAACAGGTGTTGGGCAACGAGGCGGAGTGATGAGGGGATGCGTGCAGACGAGCTACAGTGCCCACCTCACCAAATGAAGGTTCGGCCCATGACTTAGTGAAATATAAAGGGGTAGAGCTGTGGGCAAGTCGGTTGAGTGTGCCTATGGGTAGACCACCGCATGGAGGTAATCAACGGACGTGACCTTTGGAACATGATGAGATTTGTGATGGATGAGTCATGCTTAGCCAAATGGAGAACTAGCTAAGTGTCCAGCATGACTCATGGACAGATTAAAGGGCAAGCATACTAGAGTATAGTGGATACAATATACATGATACATGAGTAGACTTCTTCATGGCTGAGACCAAGAGGCAGTCTTGGGCAGAGCTTCAGTGGGGGGACAGTGATGATGGAAGGTACTTATGATGTATATGAGGGTAGACTGATTGAGGGCACTACCTTGAATGAGAGCAAGGATGTGACGACATGAGGTTTATTGGGTCCACTAGAGCGGATAGATTGGGCAGCTGAAGTCATGGGCATCAAGTTAGAAAGATGGGCGCATGGCAGACATTGTGCAGGGACATTAAGCGAGCACACTTATGGAGATGTCACTTATGGGCATAAAGGAGAAGTACCAAGGCAAGGATATTGGACAAGATGGACTTCCCAAGTGCAACATGAGGACATTTTGTAGATGGAATGATGGGGATGTTGTGCACATTTGGACACGAAGGCCATGGGTGTTTTGAGGACATGGGAAGCCTATGAGAGTATTCATATGACAAAGAGGGAAGAGGAAGCTTTTGATTGCACTTAGGAACGAGGCAAGTATGCTTGCCAAATTACTTGATGGAGATGGTTCATGGGAGGACATGCTGACTTGAGAGAGTTATAACTGATCAACACTTCATATTATGGTGGTCTTGGATTATTTGGTTCATTAAGGAGTTGAGGTTAGATGTTGTACTTGAATTTGATCTGTTATGGGACGCATACCTTGGGATATAGTATGGGTTGTGTTTGTGATGAGTGACTTGATGGATACGATAGAGATGAGACACCTTGGAGTTCGAGGGAGTGGAAACAATGAAGGTGCCTTGGTGGGAACACTTAGGGACGGGTGGAGTTGTTTGGACTTAGCCATTTTTTATGAGCATGGAGGCTATTTGTCTATGATCATGGGGAAAACATGGATGAGATGATGTGGTAGGTGTAAACTTTCCACTTTCACAGCATTGATGTGCAGAATATTGCAAATGAAATGCAGTTTCTTCATGGAATTGAGCATGACACGTTGAGCATTGGATTGATTGGAGAGTTATTGATCGAGTTGAGGATGTGACAGAATGTTGGAAAAATGACCGATGAAGGAATGAGGAGGTTCATTCTCATGGGTTGAGTGCGAAATTTGGACTGATCACCCAACCAGTTCGAGACATGCGGGGCGACCATGTATTAAGATTTCCTTGAGTTAATTTGGAGTACAATAGTAGCATTTCAAATAATGATGATGATACATGGTGGATTAGCATGATATGAGTTGCGATCATAGCATGTAGCTGAGTTGGCAGGACAACCTTCCACATGATGGTGCGATATACAAGATTGCGACGAGTGTGGTTGATGACCATGGACTGAGGAGTCTTACCCATATATAAAGTCATGAGCCTTGGTGGAGGTTCATGAGATGGAGAGAAGGGACTTAATGCAACATGAGAATTTGATGTTGGAGCTAATGACACTTTGCAACTTTTGGTGTTGGCGATAGAGTTTGTCGAGATGTCAGGGACTCGAGTTGGTCAAGCCCCCATGATGACCACTGACAAACAAGAGAGTCGAAAAACTGAAGAATACAGTTAAAGGCGTGTGCGGTCGATGAATTCACTTATGTTGATTTTTTTGTAGCTTGGGAGGTACTCCAAGCCCTAGTGTTCAAGGGTTGGAGGTCAAAGTGCCACAAGTAGGCTTGTGGGCTTAGGACCCAAGCTTGGGGTTTTGCATGCATAGATTTCAGGCTGAAACCATGATCAGTTTTCAACATTTGATGGATGAGGATGATAGCTCTCGATGAGGTGATTCTAATGCAATTAGAACCATCCAATTTCAAGATGTTGTTGAAGAGCTATGAATTTTGAAGTTATATAATGGAGTTTAGATTGTGACATTATGGATCCCTTTCCATGTGGATAAATAGAGAGGTGAGATGAGTCATTTGATCCAACCATTGTGCAACACACATAGCTAACAAGAGCTCGTTGGAGGAGAGGTATAACTCTATCTTAGCCACAACAAGAAGAGGATTGAACAACGCGGTCAAGGAGTTATGTTTTAGGGGTCATGTTAGAGGACCACGTTTCTGGAAGGGAGGCTGAGGTACCTCCTTACAGGGCTGAGGCAGAAGAATGTTGTTCTACCACTATTTATAGGTGAATGAAGTGTCGTAGGAGGCTGATGAGAATGGTTGGAAGGTTTAGCTTGTTGTAGATGCCTGTGGATTTTTCTGAGGGTTAAACAAAGGTAAGATGAGGCCATTTTGGAGGGTTGTTAGGGAGCCAAAACAAATTGAGGTAGGCCATAGACCTAGCCTCTCCAAAATAGGCAAACGTGGTGGAGTTTAGGGTTGTCATTTGCGAGGAACAACAACCCACGAGGATGGCACCTCACCTTGCCTAGGTCGCAACAAAAGGTAGGTTGTTAGATTGGTTTTTCAAGGGTTGTTACAGCATGCAATCACCATAACCAGTGACATCAGTACAACAATATTGCAACACCATTTAGATGTGTGTTAGATCCTAGTTTGAGGATCAGTCTTGGATCGTTTATAGGGCAGCCTATGGAGGTCAAAGAGGAGAGGCAAGCCTCATGGCTAGATTCCCTAAACCAGTGAAAATTTCCATAGTGATTGGGAAGCAACATTGATCAGTTTGATGGGTAGTTGTAGGAGACCTTAGGAGCTGTTTAGAGGAGCCAACGTGGATTGTTGGGAAGTCGACCAAGTAGCCAAGGTGACTACACGCACATTAGATGAGAGGAAAGGAAACAACAACAAGGACAGTTCTAGTTCGTCCATTGGTTGATGCGTTGATGGTGTCCTAGGTGAGGACATATTGATCTCCCCATATTTGTGCAATAGCTCCTCCATTGCAGAAGAAAAGGGTGGATTGGTGAATTTTATGGGCAACCATGTGTAAGGGTCTCCCGAGTGTGGGGATGCCCTAACTAGGTGCATATGCTACAACATTGACTTGGTATCTCATGTACTATTAGAGGGCAACGTGAGAAAAGACCAAGTGTGGATGAGATTAGGCACTTATTGTTTGTTGGAGGATAGCGTGATAGTGTCTAAGTTGGAGCCACGTGAGAAAAAGTTTGTGGACAAAGCTAGTTGGGAGACAGGTAGTTGTTGAGATGAAGGGTTGATGAACGAGAGACATAAGGTTCTGGAGCCTACGACTTGTGTGCGGAGAAATAAGGTAGTCCTCTTAGCTTGTGTTCATTGTGTGAGATAGACATCTTGCAATCATAGGTGGCAGCCCTTTGTGCCCTATTTTGGTCTTCATCGGAGCACCGTGGGAAGACCATAGTGGGTTGAAGTCCCTGAGTAGGTCAGGAGCAGTAGTGGGAAGTTAATATTTTTTCACAAGTGGAGTTGTGAGCAACTTGATAGGAGTCTCGATGTGTTGTGGCCTTGATGGAGGAAGGCACAAATAGAGAGAAGATTTGATAGCCGAGATTCAATGGTGAGATGGACTTGGAGCATTGATAGAGGTAGAAGCCAGAAATCAGAAGCCACACGATGGCTAGGTATATGGCACAATCGAGAGGAGCTAAGAGAGCGCACTACAACGCGATGGTCAAAGTATCTTTTTGAGGGCAGATTGATTATTGATGGACTAACACTAAGGCCTAGTTTTGTATCTGGTACTAGTATATGTATGAGGGCCATTATCCCTGGTATGGGAGCCCTAGACTATTGTATTATATGTTTTTAATATAACTAAGTTCGGTTGAAAAATGTAAGAAGTTCTATATATTATGTGCATGTGTGACTTATTGTCGTTTATGTTCTATTGTGAAAAGTAGTATCGTTGAGATACATGGTTTGGTATCATTAGATATTTAAGATTATTTGTTAGACCCAAGATCATGGAAATTCAACATGGTATCATAGCATATATGTGGTACTTTGAGGTACAGTGAATCAAAGTGTGCACAATGAAGCAACTCAGAGAGATTTGTGGGTGTCTAAAGGTATGAACAACCTAAATCCCGAACTCATTATAAGAGTGGAGGTTTTAAACCTATATAGAAATTACCTGAATACAAATTCTAAAAACAAAAGATAAACAATGGTGAGAGCATAAAACATAAAACACATATACACAAAGATTTCCCCTGGCTCCAAAACCCACGACTATCAAATTGATTTTTCATTATATTCCTTTCAATGTTACAACACATATATACACATTCTGAAGCATTCATAAACCCCATTCCATTAACCATGTATTGGAACATAACCATAGTTCCCTTGACCAGATCTACAAAATGTCAAGGATAGAAAACTGTCATGCCCAAACCATGTGCAAAACCCATGAAAAAAACCATAGGTAGGTCCGCCCACCTAATATACTCTCCAAAAAATAAATTCTCAGGGCTCTATCGCCTCCCTCTGTGACCCCCCAACTACACCCTATGTAACGATGGGGGTGTTGTCGCCCCCTCTCTAACCCGCTGCTTCACACGTGAGGCTAGTCATGGAAAGAATATAACACACACCCAACATTCTCCCACTTCTTGTTTTCTTTTCACAAAGGGGGTGACAAGAGAGCTTACTCATTGGTAGCCTTGCAATGCCTACTGCTTCTCTACATGAAGAAAACTTCTCAGTGTTCATAGACTTCATCAATGCGTCTGCAACATTCTTCAAAGTGTTCACTTTTACCACCAACACCTTTTCCTCCTCAATCATATCCCTCACAAAGTGATACTGAACATCAATGTGCTTTGTCTTTCAATGATAACTAGGGTTATTTGACAAGAAATTTTCACATTGGCTATTACATTCTATCCTTATAGCTTATTGTACTAACCCCATACTTGAACACAATCTCTCGAACCAAAATGCTTCCCTACTTGCATGAGTGGATTCCATGTGTTCTTCCTCTGTAGTTGAAAGTGCCACTACAAAATGTCTCTTTCTCATCCAACTGAATGCACCTTCAAATAGGTTAAACACATACACACTAGTAGATCTTCTTCCATCCATATCTCTAGCCTAGTATGGATCAATAAAGCCATGGTTTTCCAAAACTTTGTCCAATCTTGGTCTTCCTTGGTAGCACAAACCATAATCACTAGTTCCATGCAAATACCTGAAAAACCTGCTTCACTGTTGTCCAATTCTCCTTCCCTAGTTTTGAAATAAACATGATCAATACTCCCATTGCATGTGCAATGTCTGATTTAGTACAAACCATTGCATACATCAGGCTATCGACTCCACTTGCGTATGGAAGACGAGGCATGTCCTCGTCCTCTTCTTGTGTATTGGGATAATGTTGTGTAGACAAATTTACACCTACGAGAATAGGAACCTTCACCAGTTTACTATCCTGCATGTTAAACCTTTGCAGTATTGTCTCAACATAATTCCTTTGGTTTAACTAGAGCTTCCTCTTTGCCCGATATTGTTTAATTTCCATGCGCAAAATGTAATTTGCAACACTAAGATCCTTCATGCCGAATTTGGAGGACAATTGGGTCTTCAAATCATGGATAATTTCTTTGTCATTTCTAATCAGCAACATATCATCCACATACAAGACTAAATAAATCACACGATGACCAATTAATTTAAAATATACATAGTGATATTCTTTGCTTCTAGTGAAGCCAAGTCCCCGTATAAATGTATCAAAATTCTAATACCACATCCTTGGTGATTGTTTTAACCCATACAGGGACTTTTTTAACCTGCATACCAGTTCTTTTTTACCCTTCACTAAAAAGCCTTCATATCACTTCATGTAGATCCCTCCTTCCAGATGCCAATGAAGAAATGTTGTTTTCACATCCTTCTGTTCTACCTTAAAATCAAAAGCAACAACAACTAATAAAAGTAATCTAATAGAAGCTACCCTAGCAATAGGAGAAAAAATATCACCAAAATCAATTCCTAGCACCTGAGAAAAACCTTTTGCTAGCAACCGAATTTTGTATTGCTCCACCTTACCTTCTTCTTTCATCTTCATCTTAAACACTCTTTTGCTTCCAATGGCTTTCCTTCCAACCGGTAACTCCATAAGATCCCAAGCCTCATTTTTGTCCAAATATGTCATTTCATCAACCATGGCCTCTTTCTAGAGTTTTCCATCCTTTGAATCTATTACCTCATTGATAGTTTTAGGATCATCATCAGTAATAGATAAAGAAAAATTTGAAGAGAAAGCAGATGGACTATACCTTTCTGGTTGCCTTCTTTCTCTAACTGATCTTCTCACATATGAAGTTTGTGGCTCTTCATCTTTTGGTTCCTCTTCTGCCATAGAGTTTGATTCTTCCTCCTTTAGCTCAAACTCTATCTTTTTAGGTTTCTTTGGTAGGATTTCAAGTTTAATAGCATATTTCACCTCTTTAAACATCACATCTTAGTAGTACACAATGTTCCTTTTTTATGGATTCCTAAGCTTATAACCTTTTAAACCATCAGTATACTCAATAAAGATGCACCTTTCAGATTTACTATCCAACATGGTTCTTTTCTCCTTTGGAACATGTACATATGCATCATAGCCAAATACCCTCAGATGTGAAAGAGAGGGTTTCTTACTAGTCCATATCTCATGTGGATTCTTATCCTCCAATGGTGATGAAGGTGATTTTTTGACCAGGTAACATGCAGTCTCCACTCCATCTTCTCCGAATTCTTGTCCTAAACTGACACCACTAAGAATGTTTCTTTCTTATTCCATCAATGTCCTATTCATTTTTTCTACAGCTTTGTTTTGCTGAGGTGTGTATAGAGTAGTCTTCTGTCGTGCTATACAACAATTCTTACAGAACTCTTCAAATTCATTCTTGCATAACTCTCCACCATTATCTATCCTCGTCAATTTTCTCTTCTTAATTGTGTATTTTTCCACTAGAGCCTTAACTTCTTTAAACTTGTCAACGACTTCACATTTCTTCCTGAGAAAATATATCCATGCATTCCTTGAGAAGTCATCTATAAATCATACATAGTACACATAATTACCTAGTGAAAGAACTAACACAGGTCCGAACACATCATTATTCACAAGCTCTAATAGCCCTTTGACTCTCTTAGCACTAGAGGGGAAACTCACCCAATTTTGTTTCCCATATACACAATGTTCACAGAAATCAAAACCTAGAGAGAAGTTATACATAAGTTCTATCATACCATTACCATGTAGTATTCAAAGGCCCTTCTCTAAAATATGTCTAAGCCTTTGTTTCCATAGCATGGTATTTTCTCCACAGACCACTAGAATTTTTGCTCCACTTTCAAGAACCACAAAACTATTTCACCAATCAATAACAGTGCTACCTAGAAGCTTGTACAAAGTTCCAATCCAAACTCCCCACATCAATACCAGTTCTCCCCGAACCATCTTGCAGGTACATTTCTCACATTATTTTTACACTTGCATCATCCATGTTAATTACAAAAAGCAAGTTTCTTGTCAACGTAATAATATGGAGAGCATCTCTAATTTTTTTAATCTTTCCACCTCGTACCTTCATCTTGAATTTTCTGTGTTTGATGATTCTAGCCTTCCCTTCATCCCCTAAGAATACATCACCACCATCATATATCTCATACTTATAGAACCACCCACTATGGGGAGTGAAGTGAAAGGATGCAACTAAATCAACCAAGCATGCCTCATGACGTACATGTGTACATGAAAAAGAAGCCAAGTATGCATCCCCGCCTTCATATGAAGTGGTTTTCGCCTATGTGGAAGGAGCATCATCAGATGCCTTTTCTTTCTCAGGAACCTTAGATCTACAATCATTTTTTAAGTTCCCTTCCTTTCCGCATTTCCAGCACACCTTTACGACTTTTCTAGAGATTTAGATCTCCCACTCGAGAACTTATTTTTCTTTTTGTTTTGGGTTCATCCTTGTACAAACAAGGCATCTCCATTATGTCACTCCATATGCTTCCAATTCATCTCCTTCGACAACAAGGATGAGATTATTTCATCGCACTTCAAACTAGTTGTATTCCTACCTATTGCACAACCAAACTATCCCACGAATCTAGTAGAGAACACAACAAACTAATGCACTTATCTTCATCTAATATTTTAGCATGAATAGATAACAACTTACTTACCACAGTATTAAAGGCGTTCAAATGCTTTGTCACCGAGTCTTCATCCTTCATCCTCAAGTTATACAACTTTTTCCGTAGGAACAATTTGTTCACCAAAGAATTAGATTGGTACAAGGTCCCTAACTTGTCCCACAAATACTTCATCGTATCTTCCCCCGATACATTCAATAATATTGAATCTGAGATACACAACCATATTATGCTATTTTCCTCTTGATCCAACTTTCCCCAGTCTTCATTTGACATTGCTGATGGTTTAGTACATAGATCTACCACGATCCACTAATCTTTATCCATGGAAGATCCTTCATCTTGAGTTTCCAAAACTCAAAACTCAAAACATTAAATTTCCTTGTCTCTATCTTTCCCCTTCTCGCTATATTAGTTCACCGCAAGAATCGATCCCATAGATCTCCACTGAAAACAGTCTACCATAGGCCCAAGTAAAACCCCTCAACAGCAAAAGTGCCCCCTTGAAGTTGAAACAACTTGTATACCAAATTTAGGTTCTACCCCTGTACAAAAATCACCTACGTACGAATTCTAAAAGTATAAAATAAACAATGGCCAAAGCATAAAACATAAAACAGATATACAGAGAGATTTTCCCCTGAATCCCAAAATCGAGACTACCATATTAATTTTTCATTATGTTAATTTGAATGTTATAGCACATATATATACATTCCAAAACATTCATAAACCCAAATCTATTTACCATGGATTAGAAGATAGTCATAGTTTCCTTCACTGGATCTAAAAAATACCATGGACAAAAATCCATCATGCCCAAAACCATGTGTGAAACCCATAAAAAAAACCATAGGTAGTTCCGCCCACCTACTATATGGTCCAAAAAATATAAAACATGCCAAACAAACAGAATTGACGATTCTTATTACTGTAGAAAGCCTTTTCGTCAATCTAAGGATTGTTATAAAAGAAAATATAATGAGGCCACACACAAAATCGAAGGAATAATGAAAATTTTGTAAACAAATACATGTCCATCAGCGATGGATTTAAAAATCTTAAATTGATTGTTTCTAATGTTACATTATCTGTGGAAACCGATGATGTGAATGCTTGGTTCATTGATTTTGGTGCATCACTCCATATGGCTTGTAATAAAGATTGGCTTGACGAATATTATGAGAACTTTGATGGAACACATTTTTTTCTAAGAGATAACAAATCACTTAAACTTCATGGTTATGGAGTAATAGGTGTGAATTTCGCTAATAGACAAGAGAAACAAATCCATAATGTGATGTATGTTACTGGTATCAAAAATAATTTAATTTATGTTTCTGCTGTTGCTGACCAGGATTTGAAGTTGGAATTTGTTAAATCACATTGTGTTGTGAAAGATATTCATGATCACTACAAAGTTATTTCCACAGGTACCAAAGTTGGAGGCTTGTATAAGTTGGATGTGACGGGGACAAGTCATCAAGCGTTGGTATCTATAGCAAGGTCAATAGTAGAATTATGACATCATAGGTATAGACATCTAACTCACAACGATTTAATGTTACTTCAAAAGAAGACAATGGTTGAAGGACTTCATTTTATGATGAATGATCATATTGAATGTGAAACATGTGTACTTGGAAAGCAACATAGGAAGGAATTTCATATACATAAATATAAAATAAAGAGGGAAATACTTGAATTAATTCACACTGATGAAAGTGAACCTATGAAAACTAGATCTCTTGGTGGAGCATGGTATTTTCTTATTTTTGTTGATGATAAATCTAGGTATGCATGGGTCTATTTCATAAGAAAGAAGAGTGATTTTTTTTACTAATTTAAAGAGTTCAAGAGTATGGTGGATAAAAAACTAGTAAGTGCATAGAAATTCTCATATCTGATCAGGGGAGAATATAAATAAAGAGAATTCAATTAATATTGTAAAAAAAATGAGGTTTTACATCAATTTACAGTACCACTTACACTTTAGCAAAATGGAGCTATACCACTAGGAGAATATGCACTTAGTATGCTTCAAGACAAAAATAATCTAATGGTTTTTGGGCCAAAGCCATTAATACTATTGACAAAGCATATTCAGACACAACATTTTGTACAAGATAAACAATTTCACCAAATCTCTTGGAAAAGCTAAATTTGAAATTTGTAAAAGTAAAGTGTAGAAAATCCAAATTTTGTTGTTAGCATAGTCGAAACTTAGACGGGCACACAAATTAATATGTAAGTCTTTATTAAAAAGTAGTGTAAGAATATTAATCACAACCACACCAAGCACTGTTCCATGATCCACGGTAGATAATTCATAATTTATAATCGACAATGTAATCGGCCGAGTCACTATCTGCGGCTCCTTCACGTATAAATTGCTACACTTGGTTATGAAGTTCTCAAATTTTGTTTGTGTCTCCATCTGTGATAAATCGAGCACCCAAAAACTGACTTACCTCATGAAGAGTAACAACTACGTGTACTCGTGGTCGTCCCCAGGACATAATTTTTCCTGGATGATGTTGAGTGGTCATTGTCTGATTTGTAAGTGCGTAACATGGGTTTTTGGTACAAATAGTTCCTAGATGACGTTGACTGGTCATGACCTGAAAGTCAGTTCACATCGGAATCTCCCATATATCATCACATGTTATTTGATTTATCACATGCCATGTAAGGGAATAATACATAGGAATTGGAAATTTTGCATTCTTTCAAGATCGTTAATTCAAAGCAAATTCTAAATCAAAACTAAGCCTCACATCGATGATCCTAAAAATATAGTCTTTATCCATCCAAATTTAAAATCCCTCCACTTCCTCTAAACGTGAAATTGCCTTGATTATTATCTTGCAAATAAGTGAAAATATAATCTTTTGTTAGCCCTAATTTAAAACTGTTTTAACTCCATTTATACTAGAAATGCGTATATAATCAAACAGTTCCTTTTGACCAAACTTCAAATCTTCCAAACTATTAAGTTATTGTGTACGCAGATTGCAACCGAGGTCTCCAGCGTCACTCACAAAGGGAGCTACAATGTCGTAACGACCGGGAAACCACAGATATGGCTCTGCCAGACAAAAAGGCGTTCTATGATTAGTAACTGTTTTTCGTGCATACCTTTGCAAATGTTTTGCAATTTTGAACTAATATTATTTTGGTGTCATCGAATTCATAGAATAAATTGCCTTTTGAAATGTTTTTAGAATTTTGAAATAATATTATTTTGATATAGCTTAATTTACCGAAGAAATTAGTTTTTTCAGTATTATTTGTTTTCATTAATTTTAATGAAAATTATATCGAAATTTTAAAAAACATGAGTTTAAATTATTTAATGCGTATAATTTTAGTGTTTTAGTGTTTTAGGAGTTTTCAAGGTTGCTAAATATATTTATGTATTCAAAAGTGTATTTGGATTTTCAAGGTTGTTAAATTTATTTATGCATTCAAAATGTATTTGAAATAACAAAAAATATTAATATTAAATTCCACATAGATTTTTAAAAATTTGATTTTAAATTATTTAATCTACATAATTCTAGGGCTTTACGGATTTTCAAAGTTGCCGAATCCATTTATATTTCAAAAATATATTTTAAACAACAAAAAATCATGAAATTGTATTGCAAGATTTTGTAAAATTCCGGTTGTTAGAGTCCTATAATAATAGGATTCATAATTTGAATAGTCTATGGTCAAGTCTTGTAATATTGTACATACATTTTCATTTTGCAAATATTTTCCATATTAAAATTTGAAAAATGTGAATAGGGTATGTCCTAAAAGAAATATCAAAGGAGAAAAAGAATAAGAAAAGATTAAAAAAATGAAAAAATATGAACCCCAAACAAAAACAAATCATGAAAGTGTGCAAGTCCAAGTGCCACTACTCTTTACTTCATTGTTTGAAATAATGGTTGTGTGCAACTTGTCATACATGTGACAACCCATTATAGTCAAATTGTTTAAGCTTGACTACTTCATGCTTTAAATTTTTCGTTTATAGTTAGTGAATAAGGATCTAGCCAAACTGTTTAATCTTGGCAGAACAACAGATAGGTAGAGAAATAAAATGTGCTCGCAAGCTTAATTTGAGCCATTGGAAGATATAATGTTAAAGGAATAAATTGCCTTTTGAAATGTTTTTAGAATTTTGAAAGAAATTAGTTTTTTCAGTATTATTTGTTTTGATTAATTTTAATGAAAATTATACTAAAATTTTTAAAAACATGAGTTTAAATTATTTAATCGGTATAATTTTAGTGTTTTAGTGTTTTAGGAGTTTTCAAGGTTACTAAATCTATTTATGTATTCAAAAGTGTATTTGGATTTTCAAGGTTGTTAAATTTATTTATGCATTCAAAATGTATTTTAAATAACAAAAAATATTAAAATTAAATTCCACATAGATTTTTAAAATTTTGATTTTAAATTATTTAATCTACATAATTCTAGGGCTTTAGGGATTTTCAAAGTTGCCGAATCCATTTATATTTCAAAAATATATTTTAAACAACAAAAAATCGTGAAATTGTATTGCAAGATTTTGTAAAATTCCGGTTGTTAAAGTCCTATAATAATAGGATTCATAATTTGAATAGTCTATGGTCAAGTCTTGTAATATTGTCCATACATTTTCATTTTGCAAATATTTTCCATATTAAAATTTAAAAAATGTGAATAGGGTATGTCCTAAAAGAAATATCAAAGGAGAAAAAGAATAAGAAGAGATTAAAAAAATGAAAAAATATGAACCCCAAACAAAAACAAATCATGAAAGTGTGCAAGTCCAAGTGCCACTACTCTTTACTTCATTGTTTGAAATAATGGTTGTGTGCAACTTGTCATACATGTGACAACCCATTATAGTCAAATTGTTTAAGCTTGACTACTTCATGCTTTAAATTTTTCGTTTATAGTTAGAGAATAAGGATCTGGCCAAACTGTTTAATCTTGGCAGAACAACAGATAGGTAGAGAAATAAAATGTGCTCACAAGCTTAATTTGAGCCATTGGAAGATATAATGTTAGAGGTAGAGAGTTTACCTTTGGAAATGAAAATGAAAAAAAGGGTCTGCTAGCTTAAATGCACCCAACAAAATGAAGGAAAGAAATGTTAGGGTAAGTAAAAGGGTAAGTAGACAAAAGGTTACAGAAAGTACAAAGTTGATTGAAGCGTAAGAACATCTATCATGTTTAATCATGTGTTTTAGTGTCTAGAAGCAGTTATGAAAGTAAAGGATGCTCATAAGTTTATTTGGTTAACTTTCCCTTCATTTCATTTCACCCCCTACTAAAAACTTACTAATTCCACCTTTTACCCCTTCATTGCTTATGAAGACACCTTTTCCTTTCACTTTCACCCTTGCCGCTTGGTTTCACACATTTCCTAGCAAATTACCTTCTAAATTCATTCCCCTACCCAAAACCTTTTTTCCCTAGTGTGAAGCCCATTTTCCCCTTTAAAAGCATCACTTTTCCCTTGATTAATTTCCCCAAAAACCCAAAAAACCCGAAAAGACCCTTTATCCTAAATTTTACCCACCCCCCTCCCTTCCCCGCATTATTAATTAACTCCACAAATATCATTTTCCTAAAAAAACTTGTTTAACCTGCCACCTTGGTGTGGTAAACTAACCCCGCTACATAAACCCCAGTCATTATATTCTTAATCCCATCATTACTTATAAATTAATTACAAATCAATTGTAATTAACCCCTAGGCCACGCTAATTTCCACCCTGATTTTTTGTCGTGCAACTTGATCGCGCGAAAGACATTTGATCTACCACTCCTAGATTTAATGGCGAGCATCCATATCGCGTTCATTCACCCCCCGAACTTTACATGCTTGATAGTGCGCGATATGAGTGGTATTTCCTGGGCCCCTTTTGGTTAGGTGGTAGCACTTTGTGAACTCGCATGCTCTTGGGAAAATATCACCCGATGGCCAAAAGCAATTTGATGGATCCCTAAATAGCTTCCCCACGTAAGCGAAAGCCATCACTATTCATTATTTTTTTCGGCGTCATTTTCTAAACACTACCAGTTAAAAGGCCGCAAACCCCCATTTTTACCCTTTTTGCTCAATTTTCTCTGCAAAAGCTTCCAAGCCTCCCCGCGTAAAATCTAATTTCTACAACTAAAGTGAACCATTGAGTACCTTCCGAGTACGCCCCGGACACCCAATTCAGCCTTCCATAGCATACCTGAAGCCGCATTACCACACCAGTTTGCAGTATGAACCTTAAATTCCATGTATTTTGATAACAAACTAGAAACATCCCTCTCAAATTCAAGAATGTACAGTTAATTCCAATATTAAATTAATTGAATTTAATTAATTTTCCTTGAATTGAGAGTATTTCCTGCTAAATACCCAAACCCCTATTGTGCAAACTACCATTACCCTATCATTGCACCTGAGTTTTCAAAACCTCACGGCTTCAGCCTGTATAAGCCTGATTCCCACATTTATCCTAAATACGGCTGTGCAAACCTCTCTGGATGTCATACCTGTGTCAACCCTTCACTTGGAAATTAACCATTTGGCCTTAGCAGACATGGATTTCGAAATTAAAGACACTGCTACTCCAGACCACCTTCTCGAAATCCACTGTTGGAGTAAGGATAGGTTCCTAAACGATGTTGATGACATTGACCTTTGGAAATCCAATCTACCCAAGTATATATTTCCAGAAGCTCACCCATTCCCAGACATTGTACATTATTGTCATGCCTATTATATCCCTAACCAAAGGGCTATTGTTGCCCCAAACCATGTGTCATTGTTCACCATTACACTTAAGTCAATACCACAGATGCTTCAAATCCAATCTGGCCCAAATCTAACCCCTCTATCCGTTGGAAACCTGTTGGAACTATACATCACACTAGACCCAATGAAAATCAAGAAAATTTTCTAGAATTTCATCATTGTGGAATGCCATGCTGCTACAAACACTCCTCCTTATGTTGCTGCCATTTTTTCAGAGATTGGCAAGAGCATAATCACCATGCTTTCATTCATCCTAGGATACACATCAGATGAGCATGTGGATGAGGTCATCATGGCCTTCCTGCCCATTTTCACTCCAGGGAAGCCTCATGTTATATGTATGATTATGCTCAGTTCATTGCAGATAGAATGCATGAGAAATTCACCAAACTCCCCATTGAAAGAGCTTCCAAATAATCTTTAGTGTTGTTTTATATGTTCTTGTATTACCAAATAGATAAGTTCCTTGTGAAGATCCAAAAATTGGACATCAAGGGAAAGGAGAGGTCAGTCATATACTGGACACCCTTGGTCCACAAGTTTTCCACAGCATTCACCTATAGAGACTTCATAAACTCCTTTGTATACCATGTCATGAACACGCTGACTTTTAAGATTTAGCCTATAATTAGCCCAGAGATCAAGAGAGTACTACAATTGGAAAAGAACCACAAAGTGGGAGATTGGTATTTGTACCAAAACCACACTGAGATCAAAATTTATGGTTGTGAGCTAGCCCCCTATAAGTTGCCCAAATACCTCCCTATGGGGATATTTTCTCTTCAATACCAAATCATCAACTTTGATGAGGTTCACTTCCTAGCTTATAGGAAGAAAACCTAGTTCAAAGTGAAAAACCAAATGGGCCCATTCATTTGCAACAACAGATAGGTTGGACGAGAAGTCAACAGGTTACTGAAACGATTAATGTCAGTTTTCCAATCTTTCTCAGGTAAAAATTTTGAACTCTGGGCAATTAAAATGGAGGGTCTGCTTGATTCATTAGATTTATGAGAATTTGTTCAATAAATTTCTACAAATTATCAAGGTAAGAGTAGAGGTGGAGTAGCATTGTTTCTTATTATATCAACACTGGACCATAATACCTTATCTAGTATTTTGCATGAATATGGTGAAATAGATAATGCAAAAATATTTTGGGATATTCTTGAAATGAAGTACAATATGAAATGGGGTGAGAAAGCTTACAAAGATGAAGACAGAGCTTTGGTAGCAGATCTATGTAAAAATTCTGAGATTGCTAGGAGAAAAGTTTTGTGTTAGGATATTCCGACACATAGGAAATAGTTAAGTGTAACTTGGTCTAGTGTAGAGTTAGGTAAAGTGTGTTTCTTTACTATGTACATTTTGTAACATACAATCCGACGGTCACGATATGTAGTGATCCGATGGTTCATTCTCTCCTTGGTATTACCGACACTTGATCCGTGGCTTAACACCCGATTGGTCCATGATCTCTATTTAAAGAGCATGGAGGGTCATTTGCAGGGTAACCATCCACGAGAGAAGCTTATGTAAATTTTCATTCTTTTATTAATAAATTGCCTGAAGTGGCCGCGTTGGCTCAGGCCGTGGAGTGTTTCCCTCTTTGAGGGTTTTAACCACGTCAAAAATACTAGTGTATTGATCTGTGATCTATTTTTGAGCGATGTCCTTCGGTGTTCTGTCTGAGGAACTTACCCCGTAAATTCTTACATGGTATCAGAGCTATTTGAGGGCCACATCCGTTGGTGATCCAAATCTGAAGCCGGTAGAACTGCATCCGACTGTCGTTTCCTAGATCTACTGTTTCTAACTACTTTTAGGCCGAGAGGACTGCTCTATTTTGTTAGGAGCATCTGTTCCAGTGAGGAACCCCTTTCGTTTCACGCGAAAAGGTTTTCGGTAGCCCTAGCTACGTCATTTTTAAGACCTGGAGGTATACAGTGTTTATTTGCAGTTTACAGTTATTTTCTCTCTGTTTATTTCAGTTTATTTAGCTTTTTTTAATTACCGGTTCTATACCTTTCATTTCTGCATATGCTCTTTGCCCAACGACTCTGTGCGATCTAGGCAAATCAGAAACAGAAATCAAGGATTTTTCTCATGCGTATGCTCTTTTCCGCTGCGCCTTCGTATGATCTCGGAAAATCATAAACATTGAGGAAAATATTTAGTTTCCAGCTAAAGCTAACTTCGAGCCATAAGGTTCGTTTTTTTTTTGTATGTCCGTGTTGGGTTTTGTGTTTTTTGTTTTGTAGGGAGAAAGAGCTTTCTCAAGCAAGCACGTAACCCAAAGCTTCAGTGACTAAAAAATACAACCCCCCTCTTTCTCTCTCTCTCTCTCTCAAACTTTTAGTTTAGCTCACTTGGTCCAAAGCTAATTTATGAGAGTAGAGGTCTTGAGTTCAAGTCTCCTTTTTGTAGGGGCAGATTTTTCATTTCCGCACATTCCCACACTTCGTCGGCATCTTCATCAACTTTTCTTCAAAAAGCCATAACTTCTTCATCCGGAAGACGTTTTTTTGAACTAGCCTAATTTTTCATGATCTTTCCATTGGAACACTTAGTTTAGGAATTTATAGCTTCAGTTTCTGTTAAAATGGAAAGTCCATGCCAGGTTATTCTTGACAGCACCAACTACTTTCAATGGTGGTCCTACATTGTGGATTTACTTAGAAGTAAAGGTCTTTACAGAATAGCCTTAGGCCAAGAAACCAAACCGAAAGATGAAGATAAGGCAGCTAAATAGAAAAATAGGCAAGATCAAGCACGTGGGTTGATAGGGATGACTATTTCTCCCGATCTTAGATTCCATCTTACAGAACTTGATACTCGTGAGGAAGCAATGAAACATATCACTAAAGTTTTTGGAATTAAAAATGAACTTAAAGCCCATCAACTCGAAAATGAGTTGCTTACATTGGACCCCAATAATTTTTCTTGCATTGAAGATTTTATGTCCAAGTTCAAAACCCTTAGACTTCTCTTGGAAGGTGTTAAGGTTAAGAAAGAATATAGTAGCCTTATCTATTCCATTCTTACTAAGTTGAGACCAGCCTATTCTGTTTTTGTTTCCACCTTCCATTCTACAGGAAAAGCCTTCATTTCTCAAGGACAAGCCTACAAGTCCCCTTCCTTTGATTCCTTTTCTGATTCTTTAATAAGAGAACAAGAAAAAGTCTTACACCTTGGTCTTCTTAATCTTGGAAACTCTTCTAAGAAAGCGTTAGCCGCCTAGCAGCAACCAAATTCAAAGAATCCTAAGAAGTTGTATCCTAAAAGGAATGGTCCTAAACCAAACAAGGTTCGTAAGCAATTTCAGCCTCAAAATGAAAAATCATTTCAACAAAATGATAAGACAAATAAAAACAAAGGGAAGAAGACTGACAGACATTGCAACTTTTGTAATCGAGATGGCCACCTAGAATCCAAATGCTTTAAAAAGATGGAAGCCTTGGAAGCAGCAATGAAGAAGCATAACATCCATTTGGAGCACTCTTCAACTTCAACTTCATCTTCAGGAATAGCACTTTCTGCATGTGGTTGTCAAGCATCTCGGTCTGGCTACGCACTAAATGTATCTTCTTCTTCTCATTCTCATGAGTGGATCATTGATTCTGCAGCTTCTGATCACATGGCCAAAAACAAAGCCATGTTTTCTTCTTTAAATGATTGTAACACCAAAAATATATATGTTGGTGATGATAGATCTCTTAGTGTTGTAGGGACTAGAACTGTTCATATAGACAATGGTCAATTTAATGATGTATTATGTGTTCCAACCTTATCCTGCAACCTTCTATCTGTATATCAGATAACTCATTCAGGTGAAGGTAAAATCATTGAATTTTCACCTCACGATGTTGTAATTAACGACCTAAGAGATCCTAGACAGATTTTAGCTACTGGAATTGCTGATGATTCTACAAGTTTGTATAAGTTTCACAACTTTGGGTCATCAAATCTTCCCTCGGTATTTGTTGCTCATAATGATGAAGTGAGCAAACTTTGGCATGAGAAATTTGGTCACTTAAACTATCGCTCTCTTCAGAATCTATGTGAAGAAAATATGGTGACAGGTCTTCCAATGGTATCTTGCAGAGATGGTGTTTGTTCTGGATGTGTACTCGGAAAATATCATTGGGACGGTTTTGAAAAACATGCCTCTTGGCACGCCTCAGCCCCTTTACAGCTTGTGCGTAGTGATTTATGTGGTCCACTTCCAGTTGTTTCATTCTTTTTCTACAAGTATTTCTTAACTTTCATTGATGATTTCTCCAGACGCATTTGGGTATACTTCTTAAAACTAAAGAGTGAAGTATTTAACATGTTCTTGGCCTTTAAGGCCTTTGTTGAAAAACAATCTGGACATCAAATTCTTAAGTTAAGATCTGATAATGGCGGAGAATATGTTAACAACAAATTCATCAACTTTTGCACTGATAATGGAATTCAAATGCAACATACTATTCCATATACTCCACAACAAAATGGTGTAGCTGAAAGGAAGAATTGCACCTTAAAGGAAATGGCTAATTGTATGCTTCAATCTAAAGGACTTAGTCTTAATTATTGGGCAGAAGCAATTAACTGTGCAAATTACATAATAAATCACACTCCTACTAAGGTTTTAAACAATATCACTCTAGAAGAAGCATGGAGCTCAATTAAACTAGATGTAAGTCACTTTCGTGTTTTTGGAAGTGAAGCATGGGCCCATATTCCAGATGAGAAACATAAAGCTTTAGAACCTAAGAGTGAAAAATGTATTTCTGTTGGATTTCTGAAGATGTCAAAGGATATAGACTTATTCCACTTAAGTCCAAAAATTTTATCGTTAGAAGAGATGTAAAGTTTGCTGAAAATATATTGGCCTACGAGCCTAGTTCGGCGGATGTGCCATCTCTCCCTATCTCTTCTACTTTTGAAAATATTTCTTCTTTAGATGATGAAATCGAGGATGAAAATCCTCCCCCACCTTCTCAGGATCCTCCTTCAGCTCCTCAGCTTCCAAAATGGGTCTGTGCTACTTGGGATGCAGCAGGTGATCTTTCCGGTGATCCTACAGATCAGCGACGTGCAAGTTCTCAGTTTAATAGAGCCTCTTCTTTACTGGCTCAAGCTTCAGTGAATTAAGATCCTGAAACCTTTGCAGAAGCTTCAAGCCATCCAGATTGGGAAGCAACTATGAATGAAGAATATCATTCATTATTGGCAAATGATACATGGGATCTTGTTCCTCTACCAAAGGGACGAAAACTTGTTAGATGCAAATGGGTTTACAGAACCAAGTATGAACCAGATGGTAAAGTTGATAAACATAAAGCTCATCTTGTTGCTAAGGGTTTTTCACAGGTTGAAGGCTTTGACTACACTAAAACCTTCTCCCCTGTTGCCAAAATGAACTCTATCCGCCTTGTTCTTTCCCTTGCTGCCTCTTTCAAATGGAAAGTCCATCAGATGGATGTTAAATCTGCCTTATTGCATGGGGACTGGCATGAAGAAATCTATATGGAACAACCTATTGGCTTTATACAAACAGACTCTAGCCTTGTATGTCGGCTTAAGAAATCCCTTTATGGTCTCAAGCAAGCTCCACGAGCTTGGTTTGCCAAAATCGATAACTTTCTTTTAGAAAATGGCTTTTCTAGGTGTCATTCTGAAAATACTGTCTATACCAAGAAAGTGGGAAAGTCTCTTATCATTCTTGTTCTTTATGTTGATGATCTTATCCTGACTGGTAGTGATCCCAACCTTATAAACAATGTGAAGTCTAGCCTTAAAAGGAAGTTTGAAATGACAGACTTAGGACACTTACATTATTTTCTTGGTCTTCAAGTCTTGCAATCCAAGGAAGGTATTTCACTTTCCCAGTCGAAGTATGCCTGTGATATTCTACGCCATTTTCAAATTGAAGATTGTAAGCCAGCCCCTTCTCCCTTTCAGTCTGGAGTCAAACGTTCAGTCACTTGTACTTCTCCTAAAGTTGATGCTACCTTATACCGTCAACTTGTAGGAAAACTTTTGTATCTAACCCATACTCGTCTTGACCTTTCCTTTGTCGTTGGCCTTGTTGCTCGTTTTATGCAAAACCCACATGAAAGTCATTGGAAAGTAGCTAAAAGAATACTTCGTTATGTTCAAGGTACAGTTCATTTTGGGATTCATTACAGTGCCAAAGCAGCTCCTCTATTGGTTGGTTTCACTGATTCCGATTGGGCTGGTGACCCTGATGATCGGAAGTCTACTGCAGGTTATGTGTTCACTCTTGGTTCAAGACCTATTACATGGGCTTGCAAGAAACAAGGTGCCATTTCTCTTTCTTCAGCAGAAGCAGAGTATCGTGGTGATGTAGAAGCCAGTAAGGAAGCCTTGTGGCTTCGTCAGATCCTCTCAGAGTTTGGCTTTCAGCAGCAACATCTGACTACACTTTGGTATGATAATCAAAGTGCCATTCAACTATGCAAAGATCCAGTCCAACATCAGCGCAGCAAAAACATTGAACTTCACATGCACTTCATCAGAAAGCTCATTCACGAACATGTTCTTGAAGTGCAATATTGTTCAACAGATGATCAAGTTGCAGACATCTTTGCAAAGGCTCTCACAGAGGCAAAGTTTACTAAACTTTGATTTATGGTTGGAGTTCAGGAAGTTGTCACTAAGGGGAGATAGGCTCTAGTGCCTCCTTCCTTCTCCTATTGTGTCATATTTGTAAATCCTTCAATCCTATCCCAAGTTGTTCTTAAGGGGGGATGTTAGGATATTCCGACACATAGGAAATAGTTAAGTATAACTTGGTCTAGTGTAGAGTTAGGTAAAGTGTGTTTCTTTACTATGTACATTTTGTAACTCACAATCCGACGGTCACGATATGTAGTGATCCGATGGTTCATTCTCTCCTCGGTATTACCGACACTTGATCCGTGGCTTAACACTCGATTGGTCCATGATCTCTATTTAAAGAGCATGGAGGGTCATTTGTAGGTTAACCATCCATGAGAGAAGCTTATGTAAATTTTCATTCTTTTACTAATAAATTGACTGAAGTGGCCTTGTTGGCTCAGGCCGTGGACTGTTTCCCTCTTTGAGTGTTTTAACCATGTCAAAAATACTGGTGTATTGATCTGTGATCTGTTTGTGAGCGGTGTCCTTTGGTGTTCTATCTGAGGAACTTACCCTGCAAATTCCTACACTTTGGAGGACTTAGCAATAGCAGATGAGTTGAAGAAAGTGAATAGCCTCTTTGAAGTAGAGGTGGTGAACTCAAAAATGATGCTTGCTAATGTTAAAGAGGAAATTGCAAAATTTGATGATGGATGTTTGTTTTATGAAAATAAATTGCAGGTTATATTTGAAAAGTATTGATTGATAAACTATTGTTTGCTGTTGATAAAGTGGAAGAATATGAAGAGGAAATTGTAGCTACAGTTAGAAGGACAAGAAAATCTGAAGATGCCAAAACTGATTATGATGCCGAGATAAATTTTATTGAAGAATGGTTGAGAGACCTTTTGAACAAATTGATGCAGGTCTCAAAGCAGCAGCGGGAATAGTGAAGGTTCTTGAAAATGAGCACAATGGTAAATCAATGAATGATTCATATGATATGGGATTCGAACCAGTGGACACATTTGAAGAAGTTACTGGTATTTTAATATATTGGAGCCCAGAGGAAATAAAACATTATTATGGATTGATGAGGCAACAACCAAGTCAACAGGAAACTAGTGATGATGAAAATGAATTTGTTGAGAAAGGAGTTGACATGGATTCGTATCATCCTAGTTAGAATAAGAAGCAATGTCCATACTTCATGATCTGAAGTAAGAAGAATACTAAATAGGTTGAAAGTGTCAGAGTTTGGAGCAGCCAGTCCAAGAAGAAATTTCATCAATATGTTGATGCAAAGAAAGTTAAAATGAAGTCATATTTGTAAGCCTAGCTGAGACTCAGACCAGCAGGCATTGTTATACATTGTTGAAAATCCATTTCTCCATTAAGGGGGGATGTTAGAATAATGTGGAAATGGAAGTGTCTAGTAATGTGATAGGTTTGTTGAGTTGTCTTCTTAGATGTCTGTGAATTACGAGATGTTCTAGAAGTCATTGATTTCTAGGATAAGTGAGTTGTATATGAGTCATAGATTCTACCTTCCATGTTGTTATGCCCATAGATTCTTGTGATCCCATCGTTATATAATGGGACATATTGTGATGTATGTGCAACGAGTCAGTATGCAGGCTTAGGCTTGAATCAAGAATATGTTCCATTGTGTCAACTCTATATTTTCTAATACCATTAGGTAAAACCATACATAAATAAGTATCTAGTTAAACCTATAGACCTGTAGGATGAGAGTAGAGGAATTTGATTTCTGTGCATACATATATTTCATAGGCATGTTTTTACATCCAAATATTTCATAAAGGAAAAAATCTTCAATCATCATTCTTCAGAAGATACACATAAATAAATCTAAACTAAATTGTCGTCTCCAATGGTTTGATGAGGTTTCCATGGGATATCAATCATGTCCAATGCAATCACAACTTAGATATGCTAATCCTAGTAGAGAACAGAATTTCAAGGCAGAATTAGGAAGCATTGAACTATTTATAATGGCTATCTAGCTACCCAGGTTAAAAATTCATAAACTAGCTTCTCCCTTCGAACTATAGATTGAGAAAATTTAAGCATGGTAGTCCTGGAGACTTTGAAGGTCCTAAGAAAAAAATACATTGTTCCCCCTCAATATTTCCATTCTAGAGAAGGCTACCAAGGGGCTCAAAACCTTGCCTTTATCTTTAACATGGGAAACAAATAATGGAAAATGAATAGCGTAACCAAAACCTAAGTTAAAATTTAAAATTATAAATGCGAGGGAGACATATTGTTAGTTAAAATATATTTGTTATTATTGAAATAAAGTACCAGGAAATTTTTTTTTAATGTCCATGATAATTGTGATAATTTAATCTCATGCCCCTATTGGTGGATATTTCCAAAAATTTACAGTTTTATTAAATTTCAATGGCACAAAAATTATAGAAGCCTTATTTTAAAATAGACACACCAATTTACTAAAAACTATTTTATTAATATAGATGTATTGATCCAGGTGGATGTTGGTGGGCACCCACCTATCCCACATGGGCCCCCACAAATATCTCTTTAAGTTTTTCTGTTTTCATAATTGTAGCACAATTTACTATTTTTAGCAGTCTTTCGGGTCGTGAACTTCTGGAGTCGTTTTTAGGCCATAAACGACGTTGTTTGGGAAATATGGGAGCAATATGTGTCCATGGGCCGATGTTTCTTGTCCCAAATTTGTATTCCTTGGATATATCTTTCCAACGAGATATTGTACGCATCAAACGGAGATCGTATGCCAAAGTTATGACCCTGGGAAGTTAATGTACCAATTTACCCAAATGGGGCCCACAATTTAGCATTTCATCTTCTAGGGTTAGGCTTTTGGATGTTTAGGGTTTTCAATTATTTCTCAACAATAAATAGGCCTTTGAGTCTCATTGTAACACAGTTCAGAGGCATGTATCCACCACAACTCTTCTCGGAGATAAGCTACCATCGCCCTAGCTGGTTTATTTCCATTTCTGTTTGTAAGCATGTTTCAGTATTTTACAGTAATGAAATTAAGTATTATTTCTGCTGCATCTCTATATTTATGGTTATCTCTGTAATCTGTTGCATTCCTATTTAAATCCGGATCAGTGGTATCAGAGTGGTCTATTTTTTCTCTGTTTTTCTTTGCATGTCCCCAACGAGGTCAGGATATAAGGAGTTAGGGCTTGAACTGGTTGAACCTTTGCAATACTAGCCTCACAAATCCTGACGGCTTCCCATGGCAGATGAAAATAAAGACGAGGGGGTAGGAGATCCTTTCAAAATCTTGCTCGAAGAAGCCCTCAAGTGACAAAGGAACGCAATGATAGACAACTTTACCCAGATCCTTCAGCGGCTAGCCAGAGGTGACGTATTGACTTCCAACGGCTACTCTAGAAATGCCACACACCCTTTAAGGTACAAGTTAATTTTGAAATCCCCATATTCGAGGGTGAGATAGATGTAGATGCCATAGATAAATGGATAAATCTGCTAGAAGGGTATTTTTCTGTTCATAATTTTTCCAATTGGGAAAAGATTATTTTTTCTCTTCTCAAAGCAATGTCACACATCAAGGACTGGTGGGAAACCTACTGTGAGCAGATGGATGAAATTACAGACTCACTATTTTTCAGCTGCACCCACTTGAAATTCATTCCAGGGTGCCATCAAGGAGCAGTACTAGCCTATCAAAAGCTATGAGGAAAAATACATAAAGTGGACCACCCTGTGGTAGGGAAGGGAGCAAGATGTGCTGGAGTTCACAAAAATTTTTCAAACACTTCACACATAGTTGGGTATGAAAGATTCTGAGCTACATTTGGTACTCAAATACCACGACTACCTACGCAGATACATCCAGGAAGAGATGGAGTTCTTGAACATCTCCTCACTCGACACGGCATACCGATACGCTATCAAAATTGAGTAGAATTTTAAACAGAAGAAGCGGGACTTTGGATCTGCAAATCCAAAGACCAAAGGACAAAGCTAAAGTTGGGTGACCCAAGGCAACCTGTCGAAGCCGCAAGAAAAGAACAACACCACGAAGTCGAAGAAGGATACATGAAAGTGGTGTGAGTTCCATATGATCCCCACTCACAACACAAGTGAGTGTCAGACCAAGCAGTCATTGGTGGCCGAGTTGAAGGCTTCAGAATCAGATACATGTTTCGACCCTGAGTCAGAACCCAACAAGGGAATGGAAAAGGGAAGTAGATAATTGACACAGAGCCTAGCACCACTATTGCCACTGCCAAGATCCAGAAGAATGACCTTGAATATCCAGAGGAGGGGGAGCATCTTTTCCACTTATAGACGTGGATGAAGGGTTTGCCACTGCAATTCATTGTCGATAGTGGTAGCCAAAAGAACCTCATTTCAACAGAGGTTGTGAAGCAATTGGGCCTACCGACTACACCACACCTGCACCCATACAATATTAGGTTTCTTCACCAAGGATGATATTTTCGAGTTCGCCAGCAGTGTTTCCTTCCCTACAGCATCAAACCCTTCATAGATAAGCTATTGTGTGATATTACACCTCTAGATGTTTGTGATGTATTATTAGGCCAACCATACTTATGGAGGCGACATGCTATGTATGAGTCAAGGCGTCACGCTATTATTGTTTCTTTGGGTAATTCATTATATAGGATACCGGAGGTAGCCCCACCTACCACCAGTTCTTTGATCGCTGCTAAGAAAGGCAGTAAGATCATCTCATAGACTAGGAAATTTATTTTCTGTCTGGTTCACTCCCAAAGTAAGGCGAAGATGGTCACCACATCCATGACCCCCGCGAAGGGTTCCTCCACATAGCAGTAGCAACAAAGAGATATGGTCATGACAGAACATGGGAACAACTTCTCCTCACCCACGGGGGTACCACGCAAGTTTCAGGTGGGCAACAAAGTCTGGTCACCTCAGCGGAAAGAACACCTTACCAGAACCCATCAAAAGCTCAGACCACTCTGAAATGGTCCTTACACCATTACCAAGGTTGTTGGAAACAATGCTTTGGAGCATAACATTCCCTCATTCCTTCGCCTGCACCAAGTTTTCAATGTGTACCACCCTCGACTATGCTTCCCACCATTACTAGACACATCCGAGATTGCAGAACAGCTCACCAGGGACGAAGTTCATCAAATGGAGGAACTCAGCGCAATCGGAATGATTGCTTCCTAAGGGGGGAGGAATGATCCAGGTGGATTTTGGTGGCCACCCACCTATCCCACTGGGACCCCCACAACTATCTCTTTTAGTTTTTCAGTTTCTGTAATTTTAGCACAATTTACTATTTTTAGCAGTTTTTCGGGTCGTGAACTTCCAAAGACATTTTGACGCCCTAAACGAAATTTTTTGCAAGATATGGGAGCAATATGGGTCCATGGCCTAATGTTTCTCTTACCAAATTTGTATTTCCCGGATAGATCTTTCTAACGAGATATTGTGCGTGTCAAACGAAGATCGTATGCCAAAGTTACGACCCCGGGAAGTTGATGTACCAATTTACCCAAACGGGGCACACAATTTGGTGTTTCATCTTCTAGGCTTAGTTTTTTGGATGTTTAGGGTTTTCCATTGTTTCTTAAAAATAAATAGGCCTTTGAGCCTCATTGTAACACAGTTCAGAGGCATGTGGCCGCAAAATCTCTTCTAAGAGATAAGCTACCATTGCACTAGCTTGTTTATTTCCAATTTTGTTTGTAATTGAATGAAGTATTATTTCCGCTGCATCTCTGTATTTATAGTTATCTCTGTAATTTGTTGCATTCCTGTTTAAATCCAGATCATGTATGAATAATATTTTTCTTATAGGAACTCCATAACTCATTATAGGAATGCTACCATGTTGTTGAAGATAATGGAGAAATGTATTTTAGGAGAAACTCGGTTCATTAGTTATGTGTATGCCTCAAATTAGGATTTAGTTCCTACTTCTTAGCTAGCTATTCTAACTTCCCGACATGTGTGTAGGCTATATATTCATGATTTGTAATGATGAGCATGTATAACATTCTGCGAGAGGAAGTCTCCAGGGGAAGCCCTCACTTGAGGGTTGCTCAGTTTATTGAATAATATCTTTGTCTTCCATTTCTAACATGGTATCACAGCTTCAAGGTTCAGTGATGGAAAGAGAGAATGCTTCGGTCACTGAGAGTGCATCGTGGTTGTAGTGTGACCTTAGTGGTGGTGGCAGAGAACATTTCCGTTGCTTGATCAATGCACATTTTGGCTCAAGAAGCGCGCTCTTCTCTATTGACAAACGTTGTTCCTTGAGCAAAAAAAGCATTGTTTGACCTCCACTTAACACGATTTCTTGTAGCGTGGGCCATCATCACCGATTTGCATCGAAAAAATTCGTTTCTTCATTTGACCGAATTTCTGCAGTTTGATCGAATATTTGGCTATTTGGGGGTCAAATTCTCGCTGTGTAGGGGTTAGATTTGTTGGATGGTGCCACAGTAACCTTGGACCTACAACGACTAAGTTAAAAGTCATGTGTGTAGCGGTGGTAGCTTGACTCAAAGGCAGTGTGGTGAATCCCTCTGCTTGATCCATCTGCTTGTTGTGGAGGCTACTAGGAGGCTGAGTGGTGGAGCAACGAAGGAAGAGACCGTGAGGCTACAAGCGAATCAGTCACGTTCTCCTTGTGGATCGTGGTCAATCTGCATGGAGGTGCAGTAGTTAAAGGAGTTTTTCATGGTGGGAGGAACTAGCAAGCTCAAATTTTCTCACAGCAAGCAGAGGGCGAAGAGAAGTATTTGACGGTTTTGTCACAGAAGAAAGAACATGAAATTATGTTAGGTCATCAAGTAGAGAGGGAGTACCGCAACGATCTGTGTAATCTCGAAATTATTGAAACTGAAGCAAAAGCTTTGTTGAATGTAGTTCGGCTAGAACTTGCTCTTAGTTCTCAAGGCTATGGTTTTCTTCATATTCCTGATAAATTATGAACTTACAAATTCTGATGTAGTGAGGAAAAGAGCCAAAAACCCAATCATACATCTGCTGAGCTAAGTTGAGTGACGGCTAAAAAAGATCGTTTAGGAAGATCGTGCAATCTTTGTCGGTATTTCCTTTGTGCATGAGGCCGAGAGCAAGGTATTGTTGGTATGTGATCATTCTTTTTGTTGATCTATTTTTGAACCAAGGAAGGCTAAAAGTGAAAGGTAGACTATACTGAATTTTCGTTGTTGTTCGAGTGAATTTCGAATGTCGTGTTTTTATTTTTATTTTTGGGGTTATAATAATATTTTTTTTAAAATTGTTTGTCACATGTGATAAAACTTTTATACATGAAAAAAGGGAGTCATTTTTTAAATAAATGAGGGTTTCTTAAAAAAAAACAAGGAGGGATCTTGGTTTTTTGCATCAAATTAAAGGAAATGTTATTTAATTAACAAAGCATCTATTTTTTTTAGATCGCTCCTTGGATCTGGAGATAGATCTGTCTATTAAAGTGTTGGAGGTCAAATTTTATATTTATTGAGGGATACCTGTCAAGATGAATAACCAGATGGCAAAGGCATATATGAATGAGAGCAATAAGCTTGATAAATCAAATTACTCAAATTGGAAATTTAAGTTGCAGACCCTGTTGGAGGGGGAAAATGCGTGGGAAATTGCAACCAGTGATGAGTTGAAATTGACTGTAGCTACAAGCGTAACACTAGCAACAATCCAGGACTGGGAAAAGAGCGAGAAAAAAGAAAAAGTATTGTTAAAATTTTTAGTGAAGAACTGTATTATCCCTCACATTCGTGAATGCAAATCAACAAATGACATCTAGAAAACCCTCAAGGACTTGTACGACATAAAAAACACAAATCACTTATTGATTTTGAAAAACAAGATTCTCGCCATTAAAATGGAGGAGATTGAGTGAGTGGTTGCGTTCATTTATCGAATCAAGGAGCTCAAAGATAAAATGGGCGACATAGGAGAGAGTGTGAAAAACTGATCTAGTCAGAATTACCATGAATGGTATGACTAATGACTATCAAATGTTTATCACGAGTTCAAATGCGAGAGAGAAAACCCCCAATTTGGAATAATTGACAAGAATCATGATGCAAGAGGAAGAGAGGCGAATGACCCTAAAACCCCAGAGTTCAGATCTTGCTCTAATGGCGAAGAAGAAGCCCTTCAGAGGGGAGGAAAATGCAGGATAGAAAGGTGAAAGTACACCACAGAGAAAACCACCTCAAGATATGTCCTCAAACAGAAGTGATTCAGGACCCAAATGTTTTTATTGTGGTAGAGTTAGCAACATAGATGAAAAAATGTCAGAAGAAGAAGTTTGATGAAGGTTGCCATACACATAAGATGCATGCAGGACACTTTGTTGATGAAGATCAAAATTAGAATCTCAGATTGTTTGTATCTGATTCTAAATTCTCTATTGAGAATGATGAGGCAGAAACCTAGTTTGCGTAATAAAGAGCTTCCACTCACATGACAAGTAAGAGAGATTGGTTTGGGAATTTTAATGAAACCTGCAGTGGTGCAAATATCTATCTTGGCGATGATAGAGGGTACCATATCAAAGGGTATGGTAATGTTTGTGTCAATTTGCCTAATGGAAATATTAGACATATTGAAAATGCAATGTATGTACTTTGAATAAAAAGGAACCTATTCTATGTTTCTATGATAACAGATCAGAACCTTAAGGTAGATTTTTTTAAGTCTTATTGTGTTATTAAAGATCTGTTGGATCACATGAAGCCAATTGCATCAGGTATTCGAGCAGGATTGTATAAGCTGAATGTAAGAAGTGCACCACAGCAAGATTTGACCTCATTAGTTATGAGTGCAGAAGACTTATGGCATCAAAGATTCGGTCATCTCAATTTAAATGACTTGCTGCTACTTTAGAAATGAGGTATGGTCAATGGTGTTCTTGCTTTAAAGAATATTCATGTTGATTGTGAAGCATGTTCTCTTCGGAAGATGCATAGAGATGAGTTTCCTGCAAATTTAAATAGAAAGAAGAGAGATATACAAGAAATTGTGCACATTGATTTGTGTGGGCCGATGCAAACAAGGTCATTAGGATGTGCCTATTATTTCTTATTGTTTGTTGATGATTGCATGAGATTTACTTGGGTATTTTTGCTCAGAAAGAAGAATCATACTTCTAAATATTTTAAAGAGTTCGGAAGCATGATTGAAAAACAGACAGGAAAATTCATCAAAATTCTATGCTCAAATCAAGGGGGAGAATACAAGAAGGGTGGTTTCATTAAATATTGAAAGTACCATGGGATAGTTCATCAGTTCAAAATTCCCGACACTCCTCAATATGATGGGGTTGCAGAGATGAAGAACATAACCCTTGTGGAGTGTGCTCAAAGCATGTTAAAAGGTAAGAATCTATCTGATGGATTTTGGGCAGAACCAATAAATACTACAATATATTTGAATAATACGAGTCCAACAAAAAACCTTGATTTTAAAACTCAATTCGAAGCTTTATTAGGCTTTAGGACTGCAATTAATCATTTAAGAGTTTTTGGCTCCAAATCTCTTTCTCATGTTCCAAAAGAGGATAGGAAGAAACTAAATTCAAAGGCCATTAAATGCATTTTTGTTTGGTACTGTACAGAGTTTAAATCTTATAATTTGTTTAATCCCTCTACTCATAAAGTGTTTGCAAGTAGAGATGTGGTATTCCATGAGTAGGTTGATGATGGAAGCCATGAAAGAAGCAATGAGGATTGGCACATACCTTTTCTGGTGGAAGATGGAAGTGATGATAGGAACAACCATGAGAAGGAGCAACATCATCATCATCGTCAACAACAGAAAAGGAAGAAGTGGATGGTACATATGCAAGTAGTAGGCCATGTCCACCAAGGGATGATTAGAACAGATTTGAAGCCAGTCCAGCACTTAGGAGATCAGGTAGGTAAATTCAGTTGTCAACAAGATATAGGGATCATGCTCTTATAACTAGTATGTTAAATGTTGTCAAACCCTCTAATTATAAATAAGCAAGTAAATATAGTGAATGGAGGGAAGCCATGGAAGAGGAATATGATTCAATTCTTAAAAACAAAACTTTGGATCTAGTTGAACGACCTGAAGGGAAACAAACCATAAGTTGCAAATGTTTATACAAGCCTAAATTTAAAGAAGATGAGAGTATAGACAAATATAAAGTTAGGCTAGTTGCAAAGGGGTACTTGCAAAAAGAAGGCATACACTATGAGGAAACCTTCACCCCTGTAGCCTTATTAAACACAATCAAAATATTAATTGCTTTAGCTGCCAAATGTGAAGTCTGCATTCTTAAATGGGGAATTAAAAGAAGAAGTGTATTTAATGCAACCTGAAGGGTTTGTTAAACAGGGGGAGGAACATTTAATCTGTAGATCGAAGAAAGAATTGTATGGACTAAAACAGGCTCCAAGGTCGTGGTATGATAAAATCTAGTAATTTTTCCTACAACATAGTTATAAAAGAAGGAAGAATGACCCTAATATATATACTGTGTTTGATGAAAAGGGGAAAATTGTTTTGATTTCTTTATATGTAGAGGATCTTATCATTACAAGAAATGCTAATGAACTAATTAAAGAAATCAAAGAGACGATGCCATATCTTTTTGAGATGAAATAAATCGGAGAGTTACACTATTGTTTGGGTCTTGAAGTTTGGAGGGATTATGGCGAGAATTTTATGTCTCAGAGAAAGTATGTGAGGAGTCTGTTGAAAAAGTTTAGAATGGATCAGTGCAAAGCAACATCAGTGTATTGACCGAATTCATGTCAACGCCTCTTGAGAATCATTGGACTGTAGCAAAAGGCGTCTTAAGGTGTCTTCAAGGAACCTTAGACTTTGGTATTAAATATACTGATTCATTTGATTGTAGATTGAAAGGTATTTCAGAATTAGACTGGGCCAGAAATCTAGATGACTGACGATCCATAACAGGCTATGCATTCAACATTTAGTCAGGGGTCATTGCATGGAGCAGAAAGAAGGAGAAAATTGTATCCTTGTCCTCAGCAGAAGTGGAGTATCAAGCAATGAGTGCAGCAACATGTGAGGTAGATTGGTCAAGGAGATTTCTTTAGGATGTTGGAGAAGAACAAAAATATGCAATTATTGAAAGACGTGATAACCAGAGCTCAATCAAACTTGCAAATACTCAAGTGTTTCATAAAAGCGAAAAGCATATTGATACAAATTTTCACTTTGTTAAGGAGAAAGTTCAGTCAAAGGAAATCCATATTGAATATTATAATACTTTTGACAATGCTACAAATATTTTTACTAAGCCTCTTGGAAGAATTAAGTTTGATTTATTTAGGGAGATGTTAGGGGTTCTTGTGAACCCTTTCTCCATTAAGGGGGAGTGTTGAAGATATTGGAGAAATGTATTTTAGGAGAGAGTCGGTTCCATGGTTATACATATGCCTCACATTAGGATTTAGTTCATACTTCTTAGGTAGTTTTTCTAACTTCTCTATATTTGTGTAAACTATATATTCATGATTTGTAATGACGAGCATGTAGAGCATTCTCTAGGTGAAGCCCTCACCTAAGAGTTGCTCAATTTATTGAATAATATCTTTGTCTTCCATTTTTAACACATATAGAATTAGATAATGTTATCCTAATTAACTTATATATATATATATATATATATATATATATATATAGATATAGATATAGATATATTATAATTTTTTTAAGAAAATATTGTTAATTTTCCGATAGGTAAATTTTAATACTAATAATAGAAAGTAATACTTTTGAAAAATACAATTCCTTCTTTATAGAAAAAGAAATCCTTGTGTAAATTAAATTTAAATTTATCATTTTGAATTAAAAGTTGAAGAACTAAGACAAGGTTGGTTTAAATCTATTAGATTAATAATTTTGATTACTATGTGTGATTTGTTTAAAGGAAAAAAATATGTATTAGGTAAATGTTAATTTATAAATAGTTTTGAAATGTTTTATTTATAATTTCTATGTTCAAGTTAGGCATTGGAACGTTTTCAGGTATATTTTCTCGTGTTATTTGGTGGGGATTTGTTATATTTTCTTACAGAGATTTGGTGACCTATGAGATTGAATTTTATATTCTCCACAATCTAATTTAAAACATCTAAAATGAATATTGGACCCAAAAATTTACTTTGCTTAAAAAAATTCCGCTTAAAAAAACTCCAAAATATATAACAGTGAGAGAGATTTGTTACATTTACCACACTAAATTTTAAATTCTCCACAATCTAAATACATATATGAAATCAAAAACTCATTTAAAACATTTAAAATAAATATTTTATCCAAAAAAATTTCACCTATTTAATCAAAATTTTAAAATATATCATACTTAGACAGTCATTTTACTTATATATAATTAATATTTCTTATATATTTAAAGGCAAGGTGATCATAGTTTTTTTTTAAACCAACAAACTGCTCCCTCTTCTTATCATCTTCCAATATTTGAAAACCCATTATGTAAAACAATCGTTTAAATTAGTGTAAGTAGAGGCAAACTTTGCGGGAAATGTTTTAAAAGCGATTGTGATATCAATATTATTACCTCAGGCCTTCAGCGTTGATGGTCCCAACCCTGCTGGGCAAACCTATATTTTTGTTGTCTCCATTATATTGGATTATATTTGTTCTGGATTATATTTTTGTTGTCTCCATTATTTGGATACTTATGCTTCGTGTATTCCTAAATTATGATATGTGACCAAGGATTCGGATTTAAATGCCAAAGCGGGTACTTGTTGGTGTACATGCACTTAGACTAGCTGTGTTGGTGTACATGCACTTAGACTAGCTGTGTTGGTGTACATGCACCTAGATTAGCTCCAGTTAACTTATTGCTTGCATGTGGCACATGTACACATTAACATAAGATAAAGCACACTTAGCTTTAGTTAGCTTTAGTTATTGCATGTACAACTAAGCTTAACTTAGTTGCTTTTATGTATTTATTCTAAAACTAATATTGTAGAATCAATTTTTTTCTTTTCTTAATTCTTGCTCGCTTCCTTCCTTCTCCTGCAAGCTTGTTTATTGTTTTGCAGATCTAGATCTGTGTATCTCAAAAATCTTACATGGTATCAGAGCACAGGGATTTGTAATCAGTCCATAAGCAATTTTATTTGCAGGTTCAAAAGATTGAAGCAACAACAAAGAATGGAGTCTAAATTGGAGTTTCCACAATCGACAATTCTCACTCCATATAATTATTTCGAATGGAAGCCAAAGATTCAACTTCATCTCAGAAGTAGAGGCTTATTTCGAATAACCATGGAAACAGAAGTTGAACCAACATCGGGAATGGAGAAAACAAGATATTTCAATCGCATGGACAAGGCCTTCGGCATCCTATGTTTATCTATTTCTCCGGAACTGCTATTTCATGTTGAATCATGTTCAACTCCAAATGAAGTATGGAAAATTTTGGAAGGATTGTTTGGAAAACAGGATGAAATGCAAGGTCACATTCTCGAAAATGAGTTAAACTCATTAGATCCGAGAAACTTTGAGAACATTCAAGATTTTTTCACAAGGTATAAAGCCTTGTTGGTTCAGCTGAAAGGATGCGGGATCGACAAATCCAAGCAAGAAAATCAGTTGATTATTTCCATTTTATGAAAACTTGGTCCAGAGTATGCAGTATTCGTCTCTACATTCCACACAGTCAGATCTGCAACTGGTGCAGATTGGAAGATGCCCTCACTGGATTCTTTTATTCAGTCTTTGATGCATGAGCAAGATAAGCTCATCAAAATTGGCACACTTAAAAATCCCAAGGCCCATGTACTTACTGTGCATGCAAAAGGAAAGGCAAATTCCAAAGACCATGAGAAAGGAAAAGGGAAGAAGGATCCTGATCCAAGAAAGGGAGGACATCCCAAACCCCCTGATGGATCATCTGGCTCAAAGGAAAGGAAAAGAATGAAAGGGCAATCAATGTGCAATTATTGCCACCGTGGTTTTCATCATGAATCTGCATGCATGAAGAAGACTATAGATCTTATGGCGCAGACACTCCAGCAACACAATCTTGGAGACCACATTCCTGAGAATGCTAAGAAGAAGTCTGGAGAAAAAGCACCAGATCCAAGAGGTAACGGGCATGCTTTGATTGCTCTTAATTCTGCACCACAAGAATGGATCATCGATTCAGGAGCTTCACATCATATGGCTTCTTCAAAGGAATCCTTTTCTTCTCTACATGCATACTCAGGTCCTCCCATTCTCATGGGGGATAATTCTGCAGTTGCAGCAACTGGAAAAGGAAGAGTGCAATTCGAAGATGGATGTTTTGAAAATGTCTTGCATATTCCAAGGCTTTCTGTGAATCTTCTTTCAGTGTATCAGATGACACACACAGGCAGCGGAAGGAAAGTGGAATTTACCCTAGATTCCGTGAGCATTTAAGACATGCAAACCAATTTGAAGATTGCATCTGGCAAGGTAAATGATCAATCTCGTCTGTATACATTTTCTGATTTTGTTCCTCAATCAGATTCTATTTTGCTACTTACACATGCAAATGAAGAAAGTAGGATTTGGCACGAGAGATTTGGTCACTTGAATTTCAGATATATGCAACAGCTTAGTAAGCAAGGGATGGTCAAAGGATTGCCAACCATTGAATTTTCAGATGGTGTTTGTAACGGATGTGCTCTTGGAAAGCATCCACAAGAAAAATTCGAGAAGGGGCATGCATGGAGAGCCTCTTCACCTTTGGAACTTGTACACAGTGATCCAAGGGTCCATTTCTGGTGCTTTCAATGAGCAAAGCAAGATATGTGTTGTCATTTATAGATGATTACACGAGATTCACTTGGGTTTACTTCTTGAAACTCAAGTCTGAAGTTTTTCAACATCTAAAGATTTTCAAAGCGCATGCGGAAAATCAGTCTGGAAAACGCATCAAAATACTCCGCACAGATAATGGGACGGAATATGTCAACAAAGATATCAAGAATCTTTGTGATGAAGCAGACATACAGTTGCAGCATACAGTTCCTTACACTCCACAGTAAAATGGCGTGGCTGAAAGGAAAAATCGATCTTTGAAAGAGATGGCTAATTGCATGTTGCATGTAAGATCTCTTCCGTCAAAATTGTGGGCCGAAGCTATTAATTGTGCCTCATACATCCAGAACAGATCTCCTCATAAATATGTTACTGGAAAAACACCTTTTGAGGCTTGGACTGGCATGCAACCTGAAGTTAGTCATTTCCGCATTTTTGGATCTCGAGCATGGGCCCGCATTCCTCCAGAGAAGAGAAAGGCTTTGGAGCCTCAAAGCAAAGCATGCATGTTTGTTGGATATTCTGATGAAGTCAAAGGGTACAGATTGCTTGATATCCACACTGAAGAGCTCTTTATTGAAAGGAGTGTAAAGTTTGACGAAGATATTTCGCATGCACCAGTAGATGAACTTGTTACCAAATTTTCATCACCACTCATTGATGAGTATGCAGATGAAACTTCAGACCATCATTCTGATGAAGATGAGTCTTTTCCTGTGACCCCTGTTAGACCACCAGTTGTTGAACATCAAGATCATACTTCTGCATGTAGTTCGGAATATTCTCGACCACCTTCAACATAAAAATGGCGCAGCATGAGTGATATCCTTGATGATCTTGCCTCTATCCCTCTGTTTGAGGAAGATCCGCAAGCACTCTTAGCTATGGAGCCATCCATGCCCATGCATGCTTATATGATGCATGCATCTGATCCACAAACTTATGCAGAAGCAAATGGGCATCCTGAATGGGAAGCCGCCATGGATGAGGAATATAACTCTCTCATTGAGAACCAGACTTGGGATTTGGTTCCGCTACCTTCAAATCGCAAACTTGTGAGATGCAAGTGGGTTTACCGGACCAAGAAAGCATCAAATGGCCAAGTTAGTCGATATAAGGCATGATTGGTAGCAAAAGGTTTTCAGCAAGTACATGGTCTTGACTATGATGAGACTTTTGCTCCAGTGGAAAAAATGGATTCCATTCAGCTAGCTCTCTCCATTGCAGCAGCAAGAGGATGGGAGGTGCATCATATGGATGTGAAGAATGCCTTTCTTCATGGTAACCTCGAGGAGGAAATCTACATGGAGCAGCCACTGGGATACATGCAGAATTCATCTCTGGTATGCAAACTAAAGAAGTCTCTCTATGGCCTCAAGCAAGCACCTAGACCATGGTATGCAAAGATGGATTCTTATTTGTTATCTCAAAATTTTGTACACTGCAAATATGATTCCAATGTTTATTTTCTGAAGAAAATTGACTCCTTATTGATCATAGTACTCTATGTAGATGATCTTTTGATAACGGGTAGTTCAGCTTCTGTCATTACTAACATCAAAACTGCATTGCATAAGCGGTTTTCTATGACAGACATGGGCTTGCTAAATTTCTTCCTTGGACTAGAGATCCATCAGCGTGATTCTGGCATTACCATTTCTCAACCAAAATATGCCAGAGATCTTTTGGCACGATTTCACATGAGTGACTGCAAGCCAGCAGCCACACCTTTCTTATCAAGGATAAAGCTTGAGAATGGCAAAGACACACCGTTGGTTGATTGCACATTGTATCGCCAGCTTGTTTGAAGTCTTCTTTATCTCACTCACTCCCGTCCTGATCTCTCCTATGCTGTCGGAGCAGCTTCCAGATACATGCAGGAGCCACATGAATTACTCTGGAATGCTGCAAAGCGCATCCTTCAATATGTCCAGGGGACAATCACCTATGGGATTCATTATGCAGCCAATTGTTCTTTGAATCTCATTGGGTTCACAGATTCAGACTGGGCTGGCGACACCATTGATCGCAAGTCTACTTCCGGTTATGTACTTAGTTTGGGATCCGGCCCAATTTGTTGGTCAAGTAAGAAGCAGGCTGCCATTGCTTTATCATCAGCAGAGGCTGAGTATAGAGGAGCAGTCAATGCCACTATTCAGGCAATTTGGCTACAACATTTCCTATCTGAGCTTGGGATTAGTGTCCATCATCCAACTGTCATCTGGTGCGATAATCAAAGTACGCTAAAGTTTTGCAGAGATCCAGTGCAGCGGCAGCGTACCAAACACATCGAGATCCACATGCACTTCATTAGAGAACTCATTCATGATGGGATCATCGATCTTCAGTACTGTCCTAGTTCCGAGCAGATTGCTGACATCTTCACCAAGACTTTCACTGAGCAGAAGTTTCGATTCCTACGAGATCGTCTCGGGGTGAAGGACACGACTGCCTAGCAGTTGTCTTTTCTCTACTTTTGCATTATATTTTGAGGGGGGGTTTTCTTCCCACTGGGTTTTCCCTCTTTCCTCCTTTTTATGCATTGTATATGGGTACCTAAAATGGCCGTGTTGCCGGGACTCATTCATTTTGCATCACACTCACCTAAGTTATGCTTAAGGGGGGGTGTTGGTGTACATGCACTTAGATTAGCTGTGTTGGTGTACATGCACTTAGACTAGCTGTGTTGGTGTACATGCACCTAGATTAGCTCCAGTTAACTTATTGCTTGCATGTGGCACATGTACACATTAACATAAGATAAAACACACTTAGTTTTAGTTAGCTTTAGTTATTGCATGTACAACTAAGCTTAACTTAGTTGCTTTTATGTATTTATTCTAAAACTAATATTGTAGAATCAATTTTTTTCTTTTCTCAATTCTGGCTCGCTTCCTTCTTTCTCTTGCAAGCCTGTTTATTGTTTTGCAGATCTAGATCTATGTATCTCAAAAATCTTACAGTACTTCACGTGTGTCTCGTGTGTCTCCAAGGAGACCCGATCACAGATATTATTTTACGCTGAAATATACATACATCCGAATCACAATAAAACTTGCATCGGTATATGTAACTGCATCTTTAGATAACAGACTAGATTAAACAATTCATAAGATGTATATAGAATTTCCAAATACAAAGTGGGCAACGCCTATTTTATGTGGGCAATCCGGGGGTATTATGTAGTTGAGCAATACTTGTCTCCTAAGACTATGCACAAACTGATTGAATTTATTTAACAAATTAAACCTATTTGTGCGTGATTATTCTATGTTTAGATTACAGATATGCATGTCACCGGATGTTTGTCTTGCATATGCACCAGTACAAGAACTTATAATTCGGCTGCTTCATCGAAATTATATGTTCGATTTCAGGTAACTCTTTCCTTTAGGCCCACTTGTTCGAATGAACATCCTGTAGTCATTGAACTTCATCTTTCGGTATCTCGGCGGGTTGGAATCATCAATCAGCTCCTTTAGAGGCCCGATTTCCTTGTCTCCATTAGGGTTACAGAAAACCGCGATCGACATTCGTTCCTTTTTCGACTTCACAAGGCAGCTGTGTTCCACACTTTTGTAAATTCCGTTTGCCAATATCTGCGCGAAGAAAGAAATAGAAAGAACTATGACGATCGGCGGATTTTGACGGGTGAATGAAAAAAGTGATCGAAATACTGACCTCCATCTGGTCGCCTAGGTTTATCGTCAAAGCATCAACGACAGGGCGCACAGCCACCCAATAGTCGCCTTTGCGAACTTGGAGGCCCACGATATCATCCTGAAGCAGAACGGTTATTCCTCCAGGATCGGAGTGAGGGGACAGCCCATAAGTCAATTCTGGTTGTGGGCATACGGGATAATAGTTGACTCGAACAGAAATCCCAATTCCCTCCTCGCCTCCAAAAGCTTCATTTGGATGGTCCGGAGGCAGGCCCAGGTTTTCCCAAAACACAGACAGCAAGGTGTTACAGAGTTGCAGCGTTCCTTCGCAGTACTCCTTCATTATACTCCTGTGATGTCGACACAAAGAAGCAATAATGAAATTTCCAGAGTAGCTACACAAACAAGAGAAAAGGAACACTTCCTGTTTTATCTTGCAACCCAACCGATAAACATCACTTCCACTCTCAGAATTAGGATAAAAATAAAGAACTACATAGATTCCGTAATGAAACTTGTAAATGATGCTCCATTGACTCCATATAGATGCATGCAAGTGGAATTTTGAGTGTAAACGAAGAATAAAAATGCAACGTTGAATGGAAAGGGAGTTCCTGCATCACCTGTATTCATCCGGTTTGGATGGCCATCTGTCCTCCGCTCGTATGGAGAGAGGCAAGTAGTTGTGATAATAGTAATCCCCCCAGTCGAGAATCGCACCTTTCTGCACACCAGTTCGACTACCATATCCAACGTAAGTCCCAGGATCGTTGGCGTGTTTCTGCTTCTCCTCCAACGGCAGACAAAAGAACTCTCTCGACACCCCACGTACGGACATGAGAAGTTTCGCAGAAACGCCATGGTTAATAACTTGAAAGAATCCCCACTCTCTACATGCATCTGATATGTCTTCCATGGTCTTATTCCGGCGTTCGTCGTAGAGACCAGCGAGGTCTATGATGGGTATCTCCTCTGCTAACAGCCGCAACTTCGGGGGCCTCTCGTGATCAGGCCTGATGTATCTGGATGGCAAGCTTTCAATGCCGCTCTCTGAAATACATTGGACTCTGGTTATTGTCTCAGGCCACTCCATTGGATGGCAATGTCCAAAACACAACTGATCAATGTACCGAACAATATAAATAGGCAAGGGACTACTAGCAGTCTGTAATCTCACAAATAGATATCTACCGCATTCTCTCCTTTGCCATCCCAGAGGTCGTATATATGCCCGAAGAAAGTGAGGAATTTGAGCACAAGATTTTAAAATAATACGACCTAACCGGGGGATGGGAAAACGTGACGTTGTTCCAAGAGGGGAGAATGTCGACTAGGCATCATAATCAGCCACTCAAAAACTGACTTACCTCATGAAGAGTAACAACTACGTGCCCTCGAGATAATAGAATTTCTAAGTGTGTAACATGGCCTCGTGGTCGTTCTGGAGACATAAGTTATTGATAGCGTTGAGTGGTCAGTGCCTGAAAGTCAGTTTGCATGGGAATCTCCCATATATCATCACATGTTATTTGAGGTATCACATGCCATGTAAGGAAATAATACATGGAAATCGGAAACTTTGCATTCTTTCATGATTCTATAGAGGTAATACATATTTAATTAAGTCGAAGCGATGAAAGCTAAGCCTCGCATCGATGATCCTAAAAATACAGTCTTTATATATCCAAATAAAAAAATTCCCTCCATTTTCTTTACATGTGAAATTGCGTATATAATCAAACCAGAAATGCCGATTTCATTAAAAAATAATAATAATAATAATAAGAAGTTAAAAGTGATTGAGGTAAGTTCATAAAAAAAAAAGTTAAAATAACAAAAATAATAAAATTTAATTTGTTATTTTTTTATTTTCTTATTAACTTGTGATTTTGAGAGGTACTCAGAGTAGATGTGTAGATGTAATACAAGTATGTAAACTATTTTAAATGTTGGTTTAATTAAATAATAATAAATCAGAAGTGGTTGGTGAGTGATAAGTTGGTTAAATTAATAATAAAATAAAAATAATACAATTCAATTTGTTATATTTTGATTTTGTTATTAACTTATGAATAAGTTTTGTTACATTACCATGAGCCAATACCATGTCTCAATATGGTAAGCTCAAAAACCATAACTTATTTCAAAACCAAAATGTTTTATAAGGATATGACAAGATTGTTAATGGATATTCACCGTCACTTTATAGTAACTTGTAGAAATTTGGCTTTGTTACAATACCCTGGGCCAATACTTATCAATAACGCATGCCAAAAAAAATAACTTATTTTACAATCAAACTATTTTATAACAATATGAAAATATTCTTAACCATCGATATTCATCCCCACTGTACCATGGATATTGTTAACTTGTAAATAGATTTCATCACAATACCATGGCTTAACAATACCACAAGCCCAAAAAACATAACTTATTTCACAATCAAAATATTTTATTCAATATGACAAGATTCATAATCATGGATATTCACCACCACTTTGTCATTGATATTATGAACTTGTGAATAGACTTTGCTACACTAGCATGGGCTAATATCATGGCATATCAATACCACATTCTAAACAATCATAACCTATTTCACAATCAAAATATTTTATAACAATATAACAAGATTCTTAACCATCAATATTCACCCCCACTTTACCATGGATATTAGTAACTTGTAAATAGGCGTTGTTACAAAACCATGGCTTATCAATAACACATGCCCAAAAAATTTTACAATAAAAATTGTTCTATTTTAATTTAATTTTATATCATTTTTTATAGAATTTAGGCTTGTGTGATCCATATCAAGTTTTTGAAACATGTTTATTTTTTAGTTATTTATTTAAATTGAAAGTAAATACTTTTCCCCTAATTTTTTTTGTCTATTCAAAATTAATATTTTCTTTTTAGATGTTGGAGAGATCTGTCTCACTGTTTAACGGATCTGATTCTTCATCTTTTGGTGATGATGAACCACAATGGTTGGTTCGAAACGTGTCGGACAAATAATTTTGATGTGATTATCACCAAAAATATGTCTCAAAAACTTTTTTTAACTGAATCTAATAGGAAAAAGGTTATAATTAATTTTTAGATGTATATAAACCCTCTATCTTCATGACTACTAAAAATATTCCCATAGAAATTAAATTAAGGTTTGAATAAAACTAAAAATGATAATACCTTTATATTTAAAGATGTGAAATTTATATAATTCAAATAGTATTAGTAAGAACCAACATAGACCCATGTTAACTAAGGATCTAGACATGACAACAAGAAAAGTGAAGGGAAGAGAGAGGGAGGGAGGGAGATAGTGAAAAGGTTGGAGGGTGGAGAGAGAGAAATAGAGAGAGTGATGGGGGGAGACGAGAGAGGGAGGTGGGAGATAGAGGAAAGAAGACATAGGATGGGGTAGAAAGAGTGAGGAAAGAAGAAAGACATAGGGAGAGAAAGGTGGAAAGAGAGGGAGTAAGAAGGGAGAGATGGAGAGACAGAGAGGGAGAGAGGAGAGGAGGGATGATAGAGAAGATGTGGGGAGAGAAGAGCAAGAGAAGAGAGGGAGGCACAAAGATGGAGGGGACAAGGAGAGAGAGAGAGAGAGAGAGAGAGAGAGAGAGAGAGAGAGAGAGAGAGAATGATGGGTGGGAGAGATAGAGCGAGGTGGGAGAGAAAGGGAGAGAGAGAAGGAGAGAAAGGGAAGGAAGAAGAAAGACACAGAGTGAGAAAGGTGTTGGACACCTAATCCTCTAAGAGTTGGTGTGGAAGCTGAACAACGAAAAGGAGTCCAAGAGACCACTTGGAATATGAATCCAAGGGTCAGACCATGTACAATAAATGTATATCAGTTATTAATAATAAGTGAACTCTCCTACTTATCTTTCATATTTGTCTTTGCCATGTGTGTGTTTAACATGGTATCAGAGCAGGCGATCTCCTGCCCTGCTCAAGTGTGAGCAACCTATTTTTGTGGCCTTTGTAAACCAATGCTCTCCTCCTAATTATACCTTTCTGAGCATTTGTTACAATAAAAGTTGTTACCTCTATCAGCTCTACCATTCCTCTGTTGTGAGCAGACCCGCCCCTTCGACTGTGAAGAGGAATATTGCGAGACCTATCCCTCTCTACCAATGAAACACTCTAACACTGTCTGTCAATTTCATGCTTCCACTCAGACCTATTTCTGCAAACCAACGGAAGCTGTGCGCTCTTTCTCCATTCCTAGTTCAAACGTTACCTTTGCATTTTAGCTATGCATTGATTCGAAGTCCATACTCCTGGTGCATTTTCTGTGATTTTATTAGAAGTAGTGGGAAATGAATTGAAGCAGTTCTTGTGAAAGTCAATGAATCAAAACATTAAATCTTTGGTCATGTCACTAGAATATATTAATTGTTGGTCATGATATTTGACTACGTTGGAATGGAGCTCTCAACAAGAAAGGGAGTGTCGTTGACTGAAAACGGAGTGTTGAGTTTTTGAAGAGAAGTATTGGATGTTGTTTCTAAGCTCTACATAGAATGGTTCGAATTACATCTATGTTGGCAACAAATATCTCTCAATGCATTGGGTATATGTTTCATCTCTCTGCGTTGAATTTATGATGGATATGGATTAGCATTGATGTTGTGAGTATTGCTGGTTCAAAACCTGTATTAATGCTATGACATGGTTGTTGTTACATTAAATTTTATTGACTGCTGCTGCGTTAAACTTTATTGAGCGACCAAAACAAGCTGAATTTGCTTTGCATGGCCTAAAACCATGTGGAAAGTGTTTGCAAAAGTGGTATATTGGTGTTATGCTCCAATGACATGCACTAGCTTCCTAGTACTACATGCTTCACTTACTATACTCATCAAATATGCTGTGACTACAAAGGCATCATCCCATGGAAGGTGCTCTATCTGTGGGTTTGGATCTTGGCCATCCCAAATATAGACCTTTCGATGACTAGCAAATTCTTTCCACATTATGTTACACACGTGAAGAGGCGTTCTTCTCTAGAAATAAATGCGTGCAGTCTCACATTTACCAAGAACCTTATATAGAGCATCTATTAGCTACAAAGCAAGGTCTATGCCATATTTACAATGTCTTCTAGGTCCCCCTATATTCACAACAAGCAATGGCTTTAGAAGTGGTGCTAATTCATCATGCCACTGTGTAGTAACCATTCGTAATGTGGAAAAATCATCTGGGTGCAAATCTCCAAGTGTAAGCACCACTTTTTTATCTGGTGTTTCTCTAGGAGTTATCTAATTCCATAGAAAACGAGGAACTTTTTGCCGTCTAGAAGAAGTCAAAGCATGAAAATCATGGTGAAGGGTTACCACCAAGTCAAATTGATTGAGCTGACACCTCGGGTGTTGTATCTGTATTACAAATGTATTTCGGGGAGTAAGTCTTTTTATTGTACTCGCAATTGAAACTGTGTCCCGACTAGATGCAACAACCAGTAATGGTCCCTCTTTCTCTGTAATTTCACGAGCCATTATTACTCTCTACATTGAAACTTATGCTTAATTTCAGCATCGAATATATTGTATGTTGATCGAGCTCACCATGTTTCTTGGTCTATATTTTTGCATTGAAGATGAGTTGAATTATATGGGTAAACTTTGAGTTATATGGTTGCACCAATGTTGTTGTCTTTATGGATAAAATAGACTTGAGAAATCAATAGTATTGTCTGCATTAAAGGGATATTGCACACTAGTTGTTTGTTTCACATTTGTAGAGAATATTTTGCAATGACATTGGTTCATAGTTGTAAACAAATTTTAAAGTGTAAATTTGACATTGGAGAAAATGACCCAAATTGGTGAAGTATTAGAGTTCTTGAAAACTCTGATACAATCTACTTCAAATGACACATTCCAAATTAGCAAAGGCTCTCACTCATAAATTCAGACTTGTCTACAATATGCACAAGAACAAATTGATTTTTTACAGATTGAATCTCAACTACAACGGGAAGAATTACAACAGTCGAGTCATCATTCTCAACCTATTTTTGTTTAGAACATTGAGACAGATACCCATAAACAACAAGTCAATATTGTTGAAGTTCATATAGATTTAGTACCCAATGAAGCAGCAGTTGTACATGTAGATGCAGAAGTTCAGTTTGCACTTCCCAAGCCCATCATCAGACCTTGGGAAGAGCTTGTCCATAATAAGCGCAAAATAGGTCTTGGATATGACAAGGAGGTTTCCTTTCATATTCTATATTATTCAAAGCCCATCTAGTTTCAGAATGTTAGATTAATTTACGATAGTTCACCTGAAGCTATTCCAGATTTTGCTCCTCTTCCACAACTACAACAACAGATTGGGAAATGTCAACACTATGACTGAGTTGGCCATCTGAAAAATCATTGTTTTGATCTTCATCCATGTAAGCATTGTCATAAAACCAGTCATTATTCAAACAAATGCTTAAAAAACAAACCTCCTACAAGAACAAAGATTCATCTTGGATGGATTGCTTCTTGGTAATGGGCATCAATAGCCAAGAAGATATTCCAGTCATATGTCAAAACTTGTTCTAGAGTATTGAACAATCTTGTAGTTGAGTTTTCTCCATCATCTCACCTTGTATCTGACAGGGGGGGAAATGATGGTCATCTACAAACTTCAAAGCCACATCAAGCCAGCTTGAGCCACAACCTACCATACCAGATTCAGAGTTGTAGCCAAAGACAAATATGCCCCTGAGCATGCCTTCAGTTTGTGACACCTCTTCAAAGAATTGGTGACACTTCCTCTAGCAGAAGACTTCAGCTTCTTGCCAGCTTTGCAAGAGTTCCAAGAATTTCATTAAGCATTCCAGAGATGTTTTTCATCCTTAAACCATTACAGGTTGAGACCTCCCTTTTCAGGTTGAGGTTATTCATTTTATGTGGGGTGAGACCTCCCTTTCATGGTTGAAGGTTTCCCTCTTCGAAACATCAGGAGCACTTCCTCTAGCAGAAGCCTTGAGCTTCATGCCAGACTTGGAATAGTTTTGGGAACTGAACTAAGCGTTCCAGTGTTGGTGGTCATCCTTAAACCATGCCCTTTATACCAACATTTCAGAGAGCACATTTAGCCTAGTGCTTCCATGCATTTTTGCATGTTTTGTATTACAACTCTATTCTTGGACTCATACATAACCCTTCAAATTAAGGGGGGGAATGTTGGACACATAATCCTCTAAGGGTTGGTGTCGAAGCTGAAAAACCAAAAGGAGTCCAAGAGACCACTTGGAATATGAATCCAAGGGTCACACCATGTACTATGTATATCATTTGTTAATAATAAGTGAACACTCTTGCTTATCTTTCCTATTTGTCTTTGCCATGTGTGTGTTTAACAAAAGGTAAAGAGAGAGAGGGAGTAATAAGGGACCGATTGAGAGAGAGTGAGAGATAGAGGAGGGTGGAAGGGAATAGTGAGAGGTAGAGAGGAAGACAGAGGGAGTGAGAGAGATAAATATGGAGATAGAGTGTATATGTTCTGGGGGTGAGATAGAGAGAGGGAATAAGAAAGAGACACACAGATACAAATATAGATATTTTATAGTATTATATAACCAACCTAGATCCATATTAACTTGAATCTATCAAGCACCGTGATGGATCAAATCTCTAGAGGTGCAAGCCTTTCCTTAATTTTTCACTCAAATAGGAAGTTTGTGCCTCGAGAGATTGGATCCCTCTAGGCATTTGATAGACCTGAGTTAAAATATATCTAGGTTGGTTCTAAATTAAGTGTACATGGGATATTTAAAAACAAGAAAATATCAATAACAAAAAATATCATACCATCAACCATAAATAAAATATTTCAATGTCAATATTAAATAACATAACTTATATCTAGTTTTTATAGCGAAAAATAATGTAAATTTTTTTTCTCATTGTGATAGATAAAATGGTTATTCTTTTAAAATCTAACGAAACAATTTAGGGTTGGATTATGATTTCTTATTGTTTAAAATGTTATTTTGAAAACATGAATAGATTCAAAACCCTAAAAAATACTCAATATTAATAGTGGGTGGTTGTTATTATATTGTGGCATGACTCTAGAAATAGATTTGTTTGTTGATCACTATTAGTTTAATATTGACCAACGCAACTTATAATGTTTACGTTTGAAAAATAAATATTTATTTTTCAATATTATTAAAAAACAATTTATTAGACCATAATTTGAAGTTTTATTGCATCCTTTACATAACATAATTTCATATAGATAACTCCTGCACATATTTTATTCCATAATTTATGGATGTGGTTGTAATATTTATGCATTATTTTTAGATATTTGTGTAGTGATTTTTTATTCTTAAGTTTTCAAGAAATTAAATAACTTATTTCCCACCATAATTTTAGCAAGTCTTTGCATAAAAAATGGATACGAATAAGATGTAAAAAAATATATTTACCAGAAATTTCTTATCACCATTGCCAAGTATGATAGACATGTTTTATGGTAGCACATATGAGCTACTTTGAGGGACAGTGAATTGAAGTCTTCACAATGAAGTAACTCAGAGGGAGTTGTTGGTGTCTAATGGTATGGGACAATTTAAATTTCAAACTCATGATATTAGTGAAGGTTTTAACCCTATACAGAAATTACTTGCATACGAATTCCAACAATAGAATGTAAACAATGGCGAGAGCATTAACCACAAAACAAATATACACAGAGATTTTCCCCTCGGTCCCAAAACCAATACTACCAAATTGATTTTTCATTGTATTCCTTTCAATGTTAAAGCATATATATACACGTCAAAGAATTCATAAACCCCATTCCATTAACCATGTATTATAACATAACCATAGTTCCCTTGACTGGATCTACAAAATACCATGGGAGGAAAACCATTATTCCCAAAACCATATGCAAAACCCATACACAAAACCATAGTAGGTCTGCCCACCTAATATGCTTTAAAAAAAAAAATCCCAGGGCACTATCGCTCCCCCTGTGACTCCCCACTACGCCTTACATAATTAAAGGGGTGTTGTTGCCCCCCCTCTAACCCCCCACTTCGCATGTGATGCTAGTTGTGAAAGAATATAACACACACCCAACATTCTCCCACTTCTTGTTTTGATTCCATAATGGGGTTCATAGGAGAGATTAGTATTATTTTAGCCTTGCAATTCCCATTGATTCTCTACACCAAGAAAAAATCTCAGTGCTCATAGATTTCATCAATGCATCTACAACATTCTTCAAAGTGTCCACTTTTAACAGCAACACGTTTTTGTCCTCAATCATATCCCTCACAAAGTGATACTGAACATCAATGTGATTTGTCTTTCAATGATAAGCATGGTATTTGCTCAGAAAATTTCACTTTTGCTATCACATTCTATCCTTATAACTAGTTGTACTAACCCCATACTTGAACACAATCTCTCTAACCAAAATTCTTCTCTGCTTACGTGAGTGGATTACATGTATTACTCCTCTGTAGTTGAAATTGTCACTAAAAACTCTCTCTTGCTCATCCAACTAACTGCACCTCCAAATAGGTTAAACACATAGCCATTGGTATAACTTCTTCCATCCATATCTCTAGCCCAGTCTGCATTAACAAAGCCATGACTGTCCAAAACTTTGTCCAATCCTTATCTTCCTTGGTAGCACAAACCATAATCACTAGTTCCACGTAAATACCTAAAAAACCTGCTTCATTGTTGTCCAATGCTCTTTCCCGAGTTTTGATATAAACCTGATCAATACTCCCGCTACATGTGTAATGTCTGGTTTAGTACAAAACATTGCATACATCAGGCTACCAACTGCACTTGTGTATGAGACACAAAATATGTCCTATTCCTCTTATTATGTATTTGGACACAGTTCAACAGATAAATTTAGACCTACATGAATAAGAACCTTCACCAATTTACTATCATTCATATTAAACCTCTGCAGTATTGTCTCAACATACTTCATCTGGTTTAAGTGGAGCTTTCTCTTTGCCCAATCTTATTTAATTTCCATGCCCAAAATGTAATTTGCAACATCGAGATCCTTCATATTGAATTTGGAGGATAATTGAGTCTTCAAATCTTGGATAATTTCTTTGTCATTTCTAATCAACAACAATCATCCACATACAAGACCAGATAAATAACACCCTCACCAAATAACTTAAAATACACATAATGACATGCTTTGCTTCTAGTGAATCCAAGTCCCCATATAAATGTATCAAATTTCTAATACCACATCCTTGGTGATTGTTTTAACCCATACAAAGACTTTTTAAACTTGCATAGAAGTTCTTTCTTACCATTCACCACAAATTCTTCAATCACTTCTTGTATATCTCTTCTTCCAGATCCTCATGAAGAAATGTTGTCTTCATATCCTTCTATTCTAACTCAAAATCAAAAACAACAACAATAGATAAAAGTAATCTAATAGAAGCTCCCTTGGGAATAGGAGAAAAAATATCACCGAAATCAATTCCTGGCACCTAGGAATAACCTTTTGCTAGCAACCAAGCTTTGCATTGCTCTAGCTTCCCTTTCGCATTCATCTTCTTCTTAAACACCCATTTTCTTCCAATGGATTTTTTGCAACCGACAACTCCACTAGATCTCATGCCTCATTTTTGTTCAAAGATGCCATTCCATCAACCATGGCCTCTTTCCAGAGTTTTCCATCCTTTGAATCTACTACCTCCCTGATAGTTCTAAGATCATCATCAATAATAGATAAAGAAAAAATTGAACATAAAGCAGATGGACTATAGCTTTCTGGTTGCTTTCTTTCTTGAACTAATCTTCTCATAGCTGGAGTTTGCGACTCTTCATATTTTGATTCCACTTCTGTTGTAGAGTCTGATTCTTCCTCCTTTAGCTCAAACTCTATCTTTTTAGGTTCCTTTAGTAGGACTTCATGTTTAGTAGAATATTTTATCTCTCTAAACACCACATATCGGCTATATACAACCTTCCTTGTTTATGGGTTCCAAAGCTTATCACCTTTTAAACCATCCTTATACCCAATAAATATGCACCTTTCAGATTTACTATCCAACTTGGTTCTTTTCTCCTTTGGAACATGTACATATGCATCACAGCCAAATACCCTCAAATGTGAAAGAGAGGGTTTCTTACTAGTCCAAACCTCATGTGGATTCTTATCCTCCAATGGTGATGAAGCTAATTTATTGACCAGGTAATATGAATTCTCCACCACCTCTACCCAGAATTCCTATCCTATCCTGACACCACTCAGAATGCTTCTTTCTCATTTCATAAACTTCCTGTTCATTCTTTCTATAACTCCATTTTGTTGAGATTTGTATGGAGTAGTCTTCTGTCAAGCTACATCACACTTCTTAAAGAACTCTCCAAATTCATTCTTGCAAAACTCTCCACCATTATCTATCTTCAACACTTCTATCTTCTTAACTGTATAGTTCTCCACGAGAGCCTTAAATTCTTTAAACCTGTCAAAGAATTCACATTTCTTTCTGAGAAAATATATCCATGCATTCCTTGAGTAGTCATATATAAATGATACATAGTACATAGTATTTCCCAGTGATGGAACTAACACAGGTCCAAACACATCACTATGCACAAGCTCTAATCTCCCTTCTGCCCTCATATCAATAGAGGGGAAACTTAACTGATTCTGCTTCCCATATACACAATGTTAAGAGAAATAAATATCCATAGAGAAATTAGACATAACTTCTACCATACCATTACAATGTAGTACTCCAAGGCCCTTCTCTCAAATATGTCCAGGACTTTTATGCCATAGCATGATATTTTCTCCATAAACCACTAGATCTTCTACTCCACTTTGAGGAACCACAGAACCATTTCACCCATTGATAATAGTGTTACCTAGAAGCTTGTAAAAATTTTCAATCTGAACTCCCCGCATCAATACTGGTTCTTCCCAAACCATCTTGCAAGTATCTCTCTCGAATACTATTTTTACACCTGCTTCGTCCATCTTGATTACAAAAATCAGGTTTTGTGCCAACTTAGGAATATGCAAAACACTTAGAAGTTTTCTAATCCTTCCACCTTACAGCTTCCACTTGAATTTTCTATGTTTGACGATTCTAGCCTTCCTGTCATCCCCTAAGAAGACATCACCACCATCATATTTCTCATACTCGTAGAACCAGCCCCTATGGGGAGTGAAGTGAAGGGATGCACCTGAGTCAATCAACCATGCCTTGTGATCTACATGTGTACTTGAATAAGAATCCAGGTACACATCCCCACCTTCATCTGAGGTGGTTCTCGCCTCTCTAGAAAGAGATTTATCAAAGCCCTTTCCTTTTGAAGGACCTTTAGATCTACAATCTTTTTTGAAGTTCCCTTCCTTTCCACATTTCCAGCACACCTTTACAAGTTTTCCTGAAGATTTAGATATCCCCCTAGATTTATATCTCCCACTCGAGGACTTATTTTTGTTTATGTTCTGGGGCCGTCCTTTTAGGGAGAAGACATCTCCATTCTGTCCGTCCATGTCTTTCTATCTCATATCCTTCGACAGCAAGGATGAGAATATTTCGTCGCAATTCAAGGTAGTTGTATTCCTACCTATTGCAAGAACCAAACTATCCCAAGAATCTAGTAGAGAATACATCAAAATGATACACTTTTTTTTCCAAAGAAAAAAATCAAACTTTTTATTAAAATAAAAAGTTACATAGTATATGTATTAAGCGTTCAATTTGGTTGTGTGAAAGGAGATCATACAGCCCGCAATATACATCCCTGCATAAAAGCAGAAAAAGAAAGAGCTTCTCCTATTTTCTGGAGTGCAGCCCAAAAAAGAAACCCAACTGGCCTAAGACTTCCTGCCCTTCTTGTTCTCCACTTTTCGCCAACCATCCATGTTGGGAGTGGAGTCAATAACGGCAAGCTGGTTTTCCATTGTACTCATTGGTTGCTCCTTATCTGAATCCGATCCTTCAGGACTATGACTTCGTTTATTACCACTTATTTCCAGCTGGAGCTCTTGTTCCTTTTCCTCATTAATCTCCTTATCCTTATTGTCCTGATCTTTATCCTTTGCTGTATTTTGTTCTTCTTTCTTTGTTGTAGTTGCCTTCTTATATGCAGCATCTATGTTCTGCCATCCTTTCAGCTTCCTTTGTTGTTGCTTGCTCTTGTTGAGGCTTGGACATGCATTGTACAGATGACTTGTTTGTTGACATCCCCGGCATCTGAAAGTTGTATTCTCATAGTCCAAAGGTTGTTTCCACTGTGTATTATTGAAATTCAGGATGATGCTCTCAGGTAGTCCTCGGCTGAGGTCTACCTCGACACATATTCTGGAAAAAGTAAATATTCCTTTTATATGTCTCTCTCCGTCTATCTTTAACATTCTCCCTAAGGTATTTCCAATTGCTATTAGAACTTTTGAATGCTAAAAATGTAAAGGAAGATTATGCATCCTAACCCATACTGGCAACCCTGATACCACCATGGTGTTGGCATCAAAATCAAGAAACTATGGGGTAATAAAAAGTCTAGCACTGCCCCAGAACCATGGCCCTTTGTTGAGAACTGTTTCCTTTTCTCCTTTTGTGTCAAAACATACTATAAAAAACCCCTTAGGGTATAGGTAGATTTGGCAATTTTTGTCCAAACCGAGTGGATCCATTGATACAATGCATTAGTTCTAGGCCAAAAGCCATTTAATCTACAAATAACTGCATTTTTTTTGTAGATCTGAATATATATTATTTACCTCTGGTATTTCGATGGAGATAGATGGGCTCTCCGGCATTTGATCTACAATGTACTGCCCCGGAGGTTCAGTGACAGCTATGGGTTTTTTCCCTTTGCCCTTCACTGCTTCCTTAAAAGACCCTTTGCTTTGCGAGCTAGTTCTTGCGTTTTCGGCTCCTCCTCGTAATCTCATATTGAGAATGATTGTAGAGCCTTGCTTGATGTTGTATTCTTGCATGGTTCTGCATTCCTGTAGTGATATGCCCTCTTTTAAATGTTGTTGTTCCTTAGCCGGGTAGCCAGTCTGATTCGCGATATTGTTCTTCAGATCTGAAACCCTGTCGCTGTCATAAGTCCAGATAACGATTGTGATTCCTTTTGGCGTATTTACAAAGATTTGGAAACCGGACCTGGCAATCTAGGGTGGCTCGATTCTTGTCAGATCTGAGTCATCCAACTTCGTATCTGAGAGGGTTGTCCAGGGCATAAATGTCTTCTCCCCCGAGGTGTCAGCCACCCAAATCTGCCCGGATGTGAACAGGGGAGCCTCAGTCGGCACAGAACCCGGTCCCAATCTGCCGCCCCATACTTGAGCGTCAACCAAACCTGTAAAAGAATGCCATAGAGTGGCGATTTGGGCTTCCCTTAGCACACTAAAAGGGGGCAGAGGAAACGTCAGCCTGATCTCTTTCCAAATGGCGCAGACATTGCTACCTAGCCAGGTCGGAACACCTGTGCATGATAACGCAGATACCCAAAGCAGGTTAGGGACAGGTTGATTTGAAGTGAATCGCCCAGGGATTTGAGGAATGGAGCCTAGATCCGCTGTGAGAAAAATGACCTAATCTAGAAAGGTAGAAAATTCCTCCTACCCCTGAATACTTTGATTTGATCCATGAGGCTCCTTTCTAGCAAAGGAACCGAGCAAAAACCAAAAAGATGAATCAAGTTCTGAAATCCCAGCAGCCAGGCGCCAAGCAAATCTGAAACATAGCTGATCTCTGGGGGCGGCGACGGCATAGGATGATCCCTCTGAAACCTTAGATACTCGAGAACCCACCATTCTTGATCATCAAAATGATACACTTATCTTCATCTAAAATTTTAGTATCAATAGATAACAATTTACATGCCATATTATTAAAGGCGTTTAGATGCTTTTTCAATGAATATTCATCCTTCATCCTCAAGTTTACATTTTTTTCCATAGGAACAATTTGTTCACCAGAGACTTAGATTGGTACAATGTCCTTAACTTGTCCCATAAAGCCTTCATCGTACCTTCCCCAGATACATTAAATAACATTGAATTTGAGTTACACTACCATATTATTCTCTTTTCCTTCTGTTCCAACTTTCCTCAGTCTTCATTTGACATTGTTGATTATTTAGTACCTAGATCTACCACGATCGACTAATCTTTATCCACCAGCAGATCCTCCATCTTGAGTCTCCACAACTCAAAAATATCACCATTAAATTTCTTGGTCTTTATCTTTCCACTGATCCCCGTATCCTTTCACCGCAAGAATTGATTTTGTACATCTCCCATGTGCTCGAGCAAAACCCCTTAGCAACAAAGACGACCCTTTGAAGTTGAAACAACTCTGATACCAGATTTAGATTTTACCCTTGTAAAAAATTGCGTGTATACGTCGTAGAAACCAGTGAGGTCTATGAATGGTATCTCTAATAGTCATAGCTTTGTGGGCCTCTCATAATCAGGCCTGATGTATCTAGATGATGTTGTACCTCTGAGATAATAATGGTCAGCTATTATGGCAGAGCATCTAAGATAATTGTTTTGGGGTTTTATTTTAATTTGGGAGACCAATGTATGAAATAGATATAGAACTAATGTGCCTAATCTCTTGAATAATATCAATATCTCAGCAGAGGGCTCCTATAAATATCTACACAGTGAAATAGATTTTATGATGATGAGCATAAACATAAAAGTAATATGATTGCCACAGTTTTAAAATTGAAAGATAGATAATCATAAGTATGAAAACCTTTAAACTATATTTACAGGTTTGAGAAAATACACGAGCTTACAAAGGATGTTAATGATTTATTAATTTTGAGATAATTAATTAAACAAACACTCTATTAATTCATTCTCTTTATAGATAATCACTTCAGAAATCTTACAGGAATACATTGAAATTCAATTACTCCTATCTAGTTATCTCTGCAAGACACAAGTATATGAAGAAAAACATAATGAATGACACTGGAAACACTTACAGAAAACACAAACTGTGCAAAATAGAATTTAGAATCCTTTGCTTCATATTAATGATCTAGAAAGATTAATTGCCACAGATGTGTAAAAATGCTTCTTCAAGGGTTCAACCCTTAATAACTCGTGAAGAGAGTTATTTATACAATAGTAGGATGAAAAATATCCTAAACTACTTTTACAAAAATATATTATTTACACAATCAGAAATAAAACTGTCTAATGATCTGGCACTGCTTTGGTGATGCGTGTTTGATGACTATTACTAAAAAATTTGAAAAGTGGTCAAAGCTAGATGACTATTCCCTTAAAAACTAAACGCTGTTCAATAATCCTTAATCAAGTAAATCTATTAATTCTTACCCATGTTTCTTATCTGGGATAGAAATCTTTGTTATCCTCTTGTAGATTTCATCCATTTCAGTTTATTTAGCAAAAGTGGATTTACCAAAAATATCTGCTTAATTTCATCCAGGATGAAGAAAAAATCCCTGAGTGTTTTTACTATGAGAGCTGGTGTTGCTAATCCTTTGATATTAGCTACTGAAGATGCATGGGTGCCCACCTCAATTAGATTTTTCACATAATCCTCAATTAGCATCAATTTGTCATTAATAACCATCATAGAAGGTAAATCTTTGCTCATCAAAGGTTCAATTTTGTTGAAGAATCTTTGAACCATGTTGTTAACATTGTTGCACTTTTCTTGTAGCTGAGTGTTGAGATTTCTTAGTGATAATCTTCTTTACTTCTAATATTGTTGTAGTTTTGTCACTTATCCTTAACTCCTCAAGCACATATTCATCCTTGGAATTCATAAATTCGGTTATATCAGAGGCATTCTTTGGCATATCCTCGAGCTGCCTAGTTATGGATTCCACTACTTCCTGAGCTTTCTCCAAGAGATATTTTGGATTGAATATTATCTTAATGGAGGGCCAAATCTCCTTGATTGCCTTTGTGATTTCTTCCCATATAATTTTTTTCGCTAAACCCAACTTGTTTCCTATGAAAGAATCTATGAGTTCTTTCTTCAACATTTCCACTTGGCCTTTGAGTTTGTTTGTTTTAGTTGTGTGTGAGTTGTCTGAGATAGACTTCATAAGATGATAATCTTTGAGTTCATCCTTTAGTTTATTGATTTCTCTTGTCTGGATAGACAAGTTCTGAACAGCTTCAGTAAGTTGTTCAACTCCTTCTGTTGTACCTGTTGTCGTTGTAGTGGTTCTAGTAGAAACTGTAGTGATGGGAACTGCTGCAAGAGAGAGTACATCCACTGAAGTTTGAATGTTATTGATAACTTCCTCCTTCTCCTTAACCAATTTCTCCATCTGTTCCTCCATTTGTTTTATTCGCAAATTTTGTTTTATGATGAGTTTCATCATCTTTGACGTTTGGGTCTCTGTCTCCTCGATTTATTTGGCCATTGGATCCTCAAATGATGGTAGTTTCAACTGCTTCTTTAGTGTTGTAACCTCAGTGTTATTTTTCTTAATGAGCTCCTCTGCAGCATTTATGTTTGAGGGATCATATCCCATCCTGAGCACTAGATTTTCCAAATACTGAATCTTGGAATCTTTTCCTAATGAGGAGACCTTCTCTAGCTTTAATTTTGATTCAATGTTGGCCAATGTAACTTGCTTCGTTGACAAACTCATAGAAGTGTTTGTCAAGGTTGAAGAAATCATCTATCTAGTTTGTTTGTGCATCTCAATTTGATCAATTGGATGCACATCCTTAACATTAAACTCAAAAGAAGTGTGTTTCTGGTATTGTGCTAGAGTCTTGGGCTGAGGAACTTGGGCCTGCAAGAAAACCATTTTCATCTTCCCCTTCTTAGAGACAAAGACTGAAAGAGGCCTTGGTTGAGAGCTGGAAGAATGCTTCTAGAACTGGGTGTAAGTATTCAACTTCAATTCTTCATTCTTTCTTTTGATTTCACTAAAGACGTGTAATATGTCTTCTTCTGTATTCTTTGGAATGAATCCAGTGGTTTGAACTATCTGTTGTTCATGAAAAGTAGTAGATTGAGTTAGCGATTATATAGACTGTTCACCAGACTGTGAATCAAAATTCATAGAGACTCTTCATTTCTTTTTCCTGTGAAAAACCTTGAATCCTTGGCTTGTTGTCTCTGTTTCAAGTGAAGATTGTTCTTCCCTCCCTCTCTCAGCTGTCTTTCCCTGTGCAATTGGAGTTTTCACATTAGATGTTGAGACTACCTTCTCCTCAGCCTCGTGGAAGGTATTCTCTCTCCATTTCAACTAATTTTTGAACTGTTCTATCTTAGGCCTAACTCTATGAAGATATGTTGTGAACTTATTTTCCACCCTGAGTTTGGAGATGACTCGCAATGGGTCATATGACCAAGAGAAATTAAGAGAAAATTTCATTTCCTTTAGCAGTTTATCAACTTCCTCCCATGCTGCCCTGGTGTTACAAATGAAGTGACCAACTTGAGCTTTGAGCTTAAATTGCGATTTATTTTTGGAAACTACAAATGTACTTCATCTGCATTCAATTTTTGCCTCAAGTAGTCTAGTGAAATGATTCTAAAAGGGAGTTACTTTTGCAGTTTGTAGGATGGAAGCTCACAGCCAAAAACCCTAATTTATGCGTAGTTCTAATAGCAATACCAATCTCCTATTGCATCATGATCTATGAACTAAAGTTCTTTGACAATCTCTTCACTGATCCTTCGTAATGGAGTGCTACTCATAAGGCTGAGGGATAGATGAATAAACAGTTCTATGAGCTACTTATATGTGAATTCTTATTTCTCCTTCATCCCCATTGGAGTCCAAAAAATCACTCACTATGGCAATCCTTCTTCATCAAGTTTCTACAAAGAAAATGGGAAATTGTCTCTCTGAAAATATGTAAAAGGATACACAAGTACTGAAGCATATTTGAATACTTCTTCAATGTTAAATATGAAAAACTGCTCATGTATGGTTTCAGCTATGAAATGATTGAAATCATAAATAACAGTAGGGTTAGAATAAGAAGAGAATATGGATAAGAAACCAAGGATGGATTCATTGGCAGACTGAATAGAGTGATAACCAAGCAAATAGGATAGGATAGTAGTAATATGCCTAGTTCTATCAGGAAACATAGATGAATCATAAGGGGTATTTCTCTTTGCTAGAAAACTACCAATTTGTAAAAATAGTTCCAGGGTCTGGGATCTCTTGGTAAATTCCAATTTGTTATAAGCTTCTATCAGGTTTTCATGAGAAAGAAGATGAGTTGGTGTACTGGCAACGGCCTGCAACATTTTATCAATTGAATCAACATTAATAAGACAGAGGATTTCTCCAGTAGATGAGATAATGGCTCTCTGGCTGGGATCATAGGATTCATGGCATTTTCTCACGAACTCTAGAGCTCTGTGTATTTGTGGAAAAATATAGTGAATTAATTGGGATTCTCAGAACCCAATTTCATCACTCTGGTCAAATAGTTGTTCTTCCCACCAACAACAAATTTCAAATAAATCAAATTGAGAAGAAGTCTCAATGATTTTGCAATCATTGTCAACTAATGGAGTATGGTGGAAATCAACATGTGGTTGAATTAGAGTAATTGAAACTTCTGCAATTGCTTTTCTCTCGGGAGGCATTTTGTCAAACGAAACTGTGGACTGTAAATGACAAAAAGGTAATAGGAGTTACTAGAGTGGAGACAAGTAACTGACAAGTGGACCTGGAAGATGTGCTTGCAAGGAGGATAAGTGGCTACTAGAATGTCTGACAGTGGTTGAGCTGTTGAGCAGGTGGGCTTGAAAAATAATCTCATTTACAGAAGTTAATTATGTAACCTTTGAAATGCATGACACAGTGTTTATAAAAAGAAAAATGGAGTGGGAAGGTGGCGTTGAATGTTTGAAAGTTCATTAATTATCCAATGGGTTAATTAACAGAGATTTGGTTATAAATGCGTTGGAGGGGAAATGAATGGGCAATAAATAGGCGACAGATGATTGGATGGGAAATATGAAGTGAACATAACGTGGGGTGGTGATGATAGCTATGAAGAATATCGCATTTGGGGGTAAGACAGAGTGGTTTGTGGTTTTGGGATTTTTAGTATTGAAAGATTAAAAGGTACCTTTGTGGTTTATATAGGTGGTATTGAAGACTGCCCATTTCGGTTCCCCCCTTTCCCCTGCCTATAAACTTCGGATGGCGAATGAGGGCTGAAAGGGAGTGTGGGCTGTAGGATTGCAAGGGATTGTGCGGGATGAGAGGTGAGGTGGAGGGAGTTTAACATGTGAGTGGAGAATGAATGGTGGTGTCGCGATATGATAGGCGGACATGGCGGCTGTGGGTCTGGATGTTTTAATGAATGAAGTGAAGCATATGAATGAAATAACATAAATTCCAAACTTTGGTTATTCGAAAAATGACGCAAGAGGTCAATTGAATAGCAACTGAACAACAATTGAATAGAAACTGAACAGTAATTGACTCTATGCCATTGATCTCCTCTACCTAGATCTAACAGTCAACAGTGACATCGCAAATCGCACTTTCTTCCACCCAATGTTCATTCACTCATGAATTATGCAATGCGATATTGATCCCACGATCAACAATTATCAGTCATCCAACAACTGACACCGGTATCACACACGGAACTTGCGCGGCGTGTAGCTGCCTTCAATGTTTCGATCCTTAGGAAATAACCATTTCAGCATCTCAAACTTTCACATTTCTACCTACCCTTCTATTCCTAATATTTTTACCCATAGTGCATTTGAACTAGCAACCCAATATTTTCTTTTTATAAACAATCTATCTCTATACTTTATTTCTTCCATTGGCTTAAACTAAAATGTTGAGCCAATTTATTTTCTACCTATGAGAATTAATTTAAAACAAATCCAATTATGATGCAACTATATAATTGGATAAAATAACCTAGTGCGACATTTAAAGAAACTGCAGACAACTATTATTTTTCAAACTAAATTTAGAACAAAGTAGTGGCATTTAGATTTGTAACACTTTTAGAGTTGATTTCTTTTATTTCGCCTTCATTTTTTAAGGCATCTACCTTAACATTTTCTTTGATATGAATATATTTATCAAAATATTTTCCTAACATATTTTATTCAGTGTTCTTTTTGTCGATAATCCTATTTTAACATTTTGTAAATAATTTTCATTTTTTGTTTAATTTACTTTAACTTATCAAAACTAAGAAATGCTATAACATATGACAAGATTTCATTGAACTTTGGGTCTTGTCTCATGCCACTCCATTGGATGGAAATGTCCTAAACACAACTGATCAAAGCACTGAACTATATAAATAGCCAAGGGATTACTAGTAGTCCGTAATCTCACAATAGATATCTACCGCATTCTCTCCCTTGCCATCCCAGAGGTCGTATATATACACATATATGTACACTTAGACGTACATGATTCCGAATCAAGTGAGGAATTTGTTCACAAGATGTTAAACTCAAGCACAAGGATGGCCCAAAGTTGACGTTGTAATCAAGAGGGGAGAATGTCGACTAGCCATCATAATTAAGCGCCCAAAAACTGACTTACATCATGAAGACTAACAACTACATGTCCTCGAGTTAATGGTATTTGTAAGTGCGTAATATGGCCTCGTGGTCGTTCTGGAGACATAATTTATTGATAGCGTTGAGTTCGCATGGGAATATATCATCACATGTTATTTGAGGAAATTGGAAACTTTGCATTCTTTCATGATTCTATAGAGGTGTTACATATTTAATTAAGTCAAAGCGATGAAAATAGTTAACACAGGGGATAGTAATTAATAATTTATCCAAAATTCGATTATAAACTATAACTCAATTGAACTGGAACTGGACTAAACTAAAATTATCTATGAACTCAATTGAATTATAATAATTAACAATTCAACCAAAACTCAATTATAAACTATAATTCAATTGACCTAGACTAAGTGTCTATCAACTTCACACCTAGTTGGTAAACTAGGGATAGTGAGATTAATCGTCTCAACATTAAAGTAAAATAAATGTTAAAGTATGAAAGATGGTTAATTCTTTCCTTTGTGAACAATAAGTATAATAAATCTTCAACAAAAAAGAGTTAAAGGTGATCCGAATGAATTTAAACATTTAAACGTTGGCTCAATTAACCTAAAAAGTTAAATTAATAAAAATAATAGAATTCAATTTGTTATATTTTGATTTTGTTATTATTTTGTGAATAAGCTTTCTTACAATATCATGGCCAAAACTATGGCTTATCAATATGGCATGCCCAAAAACCATAACTTGTTTCACAACCAAAATATTTTATAACAATATGACAAGATTCTTAACCACGAATATTCACCTCCACTTTAATGTGCATATTATTAACTTCTAAAAATTAGACTTTGTTACAATACCATGGGGCAATACCATGGGTTATTAATACCACATGCTTAAAAAAACATTACTTATTTCACAATCAAAATATTTTATAACAATATGAAAATATTCTTAACGATGGATATTCATCCACACTTTTCCATGGATGGTATTAATTTCCAAATAAACTTTCTTACAATACCATGGACTAATACCATGGCTTATCAACACAAGGAGGTTTCCTTTCATATTCCATATTATTCAAAGCCCATCTAGTTTCAGAATGTTAGATTAATTTACGATAGTTCACCTGAAGCAATTCCAGATTTTGCTCCTCTTCCACAACTACAACAACAGATTGGGAAATGTCAACACTATGACTGAGTTGGCCATCTGAAAAATCATTGTTTTGATCTTCATCCATGTAAGCATTGTCATAAAACCAGTCATTATTCAAACAAATGCTTAAAAAACAAACCTCCTACAAGAACAAAGATTCATCTTGGATGGATTACTTCTTGGTAATGGGCATCAATAGCCAAGGAGATATTCCAGTCATATGTCAAAACTTGTTCTAGAGTATTGAACAATCTTGTAGTTGAGTTTTCTCCATCATCTCACCTTGTATCTGACAGGAGGGGAAATGATGGTCATCTACAAACTTCAAATCCACATCAAGCCAGCTTGAGCCACAACCTACCATACCAGATTCAGAGTTGTAGCCAAAGACAAATATGCCCCTGAGCATGCCTTCAGTTTGTGACACCTCTTCAAAGAATTGGTGACACTTCCTCTAGCAGAAGACTTCAGCTTCTTGCCAGCTTTGGAAGAGTTCCAAGAATTTCATTAAGCATTCCAGAGATGTTTTTCATCCTTAAACCATTACAGGTTGAGACCTCCCTTTTCAGGTTGAGGTTATCCATTTTATGTGGGGTGAGACCTCCCTTTCATGGTTGAAGGTTTCCCTCTTCAAAACATCAGGAGCACTTCCTCTAGCAAAAGCCTTGAGCTTCATGCCAGACTTGGAACAGTTTTGGGAACTGAACTAAGCGTTCCAGTGTTGGTGGTCATCCTTAAACCATGCCCTTTATACCAAAATTTCAGAGAGCACATTTAGCCTAGTGCTTCCATGCATTTTTGCATGTTTTGTATTACAACTCTATTCTTGGACTCATACATAACCCTTCAAATTAAGGGGGGGAATGTTGGACACATAATCCTCTAAGGGTTGGTGTCGAAGCTGAAAAACCAAAAGGAGTCCAAGAGACCACTTGGAATATGAATCCAAGGGTCACACCATGTACTATGTATATCATTTGTTAATAATAAGTGAACACTCTTGCTTATCTTTCCTATTTGTCTTTGCCATGTGTGTGTTTAACAAAAGGTAAAGAGAGAGAGGGAGTAATAAGGGACCGATTGAGAGACAGTGAGAGATAGAGGAGGGTGGAAGGGAATAGTGAGAGGTAGAGAGGAAGACAGAGGGAGTGAGAGAGATAAATATGGAGATAGAGTGTATATGTTCTGGGGGTGAGATAGAGAGAGGGAATAAGAAAGAGACACACAGATACAAATATAGATATTTTATAGTATTATATAACCAACCTAGATCCATATTAACTTGAATCTATCAAGCACCGTGATGGATCAAATCTCTAGAGGTGCAAACCTTTCCTTAATTTTTCACTCAAATAGGAAGTTTGTGCCTCGAGAGATTGGATCCCTCTAGGCGTTTGATAGACCTGAGTTAAAATATATCTAGGTTGGTTCTAAATTAAGTGTACATGGGATATTTAATAACAAGAAAATATCAATAACAAAAAATATCATACCATCAACCATAAATAAAATATTTCAATGTCAATATTAAATAACATAACTTATATCTAGTTTTTATAGCGAAAAATAATGTAAATTTTTTTTCTCATTGTGATAGATAAAATGGTTATTCTTTTAAAATCTAACGAAACAATTTAGGGTTGGATTATGATTTCTTATTGTTTAAAATGTTATTTTGAAAACATGAATAGATTCAAAACCCTAAAAAATACTCAATATTAATAGTGGGTGGTTGTTATTATATTGTGGCATGACTCTAGAAATAGATTTGTTTGTTGAACTATTAGTTTAATATTGACCAACGCAACTGATAATGTTTACCTTTGAAAAATAAATATTTATTTTTCAATATTATTAAAAAACAATTTATTAGACCATAATTTGAAGTTTTATTGCATCCTTTACATAACATAATTTCATATAGATAACTCCTGCACATATTTTATTCCATAATTTATGGATGTGGTTGTAATATTTATGCATTATTTTTAGATATTTGTGTAGTGATTTTTTATTCTTAAGTTTTCAATAAATTAAATAACTTATTTCCCACCATAATTTTAGCAAGTCTTTGCATAAAAAATGGATAGGAATAAGATGTAAACAAATATATTTACCAGAAATTTCTTATCACCATTGCCAAGTATGATAGACATGTTTTATGGTAGCACATATGAGCTACTTTGAGGGACAGTGAATTGAAGTCTTCACAATGAAGTAACTCAGAGGGAGTTGTTGGTGTCTAATGGTATGGGACAATTTAAATTTCAAACTCATGATATTAGTGAAGGTTTTAACCCTATACAGAGATTACTTGCATACGAATTCCAACAATAGAATGTAAACAATGGCGAGAGCATTAACCACAAAACAAATATACACAGAGATTTTCCCCTCTGTCCCAAAACCAATACTACCAAATTGATTTTTCATTGTATTCCTTTCAATGTTAAAGCAGATATATATACACGTCAAAGAATTCATAAACCCCATTCCATTAACCATGTATTATAACATAACCATAGTTCCCTTGACTGGATCTACAAAATACCATGGGAGGAAAACCATTATTCCCAAAACCATATGCAAAACCCATACACAAAACCATAGTAGGTCTGCCCACCTAATATGCTTTCAAAAAAAAAAAACCCCAGGGCACTATCGCTCCCCCTGTGACTCCCCACTACGCCTTACATAATTAAAGGGGTGTTGTTGCCCCCCCTCTAACCCCCCACTTCGCATGTGATGCTAGTTGTGGAAGAATATAACACACACCCAACATTCTCCCACTTCTTGTTTTGATTCCATAATGGGGGTCATAGGAGAGATTAGTATTATTTTAGCCTTGCAATTCCCATTGATTCTCTACACCAAGAAAAAATCTCAGCGCTCATAGATTTCATCAATGCATCTACAACATTCTTCAAAGTGTCCACTTTTAACAGCAACACGTTTTTGTCCTCAATCATATTCCTCACAAAGTGATACTGAACATCAATATGATTTGTCTTTCAATGATAAGCATGGTATTTGCTCAGAAAATTTCACTTTTGCTATCACATTCTATCCTTATAACTAGTTGTACTAACCCCATACTTGAACACAATCTCTCTAACCAAAATTCTTCTCTGCTTACGTGAGTGGATTACATGTATTACTCCTCTGTAGTTGAAATTGTCACTACAAACTCTCTCTTGCTCATCCAACTAACTGCACCTCCAAATAGGTTAAACACATAGCCATTGGTATAACTTCTTCCATCCATATCTGTAGCCCAGTCTGCATTAACAAAGCCATCACTATCCAAAACTTTGTCCAATCCTTATCTTCCTTGGTAGCACAAACCATAATCACTAGTTCCACGTAAATACCTAAAAAACCTGCTTCATTGTTGTCCAATGCTCTTTCCCGAGTTTTGATATAAACCTGATCAATACTCCCGCTACATGTGTAATGTCTGGTTTAGTACAAAACATTGCATACATCAGGCTACCAACTACACTTGTGTATGAGACACAACATATGTCCTATTCCTCTTATAATGTATTTCGACACAGTTCAACAGATAAATTTAGACCTACATGAATAAGAACCTTCACCAATTTACTATCATTCATATTAAACCTCTGCAGTATTGTCTCAACATACTTCATCTGGTTTAAGTGGAGCTTTCTCTTTGCCCAATCTTATTTAATTTCCATGCCCAAAATGTAATTTGCAACATCGAGATCCTTCATATTGAATTTGGAGGATAATTGAGTCTTCAAATCTTGGATAATTTCTTTGTCATTTCTAATCAACAACAATCATCCACATACAAGACCAGATAAATAACACCCTCACCAAATAACTTAAAATACACATAATGACATGCTTTGCTTCTAGTGAATCCAAGTCCCCATATAAATGTATCAAATTTCTAATACCACATCCTTGGTGATTGTTTTAACCCATACAAAGACTTTTTAAACTTGCATAGAAGTTCTTTCTTACCATTCACCACAAATTCTTCAATCAATTCTTGTATATCTCTTCTTCCAGATCCTCATGAAGAAATGTTGTCTTCATATCCTTCTATTCTAACTCAAAATCAAAAACAACAACAATAGATAAAAGTAATCTAATAGAAGCTCCCGTGGGAATAGGAGAAAAAATATCACCGAAATCAATTCCTGGCACCTAGGAATAACCTTTTGCTAGCAACCAAGCTTTGCATTGCTCTAGCTTCCCTTTCGCATTCATCTTCTTCTTAAACACCCATTTTCTTCAAATGGATTTTTTCCAACCGACAACTCCACTAGATCTCATGCCTCATTTTTGCTCAAAGATGCCATTCCATCAACCATGGCCTCTTTCCATAGTTTTCCATCCTTTGAATCTACTACCTCCCTGATAGTTCTAAGATCATCATCAATAATAGATAAAGAAAAAATTGAACATAAAGCAGATGGACTATAGCTTTCTGGTTGCCTTCTTTCTCGAACTAATCTTCTCACAGCTGGAGTTTACGACTCTTCATATTTTGATTCCACTTCTGTTGTAGAGTCTGATTCTTCCTCCTTTAGCTCAAACTCTATCTTTTTAGGTTCCTTTAGTAGGACTTCATGTCTAGTAGAATATTTTATCTCTCTAAACACCACATATCGGCTATATACAACCTTCCTTGTTTATGGGTTCCAAAGCTTATCACATTTTAAACCATCCTTATACCCAATAAATATGCACCCTTCAGATTTACTATCCAACTTGGTTCTTTTCTCCTTTGGAACATGTACATATGCATCACAGCCAAATACCCTCAAATCTGAAAGAGAGGGTTTCTTACTAGTCCAAACCTCATGTGGATTCTTATCCTCCAATGGTGATTAAGCTAATTTATTGAGCAGGTAATATGAATTCTCCACCACCTCTACCCAGAATTCCTATCCTATCCTGACACCACTCAGAATGCTTCTTTCTCATTTCATAAACTTCCTGTTCATTCTTTCTACAACTCCATTTTGTTGAGATTTGTATGGAGTAGTCTTCTGTCAAGCTACATCACACTTCTTAAAGAACTCTCCAAATTCATTCTTGCAAAACTCTCCACCATTATCTATCTTCAACACTTCTATCTTCTTAACTGTATAGTTCTCCACGAGAGCCTTAAATTCTTTAAACCTGTCAAAGAATTCACATTTCTAGATAATCTTCGGCAAAATCACATAATCAATCTTTTGTCGACGCATTTCGAACCAACCAGTGTGGTTCATCGTCTTTCTGTCATCCTCTAAGAAGACATCACCACCATCATATTTCTCATACTTGTAGAACCAGCCCCTATGGGGAGTGAAGTGAAGGGATGCACCTGAGTCAATCAACCATGCCTCGTGATCTACATGTGTACTTGAATAAGAATCCAGGTACACATCCCCACCTTCATCTGAGGGGGTTCTCGCCTCTCTAGAAAGAGATTTATCAAAGCCCTTTCCTTTTGAAGGACCTTTAGATCTACAATATTTTTTGAAGTTCCCTTCCTTTCCACATTTCCAGCACACCTTTACAAGTTTTCCTGAAGATTTAGATATCCCCCTAGATTTATATCTCCCACTCGAGGACTTATTTTTGTTTATGTTCTGGGGCCGTCCTTTTAGGGATAAGACATCTCCATTCTATCCGTCCATGTCTTTCTATCTCATATCCTTCGACAGCAAGGATGAGAATATTTCGTCGCAATTCAAGGTAGTTGCATTCCTACCTATTGCAACAACCAAACTATCCCAAGAATCTAGTAGAGAATACATCAAAATGATACACTTTTTTTTCCAAAGAAAAAAATCAAACTTTTTATTAAAATAAAAAGTTACATAGTATATGTATTAAGCGTTCAATTTGGCTGTGTGAAGGTAGATCATACAGCCCGCAATATACATCCCTGCATAAAAGTAGAAAAAGAAAGAGCTGCTCCTATTTTCTGGAGTGCAGCCCAAAAAAGAAACCCAACTGGCCTAAGACTTCCTGCCCTTCTTGTTCTCCACTTTTCGCCAACCATCCATGTTGGGAGTGGAGTCAATAACGGCAAGCTGGTTTTCCATTGTACTCATTGGTTGCTCCTTATCTGAATCCGATCCTTCAGGACTGTGACTTCGTTTATTACCACTTATTTCCAGCTGGAGCTCTTGTTCCTTTTCCTCATTAATCTCCTTATCCTTATTGTCCTGATCTTTATCCTTTGCTGTATTTTGTTCTTCTTTCTTTGTTGTAGTTGCCTTCTTATATGCAGCATCTATGTTCTGCCATCCTTTCAGCTTCCTTTGTTGTTGCTTGCTCTTGTTGAGGCTTGGACATGCATTGTATAGATGACTTGTTTGTTGACATCCCTGACATCTGAAAGTTGTATTCTCATAGTCCAAAGGTTGTTTCCACTGTGTATTATTGAAATTCAGGATGATGCTCTCAGGTAGTCCTCGGCTAAGGTCTACCTTGACACATATTCTGGCAAAAGTAAATATTCCTTTTATATGTCTCTCTCCGTCTATCTTTAACATTCTCCCTAAGGTATTTCCAATTGCTATTAGAACTTTTGAATGCCAAAAATGTAAAGGAAGATTATGCATCCTAACCCATATTGGCATCCCTGATACCACCATGGTGCTGGCATCAAAATCAAGAAACTAAGGGGAAATAAAAAGTCTAGCACTGCCCCAGAACCATGGCCCTTGGTTGAGAACTGTTTCCTTTTCTCCTTTTGTGTCAAAACATACTATAAAAAACCCCTTAGGGTATAGGTAGATTTGGCAATTTTTGTCCAAACTGAGTGGATCCATTGATACAATGCATTAGCTGTAGGCCAAAAGCCATTTAATCTACAAATAACTGCATTTTTTTTGTAGATATGAATATATATTATTTACCTCTGGTATTTCGATGGAGATAGATGGGCTCTCCGGCATTTGATCTACAATGTACCGCCCCGGAGGTTCAGTGACAGCTGTGGGTTTTTCCCCTTTGCCCTTCACTGCTTCCTTAAAAGACCCTTTGCTTTGCGAGCTAGTTCTTGCGTTTTCGGCTCCTCCTCGTAATCTCATATTGAGAATTATTGTAGAGCCTTGCTTGATGTTGTATTCTTGCATGGTTCTGCATTCCTGTAGTGATCTGCCCTCTTTTAAATGTTGTTGTTCCTTAGCCGGGTAGCCAGTCTGATTGGCGATATTGTTCTTCAGATCTGAAACCCTGTCGCTGTCATAAGTCCAGATAACGATTGTGTTTCCTTTTGGCGTATTTACAAAGATTTGGAAACCGGACCTGGCAATCTAGGGTGGCTCGATTCTTGTCAGATCTGAGTCATCCAACTTCGTATCTGAGAGGGTTGTCCAGGGCATAAATGTCTTCTCCACCGAGGTGTCAACCACCCACATCTGCCCGGATGTGAACAGGGGAGCCTCAGTCGGCACAGAACCCGGTCCCAATCTCCCGCCCCATACTTGAGCATCAACCAAACCTGTAAAAGAATGCCATAGAGTGGCGATTTGGGCTTCCCTTAGCACACTGAAAGGGGGCAGAGGAAACGTCAGCCTGATCTCTTTCCAAATGGCGCAGACATTGCTACCTAGCCAGGTCGGAACACCTGCGCATGATAACGCAGATACCTAAAGCAGGTTAGGGACAGGTTGATTTGAAGTGAATCGCCCAGGGATTTGAGGAATGGAGCCTAGATCCGCTGTGAGAAAACCGACCTGATCCAGAAAGGTAGAAAATTTCTCCTACCCCTGAATACTTTGATTCGATCCATGAGGCTCCTTTCTAGCAAAGGAACCGAGCAAAAACCAAAAAGATGAATCAAGTTCTGAAATCCCAGCAGCCAGGCGCCAAGCAGATCCGAAACATACCTGATCTCTGGGGGCGGTGACGGCATAGGATGATCCCTCTAAAACCTTATATACTCGAGAACCCACCATTCTTGATCATCAAAATGATACACTTATCTTCATCTAAAATTTTAATATCAATAGATAACAATTTACATACCATATTATTAAAGGCGTTTAGATGCTTTTTCAATGAATATTCATCCTTCATCCTCAAGTTTTACATTTTTTTCCATAGGAACAATTTGTTCACCAGAGACTTAGATTGGTACAATGTCCTTAACTTGTCCCATAAAGCCTTCATCATACCTTCCCCAGATACATTAAATAACATTGAATTTGAGTTACACTACCATATTATTCTCTTTTCCTTTTGTTCCAACTTTCCTCAATCTTCATTTGACATTGTCGATTATTTAGTACCTAGATCTACCACGATCGACTAATCTTTATCCACCAGCAGATTCTCCATCTTGAGTCTCCACAACTCAAAAATATGACCATTAAATTTCTTGGTCTTTATCTTTCCACTGATCCCCATATCCTTTCACCGCAAGAATTGATTTTGTAGATCTCCCATGTGCTCAGGCAAAACCCTTTAGCAACAAAGACGACCCTTTGAAGTTGAAACAACTCTGATACCAGATTTAGATTTTACCCTTGTAAAAAATTGTGTGTATACGTCGTAGAAACCAGTGAGGTCTATGAATGGTATCTCTAATAGTCATAGCTTTGTGGGCCTCTCATAATCAGGCCTGATGTATCTAGATGATGTTGTACCTCTGAGATAATAATGGTCAGCTATTATGGCACAACATCTAAGATAATTGTTTTGGGGTTTTATTTTAATTTGGGAGACCAATGTATGAAATAGATATAGAACTAATGTGCCTAATCTCTTGAATAATATCAATATCTCAGCAGAGGGCTCCTATAAATATTTACACAGTGAAATAGATTTTATGATGATGAGCATAAACATAAAAGTAATATGATTGCCACAGTTTTAAAATTGAAAGATAGATAATCATAAGTATGAAAACCTTTAAACTATATTTACAGGTTTGAGAAAATACACGAGCTTACAAAGGATGTTAATGATTTATTAATTTTGAGAGAATTAATTAAACAAACACTCTATTAATTCATTCTCTTTATAGATAATCACTTCAGAAATCTTACAGGAATACATTGAAATTCAATTACTCCTATCTAGTTATCTCTGCAAGACACAAGTATATGAAGAAAAACATAGTGAATGACACTGGAAACACTTACAGAAAACACAAACTGTGCAAAATAGAATTTAGAATCCTTTGCTTCGTATTAATGATCTAGAAATATTAATTGCCACAGATGTGTAGAAATGCTTCTTCAAGGGTTCAACCCTTAATAACTCGTGAAGAGAGTTATTTATACAATAGTAGGATGAAAAATATCCTAAACTACTTTTACAAAAATATATTATATACACAATCAGAAATAAAATTGTCTAATGATCTGGCACTGCTTTGGTGATGCGTTGTTTGATGACTATTACTAAAAAAGTTGAAAAGTGGTCAAAGCTAGATGACTATTCCCTTAAAAACTAAACGCTATTCAATAATCCTTAATCAAGTAAATCTATTAATTCTTACCCGTGTTTCTTATCTGGGATAGAAATCTTTGTTATCCTCTTGTATATTTCATCCATTTCAGTTTATTTAGCAAAAGTGGATTTACCAAAAATATTCGCTTAATTTCATCCAGGATGAAGAAAAAATCCCTGAGTGTTTTTACTATGAGAGTTGGTGTTGCTAATCCTTTGATATTAGCTACTGAAGATGCATGGGTGCCCACCTCAATTAGATTTTTCACATAATCCTCAATTGGAATCAATTTGTCATTAATAACCATCATAGAAGGTAAATCTTTGCTCATCAAATGTTCAATTTTGTTGAAGAATCTTTGAACCATGTTGTTAACATTGTTGCACTTTTCTTGTAGCTGAGTGTTGAGATTTCTTAGTGATAATCTTCTTTACTTCTAATATTGTTGTAGTTTTGTCACTTATCCTTAACTCATCAAGCACATAGTCATCCTTGGAATTCAGAAATTCGGTTATATCAGAGGCATTCTTTGGCATATCCTTCAGCTGCCTAGTTATGGATTCCACTGCTTCCTGAGCTTTCTCCAAGAGATATTTTTGATTGAATATTATCTTAATGGAGGGCCAAATCTCCTTGATTGCCTCTGTGATTTCTTCCCATATAATTTCTTTCGCTAAACCCAACTTGTTTCCTATGAAAGGATCTATGAGTTCTTTCTTCAACATTTCCACTTGGCCTTTGAGTTTGTTTGTTTTAGTTGTGTGTGAGTTGTCTGAGATAGACTTCATAAGATGATAATCTTTGAGTTCATCCTTTAGTTTATTGATTTCTCCTGTCTGGATAGACAGGTTCTGAATAGCTTCAGTAAGTTGTTCAACTCCTTCTGTTGTACCTGTTGTTGTTGTAGTGGTTCTAGTAGAAACTGTAGTGATGGGAACTGCTGCAAGAGAGAGTACATCCACTAAAGTTTGAATGTTATTGATAACTTCCTCCTTCTCCTTAACCAATTTCTCCATCTGTTCCTCCATTTGTTTTATTCGCAAATTTTGTTTTATGATGAGTTTCATCATCTTTGACGTTTGGGTCTCTGTCTCCTCGATTTATTTGGCCATTGGATCCTCAAATGATGGTAGTTTCAACTGCTTCTTTAGTGTTGTAACCTCAGTGTTATTTTTCTTAATGAGCTCCTCTGCAGCATTTATGTTTGAGGGATCATATCCCATCCCGAGCACTAGATTTTCCAAATAATGAATCTTGGAATCTTTTTCTAATGAGGAGACCTTCTCTAGCTTTAATTTTGATTGAATGTTGGCCAATGTAACTTGCTTCGTTGACAAACTCATAGAAGTGTTTGTCAAGGTTGAAGAAATCATCTATCTAGTTTGTTTGTGCATCTCAATTTGATCAATTGGATGCACATCCTTAACATTAAACTCAAAAGAAGTGTGTTTCTGGTATTGTGCTAGAGTCTTGGGCTGAGGAACTTGGGCCTACAAGAAAACCATTTTCATCTTCCCCTTCTCAGAGACAAAGACTGAAAGAGGCCTTGGTTGAGAGCTCGAAGAATGCTTCTAGAACTGGGTGTAAGTATTCAACTTCAATTCTTCATTCTTTCTTTTGATTTCACTAAAGACATGTAATATGTCTTCTTCTGTATTCTTTGGAATGAATCCAGCGGTTTGAACTATCTGTTGTTCATGAAAAGTAGTAGATTGAGTTGGCGATTGTATAGACTGTTCACCAGACTGTGAATCAAAATTCATAGAGACTCTTCATTTCTTTTTCCTGTGAAAAACCTTGAATCCTTGGCTTGTTGTCTCTGTTTCAGGTGAAGATTGTTCTTCCCTCCCTCTCTCAGCTGTCTTTCCCTGTGCAATTGGAGTTTTCACATTAGATGTTGAGACTACCTTCTCCTCAGCCTCGTGGAAGGTATTCTCTCTCCATTTCAACTAATTTTTGAACTGTTCTATCTTAGGCCTAACTCTATGAAGATATGTTGTGAACTTATTTTCCACCCTGAGTTTGGAGATGACTCGCAATGGGTCATATGACCAAGAGAAATTAAGAGAAAATTTCATTTCCTTTAGCAGCTTATCAACTTCCTCCCTTGCTGCCCTGGTGTTACAAATGAAGTGACCAACTTGAGCTTTGAGCTTAAATTGCGATTTATTTTTGGAAACTACAAATGTACTTCATCTGCATTCAATTTTTGCCTCAAGTAGTCTAGTGAAATGATTCTAAAAGGGAGTTACTTTTGCATTTTGTAGGATGGAAGCTCACAGCCAAAAACCCTAATTTATGCGTAGTTCTAATAGCAATACCAATCTCCTATTGCAGCATGATCTATGAACTAAAGTTCTTTGACAATCTCTTCACTGATCCTTCGTAATGGAGTGCTACTCATAAGGTTGAGGGATAGATGAATAAACAGTTCTATGAGCTACTTGTATGTGAATTCTTATTTCTCCTTCATCCCCATTGAAGTCCAAAAAATCACTCACTATGGCAATCCTTCTTCATCAAGTTTCTACAAAGAAAATGGGAAATTGTCTCTCTGAAAATATGTAAAAGGATACACAAGTACTGAAGCATATTTGAATACTTCTTCAATGTTAAATATGAAAAACTGCTCATGTATGGTTTCAGCTATGAAATGATTGAAATCATAAATAACAGTAGGGTTAGAATAAGAAGAGAATATGGATAAGAAACCAAGGATGGATTCATTGGCAGACTGAATAGAGTGATAACCAAGCAAATAGGATAGGATAGTAGTAATATGCCTAGTTCTATCAGGAAACATAGATGAATCATAAGGGGTATTTCTCTTTGCTAGAAAACTACCAATTTGTAAAAATAGTTCCAGGGTCTGGGATCTCTTGGTAAATTCCAATTTGTTATAAGCTTCTATCAGGTTTTCATGAGAAAGAAGATGAGTTGGTGTACTGGCAACGGCCTGCAACATTTTATCAATTGAATCAACATTAATAAGACAGAGGATTTCTCCAGTAGATGAGATAATGGCTCTCTGGCTGGGATCATAGGATTCATGGCATTTTCTCACGAACTCTAGAGCTCTGTGTATTTGTGGAAAAATATAGTGAAGTAATTGGGATTCTCAGAACCCAATTTCATCACTCTGGTCAAATAGTTGTTCTTCCCACCAACAACAAATTTCAAATAAATCAAATTGAGAAGAAGTCTCAATGATTTTGCAATCATTGTCAACTAATGGAGTATGGTGGAAATCAACATGTGGTTGAATTAGAGTAATTGAAACTTCTGCAATTGCTTTTCTCTCAGGAGGCATTTTGTCAAACGAAACTGTGGACTGTAAATGACAAAAAGGTAATAGGAGTTACTAGAGTGGAGACAAGTAACTGACAAGTGGACCTGGAAGATGTGCTTGCAAGGAGGATAAGTGGCTACTAGAATGTCTGACAGTGGTTGAGCTGTTGAGCAGGTGGGCTTGAAAAATAATCTCATTCACAGAAGTTAATTATGTAACCTTTGAAATGCATGACACAGTGTTTATAAAAAGAAAAATGGAGTGGGAAGGTGGCGTTGAATGTTTGAAAGTTCATTAATTATCCAATGGTTAATTAACAGAGATTTGGTTATAAATGCGCTGGAGGGGAAATGAATGGGCAATAAATAGGCGACAGATGATTGGATGGGAAATATGAAGTGAACGTAACGTGGGGTGGTGATGATAGCTATGAAGAATATCGCATTTGGGGGTAAGACAGAGTGGTTTGTGGTTTTGGGATTTTTAGTCTTGAAAGATTAAAAGGTACCTTTGTGGTTTATATAGGTGGTATTGAAGACTGCCCATTTCGGTTCCCCCCTTTCCCCTGCCTATAAACTTCGGATGGCGAATGAGGGCTGAAAGGGAGTGTGGGCTGTAGGATTGCAAGGGATTGTGCGGGATGAGAGGTGAGGTGGAGGGAGTTTAACATGTGAGTGGAGAATGAATGGTGGTGCCGTGATATGATAGGCGGACATGGCGGCTGTGGGTCTGGATGTTTTAATGAATGAAGTGAAGCATATGAATGAAATAACATAAATTCCAAACTTTGGTTATTCGAAAAATGACGCAAGAGGTCAATTGAATAGCAACTGAACAACAATTGAATAGAAACTGAACAGTAATTGACTCTATGCCGTTGATCTCCTCTACCTAGATCTAACAGTCAACAGTGACATCGCAGATCGCACTTTCTTCCACCCAATGTTCATTCACTCATGAATTATGCAATGCGATATTGATCCCACGATCAACAATTATCAGTCATCCAACAACTGACACCGGTATCACACACGGAACTAGCGCGACGTGTAGCTACCTTCAATGTTTCGATCCTTAGGAAATAACCATTTCAGCATCTCAAACTTTCACATTTCTACCTACCCTTCTATTCCTAATATTTTTACCCAGAGTGCATTTGAACTAGCAACCCAATATTTTCTTTTTATAAACAATCTATCTCTATACTTGATTTCTTCCATTGGCTTAAACTAAAATGTTGAGCCAATTTATTTTCTAGCTATGAGAATTAATTTAAAACAAATCCAATTATGATGCAACTATATAATTGGATAAAATAACCTAGTGCGACATTTAAAGAAACTGCAGACAACTATTATTTTTCAAACTAAATTTAGAACAAAGTAGTGGCATTTAGATTTGTAACACTTTTAGAGTTGATTTCTTTTATTTCGCCTTCATTTTTTAAGGCATCTACCTTAACATTTTCTTTGATATGAATATATTTATCAAAATATTTTCCTAACATATTTTATTCAATGTTCTTTTTGTTGATAATCCTATTTTAACATTTTGTAAATAATTTTATTTTTTGTTTAATTTACTTTAACTTATCAAAACTAAGAAATGTTATATGACAAGATTTCATTGAACTTTGGGTCTTGTCTCATGCCACTCCGTTGGATGGAAATGTCCTAAACACAACTGATCAAAGCACTGAACTATATAAATAGCCAAGGGATTACTAGCAGTCCGTAATCTCACAATAGATATCTACCGCATTCTCTCCCTTGCCATCCCAGAGGTCGTATATATACACATATATGTACACTTAGACGTACATGATTCCGAATCAAGTGAAGAATTTGTTCACAAGATGTTAAACTCAAGCACAAGGATGGCCCAAAGTTGATTAACTCAAGCACAAGGATGGCCCAAAGTTGACGTTGTAATCAAGAGGGGAGAATGTCGACTAGCCATCATAATTAAGCGCCCAAAAACTGACTTACATCATGAAGACTAACAACTACGTGTCCTCGAGTTAATGGTATTTGTAAGTGCGTAATATGGCCTGGTGGTCGTTCTGGAGACATAATTTATTGATAGCGTTGAGTTCGCATGGGAATATATCATCACATGTTATTTGAGGAAATTGGAAACTTTGCATTCTTTCATGATTCTATAGAGGTGTTACATATTTAATTAAGTCAAAGCGATGAAAATAGTTAACACGGGGGATAGTAATTAATAATTCATCCAAAATTCGATTATAAACTATAACTCAATTGAACTGGAACTGGACTAAACTAAAATTATCTATGAACTCAATTGAATTATAATAATTAACAATTCAACCAAAACTCAATTATAAACTATAATTCAATTGACCTAGACTAAGTGTCTATCAACTTCACACCTAGTTGGTAAACTAGGGATAGTGAGATTAATCGTCTCAACATTAAAGTAAAATAAATGTTAAAGTATGAAAGATGGTTAATTCTTTCCTTTGTGAACAATAAGTATAATAAATCTTCAACAAAAAAGAGTTAAAGGTGATCCAAATGAATTTAAACATTTAAACGTTGGCTCAATTAACCTAAAAAGTTAAATTAATAAAAATAATAGAATTCAATTTGTTATATTTTGATTTTGTTATTATTTTGTGAATAAGCTTTCTTACAATATCATGGCCAAAACTATGGCTTATCAATATGGCATGCCCAAAAACCATAACTTGTTTCACAACCAAAATATTTTATAACAATATGACAAGATTCTTAACCACGAATATTCACCTCCACTTTAATGTGCATATTATTAACTTCTAAAAATTAGACTTTGTTACAATACCATGGGCCAATACCATGGGTTATTAATACCACATGCTTAAAAAAACATTACTTATTTCACAATCAAAATATTTTATAACAATATGAAAATATTCTTAACGATGGATATTCATCCACACTTTTCCATGGATGGTATTAATTTCCAAATAAACTTTCTTACAATACCATGGGCTAATACCATGGCTTATCAACACAACAAGCCCAAAAAATTTAACTTATTTCACAATCAAGCTATTTTATAACAATATACGAAGATTCTTAATCATAGATATTCACACCCAATTTGTAATTTATATTATTAACTTGTGAATAGGCTTTGTTACAATAGCATGGGCCAATACCATGGCTTATCAATACCACATGCCAAAAAATCATAACCTATTTCGCAATCAAAATTTTTTATAACAATATGACAAGATTCTTAACCATCAAATATTCACCCCACTTTACCATGGATATTATTAACTTGTAAATAGATTTTGTTATCATACCAGGAGGGAATAGCATGGCTATCAATGCTACATGCACAAAAACCATAACTTGTTTCACAATAAAAATAGTTAATTTTATAATATTTTTTAATATTTTTTAATTGAAGCTCATAGGAAAAATATTATAATTAGTTTTGAAATATATCTAAACCCTCTATAGTCATGAGTACTAAAACTATTCCATAGAAATTAAATTAACGTTTTAATAAAATTTTAAATGAGAAAATTTGTATATTTAAAGATGTGAAATTTATATAGTATTAGTAGTATTAATAAGAACCAATAGAAATTCATCATAAGTAAGGATCCAAGCAATGCCATCAAGAAAAGATAAGGGAAGAGAGGGGGAGGGGAAGAGAAGGAGAGAGATTGTTGGGGCCTTGAGTTGGTCAAGCATCTGTGACGACCAATCGTGGATGAGACACTCAAAAAACCGAAGCCATCGATTAAAGGTGTGTGTCATCAACAAGTTTAGTTAAAGGCGACTCATGTTCGGTTAAAGGTATGATGATGAAAACTTTGGTTAAAAGAGACTCTTGTTCAGTTAAAGGTACACGATGGGAAATTTTTTTTAAAAAGTTAAAGGTGACTCAATGGAGAGTGTGACGGGAATTTGGTGACCGAGCAGTACAACAGGTGTTGGGCAACGAGGCGGAGTGATGAGGGGATGTGTGGAGACGAGCTACGGTGCCCACCTCACCAAATGAAGGTTCGGCCCATGACTTAGTGAAATATAAAGGGGTAGAGTGGTGGGCAAGTCAGTTGAGTGTGCCTATTGGTATACCACCACATGAAGGTAATCAATGGACGTGACCTTTGGAACATGATGAGATTTGTGATGGATGAGTCATGCTTAGCCAAATGGAGAACTCGCTAAGTGTCCAGCATGACTCAAGGATAGATTGAAGGGCAAGCACACTAGAGTATAGTGGATACAATATACATGATACATGAGTAGACTTCTTCATGGCTGAGACCAAGAGGTAGTCTTGGGTAGACCTTCAGTGCGGGGACAGTGATGATGGAAGGTACTTATGATGTATATGATGGTAGACTGATTGAGGGCACTACCTTGAATGAGAGCAAGCATGTGACGACATGAGGTGTATTGGGTCCACTAGAGCAGATAGATTGGGCAGCTGAAATCATGGGCATCGAGTTAGAAAGATGGGTGCATGGCAGACATTGCGCAGGGACATTAAGCGAGCACACTTACGGAGATGTCACTTATGGGCATAAAGGAGAAGTACCAAGGCAAGGATATTGCACAAGATGGACTTCCCAAGTGCAACATGAGGACATTTTGTAGATGGAATGATGGGGATGTTGTGCACATTTGGACAGGAAGGCCATGGGTGTTTTGAGGTCATGGGACACCTATGAGAGTATTCATATGACAAAGAGGGAAGGGGAAGCTTGTGATTGCACTTAGGAACGAGGCAAGTATGCTTGCCAAATTACTTGATGGAGATGGTTCATGGGAGGACATGCTGACTTGAGAAAGTTGTAGCTGATCAAGACTTCATATTATGGTGGTCTTGGATTATTTGGTTCATTGAGGAGTTGAGGTTAGATGTTGTACTTGAATTTGATTTGTTATGGGACGCATACCTTGGGATATATTATGGGTTGTGTTTGTGATGAATGACTTGATGAATACGATAGAGATGAGACACCTTGGAGTTGGAGGGAGTGGAAACGATGAAGGTGCCTTGGTGGGAGAACTTAGTGATGGGTGGAGTTGTTTGGACTTAGCCATTTTTTATGAGCATGGAGGCTATTTGTCTATGATCATGGGGAACACATGGATGAGATGATGTCGTAGGTGTAAACTTTCCACTTTGACAACATTTATGTGCATAAGATCGCAAATGAAATGCAGTTTCTTCATGGAATTGAGCATGACACATTGAGCATTGGATTGATTGGAGAGTTATTGATCGAGTTGAGGATGTGACAGAATGTTGGAAAAATGACCGATGAAGGAATGAGGAGGTTCATTCTCATGGGTTGAGTGTGAAATTTGGACTGATCACCCAACCAGTTCGAGACATGCGGGGTGACTGTGTATTAAGATTTCCTTGAGTTAATTTGGAGTATCATAGTAGCATTTCAAATGATGATGATGATGCATGGTGGATTAGCATGATATGAGTTGCGGTCATAGCATGTAGCTGAGTGGCCAGGACAACCTTCCACATGATGGTGCGATATACAAGATTGCGACGAGTGTGGTTGATGACCATGGACTGAGGTGTCTTACCCATATATAAAGTCATGAGCCTTGGTGGAGGTTCATGAGATGGAGAGAAGGGAGTTAATGCAACATGAGAATTTGATGTTGGAGATAATGACACTTTGCGACATTTGGGTGGTGGTGATAGATTTTGTCGAGATATCAGGGACTCGAGTTGGTCAAGCGCCCGTGATGACCACTGACAAACAAGAGAGTCAAAAAATGGAAGAATACAGTTAAAGGCGTGTGCAGTCGATGAATTCACTTATGTTGATACTTTTGTAGTTTGGGAGGTACTCCAAGCCCTAGTGTTCAAGGGTTGGAGGTCAAAGTGCCACAAGTAGGCTTTTGGGCTTAGAACCCAAGCTTGGGGTTTTGCATGCATAGATTTCAGGCTGAAACCATGATTAGTTTTCAACATGTGATGGATGAGGATGATAGCTCTCGATGAGGTGATTCTAATGCAATTAGAATCATTCGATTTTGAGATGTTGTTGAAGAGCTATGAATTTTGAAGTTATCTAATGGAGTTTAGATTGTGACATTATGGATCCCTTTCCATGTGGATAAATAGAGAGGTGAGATGAGTCATTTGATCCAGCCATTGTGCAAAACACATAGCTAACAAGAGCTTGTTGGAGGAGAGGTATAACTCTATCTTAGCCGCAACAAGAAGAGGATTGAACAACATGGTCAAGGAGTTATGTTTTAGGGGTCATCTTAGAGGACCACGTTTCTGGAAGGGAGGCTGAGGTACCTCCTTACAGGGCTGAGGCAGAAGAATGGTGTTCTAACACTATTTTAGGTGAATGAAGTGTCGTAGGACGCTGACGAGAATGGTTGGAAGGTTTAGCTTGTTGTAGATGCCTATGGATTTTTCTGAGGGTTAAACAAAGGTAAGATGAGGCCATTTTGGAGGGTTGTTAGGGAGCCAAAACAAATTGAGGTAGGCCATAGACCTAGCCTCTCCAAAATAGGGCAACGTGGTGGAGTTCAGGGTTGTCACTTGCCAAGAACAACAACCCACAAGGATGCCACCTCACCTTGCCTAGGTCTCAACAAAAGGTAGATTGTTAGATTGGTTTTTCAAGGGTTGTTACATCAGGCAATCACCATAACTAGTGACATCAGTACAACAATATTGCAACACCATTTAGATGTGTGTTGGATCCTAGTTTGAGGATCAGTCTTGGATCATTTATAGGGTAGCCTATGGAGGTCAAAGAGGAGAGGCAAGCCTCATGGATAGATTCCCTAAACTAGTGAAAATTTCCATAGTGATTGGGAAGCAACATTGATCAGTTTGATGGGTATATGTAGGAGACCTTAGGAGCTGTTTAGAGGAGCCAACATGGATTGTTGGGAAGTTGACCAAGTAGCCAAGGTGATTACATGCAAATTAGATGAGAGGAAAGGAAACAACAACAAGGACAGTTCTATTTCGTCCATTGGTTGATGCATTGATGGTGTCTTAGGTGAGGACATATTGATCTCCCCATATTTGTGCAATAGCTCCTCCATTCCAGAAGAAAAGGGTGGGTTGGTGGAGTTTATGGGCAACCATGTGTAAGGGTCTCCTGAGTGTGGGGATGCCCTAAATAGGTGCAGATGCTACAACATTGACTTGGTATCTCATGGACTATTAGAGGGCAGCATGAGAAAAGACCAAGTGTGGATGAGATTAGGCACTTATTGAACTTGTTGGAGGATAGCGTGATAGTGTCCAAGTTGGAGCCCTGTGAGAAAAACTTTTTGGACAAAGCTAGGTGGGAGAGAGGTAGTAGTTGAGATGAAGGGTTTATGACGGAGAGAAATAAGGTTCTGGAGCCTGTGACTTGTGTGCGGAGAAATAAGGTAGTCCTCCTAGCTTGTGTTCGTTGTGGGAGATAAACATCTTGCAATCATAGGTGGCAACCCTTTGTGCCCTATTTTGGTCTTCATCGGAGTAGCGTGGGAAGACCATAGTGGGTTGAAGTCCCTGAGTAGGTCAGGAGCAGTAGTGGGAAGTTAAGATTTTTTCACAAGTGGAGTTGTGAGCAACTTGATAGGAGTCTCGATGTGTTGTGGCCTTGATGGAGGAAGGCACAAATAGAGAGAATATTTGATAGCCGAGATTCAATGGTGAGATGGACTTGGAGCATTGATAGAGGTAGAAGCCAGAAATCGGAAGCCGCACGATGGTTAGGTATATGGCACGATAGAGAGGAGCTAAGAGAGTGCACTACAACCAAATAATCAAAGTATCTTTTCAAGGGAGATTGATTATTGATGTACTAACACTAAGGCCTAGTTTTGTATCTGGTGCTAGTATATGTATGAGGGCCATTATCCCTATTATGGGAGCCCTACACTGTTGTATTATATGTTTTTAATATAACTAAGTTGGGTTGAAAAATGTAAGAAGTTCTATATATTATGTGCATGTGTGACTTATTGTCGTTTATGTTCTATTGTGAAAAGTAGTATCGTTGAGATACATGGTTTGGTATCGTTAGATATTTAAGATTATTTGTTAGACCCAAGATCATGGAAATTCAACATGGTATCATAGCATATATGTGCTACTTTGAGGGAGAGTGAATGAAAGTGTGCAAAATGAAGCAACTCAGAGGGATTTGTGGGTGTCTAAACGTATCGAACAACCTAAATCCCGAACTCATTATAAGAGCAAAGGTTTTAAACCTATATAGAAATTACCTGCATACAAATGCTAAAAACAAAAAATAAAGAATGGTGAGAGCATAAAACATAAACACATATCCACAAAGATTTTCCCCTGGCTCCAAAACCCACAACTGTCAAATTGATTTTTCATTATATTCCTTTCAATGTTACAACACATATATACACATGCCAAAGCATTCATAAACCCCATTCCATTAACCATGTATTAGAACATAACCATAGTTCCCTTGACCAGATCTACAAAATGCCAAGGATAGAAAACCGTCATGCCCAAACCATGTGCACAACCCATGAAAAAAAACATAGGTAGGTCCGCCCACCTAATATACTCTCCAAAAAATAAATTCTCTGGGATCTATCGCCCCCCTCTGTGACCCCCAACTACACCCTATGTAACGAAGGGGGTGTTGTCGCCCCCTCTCTAACCCACTACATCACACGTGAGGCTAGTCATGGAAAGAATATAATACACACCCAACAATCTCCCACTTCTTGTTTTCTTTTCACAAAGGGGGTGACAAGAGAGCTTACTCATTAGTATAATCTTGCAATACCCACTGCTTCTCTACATGAAGAAAACTTCTCAGTGTTCATAGACTTCATCAATGCGTCTGCAACATTCTTCAAAGTGTTCACATTTACCAACAACACCTTTTCTTCCTCAATCATATCCCTCACAAAGTGATATTGAACATCAATGTGCTTTGTCGTTCAATGATAAGTAGGGTTATTTGACAAGAAATTTTCACATTGACTATTACATTCTATCCTTATATCTTGTTGTACTAACCCCATACTTGAACACAATCTCTCGAACCAAAATTCTTCCCTACTTGCATGAGTGGATTCCATGTGTTCTTCCTCTGTAGTTGAAAGTGCCACTACAAAATGTCTCTTTCTCATCCAACTGAATGCACCTTCAAATAGGTTAAACACATATGCACTAGTAGATCTTCTTCCATCCATATCTCTAGCCTAGTATGGATCAATAAAGCCATGGTTTTCGAAAACATTGTCCAATCATGGTCTTCCATGGTAGAACAAACCATAATCACTAGTTCCATGCAAATACCTGAAAAACCTGCTTCACTGTTGTCCAATTCTCCTTCCCTAGTTTTGAAATAAACATGATCAATACTCCCATTGCATGTGCAATGTCTAGTTTAGTACAAACCATTGCATACATGAGGCTATCGAATCCACTTGCGTATGGAAGATGAGGCATGTCCTTGTCCTCTTCTTGTGTATTGGGATAATGTTGTGTAGACAAATTTACACCTACGGGAATAGGAACCTTCACCAGTTTACTATCCTGCATGTTAAACCTTTGCAGTATTGTCTCAACATAATTCCTTTGGTTTAACTACAGCTTCCTCTTTTCCCGATCTTGTTTAATTTCCATGCCCAAAATATAATTTGCAACACTAAGATTCTTCATGCCGAATTTGGAGGACAATTGGGTCTTCAAATCATGGATAATTTCTTTGTCATTTCTAATCAGCAACATATCATCCACATACAAGACTAAATAAATCACACAATGACCAATTAATTTAAAATATACATAGTGATATTCTTTGCTTCTAGTGAAGCCAAGTCCCCGTATAAATGTATCAAAATTCTAATACCACATCCTTGGTGATTGTTTTAACCCATATAGGGACTTTTTTAACCTGCATACCAGTTCTTTTTTACCCTTCACTAAAAAGCCTTTAGATCACTTCATGTAGATCCCTCCTTCCTGATGCCCATGAAGAAATGTTGTTTTCACATCCTTCTATTCTACCTCAAAATCAAAAGCAACAACAACTGATAAAAGTAATCTAATAGAAGCTACCCTAGCAATAGGAGAAAAAATATCACCAAAATCAATTCCTGGCACCTGGGAAAAACCTTTTGCTAGCAACTGAATTTTGTATTGCTCCACCTTACCTTCTTTCATCTTCATCTTAAACACTCATTTGCTTCCAATGACTTTCCTTCCAACCGGTAACTCCACAAGGTCCCAAGCCTAATTCTTGTCCAAATATGTCATTTCATCAACCATGGCCTCTTTCTAGAGTTTTCCATCCTTTGAATCTATTACCTCATTGATAGTTTTAGGATCATCATCAGTAATAGATAAAGAAAAATTTCAAGAGAAAGCAGATGGACTATAGCTTTCTGGTTGCCTTCTTCCTCGAACTGATCTTCTCACATATGAATTTTGTGGCTCTTCATCTTTTGGTTCCTCTTTTGCCATAGAGTTTGATTCTTCCTCCTTTAGCTCAAACTCTATCTTTTCAGGTTTCTTTGATAGGATTTCAAGTTTAATAGCATATTTCACCTCTTTAAACATCACATATTAGTAGTATACAATGTTCCTTTTTTATGGGTTCGTAAGCTTATAACCTTTTAAACCATCAGTATACTCAATAAAGATGCACCTTTCAGATTTACTATCCAATATGGTTCTTTTCTCCTTTGGAACATGTACATATGCATCATAGCCAAATACCCTCAGATGTGAAAGAGAGGGTTTCCTACTAGTCCATATCTCATGTGGATTCTTATCCTCCAATGGTGATGAAGGTGACTTTCTGACACGGTAACATGCAGTCTCCACTGCATCTGCTCCGAATTCCTGTCATAAACTGACACCACTAAGAATGTTTCTTTCTTATTCCATCAATGTCCTATTCATTTTTTCTACAACTTTGTTTTGCTGAGGTGTGTATAGAGTAGTCTTCTGTCATGCTATACAACAATTCTGACAGAACTCTTCAAATTCATTCTTGCAAAACTCTCCACCATTATCTATCCTCGACAATTTTATCTTCTTAATTGCCTATTTTTCCACTAGAGCCTTGACTTCTTTAAACTTGTTAATGACTTCACATTTCTTCTTGAGGAAATATATCCATGCATTCCTTTAGAAGTCATCTATAAATCATACATAGTACACATAATTACCTAGTGAAAGAACTAACACAGGTTTGAACACATCATTATTCACAAGCTCTAATATCCCTTTGACTCTCTTAGCACTAGAAGGGAAACTCACCCAATTTTGCTTCCCATATACACAATGTTCACAGAAATCAAAATCTAGAGAGAAATTATACATAACTTCTATCATACCATGACCATGTATTATTCAAAGGCCCTTCTCTAAAATATGTCTAAGCCTTTGTTGCCATAGCATGGTATTTTCTCCATAGACCACTAGATTTTTTGCTCCACTTTCAAGAACCACAAAACTGTTTCACCCATTAATATCAGTCCTACCTAGAAGCTTGTACAAAGTTCCAATCCAAACTCCCCGCATCAATACCAGTTCTCCCCGAACCATCTTGCAGGTACATTTCTCACATTATTTTTACACCTGCGTCATCCATGTTAATTACAAAAATCAAGTTTCTTGTCAACGTAGAAATATGGAGAGCACCTCAAATTTTTTTAATCTTTCCACCTTGTACCTTCAGCTTGAATTTTCTGTGTTTGATGATTCTAGCCTTCCTTTCATCCCCTAAGAATAAATCACCACCATCATATATCTCATACTTATAGAACCACCCACTATAGGGAGTGAAGTGAAAGGATGCAACTGAATCAATCAAGCATACCTCATGACGTACATGTGTAGATGAAGAAGAAGCCAAGTATGCATCCCCACCTTCATATGAGGTGGTTTTCACCTATGTGGAAGGAGCATCATCAGATGCCTTTTCTTTCTCAGGAACCTTAGATCTACAATCATTTTTGAAGTTCCCTTCCTTTCCGCATTTCCAGCACACCTTTACGACTTTTATAGAGATTTAGATCTCCCACTCGAGGACTTATTTTTGTTTATGTTTTAGGTTCATCCTTGTACAAACAAGGCATCTCCATTATGTCCCTCCATATGCTTCCAATTCATCTCCTTCGACAGCAAGGATGAGATTATTTCATCGGACTTCAAAGTAGTTTTATTCCTACCTATTACACAACCAAACTATCCAATGAATCTAGTAGAGAACACAAAAAACTAATGCACTTATCTTCATATAATATTTTAACATGAATAGATAACAACTTACTTACCACAGTATTAAAGGCGTTCAAACACTTTGTCACCCAGTCTTCATCCTTCATCCTTAGGTTATACAACTTTTTTCGTAGGATCAATTTGTTCACCAGAGAATTAGATTGGTACAAGGTCCCTAACTTGTCCCACAAATACTTCATCCTATCTTCCCCCGATACATTCAATAATATTGAATTTGAGATACACAACCATATTATGCTATTTTCCTTTTGATCCAACTTTCCCCAATCTTCATTTGACATTGTTGATGGTTTAGTACATAGATCTACCACGATCCACTAATCTTTATCCATGGAAGATCCTTCATCTTGAGTTTCCAAAACTCAAAACTCAAAACATTAAATTTCTTTGTCTCTATCTTTCCCCTTCTCACTATATTAGTGCACCGCAAGAATCGATCCCATAGATCTCCACTGAAAACGGTCTACCATAGGCCCAAGTAAAACCCCTCAGCAGCAAAAGTTTCCCCTTGAAGTTGAAACAACTCGTATACCAAATTTAGGTTTTACCCCTGTACAGAAATCACCTACGTACGAATTCTAAAAGTATAAAATAAACAGTGGCCAAAGCATAAAACATAAAACAGATATACAGAGAGATTTTCCCTTGAATCCCAAAATCAGGACTATCATATTGATTTTTCATTATGTTAATTTGAATGTTATAGCACATATATATATACATTCCAAAACATTTATAAACCCCAATCTATTTACCATGGATTAGAAGATAGTCATAGTTCCCTTGACTGGATCTACAAAATACCATGGACAAAAATCCATCATGCCCAAAACCATGTGTAAAACCCATAAAAAAAACATAGGTAGTTCCGCCCACCTACTATACGGTCCAAAAAATATAAAACACGCCAAACAAATAGAAATGACGATTCTTATTACTGTGGAAAGCCTTTTCATCAATCTAAGGATTGTTATAAAAGAAAATATAATGAGTCCACACACAAAAATAATGATGTGAATGCTTGGTTCATTGATTTTGGTGCATCACTCCATATGGCTTGTAATAAAGATTGGCTTGAAGAATATTATGAGAACTTTGATGGAACATATTTTTATCTAAGAGATAAAAAATCACTTAAAGTTCATGGTTATGGAGTAATAGGTGTGAATTTGGCTAATAGACAAGAGAAACAAATCCATAATGTCATGTATGTTACTGGTATCAAAAATAATTTAATTTATGTTTCTGTTGTTGCTGACCAAGATTTGAAGTTGGAATTTGTTAAATCACATTGTGTTGTGAAAGATGTTCATGATCACTACAAAGTTATTTCCACAGGTACCAAAGTTGGAGGCTTGTATAAGTTGGATGTGATGGGGACAAAGTTCGAATTTGTTAAATCACATTGTGTTGTGAAAGATATTCATGATCACTACAACGTTATTTCCACAGGTACCAAAGTTGGAGGCTTGTATAAGTTGGATGTGACGGGGACAAGTCATCAAGCGTTGGTATCTATAGCAAGGTCAACAGTAGAATTATGACATCATAGGTATAGACATCTAACTCACAATGATTTAATGTTACTTCAATAGAAGACAATGGTTGAAGAACTTCATTTTATGATGAATGATCATATTGAATGTGAAACATGTGTATTTGGAAAGCAACATAGGAAGGAATTTCCTATACATAAAGATAAAATATGGGAGGAAATACTTGAATTAATTCATACTGATGAATGTGAACCTAAGAAAACTAGATCTCTTGGTGGAGCATGGTATTTTCTTATTTTTGTTGATGATAAATCTAGGTATACATGGGTCTATTTCATCAGAAAGAAGAGTGGTTTTTTTTACTAATTTAAACTGTTCAAGAGTATGGTGGATAAAAAACTAGTAAGTGCATCAAAATTCTCATATCTGATCAGGGGAGAATATAAATAAAGAGAATTCAATTAATATTGTAAAAAAATGAGGTTTTACATCAATTTACAGTACCACTTACACTTTAGCAAAATGGAGCTATACCACTAGGAGAATATGCACTTAGTATGCTTCAAGACAAAAATAATCTAATGGTTTTTGCGCGGAAGCCATTAACACTATTGACAAGGCATATTCAGACACAACATTTTGTACAAGATAAAATCCAATCGAAAGAAATTGACTTATCATATTGTAATAAAAATGAAAATGTTGTTGACATATTCACCAAATCTCTTGAAAAAGCTAAATTTGAAATTTGTAAAAGTGTAGAAAATCCAAATTTTGTTGTTAGCGTAGTCGAAACTTACGCAAATTAATATGTAAGTCTTTATTAAAAAGTAGTGTAAGAATATTAATCACATCCACACCAAGCACTGTTCCATGATCGACGGTAGATAATTCATAATTTATAATCGACAATGTAATCTACCTGTAAGATTTTTGAGAAACACAGATAGATCTAGATCTGCAAAACAATAACAAGCTTGCAAGAGAAGGAAGAAAGTGAGCAAGAATTGAGAAAAGAATGAAAGTTATTGATTCTACAATATTAGATTTATAATAAATACATAAAAGCAACTAAGTTAAGCTTAGTTGTACATGCAATAACTAAAGCTAACTAAAGCTAAGTGTGCTTTATCTTATGTGAATGTGTACATGTGCCACATGCAAGCAATAAGTTAACTGGAGCTAATCTAGGTGGATGTACACCAACACAGCTAGTCTAAGTGCATGTACACCAACACCCCCCCTTAAGCATAACTTAGGTGAGTGTGATGCAAAATGAATGAGTCCCGGCAACACGGCCATTTTAGGTACCCATATACAATGCATAAAAAGGAGGAAAGAGGGAAAACCCAATGGGAAGAAAACCCCCCCCTCAAAATATAATACAAAAGTAGAGAAAAGACAACTGCTAGGCAGTCGTGTCCTTCACCCCGAGACGATCTTGCAGGAATCGAAACTTCTGCTCAGTGAAAGTCTTGGTGAAGATGTCAGCAATCTGCTCGGAACTAGGATAGTACTGAAGATCGATGATCCCATCATGAATGAGTTCTCTAATGAAGTGCATGTGGATCTCGATGTGTTTGGTACACTGCCGCTACACTGGATCTCTGCAAAACTTTAGCGTACTTTGATTATCGCACCAGATGACAGTTGGATGATGGACACTAATCCCAAGCTCAGATAGGAAATGTTGTAGCCAAATTGCCTGAATAGTGGCATTGACTGCTCCTCTATACTCGGCCTCTGCTGATGATAAAGCAATGGCAGCCTGCTTCGTACTTGACCAACAAATTGGGCCGAATCCCAAACTAAGTACATAACCAGAAGTAGACTTGCGATCAATGGTGTCGCCAGCCCAATCTGAATCTGTGAACCTGATGAGATTCAAAGAACAATTGGCTGCATAATGAATCCCATAGGTGATTGTCCCCTAGACATATCGAAGGATGTGCTTTGCAGCATTCCAGTGTAACTGATGTGGCTCCTGCATGTATCTGGAAACTGCTCCGACAGCATAGGAGAGATCAGGACGGGAGTGAGTGAGATAAAGAAGACTTCCCACAAGCTGGCGATACAATGTGCAATCAACCAATGGTGTGTCTTTGCCATTCTCAAGATTTATCCCTGATAAGAAAGGTGTGGTTGCTGGCTTGCAGTCACTCATGTGAAATCGTGCCAAAAGATCTCTGGCATATTTTGGTTGAGAAATGGTAATGCCATAATCACGCTGATGGATCTCTAGTCCAAGGAAGAAATTTAGCAAGCCCATGTCTGTCATAGAAAATCGCTTATGCAATGCAGTTTTGATGTTAGTAATGACAGAAGCTGAACTACCCGTTATCAAAAGATCATCTACGTAGAGTACTATGATCAACAAGCAGTCAATTTTCTTCAGAAAATAAACATTGGAATCAGATTTGCAGCGTACAAAATTTTGAGATAACAAATAAGAATCCATCTTTGCATACCATGCTCTAGGTGCCTGCTTGAGGCCATAGAGAGACTTCATTAGTTTGCATACCAGAGATGAATTCTTCATGTATCCCGATGGCTGCTCCATGTAGATTTCCTCCTCGAGAGCACCATGAAGAAAGGCATTCTTTAGATCCATATGATGCACCTCCCATCCTCTTGCTGCTGCAATGGAGAGAGCTAGCCGAATGGAATCCATTTTTTCCACTGGAGCAAAAGTCTCATCATAGTCAACACCATGTACTTGCTGAAAACCTTTTGCTACCAATCGTGCCTTATATCGACTAACTTGGCCATTTGATGCTTTCTTGGTCCGGTAAACCCACTTGCATCTCACAAGTTTGCGATTTGAAGGTAGCAGAACCAAATCCCAAGTCTGGTTCTCAATGAGAGAGTTATATTCCTCATCCATGGTGGCTTCCCATTCAGGATGCCCATTTGCTTTTGCATAAGTTTGTGGATCAGATCCATGCATCATATAAGCATGCATGGGCATGGATGGCTCCATAGCTAAGAGTGCTTGCGGATCTTCCTCAAACAGAGGGATAGAGGCAGGATCATCAAGGATATCACTCATGCTGCACCATTTTTGTGTTGAAGGTGGTCGAGAATCTTCCGAACTACATGCAGAAGTATGATCTTGACGTTCAACAACTGGTGGTCTAACAGGGGTCACAGGAAAAGACTCATCTTCATCAGAATGTTGGTCTGAAGTTTCATCTGCATACTCATCAATGAGTGGTGATGAAAATTTGGTAACAAGTTCATCTACTGGTGCATGCGAAATATCTTCTTCAAACTTTACACTCCTTTCAATAAAGAGCTCTTCAGTGTGGATATCAAGCAATCTGTACCCTTTGACTTCATCAGAATATCCAACAAACATGCATGCTTTGCTTTGAGGCTTCAAAGCCTTTCTCTTCTCTGGAGGAATGCGGGCCCATGCTCGAGATCCAAAAATGCTGAAATGACTAACTTCAGCTTGCATGCCAGTCCAAGCCTCAAAAGGTGTTTTTCCAGTAACAGATTTATGAGGAGATCTGTTCTGGATGTATGAGGCACAATTAATAGCTTCGACCCACAATTTCGATGGAAGAGATCTTGCATGCAACATGAAATTAGCCATCTCTTTCAAAGATCGATTTTTCCTTTCAGTCACGCCATTTTGTTGTGGACAATAAGGAACTGTATGCTGCAACTGTATGCCTGCTTCATCACAAAGATTCTTGATATCTTTGTTGACATATTCCGTCCCATTATCTGTGCGGAGTATTTTGATGCGTTTTCCAGACTGATTTTCCACATGCGTTTTGAAAATCTTTAGACGTTGAAAAACTTCAGACTTGAGTTTCAAGAAGTAAACCCAAGTGAATCTCGTGTAATCATCTATAAATGACAACACATATCTTGCTTTGCTCATTGAAAGCACTGGAAATGGACCCATGAGATCACTGTGTACAAGTTCCAAAGGTGAAGAGGCTCTCCATGCATGCCCCTTCTCGAATTTTTCTTGTGGATGCTTTCCAAGAGCACATCCATTACAAACACCATCTGAAAATTCAATGGTTGGCAATCCTTTGACCATCCCTTGCTTACTAAGCTGTTGCATATATCTGAAATTCAAGTGCCCAAATCTCTTGTGCCAAATCCTACTTTCTTCATTTGCATGCGTAAGTAGCAAAATAGAATATGATTGAGGAAAAAAATTAGAAAATGTATACAGACGAGATTGATCATTTACCTTGCCAGATGCAATCTTCAAATTGGTTTGCATGTCATAAATGATCACGAAATTTGGGGTAAATTCCACTTTCCTTCCGCTGCCTGTGTGTGTCATCTGATACACTGAGAGAAGATTCACAGAAAGCCTTGGAATATGCAAGACATTTTCAAAACTTCCATCTTTGAATTGCACTCTTCCTTGTCCAGTTGCTGCAACTGCAGAATTATCCCCCATGAGAATGGGAGGACCTGAGTATGCATGTAGAGAAGAAAAGGATTCCTTTGAAGAAGCCATATGATGTGAAGCTCCTGAATCGATGATCCATTCTTGTGGTGCAGAATGAAGAGCAATCAAAGCATGCCCGTTACCTCTTGGATCTGGTGCTTTTTCTCCAGACTTCTTCTTAGCATTCTCAGGAATGTGGTCTCCAAGATTGTGTTGCTGGAGTGTCTGCGCCATAAGATTTATAGTCTTCTTCATGCATGCAGATTCAGGATGAAAACCACGGTGGCAATAATTGCACATTGATTGCCCTTTCGTTCCTTTCCTTTCCTTCGAGCCAGATGATCCATCAGGGGGTTTGGGATGTACTCCCTTTCTTGGATCAGGATCCTTCTTCCCTTTTCCTTTCTGATGGTCTTTGGAATTTCCCTTTCCTTTTGCATGCACAGTAAGTGCATGCGCTTTGGAATTTTTAAGTGTGCCCATTTTGATGAGCTTATCTTGCTCATGCATCAAAGACTGAATAAAAGAATCCAGTGAGGGAATCTTCCAAGCTGCACCAGTTGCAGATCTGACTGTGTGGAATGTAGAGACGAATACTACATACTCTGGACCAAGTTTTGATAAAATGGAAAGAATCAACTGATTTTCTTGCTTGGATTTGTCGACCCCGCATCCTTTCAGCTGAACCAACAAGGCTTTATACCTTGTAAAATAATCTTGAATGTTCTCAAAGTTTCTCGGATCTAATGAGTTTAACTCATTTTCGAGAATGTGACCTTGCATTTCATCCTGTTTTCCAAACAATCCTTCCAATTTTTTACATACCTCGTTTGGAGTTGAACATGATTCAACATGAAATAGCAGTTCCAGAGAAATAGATAAACATAGGATGCCGAAGGCCTCATCCATGCGATTGAAATATCTTGTTTTCTCCATTGCCGATGTTGGTTCAACTTCCGTTTCCATGGTTATTCGAAATAAGCCTCTACTTCTGAGATGAAGTTGAATCTTTGGCTTCCATTCGAAATAATTATATGGAGTGAGAATTACCGATTGTGGAAACTCCAATTTAGACTCCATTCTTTGTTGTTGCTTCAATCTTCTGAACCTGCAAATAAAATTGCTTGTGCACTGATTACAAATCCCTGTGCTCTAATACCATGTAAGATTTTTGAGAAACACAGATAGATCTAGATCTGCAAAACAATAACAAGCTTGCAAGAGAAGGAAGAAAGCGAGCAAGAATTGAGAAAAGAATGAAAGTTATTGATTCTACAATATTAGTTTTAGAATAAATACATAAAAGCAACTAAGTTAAGCTTAGTTGTACATGCAATAACTAAAGCTAACTAAAGCTAAGTGTGATTTATCTTAGGTTAATGTTTACATGTGCCACATGCAAGCAATAAGTTAACTGGAGCTAATCTAGGTGCATGTACACCAACATAGCTAGTCTAAGTGCATGTACACCAACACTGCCAAGTCACTATCCGCGACTCCTTCACGTATAAATTGCTACATTTGGTTATGAAGTTCTCAAATTTTGTTTGTCTCCATCTGTGATAAATCAAGCACCCAAAAACTGACTTACCTCATGAAGAGTAACAACTACGTGTACTCGTGGTCGTCCCTAGGACATAATTTTTCCTGGATGATGTTGAGTGGTCATTGTCTGATTTGTAAGTGCGTAACATGGGTTTTTGGTTGTTCCGGGTACAAATAATTCCTGGATGACGTTGAGTGGTCATTGCCTGAAAGTCAGTTGACATCGGAATCTGCCATATATCATCACATGTTATTTGATTTATCACATGCCATGTAAGGGAATAATACATAGGAATTGGAAATTTTGCATTCTTTCAAAATCGTTAATTCAAAGAAAATTCTAAATCAAAACTAAGCCTCACATCGAGTTGAGTGGTCAGTGCCTGAAAGTCAGTTTGCATGGGAATCTGCCATATATCATCACATGTTATTTGATGTATCACATGCCATGTAAGGGAATAATACATAGGAATTGGAAATTTTGAATTCTTTCAAGATCGTTAATTCAAAGCAAATTCTAGCCTGACAGTTTCCACTGTCATATAAAAATATAAAAATGTACTGTGATCTTTATATTATTTTAATATAAATCTATGATGATTTTTCTATCTAAAAAATCAAATTCTAAATCAAAACTAAGCCTCACATCGATGATCCTAAAAATATAGTCTTTATCCATCCAAATTTAAAATTCCCTCCACTTCCTTTAAACATGAAATTGCTTTGATTATCTTGCAAATAAGTGAAAATATAATCTTTTGTTAGCCCTAACATAAGACTGTTTTAACTCCATTTAGACTAGAAATGCGTATATAATCAAACAGTTCCTTTTGACCAAACTTAAAATCTTAAGTTATTTTGTATGAAGATTGCAACCGAGGTCTCCAACTTCACTCACAAAGGGAGCTACAATGTCGTAATGACCGGGAAACCATAGATACGGCTCTGCCAGACAAAAAGCCGTTCTATGATTAGTAACCGTTTTTCGTGCATACCTTTGCAAATGTTTTGGAATTTTGAACTGATATTATTTTGGTGTAATCGAATTTATAGAATAAATTTCCTTTTGAAATGTTTTTAGAATTTTGAAATAATATTATTTTGATACAGCCTAATTTACGGAAGAAATTAGTTTTTTCAGTATTATTTGTTTTGATTAATTTTAATGAAAATTATACTGAAATTTTTAAAAACATGAGTTTAAATTATTTAATCACTATAATTTTAGTGTTTTAGTGTTTTAGGAGTTTTCAAGGTTGCTAAATCTATTTATGTATTCAAAAGCGTATTTGGATTTTCAAGGTTGTTAAATATATTTATGCACTCAAAATGCATTTTAAATAACAAAAAATATTAAAATTAAATTCCACATAGATTTTTAAAAATTTGAGTTTAAATTATTTAATCTACATAATTCTAGGGCTTTAGGGATTTTCAAAGTCGTTGAATACATTTATATTTCAAAAATATATTTTAAACAACAAAAAATCGTGAAATTGAGAATTCCGGTTGTTAGAGCCCTATAATAATAGGATTCATAATTTGAATAGTCTATGGTCAAGTCTTGTAATATTGTACATACATTTTCATTTTGCAAATATTTTCCATATTAAAATTTAGAAAATGTGAATAGGGTATGTCCTAAAAGAAATATCAAAGTAGAAAAAGAATAATAAAAGATTAAAAAAATGAAAAAATATGAACCCCAAACAAAAACAAATCATGAAAGTGTGCAAGTCCAAGTTCCACTACTCTTTACTTCACTGTTTGAAATAATGGTTGTGTGCAACTTGTCATACATGCGACAACCCATGATAGTCAAATTGTTTAAGCTTGACTACTTCATGATTTAAATTTCTCATTTATAGTTAGAGAATAAGGATCTGGCCAAACTGTTTAATCTTGGCAGAACAACAGATAGGTAGAGAAATAAAATGTGCTCACAAGTTTAATTTCAGCCATTGGAAGATATAATGTTAGAGGTAGAGAGTTTACCTTTCAAAAGAAAAATGAAAAAAAGGGTTTGCTAGCTTAAATGCACCAAACAAAATGAAGGAAAAAAATGTTAGGGTAAGTAAAAGGGTAAGTAGAAGAAAGGTTACAGAAAGTACAAAGTTAATTGAAGCATAAGAACATCTATCATGTTTAATCATGTGTTTTAGTGTCTAGGAGAAATTATGAAAGTAAAAGGATGCTCATAAGTTGATTTGGTTAACTTCCCCTTCATTTCATTTCACCTCCCACTAAATACTTACTAATTCTACCTTTTACCCCTTTATTGCTTATGAAGACACCTTTTCTCTTCACTTTCACCCTTGCCGCTTGGTTTCACACATTTCCTAGCAAATTACCTTCTAAATTCATTCCCCTACCCAAAACCCTTTTTCCCTAGTGTGAAGCCCCTTTTCCCCTTTAAAAGCATCACTTTTCCCTTGATTAATTTCCCTAAAAACCCCAAAAGCCCTTTATCCTAAGTTTTACCCACCCCCCCTTCCCTGCATTATTAATTAACTCCACAAATATCATTTTCTTGACAAAACTTGTTTAACCTGCCACCCTGGTGTGGTAAAATAACCCCAGTCATTAAATTCCTAATCCCATCATTACTTATAAATTAATTACAAATCAATTGTAATTAACCCCTAGGCCACGCTAATTTCCACCTTGATTTCTTGTCGTGCAACTTGATCACGCGAAAGTCATTTGATCTACCACCCCTAGATCTAATGGCGTGCATACATATCACGTCCACTCACCTCCTGAACTTTACATCCCGAGAGTGCGTGATATGAGTGGTATTTCCTGGGCCCCTTTTGGTTAGGTGGTATCACTTTGTGAACTCGCATGCTCTCGGGAAAATATCACCCGATGGCCAAAAGCAATGCGATGGACCCCTAAACCGCTTCCCCGTGTAAGCGAAAGCCATCACTATTCATTATGTTTTTCGGCGCCATTTTCTAACCACCTCTGGTTAAAAGGCCGCAAACCCCCATTTTTACCCTTTTTGCTTAATTTTCTCTACAAAAGCTTCCAAGCCTCCCTGTGCAAACTCTAATTTCTGCAACTAAAGTCAACTACTAAGTACCTTCCGAGTACGCCCCGGACACCCAATTCAGCCATCCATAGCATACCTGAAGCCACATTACCACACCAGTTTGCAGTATGAACCTTAAATTCCATGTATTTTGATAACAAACTAGAAACATCCCTCTCAAATTCAAGAATGTACAGTTAATTCCAATATTAAATTAATTGAATTTAATTAATTTTCCTTGAATTGAGAGTATTTCCCGCTAAATACCCAAACCCCTATCATGCAAACTGCCATTACCCTATCACTGCACCTGAGTTTTCAAAACCTCACTACTTCAGCCTGTATAACCCTGATTCCCACATTTATCCTAAATATGGCTACCCAAACCTCTCTAGATGTCAGACCTGTGTCAACCCCTCACTCAGACATTAACCATTTGGCCTTAGCAGACATGAATTTTGAAATTAAAGACACTGCTACTCCAGAGCACCTTCTGAAAATCCACTGTTGGAGTAAGGATAGGTTCCTAAACCATGTTGATGACATCGACCTTTGGAAATCCAATTTTCCCAAGTATATATTCCCAGAAGCTCACCCATTCCCAGACATTGTACATTTTTGTCATGCCTATTATATCCCTAACCAAAGGGCTATTGTTGTTCCAAACCATGAGTTATTGTTCACCATTACACCTGAGTCAATACCGCAGATGCTTCAAATCCAATCTCACCCAAATCTAACCCCTCTATCCATTGGAAACCTGTTGGACCTATACATCACACTAGACCCAGTCAAAATCATGAAAATTTTCTAGAATTTCATCATTGCGGAATGCCATGCTCCTACAAACACTCCTCCCTATGTTGCTGCCATTTTTTCAAACACTGGCAAGAGCATAATCACCATGCTCTCATGCATCCTAGGATACACATCAGATGAGCATGTGGATGAGGTCATCATGGCCTTCCTGCCCATTTTCACTCTAGGGAAGCCTCCTGTTATATGTATGATTATGCTCAGTTCATTCCAAACAGAATGCATGAGAAATTCACCAAACTCCCCACTGAAAGAGTTTCCAAATACTCTTTAGTATTGTTTTATATGTTCTTGTATTACCAGATAGATAAGTTCCCTGTGAAGATCCAGAAATTGGACACCAAGGGAAAGGAGAGGTCAGTCATATACTGGACACCCTTGGTCCACAAGTTTTCCACAACATTCACCTATAGAGACTTCATAAACTCCTTTGTATACCCTATCATGAACACGCTGAATTCTAAGATTTAGCCTAGAATTAGCCCAGAGATCAAGAGAGTACTACAATTGGCAAAGAACAACAAGGTGGGAGATTGGTATCTGTACCAAAACCACACTAAGAGCAAAATTTATGGCTGTGAGTTAGCCCCCTATAAGTTGCCCAAATACCTCCCTATGCAGATATTTTCTCTTGAATACCAAATCATCAACTCTGATGAGGTTCACTTCCTAGCTTATAGGAAGAAAACCCAATTCAAAGTGAAAAACCAAATGGGCCTATTCATTTGCAACAACAGATAGGTTGGATGAAAGGCCAACAGGTTATTGAAACGATTAATGCCAGTTTTGCAATCTTTCTGAGGTAAAAATTTTGAACTCTGGGCAATTAAAATGGAGGGTCTACTTGATTCATTAGATTTATGGGAATTTGTTCAAGAAATTTCTATAAATTATCAAGGTAAGAGTAGAGGTGGAGTAGCATTGCTTCTTATTATATCAGAACTAGACGATAATACCTTGTCTAGTATTTTGCATGAATATGGTGAAATAGATAATGCAAAAATATTTTGGGATATTCTTGAAATGAAGTACAATATGAAATGGGGTGAGAAAGCTTACAAAGATGAAGACAGAGTTTTGGTAGCAAATCTACGGAAAAAATCTGAGATTGCTAAGAGAAAAGTTTTGGAGGACTTAGCAGTAGCAGATGAGTTGAAGAAAGTGAATAGCCTCTTTGAGGTAAAGGTGGTGAACTCAACAACGATGCTTGCTAATGTTAAAGAGGAAATTGCAAAATTTGATGATGGATGTTTGTTTTATGAAAATGAATTGCAGGTTATATTTGAAAAGTATTGATTGATAAACTATTGTTTGTTGTTGATAAAATGGAAGAATATGAAGAGGAAATTGTAGCTACAATTAAAAGGACAAGAAAATCTGAAGATGCCAAAACAATTGTTTGTTGTTGATAAAATGGAAGAATATGAAGAGGAAATTGTAGCTACAATTAAAAGGACAAGAAAATCTGAAGATGCCAAAACTGATTATGATGCCGAGATAAATTTTATTGAAGAATGGGTTGAGAGACCTTTTGAACAAATTGATGCAGGTCTCAAAGCAGCAGCGAGAATAGTGAAGGTTCTTGAAAATGAGCACAATGGTAAATCAATGAATGATTCATATGATATGGAATTGGAACCAGTGGAGGACACATTTGAAGAAGTTCCTGGTATTTTAATATATTGGAGCCCAGAGGAAATAAAACATTATTATGGATTGATGAGGCAACAACCAAGTCAACAGGAAACTAGTGATTATGAAAATTAATTTGTTGAGAAAGGAGTTGACATGGATTAGTATCATCCTAGTTAGAATAAGCAATATCCATACTTCATGATCTGAAGTAAGAAGAAGACTAAATAGGTTGAAAGTGTCAGAGTTTGGAGCAACAAGTCCAAGAACAAATTTCATCAATATGTTGATGCAAAGAAATTTAAAATGAAGTCATATTTGTAAGCCTAGCTGAGACTCAGACTAGCAGGCATTGTTATGCATTGTTGAAAATCCATTTCTCCATTAAGGGGGGATGTTAGAATAATGTGGAAATGGAAGTTTCTACTAATGTGATAGGTTTGTTGAGTTGTCTTCTTAGATGTATGTGAGTTACGAGATGTTCTAGAAGTCATTGATTTCTAGCATAAGTGAGTTGTATATGAGTCATAGACTCTACCTTCCATGTTGTTATGCCCATAGAGTCTTGTGATCCCATCGTTATATAATGGGACATATTGTGATGTATATGCAATGAGTCAATATGCAGGCTTAGGCTTGAATTAAGAATATGTTCCATTGTGTCAACTCTGTATTTTCTAACACCATTAGGTAAAACCATACATAAATAAGTATCTAATTAAACCTATAGACCTATAGGATGAGAGTAGAGGAATTTGATTTCTGCGAATACATATATTGCATAGGCATGTTCTTACATCCAAATATTTCATAAAGGAAAAAATATTCAATCATCATTCTTCAGAAGATACACATAAATAAATCTATACTAAATTGTCATCTCCAATGGTTTGATGAGGTTTCCATGGGATATCATTCATGTCCAATGCAATCACAACTTAGATATGCTAATCCTAGTAAAGAACGGAATTTCAAGGCAGAATTCGGAAGCATTGAACTATTTATAATGGCTATCTGGCTACCCAGGTTAAAAATTCATAAACTAGCTTCTCCCTTCAAACTATAGATTGAGAAAATTTAAGTGTGGTAGTCATGGAGACTTTGAAGGTCCTAAGAAAAAAAATACATTGTTTGCCCTCAAGATTTCCATTCTAGAGAAGGCTACCAAGGGGCTCAGAACCTTGCCTTTATATTTGACATGGGAAACAAATAATGGGAAATGAATAGCGTAACCAAAACCTAAGTTAAAATTTAAAATTATAAATGCGGGGGAGACATATTGCTAGTTAAAATATATTTGTTATTATTGAAATAAAGTACCAAGGAAATTTTTTTTAATGTCCATGATAATTGTGATAATTTAATCTCATGCCCCTATTGGTGGAGATTTCCAAAAATTTACAGTTTTATTAAATTTCAATGGCACAAAAATTATAGAAGCCTTATTTTAAAATAGACACACCAATTTACTCAAAAATATTTTATTAATATAGATGTATTGATCCAGGTGGATGTTGGTGGGCACCCACCTATCTCACATGGACCCCCACAAATATCTCTTTAAGTTTTTCAGTTTTCATAATTGTAGCACAATTTACTATTTTTAGCAGTTTTTCGGGTAGTGAACTTCTGGAGCCGTTTTTATGCCATAAATGACGTTGTTTGGGAAATCTGGGAGCAATATGTGTCCATGGACCAATGTTTCTCTTCCCAAATTTGTGGTTCTTGGATATATCTTTCCAACGAGATATTGTACGCGTTAAACGGAGATTGTATGCCAAAGTTACGGCCCTGGGAAGTTGATGTACCAATTTACCCAAATGGGGCCCACAATTTGGCATTTCATCTTCTACGGTTAGGGTTTTGGATGTTTAGGGTTTTCCATTGTTTCTCAGCAATAAATAGGCCTTTGAGCCTCATTGTAACATAGTTCAGAGGCATGTAGCCACCACATCTGTTCTCAGAGATAAGCTACCATCGCTCTAGCTGGTTTATTTCCATTTCTGTTTGTAAGCATGTTTTAGTATTTTACAGTAATGAAATGAAGTATTATTTCTACTGCATCTCTGTATTTATGGTTATCTCTATAATCTGTTGCGTCCCTGTTTAAATCTGGATCAGTGGTATCAGAGTGGTCTGCTTTTTCTCTGCTTTTCTTTGCATGTCCCCAACAAGGTCGGGATATAGGGAGTTAGGGTTTGAACTAGTCGAACCTATGCAATACCAGCCTCACAAATCCCGACGGCTTCCCATGGCAGATGAAAATAAATACGAGGGGGTAGGATATCCTATCAAAATCTTTCTCGAGGAAGCCCTTGAGCGACAAAGGAACGCGATGATAGACATCTTTACCCAGATCCTTCAGTGGCTACCCAAAGGCGACACATCGACTTCCAACAGCTACTCTGGAAATGCCACACCCTTTAAGGTACAAGTTAATTTTGAAATCCCCATATTCAAGGGTGAGATAGATGCAGATTCCATAGATAAATAGATAAATATGCTAGAATGGTATTTTTCTATTCATAATTTTTCCAATTGGGAAAAGATTATTTTCGCTCTTCTCAAAGCAGCGTCGCATGTCAAGGATTGGTGGGAAACCTACTGCGAGCAGAAGGATGAAAGTACAGACTCACTATTTTCAGCTGCACCCACTTGAAATTCATTCCAGAGTGCCTTCAAGGAGTAGTACTACCCTATCAAATCTATGACGACAAATACATAAAGTGGACCACGTTGTGGTAGGAAAGGGAGCAAGATGTGCTGGAGTTCACAAACAATTTTCATACCCTTCAGACACAGTTGGGTATGAAGGATTCTGAGCTACATTTCATACTCAAATACCATGCCTACCTATGCAGATACATCCAAGAAGAGATGGAGTTCTTGAACATCTCCTCACTTGGCACGGCATACCGATACGCTATCAAAATCGAGCAGAAGTTTAAACAGAAGAAGCGAGACTTTGGATCTGCAAATCCAAAGACCAAAGGACAAAGCTAAAGCGGGGTGACCCAAGGCAACCCGTCAAAGCTGCAAGAAAATAACAACTCCACGAAGTCGAAGAGGGACACATGAAAGTGGTGTGAGTTCCATATGATCCCCACTCACAACACAAGTGAGTGTCGGACCAAGCAGTTGTTGGTGGCCAAGTTGAAGGCTTCAAAATCAGATACATGTTCCGACCCTGAGTCAGAACCCGACAAGGGAATGGAAAAGGGAAGCAGATAATTGACGTGGATCCTAGCACCACTGTTGCCACTGCAAAGATCCAAAAGAATGACCCCAAATATCTAGAGGAGGGGGAGCATATTTTCCACTTATAGATGTGGATGAAGGGTTTGTCGCTGCAATTCATTGTCGATAGTGGTAGCCAAAAGAACCTCATTTCAACAGAGGTTGTGAAGCAATTGGGCCTACCAACTACACCACACCTGCAGCCATACAATATTAGGTTGCTTCACCAAGGACAATATTTTTGAGTTCGCCAGCAGTGTTGCCTTCCCTACAGCATCAAACCCTTCACAGATAAGGTACTATGTGATATTACACCTCTAGATGTTTGTGATGTATTATTAGGCCAACCATACTTATGGAGGCGACATGCTGTGTATCAGTCAAGGCCTCGCGCTGTTATTGTTTCTTTGGGTAATTCATTATATAGGATACCGGAGGTAGCCCCACCTACCACCAGTTCTTTGATCGCTACTAAGAAAGGCAGTGAGATCATCTCATAGACTAGGAAATTTATTTTTTGTCTGGTTCACTCCCAAAGTAAGGCGAAGATGGTCACCACATCCATGACCCCCGCGAAGGGTTCCTCCACATAGCAGTAGCAGCAAAGAGATACGGTCATGACAGAACATGGGAACAACTTCTCCTCACCCACGAGGGTACCACGCAAGTCTCAGGTGGGCAACAAAGTCTGGTTGCCTCACTGGGAAGAACACCTTACCAGAACCCATCAGAAGCTCAGACCACTCTGACATGGTCCTTATACCATTACCAAGGTTGTTGGAAACAATGATTTGGAGCATAGAATTCCCTCATTCCTTCGCCTGCACCAAGTGTTCAATGTGTACCACCCTCGACCATGCTTCCCACCATTACTAGACACATCCGAGATTGCAGAACAACTCACCAGGGATGAAGTTTAGCAGATAGAGGAACTCAACGCAATGGGGACGATTCCTTCCTAAGGGGGGAGGAATGATCCAGGTGGATTTTGGTGGCCACCCACCTATCCCATTGAGACCCCCACAACTATCTCTTTTAGTTTTTCAGTTTCTGTAATTTTAGCACAATTTCCCATTTTTAGTAGTTTTTCAGGTCGTGAACTTCTGAAGCCATTTTGAGGCCCTAAACGACATTTTTTGCAAAATCTAGGAGCAATATGGGTCCATGGCCGAATGTTGCTCTTCCCAAATTTGTAGTTCTCGGATAGATCTTTCTAACCAGATATTATGCATGTCAAATGGAGATCATATGCCAAAGTTACGACCCCGGGAAGTTGATGTACCAATTTACCCAAACGGGGCACAAAATTTGGTGTTTCATCTTCTAGTGTTAGGTTTTTCGATGTTTAGCGTTTTCCATTGTTTCTTAACAATAAATAGACCTTCGAGCCTCATTGTAACACAATTCAGAGGCATGTGGCTGCAAAATCTCTTCTAAGAGATAAGCTACCATTGCCCTAGCTTGTTTATTTCCAAATTTGTTTGTAATTGAATGAAGTATTATTTCTGCTGCATCTCTGTATTTATGGTTATCTTTGTAATTTGTTGCATTCCTATTTAAATCCGGATCATGTATGCATTATGTTTTTCTTATAGGAACTCCATAACTCATTATAGGAATGCTACCATGTTGTTGAAGATAATGGAGAATTGTATTTTAGGAGAAACTCGGTTCATTAGTTATGTGTATGCCTTAGATTAGGATTTAGTTCCTACTTCTTAGTTAGCTATTCTAACTTCCCTACATGTGTGTAGGCTATATATTCATGATTTGTAATGATGATCATGTATAGCGTTCTGCGAGAGGAAGTCTCCAGGGGAAGCCCTCACTTGAGAGTTGCTCAGCTTATTGAATAATATCTTTGTCTTTGTTATGAAACTAGCTCAAGAAAAGATAGAAAAGATAGATCAACGCCTTAGAATTCATCCTGTTCGAGGGGGTAACCTCCTTTACATTACATGAATGAACAATTCTTGGATGATACAAATGAAAATACCTCCTTTCTATATATAGGAGTCTAAGTGGTCCCAATACAATCAAAGCCTACATAACAATAATATTGTAGGGCACAACAGTAACAATAGTGGGCTTCTATGTGGCACAATAGTAACAATATGGGCACTACATGGGTACATCAATATAATAAGTGGGTTGTACTAATAACAATAAGGGGTTACACTAGTAGTATAGGGGCCTAACATGCCCCTCTCCTTCAAAAAGCGTTGTCCTCAATGCTTGAGTAGTTCTTGATGCTTCTGTGTAAGATTCTTGTCCTCCCATGTGGAATCTTCAGCGGGTAAGTTCTTCCACTTGATGAGATACTCTGAAATTGATCGATTTCGTAGCTGTTGGGTTCTTGTTTCTATGACTTCTCCAAGTTCCAATATGATTTTTCCTTCTTCTTCAATTTCTGGCAATATTGTTTGAATTGGGATCTTTTGCAACTTTTGAATAAATGGCCATACTTCTTTGTCCTTCTTTCATTCATCCCTTGCTTTGTTTATCCAATCTAGTTGGATAATATAAATAGCACAAAAAAATGCTTCCACATCCTCATCCTTGAAGAGTCTTCCCATTCGGTAAGGTCACCATTTTTTAAGTGCATGTAGTATTGCCAACCTTTCCTTCTCATAAATAGCTTGCTTAAGATGTAGCAGTAAAAATACCCAATCACCAACATTAAAACATTTTTCACTACGATGTTTATCTACCTGTTGTTTCGTTTGATTTTGCACCGAAGTGGCGTTATCCTTTAAAAGTTGGAGAACTTGTTGTTGATGCTCGATGTGATATTTCACTGCTTGAACCTTTTTCTTCTTGATATGTCCTTCTATCTCTAGAGTTTGAGAAGTGGTAATTTCTTCCAATCCTTTACAAGATATGGCCAGATTCATTTCTTGATGCTCGATGTGATCTTTCACTTCTTGAACATTTTTCTTCTTGATATGTCCTTCTATCTTGATAGTTTGAGGAGTGGTAATTACGAACAATGAATTACAAGATATGGTTGGATTCATTTCTTCTTTCTCGACGTGATATTTCACTTCTTGCACATTTTTCTTCTTGATATGTCCTTCCATCTTGAGAGTTTGAGGAGTGGTAATTCTTGCCAATGCTTTACAAGATATGGTCTGATTCATTTCTTCTTTCTTTGTGGTGAGGTCCTGGCGTATATCTTCTTCTTTTGATGTTTCTTGATCCTTTTCTTCCTCCTCTTCATATTATATGTAAAATAATTTCTTCTCGGCACACTTATGACCTTTAGTGCATTTGCTATCACAATTGTAACAAAGCCTTGTTTCTCTTTTTTGTTCCAATTGTTGTGGTGTAACCCTTGTAGGTTGTGGAACGCTAGGAGAAACAACACTTCCATCTTTATAGTTGTGAGGGGTACGCTTCCTGGTTTCCATAATTTTTCTTTCCGCTATGTCACAAAGCCCTTTTACTCTTTCCAATTGTTGTGGTGTTGCTCTAAAGAAGGTGTTGTTCTTTTTATCCTCATAATGTGCTATCATTTCCTCCGTGAAAATTGACCACGTAACAAGCTGTTTACGAGAACAAAGCCCTTTGTACCATAAAAATTGATCTGCTTCTAAATATGAAGATGCAATACATACCTTTTGTAACAGTTTTACACCATGTAGATCAAAATATTTCTCCATCTGAAGTATCCAATTTACCAGATCCTTGCCATCAAACTTCCTCATCTTGCTTTTTCTTGATTTTAGGAGCTAGAACTTGAAACGACTGTAACTCTGTACTTTCAAATCTTTAAGTTCTAAAATTGAGATCTATAGTAGCCCTCTGTGTCCTCTTTCCAATGCCACCAGTCTGATCCAAATTGGATTCTCTAAGAAAGAGTTATGCACAATCTTCCAAGACGACCTTATTATAGACCTTTCCAGAAGAGTGAACTTGTATTAAGTGCCACGTGTACAATTTTTGACCTTTGGTTCTGAAACAGATATACACAAAACTACAGTCCGTCCTCTTTCTGTACCTTCTTACGAAATTTCAATCCGATCCCTAGAGAGAAAGTTATGACGATTTTCCCTAGGTCACCTGTTTTGAATGTAATTTAGGAGTCTACAAAAAGACCAACTTCCTCAGAGCATATCTACGCAAATATCGCGCGAAAAGATCTGAAATTCGGACCCAAGGTTCAGCGCGATTTCTTCTCAAATGGGTTTTTTTTGTAACTTCTGAAACGTCACAGAAAAAAAGTTATAGCGAAAATTCCACGATGACCTGTTTGGAGCAGCGAAACCCTAGAATCCAAAGCTCTGATACCAAATGTTATGAAACCAGCTCAAGAAAAGATAGAAAAGATAGATCAACGCCTTAGAATTCAGCCTGTTCGAGGGGGCAGCCTCCTTTACATTACATGAATGAACAATTCTTGGATGATACAAATGAAAATACCTCCTTTCTATATATAGGAGTCTAAGTGGTCCCAATACAATCAAAGCCTACATAACAATAATATTGTAGGGCACAACAGTAACAATAGTGGGCTTCTATGTGGCACAATAGTAACAATATGGGCACTACATGGGTACATCAATATAATAAGTGGGTTGTACTAATAACAATAAGGGGTTACACTAGTAGTATAGGGGCCTAACAGTGTTCCATTTCTAACATGGTATCACAGCTTCAAGGTTCAGTGAGGGAAAGCGAGAATGCTTCGATGACTGAGAGTGCATCGTGGTTATAGTGTGGCCTTAGTGGTGGTGGTAGAGAACATTTCCGTTGCTTTATCAATGCGAATTTTGGCTCAAGAAGTGCACTCTTCTCTGTTGACAAGCGTCATTCCTTGAGCAAAAAAAGCATTGTTTGACCTCCACTTAACACGATTTCTTGCAGCATGGGCCATCATCACCGATTTGCATCGAAAAAATTTGTTTCTTCATTTGACCAAATTTCTGCAGTTTGATCGAATATTTGGTTGCATGGGGGTCGAATTCTGGCTGCGTAGGGGTCAGATTTGTTGGATGGTGCCACAATAACCTTAGACCTACAATGACTAAGTTAAAATTCATGTGTGTAGCGGTGGCAGCTTGACTCAAAGGCAATGTGGTGAATCTGTCTGCTTGATCCATCTGCTTGTTGTGGAGGCTACTAGGAGGCTGAGTGGTGGAGCAACGAAGGCAGAGACCATGAGGCTACAAGCGAATCAATCACGTTCTCCTTGTGGATCGTGGTTGATCTACATGGAGGTGCAGCAGTTAAAGGAGTTTGTCATGGTGGGAGGAACTGGCAAGCTCAGATTTTCTCACAGCAAGCCGAGGGCAAAGAGAAGTATTTAACGGTTTTGTCACAGAAGAAAGAACATGAAATTATGTTAGGTCATCAAGTAGAGAGGGAGTGCCGCAATGATCTGTGTAATCTCGAAATTATTGAAACTAAAGCAAAAGCTTTGTTGAATGTAGTTCGGCTAGAACTTGCTCTTAGTTCTCAAGGCTATGGTTTTCTTCATATTCCTGATAAATTATGAACTTCCAACTTCTGATGTAGTGAGGAAAAGAGCCAAAAACCCAATCATACATCTGCTGAGCTAAGTTGAGCGACGGCTAAAGAAGATCGTTTAGAAAGATCGTGCAGTCTTTGTCAGTGGTTCCTTTGTGCGTGAGGCCAAGAGCAAGGTATTGTTGGTATGTGATCATTGTTTTTGTTGATCTATTTTTGAATCAAGGAAGGCTAAAAGTGAAAGGTAGACTATACTAAATTTGCCTTGCTGTTCGAGTGAATTTCGAGCGGTGTTTTTATTTTTATTTTTGGGGTTATAATAATTATTTTTTAAAAATTGTTTGTCACATGTGATAAAGTTTTTATACATGAAAAAAGGGAGTCATTTTTTGAGGGTTTCTTAAAAAAAAAACAAAGAGGGATCTTGGTTTTTTGCATCAAATTAAAGGAATTGTTATTTTATTAACAGAGCACCTATTCTTTTTAGATTTCTCCTTGGATCTGGAGATAGATCCGTCTTTTAAAGTCTTGGAGGTCAAATTTTATATTTCTTGAGGGATACCTGTCAAGATGAATAACCAGATGGCAGAAGCATATATGAATGAGAGCAGTAAGCTTGATAAATCAAATTACTCGAATTGGAAATTTAAGTTGCAGACCCTGTTGCAGACCCTGTTGGAGGGGAAAAATGCATGGGCAATTGTAACCGGTGACGAGTTGAAACTGACTGTAGCTACAGGTGTAACACTAGCAACAATCCAGGACTGGGAAAAGAGCGAGAAAAAAGAAAAAGTATTGTTAAAATTTTTAGTGAAGAACTATATTATCCCTCACATTTGTGAATGCAAATCAACAAATGACATCTAGAAAACCTCAAGGACTTGTACGAGATCAAAAACACAAATCACTTAGTGATTTTGAAAAACAAGATTCTCGACATTTAAATGGAGGAGATTGAATGAGTGGTTGCGTTCATTTATCGAATCAAGGAGCTCAAAGATAAAATGGGCGACATAGGAGAGAGTGTCAAACACTTATCTAGTCACAATTACCATGAATGGTATGACTAATGATTATCAAATGTTTATCACGAGTTCAAATGCGAGAGAGAAAACCCCCAATTTGGAATAATTGACAGGAATCATGATGCAAGAGGAAGAGAGGCGGAAGACCCTGAAACCCTTGAGTTCAGATCTTACTCTAATGGAGAAGAAGCCCTTCAGAGGGGAGGAAAATGCAGGATAGAAAGATGAAAGTACACCACAGAGAAAACCACCTCAAGATATGTCCTCAAACATAAGTGATTCAGGACCCAAATGTTTTTATTATGGTAGAGTTGGTAACATAGCTGAAAACTATCAGAAGAAGAAATTTGATGAAAGGTTTCCATAGACATAAGATGCATGCAAGACACTTTGCTGATGAAGATCAAAATCAGAATCTCAGATTGTTTGTATATGATTTTGAATTCTCTATTGAGGATGGTGAGGCAGAAACCTAGTTTGCAGAATCAAGAGCTTCCATTCACATGACAAGTAAGAGAGATTGGTTTGAGAATTTTAAAGAAACCTACAGTGGTGAAAATATCTATCTTGGCGATGATAGAGGGTACCAGATCAAAGGGTATGGTAATGCCCGTGTCATTTTGCCTAATGGAAATATTAGACACATTCAAAATGTAATGTATTTACTTTGAATAAAAAAGAACCTATTCTATGTTTCTATGATAACAGATCAGAACCTTAAGGTGGATTTTTTTAAGTCTTATTGTGTTATTAAAGATCTGTTGGATCACACAAAGCCAATTGCATCAGGTATTCGAGCGGTAGGATTTTATAAGCTGAATGTAAGAAGTGCACCACACAAAGCTTTGACCTCATTAGTTATGAGTGCAAAAGACTTATGGCATCAAAGATTCGGTCATCTCAATTTAAATGACCTACCACTACTTCAGAAATGAGGTATGGTCAATGGTCTTCTTGTTTTAAAGAATATTCATGTTGATTGTGAAGCATGTTCTCTTGGGAAGACGCATAGAGATGAGTTTCGTGCAAATTTAAATAGAAAGAAGAGAGATATACTAGAAATTGTGCACACTGATTTGTGTGGGCTGATGCAAACAAGGTCATTAGGATGTGCCTATTATTTCTTATTGTTTGTTGATGATTGTATGAGATTTACTTGGGTATTTTTTCTCAGAAAGAAGATCATACTTCTAAATATTTTAAAGAGTTCGGAAGCATGATTGAAAAACAGACAGGAAAATTCATCAAAATTCTTCGCTCAAATCAAGGGGGAGAATACAAGAAGGGTGGTTTCATTAAATATTGAAAGTACCATGGGATAGTTCATCAGTTCAAAATTCCCAACACTCCTCAATAGGATGGGGTTGCAGAGATGAATAACATAAGCCTTGTGGAGTGTGCTCGAAGCATGTTAAAAGGTAAGAATCTATCTGATGGATTTTGGGAAGAACCAATAAATACTACAATTTATTTGAATAATAGTAGTCCAACAGAAAACCTTGATTTTAAAACTCAATTCGAAGCTTTATTAGGCTTTAAGTCTGCAATTAATCATTTAAGAGTTTTTGGCTCCAAAGCTTTTTCTCATGTTCCAAAAGAGGATAGGAAGAAACTAAATTCAAAGGCCATTAAATGCATTTTTGTTCAGTACTGCACAGAGTTTAAAGCTTATAATTTGTTTAATCCCTCTCCTCATAAAGTGTTTGCAAGTAGAGATGTGGTATTCCATGAGTAGGTTGATGATGGAAACCATGAAAGAAGCAATGAAGATTGGCACATACCTTTTCTGGTGGAAGACGGAAGTGATGATAGAGACAACCATGAGAAGGAGCAACATCATCATCATCATCATCAACAACAACAACAAAAAAGGAAGAAGTGGATGGTACATATGCAAGTAGTAGGCCAAGTCCACCAAGGGATGATGAGAACAGATTTGAAGCCAGTCCACCACTTAGGAGATCAGGTAGGCAAATTCAGTTGCCAACAAGATATAGGGATCATGCTCTTATAACTAATATGTTAAATGTTGTCGAACCCTCTAATTATAAACAAGCAAGTCAATATAGTGAATGGAGGGAAGCCATGGAAGAGGAATATGATTCAATTCTTAAAAACAAAACTTGGGATCTAGTTGAACAACCTGAAGGGAAACAAACCATACGTTGCAAATGGTTGTACAAGCCTAAATTTAAAGCAAATGAGAGTATAGACAAATATAAAGTTAGGCTAGTTGCAAAGGGGTACTTGCAAAAAGAAGGCATACACTATGAGGAAACCTTCACCCCTGTAGCCTTATTATACACAATCAAAATATTAATTGCTTTAGCTACCAAATGTGAAGTCTGCATTCTTAAATGGGGAATTAAAAGAAGAAGTGTATTTAATGAAACCTGAAGGGTTTGTTAAACAGGGGGAGGAACATTTAATCTGTAGATTGAAGAAAGCATTGTATGGACTAAAACAGGCTCCGAGGTCGTGGTATGATAAAATCTAGTAATTTTTCCTACAACATAGTTATAAAAGAAGCAATAATGACCCTAATCTATATATTGTGTTTGATGAAAACGGGAAAATTGTTTTGATTTCTTTATATGTAGAAGATCTTATCATTACAAGAAATGCTAATGAACTAATTAAAGAAATCAAAGAGTTGATGCCACAGCTTTTTGAGATGAAAGAAATCGGAGAGTTACACTATTATTTGGGTCTTGAAGTCTGGAGGGAGTACAACGAGACTTTTATGTCTCAGGGAAAGTATGTGAGGAGTCTCTTGAAAAAGTTTAGAATGGATCAGTGCAAAGCAACATCAACACCTTTATAAAATAATACCAAACCTCAAAATAATGATGGTTCAAAGGAGGTTGATGCAACACTGTATAGACAGTTGGTTGGGAGTTTAATTTACTTAACTACACCTATGCCGAATTTGGCTTTTGCTGTCAATGTATTGAGCGAATTCATGTCAACGGCTCTTGAGAATCATTAGGATGCAGCAAAAGGTGTCTTAAGGTATCTTCAAGGAACCTTAGACTTTAGTATCAAATATACTGATTCATTTGATGTTAGATTGAAAGGTATTTCAGAATTAGACTGGGCCAGGAATCTAGATGACCGACGATCCATAACAGGCTATGCATTCAACATTCAGTCTGGGGTCATTGCATGGAGCGGAAAGAAGGAGAACATTGTATCCTTGTCTTCAGCAAAAGCAGAGTATCAAGCAATGAGTGCAGCAACATGTGAGGTAGATTGGTTGAGGAGATTTCTTCAGGATGCTAGAGAAGAACAAAAATAGTTAATTTATAAATAGTTTTGAAATGTTTTATTTATAATTTCTATGTTCAAGTTAGGCATTGGAAGGTTTTCAGGTATATTTTCTCGTGTTATTTGTTAGGGATTTGTTATATTTTTTGACGGAGATTTAGTGACTTATCAAATTGAATTTTAGATTCTCCACAATCTAATTTAAAACATCTAAAATGAATATTGGACCCCAAAAAATTTACTTTGCTTAAAAAAACTCCAAAATATATAACAGTGAGAGAGATTTATTAGACTTACCACACTAAGTTTTAAATTCTCCACAATCTAAATATAATACATATATGAAATCAAAAACTCATTTAAAACATTTAAAATAAATATTTTACCCAAAAAAATTTCACCTATTTAATCAAAATATTAAAATATACCATACTTAGACAGTCATTTTACTTATATATAATTAATATTTCTTATATATTTAAAAGAAAGGTGATCATAGTTTCTTTTTTAAACCAACAAACTGCTCCCTCTCTTATCATCTTCCAATATTTGAAAACCCATTATGTAAAACAATCGTTTAAATCAGTGTAAGTAGAGGCAAACTTTGCGGGAAATGTTTTAAAAGCGATTGTGATATCAATATTATTGCCTCAGGCCTTCAGCGTTGATAGTCCCAAGCCTGCTGGGCAAGCCTATATTTTTGTTGTCTCCATTATATTGGATTATATTTGTTCTGGATTATATTTTTGTTGTCTCCATTATTTGGATACTTAAGCTTCGTGTATTCCTAAATTATGATATGTGAACAAGGATTGGGATTTAAATGCCAAAGCGGGTACTTCACGTGTGTCTCCAAGGAGACCCAGTCACAAATATTATTTTACGCTGAAATATGCATACATCCAAATCACAATAAAACTTGAATCGGTATATGTAACTGCATCTTTAGACAACAGATTAGATTAAGCCATTCATAAGATGTATATAGAATTTCCAAATACAAAGTGGGCAACGCTTATTTTATGCGGTCAATCCGCGGGTATTATGTATTTGAGCAATACTTGTCTCCTAAGACTATGCACAAACTGATTGAATTTATGTAAACACATTCAACCTATTTGTGCGTGATTATTCTATGTTTGGATTACAGATATGCATGTCACAGGATGTTTTCTTGCATATGCACCAGTACAAGAACTTATAATTCGGCTGCTTCATCGAAATTACATGTTCGATTTCAGGTAACTCTTTCCTTTAGGCCCACTTGTTCGAATGAACATCGTGTAGTCATTGAACTTCATCTTTCGGTATCTCGGCGGGTTGGAATCATCAATCAGCTCCTTTAGAGGCCCCATTTCCTTGTCTCCATTAGGGTTACAGAAAACCGCGATCGACATTCGTTCCTTTTTCGAGTTCACAAGGCAGCTGTGTTCCACACTTTTGTAAATTCCGTTTGCCAATATCTGCGCGAAGAAAGAAATAGAAAGAACTATGACAATCGGCGGATTTTGACGGGTGAATGAAAAAAGTGATCGAAATACTGACCTCCATCTGGTCGCCTAGGTTTATCGTCAAAGCATCAACGACAGGGCGCACAGCCACCCAATAGTCGCCTTTGCGAACTTGGAGGCCCACGACATCATCCTGAAGCAGAACGGTTATTCCTCCAGGATCGGAGTGAGGGGACAGCCCATAAGTCAATTCCGGTTCTGGGCATACGGGATAATAGTTGACTCGAACAGAAATCCCAATTCCCTCCTCGCCTCCAAAAGCTTCATTTGGATGGTCCGGAGGCAGGCCCAGGTTTTCCCAAAACACAGACAGCAAGGTGTTACAGAGTTGCAGCGTTCCTTCGCAGTACTCCTTCATTATACTCCTGTGAAGTCGACACAAAGAAGCAATAATGAAATTTCCAGAGTAGCTACACAAACAAGAGAAAAGGAACACTTCCTGTTTTATCTTGCAACCCAACCGATAAACATCACTTCCACTCTCAGAATTAGGATAAAAATAAAGAACTATATAGATTCCAAAATGAAACTCGTAAATGATGCTCCATTGACTCCATATAGATGCATGCAAGTGGAATTTTGAGTGTAAACGAAGAATAAAAATGCAACGTTGAATGGAAAGGGAGTTCCTGCATCACCTGTATTCATCCGGTTTGGATGTCCATCTGTCCTCCTCTCGTATGGAGAGAGGCAAGTAGTTGTGATAATAGTAATCCCCCCAGTCGAGAATCGCACCTTTCTGCACACCAGTTCGACTACCATATCCAACGTAAGTCCCAGGATCGTTGGCGTGTTTCTGCTTCTCCTCCAACGGCAGACAAAAGAACTCTCTCGACACCTCACGTACGGACATGAGAAGTTTCGCAGAAACTCCATGGTTAATAACTTGAAAGAATCCCCACTCTCTACATGCATCTGATATGTCTTCCATGGTCTTATTCCGACGTTCGTCGTAGAGACCAGCGAGGTCTATGATGGGTATCTCCTCTTCTAACAGCCGCAACTTCGGGGGCCTCTCGTGATCAGGCCTGATGTATCTGGATGGCAAGCATTCAATGCCGCTCTCCGAAATACATTGGACTCTGGTTATTGTCTCAGGCCACTCCATTGGATGGCAATGTCCAGAACACAACTGATCAAAGTGCTGAACAATATATATAGCCAAGGGACTGCTAGCAGTCTGTAATCTCACAAATAGATATCTACCGCATTCTCTCCCTTGCCATCCCAGAGGTCGTATATATGCCCGAAGCGTGGAATTTGAGCAGAAGATGTTAAAATAATACAACCAAACCGGGGGATTATTAAACTCAAGAAAAAGGATGGGAAAACGTGACGTTGTACCAAAAGGGGAGAAAGTCGACTAGCTAGGCATCATAATCAGCCACTCAAAATCTGACTTACCTCATGAATAGTAACGACTACGTGCCCTCGAGATAATAGAATTTCTAAGTGTGTAACATGGCCTCGTGGTCGTTCTGGAGACATAATTTATTGATAGCGTTGAGTGGTCAGTGCCTGAAAGTCAGTTTGCGTGGGAATCTCCCATATATCATCACATGTTATTTGAGGTATCACATGCCATGTAAGGAAATAATACATGGGAATCGGAAACTTTGCATTCTTTCATGATTCTATAGAGGTAATACATATTTAATTAAGTCAAAGCGATGAAAGCTAAGCCTCACATCGATGATCCTAAAAATACAGTCTTTGTATATCCAAATAAAAAAATTCCCTCCACTTTCTTTACATGTGAAATTGCGTTGATTAACTCGCGATTAAGCAAAAATATAATCTTTTATCATCCCTAACTTAAGACTGCTTCAACTTTCTTTATACATTAAAAACTGCGTATATAATCAAACCAGAAATGCGGATATAATCAAACTAGTTCCATTTGAACAACCTGAAATTTTCGGAATTAATAAGTGACTTCGCACGCAGATTGCAACCGATGTCTCCAGCTTCACCAGGAGCTACATTGTCGTAACGACGTGGAAACGTAGATATAGATGAGGCTCCGCCGGGAAAAAAAAAAAAAAAGGCTTTCTAGGCTTTCTATTATTTGTAACTGTTAGAAGGTTGCGTGACCGCAGAGCCGATTTCATTAAAAAAAATAATAATAATAAGTTAAAAGTAATTGGGAGCAAATTTCATAAATAATAATAATAATAAGAAGTTAAAAGTAATTGGGGTAAGTAAATAATGGTTCAATTAATAAAAAAAGTTAAATAACGAAAATAATAAAATTCCATTTGTTATATTTTGATTTTGTTATTAACTTGTGATTATGAGAGGTGCTTAGAGTAGATGTGTAGATGTAATGCAAGTATGTAAACTATTTTAAATGTTGGTTTAATTAAATAATAATAAGTCAGAAGTGGTTGGTGAGTATTGGTTAAATTAATAATAAAAAGTTAAAGTAATAAAAATAATACAATTCAATTTGTTATATTTTGATTTTGTTATTAACTTATGAATAAGTTTTGTTATATTACCATGAGCCAATACCATGTCTTATCAATATGGTAAGCTCAAAAACCATAACTTATTTCAAAACTAAAATGTTTTATAACGATATGACAAAATTCTTAATGGATATTCACTCTCACTTTATAGTAACTTGTAGAAATTTGGCTTTGTTACAATACCATGGGCCAATACTTATCAATAAGGCATGCCAAAAAAAATAACTTATTTCACAATCAAACTATTTTATAACAATATAAAAATATTCTTAACCATAAATATTCATCCCCACTGTACCATGGATATTGTTAACTTGTAAATAGATTTCATTACAATACCACGGCTTAACAATACCACAAGCCCAAAAAACATAACTTATTTCACAATCAAAATGTTTCATTCAATATGACAAGATTCATAATCATGGATATTCACGACCACTTTGTCATTGATATTATGAACTTGTGAATAGATTTTGCTACAATAACATGGTCTAATACCATGGCTTATCAATACCACATTCTAAAAAATCATAACCTATTTCACAATCAAAATATTTTATAACAATATAACAAGATTCTTAACCATCGATATTCACCCCACTTTATCATGGATATTAGTAACTTGTAAATAGGCTTTGTTACAAAACCATGGCTTATCAATAAAACATGCCCAAAAACTAAATCTTATTTTACAATAAAAATTGTTCTATTCTAATTTAATTTTATATCATTTTTATAGAATTTAGGCTTGTGTATCCATATCAAGTTTTTGAAACATGTTTATTTTTTAGTTAATTATTTAAATTGAAAGTAAATATTTTTCCCCTAATTTTTTGTGTATTCAAAATTAATCTTTTCTTTTTAGACGTTGGAGCGATCTGTCTCACTATTTAACTGATGTGATTCTTCATCTTGTGGTGATGATGAACCACACTGGTTGGTTCGAAACGTGTCCTAAAAATAATTTTGTTGTGATTATCACCAAAAATATTTCTCAACTTTTTTTAAGTAAATCTAATAGGAAAAGGATTATAATTAATTTTTAGATGTATATAAACCCTCTATCTTCATGAGTACTAAAAATATTCCCATAGAAATTAAATTAAGGTTTGAATAAAACTAAAAATGATAATACCTATATATTTAAAGATGTGAAATTTATATAATACAAATAGTATTAGTAAGAACCAACATAGATCCATGTTAACTAAGGATCTAGGCATGACAACAAGAAAAGTGAAGGGGAGAGAGAGGGAGGGAGGGAGATAGTGAAAAGGTTGGAGGGTGGAGAGAGAGAGAAAGAGAGAGAGAGTGATGGGGGGAGACGAGAGAAGGAGGTGGGAGATAGAGGAAAGAAGAGATAGGATGGGGTAGAAAGAGTGAGGAAAGAACAAAGACATAGGGAGATAAAGGTGGAAAGAGAGGGAGTGAGAAGGGAGAGATGGAGAGATAGAGAGGGAGAGAGGAGAGGAGGGATGATAGAGAAGATTTGGGGAGAGAAGAGAAAGAGAGAGAGAGGGAGGCACAAAGATGGAGGGGACAAAGAGAGAGAGAGAGAGAGAGAGAGAGAGAGAGAGAGAACGATGGGGGGGATAGATAGAGGGAGGTGGGAGAGAAAGGGAGAGAGAGAAGGAGAGAAAGGGAAGGAAGAAGAAAGACACAGAGGGAGAAAGGTGTTGGACACATAATCCTCTAAGAGTTGGTGTGGAAGCTGAACAACGAAAAGGAGTCCAAGAGACCACTTGGAATATGAATCCAAGAGTCACACCATGTACTATAAATGTATATCATTTGTTAATAATAAGTGAACTCTCCCGCTTATCTTTCATATTTGTCTTTGCCATGTGTGTGTTTAACATGGTATCAGAGCAAGTGATCTCCTGCCCTGCTCAAGTGTGAGCAACCTATTTTTGTGGCCTTTTTAAACCAATGCTCTCCTCCTGATTATACCTTTCTGAGCATTTGTTATAATAAAAGTTGTTACCTCTATCAGCTCTTCCATTCCTCTGTTATGAGCAAACCCGCCCCTGCAACTGCAGAGAGGAATATCGCGAGACCTATCCATCTCTACCAATGCAACACTCTAACACTCTCTGTCAATTTCATGCTTCCACTCAGACCTGTTTTTCTAGACCAACGGAAGCTGTGCGTTCTTTCTCCATTCCTAGTTCAAACGTTACCTCTGCATTTTAGCTGTGCATTGATTCCAAGTCCATACTCCTGGTGCATTTTCTGTGATTTTATTTGAAGTCCTGAGAAATAAATTGAAGCAGTTCTTGTGAAATTCAATGAATCAAAACATTAAATCTTTGGTCATGTCACTAGAATATATTAATTGTTGATCATGATATTTGACTACGTTGGAATGGATCTCCTGATGAGAAAGGGAGTGTCATTGACTGGAAATGGAGTGTTGAGTTTTTGAAGAGAAGTATTGGATGTTGTTTCAAAGCTCTACATAGAATGGTTCAAATTACATCTGTGTTGGCAACGAATATCTCTTGATGCATTGGGTATATGTTTCATCTCTCTGTGTTGAATTTATGATGGATATGGATTAGCATTGATGTTGTGAGTATTGTTGGTTCAAAGTATTAATGCTATGACATGATTGTTGCTACATTAAATTTTATTGACTGTTGCTGCGTTAAACTTTATTGAACGACAAAAACAAGCTGAATTTGCTTTGCATGGCTTAAAACCACGTGGAAAGTGTTTGCAAAAGTGGTATATTGGCATTATGCTCCAAGGAAATACACTAGCTTCCCAGTACTACATGCTTCACTTACTATACTCATCGAATATGTTGTGACTACAAAGACATCAACCCACGCAAGGTGCTCTATTTGTGGGTTTGGAATTTGGCCATCCCAAATATAGACCTTTCAATGACTACCAAATTCTTTCCACATTATGTTACACACCTGAAGAGGCGTTCTTCTCAATAAAGAAATGTGTGTAGTCTCGCATTTACCAAGAACCTTATATAGAGCATCTATTAGCTTCACAGCAAGGTCTGTGCCATATTTACAATGTCTTGTAGGTCCCCCTATATTCACAACAAGAAATGGCTTTGGAAGTGGTGCTAATTCATCATGCCACTATGCAAAAACCATTCGTAATGTGGCAAAATCAGCCTGGTGCAAAGCTCCAAGTGTAAGCACCACTTTTCTATCTGGTGGTTCTCTAGGAGTTATCCAATTCCATAGAAAACGAGGAACTTGTTGCCGTCCAGCAGGAGTCAAAGCATGAAAATCATGGTGAGGGGTTACCACCAAGTCAAATCGATTGAGCTGACACCTCGGGTGTTGTATCTGTATTACAAATGTATTTTGGGGAGTAAGTCTTTTTATTGTACTCACAATTGAAACTGTGTCCCGACTAGATGCAACAACCAGCAATGGTCCCTCTTTGTCCGTAATTTCACGAGCCATTATTACTCTTTGCATTGAAACTTATGCCTAATTTCAACATCGAATATATTGTATGTTGATCGAGCTCACCATGTGTCTTGGTCTATATTTTTGCATTGAAGATAAGTTGAATTACATGGGTAAACTTTGAGCTATATGGTTGCACCATTGTTGTTGTCTTTATGGATAAAATAGACTTGAGAAATCAATAGTATTATCTGCACTAAAGGGATATTGCACACTAGTTGTTTGTTGCACATTTGTAGAGAATATTTTGCAGTGACATTGGTTCATAGTTGTAAACAAACTTTAAAGTGTAAATTTGACATTGGAGAAAATGACCCAAATTGGTGAAGTATTAGAGTTCTTGAAAACTCTGATACAATCTAATTCAAATGACACATTCCAAATTAGCAAAGGCTCTCACTCATAAATTCAGACTTGTCTACAATATGCACAAGGACAAATTGATTTTTTACAGATTGAATCTCAACTACAACAGGAAGAATTACAACAGTTGAGTCATCATTCTCAACCTATTTTTGTTCAGAACATTGAGACAGATACCCATCAGCAACAAGTCAATATTGTTGAAGTTCATTCAGATTTAGTACCCAATGAAGCAGCAGTTGTACATGTAGATGCAGAAGTTTAGTTTGCACTTCCCAAGCCCATCATCAGACCTTGGGAAGAGCTTGTCCATAATAAGCGCAACATAGGTCTTGGATATGACAAGGAGGTTTCCTTTCATATTCCATATTATTAAAATCCCATCTAGTTTCAGAATGTTAGATTACTTTGCGACAGTTCACCTAGAGCTATTCCAGATTCTTCTCCTCTTCCACAACAACAACAATAGATTGGGAAATGCCAACACTATGACCGAGTTGGCCATCTGAAAAATCATTGTGTTGATCTTCATCCATGTAAGCACTGTCATAAAACCAGTCATTCTTCAAACAGATGCTTCAAAAGCAAACCTCCTACAAGAACAAAGATTCATCTTGGATGGATTGCTTCTTGGTAATGGGCATCAATAACCAAGAAGATATTCCAGTGATATGTCAAAACTTGTTCTAGAGTATTGAACAGTCTTGCAGTTGAGTTTTCTCCATCATCTCACGTTGTGTCTGATAGGGGGGAAATGATGGTCATCTACAAACTTCAAAGACACATCAAGCCATCCTGAGCGACAACCTACCATACCAGATTTAGATTTATAGCCAGAGACAAATATGCCCCTGAGCATGCCTTCAGTTCGTGACACCTATTCAAAGAATTGGTGACACTTCCTCTAGCAGAAGACTTCAGCTTCTTACCAGCTTTGGAAGAGTTCCAAGAATTGCATTAAGCATTCTAGAGATGTTTTTCATCCTTAAACCATCACAGGTTGAGACCTCCCTTTTCAAGTTGAGGTTCTCCATTTTATGTGGGGTGAGACCTCCCTTTCATGGTTGGAGGTTTCCCTCTTCAAAACATCAGGAGCACTTCCTCTAGCAGAAGCCTTGAGTTTCATGCTAGACTTGGAAGAGTTATGGGAACTGAACTAAGCGTTCCAGTGTTGGTGGTCATCCTTAAAGCATGCCCTTTATACCAACATTTCAGAGAGCACATTTAGCCTAGTGCTTCCATACATTTTTGCATGTTTTGTATTACAACTCTATTCTTGGACTCATATATAACCCTTCAGATTAAGTGGGGGAATGTTGGACACCTAATCCTCTGAGGGTTGGTGTCGAAGCTGAAAAACCAAAAGGAGTCCAAGAGACCACTTGGAATATGAATCCAAGGGTCACACCGTGTACTATGTATATCATTTGTTAATAATAAGTGAACACTCCTGCTTATCTTTCCTATTTGTCTTTGCGATGTGTTTGTTTAACAAAAGGTAAAGAGAGAGAGGGAGTAATAAGGGAGCGATTGAGAGAGAGTGAGAGATAGAGGAGGGTGGAAGGGAATAGCGAGAGGTAGATAGGAGGACAGAGGGAGTGAGAGAGATAAATATGGAGATAGAGTGTGTATGTTTTGAGGGTGAGATAGAGAGAGGGAATAAGAAAGGGACACACAGATACAAATATAGATATTGTATAGTATTATATAACCAACCTAGATCCATATTAACTCGAATCTATCAAGCACCGTGATGGTTCAAATCTCTAGAGGTGCAAACCTTTCCTTAATTTTTCACTCAAAAAGGAAGTTTGTGCCTCGAGAGATTGGATCCTTCTGGGTGTTTGATATATCTGAGTTAAAATATATCTAGGTGGGTTGTAAATTAAGTGTACATGCGATATTTAAAAACAAGAAAATATCAATAACAAAAAATATCATACCATCAACCATAAATAAAATATTTCAATGTCAATATTAAATAACATAATTTATATCTAGTTTTTATAGAGAAAAATAATGTAAATTTTTTTTCTCATTGTGATAGATAAAATGGTTATTCTTTTAAAATCTAACGAAACAATTTAGGGTTGGATTGTGATTTCTTATTGTTTAAAATGTTATTTTGAGAACATGAATAGATTCAACACCCTAAAAAATACTCAATATTAATAGTGCGTGGCTGATATTATATTGTGGCATGACTCTAGAAATAGATTTGTTTGTTGATCACTATTAGTTTAATATTGACCAATGCAACTTATAATATTTAACTTTGAAAAATAAATATTTATTTTTCAATATTATTAAAAAAAACAATTTATTAGACCATAATTTGAAGTTTTATTGCATCTTTACATAACAAAATTTCATATAGATAACTCTCGCACATATTTTATTCCATAATTTATTGATGTGGTGGTAATATTTATGCATTATTTTTAGATATTTGTGTACTGATTTTTATTCTTAAGTTTTCAAGAAATTAAATAACTTATTTCCCACAATAATTTTAGCAAGTCTTTGCATAAAAAATGGATAGGAATAAGATGTAAACAAATATATTTACCAAAAATTTCTTATCTCCATTGCCAAGTATGGTAGACATGTTGTATGGTAGCACATATGAGCTACTTTAAGGGATAGTGAATCGAAGTGTTCACAATGAAGTAACTCAGAGGGAGTTGTTGGTGTCTAATGGTATGGGACAATTTAAATTTCAAACTCATGATATTATTGAAGGTTTTAACCCTATACAGAAATTACTTGCATATGAATTCCAACAATAGAAAGTAAACAATGGCGAGAGCATTAACCACAAAACAAATATACACAAAGATTTTCCCCTCAGTCCCAAAACCAATACTACCAAATTGACTTTTCATTGTATTCCTTTCAATGTTAAAGCATACATATATACACGTCAGAGAATTCATAAGCCCCATTCCATTAACCATATATTATAACATAACCGTAGTTCCCTTGACCGGATCTACAAAATACCATGGGAGGAAAACCATTATTCCCAAAACCATATGCAAAACCCATACACAAAACCATAGGTAGGTCTGCCCACCTAATATACTTTCAAAAAAAAAATTCCAAGGGCACTATCGCTCCTGCTGTGACTCCCCACTACACCTTACATAACTAAAGGGGTGTTGTTGCCCCCCCACTAACCCCCCACTTCGCACGTGAGGCTAGTTGTGAAAGAATATAACACACACCCAACATTCTCCCACTTCTTGTTTTGATTCCATAATGGGGGTCATAGGAGAGATTAGTAAATAGTTTAGCTTTGCAATTCCCATTGATTCTCTACACCAAGAAAAAATCTTAGCGCTCATAGATTTCATCAATGCATCTAAAACATTCTTCAAAGTGTCCACTTTTACCAGCAACACCTTTTTGTCCTCAATCATATCCCTCACAAAGTGATACTGAACATCAATGTGATTTGTCTTTCAATGATAAGCATGGTATTTGCTAAGAAAATTTCACTTTTGCTATCACATTCTATCCTTTTAACTAGTTGTACTAACCCCATACTTGAACACAATCTCTCTAACCAAAATTCTTCTCTGCTTACATGAGTGGATTACATGTATTACTCTTTGTAGTTGAAATTGTCACTACAAACTCTCTCTTGATCATCCAACTAACTGCTCCTCCAAATAGGTTAAACACATAGCCATTGGTATAACTTCTTCCATCCATATCTCTAGCCCAGTCTGCATTAACAAAGCCATGACTGTCCAAAACTTTGTCCAATCCTAATCTTCCTAGGTAGCACAAACCATAATCACTAGTTCCACGTAAATACCTAAAAAACCTACTTCATTGTTGTCCAATGCTCTTTCCCGAGTTTTGATATAAACCTGATCAATACTCCCACTGCATGTGTAATGTCTGGTTTCGTATAAAACATTTCATACATCAGGCTACCAACTGCACTTGTGTATGAGACACAACATATGTCCTATTCCTCTTCTTGTGTATTGGGACACAGTTCAATAGATAAATTTACACCTACATGAATAGGAACCTTCACTAATTTACTATCAGTCATATTAAACCTCTGCAGTATTGTCTCAACATACTTCCTCTGGTTTAAGTGGAGCTTTCTCTTTGCCCGATCTTGTTTAATTTCCACGCCCAAAATGTAATTTGCAACACCGAGATCCTTCATATCGAATTTGGAGGATAATTGGGTCTTCAAATCCTGGATAATTTCTTTGTCATTTCTAATCAACAAAAATCATCCACATACAAGACCAGATAAATAACACACTCATAAAATAACTTAAAATACACATAATGACATGCTTTTCTTCTAGTGAAGCCAAGTCCCCATATAAATGTATCAAATTTCTAATACCACATCCTTGGTGATTGTTTTAACCCATACAAAGACTTTTTAAACTTGCATAACAGTTCTTTCTTACCATTCACCACAAAGTCTTCAATCACTTCTTGTATATCTCTTCTTCCAGATCCTCATGAAGAAATGCTATCTTCACATCCTTCTATTCTAACTCAAAATCAAAAGCAAGAACAATAGATAAAAGTAATATAATAGAAGCTCCCTTGGGAATAGGAGAAAAAATATCACCGAAATCAATTCCTGGCACCTAGGAATAACCTTTTGCTGGCAACCAAGCTTTGCATTCCTCTAGCTTCCCTTTTGCATTCATCTTCTTCTTAAACACCCATTTTCTTCCAATGGATTTTTTTCCAACCGAAAACTTCACTAGATCTCATGCCTCATTTTTGTCCAAAGATGCCATTCCATCAACCATGGCCTCTTTCTAGAGTTTTCCATCCTTTGAATCTACTACCTCCTTGATAGTTCTAAGATCATCATCAATAATAGATAAAGAAAAAATTGAACATAAAGCAGATGCACTATACCTTTCTGGTTGCCTTCTTTCTCGAACTGATCTTCTCACAGCTGGAGTTTGCGACTCTTCATATTTTGGTTCCACTTCTGTTGTAGAGTCTGATTCTTCCTCCTTTAGCTCAAACTCTATCTTTTCAGGTTCCTTTAGTAGGACTTCATGTTTAATAGAATATTTAACCTCTCTAAACGCCACATATCGGCTATATACAACCTTCCTTGTTTATGGGTTCCAAAGCTTATCACCTCTTAAACCATCATTATACCCAATAAATATGCGCCCTTAAGATTTACTATCCAGCATGGTTCTTTTCTCCTTTGGAACATGTACATATGCATCACAGCCAAATACCGTCAGATGTAAAAGAGAGGGTTTCTTACTAGTCCAAACCTCATGTGGATTATTATCCTCCAATGGTGATGTAGCTAATTTATTTTCCAGGCAATATGCATTCTCCACCACCTCTGCCCAGAATTCCTATCCTAACCCGACACCACTCAGAATGCTTCTTTATTTTTCCATAAACTTCCTGTTCATTCTTTCTATAACTCCATTTTGTTGAGATGTGTATGGAGTAGTCTTCTGTCAGGCTACATCACACTTCTTAAAGAACTCTTCAAATTCATTCTTGAAAAACTCTACGCCATTGTCTATCTTCAACACTTTTATCTTCTTAACTGTCTAGTTTTCCATGAGAGCCTTAAATTCTTTAAACCTGTCAAAGAATTCACATTTCTTTCTGAGAAAATATATCCATGCATTCCCTGAGCAGTCATATATAAATGATACATAGTACATAGTATTTCCTAGTGATGGAACTAACACAGGTCCAAACACATCACTATGCACAAGCTCTAATATCCCTTCTGCCCTCTTATCAGTAGAGGGGAAACTCAACCGATTCTACTTCCCATATAGACAATGTTTAGAGAAATAAATATCCGTAGAGAAATTAGACATAACTTATACCATACCATTACAATGTAGTACTCCAAGGGCCTTCTCTCAAATATGTCCAAGACTTTGATGCCATAGCATGATCTTTTCTCCATAAACCACTAGATTTTCTGCTCCACTTTGAGGAACCACAGAACCATTTCACCCATCGATAATAGTGTTACCCAGAAGCTTGTAAAAATTTTCAATCTGAACTCCCCGCATCAATACTAGTTCTCCCCAAACCATCTTGCAAGTATGTCTCTCGAATACTATTTTTACATGTGCATCATCTATCTTGCTTACAAAAATCAGGTTTCATGCCAACTTAGGAATATGCAGAACACTTAGAAGTTTTCTAATCCTTCCACCTTACAACTTCCACTTGAATTTTCTATGTTTAATGATTCTAGCCTTCCTTTCATCCCCTAAGAAGACATCACCACCATCATATTTCTCATACTCGTAGAACCAACCCCTACGGGGAGTGAAGTGAAAGGATGCACCTGAGTCAATCAACCATGCCTCGTGATCTACATGTGTACTTGAATAAGAATCCAAGTACACATCCCCACCTTCATTTGAGGTGGTTATTGCCTCTCTAGAAGGAGCTTTATCAAAGCCCTTTCCTTTTGAAGGACCTTTAGATCTACAATCCTTTTTGAAGTTCCCTTCCTTTCCACATTTCCAGCACACCTTTACAGGTTTTCTTGAAGATTTAGATATCCCCCTAGATTTATATCTCCAACTTGAGGACTTATTTTTGTTTATGTTCTGGGGCCATCCTTGTAGGGACAAGACATCTCCATTCTGTCCCTCCATGTCTTTCTATCTCATATCCTTCGACAGCAAGGAGGAGAATATTTCATCGCAATTCAAGGTAGTTGTATTCCTACCTATTGCAACAACCAAACTATCCCAAGAATCTAGTAGAGAATACATCAAAATGATACACATATCCTCATCTAAAATTTTAATATCAATAGATAACAATTTACATACCATACTATTAAAGGCGTTTAGATGCTTTTTCAATGAATCTTCATCCTTCATCCTCAAGTTTTACATTTTTTCCGTAGGAACAATTTGTTCACCAGAGACTTAGATTGGTACAATGTCCTTAACTTGTCCCATAAAGCATTCATCGTAGCTTCCCCCAATACATTAAATAATATTGAATTTGAGTTACACTACCATATTATTCTCTTTGCCTTCTGTTCCAACTTTCCTTAGTCTTCATTTGACATTATCGATGATTTAGTACCTAGATCTACCACGATGCACTGATCTTTATCCACCAGCAGATCCTCCATCTTGAGTTTCCACAACTCAAAAATATGACCATTAAATTTCTTGGTCTTTATCTTTCCATTGATTTCCATATCCTTTCACCGCAAGAATTGATCCTATAGATCTCCCATGGGCTCGGGCAAAACCCTTTAGCAGCAAAGATGACCCTTTGAAGTTGAAACAACTTTGATACCAGATTTAGATTTTACCCTTGTAAAAAATTACGTGTATACGTCATAGAAACCAATGAGGTCTATGAATGGTATCTCTAACAGCCGCAGGTTTGTGGGCCTCCCGTAATCAAGCCTGATGTATCTAGATCATGTTGTACCTCTGAGATAATAATGGTCAGCTATTATGGCAGAGCATCTAAGATAATTGTTTTGGGGTTTTAATTTTAATTTGGGAGACCAATGGATGAAATAGATATAGAACTGATGTGCCTAATCTCTTGAATAATATCAATATCTCAGTAGAGCGCTCCTATAAATATTTACACAGTGAAATAGCTTTTATGATGATGAGCATAAACATAAAAGTAATATGATTGCCACAATTTTCAAATTGAAAGCTAGATAATCATAAGTATGAAAACCTTTAAACTATGTTTACAGGTTTGAGAAAATACACGAGCTTACAAAGGATGTTAATGATTTATTAATTTTGAGAGAATTAATTAAACAAACACTCTATTAATTCATTCTCTTTATAGATTATCACTTCAGAAAGCTTACAGGAATAAATTGAAATACAATTACTCCTATCTAGTTATCTCTGCAAGACACAAGTATATGAAGAAAAACATAATGAATGACACTGGAAACACTTACAGAAAACACAAACTGTGAAAAATATAATTTAGAATCCTTTGCTTCATATTAATGATCTAGAAAGATTAATTGCCACAGATGTGTAGAAATGCTTCTTCAAGTGTGCAACCCTTAATAACTCGTGAAGAGAGTTATTTATACAACAGTGGAACAAAAAATATCCTAAACTACTTTTACAAAAATAGATTATTTACACAATTAAAAATAAAACTGTCTAATGCTCTGGCACTACGTTCATGATGCGCTGTTTGATGACTATCACTAAAAAAGTTGAAAAGTGGTTGAAGCTAGATGACTGTTCCCTTAAAAACTGAATGGTGTTCAATAATCCTTAATCAAGTAAATCTATTAATTCTTACCCGTGTTTCTTATCTGGGAGAGAAATATTTGTTATCCTCTTGTAGATTTCATCCATTTCGGTATATTTAGTAAAAGTGGATTTACCAAAAATATCTGCTTAATTCCATCTAGGATGAAGAAAAAATCCCCAAGTGTTTTTACTATGAGAGTTGGTGTTGCTGATCCTTTCATATTATCTACTAAAGATGCATGGGTGCCCACCTCTATTAGCTTTTTGACATAATCCTCAATTGGCATCAATTTGTCATTAATAACCATCATAGAAGGTAAGTATTTTCTCATCAAAGGTTCAATTTTGTTGAAGAATCTCTGAACCATGTTGTTAACATTGTTGCACTTTTCTTGTAGCTGAAGGTTGAGATTTCTTAGTGATAATCTTTTTTACTTCTAATATTGTTGTAGTTTTGTCACTTATCCTTAACTCCTCAAGCTCATAGTCATCCTTGGAATTCAGAAATTCGATTATATCAGAGGCATTCTCTGGCATATCCTCCAACTGCCTAGTTATGGATTCCACTGCTTCCTAAGCTTTCTCCAGGAGATCTTTTTGATTGAATATTATCTTAATGGAGGGACAAATCGCCTTGATTGCGTCTATGATTTCTTCCCACATAATTTCTTTAGCTAAACTCAACTTGTTTCCTATGAAAGAATCTATGAGTTATTTCTTCAACATTTCCACTTGGCCTTTGAGTTTGTTTGTTTTAGTTGTGTGTGAGTTGTCTGAGATAGACTTCATAAGTTGTTACTCTTTGAGTTCATCCTTTAGTTTATTGATTTCTCCTGTCTGGATAGACAAGTTCTGAACAACTTCAGTGAGTTTTTCAACTCCTTATGTTGTACTTGTTGCCGTTGTAGTGGTTCTAGTAGAAACTGTAGTGATGGGAACTGTTGCAAGAGAGATTACATCCATTGAAGTTTGAATGTTCTTGACAACTTCCTCCTTCTCCTTAACCAATTTCTCCATCTGCTCCTCCATTTGTTTTATTCGCAAATTTTGTTTTGTGATGAGTTTCATCATCTCTGACTTTTGGGTCTCTGTCTCCTGAATTTCTTTGGCCATTAGATCCTCAGATGATGGTAGTTTCAACTGTCTCTTTAGTGTTGTAACCTCAGTGTTCTTTTTCTTAATCTCCTCTGCAGAATTTATGTTTGAGGGATCATATCCCATCCTGAGCACTAGATTTTCCAAAGACTGAATCTTGGAATCTTTTGCTAATGAGGAGACCTTCTCTAGCTTTAATTGTGATTGAATGTTGGCCAATGTAACCTGCATCTTTGACAATCTCATATAAGTGTTTGTCAAGGTTGAAGAAATCATCTATCCAGTTTGTTTGTGCATCTCAATTTGATCAATTGGATGCACATCCTTAACATTAAACTCAAAAGAAGTGTGTTTCTGGTATTGTGCTATAGTCTTGGGTTTAGGAACTTGGGCCTGCAAGAAAACCATTTTCATCTTCCCCTTCTCAGTGACAAAGACTAAAAGAAGCCTTGGTTAAGAGCTGGAAGAATGCTTCGAGAACTGGGTGTAAGTATTCAACTTCAATTCTTCATTCTTTCTTTTGATTTCACTAAAGACATGTAATATGTCTTCTTTTGTATTCTCTGGAATGAATCCAGCAGTTTGAACTATCTGTTGTTCATGAAAAGTAGTAGATTGAGTTGGAGATTGTATAGACTGTTCACCAGAATGTGAATCAAAATTCATAAAGACTCTTCGTTTCTTTTTCCTGTGAAAGACCTTGAAGCCTTGGCTTGTTGTCTCTGTTGCAGGTGAAGATTGTTCTTCCCTCCCTCTCTCGATTGCCTTTCCCTGTGCAATTGGAGTTTTCACATTAGATGTAGAGACTACCTTCTCCTCAGCCTCGTGGAGGGTATTCTCTCTTCATTTCAACTAATTTTTGAACTGTTCTATCTCAGGCCTAACTCTATGACGATATGCTGTGAACTTATTTTCAACCCTGAGTTTGGAGATGACTCCCAATGGGTCATATGACCAAGAGAAATTAAGAGAAAATTTCATTTCCTTTAGCAGCTTATCAACTTGCTCCCCTGTTGCCCTGGTATTACAAATGAAGGGACCAACTTGAGCTTTGAGCTTACGATTTCTTTTTGGAAACTACAAATGTACTTCATTTGCATTCAATATTTGCCTCAAGTAGTCCAGTGAAATGATTCTAAAAGGGAGTTACTTTTGCAGTTTGTAGGATGGAAGCTCAGAGCCAAAAACCCTAATTTATGCATATTTCTGATAGCAATACCAATCTCCTATTGCAACATGATATATGAACTAAAGTTCTTTGACAATCTCTTCATTGATCCTTCATAATGGAGTGCTACTCATAAGGCTGAGGGCTGGATGAATAAATAGTTCTATGAGCTACTTATATGTGAATTCTTCTTTCTCCTTCATCCCCATTGAAGTCCAAAAACTCACTCACTGTGGAAATCCTTCTTCATCAAGTTTCTACAAAGAAAATGGGAAATTGTCTCTCTAAAAATATATAAAAGGATACACAAGTACTGAAGCATATTTGAATACTTCTTCAATGTTAAATTTGAAAAGATGCTCATGTATGGTTTCAGCTATGAAATCATAAATAACAGTAGGGTTAGAATAAGAAGAGAATATGGATAAGAAACCAAGGATGGCTTCATTGGTAGACTGAATAGAGTGATAACCAAGCAAATAGGATAGGATAGTAGTAATATGCCTGGTTCTATCAGGAAACATAGATGAATCATAAGGGGTATTTCTCTTTGGTAGAAGACTACCATTTTCTAAAAATAGTTCCAGGGTCTGGGATCTATTGGTAAATTCCAATTTGTTATCAGCTTCTATCAGGTTTTCATGAGAAAAAAGATGAGTTGGTGTAGTGGCAAGGGCCTGCAACATTTTATCAATTGAATCAAAATTAATAAGACAGAGGATTTCTCCAATAGATGAGATAATGGCTCTCTGGCTGGGATCATAGGATTCATGGCATTTCCTCATGAACTCTAGAGCTTTGTGTATTTGTGGAAAAATATAGTGAGGTAATTGGGATTCTCAGAGCCCAATTTCATCACTCTGGTCAATTAACTGTTCTTCCCACCAACAATAAATTTCAAATAAATCAAATTGAGAAGAAGTCTCAATGATTTTGCAATCCTTGTCAACTAATGGAGTATGGTGGAAATCAATATGTGGTTGAACTAGAGTAATTGAAACTTCTGCAATTGCTTTTCTCTTGGGAGGCATTTTGTCAAACGAAACTATGGACTGTAAATGACAAAATGGTAAAAGGAGTTACTAGAGTGGAGGCAGGTAACTGACAAGTGGACCTGGAAGATGTGCTTGCAAGGAGGATAAGTGGCTACTAGAATGTCTGACAGTGGTTGAGCTATTGAGCAGGTGGGCTTGAAAAATAATCTCATTTGCAGAAGTTAATTATGTAACCTTTGAAATGCATGACACAGTGTTTATAAGGAGAAAAATGGAGCAAAAAGGCGGCGTTGAATGTTTGAAAGTTCCTTAATTGTCCAACGGGTTAATTAACAGACGTTTGGTTATAAATGCGCTGGAGGGGAAATGAATGGGCAATGGATAGGTGACAGATGATTGGATGGGAAATATGAAGTGAACGTAACCTGGGGTGGCGATGACAGCTATGAAGAATATCGCATTTGGGGGTAAGAGAGAGTGGTTTGTGGTTTTGGGATTTTTTGTCTCGAAAGACTAAAAGGTACCTTTGTGGTTTATATAGGTAGTATTGAAGACTGCCCATTTCGGTTCCCCCCTTCCCCCCGCTGATAAACTTCGGATTGCGAATGAGGGCTGAAAGGGAGTGTTGGCTGTATTATTGCGAAATATTGTGCGGGATGAGAGGTGAGGTGGAGGGAGTTTAACATGTGAGCGGAGAATGAATGGTGGGGTCGCAATATGATAGGTGGACGTGGCGGCTGTGGGCCTGGATGTTTTAATGAATGAAGTGATAGCATATGAATGAAATAACATAAATTCCAAACTTTGGTTATTCGAAAAATGATGCAAGAGGTCAATTGAACAGCAACTGAACAACAATTGAATAGCAACTGAACAGCAATTGACTCTACACCGTTGATCTCCTCTCTCTAGATCTAACAGTCGGCAGTGATATTGCAAATCGTACTTTCTTCCACCCAAGGTTCATTCACTCATCAATTATGCGATGCGATATTGATCCCATGGTCAACAATCATCAGTCATCCAACAATTGACAGCGGTATCACACAGGGAACTTGCGTGATGCTTAGCTGCCTTCAATGTTTCGATCATTAGGAATAACCATTTCAGCATCTCAAACTTTCACATTTCTACCTACCCTTCTGTTATCTCAAAATTAGGCCCTGGAAGGCTGCAAACCAGGAAGAATTCAAGTAACTGTTTCAAACCTATCTTTTAGCTAAGGCTTAGCCTCCTTAGCCTGAGAGGGCTCTCTCAAAGGGTTAAAGGTTTTTGATTATGATTAAGATGACTAACTCTTGTGAAACAAAGAAAAATGAAAATGGTGGAAACACAACTAACAAGTATCCATTGGGCTTATGGAGTCATATATGACTCAGTATTAGTAGTAGGGTTGGCTTTGCATAAAAGTCAAGGCACACATATTTCAATATATGTAGAACACACCAAACACATAGAAGGCAGTTTATGAGTATATGAAGGAAATTAGAACACTGTAAGTGATTTCTAAGTAATAAAATACTCATAAAACTGTAGATAACACGAAAAGACAACAAAAGAAACTCATACATTGAACTCTCTATGATTCTTGAGAAGCATAAGCTAGTACTGTATTACAAAAAAAAACAGAGTCTTTACATAAGCCAAATATCAAAGTTTTTTTCATAAATTTCCCACCCTATTTACATTGCTCTTTCTCCTATATAGAGCTCTTCTACCTAACTGAGATTCCTCCTTAAGCATGAGGGGAACTCGAAATCTACTTCTAATGACACCTATTCAAATTTTAACTGCCCATTAAATGTAACAAACTTCTACTAGACTTTCTAGAGATCTAAATCAAATAGGAGTCTAACTCCATATTATGCTAATAATAGCCTTAATTACAATCATTCTCATCCTTTGACAAGTGGTATTTTTTAGTTTGGTTGTGGTGGATGTTCAAAGCTCCATACTGGTCCTCAATGTCACATCTTCTCCATTGCCCCTGAAAAATAGGAAACTACCCCTGTTTATCGGCCTTTGGTTTTCCTCAAAGATGTTCGAATCCAATGAACCATGCCCTTCATCTTTGATTATGCAAAATATATTAGAATTCCATGCCCTTGATGTGTTGTCAACCTCTTCCATGTGTGAAGACAAAAGCTCCTCCAAGCTGTCTGACATATCTTGGACTGTAGTAAATGTGATCACTTTATGACAAAAAGTTTAGAGTTTGATTCGAATATATGTTTCCTCCACCTGTCTTGACCTTGTTGAAAGTTGATATCTTTAGATGATGCCTTGAAGATATTCCCTTTTCAAAAAACTTCCCTTTGTATTTCAAAATCAGTTGAGTGATTTTAGATTATGTAGCTTCAGCAGTTTCGTAACACGCTATGAAACTGCTGTGCGTTAGTCATCATCTTCTGCAGTTTCGTAGCGCGCTACGAAACTGCTGTGTAATTCCAAAAAACACAGTTTCAACCAAATTTTTCCATTTTGAGCCTCTTGATATTTAAACATCCATTTCAATTGCTCCAAAGCTTTTTAAAACTGAATGGAAAGGTATGATTCTTCAAGAAGGATTATAACAAGGGAAACCATCAAAATTTGAAACAAAACCTTACTTGATGTGTGACTGCCTTAAGGAAATTCTTTCTGCAGGCTTAACTGTATCTTTAAGTCTTCAATTTGTTTCTTCATGACTTTGATCCCAGATCTTAGGTTTGTATTGACCTTTCTGATAAATTGTGCTTCAGTTATCGCAGGTACAGTCCAACTACGGAATTGAACATTAAAATCAACCACCTCTGGTATTTGAAATGTTTTGTCCTCCCACCGAGCTTGCATTTGGTTAAAATAAGCCTCCTTGATTGCAAATTTCCTGACAGCTTTCTTTAGTCTAGCAATTTCAAAGTTGGCCAATTCCAATCTCCTTTTCAAGTCTTCCACACTATCTTCTTCTTGAATGGTAATTGTTTTTCCTTTATCCTTTATTTCATGAGGCTATGTCACCTCCCCTGTTTCATCTGCTCTTGGCAGTACATCTTGTATTTGTTTAAACTTCCTCGTTATGAGTCTCCTGGGCTTAAACACAAATTGATCAGCCTAATCATCAAACTTGAGTTTTTTCGAGGCTTTGACTCTCTTAGCCTTGTCTTTTCCTGACTCTATCAAATCTTCTTGAACTAGTGGAGATTCTTCAATGTCAATAGCTTGCAATAAGTTATTTAAGTCTCCCTTTGAAACAGGGCTTTCTTCAATAATCATTGATTTGCCTTTCTCTTTAGCTGCCTGGCTCCTAGTCCTTCTTCTTTGAACTCTTTCACCTGTGCTTGGTTCATGTGTAGCTTCTTTGACCTGAGCTTTCTCTTTAAGAGACTGTTGGGGTATATCCTAGATAGTCACTGCCTTGGTGAATTCTCTTACTTGTTTCCTAGCCTTCAACTTTGAAAACCTCCTGGATTTTGTTTCTGCCTGATGGCCAGTTGTTGTTGGAAGATCTTTTGCAGCTTGAGGACTAAGTCCGGTCTCATTCTTGAAACCAGACATGAATATGAATGTGGGCCAGTCCCTACCTACTCTCTGGAGTTCATGCAAAACAATCAACTTAATTAAACCGTGGTGAAACAATGAAGTCTCATAGGCTTCTTTTCTTAGCTGCACCTTATCACACATTTTGCTTAAGCTACGAAATAAGTAAAAAGGTAAATCAATGGATATCTTTCCTATAAAATGTAACAGAATCTTGAAATGGTATGAATACACCTTATTATATCTCCCTTCACAAGTAAGGTACCTTTGTATATAGGTAAGCAGATTGGCATATGAGTCTTTGACATAATTTCTAGGCACAGACTTGTTTAAATCTGAGTTAATGTATTATGGCTTCAGAAACTCCTTGCAGGGAGTCATATCAAATTTGAAATTCTTAAACCAAGTTTCTTGTCCCCTTGGAATCTCAGTAACTGTGGATACTACCTCTAGTGAAACTTGCAATTCGAGCATCCCAACCTTTGAATTCAGCCTTGTGAAACTCAAAGCAAATTCCTTGGTGATTTGTGCATGACCTCCCTGTAGTTTCTCACAAAAATTCCAACATCAAACATGCTTGAATGCATGCTCAACTTCTTTGTGTTTCAAGATAATGTCTACACCTTCAGGTTCATTTCTTAAGCACCTGCCTGATCTGTGGTCTTTTCTTTCTGCCGATCCCTTCATGAAGGTTCAGTGTAATGGAGGTTTGAAATGCTAGCGTTGCTTAAACTTCAATTTCTGCCTCGCTTGAATGGCTGCCTCGCTTGATAACTAACTCACTTGATAACTATGGATTCAAATTGAAAACTTGCAGTCTTGTTCCTCATGCAACGAGTACAATCACAATTAAGACTGTGAATACCTGTCCTCTCTTGGAACTTACAATCTGTGTGTACCAATTTACCTAGCGGCTGTAATGATGGAGATAAGCGGTTGGACATGATATGTGGAGTGTATAAGCTGACAATGAATGATGCAACCATAACTGAACTTGACAGAATTGACAGTTGGGAAAGATTCGCTACGGATTGCACGAATCTCCAATTTCATAGCGCAGTCAATGTAAATTATGAATTATGCACTACGAAATCACCTAAGACATGTTGCGCTGCAAAACTGCTAAAACGAATATATGCGCTGCGAAAACAGTTCAAAATGACTACATGCACTACGAAATCACCTAAAGGGCTTTGTGGCACATAGTAACTTTTGAACAAAATTAACACATGGCTATGAGACCGGTGATGAATGAGAATGCATAATTGACTCAAGACTCCTAAGACTCAGATTCTAAGGAAAACAAAAATCAAACTTAGAATAGCGCCGACCTTTACCATCAAACTAATGTGAGAAATTTTGGCATTAGAATTGTTAAGTGATAACACCTTCTATTCCTAATATTTTTACGTATCCTTCCAAAGTGCATTTGAACTAGCAACTCAATATTTTCTTTTTATAAACAATCTATCTCTATACTTTATTTCTTCCATTGGCTTAGACTAAAATGTAGAACCAATTTATTTTCTACCTGTGAGAATTAATTTAAAACAAATCCAATTATGATGCAACTATATAATTGGATAAAATAACCTAGTGTGGCATCTAAAGAAATTGTATACAACTATTATTTTTCAAACTGAATTTAGAACAAAGTAGTGGCATTTACATTTGTAACACTTTTAGAATTGATTTCTTTTTATTTTCTGTCTAAATCCTATTTTAACATTTTGTAAATAAATTTTGATTTTTTGTCTAATTTATTTTAACTTATCCAAACCAAGAAATGCAATAACAGATAACAAGATTTCAATGCCAATCTCTAAAATACATTGAACTTTGGGTATTGTCTCATGCCACTCCATTGGATGGAAATGTCCTAAACACCACTCATCAAAGTGAACTATATAAATAGCCAAGGGATTACTAGCAGTCCGTAATCTCACAATAGATATCTACCGCATTCTCTCCCTTGCCATCCCAGAGGTCGTATATATACACATACGTGTACTCTTAGACGTACATTATTCCGAATCATGTGAGGAATTTGTTCACAAGATGTTAAACTCAAGCACAAGGATGGGGCAAAGTTGACGTTGTAATCAAGAGGGAAGAATGTCCACTAGCCATCATAATTAAGCGCCCAAAAACTGACTTACCTAATGAACACTAACGACTACGTGTCCTCGAGTTAATGGTATTTGTAAGTGCGTAATATGGCCTCGTGGTCGTTCTGGAGACATAATTTATTGATAGCGTTGAGTGGTCAATGCCTGAAAGTCAGTTCGCATGGGAATCACCGATATATCATCACATGTTATTTGAGGTATCACATACCATGTAAGGGAATAATACAAGGAAATTGGAAACTTTGCATTCTTTCATGATTCTATAGAGGTATTACATATTTAATTAAGTCAAAGCGATGAAAACTAACCCTCACATCGATGATCCTAAAAATACAGTCTTTATCCATCCCAATAAAACACATCCCCTCCACTTTCTTTACAAGTGAAATTGCGTTGATTAACTTGCAATTGAGCAAAAACATATCTTTTATCAGCCCTAACTTAAGAAAAATGTGTATATAATCAAACCGGTTCCATTTGAGCAACTTAAAATTTTCGAAATTAATAAGTTATTTTGCACGCAGATTGCAACCGATGTCTCCAACTTCACGCGCAAGGGAGCTACATTGTCGTAACGACTGGGAAACCATAGATCAGGCTCTGCCGGGAAAAAGGGTTTTCTATTATTTGTAAATGCTGAGGGTGTGTTACAGCAGAGCGACTTTTTCGAGCTCACCAATCCCATTACGGTTTTGGATCTGCATCCACCCTTCCACATGTACTCTATGCCAAAGCTTTTCACTAAATGATCCTGTCATCTTTAAACAAAGATAGCGACTTCTCCTTACCTTTCTTGGGCGTGGCCAGTTTGCACTTTTCTCACTCGTTCTTTGTTACTCTCTCAAGGAGTTTTAAGCAAACTCCTACTACTTCTCTCCACTGCTCTGAAGGAGTCTAATGCACGCTGCAGCGTAATACCATGTTAATGATTGAAAGGTTGGAGCTAAGTGCCCTTTTCAATACTCTCAAACAATTAAACAGTTTACACGGGGATAGTAATTAATAATTCAACCAAAATTTCATTATAAACTATAACTCAATTGAACTGGACTAAACTAAAACTGTCTATGAACTTAATTGAATTATAACAATGAATAATTCAACCAAAACTCAATTATAAACTATAATTCAATTGACCTGGACTAACTGTCTATCAACTTCACACCTAGTTGGTAGACTAGGGATACAGAGATTAATCGTCTCAACATTAAAGTAAAATAAATGTTAAAGTATAAAAGATTGTTAATTCTTCCATTTTTCAATGATAAGCATAATAAATATTCAACAAAAAAGAGTTAAAGGTGATCCGAATAAATTTAAACATTTAAATGTTGGTTCAATTAACAATAAAAAGTTAAATTAATAAAAATAATAGAATTCAATTTGTAATATTTTGATTTTGTTATTATCTTGTGAATAAGCTTTCTTACAATACCATAACCAAAACTATGGCTTATCAATATGGCATGCCCAAAAACCATAACTTGTTTCACAACCAAAATATTTTATAACAATATGACAAGATTTTTAACCACGAATATTCACCCCCACTTTAAAGTGCATATTATTAACTTCTAAAAATTAGACTTTGTTACAATACCATGGGCCAATACCATGGCTTATTAATACCACATGCTTAAAAAAACATTACTTATTTCACAATCAAAATATTTTATAACAATATGAAAATATTCTTAACCATGGATATTCATCCCCACTTTTCCATGGATGGTATTAATTTGAAAATAGACTTTCTTACAATACCATGGGCTAATACCATGGCTTATCAACACAACAAGCCCAAAAAAAGTAACTTATTTCACAAATAAGCTATTTTATAACAATATATGAAGATTCTTAATCATAGATATTCACACCTAATTTATAATTGATATTATTAACTTGTGAATAGGCTTTGTTACAATAGCATGGGCGAGTACCATGGTTTATCAATACCACATGCCAAAAAATGATAACCTATTTCACAATCAAAATTTTTTATAACAATATGACAAGATTCTTAACCATCAAATATTCACCCCACTTTACCATGGATATTATTAACTTGTAAATAGATTTTGTTATAATACGAGAGGGAATAGCATGGCTATCAATACTACATGCACAAAAACCATAACTTGTTTGACAATAAAAATAGTTTATTTAATTTAATTTTATAATATTTTTTAATTGAAGCTCATAGGAAAAATATTATAATTAGTTTTGAAATATATCTAAACCCTCTATAGTCATGAGTACTAAAACTATTCCCATAGAAATTAAATTAACGTTTTAATAAAATTTTAAATGAGAAATTTTTTATATTTAAAGATGTGAAATTTATATAATATTAGTAGTATTAATAAGAACCAATAGAAATTCATCATATGTAAGGATCCAAGCATTGCCATCAAGAAAAGATAAGGGAATAGAGGGGGAGGGGAAGAGAAGGAGAGAGATTGTTGGGGCCTTGAGTTGGTCAAGCATCTGTGACGACCAATCATGGATGAGACACTCAAAAAACCGAAGACATCGATTAAAGATGTGTGTCGTCAACGAGTTTAGTTAAAGGCGACTCATGTTCGGTTAAAGGCATGACGATGAAAACTTCGGTACTCTTGTTTAGTTAAAGGTGCACGATGGGAAAGTTTGGTTAAAGGTGACTCGATGGAGAGTGTGACGGGAATTGGGTGACCGAGCGGTACAACAGGTGTTGGGCAACGAGGTAGAGTGATGAGGGGATGCGTGCAGACGAGCTAGGGTGCCCACCTCACCAAGTGAAGGTTTGGCCCATGACTTAGTGAAATATAAAGGGGTAGAGTTGTGGGCAAGTCGGTTGAGTGTGCCTATGGGTAGACCACCACATGGAGGTAATCAATGGATGTGACCTTTGGAACATGATGAGATTTGTGATGGATGAGTCATGCTTAGCCAAATGGAGAACTAGCTAAGTGTCCAGCATGACTCATGCACAGATTGGAGGGCAAGCACACTAGAGTATAGTGGATACAATATACATGATACATGAGTAGACTTCTTCATGGCTGAGACCAAGAGGCAACCTTGGGCAGACCTTCAGTGGGGGGACAGTGATGATGGAAGGTACTTATGATGTATATGATGGTAGACTGATTGAGGGCACTACCTTGAATGAGAGCAAGGATGTGACGACATGAGGTGTATTGGGTCCGCTAGAGCGGATGGATTGGGTAGCTGAAGTCATTGGCATCGAGTTAGAAATATGGGCGCATGGCAGACATTGTGCGGGGACATTAAGCAAGCACACTTACAGAGATGTCACTTATGGGCATAAAGGAGAAGTACCAAGGCAAGGATATTGGAGAAGATGGACTTCCCAAGTGCAACATGAGGACATTTTGTAGATGGAATGACGGGGATTTTGTGCACATTTGGACAAGAAAGCCATGGGTGTTTTGAGGACATGGGAAGCCTATGAGAGTATTTATATGACAAAGAGGGAAGGGGAAGCTTGTGATTGCACTTAGGAACGAGGTAAGTATGCTTGCCAAATTACTTGATGGAGATGGTTCATGGGACGACATACTGACTTGAGAGAGTTACAACTGATCAAGACTTCATATTATGGTAGTCTTGGATTATTTGGTTCATTGAGGAGTTGAGGTTAGATGTTGTACTTGAATTTGATCTGTTATGGGACGCATACCTTGGGATATAGTATGGGTTGTGTTTGTGATGAGTGACTTGATGGATACGATAGAGATGAGACACCTTAGAGTTGGAGGGAGTGGAAACGATGAAGGTGCCTTTGTGGGAGCACTTAGGGATGGGTGGAGTTGTTTGGACTTAGCCATTTTTTAGGAGCATGGAGGCTATTTGTCTATGATCATGGGGAACACATGGATGAGATGATGTGGTAGGTGTAAACTTTCCACTTTGACAGCATTGATGTGCAGAATATCGCAAATGAAATGGAGTTTCTTCATGGAATTGAGCATGACACATTGAGCATTGGATTGATTGGAGAGTTATTGATCGAGTTGAGGATGTGACAGAATGTTGGAAAAACAACTGATGAAGGAATGAGGAGGTTCATTCTCATGGGTTGAGTGTGAAATTTGGACTGATCACCCAACCAGTTCGAGACATGCGGGGCGACTGTATATTAAGATTTCCTTGAGTTAATTTGGAGTATCATAGTAGCATTTCAAATAATGATGATGATACATGGTGGATTAGCATGATATGAGTTGCGGTCATAGCATGTAGCTGAGTTGGCAGGACAACCTTCCACATGACAGTGCGATATACAAGATTGCGACAAGTGTGGTTGATGACCATGGACTGAGGAGTCTTACCCATATATAAAGTCATGAGCCTTGGTGGAGGTTCGTGAGATGGAGAGAAGGGAGTTAATGCAACATGAGAATTTGATGTTGGAGCTAATGACTCTTTGCGACATTTGGGTGTTGGCGATAGAGTTTGTAGAGATGTCAGGGACTCGAGTTGGTCAAGCGCTCGTGATGACCACTGACAAACAAGAGAGTCGAAAAACTGAAGAATACAGTTAAAGGCATGTGTGGTCGATGAATTCACTTATGTTGATTTTTTTGTAGTTTGGGAGGTACTCCAAGCCCTAGTGTTGAAGGGTTGGAGGTCAAAGTGCCACAAGTAGGCTTGTGGGCTTAGAACCCAAGCTTTGGGTTTTGCATGCATAGATTTCAGGCTGAAACCATGATCAATTTTCAACATGTGATGGATGAGGATGGTAGCTCTCGATGAGGTGATTCTAATGCAATTAGAATCATTCGATTTCGAGATGTTGTTGAAGAGCTATGAACTTTGAAGTTATCTAATGGAGTTTAGATTGTGACATTATGGATCCCTTTCCATGTGGATAAATAGAGAGGTGATATGAGTCATTTGATCCAGCCATTGTGCAACACACATAGCTAACAAGAGCTCGTTGGAGGAGAGGTATAACTCTATCTTAGCCGCAACAAGAAGAGGATTGAACAACATGGTCAAGGAGTTATGTTTTAGGGGTCATCTTAGAGGACCACGCTTCTGGAAGGGAGGCTGAGGTACCTCGTTATAGGGCTGAGGAAGAAGAAGGTTGTTCTAGCACTATTTTAGGTGAATGGAGTGTCGTAGGAAGCTGACGAGAATGGTTGGAAGGTTTAGCTTGTTGTAGATGCCTGTGGATTTTTCAGAGGGTTAAACAAAGGTAAGATGAGGCCATCTTGGAGGGTTGTTAGGGAGCCAAAACAAATTGAGGTAGGCCATAGACCCAGCCTCTCCAAAATAGGGCAACGTGGTGGAGTTCAGTGTTGTCACTTGCCAAGAACAACAACCCACGAGGATGCCACCTCACCTTGCCTAGGTCGCAACAAAAGGTAGGTTGTTAGATTGGCTTTTCAAGGGTTGTTACAACATGCAATCACCATAACCAGTGAGATCAGTACAACACCATTCAGATGTGCGTTGGATCCTAGTTTGAGGATCAGTTTTGGATCATTTATAGGGTAGCCTATGGAAGTCAAAGAGAGGCAAGCCTCATGGCTAGATTCCCTAAACCAGTGAAAATTTCCATAGTGATTGGGAAGCAGCATTGATCAGTTTGATGGGTAGTTGCAGGAGACCTTAGGAGCTGTTTAGAGGAGCCAACGTGGATTGTTGGGAAGTCAACCAAGTAGCCAAGGTGACTACACGCACATTAGATGAGAGGAAAGGAAACAACAACAAGGATAGTTCTAGTTCGTCCATTGGTTGATGCGTTGATGGTGTCCTAGGTGAGGACATATTGATCTCCCCATATTTGTGCAATAACTCCTCCATTCCAGAAGAAAAGGGTGGACTGGTGGAGTTTATGGGCAACCATGTGTAAGGGTCTCTCGAGTGTGGGGATGCCCTAACTAGGTACAGATGCTACAACATTGACTTGGTATCTCATGGACTATTAGATGGCAGCGTGAGAAAAGACCAAGTGTGGATGAGATTAGGCACTTATTGTTTGTTGGAGGATAGCGTGATAGTGTCCAAGTTGGAGCCCCGTGAGAAAAACTTTGTGGACAAAGCTAGGTGGGAGAGAGGTAGTTGTTGAGATGAAGGGTTGATGAACGAGAGAAATAAGGTTCTGGAGCCTGTGACTTGTGTGCGGAGAAATAAGGTAGTCCTCCTAGCTTGTGTTCATTGTGGGAGATAAACATCTTGCAATCATAGGTGGCAGCCCTTTGTGCCCTATTTTGGTCTTCATCGGAGCAGCGTGGGAAGACCATAGTGGGTTGAAGTCCTTGAGTAGGTTAGGAGTAGTCGTGGGAAGTTAAGATTTTTTCACAAGTGGAGTTGTGAGCAACTTGATAGGAGTCTCGATGTGTTGTGGCCTTGATGGGGGAAGGCACAAATAGAGAGAAGATTTGATAGCTGAGATTCAATGGTGAGATGGACTTGGAGCATTGATAGAGGTAGAAGCCAGAAATTGGAAACCGCACAATGGCTAGGTATATGGCACGATCGAGAGGAGCTAAGAGAGCGCACTACAACCAGATGGTCAAAGTATCTTTTCAAGGGTAGATTGATTATTGATGTACTAACACTAAGGCCTAGTTTTGTATCTGGTACTAGTATATGTATGAGGGCCATTATCCCTAGTATGGGAGCCCTACACTGTTGTATTATATGTTTTTAATATAACTAAGTTGGGTTGAAAAATGTAAGAAGTTCTATATATTATGTGCATGTGTGACTTATTGTTGTTTGAGTTCTATTGTGAAAAGTAGTATCGTTGAGATACATGGTTTGGTATTGTTAGATATTTAAGATTATTTGTTAGACCCAAGATCATGGAAATTCAACATGGTATCATAGCATATATGTGCTACTTTGAGGGACGGTGAATCAAAGTGTGCACAATGAAGCAACTCAAAGGGATTTGTGGGTGTCTAAAGGTATGGAACAACCTAAATCTCGAACTCATTATAAGAGTAGAGGTTTTAACCCTATATAGAAATTACCTGCATACAAATTCTAAAAACAGAAAATAAACAACGGTGAGAGCATAAAACATAAAACACATATACACAAAGATTTTCCCCTGGCTCCAAAACCCACGACTATCAAATTGATTTTTCATTATATTCCTTTCAATGTTACAACACATATATACACATGCCAAAGCATTCATAAACCCCATTCCATTAACCATGTATTAGAACATAACCATAGTTCCCTTGACCAGATCTACAAAATGCCAAGGATAGAAAACCGTCATACCCAAACCATGTGCAAAACCCATGAAAAAAACCATAGGTAGGTCTGCCCACCTAATATACTCTCCAAAAAATAAATTCTCGGGGTTCTATCACCCCCCTCTGTGACCCCCCAACTACACCCTATGTAACGAAGGGGGTGTTGTCGCCCCCTCTCTAACCCGCTGCTTTACACGTGAGGCTAGTCATGGAAAGAATATAACACACACCCAACATTCTCCCACTTCTTGTTTTCTTTTCACGAAGGGGGTGAAAAGAGAGCTTACTCATTGGTCTAGTCTTGCAATGCCTACTGCTTCTCTACATGAAGAAAACTTCTCAGTGTTTATAGACTTCATCAATGCATCTGCAACATTATTCAAAGTGTTCACCTTTACCAGCAACACCTTTTCGTCCTCAATCATATCCCTCACAAAGTGATATTGAACATCAATGTGCTTTGTCTTTCAATGATAACTAGGGTTATTTGACAAGAAATTTTCACATTGGCTATTACATTCTATCCTTATAGCTTGTTGTACTAACCCCATACTTGAACACAATCTCTCGAACCAAAATGCCTCCCTACTTGCATGAGTGGATTCCACGTGTTCTTCCTCTGTAGTTGAATGTGCCACTACAAAATGTCTCTTTCTCATCCAATTGAATGCACCTTCAAATAGGTTAAACACATACAAACTAGTAGATCTTCTTCCATCCATATCTCTATCCTAGTATGGATCAATAAAGCCATGGTTTTCCAAAACTTTGTCCAATCTTGGTCTTCCTTGGTAGCACAAACCATAATCACTAGTTCCATGCAAATAACTGAAAAAAATGCTTCATTGTTGTCCAATTCTCCTTCCCTAGTTTTGAAATAAACATGATCAATACTCCCATTGAATCTGCAATGTCTAGTTTAGTACAAACCATTGCATACATCAGGTTATCGACTCCACTTGCGTATGGAAGATGAGGCATGTCCTTGTCCTCTTCTTGTGTATTGGGATAATGTTGTGTAGACAAATTCACACCTACGGAAATAGGAACCTTCACCAGTTTACTATCCTGCATGTTAAACCTTTGCAGTATTGTCTCAACATAATTCCTTTGGTTTAACTAGAGCTTCCTCTTTGCCCGATCTTGTTTAATTTCCATACCCAAAATATAATTTGCAACACTAAAATCCTTCATGACGAATTTGGAGGACAATTGGGTCTTCAAATCATGGATAATTTCTTTGTCATTTCTAATCAGCAACATATCATCCACATACAAGACTAAATAAATCACACGATGACCAATTAATTTAAAATATACATAGTGATATTCCTTTCTTCTAGTGAAGCCAAGTCCCCATATAAATGTATCAAAATTCTAATACCACACCCTTGGTGATTGTTTTAACCCATACAGGGACTTTTTTAACCTGCATACTAGTTCTTTTTTACCATTCACTAAAAAGCCTTTAGATCACTTCATGTAGATCCCTCCTTCCAGATGCCCATGAAGAAATGTTGTTTTCACATCCTTCTATTCTACCTCAAAATCAAAAGCAAAAACAACTGATAAAAGTAATCTAATAGAAGCTACCCTAATAGGAGAGAAAATATTACCAAAATCAATTCCTAGCACCTGGGAAAAACCTTTTGCTAGCAACCGAATTTTGTATTGCTCCACCTTACCTTCTTCTTTCATCTTCATCTTAAATACTCATTTGCTTCCAATGGCTTTCGTTCCAACCAGTAACTCCACAAGATACCAAGCCTCGTTTTTGTCCAAATATGTCATTTCATCAACCATGGCCTCTTTCTAGAGTTTTCCATCCTTTGAATCTATTACCTCATTGATAGTTTTAGGATCATCATCAGTAATAGATAAAGAAAAATTTGAAGAGAAAGCAGATGGACTATAGCTTTCTAGTTGCCTTCTTTCTCGAACTCATCTTCTCACATATGAAGTTTGTGGCTCTTCATATTTTGGTTCCTCTTCTGCCATAGAGTCTGATTCTTCCTCCTTTAGCTCAAACTCTATCTTTTTAGGCTTCTTTGGTAGGATTTCAAGTTTAATAACATATTTCACCTCTTTAAACATCACATCTTAGTAGTACAAAATGTTCCTTTTTTATGGGTTTGTAAGCTTATAACCTTTTAAAACATCAGTATACTCAATAAAGATGCACCTTTCAGATTTACTATCCAATATGGTTCTTTTCTCCTTTGGAACATGTATATATGCATCATAGCCAAATACCCTCAGGTGTGAAAGAGAGGGTTTCCTACTAGTCCATATCTCATGTGGATTCTTATCCTCCAATGGTGATAAAGGTGATTTTTTGACCAGGTACCATGCAGTCTCCACTGCATCTGCTCCAAATTCCTGTCCTAAAGTGACACCACTAAGAATGTTTCTTTCTTATTCCATCAATGTCCTATTGATTTTTTCTACAACTTTGTTTTGCTGAGGTGTGTATAGAGTAGTCTTCCGTCGTGCTATACAACAATTCTTACAGAACTCTTCAAATTCATTCTTGCAAAACTCTCCACCATTATCTATCCTCGACAATTTTATCTTCTTAATTGTCTATTTTTCCACTAGAGCCTTGACTTCTTTAAACTTGTCAATGACTTCACATTTCTTCTTGAGAAAATATATCCATGCATTCCTTGAGAAGTCATCTATAAATCATACATATTACACATAATTACCTAGTGAAATAACTAACACAGGTCTGAACACATCATTATTCACGAGCGCTAATAGCCCTTTGACTCTCTTAGCACTAGAGGGGAAACTCACCCAATTTTATTTCCCATATACACAATGTTCACAGAAATCAAAATCTAGAGAGAAATTATACATAAGTTCTATCATACCATTACCATGTATTATTCAAAGGCCCTTCTCTAAAATATGTCTAAGCCTTTGTTGCCATAGCATGGTATTTTCTCCATAGACCACTAGATTTTTTGTTCCACTTTCAAGAACCACAAAATTGTTTCACCCATCAATAATAGTCCTACCTAGAAGCTTGTACAAAGTTCCAATCCAAACTCCCCGCATCAATACCAGTTCACCCCGAACCATCTTGCAGGTACATTTCTCACATTATTTTACACCTGCATCATCCATGTTAATTACAAAAATCAGGTTTCTTGTCAACGTAAGAATATGGAGAGCACCTCAAACTTTTTTAATCTTTCCACCTTGTACCTCCAGCTTGAATTTTTTGTGTTTGATGATTCTAGCCTTCCTTTCATCCCCTAAGAATACATCACCACCATCATATATCTCATACTTATAGAACCACCCACTATGGGGAGTGAAGTGAAAGGATGCAACTGAATCAATCAAGCATACCTCATGACGTACATGTGTACATGAAGAAGAAGCCAAGTATGCATCCCCGCCTTCATATGAGGAGGTTTTCGCCTATGTGGAAGGAGCATCATCAGATGCCTTTTCTTTCTTAGGAACCTTAGATCTATAATCATTTTTTAAGTTCCCTTCCTTTCCGCATTTCCAGCACACCTTTACGACTTTTCTAGAGATTTAGATCTCCCACTTGAGGACTTATTTTTGTTTCTGTTTCGGGTTCATCCTTGTACAAACAAGGCATTTCCATTAAGTCCCTCCATATGCTTCCAATTCATCTCCTTCGACAGCAAGGATGAGATTATTTCATCGCACTTCAAAGTAGTTGTATTCCTACCTATTACACAACCAAACTATCCAACGAATCTAGTAGAGAACACAACAAACTAATGCACTTATCTTCATCTAATATTTTAACATGAATAGATAACAACTTACTTACCACAGTATTAAAGGCATTCAAACACTTTGTCACCGAGTCTTCATCCTTCATCCTTAGGTTATACAATATTTTCCGTAGGAACAATTTGTTCACCAAAGAATTAGATTGGTACAAGGTCCCTAACTTGTCCCACAAATACTTCATCTTATCTTCCCCCGATACATTCAATAATATTGAATCTGAGATACACAACCATATTACGCTATTTTCCTTTTGATCCAACTTTCCCCAATCTTCATTTGACATTGTTGATGGTTTAGTACATAGATCTACCACGATCCACTAATCTTTATCCATGGAAGATCCTTCATCTTGAGTTTCCAAAACTCAAAACTCAAAACATTAAATTTATTTGTCTTTATCTTTCCCCTTCTCACTATATTAGTTCACTGCAAGAATCGATCCCATAGATCTCCACTGAAAACGGTCTACCATAGGCCCAAGTAAAACCCCTCAGCAGCAAAAGTTCCCCCTTGAAGTTGAAACAACTCGTATACCAAATCTAGGTTTTACCCCTGTACAGAAATCACCTACGTACAAATTCTAAAAGTATAAAATAAACAATGGCCAAAGCATAAAACATAAAATAGATATACAAAGAGATTTTCCCCTGAATTCCAAAATCGGGACTACCATATTGATTTTTCATTATGCTAATTTGAATGTTATAGCACATATATATACATTCATAAACCCCAATCTATTGACCATGGATTAGAAGATAGTCAAGTTCCCTTGACTGGATCTACAAAATACCATGGACAAAAATCCATCATGCCCAAAACCATGTGTGAAACCCATAAAAAAAACCATAGGTAGTTCCGCCCGCCTACTATACGGTCCAAAAAATATAAAACATGCCAAACAAACATAAATGATGATTCTTATTACTGTGGAAAGCCTTTTCGTCAATCTAAGGATTGTTATAAAAGAAAATATAATGAGTCCACACACAAAAATCGAAGGAATAATGAAAATTTTGTAAACAAATACATGTCCATCATCGATGGATTTAAAAATCTTAAATTGATTGTTTCTGATGTTGCATTATCTGTGGAAACTGATGATTTAAATGCTTGGTTCATTGATTTTGGTGCATCACTCCATATGGCTTGTAATAAAGATTGGCTTGACGAATATTATGAGACCTTTGATGGAACATATTTTTATCTAAGAGATAACAAATCACTTAAAGTTCATGGTTATGGAGTAATAGGTGTGAATTTGGCTAATAGACAAGAGAAACAAATCCATAATGTGATGTATGTTACTGGTATAAAAAATAATTTAATTTATGTTTCTGCTGTTGCTGACCAGGATTTGAAGCTGGAATTTGTTAAATCACATTGTGTTGTGAAAGATATTCATGATCACTACAAAGTTATTTCCATAGGTACCAAAGTTGGAGGCTTGTATAAGTCGGATGTGACGAGGACAAGTCATCAAGCGTTGGTATCTATAGCAAGGTCGACAATAGAATTATGACATCATAGGTATAGACATCTAACTCACAATGATTTAATGTTACTTCAAAAGAAGACAATGGTTGAAGAACTTCATTTTATGATGAATGATCATATTGAATGTGAAACATGTGTACTTGGAGAGCAACATAGGAAGGAATTTCCTATACATAAGTATAAAATAAAGAGGGAAATACTTGAATTAATTCACACTCATGAAAGTGAACCTATGAAAATTGATCTCTTGGTGGATTATGGTATTTTCTTATTTTTGCTGATGATAAATCTAGGTATGCATGGATCTATTTCATAAGAAAGAAGATTGATTTTTTTTACTAATTTAAAGAGTTCAAGAGTATGGTGGATAAAAAACTAGTAAGTGTATAGAAATTCTCATATCTGATCAGGGGAGAATATAAATAAAGAGAATTTCAATTAATATTGTAAAAAAAATGAGATTTTACATCAATTTATAGTACCACTTACACTTTAGCAAAATGGAGTTTAACCACTAGGAAAATGTGAGCTTAGTATGCTTCAAGACAAAAATAATCTAATGCTTTTTGGGCCGAAGCCATTAATACTATTGACAAAGCATATTGAGACACAACATTTTGTACAAGATAAAAGCCACTCAAAAGAAATTGACTTATCATATTGTAATAAAAATGAAAATGCCGTTGACATATTCACCCACCCTCTTGAAAAAGCTAAATTTCAAATTTGTAAAAATAAATTGTAGAAAATCCAAATTATATTTTCAGCATAGTGAAACTTAGCCGGGCACGCAAATTGATATGTAAGTGTTTATTAAAAGGTAGTGTACGAATATTATTCACAACCACACCAAAAACTGTTCCATGATCGACGGTAGATAATTCATAATTTATAATCGACAATGTAATCGGCCGAGTCACTATCTGCGGCTCCTTCACACTATCTGCGGCTCCTTCACGTATAAATTGCTACATTTGGTTATGAAGTTCTCAAATTTTGTTTGTGACTCCATCTGTGATAAATCAAGCACCCAAACAGTGACTTAAGTTCGTAACATGGGGTCTTAGTCGTCCCCAGGACATAATTTTTCCTGGATGATGTTGAGTGGTCATTGTCTGATTTGTAAGTGCGTAACATGGGTTTTTCGTCGTTCCGGGTACAAATAATTTCTGGATGACGTTTAGTGGTCATTTCCTGAAAGTCAGTTCACATCGGAATCTCCCACATATCATCACATGTTATTTGATTTATCACATGCCATGTAAGGGAATAATACATAGGAATTGGAAATTTTGCATTCTTTCAAGAGTTAATTCAAAGAAAATTCTAAATCAAAACTAAGCCTCACAGCGAGGATCCTAAAAATATAGTCTCTATCCATCCAAATTTAAACTTCACTCCACTTCCTTTAAACATGAAATTGCTTTGATTATCTTGCAAATAAGTGAAAATATAATATTTTGTTAGCCCTAACTTAAGACTCTTTTAACTCCATTTAGACCAGAAATGCGTATATAATCAAACAGTTCCTTTTGACCAAACTTAAATCCTTCCAAACTAATAAGTTATTTTGTATGAAGATTGCAACCGAGGTCTCCAGCTTCACTCACAAAGGGAGCTACAATGTCGTAATGACCGGGAAACCATAGATACGGCTCTGCCAGACAAAAAGGCGTTCTATGATTAGTAACTGTTTTTCGTGCATACCTTTTGCAAATGTTTTGGAATTTTGAACTAATATTATTTTGGTGTAATCGAATTTATAGAATAAATTGCTTTTTCAAATGTTTTTAGAATTTTGAAATAATATTATTTTCATATAGTGGAAGGAATTAGTTCTTTTCATTGTTATTTGTTTTGATTAATTTTAATGAAAATTATATCAAAATTTTTAAAAACACGAGTTTAAATTATTTACTCAGTATAATTTTAGTGTTTGTGTTTTAGGAGTTTTTAAGATTGTTAAATCTATTTATGCATTCAAAAGTGTATTTGAGTTTTCAAGGTTGTTAAATCTATTTATGCATTCAAAATGTATTTTAAATAACAAAAAATATTAAATTAAAATCCACATAGCTTTTTAAAAAGTTGAGTTTAAATTATTTAATCTACATAATTCTAGGGCTTTAGGAATTTTCAAAATTGCTGAATCCATTTATATTTCAAAAATATATCTTAAACAACAGAAAATCATAAAATTGTATTGCAAGATTTTGTAGAATTCGAGTTGTTAGAGACATATAATAATATGATTCATTATTTTGAATTGACTATGGTCAAGTCTTGTAATTGTACATACATTTTCTTTCTACAAATATTTTCCATATTAAAATTTAAAAAATGTGAATAAGGTATGTCCTAAAAGAAATATGAAAGGAGAAAAAGAATAAGAAAAGATCAAAAAAATGAAAAAATATGAACCCAAAACAAAAACAAATCATGAAAGTGTGCAAGTCCAAGTGCCACTGCTTTTTACTTCACTATCTGAAATAATGGTTGTGTGCAGCTTGTCATACATGCGACAACCCATGATAGTCAAACTGTTTAAGCTTGACTACTTCATGCTTTAATTTCTCGTTTATAGTTAGAGAATAAAGATCTAGCCAAACTGTTTAATCTTGGTAGATCAGTAGATAGGTAGAGAAATAAAATATGCTCACAAGCTTAATCTGAGCCATTGGAAGATATAATGTTAGAGGTAGATAGTTTGCTTTTCAAAAGAAAAATGAAAGAAAGGGTCTGCTAGCTTAAATGCATCTAACAAAGTGAAGAAAAAATGTTACGGTAAGTAAAAGGGTAAAAAAAAGAAAGGTTACAGAAAGTACAATTTTGATTGAAGCATAAGAACATCTATCATGTTTAATTATGTGTTTCAGTATGCAAGAGCAGTTATGAAAATAAAAGGATACTTATAAGTTGATTTGGTTAACATCCTCTTCATTTCATTTCACTCCCCACTAAATACTTACTAATTTCACCTTTCACCCCTTCATTGCTTATGAAAACACATTTTCCCTTCACTTTCACACGTACCCCTTGGTTTCACACATTCCCTAGCAAATTACCCTCTAAATTCATTCCCCTACCAAAAAACCCTTTTTCCCTAGTGTGAAGCCCCTTTTACCCTTTAAAAGCATCACTTTTCCCTTGATTAATTTCCCTAAAAACCCTAAAAAAACCCTTTATCCTAAGTTTTATCCACCCCCCACATTACTAATTAACTCCACAAATATCATTATTCTGATAACACTTGTTTAACTTGCCACCATGGTGTGGTAAACTAACCCCGCTACATAAACCCCAGTCATTATATTCCTAATCTCGTCATTACTCATCAATTAATTATAAATCAATTATAATTAACCCCTGGGCCCTGCTAATTTCCACCCTAATTTCTTGTCGTGCAACTTGATCACACAACAGTCATCCAATTTTCCACCCTAGATCTGATGGCGCGCATCCATATCACATCCATTCACCTCCCGAACTTTACATGCCCGAGAGTGTGTGATATGATCGATATTGCCCGGGCCCCTTTTGGCTAGGTGGTAGCACTGTGTGAACTCACATGCTCTTGGGAAAATATCACCTGATGGCCAAAAGCAGTGCGATGGACACCTAAACTGCTTCACCGCATAAGCAAAATCCATGACTATTCATTATGTTTTTTGGTGCCAATTTCTAACCACTGCAGATTAAAAGCCGCAGACCCCCATTTTTACCCTTTTTGCTTAATTTGCTCCACGAAAGGTTCCAAGCCACCCTGCAGAAACCCTAATTTCTGCAGCTAAAGTCAACCGCTGAGTACCTTCCGAATATGCCCCAGACACCCAATTTAGCCATCCATAGCATACATGAAGCCACATTAGCAGACCAACTTGTAGTATGAACCTTAAATTGCAATTATTTTGATAACAAACCATAAACATCCCTCGCAAATTCAAGAATGTACAGTTAATTCGAGTATTAAATTAATTGAATTTAATTCATTTCCCTTGAATTGAGAGTATTTCTTGTTGAATGCCCAAACCCCTATTGTGCAAACTGCCATTACCCTATCACTGCACCTGAGTTTTCAAAACCTCATGGCTTCAACCTGTATAAGCCTGATTCCCACATTTATCCTAAATATGGCTACCTAAACCTCTTTGGATGTCAAACCTATGTCAACCCCTCACCTGGACATTGACCATTTGGCCCTAGCAGATAGGGATTTCCAAATTAAAGACACTGCTACTCCAAACCACCTTCTGAAAATCTACTGCTAGAGTAAGGATATGTTCCTAAACCATGATGATGACATCGACCTTTGGGAATCCAATTTGCCCAAGTATATATTCCCAGAAGCTCACCCATTTCCAGACATTGTACATTTTTGTCATGCCTGTTATATCCCTAACCAAAGGGCTATTGTTTCCCCAAACCATGAGTTATTGTTCACCATTACACCTAAGTCAATACCCTAGATGCTTCAAATTCAATCTAGCCCCAATCTAACCTCTCTATCCATTGGAAACCTATTGGACCTATACATCTCACTAGACCCAGTCAAAATCAAGAAAATTTTCTAGAATTTCATCATTGAGGAACGCCATGCTCCTACAAATGCTCCTCCCTAAGCTACCGCCATTTTTCCAGAGACTGGCAGGCACATAATCACCATGCTCTCATGCATCTTATGATACACATCAGATGAGCATGTGGATGAGGTCATCATGGCCTTCCTGACCATTTTCACTCCAGGGAAACCTCCTTTTATTATGTATGGTTATGCTCAGTTCATTGCAGATAGAATGCATGAAAAATTCACCAGACTCCCCACTGAAAGAGTTTCCAAATACTCTTCAGTGTTATTTTATATGTTCTTGTATTACCAGAAAGATAAGTTCCCTGTGAGGATCCAGAAATTGGACACCAAGGGAAAGGAGAGGTCAGTCATCTACTGGACACCCTCGGTCCACAAGTTTTCCACAGCATTCACCTACAAAAACTTCATAGATTTCTTTGTATACCCTGTCATGAACATGCTGAATTCTAAGATTCAGTCTAGAATCAGCCCAGAAATCAAGATAGTACTACAATTGGCAAAGAAAAACAACGTGGGAGATTGGTACCTATACCAAAACCACACTGAGATCAAAATTTATCGCTATGAGCTAGCCCCCTATAAGTTGCCCAAATACCTCACTATGCGGATATTTTCTCTTGAACACCAAATCATCAACTCTGATGAGGTCCACTTCCTAGCTTATAGGAAGAAAACCCAGTTCAAAGTGAAAAACCAAATGGGCCCATTCATTTGCAACAACAGAGAGGTTGGATAAGAGACCGACAGGTTACTGAACGATTAATGCCAGTTTTGCAATCTTTCTCAGGTAAAATTTTTTAACTCTGGGCAATTAAAATGGAGGGTCTACTTGATTCATTAAATTTATGGGAATTTGTTCAATAAATTTCTATAAATTCTCAAGGTAAGAGTAGAGGTGGAGTAGCATTGCTCCTTATTATATTAGCACTGGACGATAATAAGTTGTCTAGTATTTTGCATGAATATGATGAAATAGATAATGAAAAAATATTTTGGGATATTCTTGAAACAAAATACAATATGAAATGGGGTGAGAAAGCTTACAAATATGAAGACAGAGCTTTAGTAGCAGATCTATAGAAAAATTATGAGATTGCTAAGAGAAACGTTTGGGAGAACTTAGCAGTAGCAGATGAGTTGAAGAAAGTGAATAGCCTCTTTGAAGTAGTGGTGGTGAATTCAACAATTATGCTTGCTAATGTTAAAGAGGAAATTGCAAAATTTGTTGATGGATGTTTGTTTTATGAAAATGAATTGCAGGATATATTTGAAAAGTATTGATTGATAAACTATTGTTTGTTGTTAATAAAGTGGAAGAATATGAAGAGGAAATTGTAGTTTCAATTAAAGGTAAAAGAAAATATGAAGATGCCAAAATTGATTATGATGCCAAGATAAATTTTATTGAAGAATGGGTTGAGAAAATTTTTGAACAAATTGACGCAGGTCTCAAAGCAGCAGAGGGAATAGTGAAGGTTTTTGAAAATGAGCACAATGGTAAATCAATGAATGATTCATATGATATCGAACTGGAACCAGTGGAGGACACATTTGAAGAATTTCCTATTATTTTAATATATTGGAGGCCAGAGGAAATAAGACATTATTATGGATTGATGAGACAATAACCAAGTCAATAGGAAACTAGTGATGATGAAAATGAACTTGTTGAGAAAGGAGTTGACGTGGATTAGTATCATCCTAGTTAGAATAAGAAGCAATATCCATACTTCATGATTTGGAGTAAGAAGAAGATTAAATAGGTTGAAAGTGTCAGAGTTTGGAGCAACAAGTCCAAGAAGAAATTTCATCAATATGTTGATGCAAAGAAAGTTAAAATGAAGTCATATTTGTGAGCCTAGCTGCGACTCAGACCATCAGGCATTGTTATGCATTGTTGAAAATCCATTTCTCCATTAAGGGGGGGTATTAGAATAATGTAGAAATGGAAGTGTCTAGTAATGTGATAGGTTTGTTGAGTTGTCTTCTTAGATGTATCTGAGTTATGAGATGTTCTAGAAGTAACTGATTTCTAGCATAAGTGAGTTGTATATGAGTCATAAACTCTACCTTCCATGTTGTTATGCCCATAGAGCCTTATGATCCCCTCATTATATAATGGGACATATTGTGATCTATGTGCGATGAGTTAGTATGCAGGCTTAGGCTTGAATTAAGAATATGCTCCATTGTGTCAACTCTGTATTTTCTAATACCATTAGGTAAAACCGTACATAAATAAGTATCTAATTAAACCTATAGACCTGTAGGATGCGAGTAGAGGAATTTTATTTCTGCACATACATATATTGTATAACCATGTTTTTACATTCAAATATTTCATAAAGGAAAAAATCTTCAGTCATCATTCTTCAGAAGATACACATAAATAAATCTATACTAAATTGTCATCTCCAAGGGTTTGATAAGGTTTCCATGGGATGTCGCTCATGTCAAATGCAATCACAACTTAGATATGCTAATCCCAGTAGAGAATGGAATTTCAATGCAGAATTAGGATGCATTGAACTATCTATAATGGCTATCTGGCTACCCAAGTTAAAAATTCATAGACTAGCTTCTCCCTTCGAACTATAGATTGAGAAAAATTATGCATGGTAGTCCTAGAGACTTTGAAGGTCCTAAGAAAAAAAATACATTGTGCAACCTCAATATTTCCATTCTAGATAAGGCCACCAAGGGGCTCAGAACCTTGCCTTTATCTTCGACATGGGAAACAAATAATGGAAAATGAATAGCGTAACCAAAACATAAGTTAAAATTTAAAATTATAAATGTGGGGGAGACATTTTGTTAGTTAAAATATATTTGTTATTATTGAAATAAAGTACCGAGGAAAATTTTTTTAATGTCCATGATAATTGCGATAATTTAATCTCATGCCCCTATTGGTGGAGATTTCCAAAAATTTATAGTTTTATTAAATTTCAATGGCAAAAAGATTATAGAAGCCTTATTTTAAAATAGACACACCAATTTACTAAAAAATATTTTATTAATATAGATGTATTGATCTAGGTGGACATTGGTGGGCATCCACCTATCCCACATGGACCCCCACAACTATCTCTTTAAGTTTTTCAATTTCCGTAATTGTAGCACAATTTACTATTTCTAGCAGTTTTTCGTGTCGCGAACTTTTGGAGCCGTTTTTAGGCCCTAAACGACATTGTTTGGGAAATCTGGGAGCAACATGGGTCCATAATCCAGTGTTTCTCTTCCCAGATTTGTAGTTCTCAGATGTATCTTTCTAACAAGATATTGTGTGCATCAAACAAATATCGTGTCCCAAAGTTACGACCCAGGGAATTTGATGTACCAATTTACCCAAACGGGGCCCACAATTTGGTATTTCATCTTCTAGGGTTAGGGTTTTGGATGTTTAGGGTTTTCCATTGTTTCTAAACAATGAATAGGCCTTGGAGCCTCATTGTAACACAGTTCAGAGGCATGTATCCACCACATCTCTTCTTAGAGATAAGCTACCATCACCCTAGCTGGTTTATTTCCATTTCTCTTTGTAAGCATGTTTCAGTATTTTATAGTAATGAAATGAAGTATTATTTACGCTACATCTTTGTATTTATGGTTATCTCTGTAATTTGTTGTGTTCCTGTTTAAATCCAGATCAGTGGTATTAGAGCGGTCTGCTCTTTCTCTGTTTTTCTTTGCATGTTCCCAACGAGGTCGGGATATAAGGAGTTAGGGCTTGAATTGGTCGAACATTTGCAAGACTATCCGCGCAAATCCCAATGGCTTCCGATGGCAAATGGAAAGAAAGACGAGGGCTTAGGAGATCCTATCAAAATGTTGCTCGAAGAAGCCCTTGAGTGACAAAGGAACGCTATGATGGATAGCTTTGCCTAGATCCTTCAGCGGCTACCCAGAGGCAACGCATCGGCTTCCAACGGCTACTCTAAAAATGCCACACCCTTTAAGGTAAAATTTAATTTTGAAATCCCCATATTCTAGGGTGAAATCGATGCAGATGCCATAGAGAAATGGTTAAATATGCTAGAAGGGTATTTTTCTGTTCTTGATTTTTCCAGTCAGGAAAATATTATTTTCACTCTTCTCAAAGTAGATCCCCATGTCAAGGACTCATGGGAAACCTATTGTGAGAAAAAGGATGAAAGTACAGGCTCAATATTTTCAGCTACACCCACATGGAATTCAATACAGGATGCCATCAAGGAGCAATACTACCCTGTCAAAAGCTAGGGGGACAAATACATAAAGTGGACCATGCTGTGGTAGGGAGGGGACCAAGATGTGCTGGAGTTCAGAAACATTTTTCATACCCTTCACACACAGTTGGGCATGAAGGATTCTGAGCTACATTTGGTACTCAAATACCGTGGCTACCTACGTAGAAACATTAAGGAAGAGATGGAGTTCTTGAAAATCTCCTCACTCGGCATGGCATACTGATACGTTGTCAAAATCAAGCAGAAGTTTAAATAGAAGAAGCGAGAATTTGGATTTGCAAATCCGAAGACCGAAGGACAAAGCCAAGGCGGGGTGGCCCAAGGCAAACCATTGAAGGTCCAAGAAACGAAAAACACCACGAAATCGAAGAAGGACACAAGAAAGTGGTGTGAGTTCCATAAGATCCCCACTCACAACACAAGTGAGTGTTGGACCAAGCAGTCGCTAGTGGCCGAGTTGAAGGCTTCAGAATCAGATACATGTTTCGGCCCTGAGTCAGAACCCGACAAGGGGAATGGAAAAGGGAAGCAGATCTTTGACGCGGAGCCCAACGCCACTGTTGCCACTACCAAGATCAAGAAGAATGAGCCCGAAGATCCAGACGAGGGGGAACATCTTTTCCACTAACAGATGTGGGTGAAGGGTTTGCCGCTGCAATTCATTGTCGACAATGGTAGCCAAAAGAACCTAATTTCAGTAGAGGTTGTGAAGCAGTTGGGCCTACCAACTAACCCACAGCCATACAGTATCAGGTTGCTTCACCAAGGATGAGATCTTCGAGTTTGCCAGCAGTGTTGTCTTCCCTACAGCATCAAACCCTTCACAGATAAGATATTGTGTGATGTTACACCTCTGGATGTTTGTGATGTATTATTAGGCCAGCCATACTTGTGGAGGCGACATGTTGTGTATGAGTCAAGGCCTCGTGCTATTATTGTTTCTTTGGGTAATTCATTATATAGGATACCAAAGGTAGCCCCACCTACCACCAATTCTTTGATCGCTGCTAAGAATGCAACAAGATCATCTCACAGACTAGGAAATTTATTTTCTATCTGGTTCACTCCCAAAGTAAGGTGAAGATGGTTGCCACATCCATGACCCCCACGTAAGGTTCCTCCACATAGCAGTAGCAACAAAGACAGACAGTCATGACAGAACACGGGAACAACTTCTCCTCACCCACGGGGGTTGTAGAGCCTCTACTTTGCACTTGATTATTCATCATTACCTACAGTTTTCCCTCACTCATCTCTCTCTTTTGCCTCATTTTCCTTGCAAACCAACCCAGATCATTACATTTAATGTCTTTAAGCATGATTAAGTGAACTTTGCTAATGTGTGACTGTTTTGTTTAGATTTTGACATATTTACAGAGTTTCCGCAGCTGTCTGGCAATTCCGCAGCCATTCAGCGATTCCGCAGCCATCTAATGATTCCGCAGCCTTTTTGTTAATCTCAAGGTTCCACGTGTCATTTTTCAAAACGAGCCACATGGGCACTTAGGAATAAAGGTGCTCGAGGTTCCTGTGCTGTTAGTTCGGTCAGCCACATCATCTACACCTCCGGTCAACGAGGGTCAAGCCACGGTCAACAAAGGCAGCTTAACGGTGTTGCGTAAGCTGTTGGGTCACGTCAATGCAACTGGTGATTTGTTCGTGTTACGTAGGTTGTGGAAGACATAATCCAACTCTGGATTCAATTCCCATAATGACCAGAACCTCCAGCTCATCCACGAGGCTTATGACGTGTTGCTGAACCTTTATTACGCATGACAGATTAGTTAATTTTCAGTTTCTAGCTTTCCGCATTAGGCAATCGTTTAGATGCCTATAAAAAATAGCGTTTGCATACGCTTAAGGTTACTTTTTAGTTGCTGTGTTTTATGAACTTGTTATAATTTTAGTACATTCCAAGACTCTGTTTTGATAGTGTTGTTCTAGCACTCTTGACTGTAATTTTCTGCATATGGAGTAATAGAAGACAGCGCTGTTCTGAAGTTTTCAAATCCTTGAGTCTTCTTTGGGTTGTATGAATGGAGGGCCCCTGTTCATGTTAGCCCTTGTATAGTATTTAATGTTCAGCATTTCCTTATTTTCCATTCAACATTTCCTTTTCTTTGAAACATGTACAGCTTGATTCACTTTCATGTTATTTCATTTCCAGCCTTTATTTTAAGCTGATCAGTATTGTTCTTTTGCAGGTTTTTAACCCGGGATTGTTTTTGTGTTTATGTATTTGCTTTATAACTGATGGTATTTTCAGTTGACAGATTCAAAGTTGCTGCCTTTACTTTATTTTCATAGCTGATTTTTAGTTTAATTTCTCGAAGTTGTCTGCTAACATATGAATGGTCTCTTTATCACAAATTGTTTATCTTTTAGAGATCAGAATACTGATAAATTACAGCTGGCTTTGAGTACTTTTTAGACTAATCTTTAAACTACTTTCTAATCGTGCTTTACACAGTACTATGTGTTAGAAGCAGAGATTTAGAAAGAGCTGAACATTATAACTAGTCTTTAAAGTAGATTTTTCTCATTTTTTATCACTTTTCTAACTCATCTTTAGCTACTTCCTAATCGTGTTTTACACAGTACTATGTGTTAGAAGCAGGGAGTTAGGAAGAGATAAACATTATCATTGGTTTTTAAAGTGATTTTCTTACCTTTTATTTGCAGCAGCATGAATGGTGTCTAGTGCCATTAGAAAGTGGTTCTTTGCTTTCAAGTCATTTCAAGTTATTTATTTCTTTCAAACTTTTCCTTTTCAGCAAGTAGTTAGAAACCACTAATCACGCACTCTCACTCATCTAGAACTCACCTTACACACACTATCACTCATCTGTTTATAAATCACCACTCCATCTTAGGAAGATAAATTAACCACAAACAACACCCCAAACGACAAAAAGCTCTAAGAGGTTGCTTAAGTACATATAGTACACCTTCACTTCATCAGCTTACGAGCCCCGGGTTGACAATTAATGACATCAATTTAGGAACACTAAACTGACTAAACATTTTGGCGCCGTTGCCGGGGAAGTGAAATTAAGTAGCCATATTCCTAGAAAAAAAAAACATAAAAATTTCAAGAAAAGAAGTTGATAACCTATCAAAGTATGCTCTCCTCTTGCACTTCAGGGTGATCTGGAGGATCAGAAAAGAGAAAGTTATTGATTTGGTAGTTTCTTGAGTATGCTCTCTTCTTGCACCTAGAGTGAACTGGAAGATCAGAAAAAGAACTATTAACTTGACTTGAAGAAAATAATAAAAAATGACATGCATAGAGCTAGAGATTCTAGAGGAAGGTTTTTAGCTAGAGCTCGAAGTTCAATTTTTACAAGTCCATCTGCTTCAAGGGATAGACAAGAGACACCCCCCTTATCTCCAACCGAAACTCCTAGTCCTAGAATTCCTGGAATTCAAGAGCCAAGAGTTGACTCTCCTACACCTTCTATTGAATTTGAACCAGGAAGAGACTCTTCTCTTTCTCCTACAGAAAGACCAATTGTAATTGAGGAAGTGGAATCATCTGAAGAAGAAGGAGAAATCTCTTCTCATTCACCTTTTGTAGAGGAACCAGAAGATTTTGAAATCCCTAGGAGAATCATCATGGCAGAGGAAGAAGGAGGTGGTAGGGGTAGAGGTAGAGGTAGAGGAGGAGGAGGAAACAACAATAACAATAATGGAGGTAGAGGTCCCCTTGGAGGAGGAAATAGAGATGGGGATAATTCATTTGGGTTTCCCATTGTTAATGAGGATTCCCGAGCCACTATGAAAAACATATCACCATCTGTCCTCCCAAATTTCCATGGGTTAAGGACTGAGGACCCTGAAACATTCTTATTTGAGTTTGAAGTGGTGTATCGAACTTATGACTACCTGGATGACTCTCAGAAACGCAAATTGTTCCCTTCAACACTGAAGGATCAAGCCTTGAAATGGTTCATGGGGTTACTCACTCAATCCATTAGGACTTGGGATGAGATGAAACAAACCTTTTTGGATAGGTATTTGGACTACTGTATGCCTACTAATGACAAGGACGAGGTATTTAAAATGATGCAAAGAGAAGATGAGAGCTTAGAAGATTTACTTGAAAGATTTCAATATAACTTGAAAAGAGAAAAAATGAGTACCTTGGATGAAGAGACCTTAAAAGCCCTCTTATTAAAAGCCATTAGGGATGAATGGATAGATATCTTAAACATGATGGGAAAAGGGGATATTTGTCAACTGTCACTCAATGATATAGCAGAACTCTGTATCCATCTCTCAAGGGGCAAATCAAAAACTCAAAAAGGGCCTAGAGATCCTTCTCTCCTTAGGGCAAATAAATCTGCAACAGGATCAGTAAGTAGGGCTGAAATCGGCAATATGCTTAATGAATTTAAAACTGACATCTTAGGGAGTCTTAGTGAACAACTTGATACCCTTAAGATTCAAAATAAACAAAAAGCAGAAGCTGAGGCTTTGGCTATCTTTTGCCGGAAATGTAGAAAGAAACATGCTTTAAGGGAATGTCCCTTAGATGCACACGTTGTAGAAACATGTGTAATTTGCTCAGAAACTCATGAGACCAAGGATTGTCCTTCAATTCCTGGCCTCAAAACAGTCTTTCAAGAGGATCCAGATACACTTGAATCTCTCTGTTTTATTGCAAGGAGACCTTGGCCAGGACAACATAATCAAGGGTTTAACAACTCTATGAATTCTCAATCCCAACCAAATTGGAATCCTTGGCAACAACCTTGGCCTCAACCTCAAAATGCTTTTCAAGCATGGATGCAAAGCATGCAAAATCCTTATGGGAGATTTGCTCAATTCTATCAATATCCTCCATCATTTCAGAATCAACAGGCTCCACAACTTCCAAATCAAGGTCAACAACTATCATTGCCATATCCTCAACAACAACAACCTCCTCGACAAAATCAAAATTCTCAATTATCGCTTCAATCCCAGCAGAAATCAAATCAACTTCCCTCTCAGCCATTACCAAATCCAAATAATAGGAACCCTCAAAATGCTTACATGATGGAAGGCCAACCATTCCCTACCTATATGGTTGTTCCTCTCAATGAAGTACAACTCAGATCAGGTAGAATCTTAGATCAACCTTCTACAAGTGTTCAACAACCAAGCATTTCTGAGGAAGAATCTCTCAAAGTCAATAAGGGTTCTGAAGTATCACTTCAAAACCAAAATATCCAAAAAGAAAAAGAAAAAGAATCAACCTCTACAACTCCCATAGTTGAGCAACCTACACCTTTAGCTACACCTCCTTTTCCTGAAAGATTGCAAATTGACAAAGGGGTGGAAAAGTAAATATGGGTGCCTAACTATAGTTTTCTAGATGAATTGAAGAATGTCTGTATCAAGATCCCCTTGTTACAAGCCATTAAAGAAATTCCCATTCTAGCGAAGACAATAAAGGAGTTGAGTTTGAAGAAAACAGTAAAAAGAACCAGAGATACCAAAAGGATACATCTAGTTGGAAAAATTGCAGACATTATGATGGGTAAGATTACCATGCAAAAGTATGTGGATCCCGGTAGCCCTATTGTCAAAACTCATATTAATGGGGTTGAAATCCCAAATACTTTGATTTACTTAGGAGCTGCGATCAACATCATGAGTAGACAGACCATGGATCAGTTAAAGCTTCCTAACCTTCTCTTTACACCTACTTTACTGCAACTTGCAGATAGATCAATCATTAAACCTGATGGTGTATTGGAAGACATTCCTGTCTCCCTAGACTCTTGGGAATATCCAGTTGATTTTATGATTTTAACTCCCAAGAACAATCTAGGAGGACATCCTCTTATTTTAGGAAGACCTTGGCTGGCCACAGCTGATGCTTTCATAAGTTGTAGGTCTGGGGACATGTATATATCAGATGGTAATTCCACCAAGAAATTCAACTTGTATCCTCCAGCAAAGGCAATAACAGAAATAGGAGAAGATGAGTGGGTTGATGATGAGGATACTATTCAACCTGTTCTAACCATCTCTGAAATCAGTGAGGATAGTCAAATTCTAAATACATTAGAAAATTTTGAGATACCTTTAGAATATGACTCTACACAATTTCAGCTAGATGCAGACATTGAATATCTCTCCTCTAGACAGATGTCTCTCTTCTCAATGGAAGAGTTTGGTAGTTCTACAGTTGAAATCCTTCCAGGAAAAACATTGAACATTAACAGAAACTTGGAAAGATCACAACAAGAAGAATTAACCAAACTTTTGCAAAAACATTCCACTGCCTTTGCATGGGAATACACTGACATGAAAGGAATCGATCCTAAGACTTGTATTCATCACATCTATATTGAAGAAAACAGCAGACGTATTAGGCAACCACAAAGAAGGATGAATCCAAACCTTAGGGAAATCGTGAAAGAAGAACTCCAGAAATTGCTCAAGGTAAACTTCATTTACCCCATTTCAGATAGCCAATGGGTTTCTCCCTTGGTTATAGTGCCCAAAAAGAATGGTAAATGGAGAGTTTGCATTGATTATCGAGAATTGAACAAGGCAACTTTAAAGGATCATTTCCCTCTACCTTTTATTGATCAGGTACTAGACATTCTAGCAGGTAAAAAGTATTTCTCATTCTTGGATGGTTTTAGTGGGTATAATCAAATTCAGGTAGCACCTGAAGATCAAGACAAAACCACATTTACTTGTCCTTGGGGAACTTTTGCCTACCGAGTACTTCCTTTTGGATTGTGCAATGCACCCGCTACATTTCAAAGGGTTGTACTAGGAATCTTTTCAGATCTGATTCATGATTGTGTAGAGGTATACATGGACGATTTCACAGTTTATGGTAATACATTTGAAGAAGCTTTGGAAAATTTGGAAAAAGTACTGGTAAGATGTAAGGAAACAAATCTTTCTTTAAGTCATGAAAAGTGTTTTATGATGTTTACTGAAGGGATTGTTTTAGGACATCATATTTCAGGAGATGGGATTAAGGTTGATAGATCCAAAGTTGAAGTCATCTCTAAGTTACCTGTTCCAAATTGCCAGAAGGATGTTAGAAGTTTTCTTGGGTTTACTGGGTATTACAGAAGATTTATTGAAAACTTCACTAAGATAGCATCCCTCTTTTTAAATTGCTTACCAAGGACTGTGAGTTTAAATGGGATCCCGAGTGTCAATCTACCTTTGAAGCTTTAAAGACTAGAATATCTGAAGCACCCATCTTAAGGGGGCCAAATTGGAAACTCCCTTTCCATATTTCCACTGATGCTTCAGATACAGCTCTAGGAGCTGTTTTGGGACAAAAGGATTTGATCCCTTATGTCATTTATTACACAAGTAAGAATTTGACTCCCACTGAGTTAAATTATACTGTTACAGAAAAAGAGTTCTTAGCTGTGGTACATGCGATTAATAAGTTTAGACACTACATTACCGGCTATGAAACCTTTGTCCATACTGATCACTCTGCCATAAGATATTTAATGAACAAACCTGTCACTAATGGTAGAGTTACAAGATGGATTTTACTCTTACAAGAATTCAACATTACTGTGTTAGATAGACCTGGAAAACAAAACACAGTAGCTGATTTCTTATCTAGAATCCAAAACACTAATGAAGATTCTCCAGTAGAAGATAAGTTTCCAGATGAATACTTGTTTGCAGTGACTACCAAGACTCCTTGGTATGCAGATATGGCTAATTATCTTGTTACAGGGAAGCTTCCTCTACACTTATTTCCTAATGAGAAAAGGAAAATCATTCAGGAGAGTGCACATTATTCTTGGATTTCTAATGAATTGTTCAAAACAGGGCCAGATTGTATAATCAGAAGGTGTGTTTGGCAAGATGAAATGCCTGACATCCTTAAGGCATGTCATGATGAACCATGCGGCGGGCACTTTGCTGACAAGAGGACAACCTATAAAATCCTTTCTCTAGGATATTATTGGCCTTCTCTCTTTAAAGATGCAAAGCAGTATGTTAGAAGGTGTGACAGCTGCCAAAGAGTTGGGAAACCAACTCCTTCAAATGAAATGCCACTACAGCCTCAGGTATGCATCGAACCCTTTGAGAAATGGGCTCTAGATTTCGTTGGACCAATTAATCCACCATCAAAGCAAAAGAAGTATATACTGGTTTGTACTGATTATGTTACTAAGTGGGTAGAAGCAAAAGCATTGCCTTCTGCCACTGAAAATTCAGTTGTTCAATTTCTTTTTGAGGATATTTTCACTCGTTTTGGTGTCCCAAGGGAAATTGTGACAGATCAGGGCAGCCAGTTTACATCTAAATTGATGGAGAAGCTGATGGAGGAATATAAGATCAAGCACAGAACATCTACTCCATACCATCCGCAATCAAATGGCCAAGTGGAATCTACCAATAAAGTTCTTGAAGGCATTATCACCAAGACTGTTCATCTTCATAGAAGAGATTGGGCGGAAAGGCTCCCTGAAGCCTTATGGGCCTATAGAACTACATGGAAGAACACAACAGGACATTCTCCCTATGAACTTGTTTATGGGAAGGAAGTCCTGCTCCCCATTGAGTTCCAAATCAAGACCTTCAAGATGGCAGTCCAATTGGGAATGAGCCTCTCAGAAGCCCAAAGACACAGAATGGACCAGCTAAATGAGCTAGATGAAATAAGACAAGATGCAATTCTAAGGACCGATCTAGTTCAGCACCAAAGATCTAAATGGCATGATCGTCATATCAAAGAAAGAAAGTTTCAGAAAGGAGATTGGGCTCTATTGTTTGATTCAAAGTTCAAAGACTTCAAAGGAAAGTTTCAAACTCATTGGCTTGGGCCATATGAGATTGATGAAGTCTTTAGCAATGGAGCAGTTCGAGTGAAAACTATTGATGAATTTCATACTCCTCTTATTGTGAATGGCCATCGCTTGAAAATCTACCAAAAGCCATTCTCAAAAGAAGAGTTTGTCAAGTTGTTTAAAGAAGATTCTGCAATCAGGTTGGTGGAGAAGGATTCTTCTCCTCCATCAGCCTAATCTTTGGTTTTTGAAAAAAAAAAAGAGAAAAAAAAAAGAAGAAAAAAAAAATAAATGTATAAGCCTGAAAACCAATCTCTGATTGGCAGTCTTATGCAGAAAACCTGAGGTGAAAATCAGGGTCACCTGACACCTCATGTTTTCCAAAAAAAAAAAAAAACAATATCTCTCCCTCTTCCATCTCATTTCGCCTTTCCATCCACTTCATTCACCATCTCATTCATTTAAATCACTCTCACTCGACCTCATTCCTTTCCATCCATCCATCCATTCATTACATTTCATTCCATCAATAAAGTTATTTTTTTTAGATAACTGAAGTTGTTTTGTGCAGCCGGAGGGTACCACTACAGTTTCCGCAGCTATCTGGCAATTCTGCAGCCATTCAGCCATTCCGCAGCTCTCTGCACCTACATAAAAAAAAAAACATAGTCTGTTTGAAAAGAAATTTACAGTTCAGAAGTCATCAAAAATAAGTGGAAAAGAGTCATGCAACAGCAATAAAACAATGAAGGGTTAGTGGAAAATGATCAAAGGCAATCCAAGCACAGATCTGAGGTATGATCTAAATCCTAAACTTACGGTTATCTCATTTTGCAAAGTTTCCGGGGTTATGTTTTCTGCCATTTAATGTAATGATTACCAGTCTTTCCCATCATGCGACCAAAAATCCACGTATCCCCCACACTTATCGGTCTTGTTCATCACGATTTTGAAATTCAATTGCGGCTGCTCTTCCATTAAGATTTTCGTACCTAAGTGACGTAGACTACTGTACTACGTCTCTCTAAGTCATAATCCCGCAGCCAAGTGTAAACCTATGACCGAAACCTAAGGACCTAACCGTTTCTACCCATCATTTCATAACCCTCCTACGCTCGTATCATTCCATTCACGCTGTTTCATTTCCACAGTTCCTTTATTCCACTGTGCTCACTACGCTGCTACCTTAGCCATACTCTGTTTTACTTCTTCCTCTCTGCTAATTCTGATTATCAGTGAACGTATGTTACGGCTGTTACATTAGAGCCGTAAATTTACTGTGTTAAGGCCACTGATGAAGCCGTGTAACCTTTTTTTCCAAAAGTCTTAGAACAAAGCCGTAGAGTCAATGGGTAAACTCTTAAGAGTAGAACTCGAGGGTTCAAAATTTCTGGAGGGATATCCTCAAGTTAAAGAGGCTTTGCAGAAAGCAAACTGGCTCCAATGCATCCAGAAATTCAGAGGTTACCACAAAGAGGTTACGAAGGCCTTTGCACGTTCCTTTAGAGACAAAGACAATCAAGTGGAGATAGGGGACCTAAAGTTTACAGTCACTGAGAGCAGTATAGCACAGGCCACTTCACTTCCACAAACTGGAGAAAGATGGTTTAAAAACAGATCAGTACAAGACCAACAGTGGAAGCAAATCTTAAAGAATCCAGGTATGGATACCAGCATTTTTACAAAAGGGATTCCTGTTACTTATGTCAAGGAAGAATGGACAACTTTACTTTTATTAGTGCAAAAATTCTTTACTTGTGAGGGAAGGTTTGGAGTTTTATATGTTTACCATGCCAAAGTCATGATGCATTTCTTAGGAGAAGATATTAACCTTCCATATTTTCTACTCTCAAGTCTTAGAAAAATGTGTTCAATTGTCCAAAGGAACCCAAGAAACATTGAATCACATCTGTACCATCATGGTCTTGTTAAGATGCTAGTTGAGGAACAGTTGAAAGCAAAAAGAGATACCTGGGAGAGATTTCTTGTGAGAAACCATTTTGAAGAAGCAGGAGAAACCTATGTGCCTAGAAAGAGTAGAAGAAAAAGAAAAGAGGCTACCCCTGAAACTGTTGTCCAAGAGGAAACTGTCCAAGAACAGATTGAAGAAGAAACTGATGTACATCATTCTGAACATGAAATTGATCCTGAGCCTGCTGTGGACATTGATCAAACAGCTCAAGGAATCATCACAGAAACCATTTCAGAACTTGCCCAAGAAGTTGCTCAAAAGAGAAAAGAGGGTAGGAAGAAACAAAAAAAAGATAAAGGAAAATCCATAGCTCAAGAAACCTACCTTACTCCAGAGAATTCTAGTGAAGAAGACACTCAGCCCTTAGCACAAAGGTTGGCCCAACTCTATGAAACTGCCCTTTCCAAGAAGGTGGAAAAACAAAAGCAAAAGGCACAAAAAGAAAAACAGAACATCACCACCGTGAGAAGAAGCAGCAGGTTACAAAGAAAAGTGGGGGCCACCGAGAATAAAAAGTCACTCATCATTGACTTGAGCACACCTGAAAAGGTTGCTACAAGACCTGACTTTGAGAAAAGCTCTCCACACGCTGAGTATGTTGAGACCAGTCCTCCACGTGAGGAAAGTCCTTTTGAGCATGAACCTGAATATGAACATGGATCCGAATTTCAGTATGAGCCTAGTCCAAAGAAGTCACCTGAGGTTGACCCAGATCAACAGAAAGTTTATAATTACCTGGAGACGTTAGAACAAGCAGCTGCTGGTCCGAGCACTGTTCAACCTTTGGAACAGCAAGTGCAATCACTGAAGCAAGAAATATTTGAGCTGGAGGTACTAAATCGCCACATCAAACAAGAAAATGAAAAACTGAAGATACAAAGCAATGTGGACAAGATGGTCCAAGATAACACCATGCTTCATATGGGCCTGTGGCAAAAGGAAAAAAAAAGCTCAAGAAGAGATGCAGGAAGTTAAATAGAGCTTTGATCAATCTAAAATTCAGATGTTTGATGAAAAGACCAAGAGTCAATATAGCCACACAGAGAAAGAAGAGAAGGCTGGATGTCTTAGCAGAGGCATCTCAGCGGGTGGACTGAACAATGTTTTGATTGCATGAGGACATGCAATGCCCTCGTAGTGGGGGTATGTAGAGCCTCTACTTTGCACTTGATTATTCATCATTACCTACAGTTTTCCCTCACTCATCTCTCTCTTTTGCCTCATTTTCCTTGCAAACCAACCCAGATCATTACATTTAATGTCTTTAAGCATGATTAAGTGAACTTTGCTAATGTGTGACTGTTTTGTTTAGATTTTGACATATTTACAGAGTTTCCGCAGCTGTCTGGCAATTCCGCAGCCATTCAGCGATTCCGCAGCCATCTGATGATTCCGCAGCCTTTTTGTTAATCTCAAGGTTCCACGTGTCATTTTGCAAAACGAGCCACATGGGCACTTAGGAATAAAGGTGCTCGAGGTTCCTGTGCTGTTAGTTCGGTCAGCCACATCATCTACACCTCCGGTCAACGAGGGTCAAGCCACGGTCAACAAAGGCAGCTTAACGGTGTTGCGTAAGCTGTTGGGTCACGTCAATGCAACTGGTGATTTGTCCGTGTTACGCAGGTTGTGGAAGACATAATCCAACTCTGGATTCAATTCCCATAATGACCAGAACCTCCAGCTCATCCACGAGGCTTATGACGTGTTGCTGAACCTTTATTACGCATGACAGATTAGTTAATTTTCAGTTTCTAGCTTTCCGCATTAGGCAATCGTTTAGATGCCTATAAAAACTAGCGTTTGCATACGCTTAAGGTTACTTTTTAGTTGCTGTGTTTTATGAACTTGTTATAATTTTAGTGCATTCCAAGACTCTGTTTTGATAGTGCTGTTCTAGCACTCTTGACTGTAATTTTCTGCATATGGAGTAATAGAAGACAGCGTTGTTCTGAAGTTTTCAAATCCTTGAGTCTTCTTTGGGTTGTATGAATGGAGGGCCCCTGTTCATGTTAGCCCTTGTATAGTATTTTATGTTCAGCATTTCCTTATTTTCCATTCAACATTTCCTTTTCTTTGAAACATGTACAGCTTGATTCACTTTCATGTTATTTCATTTCCAGCCTTTATTTTAAGCTGATCAGTATTGTTCTTTTGCAGGTTTTTAACCCGGGATTGTTTTTGTGTTTATGTATTTGCTTTATAACTGATGGTATTTTCAGTTGACAGATTCAAAGTTGCTGCCTTTACTTTATTTTCATAGCTGATTTTTAGTTTAATTTCTTGAAGTTGTCTGCTAACATATGAATGGTCTCTTTATCACAAATTGTTTATCTTTTAGAGATCAGAATACTGATAAATTACAGCTGGCTTTGAGTACTTTTTAGACTAATCTTTAAACTACTTTCTAATCGTGCTTTACACAGTACTATGTGTTAGAAGCAGAGAGTTAGAAAGAGCTGACCATTATAACTAGTCTTTAAAGTAGATTTTTCTCATTTTTTATCACTTTTCTAACTCATCTTTAGCTACTTCCTAATCGTGTTTTACACAGTACTATGTGTTAGAAGCAGGGAGTTAGGAAGAGATAAACATTATCATTGGTTTTTAAAGTGATTTTCTTACCTTTTATTTGCAGCAGCATGAATGGTGTCCAGTGCCATTAGAAAGTGGTTCTTTGCTTTCAAGTCATTTCAAGTTATTTATTTCTTTCAAGCTTTTCCTTTTCAGCAAGTAGTTAGAAACCACTAATCATGCACTCTCACTCATCTAGAACTCACCTTACACACACTATCACTCATCTGTTTATAAATCACCACTCCATCTTAGGAAGATAAATTAACCACAAACAACACCCCAAACGACAAAAAGCTCTAAGAGGTTGCTTAAGTACATATAGTACACCTTCACTTCATCAGCTTACGAGCCCCGGGTTGACAATTAATGACATCAATTTAGGAACACTAAATTGACTAAACATTTTGGCGTCGTTGCCGGGGAAGTGAAATTAAGTAGCCATATTCTTAGAAAAAAAAAACATAAAAATTTCAAGAAAAGAAGTTGATAACCTATCAAAGTATGCTCTCCTCTTGCACTTCAGGGTGATCTGGAGGATCAGAAAAGAGAAAGTTATTGATTTGGTAGTTTCTTGAGTATGCTCTCTTCTTGCACCTAGAGTGAACTGGAAGATCAGAAAAAGAACTATTAACTTGACTTGAAGAAAATAATAAAAAATGACATGCATAGAGCTAGAGATTCTAGAGGAAGGTTTTTAGCTAGAGCTCGAAGTTCAATTTTTACAAGTCCATTTGCTTCAAGGGATAGACAAGAGACACCCCCCTTATCTCCAACCGAAACTCCTAGTCCTAGAATTCTAGGAATTCAAGAGCCAAGAGTTGACTCTCCTACACCTTCTATTGAATTTGAACCAGGAAGAGACTCTTCTCTTTCTCCTACAGAAAGACCAATTGTAATTGAGGAAGTGGAATCATCTGAAGAAGAAGGAGAAATCTCTTCTCATTCACCTTTTGTAGAGGAACCAGAAGATTTTGAAATCCCTAGGAGAATCATCATGGCAGAGGAAGAAGGAGGTGGTAGGGGTAGAGGTAGAGGTAGAGGAGGAGGAGGAAACAACAATAACAATAATGGAGGTAGAGGTCCCCTTGGAGGAGGAAATAGAGATGGGGATAATTCATTTGGGTTTCCCATTGTTAATGAGGATTCCCGAGCCACTATGAAAAACATATCACCATTTGTCCTCCCAAATTTCCATGGGTTAAGGACTGAGGACCCTAAAACATTCTTATTTGAGTTTGAAGTGGTGTATCGAACTTATGACTACCTGGATGACTCTCAGAAACTCAAATTGTTCCCTTCAACACTGAAGGATCAAGCCTTGAAATGGTTCATGGGGTTACTCACTCAATCCATTAGGACTTGGGATGAGATGAAACAAACCTTTTTGGATAGGTATTTGGACTACTGTATGCCTACTAATGACAAGGATGAGGTATTTAAAATGATGCAAAGAGAAGATGAGAGCTTAGAAGATTTACTTGAAAGATTTCAATATAACTTGAAAAGAGCAAAAATGAGTACCTTGGATGAAGAGACCTTAAAAGCCCTCTTATTAAAAGCCATTAGGGATGAATGGATAGATATCTTAAACATGATGGGAAAAGGGGATATTTCTCAACTGTCACTCAATGATATAGCAGAACTCTGTATCCATCTCTCAAGGGGCAAATCAAAAACTCAAAAAGGGCCTAGAGATCCTTCTCTCCTTAGGGCAAATAAATCTGCAATAGGATCAGTAAGTAGGGCTGAAATCGGCAATATGCTTAATGAATTTAAAACTGACATCTTAGGGAGTCTTAGTGAACAACTTGATACCCTTAAGATTCACAATAAACAAAAAGCAGAAGCTGAGGCTTTGGCTATCTTTTGCCCGAAATGTAGAAAGAAACATGCTTTAAGGGAATGTCCATTAGATGCACACGTTGTAGAAACATGTGTAATTTGCTCAGAAACTCATGAGACCAAGGATTGTCCTTCAATTCCTGGCCTCAAAGCAGTGTTTCAAGAGGATCCAGATACACTTGAATCTCTCTGTTTTATTGCAAGGAGACCTTGGCAAGGACAACATAATCAAGGGTTTAACAACTCTATGAATTCTCAATCCCAACCAAATTGGAATCCTTGGCAACAACCTTGGCCTCAACCTCAAAATGCTTTTCAAGCATGGATGCAAAGCATGCAAAATCCTTATGGGAGATTTGCTCAATTCTATCAATATCCTCCATCATTTCAGAATCAGCAGGCTCCACAACTTCCAAATCAAGGTCAACAACTATCATTGCCATATCCTCAACAACAACAACCTCCTCCACAAAATCAAAATTCTCAATTATCGCTTCAATCCCAGCAGAAATCAAATCAACTTCCCTCTCAGCCATTACCAAATCCAAATAATAGGAACCCTCAAAATGCTTACATGATGGAAGGCCAACCATTCCCTACCTATATGGTTGTTCCTCTCAATGAAGTACAACTCAGATCAGGTAGAATCTTAGATCAACCTTCTACAAGTGTTCAACAACCAAGCATTTCTGAGGAAGAATCTCTCAAAGTCAATAAGGGTTCTGAACTATCACTTCAAAACCAAAATATCCAAAAAGAAAAAGAAAAAGAGTCAACCTCTACAACTCCCATAGTTGAGCAACCTACACCTTTAGCTACACCTCCTTTTCCTGAAAGATTGCAAATTGACAAAGGGGTGGAAAAGCAAATATGGGTGCCTGACTATAGTTTTCTAGATGAATTGAAGAATGTCTGTATCAAGATCCCCTTGTTACAAGCCATTAAAGAAATTCCCATTCTAGCGAAGACAATAAAGGAGTTGAGTTTGAAGAAAACAGTAAAAAGAACCAGAGATACCAAAAGGATACATCTAGTTGGAAAAATTGCAGACATTATGATGGGTAAGATTACCATGCAAAAGTATGTGGATCCCGGTAGCCCTATTGTCAAAACTCATATTAATGGGGTTGAAATCCCAAATACTTTGATTGACTTAGGAGCCGCGATCAACATCATGAGTAGACAGACCATGGATCAGTTAAAGCTTCCTAACCTTCTCTTTACACCTACTTTACTGCAACTTGTAGATAGATCAATCATTAAACCTGATGGTGTATTGGAAGACATTCCAGTCTCCCTAGACTCTTGGGAATATCCAGTTGATTTTATGATTTTAACTCCCAAGAACAATCTAGGAGGACATCCTCTTATTTTAGGAAGACCTTGGCTGGCCACAGCTGATGCTTTCATAAGTTGTAGGTCTGGGGACATGTATATATCAGATGGTAATTCCACCAAGAAATTCAACTTGTATCCTCCAGCAAAGGCAATAACAGAAATAGGATAAGATGAGTGGGTTGATGATGAGGATACTATTCAACCTGTTCTAACCATCTCTGAAATTAGTGAGGATAGTCAAATTCTAAATACATTAGAAAATTTTGAAATACCTTTAGAATATGACTCTACACAATTTCAGCTAGATGCAGACATTGAATATCTCTCCTCTAGATAGATGTCTCTCTTCTCAATGGAAGAGTTTGGTAGTTCTACAGTTGAAATCCTTCCAGGAAAAACATTGAACATTAACAGAAACTTGGAAAGATCACAACAAGAAGAATTAACCAAACTTTTGCAAAAACATTCCACTGCCTTTGCATGGGAATACACTGACATGAAAGGAATCGATCCTAAGACTTGTATTCATCACATCTATATTGAAGAAAACAGCAGACCTATTAGGCAACCACAAAGAAGGATGAATCCAAACCTTAGGGAAATCGTGAAAGAAGAACTCCAGAAATTGCTCAAGGTAAACTTCATTTACCCCATTTCAAATAGCCAATGGGTTTCTCCCTTGGTTATAGTGCCCAAAAAGAATGGTAAATGGAGAGTTTGCATTGATTATCGAGAATTGAACAAGGCAACTTTAAAGGATCGTTTCCCTCTACCTTTTATTGATCAGGTACTAGACATTCTAGCAGGTAAAAAGTATTTCTCATTCTTGGATGGTTTTAGTGGGTATAATCAAATTCAGGTAGCACCTGAAGATCAAGACAAAACCACATTTACTTGTCCTTGGGGAACTTTTGCCTACCGAGTACTTCCTTTTGGATTGTGCAATGCACCCGCTACATTTCAAAGGGTTGTACTAGGAATCTTTTCAGATCTGATTCATGATTGTGTAGAGGTATACATGGACGATTTCACAGTTTATGGTAATACATTTGAAGAAGCTTTGGAAAATTTGGAAAAAATACTGGTAAGATGTAAGGAAACAAATCTTTCTTTAAGTCATGAAAAGTGTTTTATGATGTTTACTGAAGGGATTGTTTTAGGACATCATATTTCAGGAGATGGGATTAAGGTTGATAGATCCAAAGTTGAAGTCATCTCTAAGTTACCTGTTCCAAATTGCCAGAAGGATGTTAGAAGTTTTCTTGGGTTTACTGGGTATTATAGAAGATTTATTGAAAACTTCACTAAGATAGCATCCCCTCTTTTTAAATTGCTTACCAAGGACTGTGAGTTTAAATGGGATCCCGAGTGTCAATCTGCCTTTGAAGCTTTAAAGACTAGAATATCTGAAGCACCCATCTTAAGGGGGCCAAATTGGAAACTCCCTTTCCATATTTCCACTGATGCTTCAGATACAACTCTAGGAGCTGTTTTGGGACAAAAGGATTTGATCCCTTATGCCATTTATTACACAAGTAAGAATTTGACTCCCACTGAGTTAAATTATACTGTTACAGAAAAAGAGTTCTTAGCTGTGGTACATGCGATTAATAAGTTTAGACACTACATAACCGGTTATGAAACCTTTGTCCATACTGATCACTCTACCATAAGATATTTAATGAACAAACCTGTCACTAATGGTAGAGTTACAAGATGGATTTTACTCTTACAAGAATTCAACATTACTGTGTTAGATAGACCTGGAAAACAAAACACAGTAGCTGATTTCTTATCTAGAATCCAAAACACTAATGAAGATTCTCCAGTAGAAGATAAGTTTCCAGATGAATACTTGTTTGCAGTGACTACCAAGACTCCTTGGTATGCAAATATGGCTAATTATCTTGTTACAGGGAAGCTTCCTCTACACTTATTTCCTAATGAGAAAAGGAAAATCATTCAGGAGAGTGCACATTATTCTTGGATTTCTAATGAATTGTTCAAAACAGGGCCAGAATGTATAATCAGAAGGTGTGTTCGGGAAGATGAAATGCCTGACATCCTTAAGGCATGTCATGATGAACCATGCGACGGGCACTTTGCTGACAAGAGGACAGCCTATAAAATCCTTTCTCTAGGATATTATTGGCCTTCTCTCTTTAAAGATGCAAAGCAGTATGTTAGAAGGTGTGACAGCTGCCAAAGAGTTGGGAAACCAACTCCTTCAAATGAAATGCCACTACAGCCTCAGGTATGCATCGAACCCTTTGAGAAATGGGCTCTAGATTTCGTTGGACCAATTAATCCACCATCAAAGCAAAAGAAGTATATACTGGTTTGTACTGATTATGTTACTAAGTGGGTAGAAGCAAAAGCATTGCCTTCTACCACTGAAAATTCAGTTGTTCAATTTCTTTTTGAGGATATTTTCACTCGTTTTGGTGTCCCAAGGGAAATTGTGACAGATCAGGGCAGCCATTTTACATCTAAATTGATGGAGAAGCTGATGGAGGAATATAAGATCAAGCACAGAACATCTACTCCATACCATCCGCAATCAAATCGCCAAGTGGAATCTACCAATAAAGTTCTTGAAGGCATTATCACCAAGACTGTTCATCTTCATAGAAGAGATTGGGCGGAAAGGCTCCCTGAAGCCTTATGGGCCTATAGAACTACATGGAAGAACACAACAGGACATTCTCCCTATGAACTTGTTTATGGGAAGGAAGTCCTGCTCCCCATTGAGTTCCAAATCAAGACCTTCAAGATGGCAGTCCAATTGGGAATGAGCCTCTCAGAAGCCCAAAGACACAGAATGGACCAGCTAAATGAGCTAGATGAAATAAGACAAGATGCAATTCTAAGGACCAATCTAGTTCAGCACCAAAGATCTAAATGGCATGATCGTCATATCAAAGAAAGAAAGTTTCAGAAAGGAGATTGGGCTCTATTGTTTGATTCAAAGTTCAAAGACTTCAAAGGAAAGTTTCAAACTCATTGGCTTGGGCCATATGAGATTGATGAAGTGTTTAGCAATGGAGCAGTTTGAGTAAAAACTATTGATGAATTTCATACTCCTCTTATTGTGAATGGCCATCGCTTGAAAATCTACCAAAAGCCATTCTCAAAAGAAGAGTTTGTCAAGTTGTTTAAAGAAGATTCTGCAATCAGGTTGGTGGAGAAGGATTCTTCTCCTCCATCAGCCTAATCTTTGGTTTTTGAAAAAAAAAAAGAGAAAAAAAAAAGAAGAAAAAAAAATAAATGTATAAGCCTGAAAACCAATCTCTGATTGGCAGTCTTATGCAGAAAACCTGAGGTGAAAATCAGGGTCACCTGACACCTCATTTCGCCTTTCCATCCACTTCATTCACCATCTCATTCATTTAAATCACTCTCACTCGACCTCATTTCTTTCCATCCATCCATCCATTCATTACATTTCATTCCATCAATAAAGTTATTTTTTTTAGATAACTGAAGTTGTTTTGTGCAGCCGGAGGGTACCACTGCAGTTTCCGCAGCTGTCTGGCAATTCTACAGCCATTCAGCCATTCCGCAGCTCTCTGCACCTACATAAAAAAAAAACATAGTCTGTTTGAAAAGAAATTTACAGTTCAGAAGTCATCAAAAATAAGTGGAAAAGAGTCATGCAACAGCAATAAAACAATGAAGGGTTAGTGGAAAATGATCAAAGGCAATCCAAGCACGGATCTGAGGTATGATCTAAATCCTAAACTTACGGTTATCTCATTTTGCAAAGTTTTCGGGGTTATGTTTTCTGCCATTTAATGTAATGATTACCAGTCTTTCCCATCATGCGACCAAAAATCCACGTATCCCCCACACTTATCGGTCTTGTTCATCACGATTTTGAAATTCAATTGCGGCTGCTCTTCCATTAAGATTTTCGTACCTAAGTGACGTAGACTACTGTACTACGTCTCTCTAAGTCATAATCCCGCAGCCAAGTGTAAACCTATGACCGAAACCTAAGGACCTAACCGTTTCTACCCATCATTTCATAACCCTCCTACGCTCGTATCATTCCATTCACGCTGTTTCATTTCCACAGTTCCTTTATTCTGCTGTGCTCACTACACTGCTACCTTAGCCATACTCTGTTTTACTTCTTCCTCTCTGCTAATTCTGATTATCAGTGAACGTATGTTACGGCTGTTACATTAGAGCCGTAAATTTACTGTGTTAAGGCCACTGTTGAAGCCGTGTAACCTTTTTTTCCAAAAGTCTTAGAACAGAGCCGTAGAGTCAATGGGTAAACTCTTAAGAGTAGAACCCGAGGGTTCAAAATTTCTGGAGGGATATCCTCAAGTTAAAGAGGCTTTGCAGAAAGCAAACTGGCTCCAATGCATCCAGAAATTCAGAGGTTACCACAAAGAGGTTACGAAGGCCTTTGCACGTTCCTTTAGAGACAAAGACAATCAAGTGGAGATAGGGGACCTAAAGTTTACAGTCACTGAGAGCAGTATAGCACAGGCCACTTCACTTCCACAAACTGGAGAAAGATGGTTTAAAAACAGATCAGTACAAGACCAACAGTGGAAGCAAATCTTAAAGAATCCAGGTATGGATACCAGCATTTTTACAAAAGGGATTCCTGTTACTTATGTCAAGGAAGAATGGACAACTTTACTTTTATTAGTGCAAAAATTCTTTACTTGTGAGGGAAGGTTTGGAGTTTTATATGTTTACCATGCCAAAGTCATGATGCATTTCTTAGGAGAAGATATTAACCTTCCATATTTTCTACTCTCAAGTCTTAGAAAAATGTGTTCAATTGTCCAAAGGAACCCAAGAAACATTGAATCACATCTGTACCATCATGGTCTTGTTAAGATGCTAGTTGAGGAACAATTGAAAGCAAAAAGAGATACCTGGGAGAGATTTCTTGTGAGAAACCATTTTGAAGAAGCAGGAGAAACCTCTGTGCCTAGAAAGAGTAGAAGAAAAAGAAAAGAGGCTACCCCTGAAACTGTTGTCCAAGAGGAAACTGTCCAAGAACAGATTGAAGAAGAAACTGATGTACATCATTCTGAACATGAAATTGATCCTGAGCCTGCTGTGGACATTGATCAAACAGCTCAAGGAATCATCACAGAAACCATTTCAGAACTTGCCCAAGGAGTTGCTCAAAAGAAAAAAGAGGGTAGGAAGAAACAAAAAAAAGATAAAGGAAAATCCATAGCTCAAGAAACCTACCTTACTCCAGAGAATTCTAGTGAAGAAGACACTCAGCCCTTAGCACAAAGGTTGGCCCAACTCCATGAAACTGCCCTTTCCAAGAAGGTGGAAAAACAAAAGCAAAAGGCACAAAAAGAAAAACAGAACATCACCACCGTGAGAAGAAGCAGCAGGTTACAAAGAAAAGTGGGGGCCACCGAGAATAAAAAGTCACTCATCATTGACTTGAGCACACCTGAAAAGGTTGCTACAAGACCTGACTTTGAGAAAAGCTCTCCACACGCTGAGTATGTTGAGACCAGTCCTCCACGTGAGGAAAGTCCTTTTGAGCATGAACCTGAATATGAACATGGATCCGAATTTCAGTATGAGCCTAGTCCAAAGAAGTCACCTGAGGTTGACCCAGATCAGCAGAAAGTTTATAATTACCTGGAGACGTTAGAACAAGCAGCTGCTGGTACGAGCACTGTTCAACCTTTGGAACAGCAAGTGCAATCACTGAAGCAAGAAATATTTGAGCTGGAGGTACTAAATCGCCACATCAAACAAGAAAATGAAAAACTGAAGATACAGAGCAATGTGGACAAGATGGTCCAAGATAACACCATGCTTCATATGGGCCTGTGGCAAAAGGAAAAAAAAAAGCTCAAGAAGAGATGCAGGAAGTTAAATAGAGCTTTGATCAATCTAAAATTCAGATGTTTGATGAAAAGACCAAGAGTCAATATAGCCACACAGAGAAAGAAGAGAAGGCTGGATGTCTTAGCAGAGGCATCTCAGTGGGTGGACTGAACAATGTTTTGATTGCATGAGGACATGCAATGCCCTCGTAGTGGGGGTATGTAGAGCCTCTACTTTGCACTTGATTATTCATCATTACCTACAGTTTTCCCTCACTCATCTCTCTATTTTGCCTCATTTTCCTTGCAAACCAACCCAGATCATTACATTTAATGTCTTTAAGCATGATTAAGTGAACTTTGCTAATGTGTGACTGTTTTGTTTAGATTTTGACATATTTACAGAGTTTCCGCAGCTGTCTGGCAATTCCGCAGCCATTCAGCGATTCCGCAACCATCTGATGATTTCGCAGCCTTTTTGTTAATCTCAAGGTTCCACGTGTCATTTTGAAAAACGAGCCACATGGGCACTTAGGAATAAAGGTGCTCGAGGTTCCTGTGCTGTTAGTTCGGTCAGCCACATCATCTACACCTCCGGTCAACGAGGGTCAAGCCACGGTCAACAAAGGCAGCTTAACGATGTTGCGTAAGCTGTTGGGTCACGTCAATGCAACTGGTGATTTGTCCGTGTTACGCAGGTTGTGGAAGACATAATCCAACTCTGGATTCAATTCCCATAACGACCAGAACCTCCAGCTCATCCACGAGGCTTATGACGTGTTGCTGAACCTTTATTACGCATGACAGATTAGTTAATTTTCAGTTTCTAGCTTTCCGCATTAGGCAATCGTTTAGATGCCTATAAAAACTAGCGTTTGCATACGCTTAAGGTTACTTTTTAGTTGCTGTGTTTTATGAACTTGTTATAATTTTAGTACATTCCAAGACTCTGTTTTGATAGTGCTGTTCTAGCACTCTTGACTGTAATTTTCTGCATATGGAGTAATAGAAGACAGCGTTGTTCTGAAGTTTTCAAATCCTTGAGTCTTCTTTGGGTTGTATGAATGGAGGGCCCCTGTTCATGTTAGCCCTTGTATAGTATTTTATGTTCAGCATTTCCTTATTTTCCATTCAGCATTTCTTTTTCTTTGAAACATGTACAGCTTGATTCACTTTCATGTTATTTCATTTCCAGCCTTTATTTTAAGCTGATCAGTATTGTTCTTTTGCAGGTTTTTAACCCGGGATTGTTTTTGTGTTTATGTATTTGCTTTATAACTGATGGTATTTTCAGTTGACAGATTCAAAGTTGCTGCCTTTACTTTATTTTCATAGCTGATTTTTAGTTTAATTTCTCGAAGTTGTCTGCTAACATATGAATGGTCTCTTTATCACAAATTGTTTATCTTTTAGAGATCAGAATACTGATAAATTACAGCTGGCTTTGAGTACTTTTTAGACTAATCTTTAAACTACTTTCTAATCGTGCTTTACACAGTACTATGTGTTAGAAGTAGAGAGTTAGAAAGAGCTTAACATTATAACTAGTCTTTAAAGTAGATTTTTCTCATTTTTGATCACTTTTCTAACTCATCTTTAGCTACTTCCTAATCGTGTTTTACACAGTACTATGTGTTAGAAGTAGGGAGTTAGGAAGAGATAAACATTATCATTGGTTTTTAAAGTGATTTTCTTACCTTTTATTTGCAGCAGCATGAATGGTGTCTAGTGCCATTAGAAAGTGGTTCTTTGCTTTCAAGTCATTTCAAGTTATTTATTTCTTTCAATCTTTTCCTTTTCAGCAAGTAGTTAGAAACCACTAATCACGCACTCTCACTCATCTAGAACTCACCTTACACACACTATCACTCATCTGTTTATAAATCACCACTCCATCTTAGGAAGATAAATTAACCACAAACAACACCCCAAACGACAAAAATCTCTAAGAGGTTGCTTAAGTACATATAGTACACCTTCACTTCATCAGCTTACGAGCCCCGGGTTGACAATTAATGACATCAATTTAGGAACACTAAATTGACTAAACAGGGGTACCATGCAAGGTTCAGGTGGGCAACAAAGTCTGGTTGCGTCAGTAGAAAGAACACCTTACCAAAACCCATCAAAAGCTCAGACCACTCCGACATGGTCTTTACACCATTACCAAGGTTGTGGGAAACAATGGTTTGGAGCACAACATTCCCTCATTCCTTCACCTGCACTAAATGTTCAACGTATACTGCCCTCGACCATGCTTCCCACCATTACTGGACACGTCTGAGATTGCATAACAACTCACGAGGGACCAAGTTTAGCAGATGGAGGAATTCAACGCAATGGGGACCATTGCTTCATAAGGGGGGAGGAATGATCCAAGCGGATGTTGGTGGCCACACACCTATCCCACTGGGACCCCCACAACTATCTCTTTTAGTTTTTCAGTTTCTGTAATTTTATCACAATTTACTATTTTTAGCATTTTTTCGGGTCCTGAACTTTCAGAGATGTTTTGAGGCCCTAAATGATGGTTTTTGGGAAATCTGGGAGCAACATTTGTCCATGGCCTGACGTTGCTCTTCCCAAATTTGTAGTTTTTGGACAGATCTTTCTAATGAGATATTGTGCATGTCAAACGGAGATCTTATGCCAAAGTTATGACCTCGGGAAGTTGATGTACCAATTTACCCAAACAGGGCCTACAATTTGGTGTTTCATCTTCTAGGGTTAAGTTTTTGGATGTTTAGGGTTTTCCGTTGTTTCTTAACAATAAATAGGCCCTCGAGCCTCATTGCAACACAATTCATAGGCATGTGGCCACACAATCTCTTCTCAGAGATAAGCTACCATTTCCCTAGCTTGTTTATTTCCATTTCTGTTTGTAATTAAATGAAGTATTATTTCCACTGCATCTCTGTATTTATGGTTATCTTTGTAATTTTTTGCGTTCCTGTTTAAATCCAAATCATGTATGCATTATATTTTTCTTATAGGAACTCCACAACTCATTATAGGAATGCTACCATGCTGCTGAAGATAATAGAGAAATGTATTTTAGGAGAAACTCAGTTCATTAGTTATGTGTATGCCTCAGATTAGGATTTAGTTCCTACTTCTTAGCTAGCTATTCTATCTTACCCATATGTATGTAGGCTATATATTCATGATTTGTAATGATGAGCATGTATAACGTTCTGCGAGATGCATTCTCCAGGTGAAGCCCTCACTTGAGAGTTGCTCAGTTTATTGGATAATATCTTTGTCTTCCATTTCTAACATGGTATCACAGCTTTAGGGTTTAGTGAGGGAAAGGGAGATTTCTTCGGTGACTGAGAGTGCATCGTGGTTGTAGTGTGGCCTTAGTGGTGGTGACGGAGAAAAATTTTGTTGCTTGATCAACGCGCACTTTGGCTCAAGAAGTGCGCTCTTCTATGTTGACAAACATCATTCCTTGAGTGAAAAAAGCATTGTATAAACTCCACTTAACACGACTTCTTATAGCACATGTCATCAACACCGATTTGCATCGAAAAAAATTGTTTCTTCATTTGATCGAATTTCTGTAGCTTGATCAAATATTTGGCTGCATGGGGGTCGAATTCTAGTTGCGTAAGGGTCGGATCCATCTACGTGTTGTTGGACCTACAACGACTAAGTTAAAGTCGTGTGTGTAGCTGTGGCAGCTTGAGTCAAAGGTAGTGTGGTGAATCTGTTTGCTTGATCCATCTACGTGTTATGGAGGCTATTAGGAGGCCGAGTGGTGGAGAACCGAAGGCAAAGACCTTGAGGCTGTAAGCGAATCAATCATGTTCTCCTTGTGGATCGTGGTTGATCTACGTGGAGGTGCAGCAGTTAAAGGAGTTTGTCGTAGTGGGAGAACTAACAAGCTCAGATTTTCTCACAACAAGCAGAAGGTGAAGAGAAGTATTCGACGGTTTTGTCACAGAGGAAAGAACATGAATTTATGTTTGGTCATCAAGTAGAGAGGGATTATCGCAACGATATGTGTAATCTCAAAATTATTAAAACTGAAGCAAAAGCTCTGTTGAATGCAGTTCAGCTAGAACTTGCTCTTATTTCTCAAGGCTATGGTTTCTTCATATTCCTGATAAATTATGAACTTCCAACTTCTGATATAGTGGGGCAAAGAGCCGAAAACCCAATCATACATTTGCTGAGCTCAGTTGAGCGATGGATAAAGAAGATCATTTAGGAAGATCGTGCGATCTTTGTTAGTGGTTCCTTTGTGCGTGAGACTGAGAGCAAGGTATTGTTGGTATGTGATCGTTGTTTTTGGTGATCTATTTTTGAACCAAGGAAGGTCGAAAGGGAAAGGTAGACTATACTAAATTTGCCTTGCAGTTCGAGTGAATTCCAAATGCCGTGTTTTTATTTTTATTTTTGGGGTTATAATAATCATTTTTTAAAATTTTTTGTCGCATGTGATAAAGTTTTTATACATGAAAAAAAAGGGAGTCATTTTTTAAGGAAATGAGGGTTTCTTAAAAAAAAACAAAGAGGGATCTTGGTTTTTAGCATCAAATTAAAGGAATTGTTATTTAATTAATAGAGCACCTATTTTTTTTAGATTGCTCCTTGCATCTGGAGATAGATTTGTCTTTCAAAGTGTTGGAGGTCAAATTTTATATTTCTTGAGGGATACCTGTTAACATGAATAAGTAGATGGTAGAGGCATATATGAATGAGAGTAGTAAGCTCGATAAATCAAATTACTCGAATTGGAAATTTAAGTTGCAGACCCTGTTGGAGGGGAAAAACGCGTGGGCAATTGCAACCGGTGATGAGTTGAAGCTGACCGTAGCTACAAGCATAACACTAGCAACAATCCAGGACTGGGAAAAGGGGGAGAAAAAAGCAAAAATTGTTAGTGAAGAACTGTATTATCCCTCACATTTGAGAATGCAAATCAACAAACGACATCTAGAAAACCCTCAAGGACTTGTACGAGATCAAAAACACAAATCACTTATTGATTTTGAAAAGCAAGATTCTCACCATTAAAATGGAGGAGAATGAATGAGTGGTTGTGTTCATTTATTGAATCAATGAGCCTAGATATCAATAGATGACATAGGAGAGAGTGTCAAACATTGATCTAGTCACAGTTACCATGAATGGTATGACTAATGACTATCAGATGTTTATCACAATTTCAAATGCAAGAGAGAAAAGCCCCAATTTCGAATAATTGACAGGAATCACGATGCAAGAGGAAGAGAGGCGGATGACCCCGAAACCCCAGAGTTTAGATCTTGCTCTAATGGTGAAGAAGCCCTTCAGAGGGAAGGAAAATGTAGGATAGAAAGGCGGAAGTACACCACAGAGAAAACCACCTCAAGGTAAGTCCTCAAACAGAAGTGATTCTGGACCCAAATGTTTTTATTGTGGTAGAGTTGGTAACATAGCTGAAAACTATTAAAAGAAGAAGTTTGATTAAGGTTGCCATAGACATAAGATGCATGCAGGACACTTTGGTAATGAAGATCAAAATTAGAATCTCAGATTGTTTGTATCTGATTATGAATTCTCTATTGAGGATGATGAAGCAAAAACCTTGTATGCGGAATCAAGAGCTTCCACTCACATGACAAGTAAGAGAGATTGGTTTGATAATTTTAAAGAGACCTACAATGGTGCAAATATCTACCTTGGTGATGATCGAGGGTACCAGATCAAAGGGTATGGTAATGTTCGTGTCATTATTCCTAATGGAAATATTAGACATATTGAAAATGTAATGTATGTACTTTGAATAAAAAAGAACGTGTTCTATGTTTCTATGATAACAGGTAGGAACCTTAAGGTAGATTTTTTTAAGTCTTATTGTGTTATTGAAGATCTGTTGGATCGCACGAAGCCAATTGCATTAGGTATTCGAGTGGGAGGATTGTATAAGTTGAATGTAAGAAGCACACCACACTAATCTTTCACCTCATTAGTTATGAGTGCAGAAGACTTATGGCATCAAAGATTCGGTCATTTCAATTTAAATGACCTGCCGCTAATTTGGAAAGGAGGTATGGTCAATGGTCTTCTTGTTTTAAAGAATGTTCATGTTGATTGTGAAGCATGTTCTCTTGGGAAGATGCATGGAGATGAGTTTCCTAAAAATTTAGATAGAAAGAAGAGAGATATACTAGAAATTGTGCACACTGATTTGTGTGGGCCGATGCAAACAAGGTCATTAAAATGTGCCTATTATTTCTGATTGTTTGTTGATGATTGCACAAGATTTACTTGGGTATGTTTGCTCAGAAAGAATAATCATACTTTTGAATATTTTAAAGAGTTTAAAAGCATGATTGAAAAACAGACAGGAAAATTCATCACAATTCTTCGCTTGGATCAAGGGGGAGAATACGAGAAGGGTAGTTTCATTAAATATTGAAAGTACCATGGGATAGTTCATTAGTTCACAATTCCCCACACTCCTCAACAGAACGGGGTTGTATTGATGAAGAACATAACCCTTGTGGAGTGTACTTGAAGCATGTTAAAAGGTAAGAATCTATCTTATGGATTTTGGGCAGAAGCAATAAATACTACAATATATTTGAATAATAGGAGTCAAACAAAAAACCTTGATTTTAAAACTCAATTCGAAGCTTTATTAGGCTTTAAGGATGCAGCTAATTATTTATGAGTTTTTGGCTCCAAAGCTTTTTCTCATGTTCCAAAAGAGGATAGGAAGAAATTAAATTCAGAGGCCATTAAATGCATTTTTGTTCGGTACTGCACAGATTTTAAAGCTTATAAATTGTTTAATCCCTCTAGTCATAAAGTGTTTGCAAGTAGAGATGTGGTATTCCGTGAGTATGTTGATGATGGAAACCATGAAAGAAGCAATGAAGATTGGCACATACCTTTTCTGGTGGAAGATGGAAGTGATGATAGAGACAACCATGAGAAGGAGCAACATCATCAACAACAACATAAAAAGGAAGATGTGGATGGCACATATGTAGGTAGCAAGCCAAGTCCACCAAGGGATGATCATAACATATTTGAAACCGGTCCACTACTTAGGGGATCAGGTAGGAAAATTCAGTTGCCAACAAGATATAGGGATCATGCTCTTATAACTAGTATGTTAAATGTTGTTGAACCCTCTAATTATAAATAAGCAATTCGATATAGTGAATAGAGGTAAGCCATGGAAGAGGAATATGAGTCAATTCTTAAAAACAAAACTTGGGATCTAGTTGAATGACCTGAAGGAAAACAACCCATAGTTTGCAAATGGTTATACAAGCCTAAATTTAAAGCAGATGAGAGTATAGACAAATATAAAGTTAGGCTGGTTGCAAAGGCGTACTTGCAAAAAGAAGGCATACACTATGAGGAAACCTTCACCCCCGTAGCCTTATTAAACACAATCAAAATATTAATTGCTTTAGCTACCAAATGTGAATTCTGCATTATTAAATGTGGAATTAAAAGATGAAGAGTATTTAATGCAACCTGAAGGTATTGTTAAACAGGGGGAGGAACATTTGGTCTATAGATTGAAGAAAGCATTGTATGGACTAAAATAGGCTCTGAGGTCGTGGCATGATAAAATCTAGTAATTTTTCCTATAACATAGTTATAAAAGAAGCAGGAATGACCCTAATCTATATACTGTGTTTCATGAAAAGTGAAAATTGTTTTGATTTCTTTATATGTAGAGGATCTTATCATTACAAGAAATGCTAATGGACTCATTAAAGAAATCAAAGAGTCGATGCCACAACTTTTTGAGATGAAAGACATTAGAGAGTTACACTATGGTTTGGGTCTTGAAGTCTGGAGGGATTATGGCGAGACTTTTATGTCTCAGGGAAAGTATGTGAGGAGTCTGTTGAAAAAGTTTAGAATGGATCAGTGCAAAGAAACATCAGTGGCTTTATAGAAGAATAGAAAACCTTAGAATAATGATGGTTCAAAGGAGGTTGATGCAACACTGTATAGATAGTTGCTTGGGAGTTTAATTTACTTGACTACATCTAGGCCGAATTTGGCTTTTGCAGTTAGTGTGTTGAGTGAATTCATGTCAACGCCTCTTGAGAATCATTAGCTTGCATGAAAAGGCGTCTTAAGGTATCTTTGAGTAACCATAGACTTTGGTATTAAATATACTGATTCGTTTGATGTTAGATTGAAAGGTGTTTCAGACTTAGACTAGGCCAAAAATCTAGATGACCGATGATCCATAACAGGCTATGCATTCAACATTCAGTCCAGGGTCATTGCATGGAGCAAAAAGAAACAAAACATTGTATCCTTGTCTTCAACAAAAGCAAAGTATCAAGAAATGTACGCAGCAACATGTGAGGTAGATCGGTTGAGGAGAGTTCTTCAGGATGTCGGAGAAGAACAAAAATATGCAATTATTATCGGGCGTGATAACCAGAGCTCAATGAAACTTGCAAATACTCAAGTGTTTCATAAAAGCACAAAGCATATTGATACACCTTTTCACTTTGTTAAGGAGAAGGTTCACTCAAAGGAAATTGATATTGAATATTATAATACTTGTGACAATGCTACAAATATTTTTACTGAGCCTCTTGGAAGAATTAAGTTTGATTTATTTAGGGAGATGTTAGGGGTTCTTGTGAACCCTTTCTCCATTAAGGGGGAGTGTTGAAGATAATGGAGAAATGTATTTTAGGAGAGAGTCGGCTCCCTCGTTATGTGTATGCCTCACATTAGGATTTAGTTCATACTTCTTAGGTAGCTTTTCTAACTTCTCTATATGTGTGTAAACTATATATTCATGATTTGTAATGATGAGCATGTAGAACATTCTGCCAGAGGAAGCCTCTAGGTGAAGCCCATTGAATAATATCATTGTCTTCCATTTTTAACACATATAGAATTAGATAATGTTACCCTAAATAATATATATATATATATATATATTATAATTTTTTTTTAAGAAAATATTGTTAATTTTCCTATAGGTAAATTCTAATGCTAATAATAGAAAATAATACTTTTTGGAAAAATACAATTCCATCTTTATAGAAAAAGAAATCCCTGTGTAAATTAAATTTAAATTTATCATTTTGAGTTAAAAGTTGAAGTATAAAAGATTATTGATATTTCGATTTTTTAACAACAATTATAAATAATTGTTTTTAAGAAATAATTTTTTTTTTCAAGTGTATTTAATTCATTTGCAATTTAAAAAAAAAAAACAATGTTTAATTTTTCATGTGATTGAGTTTTTATTTTCTTAAGCTTGGCAAGAATACATCACCCCAATGGGGAGAGCAATTAAAGCAATGACTTCACATCAAGGGACTGCCTTAAAAGAGCACCCTGTCTATCCAAAACCCAATACATATGATTAAGTTATTAATTAATATAGATAAATAATTTTTTTATTATTTGATAATAAATCCAAAAAATTACTTTATTCAAAATTCATTTCATAACAACCAAAAATGATTAAAAAAATAATTTCATACGGACATAGCTAGATATAAGAAATTTGCTAGCATAAATTGATCTTAAACTAGAAGAACTAAGACAAGGTTGGTTTAAATCTATTAGATTAATAATTTTGATTACTATGTGTGATTTGTTTAAAGGAAAAAATATTTATTAGGTAAATGTTAATTTAGAAATAATTTAGAAATGTTTTATTTATAACTTCTATGTTCAAGTTAGGCATTGGAAGGTTTTCACGTATATTTTCTCATGTTATTTCGTAGGGATTGTTATATTTTCTGACTGAGATTTGGTGACTTATTAGATTGAATTTTATATTCTCCACAATCTAATTTAAAACATGTAAAATGAATATTGGACTCAAAAAAATTTACTTTGCTTTAAAAAAAACTCCAAAATATATAACAGTCAGAGAGACTTGTTAGACTTACCACATTAAGTTTTAAATTCTCCACAATCTAAATACATATATGAATTCAAAAACTCATTTAAAACATTAAAATAAATATTTTACCCAAAAAAATTCACCTTATTTTTATCAAAATTCTAAAATATATCATACTTAGAGGGTGATTTTGCTTGTATATAATTAATATTTCTTATATATTTAAAAAAAAAAAAGTGATCATAGTTTTTTTATTTTTAACCACCAAACTGCTCCCTGTTCTTATCATCTTCCCATATTTGAAAACCTATTATGTAAAACAATAGTTCAAATCATAGTTACCAAGTTCGTGACGAAAAAGTTACATTAATTCGCCAATTCGGTTGCCTACGGTGATTAATTCTGAAAATTCTAATTGGGTTCTGTGCTATATTTTTGTCAACAGCACCTTTTTCAGTTCGTTGTCTCCAGCATTCACTCTGCTTCGTCCCTTAACTTGAATCTCATTCGCGCCCCAACATGAATACATAATGTGCTTTGTTACTCTACCCTAAGCAAGCCAAGATATACGGTCAATAGAAATTTGATATATACAAATATACACACATAAAAAAAATTCACATTACTTGATTTTCAAATATCGTTTAAATACATTTTATAAATTCAGAAGATGGTCAAATATTGTTTAAATACATTTTATAAATTTTGAAGATGGTGCGGTAGATATGTAAATTGAAAAGTATTGATTTGTTTTTTTTACTTATTTTATTAAATAAATAAAATTTAATCTTATTTTAATAACTTAGGAATTTACTTTTCAACTGTTAAATAGGAATCACACTTGCATCTATTATTTATTAGAAAGATAGATTTTTAATTATAATTTTGATTGGTTGATGCATTGGAACAACACAAGTTTGGAACCGCTCAGTTTTGGTGGAAATAAGTCAATGAACTTAATCTTCAATTGTTGAATAGGAATCACCCTAGCAAGGTAAATTTTTGAACCCAACTTTACTTAGTTGATGCATTGGAAGAATACAAGTTTGGACCTGCCTAATCTTGGTGGAGAATTAGCGAGTTTGTATTTCTTAAAAAAAAGCACTATTTTTATAGAAAAAAATAAAAAAAGGGTTAATTTCTATCTTAGCAAATTAGTAATTCTTATTGGAAAAAAAAAAAAAACATACTATAATTTTTATAGGAAAAAAAAAAAAAAAAAAAAAAAAATTCTATATTGGAAAATTTTATAAAATGACAAATTGCAATTAAAAAAAAGATAATTCTTACTTATAAAATAGTAAATTGGTTGCAAATCAATAACTCTTATATAAGGCATGAAAAACAGTAACTTCTATTTTATAGAATTTTTATATTTTCATTAAAATTTTGAATAGAATGATTGTTTATTTAAATTTATAAAAAAAATTAAAAAAATTAATATATTTAAGTAATTATAAATATATGGTGTGAAATTTTTTCTTATTAAATTTTATAGAGAATTTTTTCTGTACCTTATCGAATTCGAATCCGAATCCGAATTGAGTTGGGTAACTATGGTTTAAATCAGTGTAAGTAGAGGCAAACTTTGCGGTTTTAAAAGCGATTGTGATATCAATATTATTGCCTCAGCCCTTCAGCGTTGATAGTCCCAAGCCTGCTGGGCAAGCCTATGTTTTTGTTGTCTCCATTATTTGGATACTTATGCTTCGTGTATTCCTAAATTAAGTCAACGTCATTGATATGTGAATAAGGATTCGGATATAAATGCCAAAGCGGTTACTTACGTGTGTCTCCCATGAGACCCGTTACAAATATTATTTTACGCTGAAATATGCATACATCCAAATCACAATAAAACTTGCATCGGTATATGTAGCTGCATCTTTGGACAACAGACTAGATTAAACAATTCGGTATATGTAGCTGCATCTTTGGACAACAGACTAGATTAAACAATTCATAAGATGTATATAGAATTTCCAAATACAAAGTGGGCAACGCTTATTTTATGCGGGCAATCCGGGGAATTATGTATTTGAGCAATACTTGTCTCCTAAGACTATGCGCAAACCGATTGAATTTATGTAACACATTCAACCTCTTCGTGCGTGATTATTCTATGTTTGGATTACAAATATGTATGTCACAGGATGTTCGTCTTGCATATGCACCAGTACAAGAACTTATAATTCGGCTGCTTCATCGAAATTATATGTTGGATTTCAGGTAACTCTTTGCTTTAGGCCCACTTGTTCGAATGAACATCCTGTATTCATTGAACTTCATCTTTCCGTACCTCGGCGGGTTGGAATCATCAATCAGCTCCTTGAGAGGCCCGATTTCCTTGTCTCCATTAGGGTTACAGAAAACCGCGATCGACATTCGTTCCTTTTTTCGAGTTCACAAGGCAGCTGTGTTCCACACTTCTGTAAATTCCGTTTGCCAATATCTGCGCGAAGAAAGAAATAGAAAGAACTAAGACAATCGGCGGATTTTCACGGGTGAATGAAAAAAATAATCGAAATACTGACCTCCATCTGGTCGCCTAGGTTTATCGTCAAAGCATCAACGACAGGGCGCACAGGCACCCAATAGTCGCCTTTGCGAACCTGGAGGCCCACGACATCATCCTGAAGCAGAACGGTTATTCCTCCAGGATCGGAGTGAGATGACAGCCCATAAGTCAATTCCGGTTGTGGGCATACGGGATAATAGTTGACTCGAACAGAAATCCCCATTCCCTCCTCGCCTCCAAAAGCTTCATTTAGATGGTCCGGCGGCAGGCCCAGGTTTTCACAAAACACAGACAGCAAGGTCTTACAGAGTTGCAGCGTTCCTTCGCAGCACTCCTTCATTATACTCCTGTGATGTCGACACAAAGAAGCAATAATGAAATTTCCAGAGTAGCTACACAAACAAGAGAAAACGAGCACTTCCTGTTTTATCTTGCAACCCAACCGATAAACATCACTTCCACTCTCAGAATTAGGATAAAAATAAAGAACTATATAGATTCCGTAATGAAACTCGTAAATGATGCTCCATTGACTCCATATAGATGCATGCAAGTGGAATTTTGAGTGCAAACGAAGAATAAAAATGCAACGTTGAATGGAAAGGGAGTTCCTGCATCACCTGTATTCATTCGGTTTGGATGGCCATCTGTCCTTCTCTCGGATGGAGAGAATCCCCCCAGTCGAGAATCGCACCTTTCTGCACACCAGTTCGACTACCGTATCCAACGTAAGTCCCAGGATCGTTGGCGTGTTTCTGCTTCTCCTCCAACGGCAGACAAAAGAACTCACTCGACACCTCACGTACGGACATGAGAAGTTTCGCAGAAACTCCATGGTTAATAACTTGAAAGAATCCCCACTCTCTCCATGCATCTGATATGTCTTCCATGGTATTATTCCGGCGTTTGTCGTAGAGACCAGCGAGGTCTATGATGGGTATCTCCTCTGCTAACAACCGCAACTTTGGGGGCCTCTCGTGATCAGGCCTGATGTATCTGGATGGCAAGCTTTAAATGCCGCTCTCTGAAATACATTGGACTCTGGTTTTTGTCTCAGGCCACTCCATTGGATGGCAATGTCCAAAACACAAATGATCAAAGTGCTGAACTATATAAATAGCCAAGGGATTACTAGCAGTCTGTAATGTCACAAATAGATATCTACCGCATTCTCTCCCTTGCCATCCCAGAGGTCCTATATATACAGGTATATGTACATGGTTCCGAAGCAAGTGAGGAATTTGTGCACAAGTTGTTAAAATAACACAATCAAACCGGCGGATTATTAAACTCAAGAAAAAGGATGGGAAAACGGGATGTTGTACCAAGAGGGGAGAATGTCGACTAGGCATCATAATCAAGCACTCAAAAACTGACTTACCTCATGAAGAGTAACAAATACGTGCCCTCGAGATAATCGAATTTGTAAGTTTGTAACATGACCTCGTGGTCGTTCTGGAGAAAGAATTTATTGATAGCGTTGAGAGGTCAGTGCCTGAAAGTCAGTTTGCACAGGAATCTCCCATATATCATCACATGTTATTTGAGGTATCACACGCCATGTAAGGAAATAATACATGGAAATTGGAAACTTTGCATTCTTTCATGATTCTATAGAGGTATTACATATTTAATTAAGTCAAAGCGATGAAAACTAAGCCTCACATCGATGATCCTAAAAATACAGTCTTTATCCATCCAACTAAAAAAATTCCCTCCACTTTCTTTACATGTGAAATTGCGTTGATTAACTTGCAATTAAGCAAAAATATAATCTTTTATCAGCCCTAACTTAAGACTGCTTTAACTTTCTGTATACATAAAAAAGAGTGCGTATATAATCAATTCTCTTGGGGATTTTTCTGATAAAATCCCAAAAACAAACAATTCAAGCACACAGAGGCAATGCTCTGTTTCCTTTACTCCAGGATCTTTTCTGCACAGGGAAGCTTAAAAAAATTGACTGAAGAACAGAGTATTACACCACCATAAAAACATTTCTATTGATTAAACCATAAAAACATTTCTATTGATTAAAATATAAAGCCTGATATAGACTTCATCCTCTTTGCTGAGAGGGATTCACCAAAATATTTCAACCAATAAAAACTACTCTGTCTCCTCCTGAGAATTTACTGAGCTAGGTTTACTGATGTAAAACTCTTTTTACATTCACTGCTGTGAAAATCTATTTTACACTTACTGCTGTAAAAATAAATTTACATATATTCCTGTAAAAAGAACTTTTACATTACATTCGCTGTGAGGTTAAAAACCATTTCTTTACCCACACCATTTACACTGCTGCGTAATACATTTCTTCATCCGCTCCTCGTTTTCTCTATTCGCACTGCTGTGCATTCATCCTTGCAAAAACAAATCAACACATAAAAAACCATCTGCTGCTCCCCTATTCTTTTGCTGCCGCGAGCTCACACACTGCTGTGCAACCTTCGTTTGTTTTTCGCTGCTACCCTGTTCTTTGCTGCCTCACCTTTTTTTTTTTATCCCATGTGCGAATATATATATTATTACAACAACAACAAGCATATTTCACTTGGCTCGTTATAAAAAAATTTTACCACAAAACATTATTTACAATCGTGGTTTTTATAATATATATGGTCAATGCTTTTATAAAACATAACACGTATAATATATGTGCCCATACCGCCGTGTGGTTGAAATTTAATGTTTTTACCAAACACTTACGAACCACATAACTATGCATTTAAATCCTTTTGCACACTGGAGTGGCGATCAACCAAACTTAGTTTTTACTCCACGCAAAAACTTTAATGTTGGCTGTATGCAGGTTTTGTTGATGGACGGCGGAGGAGGATGAAGAAACAGATCGGACGGTGGACGGAGATATCGGGAGCCACTTTAATGTTGAACTTTACCTCCCGAGATGTTACGTATGATGACGTAGAGGGAGGAACACGCGTCCACGGTTGATTGCATCGGGTTCAAACATACGGAAACCACTTTCTGCTCGAAGGCGGTCCGATATCCCTCAAGCGGTTTATGGTTTCGTTCTAGCGGTTTTGGATGCAGCGTGCTGACTGAGTTGCTCTCCACGTCCGCCTGCAGTTGGAATTAATATTCCAACATCAAACCAGTTCCATTTGACCAACTTAAAATTTTCGAAATTAATAAGTTACTTTGCACGCAGATTGCAACCGATGTATCCAGCTTCACGCGCAACGGGAGCTACATTGTCGTAACGACGGGGAAACCATAGATAAGGCTCCGCCGGGAAAAAAGCCTTTCTATTATTTCTAACTGTTGAGGGTGCGTTACAACAGAGCCGACTTTGTGGAGCTCTGCACCAATCCCATTACGGTTTTCGATCTGCATCCACGCTTCCGCATGTACTCTATGCCAACATTTTTCACTAAATGATCCCCTCGTCTTTCAACAAAGATAGCGACTTCTCCTTAGCTTTTTTGGGCGTGGCCAATTTCCTCACTCGTTCTTTGCTACTCTCTTTCTATTTTTCTGGTAAGAGTAAGCACTCTTGGCGATTTGAACTAGTGACTTATCACAAGGAGTACCTTAATAATGCATCCATTCACCATCAATCCAAAGTTCCATGGGCTAAATATTGTTAATTTTTTTGTTTGTCAATAATAACCCTAAAAATTAATTAAGAATTGTTTTTATAAGTTTGTTTTATTAGTTTGTAATAAGAAAACCAATGAATATTTATTTGGGTGGTTTAGTTATTAATTAATATAGATAAATGATATTTGCATAGAGTAGATGTGTAGGTGTAATGTAAGTATGTAAATAATTCTAAATATTGGCTTAATTAATAATAATAATAATAATAACACGAGCATTTGTTACATGAGCCAATACCATGTCTTACCAATATGTAACCCCAAAAACCATAACTTATTTCACAACCAAAATGCTTAAGAACAATATGACAAGATTCTTAACCATGGATATTCACGCCAACTTTACAGTGGATATTATTAACTTTTATAAAATTGGTTTTGTTACAATACCATGGCTTATCACTACCACATGCCAAAAATCATAACTTATTTCACAATCAAAATATTTTATAGCAATATGAAAATATTCTTAACCATGGATTTTCATCCCCACTTTACCATGGATATTATTAACTTGTAAATAGACTCTGTTATAATACCATGGGCCAATACCATGACTTAACAGAATGGTCCTCATGGATCCCCTTGGGATTTGAAACATTGACAAATATTGGTTATTACCATGGATATTCAAGATTAACTCAAGAAAAAATGAACCACAAATGTCTTTAATCCAGAAGTATAACTTATTTCACAATCAAAATATTTTATAACAATATGACAAGTTTCATAATCATGGATATTCACCCCCACTTTGTCATTGATATTATGAACTTGTGAATAGGTTGTGTTACAATAACATGGGCTAATACCATGGATTATCAATACCACCTCCCAAAAAGTCATTACCTATCTCACAATCAAAATATTTTATAACAATATGACAAGATTCTTAATGATCAATACTCTCCCCCACTTTACCATGGATATTATTAACTTGTAAATATAATTTGTAATAATACCATGGTATATCAATATCACATGCCGAAAACCTAAAAATTATTTTACAATAAAAAATCTTTTATTTTAATTTAATGTTATAACATTTTTTTAATAGAAATTAGATTTCTATGATCCATATCAAGTTTTTGAAACATATTTATTTTAAGGCTATTTATTTAAATAAAAGTAAATATTCTTCCCCTAATTTTTGGTCCAGTCAAAAGTAGTCATTTCCTTTTATATTAGAGTGATTTATCTCTCTATTTCACTAATGTGTTTCTTCATCTTGTCATAATGATGAACCACATTGGTTGGTTCAAAAGCCTCGACAAATGAATTTTGATGTCATTATCATTGAAAATATATCTCAGAGACATTTTTTTAACTGAAGATAATAGAAAAATGATTATAATTAATTTTGAGATATATCTAAACCCTTTATCTTCATGACTATTAAAAATATTCCCATAGAAATTAAATTAAAGTTTGAATAAAAGTAAAAATGAGAATTATTTTATATTTAAAGATGTGAAATTTATATAATACAAACACTATTAGTAAGAACCAACGTAGATGCATCTTAACTCAATCCAAGCATAACAACAAGCAAAGTGAAGGGAAGAGAGGGGGAGAGAGAGGGAGGGAGGGAGATATTGTTCCGCGGAGAGAGAGAGAGAGAGAGAGAGAGAGAGAGTGATGGGGGATACGAGAGAGGGAGGTAGAGGAGGGAGAGAGAGAGGGAGGAAAGAACAAAAACATAGGGAGATAAAGGTCGAGAGAAAGAGGAAGTGACAAGGGAGAGATGGAGAAATAGAGAGGGATAGAGGAGAGGAGGGGAGAGGAAGGAAGATAGAGAAGAGGTGGGGAGAGAAGGGTAAGAGAGAGAGTGGGAGGCACAAAGATGGAGGGGAGAGAGAGAGAAAGAGAGGGAGAAAATGATGGGTGGGGAGAGATAGAGGGAGGTGGGAGAGAAAGGGAGAGAGAGGATTCAAGAGAGAGAAGGAGAGAGAGATCGAGTTGGAGGGGAGAGAAAGGGAAGGAAGAAGAATGACAGGGAGGGAGAAAGGTAAGGAGAGAGAGGGAGTGATAGTGGAGTGATGGAGAGAGAGTGAAGGAGAGAGGAGAGTGGGAGGTAAGAGAGAGAGGCAGAGAGGAACAAGGAGGGAGGGAGAGAGATAGATATGGAGAGAGAGAGTTTGTATGTTTGGAGGGTGAGATAGAGAGAGGGACTAAGAAAGAGACACATTCATAAAAATATAGATATTATATAGTATTATATAAGAAACCTAGATCCATATTAACTCGGATCTATCAAAGGCTAGGATGGATCAAATCTCTAGAGGTGCAAACCTTTCCTTAAGTTTTGCACTCAGAAAAGAGGTTTGCACCTCAAGAGATTGGGTCCATCTAGGTTAAAATGGATCAAGGTTGATTCTAAATTAAGTGTACATGTGATACTTAAAACAAGAATATATTAGTAACAAAAAATATTTTATTGTGAGCCATAAGTAAAATATTTCATTGTCAATATTAAATAACATAATTTTATATCTAGTTTTTATAGAGAAAAATAATGTAATTTCTTTTTCTGAGTGCGTAATATATAAAATGGTTATTTTTTTTAATCTACTGAAACAATTTAGGGTGGGATGATGATTTATTATTGTTTAAAATTTTATTTTGAAAACATAAATAGATTCAACATCCTAAAAAATATCCAATATTAATAGTGGGTGGTTGTTATTAGATTGTGGCACGACTCTAGCAATAGATTTGTTTGCTTATCACTATTGGTTTAATATTAACTAATGCAACTTATAATTTTTAACTTTGAAAAATAAAGATTTATTTTTCAATATTATTTAAAGAAAAAGGATTGATTAGACCATGATTTGAAGGTTTGTTGCGGCTTTTACATAACATAATGTCATATGGATAACTCTCTCACATATTTATTACATAATTTATGGATATGGTTGCAATAATTATGCATTATTTTTAGATATTTTTATAGTGATTTTTTATTCTTGATTTTTCAAGAAAGTAAATAAATTACTTCCCACCATAATTTAAGAAAGTCCTCTCATAAAATTTGGATAGGAATAAGATGTAAATAAATATATTTACCACGAATTAATTCTCACCATTTCCTAGTATGGTAGAGATGTTGGAATGTAATGTTTAACATTTTTACTAAGTCAAATTAAGTAAAAATAAAAATATTAATGTAATTTAAACATTGTAACCCTACCAAAACGAATTAAAAATAACAAAATAATTGAGTGGAGAGGTGATCTACAACCCAGTATAGTGTAGGTATAGTGTAGATGTAATGTAAATATGTGAACAATTATAAATGTTGGTTCAATTAAAGAAAAAATCAGGGATGAGTGTAAACATTTAAACGTTGGCTTAATTGATAATAAAAGGTTAAAAGTAATAAAAAAAATGTTAAAAAGAATAAATAAAAAGTTAAAATTAATAAGCAAAAAGTCCAAAGGAATAAATAAAAAGTTAAAAGTGTAAGATTTAAAAATTGGCTCAATTCATAAGAAAATTTCCATCTTAATCTTGGATCTCTCAAGGGCTAAGAGGGATACAGGATCCAATATCTCGCAGTGAAAAGCTCTTTTTTAGCGTCAAACTTGAGAAAAGTATTTCACCTCCAGAGATTTGATCCCTCTCGAGGCTTGGTAGATCTCAGGTTAAGATGAATCTAGGATGGTTTTATTGAGGAAAGGATTTCATCTCGAGAGATTTGATCCCTCTCGAAGCTTGTTAGATCTAAGGTTGTCACATACCCGGTAACCTCGCATGTAAAAGTAGGGAGTTAGAATTTTTTTATACAAATTACCCACAAGTAATTATCAAATTCATAACTCCACAATTCATCATTAACCATTAGATATAGTGTTCATTAGTACATCAAGTAAATTGCAATAACAGTCAGTAAGTTGCATAACCATTAACCACCACCGTGGTAGTGTAATAACATAAACTATCTCATGAATCCTTGCATCCATTTCACGATTTCCATAACCATATTAATTTGGACATTATGATCATGCCATCAAATAAAGAACCATCAACATCAAGGATTCATCATCATCAAACTGACACAAAATGCAATCACACCATTAAACACCAATATACCTTGGAAACCCCGTAGGGTGAAAACCAACAAACGTTTAATCTTATTATTAAATTCTCGTGAGGGATTTCACCCCTCACTCAATGGATTATAAGGGATTCCATCCCTTAACCATTGTTATAAAATCATTACAATGAATTATCATTAAGTTGTCACATAACTAGCTAAAAGCTAATACAGTTCTCATGTAATCTTTTACTTACATACCGCTACATACAACATTCCTTGTGGCATGATTGTTCTAGCAATGTATGTTCCTGCAACTCGAACTCATCTGCATGGACCATTGATCCTCTTCCTGCCACAACCTTAAACATCACTTTTCTTTGGCACCAACCGCCATCGTTTCCTGTCAATGCTGTCGACAACAAGCTTGGGCAACAAGATTAGATACCATATTAAAGAATCAATAATCAACCTCTAAAAGAGATCCTTTAGCATCTACTCATATGCATAAGCAAGCATGACTTACTATTTAACTAGTACATATACCCAAATAATATTGTTTGACCTCCACAATGTTTATTTACACTAATGCATAACTCTCTTTAAGAGTTCTAACTCATTAGTTCTACTAACACATTCGTTATAACTTCATATATGTAATAAACTGCTATTTCTATGCTTAAGCACATATGTTCTTTTCACATAGTTATTTCTAGAGAACTCAACATAATCTCTCTAACATACAAAGAACATAACTCCATATCACAATGACTAATCTTTGTGCATACCATTGCTTATCATATAAGCCCTTCTTTAATGTATGCAACACATATTCCCTTCACTAGAATACTACCATCATTTCATACAACAAACCACATACCTCTTTCTTAAAGGAAGTCATTATAACCTCATTTCTCTATCTTCCTATGTGAGGGTTTCTCTAGCTTCCCTTTCAAGAAATTATTAAAGATATTTCTCTTTATGCATAAAAATCAAGATACAAAAACAAGGTTTACTTATGCATCCAAAATCAAGAAATCAACACAACTCATCTAGCAAGACAATCTCTTCAAGAGATTATTGTCTTCAAGAAAGTTAACATGATCACTTTCTCTATGTACACACAGAGTCATAATTCCAAAGTCACAATAGCTACCATTATGCAACATGTGTTTTTCCTAACACAATTACTTTTACTTCAATGCACATAGTTCTTTCATGAAACCAGTACGGAATCTTGTTCTTGCATGAACACTATTCATATGTGTTGTTTAAGGAAAGAACCTCTATTTTTATTTTCAAGAAAACTCTCATAAAAGTCTTCATCTTCATACATGAAGTATGCACTCTTTTTCCGAAAAGAAACTATAGAAATGAATATCTATGTGCCTAGAAACACATCATTAGCTATTTTTATCATGCATGTAATGCATAATCATTTCACAAGCAACTTAGAGATTAGCTAGTATCCTAATGCAATAAAGCATATATCCCTTCTCAATAACATCCAACTTAATTGCTATTTCTTTTATATGCATTCATTAAAATGTTTTCTTTACCAAGAAAACATATAAAATAATCAATCTTTTACCGCATGCATTAACATATTCTATTTACCAAGAAAACATATAAAACAATCATCTTTAACTGCATGCATTAACATGTTTTCTTCACCAAGAAAACATATAAAATATTCAATCTTTCACTACATGCATTAACATGTTTTCTACCAAGAAAACATATAATTTAAACATTCTTTTACTGCATGCATCAACATATTTTCCTACCAAGAAAACATATAATTTAATCTTCTTTTACTGCATGCATCAACATATTTTCCTACCAAGAAAATATATAATTTAATCTTCTTTTACTGCACATAAACAAAGAATATTTCGAGAGATCAACTTATCTCTTTCCTTCGACAACTCTGTTGCAGTCTCCCATTGGAAAACCTTCTGGTGGGTTGGTGATCGATGACATCTCTGCCGTAGGGAGCATAGTTGCCCCTGAATGCAGTTGCAATATAGTTGTTGTTGCCTGGATCAACAGTCGATTCACCAAACCCAAAGAGAACCAGAACCTTTGGCGAGCTTGTAATTTTCATATGATTCGACTGAAAATGGTCAAGGGTACCAATTCCTATCGGCACGAATTCCTATCCATCGCATGGCAATGACAGTATTTGCAGTCTCTGTAATCTGCGCTCGCTCCCCAGGTCTAACACTCCAGTTTTCCCAACGAATGTCAAGAAAATCATAAACCTTTCACCGTAGTTTCCTTCTTGATTTTATCTAAGACCTCCAACCGCTGCATGCATCCCTTTCCTTCCAAAGGATCGGTTTCTAGTGGAAGACCATTTACGAAAGCTCGTTTTCAGAAGCTTTGATTCAAGTTACGGTTTGCAGTTTTAGCAGTGTACACATGGTGGAGCGAGTTGATCCTCTGGATTTTGATATGTATGCTTGCTCATTACAGAAATGCATTGACAGAAAAGCCCTATTCAACAATCTCGATAATCCCGTGAATCCAAGCGCAATACAGTACAAAGTTCCATGATCACTTCGCCGGCCAGCAGGAATGTTTCCCCCTCATTTAGTTCACAACTACCAAGGATCAGTTAATAACTGATTCTTAAGTTGAAATTACTTTTACGCAGGGGGTAATTATAATAGGGATATTACAAAGGTTAAGATGGATCTAGGATAGTTTTACTAAGCCATGCTCTATAACCCCGTATAGACTAGATTTGTAGGTGTAATATAAATATGTAAACAAATGATATTTTTATTGCGCTAAGAGGTGCTCCACAACCCAATATATAGTAGATATGTAGGTGTAATTTATGTATGTAAACAATTCTAAATACCGACTTAGTTTAAAAAAAAAATAAAACAGAGTTAAAAGTGATTGGGGATGAGTGCAAACATTTAAATATTGGCTCAATTAATAATAAAAAGTTAAAGTAATAAAAATAATAAAATTAAATTTGTTATATTTTGATTTGGTCATTATCTTGTGAATAGGTTTTGTTACAATACCATAAATGAATACCATGGTAAAAACCATGACTTATCAATATGGAATGCCCAAAATCCATAACTTATTTCACAACCAAGATATTTTATAAGAATATGACAAGATTCTTAACCATGGATATTCACCCCCATTTTAAAGTGCATATTATTAACTTGTAAACATTAGGCTTTGTTACAATACCTTGGGCCAATACCATGTCTTATCAATACCAAATGCCCAAGAAACATAACTTATTTCACAATCAAAATATTCTATAACAATATCACAAGATTCTTAGTCATAGATATTCACCTGCAGTTTGCCACTAATACTATGAACTTGTGAATATGCTTTGTTACACTAGAATGGGCCAATACAATCATTGATCAATAAGACATGCCAAAAAATCATAACCTATTTCATAATGAAAATATTTTATAACAATATGAAAATATTCTTAACCATTGATATTCAACCCTCTTTACCATGGATATTATTGACTTGTAAATAGACTTTGTTACAATACCATGGCTATCAATACCACATGCCCAAAAACCATAACTCATTTCACAATAAATATATTTTATCATTATTTAATTTTATATCAATTTTAATTGAAGCTAATAGGAAAAAGGTTATAATTAGTTTTGAAATATATATAAACCCTCTGTAGTCACAACTACTAAAAATATTCCAATAGAAATTAAATTAAGGTTTTAATAAAAATTAAGAATGAGAATACTTTTATATTTAAAGATGTGAAATTTATATAATACAAATAGTATTAGTAAGAACAAACATAAATCCATCTTAAATAACGATGCAAGCAATGACATCAAGAAAAGTTATGGAAGAGGGGGAGAGGAAGAGAGGGAGGGAGATTGTCAGGGCCTCGAGTTGGTCGAGTGTCCTTGATGACCACCGGTGGATGAGAGACTCGAAAAACTGAAGACATTGATTAAAGGCATGTGTGGTCGATGAGTCCAATTAAAGGCAACTCGTGTTTAGTTAAAGGCTCGTGATGGGAAAGTTTGCTTAAAGGGAACTCTATGGAGAGTGGGAGAGGCATTAGGCGACAAGGTAATGCGACATGCATTAGGCGATCGGGAGGGCGCCTACAGACGAGCTAGGGCGCCCACCTCACCGAATGAAGGTTGTCCCATGAATTTGTAAAATATGAATAGGCACGTGTAGAGTTGTGGGTAGGTCAATTGAGCGTGCATATGGGTAGACTACCCCATGGAGATAACCAACGGACGTGACCTTTGGAAAAATGAATGGGTAGCGAAGTGTATAAATGAACAGAGGCTACCACTCATTTGGAAATCAAGTAATTCTTCCAAGTCATCCAATGTTGGACAAAGGCACACTTATATAAGACCACAAGGTGGGCAAGGTAAGTGAAGGAACTCGGGTGAGCACTCCAGAAAAAACGCATGTGGGTATTGTGTGTAGTCATTCGAGTTGTTCAGGATGGGTCATGCACAAAACTTGTGTGTGTCATGTGGGTCATGTGTGCAGTCATTCGGATCACTCGAGTTGGGTGGTGCACAAAATCCATGTGCATTGTGTGGGTCGTGTGTATAGCATTTGAGTCATTCAGGTCGAGTCATTGTGTGGGTTGTGTGTGTAGTCGTTTGGATTGTTCAGATGGGGTTGTCCACAAAACCCATGTGCTCCGTGTGGGTCACATGTGCAGTCGTTCGGGTTGTTAAGGATGGTTCGTGCATAGAACCCGGGTGAGTCGTGTGAATCATTTGCGTTGTTCATGTTGTTTTGGGTCATTCGAGTCGTGTAACTCGGGTCATGTAGGAGTTCGAGTCTGCTTGTGCAGAGACTTGGTTTGGGTAAGTCATGTAGAACTAGGTAAAGTGAATGATTATGGAACGGATTATTGCGACAAGATGAACCGTGGGGTTTCCACTCGTGGAGTGCGGATAGTTGGGGAAGATAAGCAGGAAGTAGTCATGTGATGGAAACATGATGCATAAGAAATTGGCAATGTTGGGCACCCTAGTTAAGAAGATTGTCCAAGGTTTTAAAATTATTTGTACTTGTAATTTTGAAAGTTTTATGTGTATCGGGAAGACTTGCTGGGGACTTTCCCCTCCCTTCATAAACGTGCATAATTGGTGTTAATGTTGTTTATGGAGTAAATTTTGATGAAACTTCAATGAATGTATTTCCGTTGCAATATTGATGAAAGTGAACACTTAACAAAAAAATAATCTAAGTGTTGGTGGTAGGCGTAGTCCATGAACCATAGTAGGAAGAAAACAAAAAGGATGGTTGGTGTCGCACCCCGACCACAAGTGGAAATTGAGTCACCACTAGTGTGGGGGTGTTAAAAATGGTATTAGAACTTGGTTCAAGTAAAGTTGAGCTAATTTGAAGTTGAAGAAGGAATATGGCAGCAATGGTTGTAGTTGGCATTGAACATGGGCACTGTTTAGTTGGTTGCAATCCAATATTAGGAGGTTTGGCAAGGGTAAGACAATGGTCAGCGCCAAAGCTGAACAATGAAATAGTACTGTGAAAGACATGTGCAAACCGTGTACAAGTTAAAATGCATGAAAGAAGAAAGACCTAGAATTTGGGATGAACTTGAGGTCTTGGAAAGGAATGTGGAAGAAGAGCTTCTTCAACTTGGTTGGGCAATGGAGCAAGGTGAAGCTATCGATTGTGACAAAGAGGAGGAAGCTACATGTGAAGAAGAAGATGTTTTAGGTGTGTCGATGAAAGAGGAGGAACTTGGTGCAATGACACTTGCCCAAGTTGGACCATGTTCGTGCACATTGCAGACATTGATGATAGGAGGAACTCACATGGAGTGACCTCATGAAAATGTAAGTATTGTCGTTACTTATCTTTTGTTGGAACTTTTGGAGGATGGGCCATACGTAGGGATAGGAAAAGAAAGTTTTGCTAGTGTGACGGAAAACCTTTCCATGGATGATTACGATGACATGTTGTGCATTGGGGCAACAAGGAACATTGGTTGTTGTAGGACTTGTTGGGGTAGTTTATGACCTCTTGGAAAAATGTGCAAATTCCCATGACAAGGGTAGAACATGATGAGATTTACGATGGATGAGTAATTCTTTAGCCAAATGGATAATTAACTAAGTTCCTATTATGGACAAACCAAAGGGAAGGCACACAAGAGTAGAGTGGATATAGTATACATGATACTTGGGTAGACTTGTTGATGGCTAAGACCAAGAGGCAGCCTTGGGTAGACCTTTAGTGGGGTAGGCAATGATGATAGAAGGTACCTATGATGCAATATGAGGGTAGAGTGGCCGAGGGCACTAAATTGAATGAGAGAAAGAATGCGATGACAAGAGTTGTATTGGGTCCACTATAGTGGACATATTCGGTAGCTGAAGTCATGGGCATCAAGTTAGAAATATGGGCACATGGCAGACATCATGCAGGGGCATTAAGCGAGCGCAATTATGGAGATGTCACTTATGGGAATCAAGGAGAAGTGCCAAGTTAAGGATGTTGGACAGAATGGACTTGCCAATTGTGACATGAGGAATTTTTGCAGATGCACCGATGGGGATGTTGTGCACATTTGGATAGTAAGGCCATGTGTTTTTTGGAGACATGGGCAACCTATGAGAGTATTGATACAACAAAGAGGAAATTAGCATCTTGCGATGGCACTTGGGATGGAGACAAGTTTTCTTGTCGAAGAGTTGGATGGATATGGTTCATGGGAGCTCATGGTGACTTGAGAAAGTTGTAGCCAATGCAGACTTCATATTATGGTGTTCTTGGAGTATTTGTTCATTTAGGAGTTGAGGTTAGATGTTGTACTTGACTTTGATGCGGTATGGGATGCATACCTTAGGACATTGTATGGGTTGCGTTAATGAGGAGTGACTTGATGGATACGATAGATATAAGACATCTTGGAGTTAGATGGAGTTTCAACGATGAAGGTGCCTTCATGGGAGAACTTAGGCATGGGTCGATTTGTTTTGACTTAGCCAGTTTTGATGGGCATAGAGGAATTGGTATATGACCATGGGTAGCACATGGACAAGATGATGAGGCAGGTGTAAACTTGCCACTTTGACAACAATGATGAGTAGCATATCGCAGACAGGATCAAGTTTCTTCATGGACTTGGGTATGACACAGTAAGAATTGGATTGATTTAATAGTTCTTGATTGAGTTGAGGATGTGAAAAACTATTGGAGAAATAATCGCTGAAGGAATGAGGAGGTTCGTTCTCATGGGTTGAGTGTGACAGTTGGACTAATCACCCAACTAGTTCGAGTCATGGGGGGTCGATAGTGTACTGAGATGTGCTTGAGTTGAGTTGGAATATCATAGAAATAGTTCCATGATGATGACAATACCTGGTGGATTAGCGTGATATGAGTTGCAGTCGTAGCATGCTGCCGAGTTAGAGGGGGCAACCATGCACATGATGGGGTAGTATGGAGGATTGCGATGAGTATGGTTGATGACCATGGATTGAGGAGTCTTACACATACATAGAGTCATGACGGTTGCTGGAGGCTCATGTGAAGGAGAGCAAGGCGTTCATGTATCATGAGTATTTGATGTTGGAGCTAATGACACTTTGCGGCATTTTCGTCTTGGCGATAAAATTTGTTGAAATGATGTGTTGTTGAGGACAACAACCTTTTTATAGTGGGGGAGGATGTTAGGGCCTTGAGTTGGTCAGGTGCCTGTGACGATCACAGGCAGACGAGAGAGTCAAAAAACTGAAGACATCAGTTAAATGCGCGTGTGATCAATGAGTTTGGTTAAAGGGGAATCATGTTTAGTTAAAGGCGAGGAGCTGGAAAGTTTGGTTAAAGGCGACTCATGTTCGATTAAAGGTGACTGATGGGAAATTTTGGTTAAAGGAGACTCAGTAGAGGTTCTGACGGGAGTTGGGTGACCAGGCAGTGCGACGGGCATTGGGCGACCAGATAGTGCGACAGGCATTAGGCGATCGAGCGGTGCGATGGGCATTGGGTGACCGGGTGGTGCGACGGGCAAGACCGTGTGGACAAGCTAGGGCTTCCACCTAACCGAACGAAGGTCGTCCCATGACTTAGTAAAATATGAAGTGGCATGTGTAGAGTTGTGGGCATATTGGTTGGGCATGCATATGGGTAAACCACCCAATGGAAATAACCAATAGACATGACCTTTGAAAAATGAACGAGCAGTGAAGTTTATAAACAAATGAAGGTTTCCAGTCATTTGGAAATCAAGCAATTCATCCAAGTCACTTGAATTTGGACAAAGGAAGAACTTGGATGAACCCGCATGGTGGGTGAGCTATGTGAAGGAACAAGGGTGAGTCGTTTAGAAACACTGACGTGGGTCGTCTGTGTAGTCGTTCAGGTCATTCGGGTTGGGTCATGCATAGAAGCCATGTGCATCATGTGGTTTGTGTGTGTAGTCATTTGGGTAGGGCCGTGATGAGAACCCATGTACGGCCTGTGGGTCGTGTGTGTAGTCGTTTGCGTCATTCGGGCTGGGTCATGCAAACAACCCATGTGTGTCGTGTGTGCAGTTGTTTAGGTCATTCGGGTCGGGTCATGCCCAGAACTCGTGTGCATCATGTGTGCAACTGTTCGGTTCATGCATAGAACCCATGTGAGTTTTATGGATCATTTGGATTTTTCGGGTCGTTTGGGTTGTTCGGGTTGTGTCATTTGGGTCTTGGAAGAGTGGAGGTCAAGTCGTGCAGAGACATGAGTCAGGTAAGTCCAGTTAAGAAGGTTGTCCAAGGTTGTAAAATTATTTGTACTTGTAATTTTGAAGATTTTATAGATGTGTTGGGAAGACTTGTTCAAGATTTCCCACCCTTCATAAATGTGAGTAATTGGAGTAATGTTGTTTATGCAGTAAATGTTGATGAAAATTAAATTAATCTATTTTTGTTGTATTATTGAAGAAAGTGAACACTTTACAAAAAATAATCGAAGTGTTGGTGCCAGACGTAGTTTGTGAACTGTAATAGAAAGAAAATGAAATGGTTTGTTGGTGTCTCAGCCTGCCCACAAGTGGAAATTGAGTCACCACTAGTGTCAGGTCACGACAGGGATAGTGACAAAGGTGGAGGGTGGAGAGAGAGAGAGAGTTATTGGGGGAGGAGGCAAGGAGAGAGAGGGAGGAAAGAAGAAATACATTGAGAGATAGAGGTGGAGAGAGAGTGAGGGAGAGAGCATATGAGGGAAGAGAGAGAAGAAGAGGGGAGAGAGATAGGGAGAAAAGAGCAAGAGAGAGAGATAGGGAGGCAAAAAGATGGAGGGGAGAAAGAGAATGGGAGAGGGAGGGAGATAGTGATAGAGTTGGAGGGAAGAGAGAGAGAAATGATGGGGTGGAGATAGAGGGAGGTAGGAGAGAAAGGGAGAGAGAGTGCTCAAGAGATAGAAGGAGAGAGATATGGATTTGGAAGTGTACAGAGAGGGAAGGAAGATGAAAGATATATAGGGAGAAACATATATAGAAAGGTAGTGATAAGGGACTGATGGGGAGGGGAGAGGAGGGAAGAGAGAGAGAGACAAAGAGGAAGAGGGAGGGAGAGAGAGAGAGAGAGAAATAGGGGAAGAGGGAGGGAGAGTGTGTATGTTTTGGGGTGAGATAGATAGGGGGAATAAGAAAGTGACACATAAATAAAAATATAGATATTATATAACCAGTCTAGATTCATCTTAACTTGGATCTACCAAGGGTCAAGAGGGATAAAATCTGTTGAGGTGAAAACCTTTCCTCAAGTTTTGCACTCAAAAAATAGGTTTTCACCTCAAAAGATTAGATCCCTCTTGATGTTATATAAATGTGGGTGAAGATGAATCTAAACACGTTAGTTGACAAAGAACACAAAAAACATTACTTTATTCAAAATTCATTTTCTGTAAACATAAAATTGATTAAATAAAACTGAAATAACTACATATCTGCAATTTTTTAAGAAGAAAAATATGTTGTCTTTAATATATTTAAAAAAAAAGTACATACATAGATATTTGTACTTTCTACTCATCCTAAGTCTTGCAAAAAGAAATAGTTCTTTCAACCTATCTCTTGCATTTAGCATATTGGTTCAAAAAACAAAAAAGGAAACATATATCACTACGTGGAACTTACATTCACTCACGAGATTCTAATTCCCAAATTCCCACTTACATATATACACATAACAGTATATAATAAATAAGCCAACATAAATTTATCTTAAACGAGAAGCACTAAGAGGGTTGGTTGAAATTTATTAAATTAAGAACTTTGATGCCTCGTGGTACCTGGTTCAAAAAGATTATATATATATATATATATATATATATATATATATATATATATATAATAAGAATAAATTCATCTAAAAAATCCAATATAAAAACATTTTATTTAGGATGAATATAGATTTTTTTACTAGCAGATGACATACATATATTCTTATTTCTATAATAATTTTTGAAGTGTTATTGTAAACTCCATGCAAGTGAATTACAAATGTCAATGATACTAGAATTTATTAAACAAGTGTTGATATAAAAGTAGTTTTGAAATATTTTTTCTATAATCTTTATGTTGTGGTTTAAATGTTATATGTTGTTGAAGCCTTTCAAGCATATATTCTTGTCGAGTTTACCAAGAATTTAATAGAGATCCATTGAAATCTCAATTTTAAGTTGTAAATTCTCCACAATACCAATACCTTGCAAAATCTATTATATGTATCAAGATTTAACAAAAAAAAAACAATAAATCAAAAAATTCCTACCAAACACCCCAAAATGTGTAATAATAAAAAAACACCATTTAACTTATTAAAATTTCTTTATTTTTATTATTTCTTAACTATTTAAGGGCCTAAGGAAAAGGTGATTGTAAAATTTTATCTCACAAACCAATCCAAATAATGTCGAACGGAAGAAACCTTAAAGATGAATTGAATCTCACGAACACTCTTCCATAGAAGAACCAATCCACCAACTATATAAATTAAAGGATGGAATCACATTATTCCATACAAACTTCACATTTATTGTCCATTTATGGCTCGCATACTTATGGAAAAATTTTGATTTACTATCTCCTTATGCAACCCATGTAGCTCTACCATTTAGCTTCCCATGAATCTCTTGCTCTATGACAAATTTTTTTTCCGGGCTAATCAAAAGTCACTCTCCTCTGAAGACCATATTTGAAATATGCCTTTTAATACAATCTAAGGGTCCAATAAACTCTTCCCTTTTCTGTTTTAGCCACCTACACACTGCATCTTTCAACAACTTCAAGTTTATGGAGAATTATTCCATTCTGAGAAACAGAGTTGAGGGATGTCAAGTTCCCTATGGCCATAACCCATCCGGGCAAAGTGCATTTTCCCTGAGTGTACAGAACTGCAAAATCTGAGGTGAACAACAGTAATTGAAACATTGTATTCCTCGGATAAAAGGTTTATAAGTTTATCTAAAGGACTTTTTTTGCTTAGATTACATCAATTTGTTTTAGAAGGGTTTCATTGGAGTATGGCCACTTTGTTTAAGATAGTACAAGTATCCAGATCATAGAATTGAAGTTGTTTGAATGACCATGGATAATTTTTAGTTCAGTTTGTTAGACAGTTTTTGCCCCATAAACCTGTTCACTGGCAATAAGGGCATTCCTGTACACACTACTGAAGCAGACTTCAACTCTTTCCAGAACTCAAATGATGCAGCATTGCTGCATCCCTTTTTTCAAAGAAATATTTTATTGAAGTACAGTCACCTTATTTAAGTGAGTGCAAGTATCTAGATCATAGAATTCAAGTAGGTAGGTAGATAATCCGAACGTTTTTGGGCCAAAGAGGCACTTGTTGTGTATGATATTAGGGATTCATTCTCTGATTGTCCTTGTATATAGTCTTAGCAATTTAATAAGAGCTCTTGTCAGATTCTGTTTGGGGCCAATACATTACCAAATAGCACATGCAAAAGCCTCACAATTTCATATAAATTGACCCTGCAATTTGTAACATTAAAGAAGTCAGAATTTCTTCAGTGTAATTTCTATTGTTCTAAACTTTAACTATCCTTCGTATACAACTTCTAATTTGTATTCCTTTTCAAGGAATTCAATACTATCCACGGGCACATGGCATTTTAAGCTTTATCCTTTGTCTTTAGGTATAGCCCCTTTTAAAATTTATCCTTTGTCTTCCGGCTTATGTACAAACTTTTCCAAATGTTAATGGTAAAGGAGTTGGAATTTCTTCAGTGTATTTTCTATTGTTTTAAATGGTAAAGGAGTTGGAATTTCTTCAGTATATTTTCTAGTGTTCTAGGACTGCAATTATTTTTTCATGGACTAAAAGCAATGTATGCATACAATAAATATTAATCCCATCAGGTACCATTCCCCGAGTTTTTGAGTGATCTTGATTTTTCACCATCATCTTGGAATGTGTTTTCTACAAGTGATTTGAGAAACATACCCCAAAAGGGGCTGCCCAGTCCAAGAGGTTGCTATTCTACCAAAATGGCCTGGGCCTTGCATTGGGTTTTACTCCTTTGAAACTGATACAGTTTGGTGGGGCAGATCCAGGCAAAAATGCAGCCCCGGTGGATTCTGCTTAACACTCACTTGATCTCATCAATGGACCAATGCCCTGGTTATCTACCCATGCTTGAAGTGTTCGTTCTTTGGTGGTTATTGCCCATTCTGCCAATCATTTTGGACAATCTCTTGTCACCTACTTTGCTCTAGATGTTGGTGCTCCTGACCAGTTCGGTAATTTTAGTCTTCAAGTACTTGTATATGGCCTGCTATTGAGATCTTACATGTAACATAAGTTTTACTGTTTGACCACTGCTACATATTGTCATGAAAGTCAGGTCTGACAGTCATCATATTAGTTTGATTATTATTGCTAGCAATTAAGGAGATTTTCGAATCCTTATTCTATTTTGTATAATTTGAATACTTTTTAATAGCAACACTTTGCTGGGTATAATTTGGACTCTCAAGTCGTACCTGGTCCATGTGAAGACCAGGCTGAATCAACAGGGCCACCTCCAGGAAATTCCAAGAGCCTATAACTCTGCCCAGATTTCCACCCTGACCATTGAACTGATGCCGTCACCCCCTGACCGAGCTGGGATAGGACCTCCTTCTTTAGAATATAGAAAGATGGACTTCAGTTCACCTCTATTCTAGAGAATAATTTGGAGATTGCCATGAAACTGCAGGTTCTTAAATATGTCAAGAACAGAGTTATAGAAATACAAGACCATTATTGTGAGATTTGTCCATTATAACCAGCGCATATAACCACTACCTACAGTGTCAACACTGCTCTTTATCACATCCTAAGACAAGAATAAAACAGCTCCTGCTCCGCACCCTCCTTTTCACTCACTCCCTAAAAAAAACCCACAAACCTCACACAGCTCCATTAGAAATTCCCAGCTCCCTCACATACCTTCTCTTTTTTTCTCTCACAGGGTTCACTTGTTCAAGGTAAGAAAACCTTATGTGATGAGTAATTAAACTAGAAAAGACAACTGAATTTTGAAAGATAGCTCCATTCAGGCCTAATCAAATTGCTGGAAAAGCAAATGCTGGAAGAAACCTTAAAGATGAATTGAATCTCACGAACACTCTTCCATAGAAGAACCAATCCACCAACTATATAAATTAAAGGATGGAATCACATTATTCCATACAAACTTCACTTTTATTGTCCATTTATGGCTCGCATACTTATGGAAAATTTTTGATTTACTATCTCCTTATGCAACCCATGTAGCTCTACCCTTTAGCTTCCCATGAATCTCTTGCTCTATGACAAATTTTTTTTTCCGGGCTAATCAAAAGTCACTCTCCTCTGAAGACCATATTTGAAATATGCCTTTTAATACAATCTAAGGGTCCAATAAACTCTTCCCTTTTCTGTTTTAGCCACCTACACACTGCATCTTTCAATAACTTCAAGTTTATGGAGAAACTAGATTATAATTTATCACATCCTAAGACAAGAATAAAACAGCTCCTGCTCTGCACCCTCCCTTTCACTCACTCCCTAAAAAAAACCCACAAACCTCACACAGCTCCATTAGAAATTCCCAGCTCCCTCACATACCTTCTCTTTTTTTCTCTCACAGGGTTCACTGGTTCAAGGTAAGAAAACCTTATGTGATGAGTAATTAAACTAGAAAAGACAACTCAATTTTGAAAGAGAGCTCCATTCAGGCCTAATCAAATTGCTGGAAAAGCAAATGCTGGAAGAAACCTTAAAGATGAATTGAATCTCACGAACACTCTTCCATAGAAGAACCAATCCACCAACTATATAAATTAAAGGATGGAATCACATTATTCCATACAAACTTCACATTTATTGTCCATTTATGGCTCGCATACTTATGGAAAAATTTTGATTTACTATCTCCTTATGCAACCCATGTAGCTCTACCCTTTAGCTTCCCATGAATCTCTTGCTCTATGACAAATTTTTTTTCCGGGCTAATCAAAAGTCACTCTCCTCTGAAGACCATATTTGAAATATGCCTTTTAATACAATCTAAGGGTCCAATAAACTCTTCCCTTTTCTGTTTTAGCCACCTACACACTGCATCTTTCAACAACTTCAAGTTTATGGAGAATTATTCCATTTTGAGAAACAGAGTTGAGGGATGTCAAGTTCCCTATGGCCATAACCCATCTGGGCAAAGTGCATTTTCCCTGAGTGTATAGAACTGCAAAATCTGAGGTGAACAACAGTAATTGAAACATTGTATTCCTCGGATAAAAGGTTTATAAGTTTATCTAAAGGACTTTTTTTGCTTAGATTACATCAATTTGTTTTAGCAGGGTTTCATTGGAGTATGGCCACTTTGTTTAAGATAGTACAAGTATCCAGATCATAGAATTGAAGTTGTTTGAATGACCATGGATAATTTTTAGTTCAGTTTGTTAGACAGTTTTTGCCCCATAAACCTGTTCACTGGCAATAAGGGCATTCCTGTGCACACTACTGAAGCAGACTTCAACTCTTTCCAGAACTCAAATGATGCTGCATCGCTGCATCCCTTTTTTCAAAGCAGGGTTTTATTGAAGTACAGTCACCTTATTTAAGTGAGTGCAAGTATCTAGATCATAGAATTCAAGTAGGTAGGTAGATAATCCGAACGTTTTTGGGCCAGAGAGGCACTTGTTGTGTATGATATTAGGGATTCATTCTCTGATTGTCCTTGTATATAGTCTTAGCAATTTAATAAGAGCTCTTGTCAGATTCTGTTTGGGGCCAATACATTACCAAATAGCACATGCAAAAGCCTCACAATTTCATATATATTGACCCTGCAATTTGTAACATTAAAGAAGTCAGAATTTCTTCAGTGTAATTTCTATTGTTCTAAACTTTAACTATCCTTCGTATACAACTTCTAATTTGTATTCCTTTTCAAGGAATTCAATACTATCCACGGGCACATGGCATTTTAAGCTTTATCCTTTGTCTTTAGGTATAGCCCCTTTTAAAATTTATCCTTTGTCTTCCGGCTTATGTACAAACTTTTCCAAATGTTAATGGTAAAGGAGTTGGAATTTCTTCAGTGTATTTTCTATTGTTTTAAATGGTAAAGGAGTTGGAATTTCTTCAGTATATTTTCTAGTGTTCTAGGACTGCAATTATTTTTTCATGGACTAAAAGCAATGTATGCATACAATAAATATTGATCCCATCAGGTACCATTCCCTGAGTTTTTGAGTGATCTTGATTTTTCACCATCATCTTGGAATGTGTTTTCTACAAGTGATTTGAGAAACATACCCCAAAAGGGGTTGCCCAGTCCAAGAGGTTGCTATTCTACCAAAATGGCCTGGGCCTTGCATTGGGTTTTACTCCTTTGAAACTGATACAGTTTGGTGGGGCAGATCCAGGCAAAAATGCAGCCCCGGTGGATTCTGCTTAACACTCACTTGATCTCATCAATAGACCAATGCCCTGGTTATCTACCCATGCTTGAAGTGTTCGTTCTTTGGTGGTTATTGACCATTCTGCCAATCATTTTGGACAATCTCTTGTCACCTACTTTGCTCTAGATGTTGGTGCTCCTGACCAGTTCGGTAATTTTAGTCTTCAAGTACTTGTATATGGCCTGCTATTGAGATCTTACATGTAACATAAGTTTTATTGTTTGACCACTGCTACATATTGTCATGAAAGTCAGGTCTGACAGTCATCATATTAGTTTGATTATTATTGCTAGAAATTAAGGAGATTTTTGAATCCTTATTCTATTTTGTATAATTTGAACACTTTTTAATAGCAGTACTTTGCTGGGTATAATTTGGACTCTCAAGTCATACCTGGTCCATGTGAAGACCAGGCTGAATCAACAGGGCCACCTCCAGGCAATTCCAAGAGCCTATAACTCTGCCCAGATTTCCACCCTGACCATTGAACTGATGCCGTCACCCCCTGACTGAGCTGGGATAGGACCTCCTTATTTAGAATATAGAAAGATGGACTTCAGTTCACCTCTATTCTAGAGAATAATTTGGAGATTGCCATGAAACTGCAGGTTCTTAAATATGTCAAGAACAGAGTTATAGAAATACAAGACCATTATTGTGAGATTTGTCCATTATAACCAGCGCATATAACCACTACCTACAGTGTCAACACTGCTCTTCTAACTTTCTACCACATCATCAAATGGCCATTACATCAAGTCCTGGAATGATGGCTTTACAAATGAAAGCAGAGTAGGACTGCAATTATTTTTTCATGAACTAAAAGCAATGTATGCATACAATAAATATTGATCCCATCAGGTACCATTCCCCGAGTTTTTGAGTGATCTTGATTTTTCACCATCATCTTGGAATGTGTTTTCTACAAGTGATTTGAGAAACATACCCCAAAAGGGGCTGCCCAGTCCAAGAGGTTGCTATTCTACCAAAATGGCCTGGGCCTTGCATTGGGTTTTACTCCTTTGAAACTGATACAGTTTGGTGGGGCAGATCCAGGCAAAAATGTAGCCCCGGTGGATTCTGCTTAACACTCACTTGATCTCATCAATGGACCAATGCCCTGGTTATCTACCCATGCTTGAAGTGTTCGTTCTTTGGTGGTTATTGACCATTCTGCCAATCATTTTGGACAATCTCTTGTCACCTACTTTGCTTTAGATGTTGGTGCTCCTGACCAGTTCGGTAATTTTAGTCTTCAAGTACTTGTATATGGCCTGCTATTGAGATCTTACATGTAACATAAGTTTTACTGTTTGACCACTACTACATATTGTCATGAAAGTCAGGTCTGACAGTCATCATATTAGTTTGATTATTATTGCTAGCAATTAAGGAGATTTTCGAATCCTTATTCTATTTTGTATAATTTGAACACTTTTTAATAGCAGTACTTTGCTGGGTATAATTTGGACTCTCAAGTCATACCTGGTCCATGTGAAGACCAGGCTGAATCAACAGGGCCACCTCCCGGCAATTCCAAGAGCCTATAACTCTGCCCAGATTTCCACCCTGACAATTGAACTGATGCCGTCACCCCCTGACTGAGCTGGGATAGGACCTCCTTCTTTAGAATATAGAAAGATGGACTTCAGTTCACCTCTATTCTAGAGAATAATTTGGAGATTGCCATGAAACTGCAGGTTCTTAAATATGTCAAGAACAGAGTTATAGAAATACAAGACCATTATTGTGAGATTTGTCCATTATAACCAGCGCATATAACCACTACCTACAGTGTCAACACTGCTCTTCTAACTTTCTACCACATCATCAAATGGCCATTACATCAAGTCCTGGAATGATGGCTTTGCAAATGAAAGCAGAGTAGGACTGCAATTATTTTTTCATGGACTAAAAGCAATGTATGCATACAATAAATATTGATATGTTTAAAAACGGTATGCAAGATCAGAATGAATGTAAGAACTAGCATGAAAAAGGTTTTGCAGCCCTGAATTTATGGAAAAGTCTTTTTGGAAGACTCACACAGTTTTGAAGCTTTCTAAGTCTACTCAGAATTCTTTTCGGCCCAAAACTTTCAATGTCGAACGACATCAGCAAAAATGGAACCTTATCTCTCAGTTTGTACTGAGTCTTTTATTTACTTATTAAACCCAGCCTTCATTGTCCACCTTGAGGGTGACAAATTCTGTAATTTGAATATTTAAATGTGTCACTCTTCCGTATATAAATTTCAGGTAAATTAGGTGACAATACCATTATCATCTGATAAGGATTACCTTGGGTTGCTTGTGTTTGTGTCTAGGGTTGCTGTGCAGTTTCTATGTAGTTACATCACACTTCCACTTTATGCCCTTGTGACACAGGTCAGTCTACTCCATGTTCATTGAAAATACAATCAGTTTAGGTGTTTGACAGGAGCGATTGAACTTGAGAAAATGCTGGCTTATATAATTACAAAAAAGGAGAGTTACATCGTCCAAATATTCACTTAGTATATTCATCTGGTTTATTTTGTACAGAAATAGATTAATCAAACCCTACATTGTGATATTAAATATCTTACTTGTACTGATAAAATTAGAGATAAGGTGTCACCTGATAATGCATTAACACAGTTGTTTAATGACACCACTTTTGATTTTTTTTGGGTTGATTTTGCCCAAAATATGAGTAGAAATTGTTAAAACCATAGTTTCTGATTAGAAAGAGGGGAAATTTTAGCTTTAAGTAGTTGAATTTGCACAATCCAAATGTTTAAGGGATTTTTCAGGACATTGAATCCATTTTTGTACTCAAAAATACAATGAAACATTGTGATCTCACCAAAAATCGTATCATCAGATTTCGGTGAAACGGTTAAAAAATCGCCTCATTAAAAAATAGTTAAACTCAGTAGACAAATTTATCAGGAGATAGAAAACAGTGGAGTTTAATTTTTCTTTTGTACAACAGTTATCTCTCTATTCAGAGCTTCAGGTAAAGCCTCAGAGGATTTTCGAATGAAAAGTATGACCACTCTAAAATATGCTTCCTTTTGTTTGTTAAATTAAATTTTGTTGTAGTCTGGAGCCTTCTAAAAAAGCAGAGAAATAGAAATGATGATTTCTCTTTAAATCATTTTAATTTTATTTCTTGATATAACCCTGTTTGTTGATAGATAGAGAACATTTATTTTACCCTGTTTGTTGATAGATAGAGGACATTCATTTTATAAAAACAACACACAAATGCACACAATGACTGCCATTTCTTTCACTTCTTTCTCTGCAGCCCAATTGTGTGGTTCTCACTTTTCTCTGCACCCAAATTATAGGATTCTCTTTGTGTCTCTTTCTTCCTCTGCACCTCCAGGCAATTCCAAGAGCCTATAACTCTGCCCAGATTTCCACCCTGACCATTGAACTGATGCCGTCACCCCCTGACCGAGCTGGGATAGGACCTCCTTCTTTAGGATATAGAAAGATGGCTCCATTCCCATTTATATATAGCTCCTTTCACATTTCTACGCCTGTTCTGTCCTTGTATCTGTGCCTTGATTTGGGTGTTTAGTCTTCTTACTTGCAAAGTCAAAGAATTAGTTTTGTGTGAATGTGCGGAAAGAGATATCACTTTATCTATACCCCGGTAGAGAAAATGGGGTGAGAACCGAGTAATTGACGTAAACAGAAGTTCTGCTAGCTGTAGACTTTTTTTTGGGAGAAAAAATATACTTGTGCTATTCGAACAGAAATAAAAAAAATATATAATGTCAGGGATATTAAGCAGCACATTTGTTAACCCTTACATAAAACTTTCTATCTTCATAAAACTTTTTATCTTCTTAATGGATTCATAGAATAAAACATGTTAAGAGAAAAATCAGAAACTAAAAAATGATTATGAAATTCTGCATATGAGCAGACTCCATAATTTGGCAACAAAGCTTGTTTTGAGAGCATATTTGGTAAAACATTGTTTTCCCTATAGCTACAACAAATGTTCCTCTGCCATGATTCTAAATGGAGAATTTTGAGTTCAATTTTTCCATTTAATCAATCTACTATCACCTAGAAACTTGAATGTCGTCAAGTGTTTCTAATTCACATTACTATTAATTCTGCAAAGAAGTTGCTTCTTTGACCTATTCCAAGTTTGCACTAGATTATCACATCCTAAGACAAGAATAAAACAGCTCCTGCTCTGCACCCTCCCTTTCACTCACTCCCTAAAAAAACCCACAAACCTCACACAGCTCCATTAGAAATTGCCAGCTCCCTCACATACCTTCTCTTTTTTTCTCTCACAGGGTTCACTTGTTCAAGGTAAGAAAACCTTACGTGATGAGTAATTAAACTAGAAAAGACAACTGAATTTTGAAAGAGAGCTCCATTCAGCCCTAATCAAATTGCTGGAAAATCAAATGCTGGAAGAAACCTTAAAGATGAATTGAATCTCACGAACACTCTTCCATAGAAGAACCAATCCACCAACTATATAAATTAAAGGATGGAATCACATTATTCCATACAAACTTCACATTTATTGTCCATTTATGGCTCGCATACTTATGGAAATATTTTGATTTACTATCTCCTTATGCAACCCATGTAGCTCTACCCTTTAGCTTCCCATGAATCTCTTGCTCTATGACAAATTCTTTTTCCGGGCTAATCAAAAGTCACTCTCCTCTAAAGACCATATTTGAAATGTGCCTTTTAATACAATCTAAGGGTCCAATAAACTCTTCCCTTTTCTATTTTAGCCACCTACACACTGCATCTTTCAACAACTTCAAGTTTATAGAGAATTATTCCATTCTACACAATCTACTATTATGTGTCTATATGATTCCAAGAAGTAAGTACTAGAAAAGCAGAGAAATAGAAATGATGATTTTTCTTTAAATCATTTTAATTTTATTTCTTGATATAACCTTGTTTGTTGATAGATACAGAACATCCATTTTTGGGGCAAATTTTGTTTTTCCAATATGTACAAACGTTTTAGTGTGCTTTTGGATCATTCAAAAAACACTCTGTTCTGGTTAAATATCATGTATAAAGGAATATGCTCTTAAAATATGATGGGATATTTTTATGCAGATGGGATCTCACATGAAGAAGGCAATATTTGAAGAACAGACAGCCAATGCTTTGAACAGATGGCAACAAAATGCTAAGAAAAAAAACAAAACGAGATAGAAAGTCAAAGCATTCTTCCCCTGGTTTTACACGCAGATCCACTGTGTTTTCGGGATTTCAAAGCTGAAAAACAACTCCAATCCATGGATCTTCTCCATTGCATTTGCTCCGAAGATACAAAACAGCAAGAGACATGGAAACTGCATATGCCTCTGAGAGATATGACCACTCAAAATCTAGCGCATCAGATTCAACAATTGATGCATCTTCTTCTTATCCTCCCCAGCATAATCAACCTGTTTTTACCGAGGCCCCTGAGGATATAGAGACTACAGAATGTCCCTGTTCAAAAGATGCACACACAAATGATGACAAATTTCCCTTTCCCAGAATATAAATGTTCCATCCACATCATACAAAAGCTTGGTTCAAAGCCAATTTATATCTAAATTTGACTTATCTTCCATCGTAAAGTTTATCTTCATTTAAGCAGCAGAGAGAAGTGGACCCATAACAAACAAGGAACCAAAAAGGCATATGCACATTCTACCTATATTTCGTTACATTGAAAAAATAGCTTTCACTAAAATCCATTGTTCAAATATTTTTAAAGGAGGAGCCACTTGCTTCTTCTCCTCTCCATTCTGTCAAATTCAGGTAGCACCAGTGCCATGATGGAAAGCCTTGCCATCGCACTATATGGGAAAGTATTGGGAAAGACAACACAACAGGCCCTGCCACTGATGAAGCAGAATGACATATTCCTTAGACTTGCTCTTACCATCACGGGATCTGAAAAGTCTCTGGCACCTCGTAATGGCGGTCGGCAGCCGAATATACCAGGACTCAGGGATTATATTGGTTGTGAAAACTAAATCCAGTTTGGATGTTTTTAACAATTAATTTGCATTCTCAGTTTTTCTCGATAAGATTTGAACATTATCAAATACTTTGATGGGCATCAAATACCCATCAAATTTATATGATTAATTAATTTAAATTTTATAAATTAAATTAATAATTAATTATTTATCAAAAAAATACTAGTAGTTTAAGAATATGTATCTTTTAAGAACTTATATATTTCAATCTAAAATGAAAAACACTTATATTCTTATATTTTTATAAACTTTTGTAACCAAATCTTACAGAAAGGAATATATTTATTTCACAAACCAAAAGTCTATACATATCATAACCATAATTTTAAAATTAAATTATAATTATTATAACTACAAAACATCATTAATTATATATATATATATATATATATATATGTGTGTGTGTGTGTGTGTTAGTAATTTGATTACTAACTTAATCATAATTTTAAAATTAAATTATGATTATTATAATTACAAAACATTATAATAATATCTAAATCAAATTAAATAAATAAATAAATATATATATCTCAAATGAATGCATTATTTTTTTTTTAAATTAATTTATTTTTCCTGAGAAAAAAAAACAACCACCTCGTAAATTTATTCATGGGAACGTGCTATGTTAAAAACATTAGTTAGGCTGAACATTTAATGTCTCACAACGAATCAAAAAAATGGCTAAGAGGCCAACAAGTGAGCAGAACACGCAGGCCGGCCAAGAAACCCCAAAGGGCGCACCAGCAAAAAAAAAAAAAAAACATAAACCCCAACAACAAAAACTAACGGGATTTCAAACAAAAAATTGGGCAAGGTCGCCTGGATAACTCCCAAAAAAACCCCACAGATTCATGGCATGCCAATCAGCGTTGAAGACCAAAATATGATGATAGCCTTTAAATTTTCAACTCTAAATTTCCAGAGAAGGTGTAACCTTTTACATAATGATCAAGCAATGAAATACATGGGGCTTTTACATAACCAAATGAAATCATTAAGATCATGCAATGAAATACATGGGGTTCGGCAGCTTGAAGGTCCTGATCTCCTTGGTACTAGTGGTAATGCTTCTGAGGACAAGGGCAGTCCTTTGACAATAGCTCATATACAAAGGTTTCGAAGCTTCTCTATTTTAAATGGCTAAAGAAGATAGCTTCTATATCTTAAATGGCTAAGCAAGATTTGTTAGACTTGTGGATTTTAATTTATGAAACCATTTATACTTATGTTACCTAACTAGTTGGCTCTCTTATGGACCAATGTTCTTGGATCATATGCCCATTTTGTATGGAATGTCTACTAAGTGGTTCCAGTTAATGGGGCATTGATTTCAGTGTTCAATATATTCTTATTTTTTATCAATGTATTTTTTTGCTCTATTTGCTTTCTTCAATTTATGCCTTACGGTGTTTCCTTTGTAACATCTGGTACAAATGCTAGTTATTATTTCTTAACTATTTAAGGGCCTAAGGAAAAGGTGATTGTAAAATTTTATCTCACAAACCAATCCAAATAATGTCGAACGGAAAATCTGCTCGCTATTATTATAATCTTCCAAATATTTGAAAACATATTAGGTAAAACAATCAGTACATTCAGTTTAACATTCTTCCCCATCAAAACTATAAAAAATTATAAGAATGCTTTTACGTCTTCAAACATGAATATTAATAACATAAATTGAACAATTACGTGAGAAATGGTGCATTTAAACTTAGCCTCCAAATCAGATTCTAACTATTTACTTAACCTAAAATTCCTACAAATCTCTAAACGTGTGAGAATACTCTGTTATACAAACATCGCGAAGTTCAATGAGTAATTTCTGATGTGGCTTAGTTCTCATTCATATCATGCACTCATTATCACTGGCTCAATCATTAGTTCGCACATTCTGAAATGGAATGGGGTTAATTAAATTACTATTTCATTTCACTTACTACAATTATGGTTGACCCTAAATAAATGTTGTTCACTTCGACTTTCCCGCACAGTTAAACATGAAGATACATGTTCACAAGGTAGATGCAATATTTGTGGGAAATGTTTTGCAAAATATTGTCTCCTCAATATTACTACCTCAGACCTTTAGCATGGATATTCCCCAGACTTTTGGGCAAGCCCTGACTCTGAACTCAAGATAAATAAAAACAAGACATAGAGGAGCGAAAATATCTTTCCTCTCTTAATAGAACCCAATATGAGAACCCAATATGATATTGTCATGAAGAGAATGGGGTGATTTGAAATCTTAGGTATTGAGAAATTTCAATCCTCGTGTAAGAATTTATATTTGCATAGTATTTTCATATAAGAACCATTTACCAGCAAAGGGCCATTTTAATTTAAATGGTCTTCGAAATATATTTAATGCATTATCTAAAACCCTAGATCAAAAAGTACCTAATCAAACGTGCAGACCTGCTTTACATGAGTAGAGGAGTTTGAGTTCCACCCATACACGGATTTCATATGCATGTGTGTATATTCAAATCTTTCATAATAAAAAGAAAGCTTCAATAACCGTTGTTTAAGAGATATGCTTAAAGTAAACTCTAGTAAATCGTTGAGGGTTTGATGAGTCTTACTAAGTCCATCGTTCGTGCCCAATGCAATGATTACTTATCCTACCAGAGAAGAGAATTTCAAGGAAGAATCACAAAGCGTCGAACTATTTATCATGGATACCTAACTAACTCAATAAAAATTTCATAAACTAGTTTCTCCATTCCAAATGTAGACGGAGAAAATTGAAGCATGGGAGTCCCAAAGTCTTTTTGATTGGGATAAAAGACATTATAAACACTCGGGACTTCCATTCTAGGGAAGGTTCCCAGGGCTTAGAACCTTTCCCTTTGACATGTGCAATTGATAATGGAAAATGAATAGCGTAACCAAAATCAAAATTGGAATTCAATAATAAAAATGGAGGGGAGACACTTGTCTATATATCATATTTGCATTATTTGTTAAAATAAAATAACAAATGAAACAAAAAAATAAATAATATCCATGGTTATAGTTTAATCGCATCCCTATATCTCTCAAGACAACCAAGAATATGCACTCCTTTTTAAATCTTAATGGTACAAACAATTCACTCAATTATATATATATTAAAATGGACACTTATTGGTATAGTTATATATATATTAAAATGGACACTTATTGGTATAGTTTCTAGATATCATTCTAATAATCAATTTTTTTTATTCAAAACCAAAATTCTAAAAAACTTATTCCAAAACAGACACAACAATTTAAGTAAAAATTTCTTATTAATATCAAAGTAAGCATTATATTTCCCTTATACGATCTCCATAACTAACTAGGGGGAATTATGTAATGTAGCATTAGATAATATTACCCCCCTCCTACCCCCTCCCCCCCCACACACATATATATATATGTTAATTTTACCCCACATATATATATATATATATATATGTATGTATGTATATATATGTTGTTAGGAAAAGGTCATTAATTTACTACATGTATATTTAATAGAAAATGTTAATTTCTAAACATACAAATTGACCTAAAAAGAATAAACACAAATCATGTTTAAAGTAAATTTAGATTTTTCATTTTGAGTTAAAAGTTAAATATTGAAGATTAAAAGTGTGGAGCGAAGTTCTCTTCTCAATATTCTTAAACAACTAAATAGATTAGATAGGAGACAATAGTAATTAATAACTGAATTGGAACTCTACTATAACTCAACCACACTAGACTAAAATAAAATTCCTATTACAACTCACAGACAAACTAGGGACCATCAGATTAATTCTCCAAACACCGCATCCTATTTTTTGTTGCTACTAAGTTTCCTGCTACTCAGGCTTACAAAAAATACTCAAAAATTTTGGCATGAGATAGGATGGATTTATTTTTCTTTCTGTTTTCTTATATATCTTGTAGCCTTTAAATTGTTTCAGTTTTGTATTTTTGTTGTAGGCTTCTAATTGCAGTTGATTCATTTCACTGTGGAGCTCTTCCATCTGACCATGCATGTCGTCTACTTCAAAAATCTACTTGTATGTGGATTGTTGCCAAGACATCTTCTATTGTGTGTTTTTCATGATCAATATTTACTACAACATAAGTCTATAAAAAAAACTATCTCCTTAGGGCTCCATTACATAAAGATTTCATTAAAATTTTCATTTTCTATAGACCGTTCATGTCAACTTTAATATTCATTACAGTAATTTCTACACAGAATTCATCAATACATGATGTTTTATGTCAACACAGAATTCATCAATACATGATGTTTTATGTACAGAGTGAAAAAACTTTAATTCTTCTTCATAATCATGCAGTTAAAAATAAAAAATGTGAAACAAGTGCCGTTCACCAAACGATAATGTACCAGTGAATTTTCATTCTCATGCCCAATGGAATTCTCCATCGCATGAAGAGCCCCACTTCAAATTTCAAAGATGTTGAACTTTGAGTCCACATACTTTGTATGTGCACCTTTTTTTTTCTAAAAATTATGATAACTAACCTTTTGAAGCATCGCGGATGCATTAGTCGATGAAGTGTTAGGTTACTAAATTGGAATGCAACTACTGAATTTCCGTGTTGTGTTATAACGCGGATGCCCAATGTTCTAGGGTGCGTTACTCTTGTTGCCCATGAATTTTTTTTTCAAAAAAATTTGTGAGACCAACATTTGAAAAATTGGAGCATAGAAATCAAGAGCTTCAAGAGAAGAATGAAGAGGCCAGCTGTAGCCAATCTAGTGAATGCCGAGAAACCAGGATGGAACAGATTGTTTCCCTCGGCTCAAAGAGAAGGCCGTATTTAAGAGGAAAAAAAAAAATGATGCACTAACACCCCCAAAAGATTAGTAACTGTGCTATAACACGCCCAGCAACTGCCAACAGCTTTGTTTCTTTGCGTGACTTACGCCAGTAATGGAGCCCCAAAGCAAGGAAAGTGCGTTATCGTTTAATTTAAAGAAAAGGTACAGAATTTTACGTAGCATGATGACAAATTTTGTTTATTTGTGGAGTCAAAGGTCGACGTCTTCGAAATATGAAGTGGGGCTCTTCATACCGAAGGAGGTATCACGATCAGCTCACTTGGAAGTAGTCGTAAGGCATTTTTTTTTAAACTTCTTCAAGATCTATCTTTTTAAAGAAAAGAACATGGATCCTTGTCATGAAACTATGATTCGAAGGGTTTTATTCAAGCGTTTTATGTGATTGAAATGTTTTATTCGATTTTTTTGATGAGTTTCACCTAAAGGAAAAAGGGTGCTTCTTCAACTCAAATTTTTTTATTCTAAAAAATCAACCAGGCTTCATTATTTTTTTTTAATACATGAACCTTTCGTTCTGAAAAAATTACATAAGCCCTGCATATTTTTTGGTAAAATACCATGAAACAAAGATTAGAGTGGACCTCTACTGCTAAATTGTTCAGGGTGCGTTACAGTGGAGCTACCTTTTTCAAGCTCACCAATACCATTAATGTTTTGGATCTGCATCCATGTTTCCACATGTACTTTGTCTCAAGATTTTTTCACTAAATGATTCTTTCGTTTTTCAATAGAGACAGTGATTCCTCCTTAGCTTTCTTGGGCGTGACGAGTTTGTTCACCCATTCTTTGCTGCTCTCGAGTCTTATGCAGCGTGCACTCTGTACTCTGATAGCATGTTAAAGATTGAATGCCTAGAGCGATGTGCTCTTCCCAATATTTTCAAACAACCAAACAGTTTGCATGGGAGACATTCCTAATTAATAACTAATTAAAACTCAAACATAACTCAATTGAACTGTATTAAACTAAAACTATATATGACACCTATCAGGTAAACTAGGGAAAGTGAGATTAAATGTTAAAATATAATTTTTTTTTTAAGTTTTTTTTATTAATTCGTAATGAGAAAAACAATAAATACTTATTTATGCGCTTGAATTATTAACCAATATAGATAAATGAATATTTTTATTGGTTGGTAAAGAACTCAAAAAAAATACTTTATTCAAAATTCATTTTATGCGAATAGAAAAATAAATAAATATAAATGAAATAACTATATATATATATATATATATATATATATATATAAAATAAGATATAAAAAATAAGATAGAATAAATTCCTCTTAAACTATAATCACTAAAAAGGTTGACTCAAATCTACTGAATTAAGAATTTTGATGCCTCTGGGCCATTTGTTCAAAAAAATTAGTAAAACATCAATGAAAAAATAAATTAATATAAATATATTTTATTTAAAAAGATATAGTTGTTTTTTACTTGTTGATGATATAAATATGTTTTTATTTTTTAGTGATTACAAATGTCAATGATACTAGAGTTTATTACATAATTGTTGATATGAAAAAGTTTGGAAATATTTTATCTATAATTTCTATGATGTAGTTTAGATGTCATATGTTGTGCAGGGTTTTTCACCAACAATGATCAGATTCTTACCAAATAGCCCCCGCAAACATTTAATAAATAGAAAAATACCATTTAACTTAGTGAAATTTCTTAATTTTTATTATTTCTTTGCTATTTAAGAATTTAATGAAAACTAACCAATCAAACAAAAATATCGTACCAACAAACTGCTCGCTCTTATTAATACCTACCAATATTTGAAAATATATTATGTAAAACAATCACTACATTGAGTTTAATATTCTTCCTCATAAAAACTATAAAACTGTATAAGAAAGATTTTACATAAATGGAACAATTACGTAAGGAATGGAGCATTTAAACTTGGTCTGCAAATCAGATTGTAAAAATCCTACGAATCTCTAAACGCGTGAGAATATTCTTTTATACAAACATCTCCGAAGTTCGATGAGTGATTTCTGATCTGGCTATCACGGGCTCAATCATTGGTTCTCTCTTTCCAAAGTGAAATCAGGTTAATTCAATTACTATTTCATTTAACTTACTGCAATTGTTGTTGGCTCTGAATTAATGTTGGTCACTTCGACTTTTCCACACACCCAAACATGTAGTTACCTGTTAAGTAGGTAGATGCAATATTTCTGGGAATTGTTTTAAAATAGATTATCTCCTCAATATTATTGCCTTAGGCCTTCATCATGGATAGTCCCAACACTATCGTATTCGCTAATAGTATATATATTCAGTAAAAGTATTTTTGTAAGTGGGTAAAATTGGAGGAAAAAATTGATAGTATGGATGGTGAGCTTACTTCTATTAAGTTGGTAAAATTGGAAGAAAAAGTTGATAGTATAGTTTGTGAGCTTATTATTTTGTTAAGAGGTCAACCAAAATCTCCTTCTCCTCCTTCTCCTTGGACGTAGAAGGTGAAAAATGGACACACAAAAAGTTGATAGTATATCAACATGGTTAGACCATGGTTGACCATGCTTGATTCCATATCCAACCTTGTTTGACCATGGTTGAATATGGTTGATTATTATTGACCATGGTTGATAATGATTAATATTATAAATCCAATGGATTGATATTATAATCCCAAGGGATTAATACTAAAATCCCAAGGAATTATGAACCCAAGGGAATAACATTAAATCCAAGGGACTAATATTATAAATTCAACATATATAAACCCTAAGATAGATATTATAAAAACTAAAATAAACATGATTGACTATCATTGATTTTCATATTGAGACATTCCTTATCACAATTCCATGTTCGGTTGACATCATAATCAACGATGGTTAACTGGGGAATAATAAACTTGAGCGTTTGATATTATAAACTAGAAGGAACAATAAACCCAAGGGATTAATACTAAAACCCCAAGGGATTTTGAACCAAAGGGATTAATATTAAACCCAAGGGTCTAATATTATAAACCCAAGGTATAAAAACCGTAAAATAAATATTAAAAACATTAAGATAAACATGGTTGAGCATAGCTGCTTTTCATATTGAGAAAATCCTTATTAGAATGCGACATTGAACCATGTTTGACCATGCTTGAACATGGTTGACCATTGTTGAATAATATTAAACCCTAGGAATATAAACACTTACATCAATAAACCCAATGGATTGATATTATAAACCCAAGGGAATAATAAACCTAAGGTATAAAAATTATAAATCCAAGGTATATAAACCCGAACATGAATATTATAAACCCTAAAATAAACAATGTTGACCATGGTTGACCATGATTGATTTAAATATAGAGACAATCCTTATCACAATGCAATTTTGGACCATGCTTAACCATGGTTGACCATGATTGATTTTCATATCGAGACAATCTTTGTGAGAAAAAAATGTTGGACCATGGTTGATTTCCATATCGATGTGGTTTGACCATGGTTGATTTCCATATCCATGTGGTTTGACCATGGTTGAATATGGTTTTGTATGATTGACCATGTTTTACCATGATTAATATTGTAGACCTAATGGATTGATATTAGAAACCAAAGGGATTAATACTAAAAACCCAAGGGATAATGAACCCAAGGGAATAATATTAAACCCAATGGACTAATATTATAAACCCAACGTATATAAACCCTAAGATAAATATTATAGACACTAAAGCAACCATGATTGACCATGGTTGATTTTCATATTGAGACAATCCTTATCACAATGCCATGTTGGTCCATGATTGACCATCGTTAATTTAGATATCGATACAATCTTTGTCACAATGTGACGTTGGACCATGGTTGATCATGGTTTATTTTCATGTTGAGACAATCCCTGTCACAATGCAACATTCAAACATGGTTGACCATAGTTGGCTATGATTGACAATAGTTGACCATGATTGATATTATAAACCTAAGGGAATAATAAGCCCATGGGATTGATATTATAAACCTAAAGGAATAATAAACCCAAAGGATTAATACTAAAACCCCAAGGGAGTAAAATTAAACCCAAGGGACTAATATTATAAACCAAACATATATAAAACCTAAGAAATATAATATAAAAACTAAAATAAACATGATCGACCATCATTGATTTTCATATTGAGACAATCCTTATCACAATTCCATAATAAACCATGGTTGACATCATAATAAACCATGGTTGACCAGGGAATAATAAACCCAAGCAATTGATATTATAAACCCAAAGGAATAATAAACCCAAGGGATTAATATTAAAATCCGAAGGCATTATGAACCTAAGTGAATAATATTAACCCCAAGCGACTAATATTATAAACCCAAGCTATATAAACACAAGTGGAGATAATTTTTGCCATAATGTAAGATCCAACCATGATTGACCATAGTTGACCATCATTGGTTATGGATGACCATGGTTGACCATCATTGATATTATAAACCCAAGTTAATAATAAACCCAAGGTTTTGTTATTATGAACCCAAGGGAAACATAAACCCATGGATTAATAGTAAAACCCCAAGGGATTATGAACCCAAGGGAATAATTTTAAATCCAAGGGACTAATATTATAAACCCAACATTGGTAAACCGAAATAAAATATTATAGACACTAAAATAAATATGATTTATTTTCATGGTGAGACAATCCTTGTCACAATGCCACATTCAACGATGGTTGACAATGGTTGGCTATGATTAACAATGGTTGACCATGATTGATATTATAAATCTAATGGAATAATAAACCCAAGGGAGTAATACTAAAACCCCAAGGGATAATGAACACAAGGGAAGTTGACCATGGTTGATTATGGTTAACCATTTTTGAATATGATTAAACCCTACGAATATGAACCCTTAGGTCAATAAATCCAAGGGAATGATAAACCTAAGGAATAAAAATTATAAACCCAAGGTATATAAACCCTAACATCAATATTATAAACCCTAAAATAAACATGGTTGACCATGGTTGACTATGTGGATTTCCATATAGAGATAATCCTTGTCACAAATATGCAACATTGGCCCATGGTCAACCATGGATGACCATGATTGATTTTCAAATCGAGACAATCATTGTCGAACGCAACATTAGACAATGGTTGACCATGCTTGATTTCCATATCCAACCTTGTTTGACCATGGTTGAACATGGTTGGTTATGATTGACCATGGTTGGTAATGATTAATATTATAATCCTAATGGATTAATATTAAAAACCCAAGGGATTATTATTATGAACACAAGGTAATAATATTAAATATAAGGGACTAGTATTATAAACCCAACATATATAAGCCCTAAAATAAATATTATAAAAACTAAAATAAACATGATTGGCCATATTTTATTTTCATATTGAGACAATCCTTATCACAATTCCATGTTGGGCCATGGTTGACATCATAATCAACAATGGTTGACGAGGGAATAAAAAAGAAAAGCAATTGATATTATAAACAAGAACGAACAATAAACCCAAGGGATTAATACTAAAACAAGAAGGGATTATGAAACTAAGGGAATAATATTAATCCCAAGGGTCTAATATTATAAACCCAAGGTATAAAAACCCTAAGATAAATATTAAAAATAATAAAATAATAAATTCATTGTCACAATGCAACATTGGACCATGGTTGACCATGGTTGACCATTGTTGAATAATATTAAAACCCTCAAAATATAAACGCTTACATAGATAAACCCAATCGATTGGTATTATAAACCCCAGGGAATAATAAACCTAAGGTATAAAAATTATAAACCCAGGGTGTATAAACCCTAAAAGGACTATTATAAACCATAAAATAAGCATGGTTCACCATGGTTGATTTAAATATAGAGACAATCCTTATCACAGTTCTATGTTGGACCACGGTTGACCGGGGAATAATAAACACAAGCGATTGATATTATAAGCGAGAAGGAACAATAAACCCAAGGGATTAATAATAAAACCCCAAGGGATTATGAACCTAAGGCAATAATATTAAACCCGAGGGACAAATATTATAAACTCAAGGTATAAAAACCCTAATATAAATATTAAAAATACTAAAATAAACATGGTTGAGCATAGTTGATTTTCATATTGAGACAGTCATTCTCACAATGTGACATTAGACCATTGTTGACCATGGTTGACCATGGTTGAACATGGTTGACCATTGTTGAATAATATTCTACCCTAGGAATATGAACACTTACATCAATAAACGTAAGGGATTGATATTATAAACCCAAGGGAATAATAAATGTAAGGCATAAAAATTATAAACCCAATATATATAAACCCTAACATGAATATTATAAACCCTAAATAAAAATGGTGGACCATGGTTTATTTCCATATATAGACAATCCTTGTCACAATGCAACGTTGAACCATGGTTAACCATGGTTGACCATGATTTATTTTCATATCGAGACAATCTTTGTGAGAAAAAAATGTTGGACCATGGTTGACCATGGTTGATTTCCATATCCATATGGTTTGACCATGGTTGAGTATGGTTGGCTATGATTGACCGTCATTTACCATGATTAATATTATAAACCGAATGGATTGATATTATAAACCCAAGGGAATAGAAAACCCATGGGGTTAATACTAAAACCCCAAGGGATTATGAACCTAAGGGACAATCCTTATGAAAATGCCATGTTGGACCATGGTTGACCATGGTTTATTTTCATGCCAAGACAATATTTGTTAGAATGCAGCATTGGACCATGGTTGATCATGGTTGATTTTCATATCGAGACAATTTTTGTTACAACGTGACGTTCAAACATGTTTGATGGCGATTGACCATGGTTGACCATGATTGACCGTGATTGTCCCTGGTTGACTATGGATATAAACCCTAGTGTTATAATAAGTATAAATAGTGGAGCGAAACAAAAGATGTATCTCCCCCATATTTATTTCTATTCCATTTCATGTATTTATATGATTTTCTTTACAATATTTCCCTTAAGATTTTTTTATCCTAGATTGATTTGAAAGATAGAAAATTGAATATGTCAATTGTACCAAATAAACCCAAAGGATTCATACTAAAACCCCAAGGTATTATGAACCCAAGGGAGTAAAATTAAACCCAAGGGAGTAAAATTAAACCCAAGGGAATAATATTATAAAGGTAACGCATATAAACATTAAGAAAAATAATATAAACAGTAAAATAAACATGATTGACCATCATTGATTTTCATATTGAGACAATCCTTATCACAATTCCATGTTGGACCATGGTTGACATCATAATAAACCATGGTTGACCGAGGAATAATAAACCCAAGCAATTGATATTATAAACCGAAAGGAACAATAAACCCAAGGGATTAATATTAAAACCCCATGGGATTATGAACCTAAGGGAATAATATTAACCCCAAGGGACTAATATTATAAACCCAAGCTATATAAACCCTAAGTGGAGATAATTTTTGTCATAATGTGAGATTCGACCATGATTGACCACAGTTGACCATCATTGGTTATGGATGACCATGGTTGACCATCATTGATATTATAAACCCAAGTTAATAATAAACCCAAGGGATTGTTATTATGAACCCAAGGGAAACATAAACCCAATGGATTAATACTAAAACCCCAAGGGATTATGAACCCAAGGGAATAATTTTAAACCCAAGGGACTAATATTATAAATGCATCATTGGTAAACCGAAATAAGATATTAAAAACACTAAAACAAAATGGTTTATTTTCAAGGTGAGACAATCTTGGTCACAATGCGACATTCAACGATTGTTGACCATGGTTGGGTATGATTAACAATGGTTGACCATGATTGATATGATAAAACTAAGGGAATAATAAACCCAAGGGAGAAATACTAAAACCCCAAGGGATAATGAACCCAAGGAAATAATATCAAACCTAAGGGACTAATATTATAAACCAAACGTATATAAACCCCAAGATAAATAGTATAAACATTATAATAAACATGATTGACCATAATTGATTTTCATATTGAGGTAATCCTTATCACAATTCGATGTTGGACCATGGTTGACCAAGGTTGCCATCACAATAAACCATGGTTGACTGGGGAATAATAAACCCAATCGATTGATACTATAATCCAAAAGGAACAATAAACCCAAGGGATTAATACTAAAACCCCAAGGGATTATGAACCGAACATAATTATATTAAACCCAAGGGACTAATACTATAAACCCAAGGTATATAAACCCTAAGTGGATACAATTTGTTTCTTAATGTGAGATCGGATGATGATTGACCAAATTTGACCATGGTTGTTTATGGTTGACCATGGTTGACAATGATTGATATTGTAAGCCTAAGGAATTGATATTATGAACCCAATGGAAACATAAACCCAAGGGATTATGAACCCAAGGGAATAATATTAAACCCAAGGGACTAATATTATAAACCCAACATTGGTAAACCCAACTATAATCCCAAGGGATTAATACTAAAACCCCATGATAGACCATAGTTGATAATGGTTGACCTTGATTGATATTGTAAACCTAAGGCAATAATAAACCCAACAAATTGATATTATAAACCCGAAGGAATAATAAACCCAAGGGATTAATAATAAAATCCCAAGGGATTGTGAACCTAAGGGAATAATATTAAACCCAAGGGACTAATATTAGAAACCCAAGGTATAAAAACCCTAAGATAGATATTAAAAATATTAAAATAAACATGGTGTAGCATGATTACTTTTCATATTAAGACAATCCTTGTCACAATGTGACATTGGACCATGGTTGACCATGGTTGATTATGGTTAACCATTGTTGAATATGATTAAACCCTAGGAATATGAACCCTTAGGTCAATAAACCCAAGGGATTTGTATTATAAACCCAAGGGAATGATAAACCTAAGGGATAACAATTTAAACCCAAGGTATATAACCCTAACGTCAATATTATAAACCTTAAAATAAACATGGTTTACTATGTTGATTTCCATATAGAGGTAATCCTTGTCACAAATATGCAACATTGGGCCATGGTCAACCATGGTTGACCATGATTGATTTTCAAATCGAGACAATCATTGTCAAACACAACGTTAGACCATGGTTGATAATGATTAATATTATAAACCGAATAAATTAATATTATAAACCTAAGGGATTAATACTAAAACCCCAAGTGATTATGAACCCAAGGGAATAATATTAAATTCAAGGGACTAATATTATAGACATTAAGATAAATATTATAAAAACTAAAATAAACATGATTGGCCATCTTTTATTTTCATATTGAGACAATCCTTATCACAATTCCATGTTGGGCCATGGTTGACCATGGTTGACATCATAATCAACAATGGTTGGCCAGGGAATAATAAAGCCAGGCGATTGATATTATAAGTGAGAAGGAACAATAAACCCTAGGGATTAATACTAAAACACCTAGGGATTATGAACCTAAGGGAATAATATTAATCCCAAGGGTCTAATATTATAAACCTAAGGTATAAAAACCCTAAGATAAATATTAAAAAATAATAAAATAATAAAATCCCTTTCACAATGCAACAATGGACCATGGTTGACCATTCTTGAACATGGCTAACCATTGTTGAATAATATTAAAACCCTCGGAATATAAACGCTTACACCAATAAACCCAATCGATTAGTATTACAAACCTAAAGGAATAATAAACCTAAGGTATAAAAATTATAAACCGAGGGTCTATAAACCCTAGCATGAATATTATAAACCCTAAAATAAACATGGTTGACCATGGTTGATTTAAATATAGAGACAATCCTTATCACAATTCCATGTTGGACCATGGTTGACATGGGAATAATAAACCCAAGAAATTGATATTATGGGCGAGAAGGAACAATAAACCCAAGTGATTAATACTAAAACCCCAAGGGATTATGAACCTAAGGGAATAATGTTAAACCCGATGGACAAATATTATAAACCCAACGTATAAAAACCCTAATATAAATATTAAAAATACTAAAATAAACATGGTTGAGCATAGTTGATTTTCATATTGAGACAATCCTTGTTACAATGCAACATTAGACCATGGTTGATTTCCATATCCATATGGTTTGACCATGGTTGAATATGGTTAGCTATGATTGACCGTCGTTTACCGTGGTTAATATTATAAACCTAATGGATTGATATTATAAACCCAAGGGATTAATACTAAAACCCCAAGGGATTAATACTAAAACCCCAAGGGATTACAAACCTAAGGGACAATCCTTATGAAAATGTCATGTTGGACCATGGTTGACCATGTTTTATTTTCATATCAAGACAATATTTGTCAGAATGCAACATTGGACCATGGTTGATCATGATTGTTTTTCATATCGAGACAATTTTTGTTACAACGCGACGTTCAAACATGTTTGACCATGATTGACCATGGTTGACCATGTTTGATTCTATAAAACATGGTTGACCATCATCAAACATTACTGACCATGATTGACCATGATTGTCCATGGTTGACTATGGATATAAACCCTAGCGTTATAATAAGTATAAATAGTGGACCGAAAAAATAAATGTATCTTCTCCATATTCGTTTCTATTCCATTTCATGTATTTATATGATTTTCTTTGCAATATTTCCCTTAAGATTTTTTTATCCTAGATTGATTTGAAAGATAGAAAATTGAATATGTCAATTGTACCAAATCTCAACTTCAAACCTACAATATATGAAATATTGAACATTAATATGTTAATGCATCGTATTATTGAAGTAATTATCCAAAAATTAATATGTTATTTAATTTTTATTGATATTAAGGTTGTTTTTCGAATTAATCACAATGTAGATATTTGGTCAACTTTTTGAACCAACTAATGTTGTTGATCTTCACAACAAATGGTGTGAAACATCCAAGAAATGTGATTTGTCCAGAGGATGAACCACATTAGTTGGTTCGAAACATAGACCAAATCTCTACAACGTGATTAATCCCAAAGACAACCTTATTATCAATATGGATCACAAAAGTCTAAGAACTAACATTAATTTTTATTACTAAACACATTAATTAAATTATTATTTCTAACATTTATAATAGATGAATCACTATATATTAAATCACATAAATTACAAAGTAACATATAAAATCATTATATATTAAAACAATGTTTTGCATTAAATCATTTTATATTATATTAAATTACAAATTATCATATAAAGGTAATGTACATTGAACTACACAATATTGTATTGATTACAAATTATTATGTCAAAGTAATGTATGTTAAACTACAGATTATTATATTGATGAGCATGTTAAAGACTAAAAAGGGATTCTATTAAAATGATTTAGAACCATTATAGTTAAAGCAATGTTTTGTGTTAAAGTCAATGTCCATTAAAACGTTGTATTTGTTTATACAATCAATGTATATTAAATTAAAAATTATTATTATCAAATCAATGTATATCAAATTCCACATTTTTTTTTATAACTAAAAAACTATGAACCCACTTTAATAAAAAAAATTAGCACCTTAAATTAAATTTTGAAATTGCAATATATTAGATTACAAATTTTGAAATAATAAAATTAAACCTATGTTTTGTATTAAAATCAATGTCCAAAACTCTAGTGTCATAATAAGCATGAATAGTGGGGGAAAAAAATGTATCTCCATATTTACTTCTATTCCATTTCATATATTTATATGATTTTCTTTACAATATTTCCCTTAAGATTTTTTAATCCTAGATTGATTTGAAAGATAGAAAATAGAATATGTGAATTGTACCAAATCTCAAATTCAAACCTACAATATATGAAATATGAAATATGAAATATTAATATATTAATGCATTGTATTATTAAAGTAATTATCAAAAAATTAATAAGTTATTTAATTTTTATTGATAATAAGGTTTTTTTTTTCGGATTAATCACATTGTATAGATTTGGTCGAGTTTTCGAACCAACTAATGTGGTTGATCCTCATAACAAATGGTGTGAAACATCCAACAAATGTGATTTGTCCTGAGGATAAACCATACTAGTTGGTTCGAAACGTAGATCAAATCTCTACAATGTGATTAATCCCAAAGACACCCTTATTATAATTATGGATCACAAAAGTCTAAGATCTAACATTAATTTTTATTACTAAACACATTAATTAAATTATTATTTATAACATCTGAATCACTATATATTAAATCACATAAATTACAAAGTAACTTATAAAATCATTATATATTAAAACAATGTTTTGCATTAAGTCAATTTATATTATATTAAATTAAAAATTATCATATAAAGGTAATGTACATTGAACTACACAATATTGTATTGATTAAAAATTATTATGTAAAAGTAATGTATGTTAAACTACACATTATTATATCAATGAGGGTGTTAAAGACTAAAAAGGGATTCTATTAATATGATTTGGAATTATTATAGGGTAAAGTAATGTTTTGTATTAAAATCAATGTCCATTAAAAATTGTATTTTTTATAAAATCAATGTATATTAAATTAAAAATTATTATTATCAAATCATTGTATATCAAATTCCACATTATTTTTTTATAACTAAAAAACTATGAAACCACTTTAATAAAAAAAATTAGCACCTTATTATAAATTTTGAAATTGCAATATATTAGATTACAAATTTTGAAATAATAAAATTAAACCTATGTTTTGTATTAAAATCAATGTCCATTAAAACATTGTATTTCTTATAAAATCAATGTATATTAAATTAAAAAATTATTATTATCAAACAAGTGTATATCAAATTCCACATTATTTTTTAAACCTAAAAAAGTATGAAGCCATGGTAATAAAAAAAAAGCACCTTTCAAATTGCAAAATATTAAATTACAAAATTTCAAATTATAAAATTAAACCTGTCCTATTGGACAATCTGTATTTCAACAGTGTCATAAAGTATTTTTGTACCAAACTACAGTTACATTTGAAGATCTAAATCTAAGTAATATGAATAACCACTCTTGATCTACCTAGTGCAATATATATATATATATATAAACAATTACAAATAGTTAATTTTTAATAGTCACATTTACATTATACACCTAATAATTATTAATAAGGTTGATATAAAGCTATCAATGAATATCAACCACATTTTCTAATCTAGTTGTATATGTGGTTGAAATAAGATTATTTGAGTATATTAACCACATTTTTTAAATGTGGTTGTACTAGTATAAAGCAAAAATGAAAAAAATCCTATTAAAAAAATTGATTAAAAATTTGGTTTTATACGTGATTGAAATAGATCTATGTCAACCACATTAGTAGATGTAGTTATATACCACATTAGTAAATATGGTTATGCTCATATTAAGAAAAAAACAAAACACATCCTATTAAAAAATTAATTATTATATACTTTAGCTTGTAGATCAAGAGTCTTTCTTCATATATATATATATATATATTGGTTTTTCTAAACTTAAATTATTTTATATTTTTAAAATAGAAAATACATATCATTGATGGCATTGTATTATGTCAACCATTTTGGAAAAAGAGAAAATGAAAATGAAAATAAATTAAATTAAATTAAAAGCTAGATATATATTATTCACACATATAAGCCATATTAATTTTAATTTTATTTTAGTCGGAATAAAAATATTATTATTATTAAACTATATTAATGCATTAAAATTGATATTTTTTTTGGTAGGTAAGCACTCATGAGAATTTGAACAGTGACCTATCGTAAGCAATGCCTTAACAGTGCACCTATTCACTATCAATCCAAAGCCCCGTGAGCTTTAAACTTGATATTATTATTATACATAAATAGAATATTAAATCATTAAACTAATATTAAAATATAATATTAAATTATTAAAATGTAAAACTTAAAACCTAATTTTCTATAAATTAATTTGCAATGTAAAATAAACTTTCAATTATTATAAAATGAATTACACGATGCTTGACTAGAGAATTATATAAACAAGATCCTTTTAGGATTACACGTATAACATTTGGCCATCCAATCGTAACTTTGTCCCTTCAAATTCATTAGGTAGATTTAATCAATATATATTAACTATCATACAACATGATTGAAGAAATTAGTTTTTATTTATTTTTTTATTTCAATGATGCCGGTTGATTTCAATTAAAACACCCAGAGGACCTATACTTTAATAATGTGGCTTGCAATATTCCATTAGGATTGAACAAATATAGGGTTGTTCTATTCATGTAGCAAAATAATTCTATTGATTATCAATCAAATAAAATATATGCTCAATTATAAACTGAATTACACAATACTGATTAGACATCACACAACACTGGCTACACAGCACTTATCTCAAATCCTAAACAAAATGATAATTTTATTGTTATAGAAGAATGGTTGTAGTAGAAGTTTCTTAATCCAATGCACCATTGCAACAACAAAGCCATGTTTATAGCCACAAACAAAAATTTAATAATAAGACATAGATTAATACTTTATTTTATTGAAAAAAGTTGTAAATGAATCGCAAAATTCCATCAATATTTAAGAGCTTATTGCAGACACTCCTTTCATCATAATTATATTGAAAGGTACATTAAGATGATAATTTTTTTTTTATTACAGTGGAATCAGCGACAGGGGCAGCCTCGTGACTCGCGTTACACGGGGTCGATTATGACCGCTACCTCTATAACCACTGGGAGCTACGCCTGCCCCTCTATACAACTCTAGGGTAAGTCCGAGGGATTTGAACTCGTGACCTTCAGTACGGAGCCTGCCTTTCTAACAAACATCATTGCATTGTGATTACCAACTCACCTACCCCCGTGGGGCTTAAGATGATAAAATTTAATTCAAGTTTTCGTGCACAATTCCAGTCCTCCCCATAAGTCACATTTTTACCGCAAATAACAATGCAACCTTGCGGCAATGTTGCAAATCCACAAAATAAACACATATTTAATACAAAATCATACCTTGTAAATATGAGAAAGAATACTGAAAAATGCGAGTGTAAAGATGAGAAATGGTACTGAAAAAATGAATTGAATTTGTAGCACCCTTGTGTATTACTTTGAGGATAAGATGCAAAAAAAACTATACGTCAACTCTACTTTATAGTAAAAACCTAAAACATTATTTCATTTTTATATACAAAATAATAAAGCTAAAACATTATAAAACCGATAAAACCTCATTTTACTGGTTAATTTTGTAGAAAGAAACAAAACTTGAAATAACTCAAGTTCTAGTCTCTAGAGCAAGCTAAAACCTCGAAGGAATTGATATGAGTACCCATCGAAGAATGGTTATCCTTCAATATTTCTCTCAAACCCATAGCAAGGTCCACTCTGGAATTGATATGAGTATCTCGCATATGACATGAAGAACGATTCTTCTTCAATATTTCTCTCAAACTCATAACAAAGTCCATTGTGGAGATTAAAATTTACAATTGTTAAATCTATAACAACTTGACAATCCTTTACCAAAACACCATCTAAAATGGCTAAAAAACCTTTATGAAACTGAATACTCACTAGCTCTAAAAATATAAATAACCAGTGATGAGATAAATGTTTTATAGCCTAACAATCCTCTACCAAAACACCATCTAAAATCACTAAAAAAAAATATGGAAGTGAATATTAGCTAGCTCTAGAAATGTAAATAACTAGTAATGAAAAAAACCTTAAATGAGTCGTTGAGCTCAAAAGATCAAATAAATTCATATTGGGTCAGCTTGTAATGCAAATGCTTAACCATGAAATGGGTGAGGGAATTAGTAACCCATAGGCAGCCACTGAGTTTATATAATGGAGTAGACCTGAAATTAGATCTGGTAGCATTTGAGCTCAAAAGATCAAACAAGTTAAAATTTCTTCAATGTGTAATGCAACGAATTAACCATGAAATGCGTGAGGGAATTAGTAACCCATAGGCAACCACTCAGTTTAGCATAGGAAACCACTTAGTTTAGCTAATGGACTGGAAAAAAAACACTTGGAAAATGGTTGAAGAGGCATATGTTTAAGAATGTCAATAGACATACGTTTCAGAATCAATGCGGGTTTGAATATATGTTTTATAATTTGATTTAAATATATATTTCACTTTGGAAAAAACACTTGGAAAATGGTTGAAGAGGCATAGGTTTAAGAATGTAAACAGACATACGTTTTCGAATCAATTTGGGTTTGAATATATATTTTATAATTTTTTTAAATACATCTCTCACTAATGAACATACGTAGTTATCAACAGAGAAAATTTAAGGATGGAAATTTACAAGTTTAGAAACCTTTGCGAATCCCACTAGTCCATAATATGAAATCTATAAAATGTTTGTAGATATTTTTGTAAAAATATTCAAATTTATAATATTTTTATATAGATTATATATATAACTTTTTAGCAATTTTTAGGGTAAACTAATTTCATTCTATAAATTTTGGGCGAATCATTTTTACAAAAAAATGGAAATTAACGAATCTATTTTTGGGAAAAAGTATAGAAAATTAACACATGGGTGAATATTAACCCTTAAAATTTTCCCTCGTTATCAACAAGAGGTACAATAAATTTATTCATTCTTTGTAAAAAATTAATTGAAGTATTCTTTAAACATGTGATTTAGACATGCAAGTAAGTTAGTGATGTGAATTCTATCCATTGATATAGTGACAACCACAAAAATATACTGGCATCTTTCAATTTAAGTCATCTGATCAAAATGATTAATTAAGAAAATGAGTAAAGTGCCCAACTCCAATAAAAGGGACGCCTATTGGCATAAATATGCATGTCAGAGGATGTTTGTGTTTCATATGCACGAGTACAAGAACTTATAATTCGACTGCTTCATCGAAATTATATGTTGGATTTCAGGTAACTCTTTCCTTTAGGCCCACTTGTTCGAATGAACACCCTATATTCATTGAGCTTCATCTTTATGTATCTCGGCGGGTTGGAATCATGAATAAGCTCCTTTAGAGGCCCGACTTCCTTGTTTCCATTAGGGTTATAGAAAACCATGATTGACATTCGTTCCTTTTTCGAGTTCACAAGGCAGCTTTGTTCCACACTTCTGTAAATTCTGTTTGCCAATATCAGCGCGAGGAAAGAAATAGAAAGAAACATGCCAATCAAAGGATTTGGACAGGTGAATGAACATAGAAATCGAAGTACTGACGTCTATCTGGTCACCTAGGTTTATCGTCAAAGCATCATGACAGGGTGCACAGGCACCCAATAGTCACCTTTGCGAACTTGGAGGCCCACGACATCATCCTATAGCAGAACGGTTATTCCTCCAGGATCAGAGTGAGGGGACAGACCATAAGTCAGTTCTGGTTATGGGTATATGAGATAATAGTTGACTCAAATAGAAATCCAAATTCCCTTGTCGCCTCCAAAACCTTCGTTTAGATGGTCTGGAGGCAGGCCCAGGTTTTCACAAAACACAGACAGCAAGGTCTTATAGAGTTGCAGCGTTCCTTCGCAGTGCTCCTTCATTATACTCCTATGATGTCGACACAAACAACGAATAATGAAATTTCTAGAGTAGCTACACAAACAAGAGAAAAAGAGCACTTCCTGTTTTATCTTGCAACCCAATAGATAAACATCACTTCCACTCTCACAATTAGGATAAAAATAAACAACTATATAGGTTATGCAATGAAACTTGTAAACGCACCATTGTCTCCATATAGAAGCATGCAAGTGGAATTTTGAATGCAAATGAAGAATAAAATGCAACCTTGAATGGAAAGGGAGTTCCTGCATCACTTGTATTCATCCGGTTTGGATGGACATCTATCCCCCTCTTGGATGGAGAGAGGCAAGTAGTTGTGATAATAGTATCCCCCTAGTCGAGAATCGCACCTTTCAGCACACCAGTTTGACTACCATATCCAATGTAAGTTCGAGGATTGTTGGCATTTTTCTGCTTCTCCTCCAATGATAGACAAAATAACTCTCTCGACACCTCACATACGGCCATGAGAAGTTTCGCAGAAACTCCATGATTAATAACTTGAAAGAATCCCCACTCTCTACATGCATCTGATATGTCTTCCATGGTCTTATTTTGGCGTCGTAGAGACGGTCTATGATGGGTATCTTTGGGGGCCTCTCATGATCAGGCCTAATGTATCTGGATGGTAAGATTTCAATTGTTGGAGTTAATGCTTACATTCCATATTTAAGAAGTTGGTTTGTGATGGTTGAGAAATTCTCTCAACCTCTCTATCTAATTTAGGAATAAGTTGGATCTCAAAAACTCTACTTAAAAGAGTAATCTGAATGTAATCATGTGTGAGTGTGTTTACACATGCACCAGTTGTGCATAATATGATTGTGTTTATGTAATTGTGTATGATTTAACGATTGTTATCATGGTATCAGAGCTAGTATGGACCTGAACCTGGTCTTCCTTATGAAATAGAAAACGCGTCTGATCTCAAACAGTTTGTAGAAGGCGGCCGCGTAGAATTCTTATCAAAATTGTGGTTTTCGGAGTGTTAAGCAAGGTTGTGCATCATCAAATTCGACGGATCCCACAACACCTTCTTCGAGCTATTTAATTACATGCCTGCATATCCTTATTTCAGGTCGATGTTTAAGCCGAGAGGCCATACGTCTCATGCACAAGTATTGGAAGGCCGATAGGAAGAATTATTGCGTTAGCGTATCCTTGATTGGTGTCATTTATTAAGAATCTCTGCTGCGGTCGGGGATTAAATGGTGGAAACACAGGTTTAATGTCTTCTTCATTGTCACATTAACTCGGGTCTACCACACTTTCTGCCCGCCAAGCCTCCAAATCCACACGTCCACGAGCGGAGAAAGTCGTGTTCTTCAGCTGATGAATATGAGGATGCTGGGATCCTCAACGTTGGGCCGTCTCCCGGACAAATGATCTTGTGCTGTTTTGGGGCACCCGATCAGACACAGACCAAGAAAATAATTGACAGCCGATTCCAAATGCCCAGTTATAATTGAATCCGATCGAAAGAGGTGAGGAACGCACGGTTTTTTTTTTCAAGCCTGTAAATTCATTTTTTTTCCTCAACAGGATTTTTCTCTCCATTTTAGAAAAGGTATTCTCTTTTATCATGGAGTTTATGGTGTTAGAAAAATTCAATGGTTTGAATTTTCCCTCGTGGAAAGTAAAAATACAACTGCAATTAATGAATAAAAACTTGTGGGGAATAGTGAATGGTTCAGAAGCAGCACCTAAAGATACCAATGAGTTATTTGAATGGAAAAATAGAGATGACAAAGCTAAGTCTATTATTGGACTTGCTCTTTCTGATTTGAAATTACATCATGTAAATCTTACTAAAACATCAAAGGAAATATGGGAACATTTGGCTCAATTGTTTGGTGTAAAATTTACAAATGCAAAAGTTTCCCTAAAGCTGCAATTATTTAGTCTGAAAATGAATGAGGAGACATCTATGTCTAGTCATATAAATAATTTAATGTCTCTTTTAAGACAATTAAGTGAAGCTTGGACTAAGGTGGAGGATGAAGATGCTAAAGTTGTATTATTAAATAGTCTTCCTTCAAGTTATAGTAATGGTGTTTTCACTTTGAGTCAAATATCTACACAAACATTGCAAGAGACAATTGCAGCACTTCTGGGGGAGGAAAAGCGACTGAAACCAGAGGATGCCGAAGAGAACTCTCATGTAGAAAATGCCTTGTGGACAAAGTCAAGGATGAGAAAGAAAAATACAAACAAAGGTGACATTGAATGCTACTATTGCAGGAAAATTGGGCATACATCATGGAATCACAGAAGTCGTGCTAGTGATGTGTTAAAAGGGAAAGAATCAACAAATATAACCACAGATGAATACCAATGGAATTCTGATGATGAAGAGAGTGAACCTATTAAACTCTTTTAAAAATAACCAGCAGTTCAACTATGTGTCTGATGCCAGTACTTAAAGATCAAGTAGCAGTAAGGCTCAATATGGATGGTTGTCCAGATAGTATGGAAGTTGTGGATCTAGGGAAGGATCCCTCATTAGTGGTAGACATGGAAATGGTTTCCTAATGAGGTTATGCGACAGATTGGGATGCTGTCCAGTAATTGACTTTGGGAGGTCCTTGATTCGGGAGTTGAGGGAACTCGAGAATCCAACTTGCCAACTACACCTTTCCGAGGGTTATGAGGCAACTTGATGGAGCATCTACTGATAAGCTTAATTATTTTGTTATTTTCATGTAATGTAATCATTAAGGGGGATGTTGGAGTTAATGCTTACATTCCATATTTAAGAAGTTGGTTTGTGATGGTTGAGAAATTCTCTCAACCTCTCTATCTAATTTAGGAATAAGTTGGATCTCAGAAACTCTACTTAAAAGAGTAATCTGAATGTAATCGTGTGTGAGTGTGTTTACACATGCACCAGTTGTGCATAATATGATTGTGTTTCTGTAATTGTGTATGATTTAACGATTGTTATCATCAATGTCGCTCTCTAAAATACATTGGACTCTGGTTATTATCTCAGATAAAAACTCATATTCTATTAGTTAAATGGCTCTCCAGGTGAGATACCTGGAGAGTGCCCAACCACTACACACAATACTCAATGAGGAGAACCTAGTACATATAGGTTGTCACACTAACAGGATGGTTTCAACCACTTCCTAGATAACAAGATCTAAGATCTAAGTTTAGAGTTTCAATCCTATCATCGTCATAACAATAATCTAAGTTTAGCTTTCTCCATTAATTCCAAAACTCCAGCTTAATGGAGAAAGGGTATTGAACAATAACATATGCCTACTGGTCCCAGTCTCTGCTAGGTTTACAATTAAAACATGAAACAACTTGGTAACAGAGGTTTTCATTTTTGTCTTCTTGCAGTAAAGCCCACACTTATTCATCTTGAGTTGAGGCTTCATCTTTGCTTTCCTCGCCATGAGGTAGTCATGTATCTTCACCTCATTTCTTCCCCAGTGATGGAAAGCTTCACTTCTTATTCTCTCCCTTATCAACATCATGACAGGCTAGATAAGAGAATTTTCCCTTTCACTATTTTTGGTGTCAACCATCTAAAAGTCAACTGTGATGTCTTCATCATTCATTGATGTAACAATTGCACACATAGAAATATTAATGAGATCATCATAATTTAAATTTAAATTTTCTCCAGCTTTGTCTTGTTCTGCCACATCTTTGCAATCAGCTTCATGTGGCTCGTCCAATTGATCTTCAACACTTTGTTCCTCTTCACACCCATGTGGCTCGTCCAATTGATCTTCAACACTTTGTTCCTCTTCACACCCTTTCTGAAATTTCTGAAGATCAACTCGTGTATCTTCAATCTCAGGATTTTGCACAACAAATTGTGCCTCTTGATTTTGGTGGTCATCAGCGAAACCACATTTTTCTAAAATTTCTTTTGGCTTGAACATACTACCCATGCTAATTCCGAATCCCAACATGAGAAAATCATCATCATCAGTATCAAAAATATCTAAAAATATATACATGTTTTAAAGTCCATCTTATCTCGCTTCGAGATTTGTTTTCAACTCCACACGGTCCTCTAGCTCCAACAACCCCGTTACAATGCAAGCGGGAAACTTCTCCCTTTGGAAGCTCTTCAACTGTAGAACCTTGTAGACTGTGGCTTCTATGCCACGCAGGTCTTAGTGCCTTCTGCTCTAGCGATGAGCAACAAAACGACCTCTCACAAGCTGGAAACACTATCAGTATCTAATTCTGATGCACATATTTCTGAACATGGGTTCAAATCAGCAAAAAAATTTGCATTTACTATGGCATATAATAAATTAAAAGAAAATTTACCCAATTGGTTTTCAGATCTCCACAGCCTGCCCCTTTTAGGGTACTCGAAACAATAAAACTTCCAAGACAAATCTACTGGCAATAATACCTGATCATAGATGTCCAAATACTTAATCCAATGGTTCAAATGGTTCAAAGAGAATATGAAATTGGATAAATTAAAGTCCACAATTACCGCATTCTTAACTCACATTGACAAAATGTCCAATTTTGAGGATTGAATTTCGTCTCAGAACGGCTGGATCAAATCCTCCTATCAATCACCGGATCTTTGCAGCTTCACAACACTCACTGCGCTCGGCGGTCCTTTCCTTGCCAGCGATCAGCTCAACAGATTTTTGTTTTCCACGTCAGGCCACTGATGGTTTGTTGCAATCACCGCATTGTGTTCGACCCACGATCAACGACCCCAATCTGCAGCAATATTGCTCAGGCGAATGCAGTCGTTGCAGAACAGCTCAGCGGCAGACAAGATCAGTCCAAATAACGTAATCGGTTCGAAAAATGCCCTCGGCTTTCCACGTTCTGACTATTTCATGAAATTCCACCTCAACCACAACAAATCTCCACACTATTCCTCCTCTGCGATCCGCAGCAACCTGCTCGGCTCTCCACGCTCATCTCCTTCCTTCTTCTTAATCACGCTGCTTTTTCTTACATATATTTTTTCTGTGCCCTCCTCACGCTCCAACATCCTGGCCATTGACACCCAATTTAATATTCCGTCTTTTGAAAACTGCGCTCCTATCAAGTGTGGCAATTCCACCATACAATATCCCTTCGGCAAATGTCGGCTTCTATCTACCGAGTGCCAAAATAATCAGACCGTTTGCTTATTCGACCGCAATGGCTATAGCTACAACTCCGAGTACGGTTGGACAATCGTTGGAGATATCACAGAATCGCGTGACTACGGAAAATGACACATCACTCCTTACGATTATGCAATCGATTCGTTGTCGTGGCAGTCCTCACCAGTTTCACAAGCAGCCACACGGATCTGGTTTTCAATCACCGGCCATAGCATAGTCACTGCCTTCCTCGAACAGGCAGCCTTGTTTTCTGTTTGCACAGTCGACACTCTTATACACCATTATACACCACAGTCTCGCGAAGATCTTCATCACTGTACACTTGAAATCTGCGAAGATCAATCAAATGGAAATCCACGGAAAAGAAGAGTGGGATCGGTTTCTTTATGCACCTAACACTTGCGATGATTTCGCTATAGTCACGCCTTTCAAATCAGCGTACAGGTTCCTCAGTCGCGTAGATATCATGATAAAAACTGATATTCTATTAGTTAAATGGCTCTCCATGTGAGATATCTGTAGAGTGCCCAATCACTACACATAATACACATTACATTATTCAATGAAGAGAACCTAGCATATATAAGGTCTCACACTGACATGATGATTTCAACCACTCCCTCCATAACAGGTTCTGAGATCTATGATTAGAATCTCAATCCTATCATCATCATAATAGTAATCTAAATCCTATCATCATCATAATAGTAATCTAAATTTAGCTTTGTCCATTAATTCTAACAAGCCCATTCAATTAGATGTCAATGTCCAAAACACAAATGATCAAAGCGCTGAACTATATAAATAACCAAGGGATTACTAGCAGTCAGTGATGTCACAAATAGATATCTACCGCATTCTTTCCCTTCCCATCCAGAGGTCGTATATATACACTTATATGTACATGGTTCCGAAGCAAGTGAGGAATTTGTGCACAAGTTGTTAAAATAACACAACCAAACCGGCGGATTATTAAACTCAAGAAAAAGGATGGAAAAACTTGACGTTGTAACCAAGAGGGCAGAATGTCGACTAGGCATCATAATCAAGCACTCAAAAACTTACCTCATGAAGAGTAACAACTACGTGTCCTCGAGTTAATAGAATTTGTAAGTGCGTAACATGGCCTCGTGGGTTCTGGAGACATAATTTATAGATAGCGTTGAGTGGTCGGTGCCTGAAAGTCAGTTCGCTTCGGAATCTCCCAGATATCATCACATCACATGTTATTTGAGGTATCACACCCCATGTAAGGGAATAGTACATGGAAATTGGAAACTTTGCTTTCTTTCATGATTCTATAGAGGTATTACATATTTAATTATGTCAAAACGATTAAAACTAAGCCTCACATCGATGATCCTAAAATAAAGTCTTTATCCATCCAAATAAAAGAAATCCCTCCACTTTCTTTACAATTGGAATTGCGTTGATTAACTTGCAATTAAGGTTAAGCAAAAATATAATCTTTTATCAGCCCTAACTTAAGACTGCTTTAACTTTCTTTATACATAAAAAAAAAAAATGCGTACATAATCAAACCAGTTCCATTTGACCAATTTAAAATTTTCGAAATTAATAAGTCACTTTGCAGATTGCAACCGATGTCTCCAGCTTCACACGCAACGGGAGCTACATTGTCGTAACGACGGGGAACCATAGATCAGGTTCCGCCAGGAAAAAGGTTTTATATTATTTGTAACCGTTGAGGGTGGGTTACAGCAGAGCCGACTTTTTCGAGCTCACCAATCCCATTACGGTTTTGGATTTGCATGCACGCTTCCACATGTACTCTATTCCAGCATTTTTCACTAAATGATCCTCTCGTCTTTCAACAAATATAGCGAATTCTCCTTGGCTTTCTTGGGCGTGGCCAGTTTGCCCACTCGTTCTTTGCTACTCTCTCGAGGAGTTTTAACCAAACTCCTACTACTTCTCTCCACTGCTCTCAAGGAGTCCAATGCACGCTGCACCGTAATACCATGTTAATGATTGAAAGTGTGGAGCTAAGTGCCCTTTTCAATACTCTCAAACAATTAAATAGTTTATACAAGGGGATAGTAATAAATAATTCAATTATAAACTATAATTCAATTTAAATGAATTAAACTAAAACTCTCTATCAACTTAATTGAATTATAATAATTAATAATTCAAGCAAAACCCAATTATAATTATAACTCAATTGAAGTCGATTAAACTAAAATTGTCTATCAACTCAATTGAACTCGACTAAATTAAAACTATCTATGCTCCTAGTTGGTAAACTAGGGATACTAAGATTAATGCTCTCAAAGACCAAGAAAATAATTGACAGTCAATTCCAAATGCCCAATTATAATTGAATCTAATCGAAAGAGGTGAGGAACGCACAGTTTTTTTTTTCAAGCCTGTAAATTCATTTTTTTTCCTCAACAAGATTTTTCTCTCCATTTTAGAAAATATATTCTCTTTTATCATGGAGTTTATGGTGTTAGAAAAATTCAATGGTTTGAATTTTCCCTCGTGGAAAGTAAAAATACAACTGCAATTAATGAATAAAAACTTGTGGGGAATAGTGAATGGTTCAGAAGCAGCACCTAAAGATACCAATGGAAAAATAGAGATGACAAAGCTAAGTCTATTATTGGACTTGCTCTTTCTGATTTGAAATTACATCATGTAAATCTTACTAAAACATCAAAGGAAATATGGGAACATTTGGCTCAATTGTTTGGTGTAAAATTTACAAATGCAAAAGTTTCCCTAAAGCTGCAATTATTTAGTCTGAAAATGAATGAGGAGACATCTATGTCTAGTCATATAAATAATTTAATGTCTCTTTTAAGACAATTAAGTGAAGCTTGGACTAAGGTGGAGGATGAAGATGCTAAAGTTGTATTATTAAATAGTCTTCCTTCAAGTTATAGTAATGGTGTTTTCACTTTGAGTCAAATATCTACACAAACATTGCAAGAGACAATTGCAGCACTTCTGGGGGAGGAAAAGCGACTGAAACCAGAGGATGCAGAAGAGAACTCTCATGTAGAAAATGCCTTGTGGACAAAGTCAAGGATGAGAAAGAAAAATACAAACAAAGGTGACATTGAATGCTACTATTGCAGGAAAATTGGGCATACATCATGGAATCACAGAAGTCGTGTTAGTGATGTGTTAAAAGGGAAAGAATCAACAAATATAACCACAGATGAATACCAATGGAATTCTGATGATGAAGAGAGTGAACCTATTAAACTCTTTTGAAAATAACCAACAGTTCAACTATGTGTCTGATACCATTACTTAAAGATCAAGTGGCAGTAAGGCTCAATATGGATGGTTGTCGAGATAGTATGGAAGTTGTGGATCTAGGGAAGGATCCCTCATTAGTGGTAGACATGGAAATGGTTTCCTAATGAGGTTATGCGACAGATTGGGATGCTGTCCAGTAATTGACTTTGGGAGGTCCTTGATTCGGGAGTTGCGGGAACTCGAGAATCCAACTTGCCAACTACACCTTTCCGAGGGTTATGAGGCAACTTGATGGATCATCTACTGATAAGCTTCATTATTTTGTTATTTTCATGTAATGTAATCATTAAGGGGGGATGTTGGAGTTAATGCTTACATTCCATATTTAAGAAGTTGGTTTGTGATGGTTGAGAAATTCTCTCAATCTCTCTATCTAATCTAGGAATAAGTTGGATCTCAGAAACTCTACTTAAAAGAGTAATCTGAATGTAATCGTGTGTGAGTGTGTTTACACATGCACCAGTTGTGCATAATATGATTGTGTTTCTGTAATTACGTATGATTTAACGATTGTTATCATCAATGTCGCTCTCTAAAATACATTGGACTCTGGTTATTATCTCAGATAAAAACTCATATTCTATTAGTTAAATGGCTCTCCAGGTGAGATACCTGGAGAGTGCCCAACCACTACACACAATACTCAATGAGGAGAACCTAGTACATATAGGTTGTCACACTAACAGGATGGTTTCAACCACTTCCTAGATAACAAGATCTAAGATCTAAGTTTAGAGTTTCAATCCTATCATCGTCATAACAATAATCTAAGTTTAGCTTTCTCCATTAATTCCAAAACTCCAGCTTAATGGAGAAAGGGTATTGAACAATAACATATGCCTACTGGTCCCAGTCTCTGCTAGGTTTACAATTAAAACATGAAACAACTTGGTAACAGAGGTTTTCATTTTTGTCTTCTTGCAGTAAAGCCCACACTTATTCATCTTGAGTTGAGGCTTCATCTTTGCTTTCCTCGCCATGAGGTAGTCATGTATCTTCACCTCATTTCTTCCCCAGTGATGGAAAGCTTCACTTCTTATTCTCTCCCTTATCAACATCATGACAGGCTAGATAAGAGAATTTTCCCTTTCACTATTTTTGGTGTCAACCATCTAAAAGTCAACTGTGATGTCTTCATCATTCATTGATGTAACAATTGCACACATAGAAATATTAATGAGATCATCATAATTTAAATTTAAATTTTCTCCAGCTTTGTCTTGTTCTGCCACATCTTTGCAATCAGCTTCATGTGGCTCGTCCAATTGATCTTCAACACTTTGTTCCTCTTCACACCCATGTGGCTCGTCCAATTGATCTTCAACACTTTGTTCCTCTTCACACCCTTTCTGAAATTTTTGAAGATCAACTCGTGTATCTTCAATCTCAGGATTTTGCACAACAAATTGTGCCTCTTGATTTTGGTGGTCATCAGCGAAACCACATTTTTCTAAAATTTCTTTTGGCTTGAACATACTACCCATGCTAATTCCGAATCCCAACATGAGAAAATCATCATCATCAGTATCAAAAATATCTAAAAATATATACATGTTTTAAAGTCCATCTTATCTCGCTTCGAGATTTGTTTTCAACTCCACACGGTCCTCTAGCTCCAACAACCCCGTTACAATGCAAGCGGGAAACTTCTCCCTTTGGAAGCTCTTCAACTGTAGAACCTTGTAGACTGTGGCTTCTATGCCACGCAGGTCTTAGTGCCTTCTGCTCTAGCGATGAGCAACAAAACGACCTCTCACAAGCTGGAAACACTATCAGTATCTAATTCTGATGCACATATTTCTGAACATGGGTTCAAATCAGCAAAAAAATTTGCATTTACTATGGCATATAATAAATTAAAAGAAAATTTACCCAATTGGTTTTCAGATCTCCACAGCCTGCCCCTTTTAGGGTACTCGAAACAATAAAACTTCCAAGACAAATCTACTGGCAATAATACCTGATCATAGATGTCCAAATACTTAATCCAATGGTTCAAATGGTTCAAAGAGAATATGAAATTGGATAAATTAAAGTCCACAATTACCGCATTCTTAACTCACATTGACAAAATGTCCAATTTTGAGGATTGAATTTCGTCTCAGAACGGCTGGATCAAATCCTCCTATCAATCACCGGATCTTTGCAGCTTCACAACACTCACTGCGCTCGGCGGTCCTTTCCTTGCCAGCGATCAGCTCAACAGATTTTTGTTTTCCACGTCAGGCCACTGATGGTTTGTTGCAATCACCGCATTGTGTTCGACCCACGATCAACGACCCCAATCTGCAGCAATATTGCTCAGGCGAATGCAGTCGTTGCAGAACAGCTCAGCGGCAGACAAGATCAGTCCAAATAACGTAATCGGTTCGAAAAATGCCCTCGGCTTTCCACGTTCTGACTATTTCATGAAATTCCACCTCAACCACAACAAATCTCCACACTATTCCTCCTCTGCGATCCGCAGCAACCTGCTCGGCTCTCCACGCTCATCTCCTTCCTTCTTCTTAATCACGCTGCTTTTTCTTACATATATTTTTTCTGTGCCCTCCTCACGCTCCAACATCCTGGCCATTGACACCCAATTTAATATTCCGTCTTTTGAAAACTGCGCTCCTATCAAGTGTGGCAATTCCACCATACAATATCCCTTCGGCAAATGTCGGCTTCTATCTACCGAGTGCCAAAATAATCAGACCGTTTGCTTATTCGACCGCAATGGCTATAGCTACAACTCCGAGTACGGTTGGACAATCGTTGGAGATATCACAGAATCGCGTGACTACGGAAAATGACACATCACTCCTTACGATTATGCAATCGATTCGTTGTCGTGGCAGTCCTCACCAGTTTCACAAGCAGCCACACGGATCTGGTTTTCAATCACCGGCCATAGCATAGTCACTGCCTTCCTCGAACAGGCAGCCTTGTTTTCTGTTTGCACAGTCGACACTCTTATACACCATTATACACCACAGTCTCGCGAAGATCTTCATCACTGTACACTTGAAATCTGCGAAGATCAATCAAATGGAAATCCACGGAAAAGAAGAGTGGGATCGGTTTCTTTATGCACCTAACACTTGCGATGATTTCGCTATAGTCACGCCTTTCAAATCAGCGTACAGGTTCCTCAGTCGCGTAGATATCATGATAAAAACTGATATTCTATTAGTTAAATGGCTCTCCATGTGAGATATCTGTAGAGTGCCCAATCACTACACATAATACACATTACATTATTCAATGAAGAGAACCTAGCATATATAAGGTCTCACACTGACATGATGATTTCAACCACTCCCTCCATAACAGGTTCTGAGATCTATGATTAGAATCTCAATCCTATCATCATCATAATAGTAATCTAAATCCTATCATCATCATAATAGTAATCTAAATTTAGCTTTGTCCATTAATTCTAACAAGCCCATTCAATTAGATGTCAATGTCCAAAACACAAATGATCAAAGCGCTGAACTATATAAATAACCAAGGGATTACTAGCAGTCAGTGATGTCACAAATAGATATCTACCGCATTCTTTCCCTTCCCATCCAGAGGTCGTATATATACACTTATATGTACATGGTTCCGAAGCAAGTGAGGAATTTGTGCACAAGTTGTTAAAATAACACAACCAAACCGGCGGATTATTAAACTCAAGAAAAAGGATGGAAAAACTTGACGTTGTAACCAAGAGGGCAGAATGTCGACTAGGCATCATAATCAAGCACTCAAAAACTTACCTCATGAAGAGTAACAACTACGTGTCCTCGAGTTAATAGAATTTGTAAGTGCGTAACATGGCCTCGTGGGTTCTGGAGACATAATTTATAGATAGCGTTGAGTGGTCGGTGCCTGAAAGTCAGTTCGCTTCGGAATCTCCCAGATATCATCACATCACATGTTATTTGAGGTATCACACCCCATGTAAGGGAATAGTACATGGAAATTGGAAACTTTGCTTTCTTTCATGATTCTATAGAGGTATTACATATTTAATTATGTCAAAACGATTAAAACTAAGCCTCACATCGATGATCCTAAAATAAAGTCTTTATCCATCCAAATAAAAGAAATCCCTCCACTTTCTTTACAATTGGAATTGCGTTGATTAACTTGCAATTAAGGTTAAGCAAAAATATAATCTTTTATCAGCCCTAACTTAAGACTGCTTTAACTTTCTTTATACATAAAAAAAAAAAATGCGTACATAATCAAACCAGTTCCATTTGACCAATTTAAAATTTTCGAAATTAATAAGTCACTTTGCAGATTGCAACCGATGTCTCCAGCTTCACACGCAACGGGAGCTACATTGTCGTAACGACGGGGAACCATAGATCAGGTTCCGCCAGGAAAAAGGTTTTATATTATTTGTAACCGTTGAGGGTGGGTTACAGCAGAGCCGACTTTTTCGAGCTCACCAATCCCATTACGGTTTTGGATTTGCATGCACGCTTCCACATGTACTCTATTCCAGCATTTTTCACTAAATGATCCTCTCGTCTTTCAACAAATATAGCGAATTCTCCTTGGCTTTCTTGGGCGTGGCCAGTTTGCCCACTCGTTCTTTGCTACTCTCTCGAGGAGTTTTAACCAAACTCCTACTACTTCTCTCCACTGCTCTCAAGGAGTCCAATGCACGCTGCACCGTAATACCATGTTAATGATTGAAAGTGTGGAGCTAAGTGCCCTTTTCAATACTCTCAAACAATTAAATAGTTTATACAAGGGGATAGTAATAAATAATTCAATTATAAACTATAATTCAATTTAAATGAATTAAACTAAAACTCTCTATCAACTTAATTGAATTATAATAATTAATAATTCAAGCAAAACCCAATTATAATTATAACTCAATTGAAGTCGATTAAACTAAAATTGTCTATCAACTCAATTGAACTCGACTAAATTAAAACTATCTATGCTCCTAGTTGGTAAACTAGGGATACTAAGATTAATGCTCTCAACATTAAAGTAAAATAAATGTTAAAGTATAAAAGATTGTTAATTCTTCCATGTGCCAACAATAAGCATAATAACAATTCAAGAAAAAGAGTTAAAAGTGATCGAGGATAAATGCAAACATTTAAATGTTGGCTCAATTAACAATCAAAATTATATCAATAAAAATAATAGAATTCAATTTGTTATATTCTGATTTGTTATTGTCTTGTGAATAGGCTTTGTTACAATACCATGAGCCAATACCATGGCTTATCAATACGGCATGCCCAAAAACCATAACTTATTTCACAACTAAAATATTTTATAACCATATGACAAGATTCTTAACCATGGATATTCACCCCAACTTTAAAGTGCATATTATTAACTTGACCGATACCATGGATTATCAACACCACATGCCCAAAAACCATAACTTATTTCACAATCAAAATATTTTGTAACAATATGAAAATATTCTTAACCATGGATATCCATCCTCACTTTACCATGGATAGTATTAACTTGTAAATAGACTTTGTTACCATACCTTGGGCATATGTCATGCCTTATCAATACCACATGCTGAAAAAACATAACTTATTTCACAATCAAAATACTTTATAACAGTATGACATGATTCTTAATCATAGATATTCACCCTCAATTTGTCATTGATATTATGAACTTGTGAATAGACTTTGTTACAGTAGCATAGGCCAATAAAATGGCTTATCAATACCACATGCAAAAAATCATAACCTATTTCACAATCAAAATATTTTATAACAATATGACAAGATTCTTAACCATCCATCCCATATTCACCCCGCTTTACCATGGATATTATTAACTTGTAAATAGCTTTTGTTATAATACCATGAGGCAATAACATGGCTATCAATGTGCATGCCCAAAAACCATAACTTATTTCACAATAAAAATATTTGATCTTAATTTAATTTTATAACATTTTTTAATTGGAGCTAATAGGAAAAAGGTTATAATTAGTTTTGAAATATATCTAAGCCCTCTATAGTCACAACCACTAAAAATATTCCCATAGAAATTAAATTAACGTTTTAATAAGATTAAAAATTAGAATATTTTTATATTTAAAGAAGTGAAATTTATATAATACAAATAGTATTAGTAAGAACCAATAGAAATCCATCTTAACTAAGGATCCCAACAATGGCATCAAGAAAATTTAAGGGAAGAGAGGGTGAGGGGAAGAGGAGGGAGATTGTTGGGGCCTCGAGTTCGTTAGGTGCTTGTGAGGACCACCAGTGGACGAGAGACTTGAGAAACCGAAGATATCGATTAAAGGCACGTGTGGTCGACAAGCTTGGTTAACAACGACTTGTATTTGGTTAAAGGCATACAGATGGAAAGTTCAGTCAAAGGAGACTCCTGTTCAGTTAAAGGCGACTCGATGGAGAGTGTGACGGGCATTGGGTGACTGAGAAGTGCTACAAGCATTGGGTGATTGGGCGGTGCGACGGGTGAGCCCGTGTGGACGAGCTAGGGTGCCACTCATTTGGACATTGAGAAATTCATCTATGTTATTTTATGTTGGACAAAGGGCAAACTTGGATGAGCTCATAGGGCGGGCGAGGTAAATGAAGGAAATCGGGTGATTTGTTCATAAAAACTCATGTGGTTCGTGTGTGCAATCGTTCAGGTTATTCAGGACGGGTTGTGCATAGAACTTGTGTGCGTCGTGTGTGTAGTCGTTCGGGTCATTCGAGTCGGGTGGTGCATAGAACCCATATGGGTCGTGTGTGTTGTCATTCGGGTCTTTTGAGGTGGTTCATGCACAAAAACTGTGTGCATTGTGTGGGTTCTATGTTCAGTTGCTCAATTTATTCAGGCCAAGTCGTGCACAGAACCTGTGTGCATCGTGTGGGTCATGTCTGTAGTCGTTTGGGTCATTCACGTGCATAGAACCCAGGTGAGTTGTGTGGATTAATTGGGTCATTCAGGTCGTTTGGGTCATTCTAGGCATGTCACTCGGGTTTTGCAGGAGTTAGGGTCGGCTCGTGCAATGACTCAGGTCGTGTAAGTCGTGCAGAATCGGATAGAGTGAACGAATGTGGAACGAAGTATTGGGATAGGACGAAATGCGAGGTTTCTACCAGTGGAGTGTGGACTGTTGGAGTGAACAGGCAGGAAGCAATAATGTGATGGAAATGTGCTGCACAAATGTGGCATGAAATTGGCAATGTTGGGAAGGCTAGTTAAGAAGGTTGTGCAAGGTTGTAAAATTATTTGGACTTGTAATTTTGAAAATTTTATGTATATCGGGCAAACTTCTTTGGGAGTTTCCCCTCCCTTCATAAATGTACATAATCAGTGTTAATGTTGTTTAGGTAGTAAATGTTGATGAAACTTAAATGAATGTATTTCTGCTACATTATTGATGAAAGTGAACACTTAAGTGTTTGTGGTAGGCATAATACGTGAACCGTAGCAGTAAGAAAACTAAAAGGTTGGTCGGTGTTGCACCCCACCTACAAGTGGGAATTGAGTCACCACTAGTGTGGGGGCGTGACAAATGGTATTAGAACTTGGTTCAGGGCAAGTTGAGATGATTGGAAGTTGAAGTAGGAATACGACAGTAGTGGTTGAAGTTGGTATTGAAGCTGGGCATTGTTTAGTTGGTCACAGTGTGACATTAGGAAGTTTGGTAGGGGTAAGACAACAGTAAGGGCCGAAGTTGAACGATGGAAGAGTGTTGTGAGAGACTCGTGAAAATCTTGTATAGGTTGAAACACATGAAAGAAGAAATACCAAGTATTTGGAATGAACTTAAGGCCTTGGAAAAGGAATTTGGAAGAAGAGCTTCTTTGACTTAGTTGGGCAATGGAGAAGGGTGAAACTACCGATTGTGACAAAGAGGAGGAAGATACACGTGAAGAAGAAGACATTGCAGGTGTGTCGACAAAAGAGGAGGAACTTGGTGTAATGAAAATTGCCAAATTTGGACCAAGTTCATGCACATTGCAAACATTGATGATAGGAGGCACTCACATGGAGATCTCTCATGAAAATGTAAGTATTGTCATTAATTTCTTTCGTGGGAACTTTTGGAAGATGGGCCATATACACGGATGGGCAAAGAAATTTTTCCAATGCGATGGACAACCTTTCCATGGATGATTATGATGAGACGTTGTGCATTGCGGCAGCAAGGAACATTGGTTGTTTCAGGACTTTTCGAGGTAGTTTATGACCTGATGGAAAATTGTGGAAATTTTTGTGACAAGGCTGGAACATGATGAGCTTTTTTATGGATGATTCATGCTTAGCCAAATGGAGAATTGGATAAGTAACCGACATGACTCAGGAATAAACCTAAGGGCAACCACACCAGAGTAGAGTGGATATGATATACATGATACTTAGGTAGACTTCTTCATGGCTGAGACCAAGAGGCAGTCTTGGGTAGACCTTTAGAGGAGGAGACAGTGATGATGGAAGGTACCTATGATGTGATATGAGCGTAGAGTCACCGAGGGCACTAAATTGAATGAGAGAAAGGATGTGATGACATGAGTTATATTGGGTCCACTAGAGTGGACAGATTGGGCAACTGAGGTCATGGGCATCAGATTAGAAAGAATGGTGCATGGCAGACATCGTGTAGGGGAATTAATCAAGCACACTTATGGAGATGTCACTTATGGGCATCAAGGAGAAGTGCTAAGGCAAGGATGTTGGACAAGATGGAATTTTGTAATGTGACATGAGGAAATCTTATAGATGGATTGATGGCAATGTTGAGCACATTTGGACAGGAAGGGCATGGGTGTTTTGGAGACAGGGCAACCTATGAGAGTATTCATACGACAAAGAGGGAAGAGGAAGCTTGTGATGGAACTTGGGACTGAGACAAGTGTGCTTGCCAAATTGTTGGATGGAGATGGTTCATGGGAGTGCATGGTGACTTGAGAGAGTTGCAGTCAATCAAGACTTCATGTTATGGTGGTCTTGGATTATTTGGTTCGTTGAGGAGATGAGGTCAGATGTTGTATTTGAATTTTATGTGGTATGGGAGGCATACCTTGAGACATAGTATGGGTTGTGTTTGTGATGAGTGACTTGATGGATATGATAGAGATGACACACCTTGGAGTTGGATGGAGTGGAAATGATGAGGGTGCCTTGGTGGGAGCACTTATGCATGAGTTGAGTTGTTTGGACTTAGCCAGTTTTGATGAGCATGGAGGCAATTTGTCTATGACCATGGGAAACAAATGGTCGAGATGATGAGGTAGGTGTAAACTTGCCACTTTGGCTGCATTGATGGGCAACATATCGTAGATGGGATATGGTTTATCCTTGGACTTAGGTATGGCACATTGAGCATTGGATTGATCGAAGATTTCTTGATAGAGTTGAGGATGTGAGAGAATGTTGGACAAACGACTGTCGAAGGCATGGGGAGGTGCATTCTCATGGGTTGAGCACAAAGTTTGGATTGATCACCCAACAAGTTCGAGTCATGGGGGGTCCACAATGTACTAAGATGTGCTTGAGTTAATTTAGAGTATCATAGTAGTATTTCACATGATGATGACGATACATGGTGGATTAGCATGATATGAGTTGCGGTCATATCATGCAATCAAGTTGGCGTGGGTGGCCTTCCACATGATGGAGTGGTATAGAGGATTGTGGCGAGTGTGGTTGATGACCATGGATTGAGGAGTCTTACCCATACATAGATTCGTGAGACTTAGTGGAGGCCCATTCGATGGAGAGTAGGGAGTTCATGCAGCATGAGCATTTGATGTTGGAGCTCATGACACTTTATGACCTTGGGGTCTTGGTGATGGAATTTGTCAAGATGATGTGGTTTCAAGGACGAAAAGCTTTTATAGTGGGGGAGGATGTTAGGGCCTCAAGTTGGTCGAGTTCCCATGAAGAGAGTTGAAAAACAAGAGACATCGGTTAAAGGTGTGTGCGGTCAATGAGTTTGGTTATGTTGATTTTTGTGTAGCTTGGGAGGTAATCCAAGCCCTAGTGTTGAAGGGTTATAGGTCAAAGCACCACAAGTATGCTTGTGGGCTTAGAAACCCAGCTTGGGGTTTTGCATCCATAGATGTTTGGGCCAAAATCGTGATGAGTTTTCGACAAGTGGTGTGTTGTAGCATCCATTGTTATTTAAGTCTTATTTTCAGTTTTATCACAAAATGAAAGAAAAATAAAAAATACAAAAGAAAAACCAAATAATAATGGCTTTTGAAAGTGATAAACCCACGAGAATATCTGGGCCATCCAATCAACAAGCCACAGATCCAACAACAATCACATAGTTAACTAGAATGGGGTTTATTTCGGAGATCGGATGCGACAGGTTTATGAGCGAGAGTGTTAATTATTTTGAGTTCCATGGTAATCGAAGGTTTGCCATATGCTAAAGGTGATGCAGGTTTAAGAGGCGCGATTAAGCGATAGTATGATAAGTACGTCGAGGTGTACTGCGGGGAAGCAATGAGCACAAAGGTTAATTAAAGCTCAACTTTCCCTATTGACCGTGACGTTAGCATGGTTGATCGAAATGTGTGGCCTAAAATTACTGTGGGGGTTCAACCTCATTGAAGCTCTTGTACATTCTTTACCCCCACGGTGAGCTCCCAAAGTTTTCCTCCTCACGTCGCTCATTCCATATCTTCCACCACTTTCATCTGTTAATTGCCCACGTCACTCACCATACCCCGTCACTTCATCCACTACTCCATTAATGGATGATAGAGTAACACAAAGATACATCAGTAGAACCACAGGCTCAAGCTACAGATTCAAATATCGAACAACCATCACCTTCTAATTTTCGTTACTTCATGTTATTTTATTTTCTTGAGAATGAGATGTCTTTTACCCTCTATGTAATATTCTGTAATAATTTTTACTTTAGACAGTTAGGAGAATAGTTAAGTAGTTTGACAGTTTTGGTGATTACTAACTGTCTCATAATGTATAAAAAGAGGAAAATTTACAGAGAAAGGGGTTTGAACTTTGGAGAACCAGGAGACTAGGCCACTGTATTCCTGATACAACTGTTGATTAATGTAAGAATCGGGAGTTGTCCACACATTGTTGGGTATGATTTTGTGACTTCTCTGTTATGTGTCATCAAATGTTTTCCTCCTTTAAGTATGGTAATGAAGTTGTAGGTCTTTATTTTCGTATGTAAATGAAGTTAAATTTCCTTAAAATATCACTCCTAGACTTGAGGTTCCCACCTTTGCAATTCTTCTAAGTTTTAGATAGTAGTTTCTGTGTAAGACAGCATATTATCTTTAACTTCTCCAAGTGTCACAGATAGTAGATTCTATGTAAAACAACTGTTGGACACAGATTGTCATTGATGTCAATATGGCAATATTCAAGAGGAGGAGACAGAGCATATCGGAGCCAAGAGGAGCAGACCATATCAGAGGAGCCACATATATCAGAGCTATCGGAGCAAGAGAAGCATCGGAGGAGCTATCGGAGCTATTTGATGTTATTGGAACTAACCAAGGAGCAATTGACATGGGAATAGTGTGATGAGCTGTGAGCCGTCCGATCACTAATCCGGATCGACGGTCCCGATCTAATCGGCGATCGGGAGATCGGAGGAGTGGAGCCTTTCGGGACTGCGAAGTGTAAGCTCCGACAGCCGGAGCCAAAAAGATCATAAAGCCAAGCTGAAGGGTTCGTCGGGTCTGCGGGATAGATCATTACTTAATAGGTCGCCGACAGAACTTGCCGAAACCATTCCGGATCCGAAATCCATATAGGGAGGAGTGGTGAAAGGTGTCGGGTCCGATAAAGAATTGCTTGCGAAGTGGAGAGCTCTGATATCCGGAGCCGAAGTCATATTAGAGAGCAGCCTAAAGGGAGATCGGGTCTGCTAAACCTTTGCGTTACAAATCCGCCGAAGCGAACCTACCGATATCCCGGACCCGAATTCAATATAGAGACGGCAGTATAAGAAGGCATCGGGTCCGCGTTCCGTCGGAGGATTGGGACTATTGTTTACAGCGAGTGCCGATATACATCGGACCCGAAACCAACATAGAAGGGAGTCTAAAAGGGCGTCGGGTCCGCACCTCGTCGGAGGTCAGGGCTTAAGGGTTTATTGAGACTGCCGAAATCCGGACCCGCCGAAATTTATAAAGGCGGAATTATAAAGATTTGGAATCCGAGCATTGGAAGTAGAGCAGGGATTATATGGTTTTCGTGTATTGATATATTATATGATATATGGCCGCAGGGGTTAAGGCTTGTGGGCTTTAAAGCGCTCGGGTGGTGGCTTCTGTTGGTTGATAAAAACGCTCGGGTGGTGGCTTCCGATGGGTGGTTATAAAGCGCCAATAAAAGGTGGCTTCGATTCCTAGTAAGTCCATGGTTATAAAAGGCTTTCGGCCTAAAGAACGCTTCCAGTAAAGCCTGTAAGGTATTAACCACAGGTCAAGGGCCAAGTTTTATTTAAGAAAGAGGAGTTTGGGTTTTTCTACTCAGATTTTGGAACACTTGTATAGACAGAAGAAGCAAAGGAATGGAAGCCGAAGTGCCAAGCGATCAAGTGAGTCAGAGGAAATGATAAACACTGAGGAGGAAGCCAAAGAGCCAGCATGTAAGAGGAAACGAATGGACAGGGGCATGGAAGTATATAAAAGCAGCAAAAACAGAGAACCCATGTTGTTGTTCGTGGACGGTATAACCTGAGCATGAGATAGTGGAAGCAGCAGAAGAAAAGGGGGCAGCAGAAGCAGTGGAAGCCTGAAAAGAGCGCAGCAGCACACCAGTGTATACCAAAGAGGTTGGAGCCTCAGAATAGAACAGGATTGAAGTCCTTGGGAGTTGGTGCTCCTAAGTCCAAGATTGGTGTCTTGGCAAAATAGAGTTGGTGCTCAGGAGGTTGGAGCCTCACCAAAGTCCAAGTTGGAGCTTGGCAACCAATTGTGACAATCTATTTATTGTATTTATTTTACTGCACAGTTATATTAATAAAAGCATTTATTCCTGCTGTTCATTTTGTGTTCTGAACATATATGTTTTAACTAGTAAAACAATAGTGAGAAAAAGAAATACTGATTTACCCCCCCCTCTCAGTATTTCCAACAATTGGTATCAAAGCGGGCGTCTTCATTCTAGCCTAACAGCTTGAAGAAGGATCAGCAACCATGATGAGAAATCATGAAGCATCAGGAAAACCTCCTCTGTTTGATGGCACTAACTTTGGGTTTTGGAAGAAAAGAATGACTTACTATTTAATGTCCCTTGGACCTGAAGTCTGGCATTTTTGTCAAACTGAATACCGAGCGACTTCCACTCTTCCAACAAACCAAGACGAGAGGAAAGCCTACATTGCAAATGCAAAAGCCATGAACTCTATCACTAGTGGAATCACTGATTCCGAGTTTACAAAAATCATGCACTGTAACTCTGCCAGAGAAATGTGGGAGAAGCTAGTTAGCTTGTACGATGGAGACTCAAAAGTCAAAAAGGCAAAGCTTCAAACTCACAGAAGACAATTTGAAAGTTTGAAGATGGAAGAGGAAGAAGATATTGCAGCATACCTCCTCCGAGTAGCTGAAGTGGTAAATTCCCTGAAAGGATTGGACAAAAAGGTTGAAGAAAGTACTATTGTACAAAAGGTATTAAGGTCCCTTCCAGACAGATTTGACTCCAAAATAAGTGCTATAGAAGAATCAAAGGATCTTGACACCCTCAAAATGGATGAACTCCATGGAATTCTCACTACCTATGAAATGAGGAAAGGTGGACCTAGCTCCAAAGATGCAGCATTCAAGGCCTCAAAGTCAAAGAAAGGGAAAGAAAGGAATGACTGTGGTGATGAGTCAGATGTGGAATCCGAATTGGCTCAATATGTACGAAAGCTGAAGAGAGGATCTAAGCTTAAAGGCAAGTATCCTCTTATCTGTTTTAAATGTGGTAAAATAGGTCATTATGCAGCAAAATGTCCTCATAAACAAGACAGTGATGATGAAAGAAATTCTAAAAGAATGACATACAAAAAGAAAGGGTTCAATAAGAAAAACCTTCTCTCCAAGCAAGGTGAGTCTGATGAGGATGAGTTTATGGTCATCAAAAAGAAATCAGATGAGGAAAGCGATCATGATGAAAGCCAAGAAGCATTATTCATGGCACTCACAGATGATGATGACTCGGGACCAGAAGGAAATGTGGATGAACTGTTAATAAGTGCCATTGAAGAGAACGAGAAACTGCGGAACAAAATTATCTCTCTCAAAGTGGAAAACGAGGAAATAAGAAGGAGAGAAGATCTCTTGGAAAAAAAGCTTAAGGAAAAAGAAGAGACTTGTGAAGAACGTGAGGCCGAAGTAGTATCTCTGAGAAAGGAGTTGGAGCAAATTAAAAAGGGTTGTAAAAGCTCTCAAATACTTGATACTATTCTGAAAAATCAAAAACCTCAACATGATAAGTCTGGAATAGGTTTCAAGGGAGAATCCTCAAGCACTAAGAATAGTGTGAAAAGCTATGCCGATGCACTTTCCTGCAACCCAAAAGATGAAAAAGCATCTTATCAAAAGTGCATCCCAGATTCCAAGAATAAAGAAATAGTTATTCCAAAGAAGAATGTGGAGTCGAATCATGGACACTACAGCAAATACAAATCTGTACCCGACCAAGGGCCCATCAAAAATCCAAAGGACGAGGGAGGAGTAATTCTCAGAAAGGAAAGTGAATTAAACCGTGGTTACTTCAAAACCATATTTCTTGGACACTGTTTTCACTGTAAAAACTTCGGTCACCAAGCTAGACATTGTATGGCTCGCAGAAGTGAAAAGACAACGCAAAAGGACCGAGTAATCAACTCATATGCTCCCAAAACACATGGACAAATAAAAACCTTCAATTCATTCGATCCCTTGACTAAATTTGATCTGACTTGCTCTTTTTGCTACAATAATGGACACTATGAACAAAACTGCCCACTCAAAGGAAGAAAGACGAGCAGCAAGATCTCTGCAATGGACAAATGCGGCCTGGCTCTATTTGCGCAAAATAATGGAAACCAGTGGTTTGTGGATAGTGGGTGCTCCAGACACATGACAGGAGACAGAAGGAAATTTATCTCACTGAGCAAAAAGGAAGGGAATGTATCCTTTGGAAGCGGAACTGGAAAAATTGCAGGAATAGGAACAGTTACTCTGATCAATGGAAAAGGAAAAGCTCAAGATGCTCTGCTGGTTAACGGACTCAAACACAACCTTCTGAGTGTCAGCCAAATTTGTGATCAAGGACATAAGGTTGTGTTCAGCACCAAAGACTATGAAATAAGGAACTCTGTCTCTGGGAAACTTGTGGCAAAAGGAGTAAGAACACCAGACAATATTTACGTTTTGATCAAGATTCAGGAAAACAAATGCTACTTGAGTCAGGCAGATGAGAGTTGGTTGTGGCACAAGAGACTTGGACATACCAGCTTCGAAAATCTAGTCAATATCAGCAAGATCAAAGCTGTACAAGACATCCCAAGGTTGTCCAAACCAAATCAAGCAGTGTGTGGTCCATGTCAACATGGAAAACAGACCAGAACTAGCCACAAGACAAAGGAACACTATACATCAAAGCCCTTGGAGATCATATATGCTGATGTGTGTGGGCCAACTAGAAATCAAGCACTCCAAGGAGAAAGGTACTTTGTATTATTTGTTGATGATTATACTAGAATGATGTGGATATATTTCATAAAGTATAAATCTGAAACTTTTGAGTGTTTTAAGAATTTAAAAGCCCTTGTAGAAAATGAAAAAGATTCAAAAATTAAGTGTCTCACAATAGACGGAGGAGGAGAATTCACATCAAACGAGTTCAGAGAGTTCTGCAATATTCATGGAATTAAAAGGGAATACTCGGTTGCCAGAACACCTCAGCAAAATGGGGTATTTGAAAGATGAAACCGAACTATCCAAGAAATGGCAAGAACCATGTTGTTAGCAGCAGACCTACAACCTAAATTCTGGAGGGAACCAGTAGGGACAGCTGTCTATACATTGAATCAGACTCAATTGAGACCAAATTGTGACAAAACTCCTTATGAGCTATGGAAAGGGAGACCTGCTTCGGTGAAGTATTTCAAAATATTTGGAAGCAAGTGCTTCATAAAAATAAATGATGGTTCACCTGGAAAATTTGATTCTCGGGTTGATGAGGGGATATTTCTTGGATATTCTCCACGGAGCAAGGCTTACAAGTGCTACAATTTTCGACTGAAGAAAATAGTGGAAAGCATCGATGTAAAGGTTAATGAAGATCTTCCAGAAAAGGAAATTGAAAAACAAGAAGATGACTTTCTCATTGAAGAAGAACCTAAAGAAGAAGAGATAGATGAAGAAGAAGAAGAAGAGGAAAGAGAACCACCTCATACCCCTTCAAAGATGAAGTATGTAGAAAGATATCATCCAGAGGAACAGATCATTGGCGATAAAGATGAAGGTGTGCAGACCAGAAGAAGGATAACAACCTCACCTAAGAGAAAAGCCATTGCCCTCCTATCTATGATAGAACCAGAAACATTCACAGAAGCAAGTAAGGATCCTCATTGGGTAAAAGCAATGGAAGAAGAAATGTCCCAAATTGAGAAGAACAAGACATGGGAGCTGGTACCTTGTCCGAAGGACAAAAACATAATAGGAACCAAATGGGTGTTCAAAAATAAAATGAATGAGGAAGGACAGGTTATCAGAAACAAGGCAAGACTTGTTTGCAAAGGCTATTCGCAAATTGAAGGAGTTGACTTTGAAGAGACGTTTGCACCAGTGGCCCGTATGGAAGCTATCAGGATGTTTTTAGCATTTGCTTGCTCGAAAGGATTCAAAATCTATCAAATGGACGTGAAATCAGCATTTCTAAATGGGGAACTCAAGGAGGAAGTCTACATGGAGCAGCCAGAAGGTTTTGATCTGACAGCAGGAAAGGACCTAGTCTGTAAGTTCAAAAAGGCTTTGTATGGGTTGAAACAAGCTCCTAGAGCTTGGTATGCAAGACTGGATAACTATCTCCAACAACAAGACTTCAAAAAGGGAGTGGCTGGAAGCAATCTATACATAAAGACAGATCAAGGTAAGTTACTAGTTGCTCTTGTTTATGTCGATGATCTGATTTTTGCTAGTAATAATGATGAAATGAGCCATGAATTTTCTCAAAGCATGGCAAAAGAATTTGAGATGTCAATGATAGGAGAACTGTCCCACTTCCTTGGACTTCAAGTATCTCAAACCAGAGCAGGATTGTGTATATCTCAAGCCAAATGTCTAAAAGACATGCTCAAAAATATGGAATGGAGGACTGTGCACCCATGAGCACTCCCATGACCACAAACTGCAAACTGAGCAAAGATGATGACTCCCCTCTAGTAGATGCAACTCATTACAGGTCAATGATTGGAGCCCTCCTATACATAATAGCTACACGACCGGACATAATGCAAGCAGTAGGAATGGTGGGAAGATTTCAATCGGCTCCCAAACAATCCCATTTATTAGCCGTAAAAAGAATCCTCATATATCTGAAGGGAACTTCAGATTTCGGTCTTTGGTACCCAAGGAGCTCAACACTGACTGTAACTGCATACACCGATGCTGATTGGGCTGGAAATATAGATGATTGGAAAAGTACTAGTGGAAATGCATTCTTCCTAGGAGACTGTTTGGTATCCTGGCTCAGCAAAAAACAGTCATCCATATCATTATCCACAACCGAAGCCGAGTATATTGCTGCAACAGACTGTTGTACTCAGATACTATGGATGAAGGAAGCACTAAAAGATGTCGACATATGTACAGATCAACCAATTACCGTTTATTGTGACAACACTAGTGCTATTAGTCTCAGCAAAAATCCAGTGATGCACTCAAGAACCAAACACATACCAATCAAGTATCATTTCCTCCGTGAGCAAGTAGCTGAATAAAACATCGCTCTGGAATATATCAGTACTAAGGAGCAGATAGCTGATATTTTCACAAAACCTCTTCCTCGGGAAGCATTCGAACATCTGCGACAAAAGATGGGGGTTATTTCTTTATCATCACTCAAGTTCATTCATAAAGATGCAGCAGGAGAGGGGGAGCAGTTTGACAGGGGGAGTTCGTATGCATTCCTTTGCCATTGATGTCAAAGGGGGAGAAGGCAGAAGAATATTGCCATCAATAACAAAGGGGGAGATTGTTGGACACATATTGTCATTGATGTCAATATGGCAATATTCAAGAGGAGGAGACAGAGCATATCGGAGCCAAGAGGAGCAAAAGGAGCCAAGAGGAGCAGACCATATCGGAGGAGCCACATATATCAGAGCTATCGGAGCAAGAGAAGCATCGGAGGAGCTATCGGAGCCATTGGATGTTATCGGAACTAACCAAGGAGCAATTGACATGGGAATAGTGTGATGAGCTGTGAGCCGTCCGATCACTAATCCGGATCGACAGTCCCGATCTAATCGGCGATCGAGAGATCGGAGGAGTGGAACCTTTCGGGACTGCGAAGTGTAAGCTCCAACAGCCGGAGCTGAAAAGATCATAAAGCCAAGCTGAAGGGTTTGTCGGGTCCGCGGGATAGATCATTACTTAATAGGTCGCCGACAGTACTTGCCGAAACCATTCTAGATCCGAAATCCATATAGGGAGGAGTGGTGAAAGGTGTCGGGTCCGATAAAGAATTGCTTGCAAAGTGGAGAGCTCCGATATCTGGAGCCGAAGTCATATTAGAGAGCAGCCTAAAGGGAGATCGGGTCCGCTAAACCTTCGCGTTACAAATCCGCCGAAGCGAACCTGCCGATATCCCGGACCCGAATTCAATATAGAGACAGGAGTATAAGAAGGCGTCGGGTCCGCGTTCCGTCGGAGGATTGGGACTATTGTTTACAGCGAGTGCCGATATACATCGAACCTGAAACCAACATAGAAGGGAGTCTAAAATGGCGTTGGGTCCGCACCTCGTCGGAGGTCAAGGCTTAAGGGTTTATTGAGACTGCCGAAATCCGGACCCGCCGAAATTTATAAAGGCGGAATTATAAAGATTTGGAATCCGAGCATTGGAAGTAGAGCGGGGATTATATGGTTTTCGTGTATTGATATATTATATGATATATGGCCGCAGGGGTTAAGGCTTGCGGGCTTTAAAGCGCTCGGGTGGTGGCTTCTGTTGGTTGATAAAAACGCTTGGGTGGTGGCTTCCGATGGGTGGTTATAAAGCGCCAATAAAAGGTGGCTTCGATTCCTAGTAAGTCCATGGTTATAAAAGGCTTTCGGCCTAAAGAATGCTTCCGATAAAGCCTGTAAGGTATTAACCACAGGTCAAGGGCCGAGTTTTATTTAAGAAAGGGGAGTTTGGGTTTTTCTACTCAGATTTTGGAACACTTGTATAGACCGAAGAAGCAAAGGAATGGAAGCCGAAGTGCCAAGCGATCAAGTGAGTCAGAGGAAATGATAGCCACTGAGGAGGAATCCAAAGAGCCAGCATGTAAGAGGAAACGAATGGACAGGGGCATGGAAGTATATAAAAGCAGCAAAAACAGAGAACCGATGTTGTTGTTCGTGGACGGTATAACTTGAGCATGAGATAGTGGAAGTAGCAGAAGAAAAGGGGGCAGCAGAAGCAGTGGAAGCCTGAAAAGAGCGCAGCAGCACACCAGTGTATACCAAAGAGGTTGGAGCCTCAGAATAGAACAGGATTGAAGTCCTTGGGAGTTGGTGCTCCTAAGTCCAAGATTGGTGTCTTGGCAAAATAGAGTTGGTGCTCAGGAGGTTGGAGCCTCATCAAAGTCCAAGTTGGAGCTTGGCAACCAATTGTGACAATCTATTTATTGTATTTATTTTACTGCACAGTTATATTAATAAAAGCATTTATTCCTGCTGTTCATTTTGTGTTCTGAACATATATGTTTTAACTAGTAAAACAATAGTGAGAAAAAGAAATACTGATTCACCCCCCCTCTCAGTATTTCCAACAACAACATATTGTCTATGACTTCTTCAATCTTTCTTCATTCATCATTTATATTTATCAATCAAATGGCATTATGAGATTTTCATGTCACCTAAGTATTGAGGGTTTAAAACCAAGTCTTTCAGGTCCTTCATTTGAGAATACAACTTACAATTATGTGATAAACAAGTGACAATAATTATAAACATTAATGTTTTAAGCACAATTTCTATACAACCAGGAAATTGGTTTCTTAAGATACAACATTAATTGGTGCCACTGCTGGGGAGAGAAGACAAGAACACTTTTCCCTAGGTTTATTAAGTTTGAAGCTAATTCTTGAGGGTGACAAGTTTCGGCAGTTCGCTGTACATTCACACCTACGATCTTCACTTTGGAGTTTTCTTTTTTGGGATTTAATGGCTATCCCTGCATTCTTAGCCAATAAATTTGACCCACTAGATTTTACTAGGATCACCAGCTATCCGCATCATATGCCTACATTTCATGAGTGGAATGAGTATCTTCCAAGATTCAGTGGAAATGAATATGAAGATCCGGTTCAGCACCTCCAAGAGTTTCATGAATGCATGGAGTAGCAGAGTATCATTCATGAAGATGTGAAGATGAAGTTGTTTATGTTTTCTTTGGACTAAGAAGCTAGGGTTTGGTACAGGTCTCTGCCTCGTTCAAGAATTTCATCTTTGAAATATTTCCATTCAGTGTTCAATTCTTTTTGTAGAACTTCTTATGCACACAAGTTTCTTTTTGAAGGTTGTTGTGAATATTATGATTCTAAAGAAATTTTAAAAGCTCATGATAATCCTACTGAAGAAACTAATGATCATGTTGATAATATATCAAGCATTCAGAGAGGTTATAGCCAAATTAATTATGAGCAAGTCTCTGAAATCAAAGAACTATCATTTTCTCAAAATGATGCGGAAAAGTTAAAAAAAACTCTTCTTCAATAATCTCACAAGCAGAGAATTTGTTGACCTTGTTCCAAGCAAATCAAGAGAGCATTAAAATGGAGAAAAGTTCAAACATGCATCAAGAATTTTTGCCCAACAGTCGAGAAGAGGGAGAAATAATTAAGTTGCAAATAAATCCCCAAAGATTTTATTTTGTTAAATTCAATGGTCCTCCTATTTACAACAAAAATGGTTCAGATGAGGTACAGGATGAAGGTCTCCAAGCTCATTAGTTGGGTGTTGGACATAGAGAAGGAAACCAGCAAGTGGGAAATGTTGGACAACAATATGTTGAGCCATTTATCATAGCAAAAGAGGCTATCTTATGTAAAAAGAAAGTTGATAAAGAGATTGTTTATCATTGCATTGAAGAACACAATGATTCCCATGGATCAAAGGTAAACAATCTATTTGAAGCTGGCCATATGTCATATAGTGATGTGAAAAATTTTCTTTTATTTCCTGAGGTCATAATTACAAATTATTTTCAATCAAAGCTCAAAGATGAAAAGTGGAGACATAAAAGTGACATAGATCATTTTCTTAAAGATGTTGTTGATTGTTCTATTGAGCATATTATCCCACTACAACAAAACAAGCAATTTGTGCTAGATTTAACACCAGATTTTAGTGCATTGTTTTCTCAATTGGAATGAGTAGTCTGGTGCTAAATCTGGCTCTATTGTACAATTTTTAAAGCATCCTTTTTTGCACCAAATTTTTTCTTCTTTTTTTACGCCAAATTGTCCATCATTTTTTGCATCATATTTTGCACCAAGATTTTCATTTGGTTTTACAACAGGTTTTGCTTCTAGTTTTGTGCTATTTTTTGCATCTATTTTTGCATCATTTTCTGATTCCTCTTTTGTGGCATTCTTTACTTCTAGTTTTGTGTCGTAATTTGCATCGAGTTTTACATCATATCTGGCATCTGATTTAGTGCTTTTTTTTACATCCAGTTTGTGCCAATTTTTGCATCTGGTCTTATGCCATTTTTTGCTTCAAAATTTGTACTTATTTTTAGATCTATTTTTGCGCCAGTTTTTCTGCCTTTCTTAACACTATTTTTTCCATCCAATTTTTCACCATATTTTGAATTTGATTTAGTGCCAAATTTTGCATGCATTTTTGCACCATTGTTTTCATCCACTTTTGCGTTTTATTTATCTCCCTTTTTTGCATCCTATTTTGCACCATATTTTGCATCTAATTTTGCATCGTTTGTTGTATCCAATTTAGCATCATTTTTAACACCATTTATTGCATCCAATTTTGCATCCTTTTGAGCATCTAAATTTGCATCCTATGTTGAACCATGTGTTGCATCCACCTTTGCATCCCATTTTGTGTCTATTGTTACGTTCAATTTTGAGCCATTTTTTCCGTATACTTTTGCATTTGTTTTTGCACCAAGTTTTGAATGATTTGTCGTACCTCATTTTACATCTAATGTTGCATCTCAATTTGCATCCAAATTTCAGCCATTTTTATGCCCATGTTTCCACCAATTTTTTTATTTTGTGTCTAATTTTGCATCCTTTTTGGTATCTAATTTTGCATCCTTTTTGGCATCCAAATTTGCATCTTTTTTTTGCCACATTTTGTGTCCACATTTGCATCTCATTTTGCACCTAGATTTTAGTTTGAATTTTCATCTAGTTATGCATCATTTTTGACATCCTTGGTTTCACCCTTTTTTAGTCCCATTTTTCATCTTGTTTTGTGTCTTTTCTTACATCCTTTTTGCACCCAATTTTGCATCCTAATTTTACACCATTCCTTGCATCCTCATTTTGGTGTCCATTTTTGCATCCTTCTTTGCGCCCAATTCGGTATCGTTTCATATGCCCTATTTTGTTCCATTCTTTGTGTCTAATGTTACACCCTTTTTCAATTTTACTTTAAAACCCTTTTTGTGTCATTGTTTGCATCTTGTTTTGATGGCTAGTTTAACATCCAATTCTACTCCCAATTTTGCATCCATGGTTACATCCACTTTTGGCTTCTTGTTTAGAGTTTTACTTTTATTTCCATTTATGACCCCCTCTACAGGTTCACTTTACTAATTTCATTTACATAGTGAAATATATTAAAGTTTCTAAATATCATTTTAGTGTAGGATTTAATACATGGCTAGATGAACATAAAACCCTCTCATTTTATCTCGAAAACCTAGGACAAATCAGTTAAGAGAAAGGTCGGTCTAAGGCTCAAGATTCTTAGTAGATCAAGATGTAGAGTATAGATTAAGAAAACTAGAAGGAATTCTTGTGAGTCCTCCCATGTAGGTCTTCTTGGAGTTTTTAGTATTGTTAGGAAGCGCTCCTAGCTAGCTCCAAATCTTGGTCCTACACATAAGAGAGGGAATAAAGAAACCTTCACAACATAATATCTTGATAATCAAAACTATCAGAAACATATAAATATTATTGAATAAATAAATATAAACCAAAATCCTATACATTCATTAGTTAAATAGAATAAGTAAAGAATGAATAGAAACATATGGAAGGAAGAACAACTGATCTATATTAATAAAGGAGTTGGAGGAAAGTTACAACAATGAGATGTAGTTGCAGTAGCACCTCCCCCAACTCCTAGCTCCAAAACTCTCCCTCTCAAGATAGATCTCAGCAGCATGACAATACAAGGATTCCCATCATTTTCTCAATGGCCAAGCCTCCAATATATAGGAAAGTGAAGGCTATGAAGATTTCCCAAATTCCTCATTAGTTCAATTTGGGCAAAATATTTTGGGTGAATAATGTTTCCTCATATAAAAATGGCATTTTCCACTTTTTGGATGTTTTTTTGCTTAGGAAAAAGCTTCCCCATGCTTTATGGCTCTTTCCCACTTTTGTATTCTTTTATTTTTAGGCTGATAGGCCTTCCTATGCATCAACTTCTTCGTCAACACTTTCATTCTCCTATTGACATCTGGCATGGTTTCCTACTCGACATCTGGCTATAGTCCTGCTTGACATCTGTGCACAGATTTTACGTCACGTATCTGCACGGAATGAGGTCCAGGTTCATTGCATCTCTGGTCGTCCCTCCCATTTCGTGTATATCCTCAATGTCTCTTCCCTCGCCTATTAATTTTCTTCACAGAGACGTTGCAGTTTCGAAACTAGAAGACGCACAACCTTGACACTTCAAAAATAAAATGGACGGAAGGTCTTCCAACAGCACAATTTGGAGCAGGTTGTTGAGAGGACAAGAGAATGATGAACATGTCAATCAACTTCTAACACAGTTCCAAGATGAAAGTGCATTGGAACTTAATCTTGACTCCAACAGATCAACCAAACCCTTACATTCACCGCTGAATTTAGATGTTGGAGGCTTCGACTCCGCTGGACTTGACAATGAATTGGCCCGTCAATATTCCAAGCTCAAAGCTCCTCCTCCTGCAAAACCCCAAATTGGTAAGTCCAACAAATTCCAAATTAGAGATAAGAAGGAAAGTAGTGATTTAGAAAATGGCATAGATAATGACAGAGGGAAAAACAATGATCTAGAGAAGGATCCAGATTTGGTTAGGGACATTAGAGAAAATGAAGGAATTTTTGGGAAATCTAGGGTTCTAATTGATGAAGAAGAGGAGAAAATTTTAAGGCAAGAACTTGCGTTGAGATTGGCGGCATTGAGATCTTCTTTAGGTGCCAAAAATGTCATAATTAGTAAGTCCCAGAGTTTGGCTGAGCCACAGGAAAGTCAAGGGATCGATTCCCGTGAGACAACAGTAGGAACCCAGAAAGAAAAAATCGGTGATTTTGGAGAAATAGGCTTTGTGAAGCAAAATGAAATTGATTCTGAAGAGGAACAAGTGCATAAGCTACTAGCTTCTGTTCATGATTCCATTAATCTTGAAAGGAGTAGCGTTTCAAGGATTTCTTCTTCTTCGGGTTGGTTTAACGATGTGGGAGAACTATTTAGGATTCCATTAAGCCTGAAAGGAGTAGGGTTTCAGGGATTTCTTCTTCTTCAGGTCGGTTTAATGATGTGGGAGAAGAACATGTAGAGTGGGCAAAAGATGCATCTCGTCTTGGGTTTGTTGATTCCGAAGAAGAGGAAGATTATGATGATAATTATGAAGATGTTAATTATAAGGATGAAAGTGATCATAGTGAAAAACAGAGTGCGGGAACAAGAAAGGCCAAGAAATAAGTAATACTTTTCTGTGTATGTATTTATTCTGGTTTTACACTGGTCACTGTTTTCAAAAGGGATGTTTCACGGTTACATGGGAAGAATTATGGTACCATTTTCTTTCGTGGTCTTAGTTGCCCATGAAGTGAATTGTTAGGAGCGGATCAAAGTTACTTTCAGCTAAAATGTATGGAAAATTGGTGTATTAGTTTTATTTATACTAAACGTAGCCAAGAGATTTGAAGATGTACTGGATGTTCACCTCTATGTATGTTTATAAGAGCAGTTGCACCACCAGTGTCCTGCTTTGTATTTGATTTATAGGAATTTTTGGGGTTCTCGGAATTGTGCAAATGTATTCGATCAAGCATATACTTGTATTTCCACTTGGGAGTTGTACTTGTAAGGTACTTCTATGACTGCTTGGTTGTTAAGATATTGGACTTCTATCTGGCAATTTTTCAGCAATTTGAGGTTTTCTTCTTCCTAATGCATAAAAGCTAAAACTAATCAATTCTGTGCCTATGTATTTGGAATTCAATCCCCTCCTAGAGGCAACATTTTAATACATTCAACTTTGACTCTGATGTTGCAACTCATCCTTTCTGTGGCTTCCTTGCAATGAAAAATAAGACACCTGACGACTGCCACCTCTCCGTACAGATCTCCAGAGTTCTTAGTGTCGAATTCAATTGGAAGTCGAACGATTAAAAGCAGTTTTGAAATTTCTGTTCATCCTAGACTCTGTGTGGACTAGACTAGAGGCAGGCCTGGTTTCAGATTTCATGCTGCATCAACCCTGGTCACCAATTCTGGCAAAACTACTAGTAGATCTTCATCATTAATTTCCTCTGAAGACCTACTTCTTGTCGAAGCCGAGCATAAGATGCCTACCGATACTTCCTTTGAAATCCTGCTTGGATCTGGTCCCAAACGATCTGTTGAAGTTACCACAAAACCATTCCCGAACTTATCCACCTCATTGACACAAAGAGCACCATCAAAATTATTAGACTTTGCGGTTGAATCATATGAAGGTGATACAGGGCAAACCTGCGAAGTCTTAAACGGGGCTTTAGTCTTCTTTTTCTGCACAGTGCGAGCAGATGCAAACTTAGAACCACCAACTACAGCCTGAGACTAACCTTTCTTATCCATTGCTCTTCTAGAATCATCAGGGCAGCCCTCCAAAACCCTACCATAACAATTTCCTAGTTCATGTACTATTTATGTTGGCATTTTTCCCGATATTTTGATCCATAGCTACATCCGTTTTTCCCAAATATAGTGCCCCTGTGTCTCGCCATTTTTAGATTTCAGGTCTCTTTTCCAAGGGCTCTATTTGGCTGTTCCTTCGTGCCTCCTTTCAATGAATACCTCAGCAGATAAGCAAGAGATGATTACTTGTTTTTTTCAAATGGTTGGAGAATCCACAGACAAGGCACAATATTTTTTGCAGGCAAGCAACTGGCAGCTAGAGGAAGCAATCTAGTTATCTAATTCCCATAACCATGGTCAGGGTCGAGCTCGTGGGACAATGTTTTCTTCTTTCGCTTGTCCTCTGGACAGAAGATCCCTCCCCTCTTCTTCAACGGCTCAGAACATTCAAAATGACACATCCTGCGACTATGCGCGCCCGCCATTATCTGGGAAGAGGAAAAGCATGTGTGATCCAGATCCCTTGATACCTAATATGGACAACGGCTCCATGGGTCGCTCCTATAAATGGCAAAGAGATGCCTCTGAGGTACCAGCTGCTGAATCTTCAAGAGAAGCCAAACTTCATTTACTGTCATTTCTGCCAGAGGAGCCACAAGAAGATAAAGGGCTCAATATTTGTAGGGTATGTGTCCATTTCCCTGATGGCCAGAGAGTGCAGAGGAGGTTTCTGCGCACCGATCCAATGCAATTACTTTGGTCTTTCTGTTGCTCTCAAGTTCAAGAAGCTGCAGAGGGCCGGCCTTTTAGATTGGCATATATAGTTCTTGGTTCATCTCAGACATTAAATTATTATCATAAGAGCCTAAGCTTCGGAGATGCTGGATTTTCCAATTCGCTCATATCCATGATCTGGGAATGAGATGTGATTAATGCATCTGTAAGTAAATTGGGAAGATTTCAGCTTTCAATCAATAAGCATTTATCAGGGTTAATTGCTTTGTTCAGATAATAAGTATTTAGCAAGGTTGATTGCTTTCTTCAGTTTTGTTATAAGTTCTGATTCCTCATGTTTATTGAGAAAGAGAAAATTGAAGTGTAAATTTCTGGATAAGTTTTGATTCCTCATGTTTATTGAGAAAAAGAAAATTGAAGTGTAAGTTGAGTATAACCCCCTTTATAGAAATAGTTATAGTTATTGAATTAGTTAAATATCTTGAACACAATAGATTGAGGTAATCTTTTACCTATGTGAACTGATTTGTATTCCTCAAATGTATTTATGTTTATTGAGATGCTATTTCTGGCGGCAAAGCGGACTGGCCTGCCTTGATGTGCTCAATTTTGAATGATTGATTGGATTTTATTATATAAATAATTGAGAGAAACGAAGAATAATAATTTGTATAATTTTGATTAAGGATTTATTTTATTTTGGGCAATTTATTGACTAGGTTTAGTTTGAATGATTGAATTATTATAATATTTATTATTTTGAACCAAAATACAATTCTTTCAATTTAACATTTCTATCGGCCTCTCTTTGCACCTTTTGGGGCAATTGCTAGTTTAAGAAAAATCTAAAGATGAGGATAAACATATCACATTCCACCATATGAGTTTCCTAAAGTGAACAAGAGTGTCAAATTCAAATTCTAGTTTACTTATGTTTTTGTTCTTTTTAATATATATTTAGTTGTAGTATTGTTTTTATTTTCTAAAAAGATATATTTATTTTTTGGTATTTTTTTTCTATAAGAAAAATTATATTTTGTTTTTATAAAAATGGATTTTAAACATTCCATTCATGCTAAATTTGTGATTTTATGATATGAGTTTAAATTATATATAAATAAAGTAACTTAATTCCATGTGTTGTGTCGCTGAGATGGGTATTATACATCTCTTCCTTGCTAAGTTATAGAATGTGCTTGGGTTTTCTTAGTGCAATAAAACTAATTATGTTCTTCATTATATCTTGAAAATTTCATCTTGAACCTAATGAAACAATAAATTTAAAATAGGTTTGTCTTTGTCCTTTGTAGATCTTTATCCCCATTAATCTTAGTCTTAATAGATTAATTATCTTATGGTGGCCTTGAGTGGTCACTTCCATTAGTTGCATGCTTTATGGTTTTCTATTAGTGATATTTTTTAGGCTTGATAATATGTTATTTAATTTATCAAAATGTGTTATTCTCCATATTATTGTTAAATATTAATATTAAATATGTTGGTTTTTGAGCATGGTTTAGCAAAACATTCCCAAAAAGTTTATAGATTGTATTTTATAATGCAATGATTCATTGCTTGATGAAATTGTTTTGGATATTTTTTTTAATGACTCATTGATTGATGAAATTGTTATGGATATTTTTTTTGGTATATTAAATTGTATGTGATAAAGTCAAAAGTCACCTCTTTTTTAGATTTTCATTGGTCAATTTCCCTTAAGGCCATCAAGTTCACCATTTGGTCCCAGGTTAAGGAAACATAGGACTCATGAAGTGGAATTTTCCAAGCACTTAAATCTTGAGAGATGTTTTTTTTTAGTCACATTACACTTCCTTTCTGTGTAAATTCTCTATGAAAATAGTCTCTTGGAACATGAGAGGCCTTAATAGTAAATTAAAACAAAGACTCCTAAAAGAAAAATGGTAAGCAAAGCACCCATCAATAATGTTGATATAAGAAAAAAAAAAATATTAAGTGAGGTTCTACCTCATATAATTAGCAAATGGGGGAGGAATTTACAAGTAGTAGTTATTGATGCTTAGAGATACTTGGGTGGAAAGGTTATTATTTGAAATGATCAAGACATCAAGGTTACCAATATGTTTACCTCTTTTCACATTATGACAATAAAATTTTAGTTAATTGACATCGAGGACTACTACCATGTATCCAATGTCTATGACTCTAATATCGCAAAAGGAAAACCTCTATTTCTCAATTCTATTTCTAGCACAAGTAATTTATACTCCCCATCTCCATGGATTATTGGGAGTGACTTCAATATTATCAAGTGTCTCGAGGAAAAGAAAGGATGGATCACAATGTTTAACAAGATATTTTGTAAGCTATACCATTAAAGCCATAAAGTAGTCTCCATTAAAGTTGTCAAGAAATGAGTCTCCAATCCACACATGTGGATCAATGACATGTAATACATGTGTGTGTGGTGCCTAACTTAATACACTATTCTAATAACTCCACAAACTTATGTATTTCACTCCGTCACATAAATTGACAGTAGTGTGACATAAGTAAACCAAGAGTAGACATGAAACCCTTAGGCAACAAACATTCCCTAGATCCTCAATTAGGTTCTTAAATGATGAAGTGAAAATGCAAGGGGAAAAGAGGACTTCATGATTTAACCATCACAAACATGTGATCAAGTGTGACTAGGAGTGTATATATTCATATATTTTCCAAAGAGGGAGTGAATACATGAGTTACCATTCATTGAGCCTTATTTTTCTTTCTTTTTCTTTTTCTTATATATAGGACTTAGGGAATAAGGTTTTCATAAGTTTGGCACAACTCATAGATATAACATTTACATGAATTTTCACTTCAACCTTAGATTTTAGACTTAGATAAATCATTATAGTGTATCTTTAATGATTTTGGCTTTCACTTTTTGATTTTATTTCATGAAAAATGACAAGAAGGGAAATATTTTGCCACGAATCTATGAATGCTTAATCATAAAGGCATCATGCAATGAAAAAAAATTAATGATGTTATTCTCTATGAAAATGATGGGTATTCTTGAGAAAATCCTATGCTTGTGGATGTCTCCTCTCTGGTTGAGAGGGAGTGAGGGTAGACACCATATTATCCATCTAACGTGTACTATGGCCAAGACTAACACTCGTAAGCCTAGTAAATACACTAGTAGGGAGAATGGTGGATTGGATAAACATCTGGGACCAATATTATTTGAGAATTTGTACTTTGACTAGGACTAACTGCCATAAGTCAAGTACATAAATGCAAGATAAGAATAGTCATGACGATTGACATTTCCTGATGTCAAACATTATGATAGTGGATTAGGAAGTGATCATGTGAGGACATACCTGGTGAACATCCTGGTGGGGTAAGTGCCTAGAGAGGTAGTGGTGTCCAAATTTATGCCTCCCAACATTGTGCTCTGATCTAATGGAGAGATAAACTTGTTAGTCAAGGCCTTGCTATTTTGACAATGTTGGCTATGATGATGCAAATCATCATTGATGCTTATCAATATAGATCCCTTCTTATATGCATATTTCAACTTAAGAGAACTTTTTGTCTCATTATGAGAACCTCCCTAGTTTAGAGGGAGGGTCATCATCTTCATTATCACCATCACCACCACCTTCATCGTCATCATTATTGTCATCATTTCATTATCATCATAATCACCATTCATGTCTTCTTCATCATCATCATCATGATTATGGACTTTGTCATCAATTATTCATAATTATAGGTATCGTAAGAAATATCATCAACCCAATAAAATGTTACGAGTGCTCGAAAAGGGTTGTTAGGACACATGATATATGCAAGAGAAATAACAACTTTATTTTTTAGAGATGATCGATGATCATCATCATTACTACCATTATCATCGTCATTATAATTGTCATCATCCCCATCATCATAACTTTATCATAATTGTTGTCACCTTCATCATGAACATCATAATCATCATTCATGTCATTATTGTTGTTTATGACGACCAAGATGAAAATAACGATAATGATGATTAGATGATGATGACTTGGAAGACAACGCCAAAGATAATTATTATGATTATGACCATGACAACATTTAAAAATTAGGAATAATGTCCAAGGTCATTAGCATCGTCATCATCATTTTCATTATAACCCACATCATCTTTATCATCATTATCATAAGAATTGCAATTCATGTCATCGTCATCATCTTCATTATCATCATCGTCATAATTATTGACATTGTCATCAGTTGTTCATAATTTTCAATGTCATAAGAAATATCATCAATGCAAAAAATATGATGTGCATTGGAAAATGGATGCAAAAGTGAACAAAAAAAATGGGGGTAAAAATAGACATAAAATTGGATGAAGAGTGGACACAACATAAGTATATGCAAAACAAGACAGAAAAATTGACACAAAAGTGGATGAAAAAGTAGATGCAATAGTTGATGCAAAATTGAACACAAAATAGGATTCAAACATGGATGAAAAAGTGGAAGAAAACATGGGAACAATAGTAGGCATAAAACTTAGCATGAATTGTGGTGAAACAAATGTGGATACAACAATGAATGTAAAAAAAAAAAGACACAAAATTGAATGCAAAAAGGAGGAAAGATTGGATGCAAAAATGGATGTAAACATGGGTCAAACATGGGTGCAATAGTGGACACAAAATTAGTTGCAAAATTGGATGAATCAAAAGTGGATGTAAAAGTAGATTCAAAATGGGATGCAAAAAACATAAAAAATATTTGATGAAAACTTGGACACAAAAGAGGATGCAAATGTGGATGCAATAGTGAAAGAAAATGTGGGTTGCAATGATAGGCATAAGATATGGCACAAATCATAGCACAAAAAAAGTGGATGAGAAAGTGGATGTAATAATAGACACAAAATAAAGATGCAAACATAGGTACAAGACAAGATCCTGTAAGAGATGTAAAAGTGGATGCAAACACGGGTGCAACAGGAGAAACAAAATTGGATGCAAAATATGGATGCAATGGAAGTACATGCAAAAGAAGATACAAAATGAGACGCAAAACCCAACACAAAAGTGGATGCAACAATAGATGCAATATTTTATGCAAAAGAGGATGTGAAGATGGATGCAAAATTGGAAGCAAATGTGGGTATAGTACAAAACATGACACAAATTGTGTCACAACAAAAGTGGATGTAATGATATATGAAAAAAAAGAAGCAAATGAAGATGAAAAATAAGATGCAAAAAGGGATGTAAAAGTGGGTGTAAACATCAGTGCAACAATGGATGTAAAATGGGATGCAAAAGTTGATGCAGAAGTAGATGCAATATGAGACACAAAACTTGATGCAAATCTTGACGCAAAAGTGGATATAAAAAGGGATGAAAAAATAGATGTAAAAGTCAATCGAAACCTAGATGTATATGAGGATGCAATCATGGATGCAAATTTAGAAACAAAAAAGGGTGTAAATGGAGGTGTCAAACTAGGTGCAAATCATGGCACAAGAAAAATGGATGGAATATTGGACACAATAACAGATGAAAAAGAGGATGTAAAAATGGATGCAAAACAAGATGTAAAAGTTAATGCAACAAAAGTAGATGAAAAATTAGATGCAAAACTAGACACAAACCTTGATGCAAAACTTGGCACAAAGGGGATGCAGAAAATATGCAAAAATGGATGCAAAAAATGATTTTAAAAATGATGCAAAAGAGGATGCAAGAGATGATGAAAAAATTGATGCAAGTGTAGGCAAAAAAAGTGGATGCAATAGAGGATGCAAAAGTTGGTGAAACAAAATTAGGTGCCAAACTTGATGCAAAATATGGTGCAAAGGATCGCACAAAACTTGGCATAAAACCTGGCATAAAACTTCGTGTAAAATCTGGTGCTAAACCTATTACAATACCTGGTGCTAAACTTGATGTAAGACTTGGTGCAAACTTTGCACCAATTTTTGCACCATATTTGATAAATGGACACAAATAACACCAAAAATGGGCTCTAGATGCAAAAAAAGAAGCAAAAAGGGATGTTAATCACAAGGTTTTGTTGTAGTGTCCCAATAGAAGGTTTATTCGAGCAAGAACCTTCATTCATAGAGATTTTTTCTTTTGGGGCTGATCAGGACCATATTTTTTCTTATACTTTTGAAGATCCTGTGGCAGATTACATTGAGAAATTTATTAGTAGCCTACACATACCATTTTGTGGATATATTCCTAATTTTTTTTGTGAGCTGCCCTTACACATAGTTTAGTTTCCCTTCAGGATGAATTGTATTTTCAAAATTCACTGGCAGAATGGTTCTAGATCAGGCACTCAAATGCTAACCTAGTACCATTAGAAGATTGACTTCACCTGATTGAGATCATTCATGTACATAGGTAGGAACCTATACATAAATAAGCTCAGGTGTTGAGCATTTGGTTTCTAGTTGTAGTTCTTGAGTTTAATTTTAGTGGATAAATAAGGGTGACTGTCTCAGTTGGAAACCAGTGTGCAGAGGTTTCAGATTTCAAGAATGTCAAGTTTTAGTCTTTCAAATTTCAAGGTTTTCAGAATTTTGGACTCCATGCCCAACTAAGGCTACTGATCTATGATTCTCATCACTTTGCTATCAAAGCAAAAGCATCCTATCATTGTAAATACCAGAGTGAATTAAGTGTACAAATGCCATATAATTTGAATTTGTTAAGCAATATATGACACCATGCCCGAGGTGAAGGCACTGATCTGCGGTTCTTAGTGCTTTTGTGGCAAAAGCACTATCCCTAGGTGGAGCCAAATGTTGTAGCATCCATTGTTATTCAAGTTTTATTTTCAATTTTATGACAAAATGAAATAAAAATAAAAAATATGAAAGAAAAACCAAATATTAATGGCTTTTGAAAGTGATAAACCTGCAAGAAGATCAGGGTCGTTCGATCAACAGGCCACAGATCTAACGGCAATCACGTAGTTAACTAGAATGGGGTTTATTTCGGAGATCGAATGCGACAGGTTTATGAGCTAGAGTGTTAATTATTTTGAGCTCCATGGTAACCGAAGGTTTGCCATATGTTAAAGGTCATGCGGGTTCAAGAGGCGTGATCAAGCGATAACTTGATAAGTACGTTGAGGTGTACTACGGGGAAGCAATGAGCATGAAGGTTAATTAAAGTTGAACTCCCGCAGTTTACCGTGACATTAGCATGGTTGACCGAAACGTGTGGCCTAAAATTACTGCGGGGTTCAACCTCGTTGAAGCTCCTGTACATTATTTACCCTCGCAGTAAGCTCCCAAAGCTTTCCCCCCCACGTCGCTCATTCCATATCTTCCACCACTTTCATCTGTGAATTCCCCATGTCACTCACCATACCCTGCCACTTCATCTGCTACTCCACTAATGGATGATAGAGCAACACAAAGATACATCAGCAGAACCACAAGCTCAAGCTATAGATTCGGACAACGAATAACCATCACCTTCTAATTTCCGTTACTTCCTGTTATTTTATTTTCTTGAGAATGAGGTGTCTTTTACCCTCTATGTAATATTCTGTAATAATTTTTACTTTAGACAGTTAGGAGAATAGTTAAGTAGTTTGATAGTTTTGATGATTACCAACTGTCTCATAATGTATAAAAAGAGGAAAATTTACAGAGAAAGGGGTTCGAACTTTGGAGAACCTGGAGACTAGGCCACTGTATTCCTAATACGACTATTGATTAATGAAAGAATCAGGTGTTTTCCACACATTATTGGGTATAATTTTGTGACTCCTCTATTATGTGTCATCAAATGTTTTCCTCCTTTAAGTATGGTAATAAAGCTGTAGGTCTTTATTTTCTTATGTAAATGAAGTTAAATTCCCTTAAAAGATCGCTCCTATACTTGAAGTTCCCACCTTTTCAATTCTTCTAAGTTACATATAGTAGTTTCTGTGTAAGACAACATATTATCTTTAACTTCTCCAAGTGTCACAGATGGTAGATTCTGTCTAAAACAAGATATTGTCTATGACTTCTTCAAGCTTTCTTCATTCATCATTTATATTCAGCAATCAAATGGCATTCTGATATTTTCATGTCACCTAAGTATTGAGGGTTTAAAAACAAGTCTTTCAAGACCTTCATTTGAGAATACAACATACCATTAAGTGACAAACAAGTGACAATAATTATAAACATTAATGTCTTAAGCACAATTTTTATACAGCTAGGAAATTGGTTTCTTAAGGTACAACATGGTAGATGAGGACGATAGCTCTCGGCGAGACAATTCTAATGCACTAAGAATCATCTGATTCTATGTTGTTGAAGAGTTATGAATTTTTAAAGTTATATCATGGAGTTTAGATTGTGACATTATGGAGCCCTTTCTATGTGTATAAATAGAGAGGTGAGATGAGTCATTTGATCCATGCATTGTGCAACACACATAGTCAACAGGAGCTCATTAGAGGAGAGACAAAGCTATGTCTTAGTCACAACAAGAAGAGGACTGAACAATGTGGGCAAGGAATTTTTCTTCAGGGGTCATCTTAGAGGGTCGAGTTGTTGCAAGGGAGGCTGAGGTACCTCCCTGGATTTGTTTGAGGGTAAAATAGAGGTAAGAGGAGGTTGTTTTGGAGGGCTGTGAGGGAGTCACAACATACTAAGGTAGGTCACAGGCTTAGCAGGCCAGTGTGGTGGAGTTAAGGGTTGTCACTTCCCCAGAACAACAACCCATGAGGAGGCCACCTCACCTTGCCTGGGTCACAACAAAATGTAGGTTGTTAGATTGGTTTATCAAGGGTTGTTGTAGCATGCAATTGCCTTAACCAGGGAAATTTGTACAATAGTATTGCAACACCATTTAGATGTGTGTTAGATCCTATTTTGAGGATCAGTCTTGGATCATTTATAGGGCGACTTGTGGAGGTCAAAGAGGATATGCATACCTCATGGTTAGATGCTATAAACCAGTGAAAGTTACCACAGTGACTGGGTAGTAGCTTGGATCAGTTTGATGGGAATTTGTACGAGACCTTAGGATATCTTTGGTTGATCCCATGTGGAATGTTGGGAAGCCTACCAAGTAGCCAAGGTGATAGCAGGAAAATTAGATGAGAGGCAAGAGGACAATAGCAAGGAGAGTTATAGTTGTTCCATTGGTTGATGAGTTGATAGTGACCTAGGTGACGGCATATTGATGTGCCCAGATTTTTTCAATAGCTCATCTATTGGAGAAGAAAAGGGCGGATTGGTGGAGTCTCTGGGCAACCATGTGTAAGGGTCTCCTAAGTATGGGGATGCCCTAACTAGGTGCAGATGCTACAACATTAGCTTTGTCTCTCATGGACTATTGGAGGTTAGCGTGAGAGAATACCAAGTGTGGATGAGATTAGGCACTTATGGTTTCCTCGAGACATCGTGATAGTGTCCAAGTTGGAACTTGATGAGAAACACATTCAGGGATAAAGGTACTTGTGAGAGAGGCAGTTGTTGAGATCAAGGATTGATGAACCAGAGGAATAAGGTTATGGAACCAGAGACTTATGTGTGGATAAGGACATCTACATCAAATGATGGCTAGCCCTCATAGACTGTGTTCATTGTGGGAGATAGAAATATTGCAGTAATAAGTGGTGGCACACCATGCCCTATGTTGGTCCTCATTAGAGCAGTGCAAGAAGACCATAGTGGGTTGAACTCCCTTAGTAGTTCAGGAGCAGTAATGGGAAGTTGAGAGCTATTCACAAGTGGAGTTGTGAACAACTTCACAGGAGTCTCCATGTGTTTTGGCCTTGATGGACGAAGGCATAGCTAGAGAGAAGATTTAACAGTCGAGATTGAGTGGCGAGATGGACTTGGAGCATTGATAGAGGCAGAAGATGGAAATTAGGACCCGCAGGACCTAGCAGGTCCAGGGTATGACTAAGAGGAGCTGAGAGAGCATGCTACAGCCATATGGTGAGAGTATATTTTTCAGGGCATATTGGTTGTCGATGGAATGACACCAAGCCCTATTTTTGTATCTTGTACTAGTGGATGTATGACAACCATGGTAGAAGAGCCTTAAACTATTGTATTATATGTTGTTTAATATAGCGAAGTTGGGTTGAAAAATGTAAAGATTTGTATATATTATGTGCATGTGTGATTTACTGTTGTTTATATTCTGCTATGAAAAGTTGTATCATTGAGATTCCTAGTTTGGTATCATCATATATTTTAAGATTCTATCCTACACCCAAGATCGTGGAAATTCAACATGGTATTAGAGCATATCTCAACTACTTTGAGGGACAGAGAATCAAAGTGTGCACAATGAAGTAACTCAGAGGGATTTGTGGGTGTCTGGCTCAAGGAGCACGGGGGTCAACTGAAGACATGGAGATGTGGTCTCAATGGACTACATGATGAGATAGACTAAGAGTTCTAGTGGATCGGTGGTGAACTTGGTGCACTTTAGTATGTTGTGTGGAAGTTTGTAGATCGTGGGCTTCCTATACCTTGTCATGCATGGTTGGGACATCTCAAGGGTTTCTTTGGCATGGAAGAGATTAGGTTGATCAAGATGGATTCATGTGATGGAATATAGTTTGACAACTTAGATTCTTCATCAGAACATGATGTTGCATATTCGAGATTTGTGGGATTTACACAAGTTGTATTTGATCCATGAGGATGAGTTCTTGTAGGACTGAGCCAGTGGAGATCATATAGGCTCAGAGGGAGTCTAGCCTCAAAGAGAGCATCCCTATGGAGGTTCGTGATATTTAGGTTCAGGTGTGATGAGGAAAACTCACTACTGATATTGTCGGGTTCATTCTACAGGGTATGTTAAGGTGATGGATGCTGGATGGGCCAGTGTCGTTGGAGATGATGATAGTTACTTGCTAGTCTTGGAAGTACCTCCCTCACTAAGAGGGAGTGTGGATTTTTGTGTAGCTTGGGAGGTACTCCAAGCTCTAGTGTTCAAGGGTTGGAAGTCAAAGCGCCACAAGTAGGCTTGTGGGCGTAGAATCGAATCTTGGGGTTTTGCACCCATAGATTATTGGGCCAAAATCATGACAAGTTTTTGACATGTGATGGATGAGGATGATAGCTCTCAACGAGATGATTATAACGCATTGAGAATCATTCGATTCTGAGTTGTTGTTGAAGAGTTATGAATTTTTGAAGTTATATGATGGAGTGTTCACACGTGTTAAGTTCAACTTGGTGTTAAGTTGACTTGACTAGATGTGGAAGCCCCTAGATTGTAATGTTATGGAACCCTTTATATGTGTATAAATAGAGAGGCAAGATGAGTCATTTGATCCATCCATTGTGCAACACACATAGCAAATAGGAGCTTGTTGGAGGAGAGACATAGCTTTGTCTTAGCTGCAACAAGAAGAGGATTAAAAAGTGTGGGCAAGGAAGTTTGTTTTAGGGGTCATCTTAGAGGGCCGAGTTGCTGGAAGGGAAGCGGAGTTACCTCAATAGAGGGCTGAGGTAGAAGAAAGTTGTTCTAGGGATGTTTCAGATGACCGACATGTTGTAGGAGGCTAAGGAGAAGGGATGGAAGATTGAGCTTGTTGTAGATGCTTGCAGATTGTTTGAGGGTTAAAAAGAGGTAAGAGGAGGCTATTTTGGAGGGCTATTAGGGAACCGAAGAAAACTAAGATATGTTAGAGGCATAGTATCTAGAAAATAGACCAGCATGGTGGATTCAAGGGCTATCAATTGACCAAAACAACAACCCAAAAGGAGGTCACCTCACCTTGCCTAGGTCACAACAAAAGGGGGCTGATAGATTGGTTTATGAGGGGTTGTTGCAGCATGCACTTGCCCTAACCAGGGACAACAATATAGCAGTATTAAAAAATTGTTTAGATTCATTTTGGATCCTAGTTTGATGATCAATATTGGATCATTTATAGGGAAGAGTAATGAAGTCAAAAAGTAGGGGCAAACCTCATGGTTAAATGCCCTAAAATAGTGACAATTTCCATAGTGATTGGGCAACAACTTGTATCACTTTGATGGGCAGTTGCAGGAGACCTTAGGAGTTGTTTGGAGGAGCCCACGTAGAATGTTAGGAAGCCTACCAAGCAGCCAAGATGACCTTAAGCACAACAGATGAGAGGAAAGAGGACACCAGAAAGGAGAGTTTCGAATGTTCCCTTGGTTGATGTATCCTAGGTGAGGACATATTGATGTGCCCAAATTCGTGCAATAGCTCCTCTATTAAATAAGCAAAGGGCGGATTGGTGGAGTTTGTGGGAAGCCATGTGTAAGGGTCTCCCAAGTGTGGGAATGCCATAATAAGGTGAAGATAATACAACATGGACTTGGTATCTCATGGAATGTTTAAGGGCAGCGTGAGAGAAGACCAAGTGTGGATGAGATTGGACACTTATGGTTTGCTGGAGGACAACGTGATAGTGACCAAGTTGGAGCCTGATGAGAAAAAACTTGATGGACAAAGGTAGTTTTGAAAGAAGCAGTTGTTGAGCTCAAGGGTTGACAAACTAAAGGAGCAAGGTTATGGAGCCCTACACTTGTGTGTGCGGAAGAACTTCTACAATAGATGATGGGTGGTTCTCCTAGGTCATGTTCATTGTGGGAGAAGGACATTTTGTAGTGATAGGTGGCATCTCGACATGCCCTATGTTGGTGTTCATCAAAGCAGTGGAGGAAGACCATAGTGGGATGAAGTCCCTGAGTAGTTGAGGAGCAGTAGTGGGTAGTTCAAAGTTATTCACAAGTGGCACTCTAAATAAATCAACAGGAGTCTCGATGTGTTGTGGCCTTGATGGATGAAGGCACAACTAGAGATTAGATTAGATAACCAAGATTCATTAGCAAGGTGGACTTGGAGCATTGAAAGGGGCATAAGCTGCAAATTGGGAGGCTTAGGACTGAGCAAGTACATGGTACGACTAAGAGGAGATGAGAGAGCACTCTACAACCAAATGGTTAAATTATCTTGTTGAGGAAAGATTGGTTGTCGATGGACTGAAACCAAGGCCTAGTTTTGTATTTTATACTAGTGGATGTATGAGGGCTATTATCCCTCGTACGAGACCCCTAAAATGTTGTATTATATGTTGTTTAATATAACAAAGTTGGGTTGAAAAATGTAAAAAGTTGTCTATATTCTATGCATGTGTGATTTACTGTTGTTTATATTCCGTTGTGAAAAGAAGTATCATTAACATTCTTGGTTTGGTAGCGTCAGAGATTTTAAGATTCTATCCTATACCCAAGATCGTGGAAATTCAATAGGTTAAAGGTGACTCGTGTTCAGTTAAAGGCATGCATATGGAAATTTCGATTAAAGGCAACTTGTGTTCAGTTAAAGGAAATAAATATAAAAGATCGGTTAAAGGTGACTCAGTGGAGATTGCGATGAGTGTTGGGTAACCAGGAAGTGTGACGGGCGTTTGGCGACCGAGTGGTGTGACGAGTGAGCATGTGTGGACGAGCTAGGGCATCCACCCGACTGAACCAAGGTCATCCCATGACCTATTAAACTATGACAGGGTGCGTGTAGAGTTGTGGGCATGTCGACTGGGCATGCATATGGATAGACCAACCCATGGAGATAACCAATGAACATGACCTTTGGAAAAATTAATGGGCAGCGAAGTGTATAAATGAATGGAGCTTGCCACTCATTTGAACATAAATTTATTCGTACAAGTCATTTGAAGTTGGATGAAGGGAAAACTTGGATGAGCCTGCATGATCGGCAAACTAAGTTAGGGAACTAGGGTGAGTTATTCATAAAAACTTGTGTGGGTCATGTCTGCATTCATTTGGGTCATCCAACTCGGTTCATGCACAAAATCCTTGTGAGATGTGTGGGTTGTGTGTGTAGTTGTTTGGGTCGGGTTGTGCACAAAACCCTTGTGAGTCGTGTGTGTCGTGTGCGTAGTTGTTTGGGTCATTCAGGTCGGGTCGTGTAGAGAACCCGTGGGCGTCATGTGGGTCGTATATGCAATTTTTTGGGTTGTTTGGGAAAGTTAGTGTGAAAAACCTATGTGCATCGTATGTGCAGTTGCTCAAGTTGTTCAAGTGAGGTCCTGCATAGAAAGCGTGTGAATCTCGTGGATCTTTTGGATTGTTGAGGTCTTTTGTGTCATTCGATTCATGCAGGGGTTCAGGTCAGGTCGTGCAGAGGCTTGGGTCGGGTAAGTCATGTAAAATTGAGCAGATAGAACGAAGTATTTCAACAAAACGAAGCATGGGATTTCCACTGGTGCAGTGTAGATAGTTAGTTTAGGCATGCAGGAAGTAACAGTGTGATGAGCATGTGTTGCATGATTGGGGCATGAAATTGGTAAAGTTGGGCAAGCCAGTTAAGAAGGTTGTCCAAGGTTGTAAAAATTATTTGTATTTTTAATTTTGAAGATTGTATAGGTGTATCAGAAAGACCTATTTGGGATTTTCCGCTCCCTTCATGAATGTGCGTAATTGGTATTAATGTTGTTTATGGAGTAAATGTCGATGAAAGTTAAATGAATGTATTTCTGCTACATTATTGAAGAAAGTGAACACTAAACAAAAAAACAATCTAAGTGTTGGTGGTAGGCCATGGACCGTAGTAGTAAGAAAACGAAAAGGTTGGCATGTGCTGCACCTTGCCCACAAGTGGAGTCACCACTAGTGTGGGGGCAAGTCATAGAGAGTGACAAAGGTGGACGGTGGAGAGAGAGAGAGAGAGAGAGAGAGAGAGAGAGATATGGAGAGAGTGTACGTAAGTTTGGGGGGTGAGATAGAGAGAGGGAATAATAGAGAGACACATAGATAAAAATATAAACATTATGTAGTATTATATAACTAGTCTAGATCCATCTTAACCTGGATCTATCAAATGCCAAGAGAGATCGAATCTCTTGAGGTGAAAACCTTTTCTCAAGTTTTGCACTCCAAAACTAGGTTTGCACCTCAATATATTAGATCCCTCTCGACGCTTGATAGATTCGGGTTAAGATGGATCTAGGCTCGTTAGGTGAAAAAGAACAAAAAAAATTACTTTATTCAAAAATCGTTTTATGGAAACATAAAAATTATTAAATAAAAATGAAATAACTACATATCTACATATTAAAAAAAAAAAAAAAAAAAAATCAAAGAAAAATACGTTGTTGTTTATATATTTAAAAAGAGAGTACATATACATAGATCTTTGTCCTTTCTTCTCATCCGAAGTCTTAAAAAAATAAGTAGTTCTTTCAACCTATCTCTTGCATTTAACATATTGGTTCAAAAAAACAAAAAAAGCTATATCACTACCTTCCACTTACATTCAATCATGAGATTCTAATTCCCAAATTTGCACTTGCATATATACTCATAAGGATATAATAAATAAGCTAGCCTAAATTCATCTTAAACCAGAAGCACTAAGAGAGTTGGTTGAAATCTATTAAATTAAGAATTTTGATGCCTCATGGTGCCCTGTTCATATATATATATATATATATATATATAACAATAAGAAATTCATCTAAAAAAATCGAATATGAAAACATTTTATTTTAGATGAACATAGATTTTTGTTCTACTTGCGGATGACATACACATTCTTCTTTTTTCTATATTTCTCTCTCGTAGTCTAGATGTTATATGTTGTGGAGGGCTTTCACTCAGATTTTTCTGGTCGAGTTTTCCAAAAATTTGGTAGAGATTTATTGGAATCACAATTTAGAGTTGTGAATGGTCCACAATCCCAATGCCTTACATAATCTATTATATGCACTCAGAAACTCCATTTTAACAACAATGATGAAGATTTAACAACAACAACAAAAAGATATAGAAATTCCTACCAATCACCCCAAAATGTGTAATAATTAAAAAAAAACCATTTAACTTATTAAGATTTCTTAATTTTTATTCTTTCTTAACTATTTAAGAATCTAAAGAAGAGGTGATTATAAAATTTTATCTCACAAACCAACCCACAAAATGTCGAACCAAAGAATGGCTCCAACCCACAAAATGTCGAACCAAAGAATGGCTCGGTATTAGTATAATTTTCCAAATATTTGAAAATATAATATATAAAACAATCACCGCATTGAATCTAATATTCTTCCCCATCAAAACTATAAAACTTTATAAGAATTGTTTTATATATTCAAACATGAATATCAATAACATAAATTGAACAATTACGTGAGAAATGGTGCATTTAAACTTGATCTCCAAATCAGATTGTAGCTATTTACTTAACCTAAAAATCATACAAATCTATAAACGTGTCAGAATACTCTGTTATACAAACATCGCCGAAGTTGGATGAGTGATTTCTGATATGGCTTAGTTCTCATTCATATCATGCACTCATTATCACTGGCTCAATCATTAGTTCTCACATTATGAAGTGAAATCAGGTTAATTCTATTACTATTTCATTTCACTTACTACAATTGTTGTTAACTCTAAATAAATGTTGGCACTTCGAATTTCCCGCACACTTAAACATGAAGATACCTGTTCACAAGGTAGACGCAATCTTTGTGGGAAATGTTTTAAAAGAGATTATCTCCTATTATTACCGCCTAAGACCTTTAGCACGGATAGTCCCGAGTTTTTTGGGCAAGCCCAGATTCTGAACTTAAGATTAATAAACACAAGACATTAGGAGGAGCGGAAATATCTTTTTTGGGCAACCCAGATTCTGAACTCAAGATTAATAAACACAAGACATTAGGAGGAGCGGAAATATCTTTCCTCTTTTCATAGAACCCAATATGATAGTGTCATGAAGAGAATGGGGTGATTTGAAATCTTAGTTAGTGAGAAATTTCAATCCTAGTGTAAGCATTAATATTTGCATGGCATTTTCATATAGGAATCATCTACTAGAAAAGGGCCATTTGGATTTAAATGCTCTTCGAAATATATTTAATCCATTATCTAAAACCCTAGATCAAAAACTACCTAATCAAACGTGTAGACCTGCTTGACATGAGTAGAGGAGTTTGAGTCCCACCCATACACGGATTGCATAGGCCTGTGTTTATATATTGAAATGTTTCATAATGAAATGTAAACTTCAATCACCGTTGTTCAAGAGATACACCGAAAGAAAACTCTAGTAAATCGTTCACTCTATGAGGGTTCCATGAGTCTTATTAAGTCCATCGGTCATGCCCAATGCAATCATCACTTTGATATGCTTAGAGAAGAGAATTTCAAGGAAGAATCACAAAGCGTCGAACTATTTATCATGGATACCTAACTACCTCAATAAAAATTTCACAAACTAGTTTCTCCATTCCAATGGTAGATGGAGAAAATTGAAGCATGGGAGTCCCAAAGTCTTTGTGATAGGGATCAAAGGCATTATAAACCCTCAGGATTTCCATTCTAGAGAAGGCTCCCAAGCGGCTTACAACCTTGGCCTTTGATATGTTCAAGTGATAATGGAAAATGAAGGGGTAATAGAAATCAAATTTGGAATTTAATAATAAAAATGGAGGGGAGGTAGTTTCCTAAGTATCATATTTGCATTATTATTGAAATAAAATAACAAATGAAAAAAATTAAATTAATGTCCATAATAATGGTTATAGTTTAACATTAATGTCCATAATAATGTCCATAATAATGGTTATAGTTTAACTTCATTCCTCTATCTCTCAAGACAACCAAGAATATGGATTACTTATTAAATCTCAATGGTACAAGCAATTATTTTAATTCGAAAAACAAAAATTCCATACACTACTTATTAAATCTCAATGGTACAAAAAATTATTTTAATTCAAAAAACAAAAATTATATACACTATATATTAAATCTCAATGGTACAAGATATTCATTCAATTTACAAAAAAAAAATCTAGACTTGATATGTTGAAATGGACACACTTATTTGTATAATTATTAGATATCATTGAAACAATCACTTTTTTTATTCAAAGCCAAAAGTTCTATAATCCCTAATCTAAAACAGACACAACAATCTAGGTAAAAATGTCTTATTAATATCAAAGTAAGCATTATATTTCCCTTATAGGAACTCCATAACTAACTAAGGGGAATTATTTATATTTAATAGGAAAGGTTAATTTTCAAACATACAAATTGACTTCAAAAAGAATAAATAGAAACCATGTTTAAAGTAAATTTAGATTTTTCATTTTTGAGTTAAAAGTTAAATGTTGAAGATTAAAAGTGTGGAGCTAAGTTCCCTTCTCAATATTCTCAAACAACTAAATAGATCAGATAACAGAAAATAGTAATTAATAACACAACATGAAATGTACACAACTCAACCACACTAGACTAAACTAAAACTACCTATGACAACTCAATGTCAAACTATGAAAATGGGATTAATGCTCAAAACACCCCATCCTAATTTTTGTTGATACAAAAATTTAAACTAAGTTTCTAGGCTTACAAAAAATACTCAAAAGTTTTGGTATGAGCTAGGATGGATTTATTTTTCATTCTCTTTTCTTATATATATTGTAGCCTTTAAATTGTTTCAGTTTTATATTTTTGTTGTAGATTTCAAATTGCAGTTTATTCATTTGTGGGTCAGCTCTTCTATCTGACCATACATGTCTTTTACTTCTTAAAAAAATCTACTTGTATGTGGACTATTTCCAGTGTCATCTTCTCTTGGATGTTTTTTGTCATCAATACTTTACTACATAAATACTTTACTACAACATAAGTCTATAAAAAAAATTCTCCTCAAGACTCCTTACATAAAGATTTCATTAACATGTTCATTTTCTATAGCTTCCACGTTAACTTCAATATTGGTATTACTTTCAATGTTCATTGAAGCAATTTCTATTCTAAATTCATCAATACATAGATATTTCATGTCATGAGTGAAGGAACTATAATTCTTCTTCATGATCATTGTGTTAAAGATAGAAAATGTAGATATTTTGTGTCATGAGCGAAGGAACTTTAATTCTTCTTCATGATCATTGTGTTAAAAATTGAAAATGTAGATATTTCATGTCATGAGTGAAAGAATTTTAATTCTTCTTCATAATCATTGTGTTAAAAATTGAAAATGTGGAGTAAAATGCCTTTCACCAAATGATAATGTACAAGTGACTTTCCGTGCTCATGCCAAATGGAATTGTCCTGCGGTATCAAGAGCCCCATTTCAAATTTCAAAGATGTTGAACTTTGAGTCCACAGACTTCGAATGTGCACCCTTTTTTCTATACATTATGATAACGAACCTTTTAAAGAATCGCGGGTGCATTAGTCGATGAAGTGTTTGGTTACTAAATTGTAATCCCACTACTGAATTTCCGTGTTGCGTTATAACCCGGATGGCCAATCTTCTAGGTTGCATTACTCTCGATGCCCGTTACCAATTTTTTTTCAAAAGAAATTGTGAGAGCAACATTTGAAAAATTGGAGCGTAGAAATCAAGAAGAATGAAGAGGCCAGATCTAGTGAATGCCAAGAAACCCGGATGGAAAAGATTGTTTCCCTCAGCTCAAAGAGAAGGCCGTATTTAAGAGGAAAAAGAAAAAAAATGATGCACTAACACCCCAAAAGATTAGTCATTGTGCTATAACACACCCAGCAACTGCCAACAGCTTTGCTTCTTCGCGTGACTTACACCTTCATTGAGTAATGGAACCCCAAAGCAAGGAAAGTGTGTTATCGTGTAATTTAAAGAAAAGGTACAGAATGTTACGTAGCATGATGAGAAATTTTGTTTATTTGTGAAGACAAAGGTAGACGTCTTCGAAATATGAAGTGGGGCTCTTCATACCGAAGGAGCTATCACGACCAACTCAGCCTTCTTCAAGATCTCTCTTTTTAACAAAAAGAACATGGATAAACTATGATTCAAAGGGTTTTATTCAAGTGTTTTATGTGATTGAAATAGTTTTATTCAAGTTCTGTTTTTTTTAAAAGAGATTCACCTACAGGAAAAAAGGTGCTTCTTCAACTCTCTTTTACTCAAAAAGAGAAATTTATTTTATTGTAAAAAATCAATAGAATTTTTTTTTTTTAATACACAAGCCTTTCTTTTCAAAAAAATTACATAAGCCCTTTAAAAATATTACCAACTCTCCTCTCATTCAAAAATTACAAGACCCTTTCTAACACATGCATATTTTTTGGTAAAATACCATGAAACAAAGATTAGAGTGGATCTCTACGCGACTGCTAAATTGTTGAGGGTGCGTTACAGTGGAGCTACCTTTTTCAAGCTCACCAATAACACTACTGTTCTGGATCTGCATCCATGTTTCCACATGTACTTTGTATCAACATTTTTTCACTGAATGATTCCTTCGTTTTTCAAGAGAGATAGTGCTTCCTCCTTAGCTTTCTTGGACGTGGCCAGGCTGTTCACGCATTCTTTGTTACTCTCGAGTCTTACGTAGGCTCCTACTGCTTCTCTTTGCTGCTCTCAGGAATCTTATGCAGGCTGCACTCTAATAACATGTTAAAGATTAAATTCCTAAAGAGAAATGCCTTTTTCAATATTTTCAAACAATTAGACAGTTGATATAGGAGACATTAGTAATTAATAACTAAACTAGAACTCAAGTATAACTCAAGACTAAAACTATATATAACACCTATCATGCAAACTAAGGAAATTGAGATTAATGCTCTCAACAGTAAAGTGAGTTAAATGTTAAAGTATATTTTAGCATTAAAGTGATTTAAATGTTTCTTTTTTAGGTATATTTATTAGTTTGTAATTAAAAATAAATAAATACTTATTTATGTGTTTGCATTATTTACTGATATAAATAAATGAATATTTTTATTTGTTGATAGAAAACCCAAAAAAAATTGCTTTAAATAAAAATCAAATAACTACATATATATATATATATAATATGATAGAAGAAATAAGCTAGTATAAATTCATCTCAAACTGAAACACAAAAAAGTTGGTTCAAATCTATTGAATTAAAAATTTTGATGTTTCCTTGTTCAAAAATAAAATAAAACATCAAGAGAACATATTTTATATATATATATATATATATATTTATTTATTAAAAAAATCTAATATAAATATATTTTATTTAAGATAGACATAATTTTTATTTTACTTGTCGATGACATAGATATGTTATTATTTCGAAAGATTACAAATGTGAATGATACTAGAATTTATTAGATGACTGTATAATTACCATGGTGTAGTGTAGATGTTATATGTTGTGGATGGTTTTCAAGCTCTTTTTTTTCCTTAATTTACCAATAAATTAATAGGGACTTATTAAAATCACAATTTTGGATATTGACTTTTTCACAATCCAAGTGTATTGTTAAACTTATATTTGTTATTAAAAACTCCATTTTAACAATAATGATCAAGATTTCACAAAAAAAAATATTGAAATACCAAATACCCATAACCTTAATAATTAGAGAATACCATTTAACTTGTTAAAAATTCTTTTATTATTTCTTTATTATTTTAGGGTTTAATAAAAACCAACCAATCCAAAAAAATATCGAACCAACGAACTGTTCGCTTTTATTATAATCTTCCCATATTTGAAAATATATTATTTAAAACAACCAGTACATTGAGTTTAATATTCTTCCCCATCGAAACTATAAAACGTTATAAGAACGATTTTACATCTTCAAATACAAATATTAATAACATAAATGGAACAATTACTAGAGTAATGGAGCATTTAAACTTGGCCTACGAACCAGATTGTAAAAATCCGACAAATCTTTAAACGCGTGAGAATACTCTGTTATACAAATATATAACATCCCTGCTGTTCGATGGGTGATTTCTGATCTGGCTTAGTTCTCATTCATATCATATGGACTCATTATCACCGGCTCAATCATTGGTTCTTACTATTTCATTTCAGGTACTGCAATTGTTGTTCACTCTAAATAAATGTTGGTCACTTCGACTTTTTCTTCCCTGTTTAGTAGGTAGATGCATTCTTTGTGGGAAATGTTTTAAAATGGAATATCTCTTCAATAGTATTGCTGTCAAAATGAAATGCTTAAATTAATAAATAAAAACTCACTAGTCAGCTATACGAAGGAGAGTCTGAACCAAGAAAGTTTGGCTCTACAGAACGCTCTACATTGTTAATATACTTCAAACATTATATAACATACATAGCAATAGGGAAGCTAGAACCATACCCTAAGAAATAGAAACTAATTCCTATCCTAAGGTCTCATGAACCAACTCACACTATTATGGGATTCTCCATTATCTTCAACACTCCCAGTTAATGGAGAAGGGGTACACAAATATGCCTAACATCTCCCTAAACATTTCAAACTTAATTTTGCCAAGAGGCTTAGTGAAACATTATCACACGTTTTACAATATACAAGATGGACTTCTTTTTATTAAACTTTCTCCCTGACAAAGTGGAATTGTGTATCAATGTGTTTAGTGTTCTTGTGAAACACCAGATTATTAACAAGTTTGATTGAACTCTAGTTTCGCATCTAATTGTTGTTGCATCTTTCTGTTCTTCCCCGACATCCTCGAAAAGTCTCTGCAACCAAACTACCTCACATGTTGCTGCACACATAGCTTGATACTCTGCTTCCACTGAAGACAAGGAAATTGTGTTCTGTTTCTTACTGCTCCATGTAATCACCCCAGATCCAACGCTGAATGAATAGCCTATTATGGATCTGTGATCGTCTACATTTCCAGCCCAGTCAGAATATCTAAATGCTATCAATCTAACATCAGAAGAATCAGTATAAATAATACCATAGACTATAGTTCCTTGTAGATACCTTAAAACACCTTTTGCTACATTCTAATGACTCTCAAGTGGTTTGGACATGTATTGACTTAGCACACTGACTGCATAAGCCAAATATGATCTAGTAGTAGTCAGGTAGATTAAGCTCCCAACCAGTTGTCTATAAGGTGTCGTATCCGCCTCTTTAGAGCCATCCTCACTATGAAGTTTAATGTTTTGTTGTAGTGGTACTACTGCAGCCTTACACTGATCCATTTTGAATCTTTCCAATAAACCTCTGACATACTTACCCTGGGACAGAAAAGTTTCCCCTGAATCTTTCCAGATCTCAAGACCCAAACAATATCTTAATTCACCAAGGTCTTTCATTTCGAACACCTATGACATTTGTTGCTTGATTTTTTTTATTAGAGAAATAACACCACCTGTAATAATTAAATCATCTACATACAAAGAAATCAACACTATGCGCCCCTTTCATCTTTCATGGTATACAGATTAGGGTCGTTTTAAGTTCTGTTGTAACCAAGTTGCAGAAAAAATAAATCAATCTTTTCATACCAGGACCTGGGTGCTTGTTTTAGTCCATATAGAGATTTCTTTAATCTACAAACTAAATGTTCTTTTTCTCTCCGGACAAACCCCTCAGGTTGCTCTAGATAAACCTTCTTTTTCAATTCCCCTTTTAAAAATGCAGATTTTACATCTAGTTGGTGAATCATCCAATGTTTCGTAGTAGCTAAAGCAATTAACATTATGATAGTATTTAGTTTAGCTACAAAGGAAAAGGTTTCTTCATAGTCAATGCCTTCTTTTTGTGTACCCCTTTGCTACAAATCTAGATTTTAATTTATCTATGGTTCCATCTGCGTTAATCTTGGGTTTATACAATCATTTAAAACCTATGGTTTGTTTCCCTTCATGAAGTTCAGCTAGCTCCCAAGTGTTGTTTTTTATTATAGATTCATATTCATGTTCCCAAGTTGTTTTCCATTCACTACATTCATTTTCTTCCTTATAACTAGAAGGTTCAACAACATTCATCATACTAGTTATAAAATCATTTTCCCTATATCTTGCTCGCAACTGAGCTTTCCTACTTGATCTCCTGAATGGTGGGGTAGCTTCAAACCTTATATGATCATCATTTTCTAGACTTGGCTTGACAACTACATCATCTTCATTCCCTCCCTACTGCTTCTGCATATGCTTCTACTCATTGCTATCACCTGCTTCATCACTTCCTTCTTCCACCAACAAGAGCACATGCCATTCTTCCTTAGCACTCTCATGGCTTCCATCATTAACCTGCTCATGCTACATCTCTGCTCACAAACACTTTATGACTAGAGGGATTAAATAGTTTGTAAGCCTTAAATTTTGTACAATATCCAACAAAAATACATTTGATGGCCTTTGAGTCAAGTTTCTTTCTATCTTCCTTTGGGATATGAGCAAAGGCTTTGCTGCTAAAGACTCTCAAATGCTTAACTATAGGCTTATAACCAAATAAAGCTTCAAAAGGAGTTTTAAAATCTAAGCTTCTTGTTGGACTCCTATTCTTTAGATATACTACAATATTAATCACTTCAACCGAAAATCCGTTTAAAAGATTCTTACCTTTCAACATATTGCAAGCACACTCCACAAGGGTTCTGTTCTTCCTCTCTGCAACCCCGTGTTGTTAAGGAGTGTGGGGTACTGTAAACTGTTGTTGTATCCCAAAATATCTACAGTATTTGAGTACAAAAGCTTTTTTTTACTCTCCCCCTTGATCTGAGCGGAGAATCCTAATGCATTTACCTATCCGTTTTTCAACCATACCTCTAAACTCCTTGAAGTATTCGAAAGTGTTGCTTTTCTTCCTGAGGAAATACACCCAAGTAAATCTAGTACAGTCATCAATAAACAATAAAAAATAGTATTTACCGCCTCACGATCTTGTCTGCATAGGCCCACATATATCTATGTGTACTAGCTCGAGTATATCTCTCTTCTTTCTATCAGGATTCACAAGAAATTCATCTTTGTGCAACTTTCCCAGTGCACATGCATCACAATCAATATGAGCAGCTTTTAAAACAGGGAGACCCTCGACCATACCTCTTTTCTATAAAAGCAGCAAATCATTGAAGTTGATATGGCCGAACCTCTGGTGCCATAAGTCCACTATATTCATGGAAGATGACGCCAATGCGTGATGTGGTGCGCTTTTGACATTTAACTTGTACAATCCTCCCACACAAATACCTGATGCAATAGGCTTCATAGAATCCAACAGGTCTTTAATGACACAATATGATTTATAAAACTATACCTTGAGATTCTGATCAGTCATAGTAGAAAAAGAGATCAAATCCTTTTTGATCCCGGGTACATACATAACATTATGGATATGTCTAATGTTTCCATCACGCAAAACAACAAGAATATTACCATAACCTTTGATTTGGTACTCTCTATCATCGCCAAGATAGATGTTTGCTCCACTACTGGTCTCTTTGAAGTATTCAAACCACTGTTTGTTCCCTGTCATGTGGATGGATGCACCTGAGTCGACAAACCAGCTATCTGTTTCATCCTCCTTAGCCGAAAGTGCAAAGTCATATATGAATAGTCTGATGTTCTGACTGTGTTCCTCATTAGCAAAATGACCTGCATGTTGCTTATGTCGCTTCTAACCTTCATCAAACTTCTTTTTCATATAATATCTGTCTATATGGCCAGTTCTACCCCAATAAAAACATTTGGTCGTAGAGTAATTTCTATTGAAAGATGTACCTTGAGGTGAGAGCATCTTTCTCTGTGGCACTATGCTGCTCTTCTGTGCTGCATTTGGCTTTCCTCTGAAGGGCTTCTTCTTCGCCATTAAGGCCAGATCTAAACTCTGGGGTTTATAAGTCAATGGTCTTTCCTCTTCTTGCATGAGTATCCCTATCAATTTTCCAAACACGGGGGCTTTTTATCTTGCATTCAAGCTAGCGATGAACATATAATACTCACCATTCATACCATTCATGGTAATCATGACCAGATCTGTATCGGACATAGCTTCGCCGATATCTCCCAACTTGTTCTTGAGCTCCTTGATCCGTGAAATGAATGCTACAACTGTCTCATTCTCCTCCATCTTGATGGAGAGAATCTTTCTCTTCAAAAACAGCAGTCGATTGGTGTTCTTGACCTCATAGAGATCCTTGAGCGTCTTCCGAATCTCTGGTGCAGTCTTGCAATCACGGATATGGGGGATAATGCAATATTTTACTGATGATTTCAGGAGCATTCTCGCCTTAGTCTCCCGCCTGTCCCAATCTTGGATTGTTGTTGTTGTTCCTCCTGCAATGAGGTTTGGCTTCACCTCATCATTGTTCACAATCGTCCATGCATTGTGTCCCTCAAGCAGGGTTTGCAGCCTGAATTTCCAACCAAAATAATTGGATCCATCCATCTTGTTGTTTTCATTGAGGTAGGCTTCTACAACTTGATTATTCACCTTGAATGAATAAAACTTCAACACAAATAAAAAAAACAACCCCTATCTTCTTAAAAAATAAATTATCTAAAATGCCTAATATAAAAAAACGACCCCAGATCCAAAACAGAGAGAACACAGATCTCCCTTTTTTTAAATCGCCCCCCTATTTCAAATGAAGAACCCCTCAAGAATTTAGATTATTTATTTAAATAATGAAACATATTCCTTCTTTCAAAATAATCACCCCTTTCCTTTTTAAAAGGATTACACGAATTCTTTCCCCTTTAAAACAATTGCCCCATTTTTTTTTCTTTCACAAAACTCTACCCTTTTTAAAAAAAGCTTAGATCTTTAATTTTAAAAACGATGCACCATACGCAAATGTTCAATCATGAATACCAATCTTGAATACGTAAATGTTCAAATGTATTTTTCATGATGCACCATTAATTAACATCAAAAAAACAGCGTGACCTTGACCGCCCTCCTTCATGCGATCCCTAAGAAGATCCTTCACGTGGTCTCCCGGGAAGTCGCCTATGATTCGGCAGTGAATCCACGCTCATGTAGCAACTATCTGCCACCTCTGCTCACTGAGATTTCACCCGAAATGTGCCACCAGCGGACCAGCTGCTTACCACGTCTCCAGGCAAGTAATTTCGGCAAGAAATTTCGGCCTCCATCAAGAAATTTGTGGATCGCCCTCGTGCTGGATCACAACCTCCATGAGCACGAGAAAATCTCCCATGCAGTTTTCTTGTTCCACGTAGTGCTGGCCTCGGCCCCACACCTACCAACACGTTGTCTCCTCCACACAGCGATTTACTCTGTCGCTGCAATCATGTGGCCTTCTCAGAAAGCAGCCCCAAAAAAATAATACACTTAGTATGCAAAAAACACAGCCTTTTGCCCTCACACAAGGTTGGTGCGATTTTCCTCCAAGCCCTCGTGCCAATCTGAAAATAAAAAAACATGTAAGTTTAGTAGTGAAATCGGCGCAATTTTCTTGCCAAAATCCATGTTGATTTCGCCTCAGTTGCGCCGGCCTCTCTCCACTCAGGTAGATGCTTGCTCAGTGATGAAGCTCCGATACCATGTCCAAATGAGATTCTTGAATTAATAAAAAAAACTTACTGGTCAGCTTTACGAACGAGAGTCTGAACCAGGAGAGTTTGTCTCTGCAGAATGCTCTACATTCTCAATATACTTCAAACATTATATAACGTACATAGCAATAGAAAAGTTAGAACCATAACTTAAGAAATAGAAACTAATTCCTATCCTATGGTCTCGTGAACCAACTCTCACTATTATAAGATTCTCCATTATCTTCAACAATTGCCTCAGGGCTTCAACATGGATAGTCCCAACCCTATAGTACTCACTAATGGTACCAACACTCAACAAAATAATTCCATCAGGGAGGAAAACGTTGATAGTATATATAGCAAGCTTATTTCTATAGGGCTGGCAACATTGGAGTAAAACGTTGATAGTATAGACCGATACCTTACTATTTTATTGAAGAGGGAAACCAAAATGTCTTTTCTCCTCTGACGTACAAGGTGAAAACCCAACACGAATGCCAGGAGACTCTACCCCATAGATGATATGACTCACTGTTTTTTTTTGTTAGGAACACTTGTAGTCTTTTTTGTCCTTGCCAATGCATGTGAAGGTTTGGTGTAACTAGCTGACTTATGCTAGTTTTTATTTACTAGATGCACTAGTTAGATGGGATTATAATAATCAAGACTCTGAACTTAAGTTACTAGTCTAATTTTTCTTTGAGCAAACAAGTAGCAGAATATTTTTGGTTAATTTAAAAAAAAAGAATAAATATATATATTAAACAATATAACAATGTACAAATATGATGAGAGAGGATCTAAAAGGGCCTTCGATCCATTATGAAACATCCCCTCTAATTAACTTTTAATTGTTGACCATTGTACCAACAACAACCTATTAGACATAATTCTTCGAGAAATTTGTCCTGTAAATAAATTTGTGCATAAATAAAATACGAGAATATGAAATGACCATTGGAAAATGAATCAAAAGGTAAATTTAGTGTATAAATTAGATATCACATTAATGAAATATAATCACTTGAGAGTTACTCTGACATGGTATTAGAGTGAGGTTGGGAGTCAACAACGCTTTTCTACCATCCAGTCAATGTTTGGTATGTCTCTCTGCAAATCGAAAATGTCTCCTACCCTTTATACCTTTTGTGGTTGCCAAATCTACCATTCTCTTGCGATGAGCAGACCAAGAATTGTTTGTCAAGCCCTGGTGCTTCTCTAGTTTGTAACTGTGCATGCAAGTTCATCTAGTGTTATAGTATTTCCTATTTCTCTTTGATTACTTCATTTATAGTCTAGCATCTACATTTGAGTTTCCCTCGTCGCACTCATTCTTGGAGTTACCCTGTCATTTCTATGCCCATTCTCTCTCCCAACGCTCATTCCCAATTGAACAGGTATCATAATTGTTAAATGATGTGAGAGGGATCATTTGCATGTTCATTTGGTGTGTGTATGTTTTTGCCTTAGTGCCTCCGACAACCTTTGTTACAATATCATAACCTCTCATAGCTTCCCAAAGGCTTATATTGCTCAAAAATTATTAGAATCCCTATTCTCTTCTCAATGGTTTCATTGCGGTTTAATGTTTTTTCTTAATCAATTGGTTCTCTCAAATGTTACTTCAATGTTTTTAAAAGTTGTGCCCTAGCTCATTGAGTTATAAAAAATGTTAATTTTACTATCGTGATCTTGAAGAAAACAAGATGGCATGAGAAGCCTCTTAGTATATTGGTTATTTTTTTTTGTGGGTTTCATTGGGTTCTTTATCATAATGATCATATACGGAAGGAACAAGAACATGGTGCTTTGTGGAGTTTTGATGGAATTCAAAACAAATCTCAATGCATTCCATTTAAATGAGTGTTTCCTTTACTTTTTCCTGTTTTTCATAAATAAAAGGTATTGTTCTCTAATCTTTTCCTTGGCATGCATATCAACAACTAAAGGTTTAAATTTCTCAAGGTTATTTGTGAATGCTTTATGGAGAGAAGTCTCCCTCAACAGAACAGTTGCTAAGATCAAATCATAAATGGAACTAAAAACTAAAAAATTTAGTGCACAATAGAGTCAAATTGGGACCAACACAATAAAACTTTGGATTATAATTCTAATACATGAAATGCATTCATATGGAGATTGTGACTCCTTCACCAAGTAAAATAAAACTTAATAGGCACCCACCAAAATTCCTCCACAATTTTGTCACTTTGATCTATTGGACTTACATCCACAACTTAACAAAATACTTTTACATACATGTATATTCAAAACATATAGTTTCTAATACTTTAATACATGAAAAGTCAATGTATTAAAACCTTGCTCCACAATTTTTTCACCTTGACCTCTCACACTTACATCTGCAACTTAACAAAATACTTCTACATAAATGTATATTCAAAACATACAGTTTCTAATATTTTAATACATGAAAAGTCAACCTAGTATGGGCGTTTGTACTAAAACATAATTTTTTGAACTTGTATATGTTGTGGAGTACATATATCAGTTACCCATTTTTTCTTAATTACTTGATGTGTTGCGGAATGAAGAATTTGTACTCCTACTCAAAACTTCATTTAATCCATGTCCTTTAGCCTGCAAACAAAAATACGCAACCTACAAACAAAATGTACTTGGTTGATTTACACGTGTACCACAAGTATGGTTGTAATCTATTTATTTAACGTGGTGGTTTAGATTAATTTTCCAACACTCCCCATTAATCACAACTGCCACCATTGACAATTCTCAAACAATCTCTGACATAACCAAATATTCACATGACAATGGCCTTATAAAGATGTCTGCAAATTATTCTTGCGACGTGCAATGTTGGAACACAATTTCACCATTCTTAATCAATTCTCTAATAAAATGATATTTAGAATCGATATGCTTGGTCCTCTTGTGAAAAACTAATTTTTTGATAGTAGAATTGCGGAATTGTTGTCATAGAAAATAGTTGTTGTTCCCTCTTGTTCATGGCATAAATCCCTCAACATTCTTCTCATCCAAACTACTTGACACGTTATTATTGTTGCAGTGACATATTTAGCTTCTACTATTGACAATGACACTATCGGTTCCTTCTTTGAGGCCCATGAAATGGCTCCCTAACCCAAATGAAAATCATATCCCAACGTAATCTTTCTATGATCAACACTTCTTGCTGAGTCATTGTTAATGTAACCAACCAACCTAAAATCATTTTTAGCGGTGTACAAAGTACCATACTCCTTTGTCGCACTGACATACCTTAAAATCCTTTTCGCTTCTTTCCAATGTGTTTCCTTGGGTGTCTTTATGAACTTTGACACAGGGCTTACTGCATACATTATATCTGGCTATCTTGTTGTCAAATACAATAAGATTCCCACCATACTTTTGTATAATGTCAAACTGACATTGTTGCTACAATCTTCCTTGATCAAATTCAACCCCATGACATTTGGAGTTGGTGCAAGCATGTTGTTCTACATATTAAACCTCTCCAAAATATCTGCTACATACTTTGCTTGAGAAATAAAAATACCATTTTCTGTTTTCTTTACTTGTATGCCCAAAAAATACCTTAACGACCCTAAGTCATTTCAAACTCACTCTTCAGAACTTCTTTCAAATCAACAATGAGGAGATCATCACTTCCTGTAAAAATCAAATCATTTACATATAAAACAACAATAAGAAGCTTACCATCACTTTCTTTGATGTAGAGAGTAGGCTCGCCATCACATTTGTTGAAACCATTGTCAATTAAGTAAGCATCTATCCTAGTATACCATGCACATGGTGCTTGCTACAAACCATAAAGAGTTTTCCTCAACCTATAAATTTTGTCTTCTTGTCCTTCTACCTCATAACTAGGTGGTTGTGCAAAATATACTTCCTCTTTCAACACTCCATTCAAGAACATTGATTTTACATCCATTTGATACACTTTCCATTTATGTTGCACGACTATTGACAACACTATAGGCACTATATCCATTCTCACGACTTGCGCAAATGTCTCCGCATAATTTCTTCCATGTTGTTTTTTGTATCCTTTGGCAACTAGCCTTGCTTTATGTCTTCCAATTTTTCCTTCAATGTTGCTCTTGGTTTTATAGTCCCACTTCACTCCAATGGCTTCTTTTCCTTGTGGAAGGTCCACTAACTCCCATGTGTCATTCTTTTCTATTCCTCTTATTTTTTCATCCCTTGCCGCAAGCCATTTTTCTTCATTGACTACATCCCGAAAATGGATTGGGTCATCTACATGACAAAACAATGCAAATAAGAAATTCAAACCAGCGCTACTATCAACTTCATTTTGCTCATAAATTTCACTAAAGTTTCTAATTTTTGTCTTCTTATGCTTGTAGAGGATGGGCTTGACATATCACTTGATGTTGCACTTGAAGTAGATGATGTTGTGGGTCTTTGTGGCATGCTCAGAGTAGTACTTGCTTCACTGCATGACATTGTCCTATTATTTGTTGACGGTATCATTTGTTGACTGCTTTGTTGAGCTTGAATAGGAGTAGGAGGGATTACCATTAAGGAATGCCCATTTGAATGCCCATTTGTTCTTAATTACTTGATGTGTTGCGGAATGGAGAATTTATACTCCTAGTCAAAACTTCATTTAATCCATGTTCTACAGTGTGCAAACAAAAATCCAAAACCTGCAAACAAAATCTACGTGATTGATTTATACATGTAAGTATGGGTGCGATCAATTTATTTAACGAGTAGTTGAGATTATTTTTCCAATAATTTGGTGTGTATCTATTGGTTCCCCCACATAAAACTATTTCGTAAACATTACAAGGCAAGATTGTGCTGGACTTAGCCCCACGGGGGTAGGCGAGTTGGTAACCACAATGCGGTGAAGTTCGTTAGAAAGGCGGGCTCCATACTGAAGGTCACGAGTTCAAATCCCTCGAACTAACCCTAGGGTTGTATAAGGGGGCGGGTGCAGCTCCGAGTGGTTATAGAGATAGCGGTCAGAATCGACCCCATGTAACGCGAGTCGCAAGGCTGCCCCTGTTGCCGATTCCACTGTAATAGAAAAAAAAAAAGATTGTGCTGGACCATGATGTTGAGGATGGTCCATGATGTTGAGGATAGAGATATATTGAAAATGTATTCACTCGTCTCTATCGCAAGCATGATGCTAACTGGTAAGAGGAAATTAGATAATGGTCCAAAAAGATGGGGCAAACATGACGTTGTAACCAGGAGCGGAGAATGTCGACGACGCATCATAATCAATCACCCAAAAACTGAATTTCCTCGAGTTAGTACAATTTGTAAGTGCGTAATATGGCTTCGTGGTCGTTGCGGAGACATAATTTATTAATAACGTTCAGTGTTCATTGCCTCAAAGTCAGTTGACATGGGAATCTCCCATGTATCATGACATGATAAAGTCAGTTGACATGGGAATCTCCCATGTATCATGACATGATATTTGAGGTATTACATGCCATGTAAGGAAATAATACACAGAACTTGGAAACTTTGTATTCTTTCACGATTCTATAGACGTACTACATATTTAATTAAATCAAAGCAAATTCTAAACGAAAACTAAGCCTCACCTCGATGATCCTAAAAATACAGTCTTTATCCATCCTAATAAAATATTCCCTCAACTTTCTTTACAAGTGAAATTGCATTGATTAACTTGCAATTGAGCAAAAATATAATATTTTATCAACCCTAACTTAAGACTGCTTTAACTTTCTTTATTCATAAACAAATGCGTATATAATCAAACCAGTTCCATTTGACCCACTTAAATTTTTCCAAATTAATAAAGTTACTTTGCACGCAGATTGCCACCGATGTCTCCAGCTTCACGTGCAACGGTAGCTACATTGTCGTAACGACGGGAAACCATAGGGAAACCATAGATCAGGCTCTGCCAGGAAAAAAAGGCTTTCTATGATTTGTAACTGTTTTTCATACATACACTAAATCGTTCATATTTCAAACAGTAAGTCAGTCCTTATTTTATTCCATCTTAAGCTTATTCAGGTTTACATCCATTTATTCAAGTTATCTGACTTCAAACTAAAGTTCCTTACTTTGCAAATGCTTTCGGAATTTTTAATTAATATAATTTTTGCATGGGTTATAATATTTTTCATATATATATATATATTTTAAAATGTAAAATATATAATTTATTTCTGTAAAAAGTTTGTTTTATAATTTTAAAACATTAAATAAGATTAAAATTCGAACGGTTATATATTATTAATATTTTGTTTTGTTTCATTTCTAAATATTCTGAAAATTAAAAATTAACCATTAATTTATTATATGAAATGCAAAATGTTATCATTTATAGGACTCTTTTTGGGTCAATCATTAAAGAATTCAAAACTCTCAAACGGTAAGATTTCGGTTTAAATTGGATCTAACTGTATACACATAAGAGCAATTGGATCTGGTCAATCAGTTTACTATTATTGGGGCTTTTAATCAGTTTACTATAATAACCATTAATTTTTCTATATGAAACGAAAAATATGTTATCATTTATAGGAATTTTTTTTTGGGTTAATCATTAAAGAATTCAAACTCTTAAATGGTAAGATTTTGGTTTAAATTGGATCTAACTATATACAAATCAGAGCAATTGGCTCTCGTAAATGAGTTTACTATTATTGGTGGTTTCAAGGCTCTAGGTTATTGAAAGTAAATATACTAAGTTGTTGGTGTTAATTCTCTCATGTCATCACTATAATTTTTATTAAGTCATATATTTAATTAAATAAAAGGGAAAGTCTATGAAATGAAAATTGATAAGAAAGAGTATTATTGTCAAAAAAAATATTGTGTATCAAAAGACTAAAACAACAACATATCATCTCATCCTCAACTTATAAAAACTAAGAAATGAATGATAAGGCAGGATAGATGACCTTAGGGAAGCTGAAGGGTTGGAGATGTTTTACTTTCCAACTATCACATAGCTAAATAGTGCTTATGTATGGTATGTTCGCGAGAGGGATGAGTATTAAGAAAATATTACACATAATTCAAGGAGGGGTAGGTGCATGAACTACAATGCTTGTAATCTACTAGCTCTTACATAATAAAGGGGTAGGTTGAAGCCAATTGAATTTCAATTTTTTGGTTTGGGTTTCCAGGGTGAAGACTTAGTTGTTATGTGATGAATGTCCTTATTTTCTATGATTTTCTCCATATATGAGTTTAAAAGTGGATTTTCTTTGCATTTTAATGGTTTTCTTTGTTTCTTATTCACAAGGGATAGTCTACCAACTATAGTTTTGAAGATTTCCTTGTAGTCATGATTTTCCATGAGAAATATAACTAACTCTAAAGCTATCCCTTGTTCTACTAGAGTTGCTATAATATTTTAGAGAGTCAACCATTTCATCTATTTCTTGCTATTGGGTGCATTTCTCTTTCATAGAAGAAGGAAATTCACTCCTCAAGATGAAATCTCTTGAAGTGTATGTAATTTTACATTCTTTTGGGCCATGTAAATTGTCATTCTCATTGCTTTTAGGCTTTCTCTGGGTTGTAATACTTTTACTCCCTATGAAATCTCTCACTATTGTGGTACACCCTTCCCCTAATGCATTCCATTTCATCAGTTGGATGAGTATTTTCTCTAATCCATGAGTCGTACACCTTTCCCACTTTCTATATTCTATCTCTACATAGTAATTCCTTTGCTAGCTACAATCATGTTCTTCTCTCCCTCTGTCATTATTCAACTATTAGATGACTCCAAATTTGATGCAATTTAGTATTCGAATGGTTCCAAATTTAAAACATTTCAATAATTTGTGGTTTGATCCAAATTCCATTTATTTTACTATTTTTTTTTGATGAAATTTAGATTCACTCTCTCTTATTTGATGGAATCCTTCACTTATGTCAATCTACAAATAATTCAGTATGTGCATTTTCTAGTTGGAAGTGAGAGGATTGTTAATTATTTTTAATTCATACACTACAACATAGAGGGGGGCTTTAAGACAATATCTGAGTCAATTTTTGGTTAAATTGTCTTAACTTGAGACAAAAAGGATGTTGTGTATTGTCTTAAATATTGTATTTAAGAGAATGTCTCAAATTATTGTCTTAAAAATTTGTCTCTATAAAGACAATATATAGCATAAGTATTATTGTCTCTTAAGACATGATTTCATTTTTGTCTCTCCAGAGGCAATAGTTGGGACTAGAGATATTGTCTTTATAGAGAAAATATGTCTTTAATCCTGCCTATTGTCTCTCTAGAGATAAATGCATTATATTTGAAGATAATACAATATCACTTGTCTTTTTAGAGAAAATATAAACTAATGAAAATAGAAAAAATATCTCACCATTGAAATAAATCAATATAAAATGTATTTAGTTAAAAATAAAATATAATATCATTGATTAAATCATGTTAGGGCACAGTGGAATCAAACCACCAACCTCGTTCTTATAAAGCATATGCTCTTCCATTGAACTAACACCCTTTAAAGAATTATATTCGCGATGTCAAGGTGCTCAACAAGTAGTATGTAGAGAGTGCACATCTATCAAACTATGAGCAGATGCATACCAAAAGGAATTGAATCAACTTGTCCTCGTGGTAGTATTTAGCCAAATGCTCCAAGAAACAACAAAGTTTTTGGTATGAAACATTGTGGGGTTTTTTCTAAAGCAAGAAAGAAGCATAAAATGTCAAATGGTTAGGCCCGGTCTTCCATCCAAGCATTTACTAACACATCTAACATGGGAGGTGTTGTTGTATGTGCAACAAATTATAATGAAAGCAAGATTCCCAAGCAGTACTCAACAACTACTAGTAGTTACTTGTGTGAATATATGATGCCTACTATAGAAAATCAAGGCTTTTTTCAGGATACAAATAAAAAACATGCTAATGATGGTAGTATGGCATCGAAAATTCATGGAACCATAAATAATGAATATCAAGAAAAGGATTCTAGAATATATAATTAGTCAATGCCTTCAAAAGGAAGGATGCATGTACTTGCAACAAACTATGTTGTGTTAGAAAATTATATATTACAGAGCAATGGAACACATAAAATATTGCAAAAGTATAAACACAGAAAACCCATAAAACAAGAGAGACACAGATATATGTGATTCACCCAGTTTGGGCTACATCCATGGAGAAACAGCCAGTCCTTCTTTTATTATATTATCCAGCAAACTGAAGAGATACAACCTACAGCAGACCCGCTGTAACACCCTCTTCACTCTCAATCTCCTCTCTCTTCCTCACTCAAAATACAGATCTACATAGATGTAATACAATTCCCTCATATATAGTGAGGGGTTTCCTTCCAGGGTAGAAAACCCTAAATTAAACATAACTTCTACCGTCAGATCTTCGCCTAATGAATGGCCCAGATTGACTAGAAATTACTATACTTTTACAAGGCAATTTTACATCTATTCTTAGCTTCCCCGTGGACCCCCCGGACCCCCCTGTAGCCGCCCTCCTTGGACCCCCCCTGCAGCAAATATTTTATAGGCAGCATTGCTGCCCCATTTCAAACTGGGGTCCAATGCGGCGATACCTTTGAATACAGAAGATAATCAAGCTCCACACCCAACATGTTGAGAACAAGTTTCGCAAGAATTATTCAACAAGTACTTAGATTATTCCCTTAATTTATGACGACTACGACAGAGAGTCAAAACTCTTTATAGGATACCAAGAATAACCATTTCAGAGCTGGTAGCATGGTTTCACAAATTTGTGCAACTACCAAAAATCAAAACCAAAAGAACACTTCTAGAAATATGAACAACCAACACTTTCAAGAGGATGGATGTATGTTAATGATCGTGGACAAATATATGAGCTTTATACTGAGGAAAACCTCTCTAAAATCCTTAGAAATCATTTTCTTCCAAAATAACTTTCTTTTTACATAGTTCTCAATGGAGGACTTGGTGAACCTATATAATTGAAATCCCTATTCTATTGTGCAAACACAGAACTGTCAAGTGCAAGTGGGTAGAACACAACTTTGATTTAGGCTAATTATGTCCAAAATTTATCTTCTTTATCTAGTCAAATGTTACCACTGGGGCATTGGTCAAATAATGCATCTCAAATCCATTCTTTTTATAGCTCTAGTATCACATACCCCTTGTGCACAATACTACCAATAGCCCCCTATGCTCTACTAAGTCAACGATGTTGACTTTTAGGTTCAATACTAGACTTACATTCCACAACAACCCCTATGCATACTTTACAACTCAGAAAATAGAATCAGTCATGGGCATTCAACGTAATACACTTCTTGCATTCAAATTTCATTCCTTTGACAATCCAATACAAGCATTAATGGAAGTTATCACAAATACACTATATCTAGCATGATCATAATTCTATGGTCATATTCAAAAGTGTTTCTAAAATATATCTTATACATCATGAATAAGAGCTAAAATGAGCCTCAATGGATACACTTCACCCCCATGATGAATAATGCATAGCATGAACAACCTAAACCATAGGTTATACATTTTCACCCTTAAAACATGATTATTCAACCTACATAGTTGCCTCATGCATAATTACTCACTATCTTAAAAAACGTGAAAGATAGCACATACGTTTAAATATGTGACCCTCATAACAATTATTGCATAAAACCACATATTTTCTTCCTTTACTAATTTTAACTGGGATTAAATTTATATGCATTAGTTGTCACATGCACCCATATATAATAATCTCATAAACAAGGTTAACACAGGCAATTCTACTAATGCATAGTGGTCACATGCAAATTATTAAATCATCTCATAATCAAAGACAAACCCATAAATTTCTCTCATATGCTTAAAGAATTGACAACGTAGAGAGTAAGGAGCCAACACACTGAACATCCCATGCAAACCAGATTATCTGACGAATTTCACTTGGAAAGGAGAGCACTACCACCCAACCAAGAACTAGTTCCTCTAATTCACCCCCTAGCTGAGATTTCTTGCCATGGATCAACTGCCCCTTGTTTATCTCCTCAAAGGTTATTTAATGCCCTTTTCCATGATATGCTTTCCATTAACGGCATCATGCTTTTATGGATAATTTTTATCTGTTTGCCTAGGATTTTGTCATAAAAGCTCGCCTTTATATGCCGCGAGGATTTTCCTCATAAAAGCTTTCCTTTCTCTCACGCAATGCTTTTATGTTTTTTCTCAGCTTAGCATCTTTATCCCGCTAAGTAGATTAATGGATACTTATCTCCAAATCCATTAAGCAAATCTAGATTTGGATCTAGAAGCCTTATCATGAAAGAATTATCCATTCCCATTCACGAATGGCATTTGGCAAGAATCTCATCCCTTGGTGCCTCGCTTTTCCAAGTGATTAAATTATTTTATTTAACAATAAAATATTTACTTTCACTATTACATATCAGATCTAGGTTTTCTTCACTTAGGTCAATAGAGTGTTACATACAAAAGAGGGGTGTTAAATACTCCCCCCCTTAAATTTACATTGTCCTTAGTGTATTAGTGCATCTTACACTTTATTTCCTTATTCACAGGTAGTTGTTTCTAAATTTTCAGGTTCCCATGGCCTTGCCACCTAAATCAGATCTTTTGATACATTGGTTACAAAGGTGTTCTACCAATAATCTCCTTCCATCGCTACCTGTGCATTTGTGTCAATCAATTTGGTAAGAGACTTTCAAATGCAAAAACTCAATTTTGTTTGTTACATGAGAAGCCACGGGCTAATTTTGCCCGCCCTTTAGCTATGATTCCTCAGTTTCCAGCTTATTTAAATAATAGGAAGAAATTCATGTTCCTCCAATTCATTTTTGTTCTTTCCAAACACTTGCTTCCTGCAGTTTCCTTGCATTAGTCACAATAAGTCAAACTAGCACATTTGACCAATCAACATGTATAAAATATCATAACAGGTTATCTCACACATAACAATCAAAATCATAAGCCATATGTAACCATCATACATCAGGATCACATGGCATATGTATACTAAGACTAAAACAAAATAATGATGCTTATCCTTAGTTTCGACCTTTGTATTGCCTTTGTACGCACTCTAGATCGATTGCACACAAGGTTATCATCGAGTGATTTCTCCTCAACCATGTACACCTACACATGGTGTGCATGACACACATACCACTATACATGTCATATATCATCTTGCACTTCATGCATCCATACCCATACAATATGAACCATTTGTACATAGTACAAATTGTACACAGTACAACCTGTACACATGTACCCAATACTAAATGCCCATAGCATCACATGCATGACTGATACTTCATCCACATGTTTTCAACCATGTTACTATTATGCCAAAAATTCTTGTAATTTTTCATTCACACTACTTTTAGGTAAGTGCAATCAAACCATGTTTGGTTTGTCGATTGGATAATAAGGAATTCATGGACCTGTTTGACTTCAAAGCATAACTGAAATTTTTTATGTCAAAGTATTCAAATGCTTTTATTTAGCTAATCATTTTCTTGTATCTTGTGGTTGCAGGGAATTTTCAGCAATTGATAACATAGATTCATAATACAACTTTACAAAACCAATAACTTTGAGTTTTGGGATTGAATTTGTCCTATAGACAAGGTTTTAACAACAACGGAATATGACTTCCGCTTAATCATAAAGAAGACTATTGACTATGATACTTAATCTATCATAGATATTTGAAGTCTAATAACCACCTTAACTTTGTTGTTAACCACGAAAATGATCGTTTGGTACTTAAAAGTACTCCACACTTAAGTAATCATGTCATATGACTTACTGTTGCTCTTTTTACACTTCTTCCAACATCTTGTTGGCTATGAATAATTCAGTCTAGGTCTAAACCCATTGAACAAACAGTATGCAAGTGCATACATCTATGCATGAATCATAAGTGAAGGTTATAATGTTCTTCATTCCGCATCCTCCAAATATTTAGGCATTATGTGTACCAGGGTATGAACCTAATTCATTTACATGTTTACACCTCACCTTAAGGATTAAATCACCCCTTGAAGACAAGAGAATATAACCTATTTATTCATTATCAAATTAGTTTATGTAATACTTGTTATGTTGTCCTATTCAGAACCAGACAACACTATGAGACATGCAGACTTCTTCAAGATTGTTGGATAGTGCTAAAATATGAATTTCATATTATATAGTTGTCCATTTGTTAGGTACCCAATATCTTTGGTGCACAACAATCCTGATTACCAGTGCTACTTTTGCCATCATCTTCTTAATTTAGCAACAATTTGTTGCATGATTTGTTATCCTCTTTCCTCCTCATCAAGAAAATTTTAGGTGTTCCATTTGATGCGTGCATTATTTTGTTACCAGCCTAAGATCCTTTGATTATCATAATATGTATTAATGTGAAAACTCTTGGTTTAATAACAATTGGTTTATCAATTCGGACTAGTCATGTTCCAAATCTAGGGTACAATTCCTAATAGTCATTAGGTTGCTCTGAATTGCTCCAATGCATTCAATACCACCATATCTAATCTGCAACTATACTATATTTAGATAAAGTACAAACACAATGATAATTTTTACCTTATCACTTTCCTCAAAAAGTACAATTGTAAGATCTTCAATCATCCTACTGTAAGCATCTTTTTGAAAGGTTCTTCTCCGTGAGATATTAATAGAATCCCATATGTATCTCGATGGATATTTTCATTAAGGTTGTGGATTTTGAGGTTGCACACTTTAAGTTGCGAAATTTTACACATTATAATTTGAGTGAACTATTGAGAATGTGCTCTTAGGATTATTATTGTCTCTCTATTATTAACTGAGAAGTACTAGGAGCTGCTTTTACACTTCCATCATGTATTTGTACTTTTGGGTTGCAATCACATGGAGCTACTTATGAAGGTCATAAAATTATGAATGTATGATGTCTTCATGCATACATTGAATTGTATTGCATGTGTTCATTCACTCTACAACTCTCATCCCAGTTTCGTCTTGGTTGGAATATACTTTGTCTCTCTTATGTATCTTAGTTACAATTATTTATATATTGCTTTACTCAAAAGAACCTGTGGGTTCCAAACTATGCATATGTAATTAGGTATGCATGTTTCTATTGAATGTCTGAATAATGACCTGCTAAGGTTTAGTTTCCTTCATCAGTGTACATTTGGAGCATTTTCCACTAAGGGTGAATTAAAGGATTCAACCAGTGGCAACACCACATCCAAAAATGAACTGCATCATTACATGCAGATGCACCAATTAACACAAAATATTAAATTGAAAGACAATTTTAAAATATATAGTCTCATACCACATACAAAGACCTGTCTTTCATGATTTTAATGATATTTCATGGGAATTTCATGAATATAATCCTTCAGAATCTATTCTAGGTTGGAAACCAATTAACGAACCATTCGTTTCTGCTACTATTGGTAGATTGTTATGAACGTCTTCCGAGCGATGTATATAGATTCCATCTACATACTTTTTATTTTTTATTGTTCCTCATGTTGGCCATGAATTATGGGAAGAGCACTTGTTGTTTTGTTTGCCAGTTACCTCATAAGAGTTCAACATTTCTTCCTTTCATATTTCATCCTTTCTTAGGATCTCTATAAGAATAAACCTTATTCCATTAATTTATGTCCTTGACTAGACTATTTTACCATTATTAGTTTGTTTTATTCCTTCTTCATACAAATCATAATCTAATTTTAGTATGAGCAAGGAAATTTGAGGACAACATGGAAGGAAATATCTATTAACACGCAATTAAACATAGAATTAAAACTTTCCTTATCCATCATTACTCCTTTCAACACCACATACTTTACAATTATCACAGATTTATTCCTTCCTCCCACTCTACCATGAACATTTTAAACTATGTAAGTATCTTAAACTAATTTTAAATTATCGTATAGTGTCTTTGTGCCCTCACAATAGCATTCAACCATAAATTAAGTTTTGGCGGAGCTTCAACAACATAAAATGAAATAAAAATTTCATCTTCACATCACTCAATGAATAGGAACAATAAAAAGTAACCAATTGATGGTTAACCATTTCTACTTATTAAAAATCATCAATATGTTAATTGTTTGTTATTTCTTCGGATTACTTTCTACTCCACTACAACATGACAAGGTTATGTTACATAATACCTTGCAGAATTGTTTATTTCCCCCATTGATGCTACTATAGTTATCCACAATACTTAGATTTGAGAGTTTTCACATAATTGTAAGGATTAAATGCCCTCTGGTTCACTCATCAAGTTCATTTATATATACTATAAGATATCTTAAATTTATTTTTAAATCATGGAAAATATCCATGCATGAAGGCACATAAGCTTTTCATGCATACAATTGCAGTTCATAGTAAGGACGTAAGGTGCCATGTATGTATATATGCACACAATTTGAGCCATTTATGTAGGTAAACATATGAATAGTGAATATTTAATCCTCCATGCATGTCATCCCCTCATTGATTTTCGAGCATTATCCTTGTTCATCCCCAACATTCTTTATATGTAGCACAAGGAAAAATGAACTCATAACCATCATAGTATCAATTAATCACTTAACTCCAAGGATTAGTATTCACATTTTTATGGATGGATTTATGCATAATAAAAATATAGCCCACATAGCTTAAACACACACACTTATGTAGCTTGGTTATAAATAATTTATACATTCAACAATTAATTCCAATTTTAAAATAATTATCTAGTTGTGCATCTACAATTACCATAATACATCTAGCATAATACATAGAATTGTGAATTTCAAGATAAAATACAAATATGATTATGAAGTGCATATAAAGAATAAACATTTTAATTTGTTGGCACAACAAGAAATGCACCACCGTAGCTCTGGAATTTTAGACTGAAATATGAGAGAGGGAATTATTATGGTGATGTGGCAGTGATGCAATCCAGACCAATTTCCTCAAGCATTAAGGGCACACTTGCATGGAGGCACTTCACCACGAAGCCTGCCTTCAATCTCAGGTGCCATCGTATTCCAAATTTCTAGGGAACCATGTATTAACAAAAAAATGTCAGCACAAGCAAATTACTTAAACAAAATGAATCCATTCCCACAATAGTCCACATCATCAATTCACATGCTGTAGTCAATTCGCCACTAATAATACAATTCCATGAGAACTACTAGCTTACCAATTACAAGTTTTGGGCCTCACAATGCGTGCCATCATAGTAAGAGCCATGCATTGTACGTAAGCACATGCATGTAAGAATGTCATGTAAAATAAGAAAGGTTGAACACATCACGCAACTCTGAGGAGGTCATTAACAAAAGGTATGCATTATGCATTAAAACCAACAACTCATAATTTAGTTATTGCACCTTCAACCTTAACGATTTCATGTGATTCTTGGTCGAAATATTTTACTAACTCAGTTGTTAAACTATGTGGCCCTCCTTATGGTATATCGACCTTCGTTGGCTTGATTAATCATGGAAAAACTATTTCGGTCAAATAAAAAACTCCTTATGACCCCTACCATGCTTGCTTACGTGCAAGGTGATGGTTAAGTAGCTTCTTTCTTATGAGTGCACTGAGCCACCACATACACGCAATACAGACCATAGCGCCATATATAGTGATGGAATTGGATAATAAGGACTAGTAACCATATGGGGTGCAGTGAACAGGGTATGAACACCCATCACTTGAATGTTTTTCGGCAACCCACGGTGCCATATATAGTGAACGAAATTTTAATGTCATGTAAGGACAACCCACAAGCCATGGCGAAAAAACAAAAATCGCTCTTTGCTCTCTCTACACCTACATAGCTGATTGACGCTCATTCCATGAAGTGATAAACCTAACATTAACTTGGAAATCACAGAAACAACATTAATTCCATTGATTTATTTTTGCATCAGCTTCCCCATATTCCATGAAAACGAGTAGGTAGAAAATCTGAAGAAATTAAGATGGTGGGGCTTGTAACATCCCAAAATGAAAATTATGTGAATGTTTATGTGGCGAGTGCTTCAGCTTCCTCATAGAACAATGACTTCAACCAATTTTCATAAAACACTCGACAGTGCCAAGACTACCTTCCCTGGCATCTCGAATTTTATAGGCAAGTCTTTAGACTCTCATACATATGCTTGCAAGCCTATATTTAGAAGAAAACCCATGCCTAGATAAATGAGAAGGGATTAATTGCAGATGCCAATACTTCCTAAAATGAGGAGGCAAAAAACACTCTTCCCTAGAGGCAAATACAGATAGGCTTATCTTTTCCTGGTGCTGCTTAGTGAGATCTTTCTAAACAATCGAGCAGATAAGTGACAACCTTCCATTCGATCGATAGGACACGTTATCCTTCCACTACCAATGTGAAGATTGGGATATTATCCACACTGACTACTTTCATGGCGACTCACACCTCTAGATCAGTGGATAGGAATTATCGTGGATAAAAAGGAAACAATAATCTTAAAGTAATTTTCTCCATACCTCTAATTGAAAAGGTTGTGTTGCTTGGATTTATCCATGAAACATGCTTCTAAAGCGTTCCTTAAATCTCAAAGGCATGGTTTTTTTTCTTTTTTTAAATCTTGTGAGCAAGGATTACGGTGTTACTTTCTCACGAGTGCATGGAGTTCACAACTTCTCGGCCTTACTCCATCAATGGTCATGCAATATGCCATTTGTTCAGTGTCAACCCCGTCAGTGATGAGATAGATCTATAATATAGAGTGAGGTGGAAGAACTAGATAACCCTTCACCAAACCAATACCGTTGATGGAGTAACATTTGGATAAGCATGATCAACTAAATGCTTTTAGTCGAAATAAATGCAAGTTTTATTATGATATGCATGCTAATCCTTGTCATTCTGAATCAACATGTTCCATTGAAGATTTAATCACCTTATCTTTGTGTTGATGTTAGACTCTATAGGACTCATATTTTGATTCCATGCATTTATATAAAAAGATAGCACTAGTGCAATGTTTAGAGTGAATTAAAAAATTTGGAGGAAACTTGTTGCCTTATGCATAGATTACATGTACTAATTTTGATAAACATGAACTATCCCTCATACACCGTGGTATCTCAAATAATCTAGAGGTTGATTAAATAATTAACTAAATACACTCCTTTTCCTAGATTTGTTGAGGTGGAAGGCCACTAGTGGCTATCCTTGGATAGAGTATGATGATAACAAACCATGAAAAATATTTTTTTTATCAGAATATGTATATATATATATATATATATATATATATATGGCTTCAAAAACTTAGCATAGATGTAACTTTGAAACTGATTACACCCTTCTCTCTTCAATCTCTAGTGATCCCATTCAATATTTCAGACTACTTCTATTTTTAGGTGAATGAGTAGTTACATGCTTGGCAAGGGATTTCACTCCTCTTTAAAGTAACAACCTTTAGTTCTAATTTCCTTTTATTTTAAGTAGCCAATGTAATATTACCATATAAACAACATATACTATATCATATATGTTCTCTCTACATCCAATAAATCATTTTGAGATTCAATTTCTCATTAGAACCTCTTATTTGTGTAGGACCTAGTATAGTACCCACAACTACTTCATATCTTATAGAGGTGGATTGGCCCATAGGCCAAAATGTTTGAACTTAGATATCTGATACCATTTGAATCATACAAGGCACAATACTACCAATAACCCCCTATTCTCTACTAAATCCACGATGTGGACTTTTAAGTTCAATTACTAGACTTACATTCCACAACAACCCCTATGTATACTTTACAAGTCAAAAAACAGAATCATTCACAGGCATTCAACATAATACACTTCTTGCATTCGGATTTCTTTCCTTTGACAACCCAATACAAGCATTAATGGAACGTTATCATGAATACACTATAGCTAGCATGATCATAATTCTACGGTTATAGTCAAAAGTATTGATAACATATATCTTATACATTATGAATAAATAGCTAAAACGTGTTGGCATTATGTTTCTGGTATGGCTATATGTTACAGATGTTGTACTTGATGGCAACACCCATGGCAAGGCTCTCAATATGTTGAAAATTAAGAAGTACGCAGGAGATTAGTTCAGAAAGTGCGTACCCGCAGGTACACCGTGAAGGGCCCGCGGCTTGATACGCAGGTCAGCCGTTCAGGAGGTGCGTACCCCCAGTGCACACATTTCAAGGCAAAGAAAAGCACACGTGGGGTTTCTTATGTTTAACCTTTGGTATTTAGCCGACGGTATTTGTGTTATTATGGTGTCGGCCCGTGGTATTGATCCATGATTTGAGGAAGAGCTTTCCTATATAAAGCAAAGGAGATCATTTGGCTTGTGTATGTTTTGGGTTGAACATCTTATGAGAGCTAGATCTGAAATATTATGATCTCTTGGGAGTAATGTCTAGATCTAAATAAGGCGAATCTACTGATGGATTGAGATCTCTTCGGCGCATGTTCAGATCTGTAGATCTGACTGTCTGGGTTATTCTTGAAGTCTTGAAATCATCTATGCCCGAAGGTACGCAGGTACAGTGAAAGAAAAGTGCGTATATACGCTGGAACGAAGCATTTCAGGTGCACCGATACGCAAGCACAGAAGGGTTGCAGGTGCGGAGGTCCGCAGGCAGTTCAATGGACACAGAGCGAGGTAAGCAGGTGAGCAGTTGACTACAGTGCGTACGTAAGCAGGCGAGCAGTTGAGCAGAGTGCGTACGTAAGCAGGCGAGCAGTTGAGCAGGGTGCGTACGTAAGCAGGCGAGCAGTTGAGCAGAGTGCGTACTGTAAGCAAGCAGTACATAGGTGAAGCTGCTTACTTCTCTTCAAATCTCTGTTTATCATTTTTATGATCTGGGTTGTTGAAGTGATGTTTGGTTCTGATATTATGTTCAGATAACAGCAGTGATTGAGTGAATGATTATGATTAACTTCAGTTTTGTTGGATGAATGGATCGGTTTAAAATGACTTATCTTCATGTGATCTGATGTACTAGATCTGGTTGATAACTCTCATAATATCATTGTATATGTATGGATCTGATGATTGGGTGATTCAGAAGGTTGGTTGATTATGAGCTTCAAAGTTGTTGTTGGATCCAGTTTGAAAATTTATGAAAAGTGGTCCTTATAAGAAAAGAAGTAGGGGGTTGTAGCTCCCTTCCAAGAGAGACTAGAAAACGAGAGAAAGAGTTGTAGCTCTCTGCAGGTTGCAGCTTGCGTACTGGTAAAGGACTGCACCAGTACATAACCATTGTAAAAGGAGTTTCTAATTTGAAAGAAGATAGAGACATATTGCAGCAGGTGGTTTTCACCCACATTGGGTTTCCACCTTACATCTTGTGTTCTTTGGTGTGACTATCTGTTTTCTTTGTTCATGTTCATTATTTTATGGTACTGACATGCAAAAATAATTCAAAGAACAAATAAGAAAGATTTATTAAAAGAATTAGATAATACTGATTCACCCCCCCTCTCAGTATTATTTTCAACAATTGGTATCAGAGCAGGTCCTTCAGAGAAGCTTGATCGCTTGAAGGTAGATCATTCATCATGAGCAACTACGAGAGAGAAGCATCAATCAGGCCACCGGTTTTTGATGGGACAAACTTCAATTATTGGAAGGTAAGAGTTACTGCCTATCTTCAATCTCTTGGTACAGAAGTTTGGGACATCGTAGAGACAGGCTACACTTTTCCTTCATCTACTCCTACAGATGCAGCCGAGAAAAAGAAGTATGAAACAAATGCGAAAGCAGTCAGTACCCTATTAGAATGTATATCCCAATCGGAATTCATGAAGGTAATGCACTATAAATCTGCAAAAGAAATATGGGACAAAATTGTCACGAGTTATGAAGGAGATGAACAGGTGAAGCGTGCTAAACTTCAAACTCTTAGGATTCAGTATGAGACTCTCAAGATGTATAATGATGAAAGTGTGGCTAACTATTTTGTTCGGGTAGATGAGATTGTTAATTGTATGAAAAATTTGGGTGAAGAAATAAAAGAGGCTATTGTGGTTGAAAAGGTTCTAAGATCATTGTCCCCCAAGTTTGAATCTAAAGTATCTGCAATAGAAGAAAAGGAAAATCTACGAATTCTTACTATGTCTCAGCTACATGGAATTCTAACTGCTTATGAAATGAGAAAGGGAGGTCCATCAGACAGAAGAGAAGCTGCTTTCAAGGTATCAGGCAAAGGAGATTATTATGAAGCAAGCCACGTCCCAGAAGAAGAGGAAGAAGAATCAAATTTTGTCAGAAATCTTCAAAGGGGTTCTGGAAGGTTCAGAGGTAAGTTACCTTTTAAATGCTTTGCTTGTGGAAGAGTAGGTCATTATGCTGCAAAATGTCCTTATAAGGATAAAGGAAAGGAACCTGCTAGATGGAACAAGAAACAGAGTGCAAATAAGAAAAGCTACTACACTCATGAAGATAGTGATGGTCTATCAAACAGTGATGAAGATGAACGAGGTAATGAATATAAATTGTTAATGGCATTTGAAGATGATGATTATATGGATGCTATAGATGTGGATAACCTTTATGACGAAATTACTAGACTCAAGAGATGTATAGAAGAAAAGAATATGATCATTGATACTCTACAATTTCAAATTGATGAAAAGGAAAAACATCTTGAAAAATTAGAAGGTGAAATTGTTGGTCTTAGAAAAGAGATTGAAAAAACAAAAGCTATTAATCTTAAGTTTGTCAAAGGATCTGAAACTTTGGATGAGATTATCAATGTGCAGCGGTCTCCACTAAACAAAACAGGTCTGGGCTATAATGGAGAAGCTTCTCAAGCCTCCACCTCAAGAAGTTATCTTGATGAAGCAAGAAGAAATGAGCAAAAGCACAATGAAGACCATCAGGTAAAGCAGGGACGAATTGCAAACATAAACTATCAGGGGCAATCCATCTTAAGGGTGAACAAAAACTACAACCAGCCACAGGTAAAATCTTCTCAATTTGGTTCAAGAATAGATGAAAATAGAAATTACAATCAATTGGCTGGTAGATTCGATAACCGCAGAAGTTTCTTCAATGGACAATGCTTTTCTTGCCATAGATTTGGTCACAAAGCAGCTCAATGTGTTGCATATAAAACAATCATGACTAGGGAAGCTCAAAAACAAAGAAGTATGACCGAGATTACAAAAAGGACCTATAACAACTTTTCGGTTCTTGAAAATGAAGTTGAATGTTCTATTTGCAATAACTTTGGTCATGAAGACTCTGAATGCAGAAGCAGGTTTCAGCAGAAAAAGGAACAAGCCTCAAACACCAAAACATGGAGAATAAAGGAACCACAAATAGAAAGATGTGGGATAGCATTTTATGCAGAGGGACAGGAAAATCTATGGTACATTGACAGTGGTTGTTCGAAGCATATGATAGGTGATAAAGAAAAACTTGAGTCATATTCTGCTCTAGAAAAAGGAAAGAAAGTTTCTTTTGGAAATGATACTCCTGCAACTATAAAAGGAAAAGGCATTGCTCAGTTAAAAGAAAAAGTCAAGGGTGGAAATGTTTTGTATGTTGATGGATTGAAGCATAATCTTCTAAGTGTCAGCCAGATGTGTGATCAAAGAACCGAGGTTATATTCAGATCAAATGGATGTCTTGTTCGTGATCTTGATACAAGTAAAACAGTGATCAAAGGCAAAAGAACTCCAAATAATCTGTACATATTTGAAGAAGGACAACAACAATGCTATCTGAGCAAGGATGATGAGCACTGGTTATGGCATCGAAGGTTGGGACATCTAAGCTTTTCACAAATAAGGAAAGCATGCAAATATCAGGCAGTTCGCGATCTTCCAGATATCAAAATTCCTGACGACACCATATGCAAATCATGTCAGTTTGGAAAACAAACCAGAACTAACTTTCCAGAGAAAGAAGGATCAGCTAGCATGCCTCTTGAGCTAGTACATACAGATACATGCGGTCCTTTCAGGAAAAGAACACCTTGAGGAGAAGAATACTTGATATTATTCATTGACGATTTCTCCAGATTTGTCTGGTTAGGACTTATGAAGCACAAAGATGAAGCATTCGAAAAGTTCAAATCCTTCAAAGCCTTGGTTGAAAATGAATCAGGTCACAAAATTAAGTGCCTCAGATCTGACAGAGGTGGGGAATTTACCTCAAATGAATTTTTCGATTTCTGTGAAGAACATGGGATAAGAAGAGAATTCTCTACAACTAGAACTCCTCAGCAAAATGGAGTTGTGGAAAGAATGAACAGAACAGTCCAACAAATGGCTCGTGCTATGCTTGATGAGTCAGGAACTCCCGCAACTTTCTGGGGTGAAGCTGCACATGCTGCGGTTGTTATTCTCAACAAAACAAATGTCCGGGTGAACAGCACTCAAACTCCCCATGAGCTCTGGAGCGGTAGGACTCCTTCAGTAAAGCACTTCAAAATCTCTGGGAGCAAATGCTATATCAAGAATACTGATGAGCAGCTTGGCAAACTTGAACCTAGAGCAGATGAAGGCATTCTTCTTGGTTACTCTCCACATAGCAAAGCATACAAATGCTACAATAAAAGACTTGGAAGAATTGTTGACAGCATTGATGTAGTGGTTGATGAGAAAGGATACATTCCTAGGCAAGTACATCATGAAGACATCGAAGAAGATGAAGGCTACCCTCAACGACAGAATGATGAAGAAGAAGAATCTCAAGAAGAACCAGAGGAGCAAACAAGAATAGAAGAAAAGACTCCATCCAGATATGTTCAGAAGAATCATCCAGAATCTCAGATTATGGGGCAGAAAGAAGCAGGCGTACAAACAAGAAGAACAGTTGCAGAAGCTTCAAGCTATTTGGCATTACTCTCCTCTACTGAACCACAAAATGTGAAAGAGGCATGCAAAGATGAATGTTGGGTGAAAGCAATGGATGAAGAACTTGAGCAGATCGAAAAGAACAACATTTGGGAGCTAGTTCCTAGACCAAAGGATAAGAACGTTATCGGAACAAAATGGGTCTTCAAAAATAAATTGAATGAAAATGGAGAAGTAATTAGAAACAAAGCCAGACTTGTTTGTAAAGGGTATGCGCAACAAGAAGGAATAGACTTTGAAGAAACCTTTGCTCCTGTTGCAAGACTTGAGGCCATCCGAATGTTCCTTGCTCTCTCAAGTTTTCAAAACTTCAAAGTATTTCAAATGGACGTGAAATCAGCCTTTCTGAATGGAGACTTGGAAGAAGAAGTATACATTGAACAGCCGGATGGGTTCATTCTTGGAAATGATCCAAATCTTGTATGCAGATTGAAAAAGGCTCTCTATGGTCTCAAACAAGCTCCAAGGGCTTGGTACTACCGTTTGGACAAATATCTTCATCAACAAGGCTTTTCAAAAGGATCAGTAGATAGCAATCTTTATATAAAAGTTGAAAATGACAAATTGCTAATACTTGTTGTGTATGTAGATGACATTATTTTTGGCAGCAATGAAGAAGCTATGAGTCAAAGCTTTGCTTTGGTCATGCAGAAAGAATTTGAAATGTCTTTGCTAGGAGAACTGACATATTTCCTTGGTTTGCAAATCCAACAAAAAGAAGGAGGAATCTTTTTATCTTAAACCAAGTATCTCAAACAGATTTTGAAGAAATATGGCATGGAAGATGCAAAACCAGTATGTACACCCATGGTCACAGGATGTAGCCTCAGTGCAAATGATGAATCTGCAGCAGTACATCAACCAACCTACAGATCTATGATTGGAAGTTTACTTTATTTAACAGGTACCCGACCGGACATCATGCATGCAGTTGCAATAGTTGGAAGATTTCAGGCAAATCCGAAGGAGACTCATCTTCAGGCAGTGAAGAGAATTTTCAAATATCTTCAAGGAACTCAAAATTATGGCTTATGGTATCCTAGAGATACAGATCTTACACTTCATGCTTATACAGATGCAGATTGGGCCGGAAGCGTGGATGACAGGAAAAGCACAAGTGGTGGTGCGTTCTTTATGGGTTCCAGACTGGTATCTTGGTTCAGCAAGAAACAGAGTTCGATTGCCTTGTCTACAGCTGAAGCGGAATATGTTGCTGCTGCATCCTGTTGCACCCAACTCCTTTGGATGATGCAGACTTTGCAGGATTTTCAAATCACTTGTACACCACCTATCCCCATCTTATGTGATAACACAAGTGTAATCAGCATCTCAAAGAATCCTGTTATGCATTCAAAAACCAAGCACATACCAATCAAGTATCATTTTCTCCGGGAACAAGTGCTTGAACAGAAGGTCAAGTTGGAGTATGTTCCTTCTAAGGAACAAGTTGCTGATATACTCACCAAACCATTGCCCAGGGACACTTTTGAATACCTCAGGCAAAAGCTGGGGGTTGGTGATGCATCATCTTATTGTTGAACCTCTTCTGATTGATGGTACAGGTTCAGGGGGAGCATATAATGCATTGTTGGCATTATGGAGGATGTGCAAAAGGAGATCTTGGAAGTAGCTGCAATATGTCTCTATCTCTTTCATGGTGGATTATGGTTCTTCGTTGCAGATCTGGTTCATATTCAGGGGGAGCATTTTCTTAGGGGGAGTATAACCCTTTGCCCTTGATGTCAAAGGGGGAGAATGAAGCTGAAGTTTTGAGGTTGCCATCAAGTCCAAAGGGGGAGATTGTTGGCATTATGTTTCTGGTATGGCTATATGTTACAGATGTTGTACTTGATGGCAACACCCATGGCAAGGCTCTCAATATGTTGAAAATTAAGAAGTACGCAGGAGATTAGTTCAGAAAGTGCGTACCTGCAGGTACACCGTGAAGGGCCCGCGGCCTGATACGCAGGTCAGCCATTCAGGAGGTGCGTACCCCCAGTGCACACATTTCAAGGCAAAGAAAAGCACATGTGGGGTTTCTTATGTTTAACCTTTGGTATTTAGCCGACGGTATTTGTGTTATTATGGTGTCGGCCCGTGGTATTGATCCATGATTTGAGGAAGAGCTTTCCTATATAAAGCAAAGGAGATCATTTGGCTTGTGTATGTTTTGGGTTGAACATCTTATGAGAGCTAGATCTGAAATATTATGATCTCTTGGGAGTAATGTCTAGATCTAAATAAGGTGAATCTACTGATGGATTGAGATCTCTTCGGCGCATGTTCAGATCTGTAGATCTGACTGTCTGGGTTATTCTTGAAGTCTTGAAATCATCTATGCCCGAAGGTACGCAGGTACAGTGAAAGAAAAGTGCGTATATACGCTGGAACGAAGCGTTTCAGGTGCGCCGGTACGCAGGCACAGAAGGGTTGCAGGTGCGGAGGTCCGCAGGCAGTTCAATGGACACAGAGCGAGGTAAGCAGGTGAGCAGTTGACTACAGTGCGTACGTAAGCAGGCGAGCAGTTGACTACAATGCGTACGTAAGCAGGCGAGCAGTTGAGCAGGGTGCGTACGTAAGCAGGCGAGCAGTTGAGCAGAGTGCGTACTGTAAGCAGGCAGTACATGGGTGAAGCTGCTTACTTCTCTTCAAATCTCTGTTTATCATTTTTATGATCTGGGTTGTTGAAGTGATGTTTGGTTCTGATATTATGTTCAGATAACAGCAGTGATTGAGTGAATGATTATGATTAACTTCAGTTTTGTTGGATGAATGGATCGGTTTAAAATGACTTATCTTCATGTGATCTGATGTACTAGATCTGGTTGATAACTCTCATAATATCATTGTATATGTATGGATCTAATGATTGGGTGATTCAGAAGGTTGGTTGATTATGAGCTTCAAAGTTGTTGTTGGATCCAGTTTGAAAATTTATGAAAAGTGGTCCTTGTAAGAAAAGAAGTAGGGGGTTGTAGCTCCCTTCCAGGAGAGACTGGAAAACGAGAGAAAGAGTTGTAGCTCTCTGCAGGTTGCAGCCTGCGTACTGGTAAAGGACTGCACCAGTACATAACCATTGTAAAAGGAGTTTCTAATTTGAAAGAAGATAGAGACATATTGCAGCAGGTGGTTTTCACCCACATTGGGTTTCCACCTTACATCTTGTGTTCTTTGGTGTGACTATCTGTTTCTTTGTTCATGTTCATTATTTTATGGTACTGACATGCAAAAATAATTCAAAGAACAAATAAGAAAGATTTATTAAAAGAATTAGATAATACTGATTCACCCCCCCTCTCAGTATTATTTTCAACAAAACGAGCCTAAGTGGATGCACTTCAGCCCCATGAAGCATAATGCATAGCATAAACAACCTGAACTGCATGCTATACAATTTCACCCTTAAAACATGATTATTCAACCGACATAGTTGTCTCATGCATAATTACTCAGTATCTTCAAAAAAGGGCAAGATAGCACATTCATTTAACGATGTGACCCTCATAACAATTATTGCACAAAACCATAGATTTGGTTCCTTTACTAATTTTAACTGGGATTAAATTTATATGCATTAGTTGTCACATGCGCCCATATATGATAATCTCATAAACAAGGTTAACACGGGAAATTCTACTGATGCATAGTGGCCACATGCAAATTATTCAATCATCTAATAATCAAAGACAACCCCAACAATTTCTCTCATATTCTTAAATAATTGACAACATAGAGAGTAAGGAGCCATCATACAGAACATCCCGTACAAACTAGATTATCTGAAAGAATGTCACTTGGAAAACCGAGCACCACCACCCAACCCAGAACCTATTCCTCCAGTTCACCCCTGAGCCGAGAGTTCTTGCCATGGATCAACTGCCCCTTGTTCAACTCTTCAATGGGTATTTAATACCCTATTTCATGATATGGTTTCCATTAGTGGGTTCCCGCTTTTATGTATTTTTTAACCATTTTCCTAGGCTTTTCTCATAAAATATCGTCTTTCTCTCCCGCGAGGCTTTTCCTCATAAAATATTCCCTTTCTCTCCCGCAAGGCTTTTATGGTTTTTCTTAACTTAGCATCTTTCTCCAGCTAAGTAGCTTAATGGATATCTATCTCCAAATCCATTAATCTTATCTATATTTTTATCTAGAAGTCTTATCATGAAAGAATTAGCCATTCCCATTCACTAATGGGATTTGGCAAGAATCTCATCTCTTGGTGTCTCGCTTTTCTAAGTGATTAAATTATTTTATTTAATAATAAAATATTTACTTTCATTGTTACATATTAGACCTATATTTTCTTATCTTAGGTCAATAGGGTGTTACACACAACAGAGGGGTGTTACATCTAACACATCAGAAATCTAGTCAAAGACACACATGACTATTGGTGTCAAATATGAGTCTTTCTCAAATTGATGGAAAGAGTGTTCTGCAGTAACTAATCATAACATTTAACTAGTTACTACCCTGTTGGAGGGAGAGAGGTTTGCATCCAAGATGCAAGTAGAGAAGCTAGTAGCCATCTGATGACATCCTTTGATGAGGCCTGATGGCATCCTTTGATGAGGGAATGGATGGTAGATTGAGTAGTCTATTCACTCTCTCACAACTCTCTAACTGGCATTCAATGGGATATATTGACAGTACATTAGAGGTCTGTCATACCAATAAGAATTTTGGGTCCCACACTCTTGAGTTTCTACTTACAATGCCAAAAAGTGGTGGGATAAGCTTTTTAGAGATGGAAAATGACACTAATGATGTTTTTTTTGTTTTCTTAAGAAGATTTTAGCTGAAACTGTTGAAAATTCCCATGTAGAATTACATTTAGGGTGCATAACAATAGCTCATTAAGTTGTTTTAGATGGTGATATAATTTTCAATGATCTTCAATTCTTTGACTCAATGAATTTCCATTGATGTACAAAATTGAATTGAGAAAGGAACTAAGCTATTTACAAAGAGTCTACACACAAAGAGAAAATGATTAGGCATAACAATAGAATAAATTTTTGCATTCCACCTGATTTTTTTAGAATGGGCACCACTATAGTTCCATTTCTCTATATAAACAATTACGTGAGTCAGAGTAAGCACCAAAATAGGATGGATTCTTGTGGAGTGATTGCAACTCCTAGGAATGGAAATATTTATTATGGATCATTTTCCAGTACATATAATGAATTTCATTCATTATATGAATCTATATATAAGAAGTGGAATCATGCCCTTAGTGATTATCCATATGGTAGTGAGGAAAAATGTTCAAACTCACTGGTAATAAATATTATTATACTCAATGCATATTCATAAGGAAATATACAACTATTCTCTTACAGTCTCCACTACTACAAATTGAAACAAACCAATATACAAAAACATCATGGTTTTGTAGGTATCGTCTACACATACCAGGAATGTAGTGCACACCTAGAATCTAAAATATTATGTGCAAAACTATAAACAACTAGACCATGATAAAAAAAATAGGGATGGAACAAGGGATTTCATAACATTTGACTAGAATATAAGGTTTCAACATTTGTGCAAAATTTTTTACATCCACCATGAAAGTGACAACCAAATTAGGCTGAATTAAGTCAAAGACATCTTTACCAAATAACCACAAAAACATAGTTGACCAAATGATGTGCATCATGTCCCCTACCAGTCTAAAATTGGTGGTAAGATCAGGTTTTCTTCGTTAAGAGATCATTTTCATAATCCACATTAGTATATGAATCCTCTTTCGTTTGGTGCGTACATTTCCATCAGGGTGGCCAACTTGTATTTTTTTAATTTTTTAATATAACATTATGTTGATTCATTCATTTACTTGTGACAACTCCTTCATACTAGGTTTTAGAGCACCTCACTACTTCTAGCAAAAACTTTATTTGAGGCACCATTACGAAATCAAAGAAGCTTATGGAAAAGTTAAAAATAAACATTACCACACTCAAATTCAATCAAATTGAAGTGGAAAACTAATTACTACTTCTAGAACAAACTTTTATTTGAGGCACCATTACGACATCAAAGAAGCTTATGGATAAGTTAAAAATAAACATTACTACACTCAAATTCAATCAAACTAAAGTGGAAAACTAATTACCTGACAAGGTGGTACACCATTGATAAAATCCAGTTTCTCTAGTAGACAGAGGTTTCTCGTTTGATCACTAGTTAGCTTTCCAGCTAGCTTAAGAACCTCTGCTATAGAAATGAAATCATCTCCGTCCCCTCCCTTTTCGATGATGGACCTACCAATGCATCATCCATAAACTATTAAACACTAAAAGAGCTTGTTCCATGAGAGAAAACAAGATGAATAATTTATCCTTAAAGAGACATAATGACTATGTTTAAGTTCTTGTGAAATGAATCTAGAAAAAAGTATCATGAACACGCTCAATTTTAGTAATCAAGTTATAAAATATATGTATATGGAATAGTAGTTTGCAAGTGTAAAGTTGTTTCTATGTATTAGACTAACACTTCCAATAATAATTTAGCTCAATATAACTTTTCAATTATCATAGAAAACATTTTCTTTTGGATGGCTTAGCTTGAAGGCATCCACAATAAGCTCTTCATAATCAATGGCCCCACTTAGTCAAGTTCACTCCTACAAAATCGCATAAAAAAATTAGTTGTGTAGTATTAAAAACAAGTCAATAATAAGTCTATAACTTTTTAAGATTGAATTTTTATTATGAATGATTTTTTCTAAAAGATGATATATATTGACCCCATGTACAATATACATATACATTTTATGAAGTCTATAAAAAGTTATGAAAAATTTAAAATAGTGGTGAAGGGACTGATTATGACATAGAGTAAAATTATTCAAATAGTTCATAACATACTCCCACACAAGACCATGATTTTTGGCATCAAAGGATAACCTATGTCACCATGTCCATTTCACGTGTATGTTTTTTACATCCAAACATGCCTAAGCATATTAAACCATTGGTAACAACAATCATATGTAATCTTTATTGGCTTTACCTAGATTGATTTGAATCTATTTTTGTGTATTATGTGTGCTCAATGACTGCATAAATAATGGTTACACCATAGGCACCTAATTGTTCCAATCCATGTGAAAAATCTATGCATCCAACAAATATTTCTATTGTCACAAGGAAATTATGATGAGAATTATCCATTTTGTCTTGTACAATAATTTCTGCTACAATAGAATCTATCTTCATATTCACATCTCCCTTATCCCCATGATACTTGTGTTTTGGATCTGCCATTCCTTTTGAGATGCTCAAAATAACATTAAATCTAGTTAGTTTTTAGAATTTCAAAGTTACAATAAAAATGTACTCCCATCTTAATGAATTAGATTCAAAGGAAGAGGGAACCCACCAAAGAATAGAAAAAAAATTAACTTGCTAAGAAATAGAAGTTGCCTTAGCCAATGACAAGGTTCAAACCTGGATGCTCAAAAAAGGTATGTTATGCTTGTACTTTCTTGATGAAGGAGAGTTGCCTACTCCCAAGGAGTCTTGGAAACCTCCAAGGGAAGGGAAGATAAAGATCAATTTGAATGGGATAACAAAAGAGAACCCTAGAAATCATGCTGTGGAAGAGGCTTCCTTTTGGATCATGAGGTTCAGTTCAAAACAATCTCAATGAAAGGATTAGGGGGTTATACAAACAAGCAAGCCAAAGTCAATTCCTTGATTGTAGAGATAAGAGTTTACAAATGCTTGGTTTCCAAGATATTGGAGTAGAAGGGGACTCTTAGATAATCATAAACACTAGAAAGGCAAGGCTTATCCCCAAAATTGGAAGCTTTTAAAATAATTAAAAAGGTTAAAATAGGTTGGCTAGTCATTCAAAATGTTGAATTTTATTATATTAGAAGCACTACTATAAGAGTAACTGATTGGGTGGAAAATAATGCACTCATGTTGTAATATAAAGATCTTAGAGTATTTAAAACTTTAGAGATGAACAAGGAACAAAGCTAGGAGGGAATTTTGTAGAAGATCTTAGGAGAGAATCTGAATCAAATCAGATGAGGATAAAACCCATATAAAATAAGATGAAATTGAGGAATACTTTCCTTTGTGTTGACTAGATTTGATAACCTCAACATCACCTTGGCAATCTGAAATATTATCCTATCCCCCTTGAAAGAATACCAGATTTCAAATGAATCACAAGTGCAATAATAATTAAGGTGGTACAAGTGTTGGCCCAAATCTAAGGATATAGATCACTAGCTAGACCACCATTGTCATTCATTGTCACAACTTGGACTCAATGAATAATAGGAGAATAAAAAAATGGGCCCAACATTCCATCTGTTATTTTTTGCACTCTTTATTTATACACCAAGATTTACCCAGCATCTAGCCGAAAAAAATTAGGATTTATGTGGGACTGAGCAGAAGGTTAGTGACATGAATGGAAAGCTTAACAAGTAGCCAAAAGACTAGTCGAATTTCACAAGCTTTGAGGAAGGATGTCTGTGAGCTGCTGGAAAGGCACAAGAAAATTCTAATAGAGCAATTGCAATTGGAAGACCATTGTCCTGACCAAGTGAGAGCAGTGCACGAATATATATATATATATATATATATAGATATATATATATATATATATATATATATATATATATATATATATATATATATATATATATATATATATATATATATATATATATATATATATATATTTATTTATTTAACCATGGTGAATCACTAACTCATTGGAGTAATTTGTGTGAGGCCCAAAATAAAATCTTCCAACTACCACCATAACAACAAGTGTATACCTAATAACCTGCAAACAAAGTATATCAATAAATTATGACTTAGCAAGAGACAAGATATCCATAGATAAGAGGTGCCAATTTTGGGTGTGGTATATATTATTTCGGCGACTAGTCGCATGCACAAGGTGGGCAACAGGCCAACCATTTCGTTGCCTCAGGTGCAATAAGGGGGTCAGAGGGGGGTGACATCCCCCCTGCATGGGCTCCAGAGCAATGCCCTAGGAAATTGTTTTTTGACACTATATTAGGTGGGCAGACCTACCTATGGTTTTGTGCATGGGTTTTGCACATGGTTTTAGGCATGATGGTTTCTTACCATGGTATTTCGTAGATCTGATCAAGGTAACTATGGTTATGTTCTAATCCATGCTTAGTGGATTGGGGTTGGTGAATGTTTCAGCATGTGTATGTGTGTATTTATTGTAACACTAGAAGGAACGTAATGAAAAATCAATCTAGTAGTCCCAGTTTTAGGATCTAGGGGCTATCTATGTGTATTTGTTTTATATTCTCATCATTGTTTATTTTTTCTCTTTTTAGAATTCATTTACAAGTAATTTATGTACACGGTTAAAACCTACATTCGGTATCAGAGTTGTTTCAACTTCAAGGGGATGCATTTTGCTCCTGAGAGGTTTTTCTTGGGCCTATGGTAGACCTTATTCAGTGGGATATATATGAGATCAATTATTGCGATGAAAGAAGATAGCGAGTAGTGGAAAGATATATATTGAGAAATTTAATAGTCTGAGTTTTGAGTTGTGGAAAATCAATATGGAGGATCTACTGGTGGATAAATATCAGTGGATCATAGTAGATCCGGGTACTAAACCAATGGAAATGTTAGATGAGGACTGGGTGAATCTGGATAAGAAAGTAAAGAGCACAATATGGTTGTGTATCTCAAATTCAGTATTTTTTATTGTATCAAGGGGAACTACAAAGAAGGCTTTGTGGGATAAGTTAGGAACTTTGTGCCAATCTAAGTCTCTGGTAAACAAATGTTTCCTATAGAAAACATTGTATAACAAGAGGATGAAGGATGGAGACTCAGTGACAAGGCATCTGGATGCCTTTAATACTGTGGTAAGCCATTTTTTATCTGTTGATATTAAAATTTCATATGAAGATAAGTGCATCAATATGTTCTGCTCTCTATCAGATTCATGTGATAGTTTGGTTGTTTCAATAGGTAGCAATACAACTACATTGAATTCTGATGAAATAGTCTCATCCTTGCTGTTGGAGGAGATGGGATGGAAAAATATCAAGGGTGAGAATGGAGATGCCTTCACTATACAAGGACGGTCTTAGAAAAAGAAATAAAACAAGTCCTTGAGTGGGAGATCTAAATCTAGAGGGAGATCTAAATCTCCATGAAACCATGTAAAGGTGTGCTGGAAATGTGGAAAGGAAGGCCAATTTCAAAAGGATTGTATATATAAAGCTCCTGAGAAAGGAAAGATATTTGATGATGCTCCTTCTCTAGAGGCAAAAACCACCTAAAATGAAAGTGGGGATGTGTACTTGGCTTCTTCTTCAAGTACAGATGTAGATTATGAGGCTTGGTTGATTCGCTCAGGTGCATCCTTTCACTTCACTCCCTATAGAGAGTGGTTCTACGAGTATGACAAATATGATGGTGGTGATTGATGAGCCGCAGAAATGGGTAATTATATGGGCTCATTAAGCCTCCTAACTCAGCTTAATCCACCATTCTCATTAGTTTATTACATGTTTTTTATGATTTTTATGCTAATAGAGTGAACTGGGTTAGTCATTTTGCCATGTAGTCTAATGTGTGCTTTATGCATATTTTTGGTCAATTTTGAGACAAAATCAAAGGTTTAATGAGAATTTGGCAACCAAATTTGAGGAGCAACAAGGGAGAGGATTTGTAAGAGGGTGTCCCCTTCATTTATGAATCCTTACCTCGAATTCTCCATCAGAAACTCGGAGCACAAAGGTCCACATTCCAAGGGGCAGCCAAGCAAGTCAAGTAGGATTGTTGTTTATCTTTAGTTCTAAGAAGCTGAGTTCCTTGATTTTAGGAGTACTGTTGGAAGTCCCCATTTGTATAAATAAGAAGGGCCTTATTTTTATTAGTTAGATGTTAACCATTTGATAATCTATTTTCGCACTTTTGTGTAGCCTTGTACTCAACTCATTTTCGAGCTCTTTTTGCAGACAGTTTTCTGATGTAACTATTATTTTTTTGATCAATGAAGATGAATCCAGTTTTGAACCAGCACTGATCTTTCCTACAGGGCTAAAGCTCTTGGGTTAGGGCCCAACTGAAGTTTCCCAACATCTCCTTTATGTATTTATATTCTTTTTGCTTACATTCATAAGATAATTTCTGTTGTTTAGGTTAAATCTTGCTTTGGTGAAATAGGTTGCTTTTGATGGTTAAATTAGTTGTTCTTGCTTCAAGTTGCTTAAGTAGTTTGCTGTAGTAACAGAGAAAGATCCAAAAATGCTACCAGCAACTCTTGACCTCCTTTCTCCCTCCTTGGGACAATGATTTTAGGTCAAGGCACTACTGCTGCCACCAAAAACACAGTTTTTGCCCTTCATGCAATTGCTAGTGTGATGTTTTGAGTTGGAGAAGTTCATATTCATTTGGATTCACATGCTTAGACCATTTCATGTTCGTTTACCATGGATTTCTTGCATAACTTTCTGTTCATAAATTTTCGTTCAACAGTTCTCTGTTTTTAGGTCAGATTTTAGGTCAAAGTAGACAAACTCTATTTTTTTCAGTTCTTGCTTGGGTCAGTTTTGAGAAGTAAGTGTGCAGTTAACTTATAAAACACTCCAGCTTATCATTCCTCCATATCACAGCTTCTACTGGTTCATCTCTTAAGATTTCCCCACTCTTTCACCATATTTCGCCAATCTGCCCTAATTCCTGCATTTTTCCATAAAGTTGCTTTCCTGACCTTTGAACAAATCCAACCATCTCCTTCATTCCTGATCTTCATTAACAGAGTCCTATGCCCTTCAACACCTTCATCTAGCCTTCATTTCCCTTTTCCTATCACTTTTCCACCTTCAAACCTCCAAAAACCACTTTCGGTCTCCTCCTGTAGATCCTCCTATAAATCCTCCAATAGATCCCCTGCAGCCTCCTGTAGAAGTTCATGCAAGTGATTTTTCGAAGTCTGATCACAATGGAAATCTCCAGAAGAGTACTAGGGACTTCTTAGGACCTCTCCACACCTTTCTCACCATCTGCAAAAGCCAACACCATCTTCCTTTGCCACCAAACCTCTGCACAGTCATAACCAGTCAAATCACAAACATAATAATTCCACATGAAAATACTTAAAAGTACAAAAATATGATTTCTTCTCATTCCTCTTCAGAAGTAGCTTGAATAAATTCAATTTACCTTTTCAGTAGTCAATGGCACTCACTTCATTAGTTTCCATCTCTTTTCTTGCAAAAATAGGGTTAGTGGGTAAACTAGGGTTTGCTAGGGTTTGCATTTCATTTCAGTTTTCCTTCTCTTTCTGCAAGTAGAATAGCCCCTATAGAGTTATTTTTCTTTCATCACAGTAAAAACTTCTTCTGAGAACTCATAGAAGTTGGCTTAAGCTCCTAGCGAACTTGCGCCAACTGATCAAGTGACAACTTGCAGTAAGAGCTAGTACTTGTGCATACAACACCATCGCTTCCAAGTTTGTTACGAACTATCGGGTTGATAAAAATAAAGTAGGAAGCCCCAGGAGTTGCAGCATTATTGCTGCAATATTGGTGCTCACCACTTTTTGGCGTCGTTGCCAAGGAAGCGTCAAAGTATTTTGTGATTACTTCTTTTCTTCTATTTCCTACTTCAACATTCTGCTAAGTAGTTTATTTAAGCAAAAGTAGAGTAGTTGTTTCATTTCCATTCTACAATTTCATTTCAGCAAGTGTAGATTAGGCATTTCCTGCTTTCATTTCCATTCTGCAATTTCATTTCAGCGAGCATAGATTAGGCATTTCCTGCTTTCCTTTCAATTCTGCAATTTCATTTCAGCAAATTAGATTAGTCATCCCCTGCTTTCCTTTCAATTCTGCAATTTCATTTCAGCAAAGTAGATTAGACATTTCCTACTTTCATTTCAATTTTGCAATTTCCATTTCAGCAAAGTAGATTAGTCATTTCCTTACTTTCATTTCAATTCTGCAATTTCATTTCAGCAAGTTCATTTCAGTTAGTTGCAATTTGTTGTTCAATCCATTTCAGTTTTGCAGGTACAATCAAAAAAAAAAACAAAACAAAACAAAACAAAACAAAACAAAACAAACAAAACAAAAAACAAAAAATAAAAAACAAAAACAAAAACAAAAACAAAACAAAACAAAAATCACCCAAAAGAAGATTTCCTTTCATACCTCGTAGGAGTAGAGATAATTTAGAAAAATGTTTGCCCAAACACCCCCACTGCTTCACACAGTGAACCTTCTCTCTTATTCAGTGGCTGCAATCAAGAAACACCCTTAGGTAACAGCCAGATATATTTGAAGAACCTATAGGGGAAGAAGAAGAAGAAACCCATTCCTCTGGAGCCAATGGCTGAAAACAGAAATGTTGGGAGCAGTACCTTGTCTTCCAACTCATCTCTTAGAAGTGAATTTGAGAATTAGCTGGAAGATTTCAAGAGCGAGATGAGGTAGATTCTTTCCATGCATATCAAAAGAAAACAACAGGAAGCAAAGATGGCTTTGGCCATTTTTTGTCCTAGGTGCACCAGGAGGCATCCTAGGAATAAATGCCCGTGGAAATCTACAGAGGTTTGTTCAATCTATGAAGAAAATCATTCTATAGACAAGTGCCCTTCCTTGCCCAGATTTAAAGCTATCTACCAAGGGGCTGAAGTAGTCACTGAATAGACCTATTACATAGACCAAAGGAGGCCGCATGGACCTAGACCATATCAGCAGGGGATGCAAGGGACATCTCAGGCATACTACAACCCCAACCAAGTCACTTCTATACCTTTTTGGGCCCCCCTGCTTATCCTTCCTATTCCACGCCTCCTCCTTGGTCCTTCACATCTCCATATTATGCCCAACCAGCTGCTCATCCATTTCACCCCTTTGCTCAACCACAGCCTCAGTGGAATTCACCTCATCAAGGGTGGAGGCCTCAGTACAACTCTCCTCCCGCTCTTTTGCCTCCACCACCTGCTCAACCACAACCATTGCCTCCTGCTCAACCAAGGCAACCCCAAATGTCTGCTCAATTGAACCCGAATAACAGACAGGCCCAGCAAGTATATAGTGGGGAACCACCATTTCCAAACCCGCATATTGGAGTAGCTCAACCCAAATGCAAAGCTGAGGTACAACACTTCCAAACAACTCCTCTTGAGCTCAATGATATTCACCATAGCTCAGGAAGAGTATTGCAAAAAAGAGATTATATTGATATCATTGAAGGACCACATATAGGAGAGAAGACATCAGAATCAGAGATCGAGAGAGCTCCCTCATGGTTACCATCAAATCCTCCATGTATTCAAGAGAAAAATCAGCAAAAAGAAGAAGATCTGAAGGTCATGATAGAAGAAGACATGAAAAATGATCCAGATCAGCAAAAGGACCAAGGACATCACAACTATATTCAGATATGGTTCTAGATAGTCACGAAGTTGCAACATCACTCTCTTCCTCAACTATGCTTGATCCCTTCAAAGTCAAATCATTTGGTCTCTGAAATTCGGATACCTGTCAAAGCATGCATTTCAAGGCTCCACATCATTTTGTCTATCATCTCGTTGTGCGCATAGCTCCATTGGAAGTATTCTTATACTTGAAAATGATTTTTTTTTTCAAGTAGGGTAGGGTAGAAAATAAACGGGGGTGAAAAATAAAAGGAAAAAAATAAAAATCTAAGGTGAAAACCTCCTCGGAGGCGCCTTAGATTGGCTCATTAATTGAAAACCTCCATGAGGCGATCAATGGGTTAGAAATAAGAAAAAAGAAAAAGAGAATAATATCCCTGGGTGAAAACCTCCCTTGGAGGCACCCAGGGCAAGAAATTAGGGTGAAAACCTCGTTGAGGCGCCCTAGTTGTTTTCAAAAAAAAAGAGAAAAAAAAAAAAGAAAAATGAATTTCCAGTTGTATTGCAGGTCTGCAGAAGAGCTTCAGGAAGCAGCAGTAGGTGCCAAGAAAGATCTGAAACCAATAACAACACCTATCCTACCTTCCCTCACCCTTCTCCATCATTCTTAACATCCTTTCCACCTCACTGTGCTTCTTTTTTGAAAACTGTGTTTTCTACAGGAGACTCCTGTAGAAATTACAGAGAGCTAGAAATGGATTTCAAAAGTAGTTTGGGGAATAGGGAAGCTTCATAAAGGGTTTATAAATCCTCCTACAATCTTCAAACCTCTCTTCTATCATTTCCAAGTCTGCATTACAGTCCAAGCTCATTTTTTCTTACTGTCTAAAAAACTGCAGAATGCTCTGATACAATAATACATAGAGCAGAAATTTGTTTTTTCCATAACTTGAAAACCGTTCATCCATTTAAAAAATTGTTTCATGGGGAGTTGTGTAGGGATGATGGAAACATGCCCAAGGAATTTCAGCTAATTCCAGTGCACGGTTTCTACGAAATCATCCTCCATCACCTTCAGCCATTTTTGCATTTTCTCCATATCCGTGCATCCATTTAGAAACCTATTTTATGGGGAGATGCACATGGGTGATAGTAACCTGTTCAAGAAATTTCAGCCAATTCCAGTGCATGGTTTCCAAGAAATTGACCTTTGTCACCTTCAGCCATTTTCAGTTTTTCTCAAAATCCGTGCATCCATTGACCGCAATTTTTCTATGGGAGGTGCATAATGATGATGGAAACATGCTCAAAAAATGTCAAGTCAATCCAGTCTACCGTTTGGGAGATATGGACAAAACAAGTCACCATCCCATTGAAATCTAGCATCAGCAGCATGAGCATGCAAGTCTGAAGGTTGAAGCAGTCTCCTGCAGCTTAGATCCAGCTAGAGGATGCCTACACAAGAAAAATAGTCACACATCAGACAACAACAAAGCATAGCAGTTGACACCCTTAAAAATCAAGCTCCAGAAGCAGAATCGGTGCAGCCACAGATGTGTAGAATGCGCAAAGAGCAGGATCCTGATTGAAGACTACCTGTACAAGGAAGCTGAGCCACCAATCCAAAAGCCACGAGTGCCAGCAACAACAATCCATGAACAAAACGCCAAAATCTGAAGCATGCAACAGCACGGTAGCGACTAACAGGTAAGTAACTAAACCCATTCCTCTGTTGCATGAATGTAATTTAAAAACTGCATGGACAGTGAGATGGTTGTAATTAAACGAGATTGGTGGCCAGCTAATTGGCCACCATCATCCAGTTCAGACAGCACCTCGTCCAGTTCAAACAGCGCTCAGTGGGTGCAATCGGCACGTGTGTTTAGCCAACTTGAGAAGAAAACTGAAAACAGGTAGTGGTGGTAGTTTAAACTCCAACGCAATTGATGGAAGTGATGGCGGACAGAAAGCATAAGGTTTCATGATGACACTGCAGTAGGGACCAACAGTCCAAATAATGCCTACGCACATTCCTGCCACCTCATCTCGTCACCGCAGATCATGCCATCAGCTTAAGTATACTGCGGTAGAAGCCTTCACCACCTTTTGTTTTCATTTGGATTGACGAGTTCTCGACTGCAGCACTCACCTACCACCTTCAGAACAGTGAACTAGTCGTTCTCTGCCAGTTTTCAAAACCCTCTTGCTTATCGGGCTTTACAGGAGCATTATTGCATTCTACAGGAGTAGGAACATGATCTGCAGGAAGCTTTCTACAGGAAGGCTAGAGAGCAGCTCTGCAGGGGAAAAATTCAAAATTTTTGCCAAATTCGAGCTCGAAAAGAGGTAGGCTCAGAAACCCACTCTGCATGTGATATATCTATACAAGGTGGTGGGATTAGAAGCAAAGTATTGGGTTGAAAAGGAAAGGAACGTGAGCACAAAATTCTGCCTGTGTTTTTCTTAATTATAAACAGTGTCTCCATTTTACTCTCTACACTAAAAGTCTATCTTTTTTCTTCCCCGTATTCTTCTGTTAAAAAAAAGAGGTGCAACCATAGAAAATCAAGCCTGTGAAAAAGTGTGAATTTGCATTTGGAAGCCTGTTCATTTTGTGAGAAAGAAGAAAAGCATTGTTTTATATACTCTATGTTTTGTCAAAATAGTGATTTCCTCAAAAAAGAGAGAAAAGCCTAAGAAGTAAATTCAGGTTGAGAACAAGGTTTGAAGGGAGGAAAAATTGCACATTGTTGTTGTGAAAGAGAGAAACACGAAAAATTCCCTCTTTGGTTCTAGAAAGAAAAACCTCAGTTGTTCCTCTGTTTCCAGGTTTGAAATTTGTTGCCTTCCTCCTCACCTGATATATTCTAGCAGTATCTGAACATCATCACTTACACAATCCCCATAGCCTGGGAGATTTTTTAGAAATATGGTAGGGGAAGATGAGGAGGAAATAGAAAGAGGAAAAGACTGAAATAGAGAAAGAAGAACTTGAAACGGAGGAGGAAATCAAAACAGAAGATGAGAAGGAAGAACCTTAAACAGAGAACAAAAAGATTAGAGTAGAGAGGAGGAAACCGAGAGAAAAAAAGGAAAAGACTAAAACAAAAAATAAAAAGACTAAACCAGAGAAGAAAAAGACTAAAGTAGAGAAGGCAGAAATTAAACAAGATGAGAAGGAAACCAAAACAGAGCTTGAGGAAGCAAAGCTAACAGAGGCAGAGAAGAAAAAAGAAGAGGAAAAAGAGGAAGAAGAAAGACAACAATGGGAGGAGGTGGATAGAAAGGCAGGATTCCATGATAAAGAGGAGGATATCACATCAGAAGCATGGGATGTGAGGGAATCCATTCAGGAGAGGGTGATGATGAGCCCCAGAAATGGGTAATCGTATGGGCTCATTTATCCTCCTAACTCAGCTTAATCCACCATTCTCATTAGTTTATTGCATCTTTTTTATTATATTTATGCTAATAGAGTGAATTGGGTTAGTCATTTTGCCACGTAATCTAATGTGTGCTTTATGCAGATTTTTGGGCAATTTTGAGACAAAATCAAAAGTTTAATGAGCATTTGGCAGCCAAATTCGAGGAGGAACAAGGGAGATGATTTGTAGGAGGGTGTCCCCTTCATTTATGAACCCTTATCCTGAATTCTCCATCAGAAACTCGGAGCACAAAGGTCCACATTCCAAGGGGCAGTCGAGCAAGTCAAGTAGGACTATTGTTTATCTTCAGTTCTAAGAAGCCAGGTTCCTTGATTTTAGGAGGACTGTTGGAAGTCCCCATTTGTATAAATAAGAAGCCTTAGAGCCTCAGTTTTTTTAGTTAGATGTTAGCCATTTGATAGTCTATTTTTGCACTTTTGTGGCCTTGTACTCAGTTCATTTTCGAGCTCTTTTCGCAGAGAGTTTTGTGATGTAACTATTATTTTTTTGATCAGTTAAGATGAATCCAGTTTTGAACCAGCACTAATCTTTCCTAGAGCACTAAAGCTCTTGGTTTAGGGCCCAACCCAAGTTGCCCAACACCTCCTTTGTGTATTTATATGCTTTTTTCTTGCATTCATAAGATAATTTTTGTTGTTTAGGTTAAATCTTGATTTGGTAAAATAGGTTGCTTTTGATGGTTAAATTTGTTGTTCTTGCTTCAAGTTTCTTAAGTAGTTTGCTGTAGTAACAGAAAAAGATCTAAAAAGGCTACCAGCAGGTCTTGACCTCCTTTCTCCCTCCTTGGGACCATGATTTGAGATCAAGGCACTACTGTTGCCACCAAAAACACAGTTTTTGCCCTTCATGCAATTGCTAGTGTGATGTTTTGAGTTAGAGAAGTTGATATTCATTTGGATTCACATGTTTAGACCATTTCATGTTTATTTACCATGGCTTTCTCGCATAACTTTCTGTTCATAAATTTTTGTTCAGCAGTTCTCTGTTTTTAGGTCAGATTTTAGGTCAAAATAGACAAACTCTGTTTTTTTTCGGTTCTTTCTTGGGTCAGTTTTGAGAAGTAAGTGTGTAGCTAACTTATAGAACACTCCAGCTTATCATTCCTCCATATCACAACCTGTACTAGTTCATCTCTCAATATTTCGCTACTCTTTGCCATATTTTGCCAATCTGCCCTAATTCCTGCATTTTTCCATAAAGTTGTTTTCTTGACCTTTGAACAAATCCAACCATCTCCTTCATTCCTGGTCTTTATTAACAGAGTCCTAGACCCTTCAACACCTTCATCCAGCCTTCATTTCCATTTTCCCATCATTTTTCCACCTTAAAACCTCCAAAAACCACTTTCGGCCTCCTGTAGATCCCCTGCAGCCTCCTGTAGAAGTTCATGTGAGTGATTTTTCGAAGTCTGATCGCAATGGAAATCTCCAAAAGGGTACTAGGGACTTCTTAGGACCTCTCCACACCTTCCTCACCATCTGCAAAAGCCAACTCCATCTTCCTTTGCCACCAAACCTCTGCATAGTCACAACTAGTCAAATCACAAGCATAATAATTCAACATAAAAATACTCAAAAGTACAAAAAGATGATTTCTTCTCATTCCTCTTTAGAAGTAGCTTGAATAAATGCAATTTACCTTTTCAATAGTCAATGGCACTCACTTCATTAGTTTCCATCTCTTTTTTTGCAAAAGTAGGGTTAGTGGGTAACTACGGTTTGCTAGGGTTTGTGTTTCATTTTAATTTTCCTTCTCTTTCTGCAAGTAGAATAGCCCCTGTAGAGTTAGCTTTCTTCCATCACAGTAAAAGCTTCTTCTAGGAACACATAGAAGTTGGCTTAAGCTCCTAGTGAACTTGCGCCAGCTGATCAAGTGACAGCCTGCAGTAAGAGCTAGTACTTGTGCATACAGCATCGTCGCTTCCAAGTTTGTTACAAACTAGCGAGCTGATAAAAGTAAAGTAGGAAGCCCCAGGAGTTGCAACATTATTGTTGTAATACTGGTGCTCACCAGTGATTTCTTCTTAGGGCATGACAGGAAGACTAGAATCATCAAACGCAGAAACCTCAAGATGAAGTTGCAAGGTGGAGGGATTAGAGCACTTTTGGGTGTTCTACATATTCCCACATTGGCTAGAAATATGATTTTTGTAAGAAAAATATATGGTGCAAGTTTAAAAAAAAATCTTAGAGAAAGATACTTGCAAGATGGTATGGGGGGCATTGTTATTGATTAGGGGATTTTAGATTGGAACTTTGTACAAGCTTCTAGGTATTACTATTATTGATGGGTGCAAAATTTTGTCGTTCCTAAAAGTGGACTAGAAAATCTAGTGCTCTCAGGAAAAAAGACCATGATATGGCATCAAAGGCTTGGAAATATTGGAGAGAGGGGCCTTTGAATACTTCATGGTAATTGTATGGTTGAAGGTATGTCTAAATTCTCTCTGGATTTTGATTTAGGTTAACATTGTGTATTTTGGAAGCAAAATTGGGTGAGTTTCCCCTATGGTGCTAAGAGGGCGAAAGGGATATTAAAGCTTGTGCATAGTGATGTGTTTGGACCTTTGTTGGTTCCATCACTAGGTAATTTTGTGTACTATGTATCATTTATAGATGACTTCTGAAGGAATACATGGATATATTTCTTTAGGAAGTAATCTAAAGTCTTTGACAGGTTTAAAGAATTTAAGGCTTTGGTAGAAAACCAGAAAGAGAAAAAGATAAAGGTGTTGAGGATAGACAATAGTGGAGAGTTCTTTAAGAAGAAATTTGAAGAGTTCTGTAAGAAGTGTGGTATATCACCATAAAATACTACTCCATACACAACTCAACAAAACAGATTTTCAGAAAGAATGAACAAGACGTTGATGGAGAAGGCATTAGCATGATCAGTGATGTCGAGTTAGGACATGAATTCTAGGTAGAGGCAGTGGAGACTGCATGTTACCTGGTTAATAGATCACCTTCATCAGTGTTGGAGGATAAGACTCCACATGAGGTATGCACTCATAAGAAACCCTCTATTTCACATCTGAGGGTATTTGGCTGTGATGCATACGTACATATTCAAAAGGAGAAAATAACCAAGTTGGATAGTAAATATGAAAGGTGCATCTTTATTAGGTATAAGGATGGTTTAAAATGTTATAAGCTATGGAACTCATAAACAAGGAAGGTTGTGTACAACTGAGATGTGGTGTTTAGAGAGGCGAAATATGTTATTAAACATGAATTCCTATTAAAAGAACCTAAGAAGATAGAGTTTGAGTTAAAGGAGGAAGAATCAAACTCTATAACATAACAGTAATTAGAAGATGAAGAACCATGAACTCCAGTTGTGAGAAGATCAATTCAAGAAATAAGGCAGCCCAAAAGGTATAGCCCATATTATTACTGTTCAAAATTTTCTTTATCAATTACTGATGATGATCCTAGAACTATCAAGTAGCCTGTAGATTTAGAGGATGGAAAACTTTGGAAAGAGGCCATGGTTGATGAAATGGAATCATTGGAAAAAAAATGAGGCTCGGGATCTGGTGGAGTTGCTAGGTGTAAGGAAACTCATTGGAAGCAAATGGGTGTTTAAAAATAAGATGAATGTAGAAGGCAATGTGGAGAAATAATTAGTTCAATTGGTAGCAAAAAGTTATTCCCAAGTGTCGGGAATTGCTTTTGGTGATATTTTTTCTCCTATTGCCAAGGTAGCTTCTATTAGATTACTTTTATCTATTGTTGTTACTTTTGATTTTAAGGTATAACAGATGAATGTGGAGACAACATTTCTTCATGAGGATCTAGAAGAAAAGATCTACATGAAGCAGCCTGAAGGCTTTGTGGTGGAGGGAAAAAATTCATTCATATGCAGGTTAAATAAGTCTGTGTATGGGTTAAAATAGTCACCAAGGATGTGCCATCATAAATTTGATACATATATACGGGGACTTGGCTTCACCAGAAGCAAAGGAAATCATTGTGTGCATTTTAAATTAATTGGTGACCATTTTATTTATCTGGTCTTGTATGTGGATGATATGTTTTGGACTAGAAATGACGGAAAAATTATCTAGGATTTGATGACCCAATTGTCCTCCAAATTCAACATGTAGGATCTTGGTGCTGCAAACTATATTTTTGGCATGGAAATTAAATTAGATCAGGTAAAGAGGAAGCTTTAGTTAAACCATGTAAAAAACCTGTAGATTCACAAGCTCATGTAATCTACTAAAACAAGAGATAAGAATCTACTTCTACTCTTTACCACGTAAGCCCATAAACATTGAGCAAACAATAATCAATAGAGGAAGATAATCAAAGGCACATAACACAATAAATATCCCGGGAAAGCGACAGCTCAAAACCCCACTATCTGTTTTTTATTAATTTGGAAAATCAAGATGAAATTACAATGCGTGTTCTTTCTAGAACAATCCCAACACTCAGAAAATTCAATCTCCAACACATAAGCAAGCTCAAGGCCAAATCTTAGCCTCTTCACAATCTCTCCATGTCTCTATTCCAATGTGTAATCTATATGGGGAATAGCTTGCATTTAAAGGGAAATAAAACCTCTAAAAATAGCTCAATCCCTCAAGGATCAGTTCCTGAATGCATGCACTACCAGTGAAACTCAAAAAAATCTAAAAAAAATAGTACACTATCCCTGCACTCTAGTCTCAACTAGGTCTTTCTCATAATCAACATGCATGTTTTTCTGACGGTGGAATCTTGAGTTAACTAGAGTAGAACTAATTAGGTCACTAGTGTCCCAACTGACTGTTTACTCACTATTAGTTCCTGAAACTGATTGGAACTAATTTAACTGGACTTAACTCAATAAACTGAGTTAACTAATTACAACTCATTCATAACTCACCTTGAACTCCTATAAGTTAAGGAGAACATATACATGTCTTCTAAAATACTTCCATTTCTAATTTCTTAAATTAATAGAGTTAATTAAACTTAATAAATTATTTTCAAATTGTTATGAGAAAAGAATTCTTTTTTATTCACAGTTTAATTCAAGGACAAATTAAACTGGAATTTATTTTTTCCATTTCTTAACACTCCATCTCAACAAGAAAGGGATTATCCACTACCTCGATGCTGTCTCTATGAAACTCGAATTTACAACTTGGCAATGCCTTTGTCAAGATGTAAGCATCTTTCTACTCCATGGGAATGTAATCTAACAACATGATCCACCTCAATACACAATCTCTGAGATGATGATACCGAATATCTATATGCTTGGACTGATCATGGAAAACTAGATTTTCAGAGAGTTTGATACAACCCTAATTATCACAATAAATCACTATCAGATCCATGTGCTGACCTAACAAACCAACCAGGATTTTCCTCATCTAGATAACCTCACATGCTTCCTGACTTGCAGCCATGTACTCTGCCTCTGCCTAACTGAGTGCAACCGATCTATGTTTCTTGTTGTACCAAGAAACTACAGTTGACCTAATACTAAATATCCCTCCTGATGTGCTCTTCCTATCAGATGGACTCCCCACCCAATCTGCATCGATGAAGCCATGAAGCTTCACTCCATTTGTCCATCTGTACCACAACCCAAATTGAGTAGTGCCTCTGAGGTATCTCATTTCATGCTTTGTCACCTTCCAATACAGCTTCGTAGGCCTAACCATTGCTTAACTAAGCTAGTTAACTGTATAACACATATCTGGTCGTGTGTTCACCAAATACATGAGTGAACCCACAACCTACCTATAAACATTAGCTTCCACTACTTCTCCTGAGGTAGCATTCTCCATCATCGAGTTACTAGCTGGAGGAGAGTCCATGGGTTTACTGCTCTCCATGTGGAATCTCCTGAGTATCTCATTGGCATACTTTCCTTCAGAAACAAACCGCTCCCCATCTCCCTACCATACCTCCATGCCCAGAAAGTAATGCATGAGCCCCATGTCCTTCATCTCAAACTCTCTTGCAAGGTATTCCTTGTAAGACATCACCCGTTAGTATGAGATCATCTACATAAAGTAAAATGATCAAAATCTTACCTTCCACCAATATGTGATACAAGTTTGCATTTGCTTCACTCTTCGTGAAGCCCAACCGAGTGAAGTAGCTATCTATCCTGGTGTACCAAGCATAGGGTGCTTTCTTTAGCCCATATAATGCTCTCTTGAGTAGACACACATTCGACTCATGGTCCAAGGTTTCAAAACCTTCGGGCTACTCTATTTACACCGCTTCCTCAATCATGCCATTGACTAAGGCAGTCTTCACATCCATCTCATGGATACCTCAACCCATCTGTGTAGATAGTGCCAAAATAGATTTGATAGATGAGTACCTTGCAACAGGAGCAAAGGTCTCAGCATAGTCAATCCCCTCTACGTATGAAAAGCCATGGACCACAAATCTTGCCTTATGCTTCTCCACACTACCATCTACAACTTTCTTTACCTTGTAAAGCCAATGGGAGCTCACAACTCACTTGTCCTTCGGTCTGGGGACCACATCCCAAACACTTTTTTGAACTATGGAGTCATACTGATCCACCATCGCATCAACCCAAACTAGCTGCTGCACTACTTCCTAAAAGGAACATGGCTCTGTCACAACACAGGCACCCATAAGTTCCAGGTATATAGTGTACCTCTCACGTGAAGTCCTCTCTCTGAGCGGAGAAGAGGGTGCTCCCACATTCTCCTGTGCATCATCCAACAATTTGTCAGCCTCTCTAGTGTGCTTTCTTCCCTCTCTCGAAGAATCTGCCTGAGTGGATGTCTCCACTCCCGGAACCTCTGCATGTGGCTGCTCCACATCAATCTAACACCATCAATCTTAGGAACTAAAAGTTCCTCCTCCACATGTAGCTCAAGCTCCCTCTCAAGGGATACTCGTGTGGTCTTTTCCTCATCAAACTTGACATCCCTACAAACCAGTGTCATCCGACTGGTTTGCATGTACACCCGATAATTGTGGGGAGTATCAGTGTACCCCACAAAGATCCCCAACTTTGTTTTTGGCTCAAGCTTCTTCCGTGCATATTTGTTCACATGGAAATAAATCAATGACCCAAAAATCCTGAAGTGACCAACATCTGGCCTCCTATCGGAAAAAGCTTCCTTTGGTGTTTTACTCTCAAGCATCTGATGTGGGCTATGGTTCTGAATATAAACCACTGTGTTGCATGCCTCAACCCACAAGTGTAGTGGTAAGCCATAATCATGCAACATCGCCCTTGTTGCCCCTACTATGCTCATGTTCTTCCTCTCGACAACCCCATTTTCTTGAGGGTTATGAGGTGCCATCAACTCTCGTTTAATCCCTTCTGCTACACAGAAGTTCTTAAACTCATTCGAGACATATTCTCCACCATTACCACTCTGTAGAGCTTTAACCTTCTTTCCTGACTCTTTCTCAACCAATGCTTTTAATTCACAAAACTTTGTGAATGTATGATCCTTTCTCTACATGAAAAATGTCCAGCATTTACGAGAATAGTCATCTACAAATATAACATAATACCTATGTTTGGTGGTGGATACTGTCAAGAATGGTCCACACACATCTGAATGGGCTCCCTCCAGAATAGACTCTGCTCGATTTTCTATGTCTCCAAAGGAAGACTTGGTGTATTTTCCCAAAGTACAACCCTTGCATCTATCAACTTGCTCAAGCATACCTTTGGGAAGACCGGTAGAGATTTGTTGCAATATCTTAAAAGCCCCATGATGCAAGTGGCCGAATCGCCTATGCCACAACTCACCGATGTCTCGACTCAACATCTTTTCCACTTTTGAACTCAAAGCAGCACAATCCTCTACCTCTATCTTATAGAGATTCTAAACTTGAATCCCTATCTTATTTACTTGACTTGTGGCTATGTGTCAAAGGAACGCCTTTCCTTTCGAAAAGATTATAGCATAGCCTCTATCATGAAGCATGGCGACATATACCAAGTTCTTCGTTAGACTGGGTACATGCATAACATTCTTCAAGGTGAGTGGAACTGCATGCTCCCTCTGAAAAGTAATAGTGCCCACACAAGTAACACTATTCTTACTGTCATCACCCATCTCGATATGCATCTTGAGATCTTTCTCCTCCAGTTCACTGAACAACTGTTTGTCACCACTCATGTGGAAATAAACTCCATTATCTAAGTACCAAACACTTCCCATCATTGAAGAAACCATGGATGTAATGAGGGAAAAGTCCAATTCGAATTGGAAGGCCAAAGCCTCACCTGCCACTCCTCTTGAGGACTTCTCCTTGGACTTCTTCAATGGACAATTTATAGCAAAGGGACCCATCTTGTGACAATGAAAGCATTTAACTTTTGTCATTTCCTTCTTCTTACCTCCATGATAAGAATCTGATTTGGAACGAGAAATTTTACCTTTCCCCTTCCTTTCCTTAATGGCTAAGGCATGGTTCTCTTCATCATCAGTCTTTGATGAAGAGCCATCCTTGGTGTTCCTCTTGATCTCATCCTTCATCAAATCTAACCATAGTCGTTCCCAATCTGGAAACTTCTCCCGACCATTGACAGAGTCCTGATAACTATGCCAACTCTTTAGGAGTCCAAGAAGAGCAAGGCCTACCATATCCTCCTCATCAATTGTGATTCCAACACTTCCAAGTTCATCTGAACATTGAGTGAACTTGGTCAAGTACATTCGAATCATCTCGCCTTTCTCCATCTTGATTTTACAAAGTTTATCCTTAAGTGCCAACTTCCTTTGATTGATGTTATTTTGATACAACTCTGTCAATGTTTTCCACATAGCATGTGAAGTTTCCTTGCCATGGAGACTTAAGAAAATGTGGTCTTGAACTTTCTCAAGGATTATCTGCCTCGCCTTTGCCACACACTTCTTCCATTCAGCCAAGTTTTGTGCATTCGTAGCTGCTAGCTTAGGGACTTCTTGATCAATGAATTCCATCAAGCCATTATCTTCCTACATAGCCTCCATCCCATCCCTTCAGGCAATAAAATTCGAGCTGCCTTCCAAGGCATACTCATGTCTCAACCCATGGAACGCCATATTCCGATCCTGAAGTATGTATGTAAATTCGACTTTCACTTGTAACCTGGAAACTCAAAACTTTGAAATCTCCTCTAGAGAGTTGATCTTCAATCAACAATATCTCCCTCATCCAAACTCTGATTCGACTGCTTTGTTTTTGAATTTGGGTATATTTTCCCAAGGAATCCAAATCTGTAATTTGTTTCTGAAAAAATTTCACAGAAATTCTCAGAACTTCTCTACAAACTCTCGGCCAAAAAAACAATCTTGCTCTGATACCATGTAGAAAAACCTATAGATTCACAAGCTCATGTAATCTACTAAAGCAAGAGACAAGAATATAATTCTACTCTTTACAATAGAAGCCCATAAAAATCAAGCAAAAAATAATCAATAGAGGAAGATAATCAAAGGCACATAACACAATAAATATCTGAGGAAAGCCACAGCTCAAAACCCCACTATCTTTTTTGTATTAATCTGGAAAATCAAGATGAAATTACAATGCTTGTTCTCTCTAGAACAATCCCAGCACTTAGCACATTCAATCTCCAACTCATAAGCTAGCTCAAGGTGAAATCTTAGCCTCTTCATAAGCTCTCCATGTCTCTATTCAAATGTGTAATTCCTATGGAGAATGGCTTGTATTTAAAGGGAAATAAAACCTCTAAAAATAGTGCAATCCCTCAAGGATCAGTTCCTGAATGAATGCACTATCAGTGTAACTCAGAAAAATCTAAAACAAATAGTACATTATCCCTGCACTCTAGTCTCAACTGGCTCTTTCTCAGAATCGACATGCATGAGTTTATGATGGTGGAATGTTCAGTTAACTGGAGTAGCACTAATTAGGTCACTAGTGTCCCAACTGACTGTTTACTCACTATTAGTTCTTGAAACTGATTGGAACTAATTTAACTAGACTTAACTCAATAAACTGAGTTAACTAATTACAACTCATTCATTACTCATCCTGAACTCCTATAAGTTAGAGAGAACATATGCATGTCTTCTAAAAGACTTCGAATTCGAATTTCCTAAATTAATTAATTTAATTAAACTTAATTAATTATTTTCAAATTGCTATGAGAAAAGAATTCTATCTTAATTCATATTTTAATTCAAGGGAAAATTAAACTGGAATTTCTTCTTTCCATTTCTCAACAAACCAGAGGAAGTATGTCAAAACAATACTGCATAGGTTTAATATGCAGGATAGTAAACTGGTGAAGGTTCCTATTCTTGCAGGTGTAAATCTATATGTTGAATAGTGTCCCAAGACACAAGAAGTGAGGTAATAAGTGTGACCATCAATGTTTTTAACTATAATATCTTTTAGGCAAGCCAAAATCAACGTTTTTAGCGATAATATATTTTAGGCAAGCTACAGTTTATTTTTGACATTAAAAGATTTTAGCCCAAAGTAATCACTTATTTGAAATGTATATAATTTCTTTGACAATTAGTTTATTATATATATATATATATATATATATATATATATATATATATATATATATAGAAATGAAGTCAATAGGAAATGACAGTGTTATGAAATATTATGTAAAGGATATGATTCAAGGTTCGAATATATTTCATGGTAGTGTTATGAAATATATTGTAAATCATGAGATTCAAGGTTCGAATCTTTCATAGTAGTGTTATGAAATATATTGTAAATAATGAGATTCAAGTTCAAATATTTCATGGGTCGAGCCAAAAAAATGAAATAAATAAAATCTTAAGGCTATTCACAATGAATAATAGACACAATTTATTGAGTGTGGGAAAGCATTATCTTTAGACATTGGTATAAATTTTGTACATGATTACTTTCTTTTCTTATCAAGTTTACAACATGTAATATGAACCGTTTTTTTCCAGTGTAAGTAAAGCTAGTATACTTCTTATTGCAAAAATTGATCGAAAGAATTCATTTCAGGGTCTTACTTTTACTTGAATTTTTTGCCCTCTATGTGTCATTGCACTGGGTTAACTAAATTCATTAATGTGGATTTGAAGAGGATGCCTCTTGACAAAGGAAAAATGACACGATTTTAACATTTAACCATGAAATGGACAACAAGGCAATCTAAAACATTTACAAAGAGAGGACTCCTAGGACTCAAAATCTACAAGATGAGGAGCAAGGTACATGCATCAAGTAAAGCACAGTGAAGACATTATCAATGGAGGTGAATCTGCTAGGCATGTATTATACATATATTTCGAATTTATGATCCCATATAACTAATTAGACTTCCTTTTCATTTAATCTCTCTTATTCTCTCATATAATTTCCCCATTTATGCTAGTATCCATGCATAATTCACATAGACACTAGTATACTTTAAAAAACTACAAAGACGTGTTTTACATCACTCTACATGACCCAAATATCTATAACTCACCCATTTCAATAGTAGTATCAAATAAATCTCTTTCCTCACCCTCCTCTATCTAGTGAGCCCTCTTTCTTCACTGCAAGAAGAAAAAAATAGAGGAAACAACTCTTAAGGATGAGGTCATGGAAGACTTGGCAAATTCTAAAATAGGTGTTTCACTAGATTTTTAAACACAGTTAACATGACTATACAAAATACAACTGCAATGCATGTTATCGCTTTGTTTCAAACTTCTTGAGAAAGCTCAACGTCACCTACATTTAACGATTGTACAAAACCAATTATACCAAATCTTTCCCTTGAAAACCCCAATCCAACTAATTAAAGATAACAAAATAGAAATTTGAAATCAAGTACCAAAAACATAAAAATATTTATTACACCAAAATTATTTCATTGCAAGGCTATATTATGCAAAATCCTTAAAAAACGAAAACCAACCTAACACACAAACAAAGTTATGCACCTATCTTAAGATCATAATTGATTGCCCAAACAACTTCATCAACTCCATCACTTTGAGAGCTTCGATGTGCACAAAAAGACGTTATTCAATTTCTTTTTCTTATACATTTTAATCGAATCAAAATACAGTGAAAATATAAAAAATAATGTACACAATTCAAATTTTAATAAAAAAATTAGATTAGAAATTTTGTGTAAATTCAACTTAGGTAATTTATACTATAATATTATACAAATATGAAAAAAAATATTGTTTGACATTACTAATATAAATCTTTCACTATAAACTTAAAAGAAATATATTTTATTAAAAAAATTATACCTTACACCACATTGTGGTCTCTTTGCAATTTTGTGTGTTTTCTTCTCTTGCAATTATTGCAACCATGTCTTTGTGGGCTTAGTTGTTCCTCGCCACCACCTTTTCGTCTTCAAAATTTGATGGGTTGTCCATTCACATGGTTTGTGTGTTTCATAAATGCTCAATGTACATTTTGCAGCGTGCTAAAAGAAACCGACGAGGCGGTCTTACTGGATACTAAAACCACTTCATTTTAGTTAATCTTTTTGTAAGTTATAATTATTTTTTGAACATTTTAAAGAAATGGAAAATCTAAATAATTTTTAAATTAATCAAAATCTTTGGAAAAAGTTCTCGTCACCTTCAACACAAATCTAAGTACTTTAAAAGAAAATTGACCCAAACACTATTGATTTAAATGCTCTTTTGCGAGATTTCAAGTCGAAGGCATCACCAAGAAGTAAGTCGCACCTAAAAATGTGAAGGTAAGGTGTTTCACCATTTCCGGAAATTGCTTTGAATGTGACAACTATTACTACTTTTGGAAAATAAGGTCAAAGAGGGCGGGTATGGTGGTGTTGACGCTCCACTAAAGTTAGACAAGTTGTGTATATAATGTATTATTTCATATTTTATGTACAATGATATGTGGTTTGACAGTAAGTCATATGGGCGAAGCCCAGGGAGACCGAAGTTCAAATCTCATTGAGTACAATGACCTGCTGTGGTGGCGACTAGAGGGGCAGATTCCCTTTTCCGTGAGTCTGCTCTTGCTAAAATCATAGGAACTTAGTATACCCGACTTGCAGGTGGTTGGTTATGCTCTTGGTATTATAGTGGCAGCTATGAGGTCTCCCATGGTTGGTTATGCTCTTGGTGTTATAGTGGCAGCTATGAGGTCTCCCATAGATTAGGCCTTGCTAAAATCATAGGAACTTAGTATACCCGAGGTCTCCCATAGATTAGGCCTTGCTAAAATCATAGGAACTTAGTATACCCGAACTTAGTATACCCGACTTGCAGGTGTTTGGTTATGCTCTTGGTGTTATAGTGGCAGCTATGAGGTCTCCCATAGATTAGGCCTGATAGTTACCCATTCACCATGTGGTTAAAAAAAAAAAAATGTATTATTTCATATTTTATACGTATTTGGTAGTTTGTTATTTTCATTTGAAGACTATTTTAAAGATTCTTCGGCGAAAATCACATGGAATATCATTTGTCGATGCGTTTCGAACCAACCAGTGTGGTTCATCGTCAGGACAAGTTGAAGAAACAGATCAAGCTCATCATGTTAAATAGTCTAATGGAACCCTCCAACAGCTATCTTTTCTAACGGCTAGTTTGACTCAAGGACAGAGGTCAAAATTATTATATTCGATTAATTAAAAATTATTAATAATTTAACGGAAAGTTAGTTGAGTGAATGGCCTTATAATAATAGAATACCTAAAAATTAAGACCATTCACTCAACTAACTTTCCGTTAAATTATTAATAATTTTTAATTAATCGAATATAATAATTTTGACCTCTGTCCTTGAGTCAAACTAGCCGTTAGAAAAGATAGCTGTTGGAGGGTTTAGACTATTTAACATGATGAGCTTGATCTGTTTCTTCAACTTGTCCTGACGATGAACCACACTAGTTGGTTCGAAACGTGTCGACAAATGATATTCCATGTGATTTTCGCGGAAGAATCTTTCTTAACTATTTCAAAGTTACTTACTTATTTAATATAGTATGTAAACATGTGTTTAGTCAGTATTATTTATGTTAGAACATCTTCTTTATAATCATTAAATGTTTATGTTTTGTTTATTCGATGGAATTTCAGAATCCATGTATGCAACGCGCGAGATCAGAGTTTAAGTCATCATAATGAGGGAAATGGAGATGATTTTCATCATGTAGAAGGCTGAAAATCTCATGATGGTTTGCAGCGTTCGAAGTCAAGCAAAAGTTGTGGCTAATGCTGTTTGGAGAAGAAGACGAACGTCCCAAAAATGAATTCCATGAGATTAGCAGCGATGGAAATCGGTCAGTCACCATGGCACTGATGAATTTGTACATTCTGTCTATAGGGCAGTCCAGACGAAAAGCAATCAGAGCTCTCTATCCGGGTGGCTTGTGCTGCACCCAAATGGGGATGGTGCAGCAACACACCGACCCATTTCAACAAGCAATGTCAAATCCGATGCGGAGGTTCGACTCAACTGAAAATGTTTTCAAAAAGTTACTGAAGCACAGAGACAATGTTGGTTGCAAGGCCAAAGGATTCTACTTCTACAATGCCTTCATTGCTACTGCCAATGGTTTTCCTGGCTTTGGCACGAACAGGGATCTCACTACTCACAAAAGAGAGCTCGCTGCTTTCTTTGGAAAAACCTCCCACAAAACCACAGGTTATACTTAAACATCTATTCCCTCATGATTTCTTTATCTGATTTTACTTGCTTTACCTCTCATTTGGGAAGAATATTGTTAAAACAGGTGTATGGCGACAACTTTTAACTCTTACCCGTCAAGGTGTTCACTAATATGTGCACCCATAATCAAAAAAATAGAGAGTCATAATCACATGGCATAATTATAAACCGTGATTAAGATTTAGAGGCATAAATAAGCTCAAAAAAAAGGTTTCGAATTTTGCAATCTACACTCATAGCAGAAACTATTTTTGCAGATTAGATTAAATTAAATCATCAAAACCAAAAACATGACAGAAAAATGAATCCTCGTGAGACATAAACATACAGGCCATAACCTAACAACAACTATATGTCTAAAATTAAGAAGAAAAAAGGGCAGAGAATAGGGAAAATATTCAAAACCAAACTTGAAGATGGGCAAATAATCGACAGTGTATGAAAGACGAATAGATAGAGAAAATTGATACATGAAGCAAATCAAAGGCAAGAAAGCACAACGATCACATTCGGAAAATCAACCAAAATTGGAAAACATAATGAAGAAGTCTACCCGTATAACCATTTTTAAATGGAAAAAAAGGGAAACCATTTTTAAACGGAAAAAAGGGGAAGATGGTCTATTTGTAAAGGGACAGGTATATTTGTTTCAAACCAGAGTTTAATCACTGGGAAAACATAATGAAGGAGACTTGGCATATAACCATATTTAAATGGCAGGAATGGTTCCAAACTGTGGTATAATCACCGGATGAGGTTAGTCCCTAATTCTTGAGGTTAGTCCCTAATTCTTGCGGGAGTTTTCACTGTCTACTATGATGATCGATTAACATAAAGATCGAGGGCCCACGACAGGACACAATGACACTGGAAGGGATTTCTTCCCAAAGAAACGCGTAAATACACTAAAGTTATATTATGCGAAAGATTGAATAAAACTATATTAAAGTTAAATTCGATTGTTGAAAATACATTATAAGAACATGGAAAGCATATTAAATATATATCAAGTTATGTTAACTTATTAAACATGTTATAATTATAAGCTTCTAATAATATTAACATAGAATGGAGTTTTTAAGTTTTTTTTTTTTTTTTTTTTTTTTTTTTTCCGAAGGTGGTAAAACCTAACAACTCAGGTGTCAAACCAACAGTGAGGACAGCCATCTCTGGCTGCTATCCGCGAATGCTGGGATGACTCATCACTGTTAAATAGGAAAACCACGCCACCTGACATAACCCTACTGGTGGTCCGTAATCGGGAGCAGGCTCTCACTCCTGCCAGATGCCTCTGGGTCTTGGGCCGTTAACCTGTTTCCTTACGTCCGAGGAAGACGAGCTCTTAGCCAAGCAGAAGCAGTTTTACGGCATACTCCAGGCCGAAGAATGGAGTTTTTAAGTTACATTAAAAGTAAAATAAATAATGAAAATAGTTGAATATTATTTATTATTGAAATTATGCTAAATATTAAATATATGATTTGTGTGTAAAAATAAACTATTACTTAAATTTAATATAACCCTGAATTGAGGTTATAGTCATATCATAAAACTGTGTTTGCTCATTTTACTATCAAAAAAACTTCAAAGATGCACATAACCAAACATCCTTCACGACGAAGAGTTCCCTAGAATATTTAATATGAAGATAGAGAATAAAAACAAATTTCTAGATTGTTTTCTCTAAGAAGCAGTGGGTGATTCAGTGTTTGGAGGCTGCCATTAGACGAAGAACATCAGAGGTATGAGTCCAAGGATCGAATCCATGGTGGAAATTTATTCAAAACCCTAAGACTTGGGATTCCCGGTGCATTCAAATTTGATCCTTTTTAAATTTTAGTCAGCTTAGTGTGAGTTTTGTTGATGATATTTTATGAATTCAGGGTATGTGACTGGAACTCTGCACCAACGACCATGTTGGGCTTCTGTCGGAGGTGACTCGTATATTTAGAGAAAATGGGATGTCAGTTACAAAAGCAGAGGTGTCAACGTGGGGTGATAAGGTAGCTGATGTGTTCTATGTGACTGATACAGCTGGAAACCCCGTTGATGCCAAGACAGTAGAAGCTGTTCGCCAAGAAATTGGACTAACAATCTTGCAAGTAAAAGACGACTGTATGCATACAAAATCTCCTCCAAGGGAACCTGCCATCCGATTCTCCCTTGGTGATCTCTTCAAATCAAAGTCAGAGCGTTTTCTCTACAGTCTTGGATTGATAAAATCCTATTCTTAGATGTTGTATTTTGGGCCTCTTGCAATGGAATTAAGTAATTGCCTTTGAAGGTTGTATGTATGGACGATGGTTCTCTAAAAACCATCGTCGTTCATCTGTTTTCCACTGTGACAATTACCTTGCTAAAGACAGAAATTGGGTACAGCAATGCCAGCATCTGGAAAGCACAATACCACTAGGATTTGCCAAATATGATTTGTTGATCATCGAACAGAAGACCAGCAATGGAGAACTATTCACCACACTGGCCGAACATGGCCCTGTCATTTGATGACCCAGGAATTGCGAAATTGACCTCATCATAGAGAAGTGTGCAAAATTGGTAGATCTGAAAGAAGACAACACTAATTATAGTGGTGGTAGGAGAAAGGAACTAAATCCACCTAATCTAGAATTGCTTATACAAGTTGTACAAATTACAAGCTGATAAATAGTCTTTGTTCTACAAAATGACAACTCTTCAAACTACACAGGTAAAGACCATTGATGAATCACAGTGTTAACATAGATTCTAGTGCTTGACATAGATTCTTAGCACTTCTTGGCCTTGTAGGAAGTAAAATACTCCTTTTAGCCACTGGAGGTTTCCTTTGAAAAGTAGAAGGCACGATCCCAAGTCTATCTGCAAGAATTGGGCAGACTGATGGAGAAGGCGTTGGATTCTGGACTTCTTGCTGAACATCTAAATTTGAAAGGAGTGTGATTTGGTAGGAGATTGGTACAGCACAAGGTGACAATTTGGGGAAATTGCTGGTATTTTTTGCTTTCCTTCATCGAATAGGACCTGCACCCCACCTTTCTGTTTAGAGATTCCTGGTCAGTGGTATGTTTTCGCTGGATCAGCTAATACAATGCTTCCCCCTTCTTTCTTAAATCATTTGAATCCACTGGCACTTCTGATCACTTGCACTTCTTATACCGTTGTATTGATGATGTAAAATATGTAAATAATTGTACAGCAAATTCAATGGAGTTGGCCTCTGGATGATCATAGTTCATTGTTTGTGATCGACTTCACTGGGGGTTGGCCTCTGTATAGCTCTGTATCCTTTGTTTCTTTATCATCCCATAATAATAAAAGTTTATTACAAATGTGTGTGGTGCTTGTTTGTGCTATTGTTCTTTGTATTATGTTTGGCACTTTTTATGAAGTAACCGCGATGATGATAATTCAGGTGTTTCGTGGCAATGTTGATTTGCTCTGTCTGATTTATAAGATTTCTGTTGTTATTTCATGGGAGGTTTCTATGCGCTGTATCATCTCCAAGTGCAGCCGAGGATAGTTAACAACAAATCGTGAACTCCTATGGTAAATAAGCTTTCAAAGGATCTAAAGAAAGTGAATTCTCAAGGAATTTATGTCTTATTAGAAAGTGAATTCTCAAGGAATTTATGTCTTATTTTTAAAACTAGGGTTTTAAGTATATCACAATGTTCTTTAAATGTACTCCAGTCAATGGTAATGGTTGTTAGAGAGCCGTGGACTTACAGGAACGAATAATAATGAATTTCAAGAAAATGTTGTGTTCAAAGATATCTTTACAGTGTTGAAGTACAAGTAAGCATTGCCTGACATAAAATGGATAACTAAATAATTTTAATGATAAGACAATCGGTATGATTTATATATGGCTTAAAATTAAAAGTAACTCATCTAAAATAGGAAAAACAATCAACGTTAATCATCTTAAATGCATTTGGATCTTCATCTCAGATACTTTGATTTGCAAAGCTTGGGGACCTATCTTAGATACTTTGACTTGCAAAGCTTGGGGACCTATCTTAGATACTTCGACTTGCATAACTTGGGGAACTTGGACGAATCTAACCAATTAGTAATTTGACCTTCCATTGTGAATCAACAATATCCATAAAAAGTCAAATTGTATGATGAAATTGATGTTTCAAAGCTCATTTGTCAACACAACTATCTGAAACTTTTTAGAGGTGAAATTGTCTTATGTACACTCTACCATGATTGCAATTTTTTAAATCCAAAACATAGTTCAAAGTTTCGTAAACTTGTCTTTTGTTAATGACTCTGCAAAAATATTAATGATGTGATCACTTATCTTGCAATAAATAAGATTCACAATATCTTTATTTTGTCAAATAATGGGCATGAAGCCTCCACATACACTATTTTACTATGAACAAGAAGATTCACAATATCTTTATTTTGTCAAATAATGGGCATGAAGACTCCACATACACTATTTTACTATGAACAAGAAGATTTTGTATTGCATAATACATTGGAATCTATTGCTCAAACGAGAAGCCAACCTCATCCATTATGTGGATTCACATTGATTTTGTCAACATTAAATGCACCCTTATATTCAATTTTAGTGGTCAATAGTTCTGCCTACTTCTTACAAGACCAAAGTAACTGACTAGTTTCATATTCTTAATGCAGTACTTCATACTGTGCTAATATGTATCTTTCATAAACAATCCTTTTTGTGGCTTCTAAGCAGCTCTCTTTCATATCCTACATGGATTTGTAGACCACACTAACATCAAATAATATATCAAATCTGCTATGAATCAAGTAAATGAGGCTCCAGTAGTCTTCTTGTAGAGAGTACCATTAATTTTCAAAGGCACACTCAGTCAATTTCTCTCTTGATTGATATGGTGCCAAAAATGGTTTATATTGTTCCATCCTAAACATGTATAATGAATGGCGATTTATATTTAGGTAAATAAATATATTGTTATCCATTTGCAAAACTTGGATTCCATAAGGAAAAATACAACACACTCAGGTTTGTAATTCTAAATATCTCTATTTATTGTTTTTTCAAACCCAAAATTAGGTTGACACTACTTCAATTTATGATTAAGTCACCAACATGTAAGTATTATAGCTTGCACATTTATGATTAAGTCACCAACATGTAAGTATCATCATTTGCAAAATATAAACACTACAATCAAATTCATGATGCTTGAAACCAAAACTAATAATCAATCAATCTTCTTATACCACACTATGGAGGCTTGCTTCAAAGTGTAAAAGGATTTCTTTAGTAGGATGTATGTTATAACTCTTATACAGAATGAATAATGTGTGAAAGAATAAGTAGATAAGAGTTCATATTTGCAATAGGTACAGAGATTTCAATGTAGTCAATATGAATATGATCTTGTTGAGAGAAGATTTTTGTCACAAGTAAATTTATGTTTCTCAATAACACTTGTAGATGGTAAATTTAGTCTTGTAGACCATTAGACATTTCATCACATTCTTTCTTTATGCAGATGGTAAATTTAGTCTTGTAGACCATTAGACATTTCATCACATTCTTTCTTTATGCCTGGGGAACTAAGTCAACTTTTATTTTTCATCAAAGGAATTGCACTCTTTAGTCATATCATTCTCCCATTTAGATTAAACTTGTGCATCTGAATGTCTATTGAGATCAATTCCTTTAGGATACATGCCATGAAAGAAACACTAACACACTATTTCTATCAAGTCTTTCTTGAGTCATTTATCATACGTACATTAACATCGACAACTTCAATTGTCTTAGTCAACCATTGGAGAAGACAAATGTCCCTTATAGATGGAATTTTTGTATTAGATTCACCATGAGAATTCATAGTCAAATGATTAGATAAGCCATTGCTTGTAGTCAATTATATTGGAAAAGATCCACTCGAACTGAAATCCGTTACACTAGTTGATTGCCTAGTGGAAAAGCTAGTCAATGAATTAGTTAAGGCTGTATAATAATATGCTGATATAGAATTTGTCCTAATCTCAAATGCATCATTGCTTAATAATCCATATGGGGACTTTAGTTTGGCAACCCTTGGAAGTCTACTTGTTAAAAGACAACATCCCACCTGCAAATAACTTTTCATTTTATTAGAATGAACAATTTGTAGGCATTTGCCAATTTGTAGCAATTTGTAACCTTCATGGCCAACCTTCAAGGAACAAAATTTGTTACAATTAGATGATTTATCAAATAAAGAACAGAGCTTCATACATGTATGATTTTTCTTTTTGCAATCATGACTCCCATCATGACCTGCCAAGTTTCGGCATTCCTCCAATTCATTTCCTTGGTGTGATTCAAGAGAGCAATATGTGCACTTTTCATCGCAACAATGGTTACCCATACAAGAGTGATCAGAGAAATGGCCCTTCTCTAGAACACACCGCCAAAAACATACAGAACATTTACAAACACATACAGAGAGTCCCTGTTTCAGTTCTTCAAGTGATAAAATTGCCTCCAGTTGCAACTTTTGTACATCAACATTCCCAGAAAATTCTGCAGTGTTGCAGTGAAGCCACTTTTCAACACAATCGCGCCATCTATCAGACAATGCCACTAAGAAATCGAGAAATTTAGAGTGCCAAAAATCACCATTTTTGCCTCTCCTTTCCAAGACACATTCTAGTTTCGATCTGAGACGATACAAAATTTTGCCATTTGACATATATTCATCCAGAGCTGCAAGCTCCAAGCCAGTGTCATGCAAATCTAGAAGGAGATCCCCAATTACCATTGGAGCGTCACTTACCTCTTCCTCTGAGTCAAATTGGCAGCCTTCAAACACTGAATCATGATTAGATAAGCCATTGCTTGTAGTCAATCATGCATGGATTCATTTGACTATGAATTGGCTCTAGATAATACAAATGTATTGCCTGCATTCCAAATTGTGGTCAAGGAGATTTACACTAATGTGAGCAAGAAAATGCTGAATTCAGATTCCTATAAGTCTCAATTGTCTCTCAACAGAGTTAATATTATGGATGTATATGGAGATGGGGATGGAGTGGAACCACCCAAAACAAAGAATTCTTGCTGCTGAGGATTCAGAGAAAAAGCTCCTTTGTTTCTGGGCCTTCTTCAAACAATTGTCTATGTCCTTAATTGGAAGAACAAATATGCAGCATAAGCTATCAGCATGATGATGCTGCTGACTCTAGACAGTTGTAATGTTGATACAGCTGCTTCACTATATGCCATATATTGTTGAAGGGCCAAGGGTGCATGAGACACAGTGAAGCCATCATGAGAAGACTGGAGTCGATTCCAAAAATAACCTACGTCATATAGCAATACAACACCCATGGTTAGGCCCTAATGAATGAATATCATGAGCAGGTCGGACTTGTTTTGGTGGCCTAGGTTGTTAAAGAAAAACTAAAAATATATCACATGCCTTGTCAAACTGTTGTTCTTTTTTCATGTTGGCAATTCCTCCACAAAAGAGAGATGTGCCAAGCACAAAAAGTAAGTTGGAAAGCACAGAGCCTAGTAGAGAATACTTGACCACATTGGTCTTGCCATGGTAAAGTGCAAACACTGCAATGAGCATCTCTGTTGCATTTCCACATGTGGCGTTGAGCAGCCCGCCAACTATAGGAGAATTAATTAACAATATATTTGCATCAGTTACTTTGAAATGTCAAACACTTTCTCATATATATCAATTAGCTCATATCTTGTATCCACAAATATGAGTACATAGTCCATATACATATAAGAATCTCACTTGTTGGTCCAGTGTAGAATGCAATTTGTCTGCAACAATTTACAACAAAACATCAGATTGTAGAACCAACAAACATAATATTTTATGAAGTCACTACACTGCAGTGACCATTCCAAGTGTATAAACAATTGCAGTACAAGGTATAGATTACACATAACCTATGTACATATACCATGCAATTTTTCACTTACTCGGTGACAAAGCCTATACGTTCAGCAAGAGGTGCAAGGCCAAGCAAACTTATGATGAACACCCAAACCTGCAAACAAAAGAATGTGGAAAATGATGCCAGAAAAACTTACAGAAAATGTCAGAAATGATAAACTTTCAAGTAGCATGAACCCTCCGTCCTTTCTATTGATAAACTTACAGAAATGATGCTACTTTCAATAAAGAGCTTGAAAGACAACTTGTTATTTTTAGATTGCTTACAATAGATGGGCTGGAGCTTCCATTTTTGGTTGCTCTGTTTCTTCCACTCAAAGAGGATGAGTTCATTTCCATCACGTAATCCTCCAACATGGCTATCTGCAACTTTCGCATCCATATTCAAATTAATGTTGTTCACAGGCCTCAGACATTGATACCTATTTCCAACATCTGCACTTAAGGTCCACAGAACAGACTGCTCTGCCTTGTCATGATTATAATCTGCCAAGTATATCTGTTCAACAACATTCAACAAAAACTATGGATTAGGGGACCACCGTTGTAAACAACTCTGTTGCAGCCCATAATGCCCAAGACTCTGGCATTCCAAAACCCTGAGTTAAGTTGGTTTATAGCATTGCAGTGAATAAGACTTCTCTACATATCTAGAGGAGAGGCTATATTAAACAATGAAACTAAAAGGAAAAGGGAAATAGAAAGTTTTACCTGGTCCCATTCTTTATCCCCGTGTTTCAGAGCATGTCTGGCATTCCGAAACCCTGAGTTAAGGTGGTTTATAGCATTTCAGTGAATAAGACTTCTCTACATATCCAGAGGAGAGGCTATATTAAACAATGAAACTAAAAGGAAAAGGGAAATAGAAAGTTTTACCTGGTCCCATTCTTTATCCCCGTGTTTCAAAGCATGTCTGGTGGCCTTGTATATCGATATGGATACCTAGTTGTTGTTCACGTGAATTCATTTGTTTAACTTCACCTTCAACTAGGCAATCTTTAAGGTATCTAAACAAGTTCAATGGATATTTATGACTACTTTTATTCTATTTCATAGCCACTTTAACCCCCAAATAGGGCTTTCGGCATGGCTTCCTCAATTCAAACTCATTATCATCGACCCTTGCTTTCAAAAAAGCCCATTCACATTTCAATATTCTTCCACACACTATGCCTTACGGCGTTTCCTTTGCAACATTAGATGCAAATGCTAGTTAATATGAAGATAGAGAATAAAAACAAATTTCTAGATTGTTTTCTCTAAGACTATAAGATCAATACAACTTTCTACCATTGAAAAGAATAAGCTTGTGTGATTCTTTTAGATTGGACAAGATGTATAACCAAAAGCAAACAAAAGGAACAATGTAGTACTAGGGTTTTGAGAAATATTGAAAAGAGTACATTTTCTTTCCTGGAAAGATTAAACCACACACGACCAATCCAATCCAAATATAATGATGTGGAATAATGCAAGAAGAAATGATATTAATATTATAAAGTTAGTATGGTTTAAATAATATTATAAAAATATTAAAGCTATATATTAGAAAACATAATATATCAAAGCTATATATATGAAAACTTTCTGTGTATGAAAACTTTCTGTGTAATTGTTTTCTTGTAAACATGAAGAATATGCAAATGCATATAGAATATGTGCTAGATAGTTTTCCCAAATATCTGATATGGGGGAAATAAAACAGATTTCTAAGATGGTTTCTCTTGAAAAATATTATGGCATTTGGACAAAGATAATGAATAGATTTCTCAACAACAAAAGAAAAATAAAAGATTGAGAAATCTTCTCCCAATTTTCTAGTTTGTCCAAGATATATAAATATAAGCCAACCAAAAGAGGAATGCCCCATTAAAATGTTGAGCAGCATTTAAAAGAGTAAGATTTCTCTCATGGGAAGATTAAACCATGTTTTACCCACACAGATACAATGAAGGAAACCATATCGTTTTGGTTCGATGGCTATTTCTAGAAACACTAATCTGTAGGATTTTTTGAAACGTGTTACTTTAATAATATTTGCCGTGTCCAGACAAATTTTAGAGCAATGCCTCGTTGAAGATTGGCATACACAACAACATGGAGCAGCTCGATCAACTAATAAGGTGACTCAAGAGAAGTTATAAAATCAAAAGGGGTTTTATAACTCTCATATGTGGGTTGTTCCTTTCACGAGAAGTGATAAATATTCTTTTTAAAATTTCATATTGGTGTTTAAGATTTTTAGATTCAGAGTTTACGCATCGATACCTTACTATGGTTTGGGAACAAGGGGTCATCATTTCAGCAAAGGTGTAAACAACAATCGGTACTTCAACCAGAGTGGCCAAAAAATTGTTGTGAGGTCCCTCGACATAAGTCGGGAAAGGAGCAACAATGTCATTCATGTTCTCAAAGAAGCCTGTAGAATAATAACCATGAAGAGAGCCAAGTGATTTGAAATATTCGGTATCAAGAGGTTTCAATCCTTCTATAACAGTCGATACCTGCTTACTATTTTCATATGAGAATCAATTAAAAATGAAGAACTGCTCAGGTTTAAGTGCTTTGTGAAAGAAATTTAATCCATTTATGTAAAACCATTGGCCAAAGTGTACCTAATTGGACATGTAGACCTCCATGACAAGAATAAAAGGATATCATTTTGCCTCATACGAAAATTGAATAGCCCTGTGAATATATCGAAATATTTCATAAAGGAAATAAATCTTCAATTGTCGTTGTTGGACAAATACACAAATATAATTCTATACTGAGCTATCCACTCCATGAGGTTTTAATTAGGCTTCTACTCAGCATAGGTCATGCCCAATGCAATCACCACTTAGAGATGTTGATAGTAGATACTCTTAGAGAAGGGAATTTCAAGGAAAAATCATGAAACGTATGACTAGATATAATGGCTACCTAATTACGCAGATATGGTTTTCATAAACTACCTTATGTATTCTCTCTGATATTAATACAAAGGTTACAGATAGTTGGTAAAACATGCCAATCAAAAATAGTAATCGAATACAGAATGCGTCATGTATATCATGATGTTACACATAAAGCATTATGTATTTGATTATTGTTTTTCACGGCATGTTTTGATAACTATATGTAAGCTTTGTAAATTTCTCTCCGATATTATATAAATAGCTCCGTACTTATTTTAAAAAAAAAAAAAAAAACACTTATGTATTCCATGTATAAGAAGAGACAATCAAAGCATGAGAGACAGGGTGTCACGCCCCTACACCTGCAGTAGTTTTCCAACCGCTTGTAGCAAGGTGCGGCACCACTGAACGCGTTCTTTTCACCAATACTAACATTCGTGGACTACGCCTACTTTCACATTAACATACTTAGCTTTTGTTTCGCAACTAAGTAAAAGCAATTATCCTTTATACTTAATGAAGCCCATACTCATTCATTATCATCATGCAATTAACCAAGAACATCAACAATTGCAACAAGTATAAAGAGGAGGGGCAACTCCCGAACAAGTCTTCCCGACAATATATTATATCAGTTTTCCAATAATACAATCATCAAGTATACTTGGCAAAACTCCAAGTCTATACTTAGAATATTTTACAACCGAGACATAGAACTGCCTTTACAACACTTGTGCCAATCTTACATGGTAGGAGGGTGCTCACCCGAGACACCTAGAACTCCTCCTTAAGTCCTGCACATCTCTGCACGTTCTTTACCCAACACCCGGCACACCGTACCAACCATCGACCAAGAAGTACCTCTGCGCAATCCTCAAACCATGCGCATGAGCTATGCGCATTCACCAACTGAAACTGCGCACTTTTTACCCTCTTGTCTTGTGCGTACTCCAAGTGCGAAGTTGTTGTTTCAAAATGGCTTCAACGCAAGTCATTTATACACACATTACATCGTTTTACATGTGGTCCCTTATGTGGGTGGCAGCCCCTTGGCCGACCCCCAAACTAACACATAAGGTGCCCATAACATGCTCTCCTTGTGTTGGCCATGCCTCAACGCATGCCTCTCCCAAGTCGCATATAAGTCTCCAACATTTAGCCGCATTTCTTCCAAGTGTCGTTCGTCGTCACGTTTCTGTCCAAGGTATCGTCGCAACCAACTCGCCGAAACGTCACATTTTGTCCACCCGCGCGCCCGACTTGTCCGCGTGCATGATGCTCACCCGACGCCCATCGCACCGATGTTCCGAAGGCCTTACATCCTCCTCCACCTTAAATCGTTGTCGACCTCGACAACATACCATCCTGGTAGCTATCATCCACCAAGATCATCATCATCCATGATGTTGACTCCTCCACACAAAGCAAACATCCTTGCAACATATGTAGAGCCTCATCTACATCATGCCTCGAATTAGTAACCAACTGCCACGAAGCTCACCAAAGTATACACCTCTACGGTATGTCCTCCATCAAATGTCATCTCGATCCATGATCATCGACTCCTCTACCACAATCTCCACTGCAACATCTCGTGTCGACCTCATCATGTGTCCCTATGTGAACTTTTGTCATGATACTCCAACAAACCGCTAACACATCTCTGCACACTTCGCGACCCCATGTCTGAACTAGTTGGGTAGCTAATCCAACTGTCACGCTCAAATCATGAGAGTGAACATCCTCATGCCATCACTCGTTGTTCCTCAAACATCTGCCACATCCTTGACTCCTCAAGAATCCATCTTCATAATCCATGCTCAGGTCCATGGAAACTCCATCCATCTCATTTGCAACATGTCATGATGCTTGATGCCAAGCCATCCCTGCACCATCAGTCATACCTGCTCCACATGTCTAAGGGACTCACTGCCATGAGCAACTAACAATGAGCCCCATCTTCTTCATCCATCTAAGAAGATGTAGAGGGAGTAGAGCCTGAAGGCTCTCCCTCACTAATCAACTCGATCCATCTATCAGGATCCTCAATCTCCATCCTTTGTAGATAAGCAACCCGGTCTTCCTTCTGGACATCCGGTCTCACATATACCTCCTCATCATCATCATCATCATCCTCAACCAACTCTAGCCTTCTTGACAAATCCAAGATGCTATCTGAAAGTGATCTAATGACCAATGACTGCTCGGTAAGCTTTGCCTCAATAGTAGACAATCGCTTATTCACCTTTTCCTTATCCTCCATTTGCATCACTCCTAATTTACAATCAGGTCTTGTCACACCAATGGTTGGAACACCAATGGGTACATCTTCCCTTCCATCATAAATGTAGAGCTTCTTCAAATGTGGAACAATCATAGCATCAAATTGTTTCATGAATTCCATCCCCAATACAGCCTCATAGTCATCAATCCGCACTATAGTGAAGTCCACCTTCCCGGTCCATTCACCAAGTGTAGTGTTAGCGCTTGGAATTCCCCTAGGCTGAGATAGACAAACTCTCAAGGCTACATCAAACCATTTCACCTCGTAGCTAGCCCTACGGGGTATGAGAAGGCTCTCTCGGGTCAGACTTGATAGATCTTATAATATAATTAGGCTGACCAATTAGGATCAAAGATATTAGGCTAGTAAATTGATAAAGGGGGGTTGATTTAAAGATTTTTGGGTTTTTTGGTGGCAATTGGAGGGAGTGCAATTTAGGGTGCGGGGATGGAGCACAGTTTTTGCAGGGGGTTCTTTGGGGCAAGGTAGGAACTTGTGCTGATGCCTTTGACTTGGATGAGTGATCAGGGAAGAAAGAGAGGAGGTTAAAGAGGGCAAACAAGGACTTTGAATCCTCTTTAAACAGTGGAAAACATAGATATTGAACAGAATTAAAAGCTGAGCATGGCATGCATGAATTCAAACTTTATCACTTCATCTTGTTCAATTAGCAGCAAAGAAAGAGAGATGTAACACATAAACAAACTTACAGTAACAATTAGAAGACACACCATCAACACAATGATCCACAAGAATCCACAATGAAGTCTGCAAAACCCTGGCCTTCCTTTCCTTAAATTGCAGAAGTAGATGTACAATACACAATAATGCTTTCTCCCACAAGAGTCCAACCATGAAAATGAGAAGGAGAGAGCATAATATAGACCTCCTAGACCATCTAACTCCTTTCCCCACCTCTAGGGGTCGAGCTCAGCTTCCTAGGAGCAGTTTGAACTAATTCTAAACTAAGAACTAGAAAATAGGCAGCCCAACAACTTGCCTCTATTACTTAGCTAACTCATCCATGCATTAATTTTTCACTATTTACATCAAAGAAGCTTCTAGAAGAGTAAAGAAAGATAAAACCTATCAAAGTGCCATGAAAATATTACATTCATCCATCATCTACAAGTAAAAATGGTCAACCATAGTCAAAACAGTGTTTTTTGACCGAAAATGGCAATTCTGGCAAATCTGGAAGTTCTGGTCGTGCCCCTGGAAGTTCTGGTCACGCCCCTTCACAGCTGTTTTTGAGTGGGTTCCACTGGTCCAAATCAGGTGCAAGATGGCTCATTGGAAAGCTTGGCCTGTCTACTTTCCATCCCAAGTGGAATTTCTGAATTTGGTGTTGATTTGACCCCTCAAAAATTGATTCTCCCAAGGTCACTTTCTGCAACTCAAAAAGTGGGCAGAAAGTCATTTTTTTGATGTATTTTGAGCTTTTGGAGGCTCAAATCTCAAAATTAGGCTGCTCCCAAGTACTGGTAATTTTTCTTTTTGCATGCCCTTTCCAAAAATGCCAAGTTTGCAAAATTCCGAGCAGCCCTTCAAAATGGTCTCACCCGGGGTGAGACCAAACCGTGGGCAAAACCTGTAATTTTACCAAAAATTTGCAAAATGCTCCAAAATTCTCAAAATTTTCAGATTTTGATGCTAGATCAAGGCTGATCAGTACCATGATGAGTGAGGGATGCCTCAGCCAAGATGCGGAGTGGATTTGTCCTTTTCTTCTTCTTCCGGGCCTCTGACAGCTCTCTTTGGAGAATTTTCATTCTCGCCTTGCAAACATGTAATCTTGCCCAGTAGTGTGTCTTCATGTTCCGGAGCAGCTCCTTGTCACGGTTTTCCTTGTCTAACAGTCCCTCCAAGCGCCAATTTGCTCGGATGAGCAATAACTCTCTATCCTTGGGCAGTGGGTCCCCAGGCCTCCTGCGGTTGATGACTCGGTCGAATCGAATCCAACATAACTCATCCAACTCTTTCTCTGTCTCCAGCTGTTTGGTCCGCTGCTCTAAATAAGTGATAGTCCACTGAGCCATCTCAAGCTTCCGCTGCAACACAAGGTTCTCTTCCTTGAGCTCATAGAAATCTGAAGAGGAAGGAGAATGAGCATCACGACCAGTGAAATCATCATGTGCCTCGCCAACTGCCTCATCCTCAACCATGGGCTGCTTGCCCTCTCGTACTGCCTGTGCCGATGAAGAAAGCGAGGCCCCTTCCACCTGGTGTGGAGATAACACTCGCTGCTCTGATGATGAAGACGAGACCCCTTCCACTGGCTGTAGAGAAAGTACTCGTCGGGCTGCTGCAAATAAGGTCCTGTGACCTCTCTGATATGTGACCCGAGGAGAAGAAGCCATGTGTCTCAGGATGCTGGTCTCGGGCTGATGTGATGGCCCTCCCTCCTCATGAACTGCCTCCGGCCCTGAATGTGACTGTGTGAAAACATCTCGGGAGATGAAATCCGCCCAAGGGATGCCCTGCTGGCTCAGCTGATGGGAAACTACTAGCTGAATAAGACCATGATGGCATAGGCTCCGGAGCTGCTGTACTGGGGTCTGTCTCCGAAAGGTAGTGGCTATCCTCTGAATGTCGTGAAATAAGTATGCCGAGATGTTCATCATCCTCACTCTGGTGAAGTGCATCATCATGCGGATATGACAAGAAAATACTCGTGAGAATCTCCCCTCGCATGTGAAATAGTGCATAATGAGTCTCATGGTGTCTATATACTCTGCTCGGAGGAACTTGATAGGAAAGTTCCTTGTCAAGTGATGCACATAGACAGGCCTAACATATGGCTCATAGTATACCAGGTCCACCCACTTGCGCTTTGGCCATACCTCACCCACATTGGGTATCCCGGTAGCATCTGTGATAGCCTCTGGAGAAAACACAAAATTCACCCCTGCAAGGGTGACCTGCTTGTCATGGAGATGGAGGACAAACAACCGGGCCAAGTCTCTGTGATGCTGGATGTGTGACAGCCTCTCACAAAACTGAAAACAAGCCATATGCTGAAAGCAAGATACTGCCAATGGGCAAGCCTGCAACTCTGTCAGTGATGTAGGCTCTTCCCTCTTGTGGTGACCACCCTTGCCTCCCCTACGAGGCCTCTGCTGTATCTCAATCTCAGTAGATGATGATCGGTCATCACCTTGCTCATTAGTCTCAGTGGTTGACATAGTGTTATTGAGCAAGGTGGAATAAATAAGTCAAAATGACCGCTGCCCTGCCTGCAAAATGCTGTGAAGTATGCTGTTTTCAAGGGGAAACATCATGAGGGATATGTTAGGGGAGGGAATTTACATATAGGAAAGGGAAAAAATATATATATAAGCAGGGAATTCTGAAGGAAAACATCACATAATGTTAAACATGCCATCTCATCTTTCATCATTTGCAAATCAATACTTTATTTAGGGAAACTGTGATTTTTAATCACCAAGGGAAAGGACAATATAGAATTTTCATCATGATGGAAGGAAGGATGTCATGGGCATAGGGGGATAAGGCAGCATCAACTATCAACATTTAACCGGCTGCTCATTTCATTTTGTCTTTGAATGTCTATTAAGAGCATACTCTGTTTTTTATAACTTTTAAAATGGTCATTGATGCTTTTGGGGAACAGGGACTTTGTATGCTTGATCACCAAGGGAGGGAAGGGTTACTGTAATAAATTTGCAAGAAAAATGGGATATGATGTGTCAATGGTATTTAGGAAGATGAGGGTGAAAGGGAATTAGGGTTTAAGGGAACAATGAAACCCCTCAACAAAGTCTGCCAACTAATTTTCATGACAGCAGTTCATTTAAAACAGAGGCAGCTTCATCATGCTTTTGCCATGAGTGAATTAGGGTTTTCAATTACATACTTTGTCAAAAGGGAAGGGTATCAATTGCATAGGGATTTTAGGGGATTTAATGAGCAATTGAATCAAGGTTTTTGTGAGGGGAAAGGTAAGGGAAAACAGAGTTTAAGGATAGGGAGATAAATACCATGTCACTTTGCAAACCCTAGCACAGCAAAACTGCTCTTTTGATAACTATGCAGCTGTATATTTAATGAATTTTTGTCATGAGCACCATACAGCTACTAATCTTTGACATTTACACAGCAAGAGGTCATTTTTCTTTTGTTTTTATAAGGCTATGCAAGTTACATTTTTCACTGTTTTTTGTGTGATATTCATAAGCATGCCTTGCTATCATTTTTTCTTTTTGTTTTTATATGTTTTTTTTTTTATTCTGCTGTGTATTTACATATGTAAATTTGCTGTATATACTAGTGTAGGGTTTGAACATGACACATGGGAAAAGGTAGGGTTTATAGGGTTTGAGGGGCAGGTTTGGTATGACTAATTTGCAAATGAGATTAACAAATATAACATGTTAACATATGTAATTTAATTTTGGGAAAATGAATGGAGGGATATAAGGAAAAAAAATTGCCTTGAAAAACAAACAAACTGTCATACATATGCATGCAAAACATCAAGTCATTTTAACCTATTTTCTATGGATTTCCTTGCATAAAATCATGACCATAATCTTCTTTTGCAACCCCAACCCATCATCAAACATGTGAATGAGGCATACCTGAACAGTTGGAGAAAATTCGAGGGTGAATTTGGCGTTTGAATAAATTTTACAGCAAACTGATTTTTTGGTCGCGCAAGCTCCCAGTTTGGTCTCACCCCTCCGTTTGGTCGCGCCTGTGTAATTTAACACAGCGCGTTGGCCTTTTTTTGGTCGCGCTCCTCCGTTTGGTCGCGCTCCTCCAAAAGACTGAAACTTCTGCAATTTGCCCAATTTCGCCCTCTAATCGCCTTTTGCTTGTAATTTCTTGCTCCAAATGCACAATGAAGACCTTGCAAGAGGGAATTTGCTTTTATAGGCTCATATTTAAAAAAATTTGACTTTAAAAACCCACTTTATAATGTTTAAACCTTTACATTCTCTTTAACACTATTTTAGAGTCTTTTTGTCCTGAAATAAGCTCTTTGGATGCGTTTGACTTCGTTCTTTTTGCAGGTTGACCGCCTGAGGGACTGTAGTGAAGGAACCAGGGTTATTTCCGGCACTTTTACAAATTTTTGAGAATTTCTTTATTTTTTCAAATTTCCACATGGCCTTGGACTTAAAAACAGGGTTTTTAAACCCAAGGCATAAAATGAGCTATAACTGAAGAAAATGATAATGAAATGTATGTACAAGACTCCTTCCGGCTTGCTGGGCACCTACTGACCATGACTCATGACCTTGAAATGATTTGACTCAAAACCCTAGACCTAAGACCATGGGACCTCAAGACAAAAACAAGAACAAGCCTGACTCAATTACATTGTTGTATGACCTGATCCAGCAAAGCCAAGAAGGGAACAAAGACCAGCTCCTCCATTCAGTGTTATGGCATGCCTAGCGGGATGCAAAACTGACACTGATGAGACACCTATAAATGCATATGCAAAGAGTTATTGATCACTGATGGAGGGCTCAAGACCGACACTAACATGTAGTGTCCACCCTCTCAGCTATACCAAGAATCTCAATAGGAGGAGAATTCACTGTCTTCATTTGTGCCTTTGCCAGTACAAATTTTAGTCCAATCCTTCTCGTAGTATCTTCACCCATGAAGTTGTGAGAAGCCCCACTATCCACCATAGTGAGTACATCAGCACCTCCAACCTTCATCTGAACATACTCCAATCTGTTCCTCTCAGGATCCCTCCTAGAGACCACCTCCGTAGTAGCAGAAGCACCAAGTATCTGCATCATCCCCATAGAAGCACTTTCATTCTTCGCATCGGATTGTGCAATAGCAGCCACCTTTGGTTTAGAAGGACAATTCTTCATCGTGTGTGGTCCAGCACATATCCAACACTTCAAGGCTTTCTTCGTCTTCAAATTATCATTCGATTTCGAAGCATCTTCCTTCTTATTATCTTTTGGTTTGTCGGACTTCTTCTTCCTATCATCAGAAGTCTCATCATAATGCTCCACCAACCTGTCAATAGCAGCAAAAGCTTCCTCAAGTGTCCTAATCTTCTACCTCTTCACTTCATTGCATGCCCAAGGCTTCAATCCAATAATGAAGTTGAACACCTTGTCCCTCTCCACCATGTCAGGAAGTTCCAGAGCTGCACTTGCAAACTCCCGCTGATATGCTTGTAGGATCCCGGTCTACTTTATGTACTTGATCTTCGTCCTTGCTTCCCATGTTTCATCCTGAGGACTAAAATGAGTCTGCAAAGCCTTCTTCATGTCATCCCACAAAGTGATGTCATCAGCACTACCATTGGCAATCTGATCCAACCTCCTTCTCCACCACATCTTAGCATCCTTTGTTAAGAGCTGAGCAGCTACCTTGACCTTTGTCTCATCATCAGATAGACCTAATCGTTCCAAGTATTGCTCCATGTCCCATAGAAAGTTACCAAGAGTCTTCGCATTCCTTGTGCCATCATAAGATTCTGGTTCCTTGACCTTTACATGAGGCACTCCTCCACCTCAGTGATGCCTCATGGCCTTCTTTAACACCGCTATCTCATCCTTGGCTTCGTCAAGAGTTTTATTCAAGTTCACGATCTCTGCAAGACCCTGATCCCTTGCTTCTTCAACCTCCTTGACCCTTACTTCAAGTTGTGTACACATAAGATCAGTGTACTCATACTGTGTCTGGAGTTCATCATGTTGTGTTCGGAGTTCATCGAGCTCTTCCTTTGTCTTCAAGTTGGTCTCTTGTTCTTTAGCAAACAAGTCCATCTTCTTATCACAAGAATTCTCCATATCCTCCATCTTTTCCAACACTTTTTCAATGAACCCAATAGTAGTATCCTTCATAACGTGACTAGACCCAGCCTGAGATTCGACTGCCATTTCTAACAGCTTCTTTCTCCTTTGCAATCTAGTTTCGACCATTCAACAGCTTCACCAAGTCACCTGCAATTAGAACCAACCCTTGTTCCACTTGTGTGAAACAGTTTCCTTCACCTGCAAGCACCCTTTTCACTGTTACGAGCAACCCTGCTCATTAGCTTCAAACCGAAGTCTTGTTCTCACCTGTCAAGTGTACACCGGCTTCAATGCTTCAACACCTGAACTTGTTCATAAGCTTCAATCTTCACGAGCAACCCTGCTCACCAGCTCTATACCGAGCTCTGATACCACCTTCACTTCGGTGAAGGTGTGTAGCAGCTACAACCTTCAATACCTTAATCAGCTACTCCGATACCACCTATCACGCCCCTACACCTGCGGTAGTCTTCCAACCGCTTGTAGCAAGGTGCGGCACCACCGAACGCGTTCCTTTCACCAAAACTAACATTCGTGGACTACGCCTACTTTCACGTTAACATACTTAGCTTGTGTTTCGCAACTAAGTAAAAGCAATTATCCTTTATACTTAATGAAGCCCATACTCATTCATTATCATCATGCAATTAACCAAGAACATCAACAATTGACACAAGTATAAAGGGGAGGGGCAACTCCCGAACAAGTCAGCCCAACAATATATTATATCAGTTTTCCAATAATACAATCATCAAGTATATTTGGCAAAACTCCAAGTCTATACTTAGAATATTTTACAACCGAGGCATAGAACTGCCTTTACAACACTTGTGCCAATCTTACACGGTAGGAGGGTGCTCACCCGAGACACCTAGAACTCCTCCTTAAGTCCTGCACATCTCTTCACGTTCTTTACCCAACACCAAGCACACCGTACCAACCATCGACCAAGAAGTACCTCTACGCAATCCTCAAACCATGCGCATGAGCTATGCGCATTCACCAACTGAAACTGTGCACTTTTTACCCTCTTTTCTTGTGCGTACTCCAAGTGCGAAGTTGTTGTTTAAAAATGGCTTCAACACAAGTCATTTATACACACATTACATCGTTTTACATGTGGTCCCTTATGTGAGTGGCAACCCCTTGGCCGACCCCCAAACTAACACATAAGGCGCCCATAACATTCTCTCCTTGTGTCGGCCATGCCTCAATGCATGCCTCTCCCAAGTCGCATATAAGTCTCCAACACTTAGCCGCATTTCTTCCAAGTGTCGTTCGTCGTCGCATTTCTGTCCAAGGTATCGTCGCAACCAACTCGCCGAAACGTCGCATTCTGTCCGCCCGTGCGCCCGACTTGTCCGCGTGCACGATGCTCACCCGGAACCCATCGCATCGATGTTCCGAAGGCCTTACACAGGGAGTCGTTGTAACTCGAATGAAGATTCAAAAAAAAAATATCATCAACAATGCCATTAGCCCCAAAAATTTAGCCTTCTATGTGGGAAAGTGGTATGGAAAATGATTAATGTAACTAAAATTGAAACCTAAAATTAAATCAGAAAATGAGGGTAAAAAACCTAGCTATGAATTTCATAGGTCTTATCTTTGAAATAATATAATAAAGAAAAAATGTTTAATGTCAAAGATAAGGGTTAGAGTATCTCATCCTTTTTTCTACCGAGATGATGAAGAATATACCTCTTTTTTAGGTCTCACTGGTACAAATAAGAAGAAAAAACAATATAGAATCCTTTTGTGATCCTCGTAATTATTAAAGCCCACAAGTACAAGTAATTTATTTTATTCCTTTTGGAGGAAAATGTACCTAAATATCAACTTATGAATTATTATTTTCCTAGAGGTCTTTTACAACTCAAGATAAAAATCACACTTTGAATTAAATGAAGGAGTTGCAGCTCACAGGTGTGTACTGCACCTAGGAGACTACACTCAAACAAAGAGGAGACTCTCACTCTCGTTCACTCTACGTTACATCAAATGAATATTACAATATTAAATACATCATTGAAAATTAGGTAGTTGTAAACAACCTCCTAAACTCTAGGAACTAATCCTAAACTAAGGAGATGTGTTACAACCATATAACCATTTCTCCATTATTTTTAACTCCCCCCCTTAATGGAGAAAGGGTTATTCTGCACTCCTAACATCCCTCTAAATAACTCAAACTTTACTCGCCCTAGAGGCTTAGTAAAAATATCAGCTAAATTATCACAAGTATTACAATACTCCACACATATTTCTTTTGACTGTATCTTTTCTCGAACAAAATGAAACTGAGTGTCAATATGTTTAGTATTTTTATGGAAAACTGGATTGTATGCAAGCTTTATTGTGCTCTGGTTGTCAGTTTTGATGCTGGTTGCTTCTTTCTGTCCTTCGCCTGCATCACTAAGCAATCTCCTCAACCAGATGGCTTCGCATGTAGCTGCACACAAGGCCTGGTACTCAGCTTCACATGATGATAATGCTACAGTACTTTGCTTTTTGCTACTCCACGAAATAACCCTGGATCCAATACTAAATGCGTAACTTGTGATGGATCTTCGATCATCCAGGTTACCTACCCAATCAGAATCTGAATAACCTGCTAAAGTAACATCAGAAATGTCAATGTATAAAATACCATAATTACAAGTACCACTAAGGTACCTCAACACACATTTTGCTGCAATCCAGTGACTTTCAAGTGGTCTAGACATAAACTAGCTCAGCACACTAACAGAATATGCCAGATCAGGTCCAGTTGTCGTGAGATATATCAAACTTCCCACTAGCTGTCTATACAAAGTGGCATCCACCTGTTTTGTGCCATCATCACTGCTTAACTTGAGATTCTGCTGCAATGGTGTTGCTATTGTTTTACACTGTTCCATTCTGAATCTTTCCAACAGGGTTCTGTCATACTTTCCTTGAGTTAGAAAAGTTTGACCAGAATCTTTCCACACCTCCAAACCTAGGCAATAATGAAGATCTCCAAGGTCTTTCATTTCAAATACATGTGACATTTGCTGCTTGATTTCTTTGATCAGATTATTTGCATTTCCTGTTATAATCATGTCATCCACATACAAATAAATCAAAATGATTTGCCTCTGTTTATTTATCTTGGTATACAGGTTTGGGTCGTTGAGGCTCCTATGAAAACCATGTTGTATAAAAAATGAATCAATTTTCTCATACCATGACCTGGGTGCTTGTTTCAAACCATAAAGTGCCTTACGCAATTTACAGACTAAATGCTCCTACCCCTTTTTCATAAAGCCAGGAGGCTGTACTAAATAAATTTCTTCCTTTAATTCTCCATTCAGAAATGCAGACTTAACATCTAGCTGGTGTAGCTTCCATTTATGTTTTGTTGCTAACGAAATTAGCATTCTGATTGTATTTAGTTTAGCTACATGGGCAAAGGTGTCATCGAAATATATGCCTTCTTGCTATGAATAACCCTTTGCTACCAGTCTAGCTTTGAATTTTTCTACACTCCCATCTGCATTTATCTTAGGTTTATACAACCACTTACAACCTGTAGAGGCTTTTCCTTCAGGAAACTCAACTAAATCCCAAGTATGATTTCTATATATTGATTCAATTTCCTTATGCATTTCAGCCCTCCATTCATCTGATTTACTTGCTTCTTCATAGTTTGAAGGTTCTACAATGTTTAAAATTTTGGACATTAAAGCATAGCCTTTCAATCTTTCAAGTAGTCTAGTCTTCCTACCTGATCTCCTAGGTAGAGGACTTACCTCAACTCTATCTGTTTCGGCACTTTCTGGGCCTGCATCATCATTTATTACACTATCTGCTGCTACTTCTTCCCGTTTCTGCTCCTGCTCCTGCTCTTCATCTTCGTCACTGTTTATCTCTATTAGCAATGGAATGTGGTTGTCACCGTTAGAGTCTTCCTTTCCATCTTCAGTCTGTTCATGAAAAATAACATCTCTGCTTGCAAAAACTTTATGAGTCACAGGATTATATAACTTGTATGCCTTATGCTCTGTGCCATATCCTACAAATATACATTTCAAGGCTTTGGGATCTAACTTCTTTCTATCTGCGTTCAGTATATGAGCATAAGCTTTAGATCCAAATATTCTTAAATGACTAACTGCCGGTTTGAGTCCAAACAATGCTTCAAAGGGGGTTTTGAAGCCTAGACATTTAGTAGGACTCCTATTCTTTAAATAAACAACAGTATTATTGGCTTCTGCATAAAGACCATTCGTTAGACCTTTACCTTGAAGCATACTTCTCGTGCACTCCACAAGAGTTCCGTTCTTGCGTTCTGCTACTCCATTCTGCTGTGGAGTGTGTGGCACTGTAAATTGCTGCATAATCCCATGCTTCTTGCAGAAGTTCATGAACTCTCCTAACCTGTATTCTCCCCCTTGGTCCGAGCGGAGAATCTTTATCCTCTTTCCTGTTTGGTTCTCTATCATAGATTTGAACTCTTTAAAGTACCGAAAGGCTTGACTCTTTTTACTTAAAAAATACACCCATGAAAACCTAGTGCAGTCATCTGTCAACAACAGAAAATAATATGCACCTCCTAAAGACCTAGTTTGCATAGTTCCACAAATATCTGTATGCACTAGTTCTAGGATGTCTCTTTCCTTTCTGTTGACATGAAAAGGGAACTCTTCCCTATGCATTTTCCCTAATGCACATCCATCACATTCTAGCTTGACAATATGAAAAACAGGGAGTCCATCGACCATACCTTTCTTCTGAAGTAAGATGAGGTCTTACAAATTGAGATGTCCAAATCTCTGATGCCAGAGATTTTCGACTGTTGATCCAGCTGCAACCATTGCTTTTCGTGGCATACTCTTTGCATCCAATCTGTACAAATTACCCATGCGTACTCCTGTTGCAACTATTTCCATCTAGCTATCCTTAATGACACAACCATTCTTAAAGAATTGCACCTACATGTCCTGGTCTGTAATCACTGAGACAGAGATCAAGTTTTTCTTAATTCCTGGAACATATAATACATTTTTAAGATGTTTAATGTCACCACTAGGTAGCTTCACAGGAATATCTCCACATCCTTTGATCTCATACCCACTATCATCTCCTAGATAAATTTTTGATCCACATGCAGATTCTTCAAGAAATTCAAAACAGTCCTTCTTACCGGTTATATGAGAGGATGCGCCAAAGTCGACATACAATATGTCGTCCTCATCTCCCTTTGATGCTGAAAGAGCACAATCGACTATGAATAGTCGAAGATCATGGCTGTGGTCCTCCTCTTCTCCAGCAAAACAGCCCTGATGTTTCCTCTGTTTGCCTTTTCTTTCATCCGCCTGCCTCTTATAGCATTCTTTAAACTAATGACCAGGTTTCCCACAATAGAAACATCTCTTAACATAATTACCAGTCATACCTCTGAATGGTCTCTTTTGAAAAGAGGTGGCCCCCTTCTGCTGCTGCTGCTGCGGTTGTTGGTGCTGATGTTGGTGCTGGTGCTGCTTTCCTCTGTACTGTCATCTCTTTGCCATCAGAGCTAGGTCATTGCTCTGAGTTTTCATATTCTGTCTTCGCTCCTCCTCCTGGAGCAGAATCGCTGTCAGCTCATCAAATGAAGGGGCTTTCTCCCTCACTGACAGTCCTGTGATGAATGTCGGATATTCATCAGTCATTATGTTCAATGTGAGTGTAACTAGATCTGAGTCGGACATCTTTTCTCTAATAGCTCCTAGTTTGTCTCTCAGATCCTTGACTCTGGCCATGAATCCACCAACGGACTCATTCTCATCCATCTTCAATGCAAACAACTTTCCCTTAAGTGCCAGAACACGATTTTCTGAGTCTCATACAGGCTCTTGATCGTTGTCCATATATCAGCGGCTGACTTGGAATCTCTGATATGTGGGATAATATTGTCCTTAACGGACATCTTCAGTATAGCTTTTGCTTTCATTTCTCTTTTATCCCAGTGTTGTTCTTGGGTCGCTATTCCAAATTTTGGCTCATTTCCCTCAACAATCACCCATGCATTTACGCTCTCCAGCAAAGTTTGCATTTTGAATTTTCAGTTGGAGAAATTCGTTCCATTGAGTTTGCCAGACTCTTGGAGGTATGATTCTATACGGTTGTTCATTTTCGCCCAACTGAGCACTCCAATCGGCCACCACCAGGCAAGTCCGATCTTCTTCCACCGAACAGATCAGGAACTTCGTTGTGCCACCACCGTGCAAGTCCGATCTGCTGTCACTGAACAGATTAGGGACTTCACTGTGCCACCACCGGGCAAAACCGATCTGCTACCACCAAACAGATCAACGAGCAAGCTCCAACACGCCACCACCGAGCAAAGGCGATCTGCTTCCACCAAACAGATCAAGGAGCTGCACTGCGCCACCACCGAGCAAAAACCGATCTTCTTCCACTGAGCAAATCACGGAGCTCTGATTCGCCACCACCGGGCAGGTCCGATCTGCTACCTCCGGGCGGATCACAGAACCCCAATTCGCCACCACCGAGCAGGTCCGATCCGAGCAGATCAAGGAACCTCAATTCGCCACCACTAGGCAAATCAAATCTGCTGCCACTGAGTAGAAATCTCCATGTGCCACCACCGGGCAACTTCGATCTGCAACGAAAAATTGCAAATTTCCAGAGAGAAAAAGGTTGGCTCTGTGGCGCTCTGAAGAGCTACAAATCCGCGCCAATTGCAGAAATGAAAAATTCACGTTGTCCATGGAAATTGGCGCGCTTAACAGCCACGGATCCGCGCAAATTCAGTTATATTTTCATTGGCGCTCTTAACATCCCCAAACCCGCGCCAATGGGTGCTTCTGTTCTTTAAAAAATAGCGCCTTTCTGTTTTGTTCTGGATTGGCACGACTGTCTGCAAAAAATCCACGCCAATCTGCTGCTGCTTCTAAAAAATGTGCTCCAACCCTTTCTTCGACTCAGAGATGATCAGTCATCTGAGATCCTTCGCTCCAGGTGTTACTGCAGTTCCACCTGATCACACAAATACATTTACATGCACTCCTACCACTACAGATATGTAACTAATGATACATCCCTAAAAAAAATTGAGGCTATCTCTACCCTAAGCTCTGATACCAAGATAAAAATCACACTTTGAATTAAATGAAGGAGTTGTAGCTCACAAGTGTGTACTGCACCTGGGAGACTGCACTCAAACAAAGAGGAGACTCTCACTCTCGTTCACTCTACATTACATCAAATGAATATTACAATATTAAATACATCACTGAAAATTAGGTAGTTGTAAACAACCTCCTAAACTCTAGGAACTAATCCTAAACTAAGGAGATGCGTTACAACCATATAACCATTTCTCCATTATTTTTAACTCTATAACCATCCTTATTAATTTTATATTATTATTCCATGTCTAGCCAGGGATTATAACATTCACCTCATGTTCAAAGTGAATTGATTCTGTATTAGATTGTTTTTTTTTGCAATTTTAATTAATGTTTAATGAAAATACTTAATACTTGCATTTTTTGTAAATTCGGAAATTGGTTGAGTAAGATATATTGTGACATAATTCCCATGGTGGAGGGAATTTTATTTTTCTTATTTTTTAGCACCTGGCGATTCATTTGAAAAAAAAAAACTAATTTTGTGAGTACTCTTTCTATCAGTTAGTGCTATAACACTAACACTGACATTTTTATGCTACTGAAGTTCCCAATGACATCAAAAGTGAAACAAGCTCTTTGCATAGATAAAGGGATAAACAAATTTACAATTAATATTATTTAATTATGTTTCATTTTGATTACCATTTTTCTTCTTTTAATTATCAAATCACAATGTTTTACCAATTAAAATATATTTAAAAATATTTTAATAGTTTTTCAAAGTATTATATGTTCCGTTGTAATACACAATGGAAAGCAAATATCCGCACACTACTCGTCCCTGTTCTACCTCGGAGTTGACTTCAACAAAAATCTAAGCTGGAATGGTTGTAGAAAGAAAAGAACTTTGGGGGGTTGGAAAGCATTTTATGCTTTTCAAAATAGGTGTAGAGAGGCAGAGTTACAAAATAGGTGTAGAGAGGCAGAGTTATGGGACTGGAAGACCACTCAAACTCTTTTTGGGCTTCTAGTGATTCCAGTGATTCTATATGGTTGTGAACTGTGGGCTAGCAGTACTTCCGACATGCAGTGGAGACAAATTGAGAAAATTCAGAAGCGTTTGATTACAAACAAATTTAAGATTAAAAGTGCAGTGCCTTATGATATCTTGTTAAGTGAAACAGGGGCTGCTCCTATTGAAGCAATTGCTATGGTGCGAGTCATAAGTTATTTAAAAAAAAATGAGCAAATGGAAGAGGGTAGATGGGCTAAGGTTGTCTTTAATGATAGATTGTGCAAGAGCAAAAAAATTGGATGCAACAAAATAACAAATGGTTTAGTAAATGGGATATTTGCTTGAACGCGTGCCCCATAAACAACAAAGAGATAAAAGCTTTTGTTATGGAAAAGTTCCACAAACGTACTTGGGATAAGGAGCTAGGAAGAAAGAAAAATTACTATATTGAAGTGTTTAATCCCACTCATAATCATCAACAAAAAGCATACATAGATGCCAATATCTCTTGGAGAGCCAAAATTCTTATTGCTCAGTTAAGGACTAATTCTCATCAACTCCGTTGTGAAACAGGGCGCTGGAAAAGGCCAAAGGAAGTGTGGGAGAAAAGGGTATGCATTTTTTGTTCTTCCGGAAAACTGGAAACAGAAAAACATTTCATTTTAGAATGTGAGGCCTTCAAAGACAACAGGGAAAGTTATGCAGATACGCTGGCGGCTAGCTCTTGGGATAATCTATTTCACGAGGGGTTTGTCGAGAAGACGGGAGCATTTATTGTGAAGCTTCACAAAAAAAGGGCCGAATACATCAAGCAGATGAAAAAGCAATCTGTCCCATAGGCTATCTTTAGCCTCGTGGACGTTAAAATAATTTCTTTCTTTCTTTCTTTCTTTCTTGATAAACACGGTAAATTTCCATGAATTTGCGTTGTGTCCTACATGGAGTCAAAAATATGTGTAGCGATTATAGCTTTAAAGCATTTGTATTCCATGTCATTAATTGCATGGCCAATTTTACATTTCACCATGTCATCACCAAGGCATTAACATGCCTTATGGGAAAACACAAAAAAGATGATGGTCGATAAATTACCCAATACAAGTCAAATACGTAATTCTTATATAAGATTTTTCCCACATATCTCCGCAGGAGAAAAGCTCTGAACACTGCTTATCCAAACAAGAAGAAATGAGATGGCCAATGTAAAATATTCTTACCTATTTGTTATATCTTAATTAAACAAGGTACTCGTTTATGTTCAATATACCCCTTCCTCATTGAAGTTTGGTTGTACTCCTCATTTTGGCTCTGTTGGGATTGACTAGGGTGCAACGACACTCACTTCGTGGTTGAGATCAGGTCTAGTTCATTGGACGCTATAAAGCTTTCTGGAGACATCACCTACTATAGTCGATTGTGTCAAGCATTAGTACAGCCAATGATACAACGAATTAGGTTTATTCCACCATACATTTACCTGCAGAATAAAGACATTGAGCGATGTATGCCATTTACTTACAAGCATATTTAGCCATGTTCATAGCTTACAAGATTGATCTATTATGGAATGGATATTCTCATATACAATGCCAGTAGACACACATTGTAAATAAAGGGAACCTTTATTACATTGATACACTTATAATTTATGCCACAATGTCGAGGGAAGGAAAGATGTTTTGGTATTTCAAATTATCATAACCATTCTCGGCCGATATTTTATTTTAGGGAAATCAGCATTAGAAGGGGGCAAGTATGATTCATCATCGCTCCACAAATGCACTTTTTCTTTAGGAATTTCGACTTTTTCACAATCTCTCTATAAGAGCCGTGACTAACTGGACAAGGGAGAAATGAAAGAGGACCATCAATCTTGACTATGCTACTATGCGAAGCCCAATGTGAGTTATTGTGGGTCAGATAGCTTGAGCTAGAATGCTAATAGGACAAAACACTAATGTTATTTAACTAGAGAAGAGAGGTACAATAAATAAGACATAAGTTATATGCTAATAGGACCAGAGACTAATGACACTAAGACCACTGATAATAATTATAATAAAGGATTTTAAGATATATAATGTTAGTTGGAAAAATGACCTAGATGATGGGATAGTTGTTTGCACTGACAATAGGCCACATCACCAATGGAATCCTGCATTCAACAACCAATCTACTTTTCCACTTTTTTTCAAGTTGTAACCTTCCTACGAGCAAGGGCTAGGGCTACGACCAAAGCTACACATACAACAACATTGAGAATATTTGTTGACACAATGAGAATTTTCATATTCACCTACATAATACAAGAGCTAAAAAGTGAAGAACATTTCCCCCTTGACAAGGAATGATTGAAAAACACTACCCCTTAAGCTCAAATTGTTTACATGAGTTAAGGAATAGTGAACAAAACCATGAAATATGAGCTTGGTGGTTGGATCATATGGTAAATAGACAAGTAAATGAGCTTTTTGAGGAACCATGTGATTTCAATTAGACTAGACTCAGCGTGTCTCTTAAGGCTCATATGAAGAGACCTAAGAAGAAGGTGACAAAGAATGTAAAGAAATCGTGGAGAAGAGATTTCTCTTCTCAATATTCACAATAGTTAAATAGAATACATCGAAAAAATAATTAATAAATAACCGGAGTGAAACTCGACTAAATTGAAGTAAAATTTAACTAGCTATGACATCTAACAGACAATAGAATCAAATGTGGTGAAACCTAGCAAACAATGAGACTTATATCTCAACATCCCCTCCTAATCTCAATTGTTCGAAGTAGAGGCACTTATAATGCCTACTTTCTATCTTTGAAATTAAAATACATTTTTTCCCAATGGCTCCGTGAAAATATCTGCAAATTTATCTTTGGAGCCAAAAAAAAAAATGTCCCCATCATTGACAAGCTCAGAAATGAAATGAAAACGTGTGTCAATGTGCTTTCTATTTTTGTGGAAAACTTGCTTTTTTGATAAAGAAATTATTGAGCTGTTATCACAGTAAATAAGAGTTGGCTCCTTCTGAACATTTGAAATACCTTCCAATATTATTCTCAACCACACTGCTTGATAAGATGTTGAATTTCATGTTGCATATTCTCCCTCTACAGAAGTTATTGAAATTATATATCGTTTCTTAGATTCCCATGAGATCTGATTGGTTCCAAGGTGAAATGCATATTGTGAGGTGCTTTCGCCATCATCTAGACTACATGCATAATCGATGTATGTATAATATGAAAGTGAATGATTTTCAAAATGTGTGTGGAACAAAACATAGTCTATTGTCCCTAAAATATACCTTAAGATGAATTTTACAGCCTTGCAATGAGAACTCTTACGTGAATGCATAAACCTAGGGTCAAAACTAACAACAAACATGATATGAGGACTAGTTGCAGTGAGATACAAAAAACTACCAACTAGGCTTTTATACAATGTGGGATCAACTAGTGGTGGTACATATTCTTTGCATAGCTTGTTTCCTTGAGCAATTGGGGTTTCAGCTGGTTTGAAATTGGTCATTCTGATCTTTTGGATCATTCGAGTGGCATATTTTTGTTTACCAACAAAATTTCCATTAGTATATTGTTGATTTTAAATGCCTAAGAAGTATTTCATGACCCCTAGACCAGTCATATCAAATTATGTTTACATTCCTCCTTTGAATTATTTTAACATCATATTTCCTGCATAAAGAAGATCATCAATGTAAAGGCATACAATCTTAATTTCACCTTCATGAGTTTTGGTAAAAAAAAGTTGGCTCATGGTTGCTTCTGCAACAACACTTTTGATGAGATAGGTGTCAATGTGACTATGCCAAGCTCTTGGAGCTTGTTTCAAGCCATACAAGGATTTCTTCAATTTGTATAGCTTATATTCTCGTCCTGGAACATCAAAACCAGGAGGTTGCTCTACATAAGATTCTTCCTATAATATGCCATTTGAGAAGGCACATTTTACATCAAGTTCATAGAAATTTCATTTGTGTTGAGTCTTGGACATCTAATCCGCTAAGGGCTATTGTGTGGAGTTTTAATAGTCAGAAGGAGTCCAAGAGATGTTGGAAGATGAATCCAACCATCATAAGAATGCATTATAAATGCACATCTATAATTAATAGGAATGCAATTCATTGTTTTATCATTAATGTGTGTTCACATTCCATGTGTGTTTAACATGGTATCAGAGCGGGTACCTTCCTAACCTACTCAATCTTGTGTGAGCCACTAGTTTTTTGGCATTTGTGTGCATTTTAGCTCTGTCATTTATTATTTTTCTACAATTCTCAGCTTGACACGTAAAATTCTCCTCCTCACTGTGCACCTACTCTAACACTTTGAAATATGCCTGAAAACCTTGGTGCCCTTTAGAACTATACTTCTAGTATGTTATTCATTTGCATGTGCTCTTATGTCCTGTCAAAGCTCTAAGTGTTGTTTCCCTTTTGTATTATTTTGAGTCAGGCTCAAAATACCTTTGTTATAGTAAGGTTGGCAGAGCTAAATTTCAATTCATCTGACAATGCAATTCCTCTCCTAAATAAAAATGTTCCCAATCCTTTGCGTATCAGTTATGACTCTATCTTCTCATCAAAATTTTCGACAAGGCTGCTTATGAGAAAAAATTTCCTAGAATTTATACGCTGGGTTGCATAATTTTTTCAAAGATTCTGAGAAACTCATACTAAGTGTCCCTTCCAACTAGAGGTCATGATCGTTGAGTTCAAAAATTGTAATGAATTTGCACATAACATTTCTAGCCTTTAAAGTAGTCTATCGATCAACCCATGATCGATATATATAAATGAATGGAAGTGTCCAAGTTATTCCCTTTGCATAAAATATGTTGCAGGAGTTTGGTAAATTCAAGAATTTTTTTCTTCTGATTAGCTTCTCAACTCTAACATAACGTCTCTCTCTCACCTCTCTCTGCAACCTTATTGATTCATTTAATTATCCAACATACTTTGACGATCCAAAAGCCAATAGTCAAAATATTACCTATCCTTGAATAAGTGAGGATCAACAACCAAGCTCTAGTATGAATTCCTACACTCTCCCATAATCGGTGCTCAGAATGGAATGTCATTGTTTTTGTGTTGCCTTAGACACCATCAAGGATCAACATTTATTTGTGATGGTGTTTGTACCGGAAAAGTCATTGTATTGAATGAAGGGTGTCACCACATGGCATGAATTGATGGCAAGAGTTCATACATAAGTTCGAGGTCTTCATGGGCATTTCCAGTTATAAACTCGACCAATGATAAATTGATTCTTGAATTCTTCTGAATAGGTTTGTAGGGATGTTGTTGATATATGTAAACACTTGCTTAAATAGGTGTATGTCATTCTTCGATTCAATAATAGTTTGATAACAATGAGGATACTACTCATGACATGAAGATATGGTCCCCAAATGTGGGAAATAGATGATCACATAATATCCATTTTGAGGTTCCAGGATTGCATTTTATAGATATCAATAACAACAACAACAATGCCAAAATCATCTAGATTTTTCTTCATATTGGTATATGGATTGTAATTATTACTGTGCTCGAGATTCCTCTACCTAAGTAGTTAATTATTTTCCCTCAATTTATGAGCTCTTGCAAGTGCACTTGTTATGGCTCAAATTCAAAATTATTAGAATTATTGATAAATATAGTTGTGTCTACTACTAAAAGCATAGTGATTGTCAGTAAGAAGACTCTATATGATATTAAAACCTATCTGTAGAATACACTAGAGAAAATAGAATTTTTAGAGCTTGAATGTCAGCATCAACAAGATGACTTACAACAGAAAAGGCATCCTTCTGAACGTATTTTTGTTGAGAATGAACCTTTGTTCAAGATTGAGATAGAATCCCCTATTCAAGATGAATTAAAATAGAAGAGTTGTTATTTTGATGTGCAGAAAGATGCAAAAATTCAACATACACTTCCCAAGCCGTCATCAAGCCTTAGGAAGAGCTTGTCCATAACAAGCATAAAATTGGTCTTGGACATGAAAAGGATGTGTCTTTTCATATTTTGGATCAGTAAAAGAATGTTTAGTTTCATAGTGCTTGATTTCTTCATGAAAGTTCACCTTCAGTTGTTCCAGATTCTACTCCTCTTCCACATCAGCCACAACAGATTGTTAAATGCCAACATTGTGACAAAGTTGACCATATGAAATATCACTTTTTTATCTTAAGCCATGCGAGCATTGTCATAAAACCATTCATTATTCAAACATCTACCTATAAAACAAGCCTCCTACAAGAAGAAATATTCACCCTGGATAGATCACTTCTTGGAAATGGGCTTCAATAACCAAGAAGACATTTGAATTATATGCTAGAATTTCTTCTAGAGTATTAAAAAGTCTTGCAATTGAGTTTTCTCCATCATCTCACCTTGTATCTAATAGCGGGGGCAGTGATGGTCATCTACAAGGTTCAAAGCCACATGATGTGATCATGAACCACAACTTGAACCTGCTGCCTAATTCAGAGTTGTAGCCAAAGAACCGGAAGTTCAAGTGAGCCTGAGCCACAACCTACCATACTACATTCAAAGTTCTAGATGGAGACAAAGATGACCTTGAGAATTCCTTTGGTTGGGGGTCAGCCTTAAAGCATCTATGCGGGGTTGTGGCCTCCCTTTTTAGGTTGAGCTTCTATCTCTTCAAAGAATTGGGGAAAGTTCCTCTAGCAGAAGATTTCATCTTGTTGCCAATTTTGGAAGAGTTCCAGGAATTGCATTAAGAATTCCTAATATGGTGGTCATCCTTAAACCACCACAGGTTGTAGACCTTCCTTTTCCAGGTTGAAGGTCTCCCTCTCCAAAGCATCACAAGCACTTACTCTAGCAGAAGATTTCAACTTCTTGTCAGATTTGGAAGAGTTTTGGGAATTGCACTAAGTGTTCTAGTGTTCATTAAGGGACTTTTGATGTCTAAAATGGTTGTCCTAAGAAAATTATACAATAATAATGGAAATAATAAAATAATATTAGATTACATCATCAAATTTTAGATGGAAAAAAGAAAAAACTAATTTTTCAACTCCTATTTTCAACTTATCTCCCTAAGGGATTACTAGCATTTGGAGCAGAAACACCCATTAAATGTATAATTTGATTCCTCATTCAAGTAGTACCCATGTTGCATACTTTTGATGGACCCAACTACACGAAAAATGAGAAATACATGAAAAACATGATTGCAATCAAACCTTTTAATGTATTTCTAATTTTTCATGTAGCAGGGTCTATCGAAAGCATGCACCATGGGTACTCCTTGGATGAAGAATCAAATTTGTCATCCTACAAGTACTTCCATTCGAAATTGGAGTAAAACCTCAAGGAGATCAGTTGAAAATATGGGTTGAAAAAATAGTTTTATTATTTTATTATTGTTTAGTCCTTTTACTTCTTTACTCCAAAAATGATGAATCATTCCCCATGGTTGAGATCACTATCTTGGATCATATTGGTTTTTATAAAGTTTATTTTGGTTGTACATTTTTCTTAGGAAGCCCATTTTAGACCTCAAAAATTCCCCCAATGGGTGGTCATCCAAAAACCACCACCTTATACCAACATTTTAGAGAGCACATTCATCATACTCTTGCCATGCATTTTTACATATTTTGGTATTATAGCTCTCTTCTGGGACTCACACATACCCCTCAGATTAATGGGGGGAATTGTTGGACACCTAATCCACTAAGGGTTATAGTGTGGAAGTTGAACAGTAAAAGGGAGCCTAAGAGACGTTGGAAGATGAATCTAACTGTTACAAGAATGTATTATAAATTTACATCCATAGCTAATAGAAATGCAATTCACTATTTTATCATTCATTTATCCTTAAACTCCATGTGTGTTTAACAAGAGGTTATGGATAAAATGGTTCGAGTAGTGCCTAACCTTTCTACTAGAGCAAAGGTTTCACCATAGTCGACACCAAATTGTTGTGAGAATCCCTTGGCAACCAGTGTTTCCTTATGTTTCTCAATTTCTCCTTTTTTATTAAGCTTGGTCTTATATACCCATTTTACACCAATCTTCGTTTTGTCTCTTGGGAGATAATATTATTCCGAAGTATGCTTCTTCTCTATGGAATTGATTTCTTCATTCATTGCATCAACCCAATTATTTTATTTAACTGCTTCTTCAAAATGGGTTGGTTGAGATCAAAAAAATGCAAAAATATTGTGATGGTAAAACTCATGGTCCTACTCATATATTTCTCTGATGCTGTTTTTTTCTGTTCTCTTTAGAATATGTTGAATCGTTGGTGGATTCACTACTTGAATATGTACCATTTTCATAATGGTATGGCTCTTCTTGAACCTGTAATCTTAGTAGTTGTGGTGGATAAAAAGGATGATTTGAAGCTTCATCAACATGATCAGACCAAGATTTATTTTCAAAAGATTTAACATTTGTGCTCAAAAAAAAATTCTCAGTAACTAGATTGTAAAGTATATAGGTCTTTAATTTCTCACTATAGCCTATGAAAATACATCTTTCACTTGTATCATCAAGCTCATTTCTTAGCTTCTCAAGAGCATGTGCAAAAGCTACTCATCCAAAAATTGTAAAGTGAGATACATTTACCTTTTTACCATCCCATGCTTCTTGAGGTACTAAATCTTAGAGACTGGTTGTTGGAGATATATTGAGAACATATACCACAATCAAAATTGCTTCACCCCAATAGTCATTGGACAATTTCTTCTCACGAAGCATGCATTTTTCCATGTTCATGATTGACTGATTTTTCCTTTCTACTACTCCATCTTGTTGCCGAGTATATATTGTTGTGATTTGTATTATGATTCTTTCTTGTTGAAAAAACACTTTAAAGTCACTGGAACTGTATTCTCCTCTTGTATCTGACCTAAGAACTTTTAAATGCTTTCCACTCTGCTTTTCTTCTTCTGCCATGAATTCTTTGAACCTTTAGAATGTATCTGATTTACTTTTAAGAAAAAAACTCTCATATCTTCTTGCTATAATCATCAATGAAGACGAGAAAATAAAGAATACGACCAATGGACTGTGTCTGCATTGGGGCACATATATCTATATGGACTATCTCTAAAGGCTCTTTTTTTGTAAAGGAAGATGTGGGAAATCTATCTCTTTTATGCTTTGCTAGAACACAAATTTCAGAATTACAAGCTTTTTCATTCATAATAGGGAGACCAATTACCATTGAATGTTTCTGAAGAAAACTTAGAATCTTGAATGGGTTGTGGCCATACCTGAGATGCCATAGCTAAGATTCATCTATTCTTAACACATTGTGGGAAAAAGAATGTGAGAGATTTCGACTTCTAAGAGTCAAAAGAAACATCTTATTCTTGTTTTTTTCAACCTTTGATATTAGTCCTCTATTGGGCATTTTATCATAGATATAACATTTGTTCCCTTGCAATATTACATCACAACCATGTTCCATCAATTGACCTACACTAATGAGGTTATTATTCATATGTGGAACATAATAAACATCAAGTATGTATTTATGTTGATTCTATTTAGTAAGAATAGGAGCAATACCTTTCCCTTCGGCTTTAATACAAGAATGATCTGCAAGAGTAATTTCTAATGTTATGGAAGCATCAAGATAAGAAATAATATTTTTGTTAAGTGTCATATTATTATTGCAAGGATTATGGAGCAACCAAAGGTCCTCACTGTGAGTATCTTCAGATACATTGGAAGAGAGAAATATTGTTTTAGTGGATTCTCCTTCATCATTGGATTGATGGACATTACCTTTTTGTTGATCTCAGTATTTTTTTCTCCATTCATGTTCATAATTCTCAAATCTCTTACAGTCATAAAATTGAACATTAGATTTGTTCCATGTTCTTCTTATCTGTGTTTGGTTTTGTGGAGGTCTCCACTACTCTACTGCATGATGATGTTTTGATCTACCTCTACCTCGCTTGGTGTCGCCTCTATATCCTCTGCCTCATCCAAGAGATGGTTGTTCCTTGAAATATTTTTCCATGGATTCTTCTGCGAAGTTGAGTCTTGTTTCATGTGCCAAAAATGATCTAGTTGATTTTTCTACTGAGAAAGTTGAAAAATTTTTGGATTTCAGAATGGCTGTTACAATCATGTCATGTTTCTTGGGCAGGCTTCAAAGGAATTTTCCAACAACCTTTTGATATGTAATGGTTTCACCAATGAGTTCTATATGATTGATTATTCCCATGACTCTAGTCATGAACTAGTCCACATTCTCTGTGTGAGTTACCTTCAAGGTTTTGAATTGAACTCTTAATATATGCAATTTAACAATCTTCACTGTGTCATTACCTTGATACGCACTTTTCGAAATATCCCAAGCTTCTTTTGTTGTTGATGCACCAGTTATCATGTCGAAGATAGAGTCATTGACTAAGTTGTGTATCCGACATTTGGCTTTGTGCTCTTTCTTTCTTAGTCTTGCACCGACTTTCCTCTGATTATTGTTCATGGATGCTAGTTGTTCTTGGATCGGCTCTACATAACCGTTCAATAATGTATCCCAACATTCTTGGGCTTGTTGAAATTTCTTCATTCTTAAAAACCAAAACTTGTAGTTTTTTCCAAGCAAAGTCTAAGTTTGTGACAAAAAGCTAGAAAAAGCCATTTTTTTCAAGTACAGATGTGTGCCCTTTTACATTTTTTTTTACACCAACTTTTCTAAATCCTTAGAATCCAATTTAATAAGATTCCTTTTATTTAAAAATCCTTTAAAGCTATTTTTTTTTTAAAAGTCATAAATGACAGCCCTTTTAATAGAACCTATTTTTATAAGATCACGTTAACAAATTTAACAAGGAAGAAACCTTAAAATCTTTTAAAAGAAATTTAAACAAATGATTTCGTTTAAAATATGAAACCATAAGTTTAAAATGAAACCTTTGAACGAAGAGTGGAGGGTTCTCTTCAACGAACGGAATCACTAGCCACAAAAAAATTCTTTGACTTATCATGGTCTAACGTAGCTACTCTTTTCGATAATGACTGTCAGCTGCGTTTTAAGGAGATCTGCGGTCAGCGCTCTTCACAGGAATTTTTTATGTTGCTGTAATTGGTCAAAATACTTCTCGAGAGAGAGGTTGCGAGGAGGCCGTTTTTTTACTGTTTCATCAGTCTAGCTTGATCAAAGTAGTTGAACAGAGAGATCAGGTGCGTTGGTCACATTTTTTTTTATTTAAATTGCCACGATTCTCCAGCTTTTCCATGAGCAACTTCCCCGCGACTTGGATTCATATTCCTCTAGCTTCGCTCAACCTCTCACAACACACTTCTCTCTTTGTGTCGAGTACCATCATTGATTTTTTTTTTTTTTAATATATATATATATATATATATATACTCTTCCTACCTTGTTTTGTTAAGCTATTTTGTGTTTATTGTTTTCAAGTTTGTGGTAAAATGTCACATAAATATTAACTCAAATTACATACACCCTTTTTAGGTGTCCATAATTTAATTACACACCCCCTCTATATGTATCTATTGGACACCTTATGTGTAATTATGAATGACTTATATCATTAAAGGTTCCACCATCTATGCAACCTATTTATCATAAATTTAGGGAAATGTTGCATACCTGGTGCAACCTTGGTCAAATATCCTTGTTTCTTTTGTTTTATTTTAAACACCGCCTAATCAAAATCATGTGGCATCTATATCTAGCCCAGGTCCTATTTGAATTAAAACAAATCCATGAAATGTTTGTCCCTAAGAAACATGGACATGTGTCATTAACTGTATATCAACACTTAGTTTATTGTTATTAAATTTCATTACCTCTTGTTAACATCATTAACCCATACACTTAGAAATTGATGGAAAGGACGTATGCCCGGGTTGTTGCATGACGAATCCACTTCTGCCACATACCCTCTAACACATGTTTATTGTTAATAAATTTCATTACCTCTTGTTAACAACGTTCACCCATACAACTGGAAATTGATGGAAATGACGTATGCACGGGTTGTTTCATGATGAATCCACTTCTTCCACACACCCTCTAACACACGTTGGTCACATGGAGGTGAGAGGGGGCACTAATCTTGGGATTTGGTGAACAGCCTAGATTGCTCGAGGCAATCCAATGGTGATTGGGTGATCTTGGAAACCCTAACCTCATTTTATTTTAGTCTTTTCCTTCCACAAGTTTCATTTCTTCCATTTTCTCTGCATTGTCATTCTAAAATGCTAGTAGTTCATTATAGGTTGTGCCTGCAGTTATTATAACCCGCCATTTTTTGGTATTGAATTCTTGGTGAGGGATGGAACTGTGTCAGTAAATCATTTTATAGCTTATGCCCGAGCATCACTTCCTGCCCCCTCCATTATAGTGAATTTTGTATTGGTATGTTCTACATTTCCAGTTCCAGAACAAGGTCTACTGATGGAAAAGGGTACTCAATGTGGCATTGGATTTTCCATTGTCATTGAAACAAATGATAACCCCTTATCCCTTCTCTAACTGTGTTTTCTATTTGAACCTATTTTTCGTTACCTCATTTTACAATTTATATGTTTCTCTTACTTTCCTTAATTCATACTTTAGATAGTAATGGTCTTCCAGAACACACATTCCACACCGGTTTCATGGGCTATTCATATGCGCAACCAGGGGATCTTTGAACAAGAAATTAACATTTTTCTGGAATAGGTGAAGTGGTTATGGTCAATCCTCATCCTCACCAAGTTTTTATGCAATTATATTCTACTAACCCTTGTTTTCTTTGGTAGTCGGGATGATGAAGCCTCTGTTAAGCCACGTTAGCACACCCAAAACCCCTTATACAGGTGCGTTTATTATTTTTGTTGGTACTTATGTATACACCCTTTGCTCAGGTCCTTTTCTCCCTATATGCATGTCTATGAAATTAACAACACTAACCTCAGGGTTTTTTTCTTACAGGTACAAGGTTGATCGATGTGGATACTGGTGGCAACCCTCCTATTCCACTTGGACCCCTAACACTGTCTCTTTCAGTTTTTCACTTTCCCTAATTGTAGCATAGTTTAATATTTTTGTTAGTTTTTCGGGTCGTGGATTTCCAGAGCCATCTTGAGAACCTTAACAATGTTTTTAGGGAAAACAGAGGGACTAAAAAATTCCCAAATTGGTATACTTATTTGTCTTTGGCCTGCTCTTCAAGATATTTGAAACACTATATGGTAATAGCCAAATAGAGATCGTATGCCAAAGTTACAACCCCGAGAAATTGACGTACCAATTTACCCAAATGGGGCCCACAGTTTTGGCATTTCATTTCCTAGGGTTATTTTTTTGGATGTTTAGTGTTTTCCATTGTTTCTTAATAATAAATAGGCCTTGGAGCCTCATTGTAACACATTTTAGAGGCATGTATCCGCCACATCTCTTGTTAGAGATAAGCTACCATTGTCAAAGCTAGTTTATTTCCATTCTATTTGTAAGCATATTTAAGTATTATGATATTAATGAAATGAAGTGTTATTTTACTGAACTTTTGTAGTTATGGTTATATCTATAATTTTTTACATTCCTGTTTAAGTTTGGATAAGTGGTATCCGAGTGGTTTGCCCCTTCTTCTTTTTCCTTGCATGTCCCCAAGGAGGTTAGGGTATAAGGAGTTAGGGCTCAATCTGGTTGAACCTTTGCAAGACGAGCCTCGCAAAGGCTGACAACCTCTAATGGAGGAAGAAAAGAAATATGAGGGGGCAAGAGCTCCTTTCAAAATATTGCTCAAGGAAGCCCTTGAGCGATAGAGGAATGCAATGATGGATAAATTTCCTAAGATACTCCAATGACTACACGCAGGCGACACATCATCATCCCGCATCCACTCTAGAGGCACCACTCCTTTTAAGGTACAAGTTAACTTCGATATTTCCATATTTGAGGGCTAAATAGATGCAGACATCGTAGATAAATGGTTGAATCTGTTCCAAGGATATTTTTCAGTTCATGACTTTTCCAATCAGAAAAATATTATTTTCCACTTGTCAAAGCCGCCCCACATCGAGGACTCATGGGAAACCTGTTGTGACCAAAAGGACGAGAGGGAATATGTTAGGTCCCTATAATACTAGTGATTCCCCCATTACTATTGTCACTGTATCCCTTATTGTTATTGTTATGCCCCTATGTTCCCCATATTGTTATTATTTTGCCCCATAGAAGCCCACTGTTGTTATTTTTGTGCCCTTATACTATTATTGTTAGGTCGGCTTTGGTTATATGGCGACCACTTAGACTCCTATATATGGAAAGGAGGTTTTTCCATTTGTATCATCCAAGAATTGTTCATTTGTGTAATGTAAAGGAGGATTCCCCCTTAAAGAGGATCAATTCTAAGGCATTGATCTTTTTTTTTCTAACTTTTTGTGAGCTAGTTTCATAATATTTGGTATCAGAGCTTTGGATTCTACGATTTCATTGCTCGAACAAGCCATTGTGGTATTTTCACTATAAATTTTCCTCTACAAAATTTAAGAAGTTAAAAAAAAAACCATTTGAGAAAAACACAGTCTAAACCTTGGGTCCGAATTTCAGATCTTATGTCACTGTATTTTCAGAGCTATGATCTGATTAAGTTAGGTTTTTTGAAAGCTCCAAAATTTTGTCTCAAACAAGTCATCGTGGAAGTTTCACTATAATTGTTTTTCTACGAAGGTTTAGACTATGAAATTAAACCCCATTTGAGTTGAAGTCTTGGTGAAGCTAGGATCCGAATTTCAGATCTCGTCTCGCTATATGTTCAGAGATATAATCTGAAGAAGTTAGGGATTTTGAAGACTCCCTAATTACATTCTAAATAGCTGACCTTGGGAAAATCGTAATAAATTTCTCTCTAGGTATCAGATTGAAATTTCATAAGAAGCTATAGAAAGAGGACATATTGTACTTGTTTGTGCATTGTTTTTAGGTCCAAAGGTTAAAACAGTAACATGTGGCTCTTCGTACATGTTCCCTCTACTAAAAAAGTATATAAGTAGGTCATATTGGGAGGTGGGGAATAAATCTTTCTTGGAGAATCCAATTTCGATCACACTGGTGGCATTGGAAAGAGCACATAGAGGGATACTGCAGGTCGTAATTTAAGACCTTGGAGATCCGAAATTACAGAGTTACGGTCAGTTCAATATCAAGCTCAAGACTACAAAGTGAAAAAAAAGCGTGTAGTTTTTTTTTTTTTTGCATAAGTTTGGGTTGAAAAATTAGTTTGAAGGAATTTAGAGGGCATAGTGGAAGCTAAGATGGATGGTTTAAATAAAGGCATAAAAGCTAATATGGATGGTTTAAAGAAAGGAAAAGAAGCTAAGATGAATGACGTGGAAGCTAAGATGGATGGCATGGAAGCTAAGATGGATGATTTAAAGAAAGGCATGGAAGCTAATATGGAAGATTTGACAAAATTTCTACAAGAAATGCTTACTAATGGTGAAATGGTAGTAAAGGAAACACATGGTGAGATCAAAATAAATGTTAATCATGATTTCATAGACTCTAACATTGGATCGAAGAACCACCATGTTCAAAAGATCGATACGAGGAAGTTTGATGGAAAGGATCCTGCAACATGGACACTACAGATGGAGCAATTTTTCGATATCCATGATGTCCAAAACACACAAAAGGTATGCATTGCAACTTTATATTTTGAACCAAATCAGTTTGTATGGTATCGATGGATTTTCTCTCGTAAACAAATTGACACTTGGGCTATTTTTATGGATGAACTGATAACACATTAAGGGGATACAAAAAGCAACACGTTTTTTAACCAATTGATAAATCTCAAACAAAAGGGTTCAATGATGGAGCACATTGAGGACTTCCAAAAATTGAATATAAGGGTAAAAGATATTTCAGAGGAGCATAGGATTGATGTGTTCATAGGGACTTTAAATAATAACATCCAACATGTGGTTCGCCTTTGAGAATCTGATTCATTGGAAAAGGCATTCAGGTTGGAAAGAAAAATGGAAAGCAAAATTATGGCAACAGGGAAGCCTACCACTCACAATCATAAAGATGGAAGTGTTCTTTACCCTAGTCATCCGCAACCTACAAGGTTGACACCACAACAACTGGAAGAAAAAAGAGCGAAAGGGCTTTGTTACAGTTGTGATAACAAATACACTAAAGGTCATAAGTGTGCTGAGAAGAAATTATTTTACATAGATTGTGAAGAGGAGGAAGAAAAGGAAGAAGAAATGTCAAAATAAGAGGATATACATTAGGAACAAACCCTACAGAAATAAGGAATGAATCCAACAGTATCTTGTAATGCATTGGTTGGAATTACTACTCCTCAAACTATCAATATAGAAGGGCATATCAAGAAAAAAAAAAGGTAATAGTGTTGATTGATTCGAGCAGTACCCATAATTTTATTCATTGTAAGATAGCAAAGGAATTGAATTGCTTCCTATATTTGGCACCAGAGTGTCAAGTGATGGTTGCAAGTGGAGGAACCATAACTTGCTCAGCAAAGTGTCATCATATCAAGCTATCCATGGGAGAATATGTATTAAATAGCCCAATGCTTTCCATTCCAATAGGTGGTGCTGATGTTGGACTAGGAGTCCAATGGCTACAATCCTTGTGTACAATAGCTTTTAATTTTCAAGAATTTTTCATGAAATTTTCTTCAAAAGGAAAGGAAGTTGAATTAAGGGGTATCACAAGGAAACCGGGAAGGATAATCAACTCTAACGGAATGAGAAGCTTATCACCTTGTGAATGCCCAATTGGATTGGTATAGAATAAGGATGGGATGTGGAGACTCTGTATTGACTATTGTGCACTGAAAAAGATCATTGTCTAGAATAGATACCCAATCCCACGAATTGATGAACATCTGGACTAGGTCAATGTGGCCAAATATTTTAGCAATATTTTCTTGACGTTAGGTTATCACCAGATGCCTATCAAACCCTACAATGTGTGGAAGACTGCCTTCAAATCCAAGGAGGGCCTTTTTGAATGGTTGGTCATGCCTTTAAGGTTGACGATTGCCCCCGCAACATTCATGAGATTGATGGAAGAAATCTTGCAACCCTTCACCAATGCATTCGTGGTGGTGTATTTAGATGGAATATTGATCTTCAACTAGAGTTGGGAGGAGTACCTCCACCATATTTGGCAAGTCCTTCAAACCATACGACAACACAAGTTGTGTGCCAATTTGGAGAAATGAACTTTTGGCATGACCCTATTTCAATATCTGGGGTGCATCATTGATGAGTAGGGTGTGCATGTGGACCCATCCAAGATACAAGTTATTTGGGATTAGCTAGCCCCAACCACTCTAACAAAGTTCCGTAGCTTTCTGGTTCTTGCCAATTTCTACCATAGGTTCATGTTTGGATTCTCTCATATCACTTGGCCTTTAAGTCAAGTCACCAAGGGAACAACAGAAGAAAAGGCTTTTTGTCTAAAACTAAATAAAAAGAATTTTCTGAGTTGAAGCATCGTCTCTTCTCCGCACAAGTGCTCACATTACCAGATCTGTAGCAACCATTTGAGATTGAGACAAATTCCTCCATCTATGCTATTGGTGCAGCTCTCACTCAACAGGGGCATAAAGTGGCTTACCATAGTCAGACACTTTCAGAGAGTTCGAAAGTTTCCCACTTACGACAAATAAATGTATTCCACTGTGCAGGCATGTCATCAATGGAAGCATTACATTTGAGTAAGGAAACCGTTATCCACATATACCACTGAGTCCTGCAGTTCATACAAACATAAGGCAAGTTACAGAACGATCACCATCAGAAATGGTCCATATACCTGCAAAAATTCCATTTTAATATTAAGTACAAGAAGGGTAGCAATAATAATGTTGCAGGTTGCCTTAACCGACCACCAATCATGGCGCTAATCATTGTGCTCGACTCCCGTTGGCACGAAACTTCAGGGTGGCCGCATATTTATGGGAGGGATCCCTAATTTGGCAACACATACCATAAACTCCTGGAAGGTAAGAAAGTTCCAAATTTTCACCTCCAGTGTGCATTTGTATTCTACATGGGACACTTTTGTGTTCCTTCAAGCAAGAATACCAAGATGATTTGGAAGGTGCACTACAATCGGGTCGATGGACATTTCAGAGTAGAGAAAATAGTAGTCGTACTACAAAAGTATTTTTATTGGTTGAACCTTCATCACGATGTTGGGAGGTACACTAAATATTGCACTTCCTATGCCATTTCCAAACCAACCATCAAGAAGCAAGACCTATATAGGCCTCTGCCTATTCTTTGTTGACCTTGGGAATCCATCTCGATCGATTACATGTTCGGCCTTCCTTCTATTGAACATGACAATGATTGCATTTTCATGGTCATCCACAAATTCTCAAAGAGGCCAATATGGTAGCCTGCAAGAAGAGTATCACAGTAGAAGCTACCACTAAGCTCTTCTTTGAGTGATTGTGGGTACACTTTGGGATCCCACAAACCACTGTCGCCAACCGGAATAGAAAATTCCTAAGTGCATTTTAGTCAAGTCTCTAGTTGATGCTAGATACCAAACTCACTAAGTCGATGACTTTCCATCCCTAAACTGATGGCCAAACATAACTCATCAACATGATGATAATAAAAATTCTACACATGTACAACTCCAATCATCCATGCACATGGGATGAAAGCCTCTCGTATGTCCAGCACAACCACAACAGAGCTCTCCAAAACTTAATGAGCCACAACCACTTTAAGGTAGGGATGGGATTTCAACCATTATGTCCCATTGATCCGGCCATACCATTTGGAGCTACTCAGGGAGATTTGTCTCATGTCGAGTTCAAAGCCAACAGGGCTAACAACTTCATTGAGTGCATTAAACACATCAGCCAACAGGTCCATTATATATTAGACAGATCCAACACTAAGTATAAGGAGTGCCAAGATCAACATCGAGTATCGCATAAGTTCCAAGTGGGCAACAAATTTTGGCTATATTTGCAAAAGGAGCACCTTGCTGGACCCCATCGCAAGATTTTTCAACTCCGATATGGGCCGTACACCATCATCAAGGCTGTAGGGGAAAATTAATTTCATATTGAAATTCCACCATTCCTTGGTTTGCACCCAGTGTTCAATGTAAACCCCCTTTGTCCATACTTTCCACCATTGTTGAGCACATCCAACATTGTAGAACAACTCACACCAACAGAGCTAAACCCATACTGCATGAAATAGGCCACAAATGATCAGATCATGGACTTATATATTAAGAACACACGCCAGCAAAAGATTCAACTATATCAGGTTGTCCAAGCTAGCCAATTATTGCACTAAGGCAAGTGGCTCACCAAGGACCAAGTTCAGTAGAAGTTTCCCCATCTCATGGAGGCACTCAATGCAATGGGGACCATTGCTTCCTAATGGAGGAGGACTAATCCGGGTGGATATTGGTGGCCACCCTTCTATTCCACTTGGACCCCTAACACTATCTCTTTCAATCTTTCGATTTCCTTACTTGTAGCACAATTTCTTTTTTTTGGCAGTTTTTTGAATCGTGAACTTCCGAAGTTGTTTTGAGGCACTAAATGATGTTTTTAGGGAAAATAAAGAGACTGCAAAATATCAACTAGGATTTTTGGATTTCTTTCAGCCCCCTCTTTTAGATCTTTCAAACAAGGTATTATGGTAGCCAAACAGAGATTGTATGCCAAAGTTACGACCCCGAGAAATTGATGTACCAATTTACCCAAACGAGTCCCATATTTTTGATGCTTCATCTCCTCGGGTTATGTTTTCATATGTTTATGGTTTTCCATTGTTTCTCAATAGTAAATAGGCCTTGGAGCCTCCTTGTAACATAGTTCATAGGCATGTAGCCACAACATCTCTTCTCAGGGACAAGCTACCATCACTCGAGCTAGTTTATTTCCATTATGTTTGTAAGCATATTTTAGTATTATGATATTAATGAAATGAAGTGTTATTTTTGTTGAATTTTTATATTTATGGTCATATTCATAATCTTTTGTGCTCTTATTTAAGTTTGAATATGTGGTATTAGAGTGGCTTGCTCTTTCTTTCTTTTTCTTTGCATATCCCCAACGAGGTCATAGTATAAGGAATTAGGGCTCAATCTAGTTAAATCTTTGCAACACCAGCGTCACAAACCCCAATGGCCTCCCATGGCGGAAGAAAAGAAATATGAGGGGGCAGGAGATCCTTTCAAAATATTTTTCGAGGAAGCCCTTGAGCAATAGAGGAATGCAATGATGGAGAAATTTTCAGAGATCCTTTGACGACTACCCAAAAGTGACGCATCTTCATCCAGCAGCCACTCTGGAGGTGTGACTAATTTTAAGGTAAAAGTTAACTTCGATATTCCCATATTTGAGGGAAAAATAGATGTAGAAGCAGTAGGTAAATGGTTAAATTTTTTGGAAGGATATTTTTCAACTCATAAATTTTCCAATTAGGTAAAGATTACCTTTTCACTTCTCAAGGTTGCACCACATGTCAAGGACTAGTGGGAAACCCACTGTGAAGAAAAGGATGATAGAGAATCCTGACTCTTTTCAACCACATTCACTTTGGATTCTTTCCAAGACACCATCAAGGAACAGTATTTACGTGTCGGGATCAATGAAGATAAATACATAAATTGGACCATGCTACGACATGGAAGGGACAAATATGTATCAAAGTTCATAAATATTTTTGATACCCTCCGCACTAAGTTGGGTATCAAGGATTATGAGCAGAATTTGGTACTCAAGTACCACGAATTTCTACAAAAGTACAACCAAGATGAGATTAAGTTCCTTGACATCTCCTCGCTCATCACAACATACTGATACGATGTCAGGATTGAGAATAAGTTTAAACAAAAGAAGCAAGACATTGGATCTGTGAATCCAAAGCAAGGAAAAGGCATCGCCAACCAACATAGCAAAGGCCAAAACCAAGGTATGGTGACCGAGGAGAACTCATCGAAGCCACAAGAAAATAACAACACCACGAAGAAAAATAAGGGCATGGGAAAATGCTGTGAATTCCATAAGAGCTCCACTCATAACAGAAGTGAGAGTCTAGCTGAGCACTCAGTGGTGGTTGAGCTGCATGCTTCAAAATCAGATGCATATTCTAACTCTTAGTCAGAACCTAACAAGGGGAATTACAAAGCAAAGAAGATCATTAATGTAGAGCCCAATGCCACCATGGCCACCACCAAAATCCTGAAGATTGAGCTTCAAGATCTAGAGGAGGGGAATGCCTCTTCCACTCACATATGTCAGTGAAAGGTTCTCCACTGCAATTCGTTGTCCACATCAGGAGTGAAAAGAACCTCATTTCATTAGAGGTCATGAAGCGGCTAAGCCTATATATGTTAGCACATTCGTAGCCATACATCATTGGGTGGCTTCACCAAGGACGAGATCTCCGTGTTAGTCTATAGTGTCACCTTCCATACAACATCAAGCCCTTCGCAGATGATGTATTGTGTGATGTTGCTCCTCTTGAAGTTTGTGACATATTATTAGGACAACCATACTTGTGGAAGTGACATGTTGTATATGAGTCTAGACCTCGTTCTGTGATTATTACTTTGGCTAATAAGTTGTAAAGGATACTGGAGGGAGTGTCACCTATCATCATCTCTTTGATCACTGTAAATAAATGTAGTAAGATCATTTCCCAATCCAGGAAATTCATTTTCCTTATGATTCACCCTCATGCAAAGAAGAAGGTTGTAGCCATGGCTTCTAGACAAATCTCCTTTGCACAATAACAACATATGGTCAAGGTCGTAGAGGAGTATAGGGAAATTTTCACCTCACCTATAGGGGTACCTCTGCACTGTCACATCAAGCACTCCATCGATATAACCTCGTATGAACTGCTACCCAATTAACTGATCTATCTATTCTTTTTTCTGCAGAAGGATGAGATCAAGAGGAAGATTCAGGAGTTGATGAAGAAAGGAAACACCAAGCTAAGCTCATCAACCTGTGGGATCCCGATTGCATTAGCACAGAAGAAGGAAGAGACCTCGAGACTTTGTATTTACAATCAGGTGTTGACAATATCACTTTCTAGAATAGATACCCAATCCCACATATTGATGACCTTCTAGGCTAGCTCAAGGGGGCTAAATATTTCAGCAATATGGGCTTGAATCCCGGTTATCACCAAGTGCCTATCAAACCCTCCGATGTGTGAAATATTGCCTTTAAATCCAAGGAGGGCCTTTTCGAATGGTTGGTCATGCCTTTCAGGTCGACAAATTCCCCCGCAACCTTCATGAGGTTAATGGAAAACACTTGTGACCCTTCACCTATGCATTCATGGTGGATTATTTAGATGACATCTTGATCTTCAGCTAGATTTGGGAAGAGCACCTCCACAATATTCGATAGGTCCTTCAAACCATGCAATAACACAAGCTATGTGCCAATTTGGAGAAATGGACTTTTGGCATGATCTAGGTTCAATCTCTGGGGTACATCATTGATGAACAAGGTGTGCATGTGGACACAACCAAGATATAATTTATTTAGGGTTGACTAATCCTAACCACTCTAACAGAGCTCCGCAACTTTTTTAGTCTTGCAAATTTCTACTGCAAGTTTCTGTGGAGTGAAATGAAATTTTTTTGGTCTAAAACCCAACAGAAGGTATTTTCTGAGTTGAAGCATCACCTTTTCTCTACATGAGTGCTGACATTACCAGACTTGAAAAAATTATTTGAGATTCAGACAGATGCCTCTGACTATGTTATTGGTGCAGTTCTTACTCAGAAAGGGCATTCAATGGCTTACCACAGCGAGACACTTTCAGACACTGTCATAAAGTATCCCACTTACAAAAAAGGAATGCATTCCATTGTGTAGATTTTTCATCAATGGAAGCATTACATTTTTAGGAAGGAAACGGTCATCTACAAAGACCACCGACACATGTAGTTCATACAGACAAAAGGGAAGTTGCAGAATGATCTCCATTAGAAATGGTCCACATAGCTACAAAAATTCCATTTGAACATTAAGTACAAGAAGGGAAGCAATAATAATGTTGAAGACTACCTCAATTGACCACCAGTGATGGCATTAATGAATGTGTTCGACTGTTGTGGGCACGACATTTCGGGGTGGCTGCATCTTTACAAGAGCGATCCATAATTCAGATTAACCTACCATACAATCCTAGAAGGTAAGAAAGTTCCAAATTTCACCTCCAGGATGCATTATTATGAGACCTAGGGCACGTTTGTGTTCCTTCAAGAGATCATGCCAAGAAGATTTTGGAGGCACACTACAGTCAGGTCACTAGATATTTCAGACTAAATAAAATAGTGGCAGTACGGGAGAAGTATTTTTATTGGCCGAACCTTCATCGTGATGTTGGGAGGTACTTTAAATCCTGCACTACATCCACCATTTGCAAACAAAGCATAAAGAAGAAATACCTTTATAGGCCTCTTCCTACTCTTAGTTGACCTTAGGAATCCATCTCCATGGATTAAATGTCAGGCCTCGCTTCTACTAAGCATGGTAACAAATACGTTTTCGTGGTCGTCAACAGATTTTCTAATATGGCCATTATGGCAACCTACAAGAAGACTATGACAGCAGAGGCCATTTCTTTTCTCCTCTTTCAGCAAGTGTAGGTACACTTTGGGATCCCACATTCTATTGTCTTTGATCGAGACAACATATTCCTAAGTGTATTTTGGTCAAGTCTCTAGTCGATGTTGGATACCAAAGTCACTAAGTCCATGGATTTCCATCCCCAAACTGATAGCCAAACAAAGTCGTCAACATGATGATCATACACATTCTACACATTTAGAACTCGAATCATCCACGCCCATGGGAGGAAATCCTACCCTATGTCCAGCACCGCCACAATAGCGCTCTCAAAAACTCAATGGGACATAACCCCTTTTAGTTAGGGCTGGGATTTCATCCATTATATCCCATTGATATGGTTGTACCATTTGAAGCTACTAAGGCAGATTCGACTCATGCCAAGTCTGAAGTTGATAAGGCTAACAACGTCATTGAGCGTATTAAACACATCTGCCCTCAAGTCCATGATATATTGGATAGATCCAATGCTAAGTACAAGTAGCACCGTGACCAACACCGAGTGGCCCACAACTTCTAGGTGGGTGAGAAAGTTTGGCTACATTTGTAGATGGAGCTTCTCACTGGAACCATCACAAGCTTCGCCTGCTCTGATATCATCCATACACGATCACCAAGGTTGTATGAGACAACGTCATTGAGCGTATTAAACACATCTTCCCTCAAGTCCATGATATATTGGATAGAACACACGCCAGCAAAAGATTCAACTATATCAGGTTGTCCAAGCTAGCCAATTATTGCACTAAGGCAAGTGGCTCACCAAGGACCAAGTTCAGTAGAAGTTTCCCCATCTCATGGAGGCACTCAATGCAATGGGGACCATTGCTTCCTAATGGAGGAGGACTAATCCGGGTGGATATTGGTGGCCACCCTTCTATTCCACTTGGACCCCTAACACTATCTCTTTCAATCTTTCGATTTCCTTACTTGTAGCACAATTTTTTTTTTTTGGCAGTTTTTTGAATCGTGAACTTCCGAAGTTGTTTTGAGGCACTAAATGATGTTTTTAGGGAAAATAAAGAGACTGCAAAATATCAACTATGATTTTTGGATTTCTTTCAACCCCCTCTTTTAGATCTTTCAAACAAGGTATTATGGTAGCCAAACAGAGATTGTATGCCAAAGTTACGACCCCGAGAAATTGATGTACCAATTTACCCAAACGAGTCCCATATTTTTGATGCTTCATCTCCTCGGGTTATGTTTTCAGATGTTTATGGTTTTCCATTGTTTCTCAATAGTAAATAGGCCTTGGAGCTTCCTTGTAACATAGTTCATAGGCATGTAGCCACAACATCTCTTCTCAGGGACAAGCTACCATCACTCGAGCTAGTTTATTTCCATTATGTTTGTAAGCATATTTTAGTATTATGATATTAATGAAATGAAGTGTTATTTTTGTTGAATTTTTATATTTATGGTCATATTCATAATCTTTTGTGCTCTTATTTAAGTTTGAATCTGTGGTATTATAGTGGCTTGCTCTTTCTTTCTTTTTCTTTGCATATCCCCAACGAGGTCATAGTATAAGGAATTAGGGCTCAATCTAGTTAAATCTTTGCAACACCAGCCTCACAAACCCCAATGGCCTCCCATGGTAGAAGAAAAGAAATATGAGGGGCCAGGAGATCCTTTCAAAATATTTCTCGAGGAAGCCCTTGAGCAATAGAGGAATGCAATGATGGAGAAATTTTTAGAGATCCTTTGACGACTACCCAAAAGTGACGCATCTTCATCCAGCTGCCACTCTGGAGGTGTGACTAATTTTAAGGTAAAAGTTAACTTCGATATTCCCATATTTGAGGGAAAAATAGATGTAGAAGCAGTAGGTAAATGGTTAAATTTTTTGGAAGGATATTTTTCAACTCATAAATTTTCCAATCAGGTAAAGATTACCTTTTCACTTCTCAAGGTTGCACCACATGTCAAGGACTAGTGGGAAACCCACTGTGAAGAAAAGGATGATAGAGAATCCTGACTCTTTTCAACCACATTCACTTTGGATTCTTTCCAAGACACCATCAAGGAACAGTATTTACGTGTCGGGATCAATGAAGATAAATACATAAATTGGACCATGCTACGACATGGAAGGGACAAATATGTATCAAAGTTCATAAATATTTTTGATACCCTCCGCACTATGTTGGGTATCAAGGATTATGAGCAGAATTTGGTACTCAAGTACCACGAATTTCTACAAAAGTACAACCAAGATGAGATTAAGTTCCTTGACATCTCCTCGCACATCACAACATACTAATACAATGTCAGGATTGAGAATAAGTTTAAACAAAAGAAGCAAGACATTGGATCTGTGAATCCAAAGCAAGGAAAAGGCATCGCCAACCAACATAGAAAAGGCCAAAACCAAGGTATGGTGACCGAGGAGAACTCATCGAAGCCACAAGAAAATAACAACACCACGAAGAAAAATAAGGGCATGGGAAAATGCTGTGAATTCCATAAGAGCTCCACTCATAACAGAAGTGAGAGTCTAGCTGAGCACTCAGTGGTGGTTGAGCTGCATGCTTCAAAATCAGATGCATATTCTAACTCTTAGTCAGAACCTAACAAGGGGAATTACAAAGCAAAGAAGATCATTAATGTAGAGCCCAATGCCACCATGGCCACCACCAAAATCCTGAAGATTGAGCTTCAAGATCTAGAGGAGGGGAATGCCTCTTCCACTCACATATGTCAGTGAAAGGTTCTCCACTGCAATTCATTGTCCACATCAGGAGTGAAAAGAACCTCATTTCATTAGAGGTCATGAAGCGGCTAAGCCTATATATGTTAGCACATTCGTAGCCATACATCATTGGGTGGCTTCACCAAGGACGAGATCTTCGTGTTAGTCTGTAGTGTCACCTTCCATACAACATCAAGCCCTTCGCAGATGATGTATTGTGTGATGTTGCTCCTCTTGAAGTTTGTGACATATTATTAGGACAACCATACTTGTGGAAGTGTCATGTTGTATATGAGTCTAGACCTCGTTCTGTGATTATTACTTTGGCTAATAAGTTGTAAAGGATACTGGAGGGAGTGTCACCTATCATCGTCTCTTTGATCACTGTAAATAAATGTAGTAAGATCATTTCCCAATCCAGGAAATTCATTTTCCTTATGATTCACCCTCATGCAAAGAAGAAGGTTGTAGCCATGGCTTCTAGACAAATCTCCTTTGCACAATAACAACATATGGTCAAGGTCGTAGAGGAGTATAGGGAAATTTTCACCTCACCTATAGGGGTACCTCTGCACTGTCACATCAAGCACTCCATCGATATAACCTCGCATGAACTGCTACCCAATTGACTGATCTATGTATTCCTTTTTCTGCAGAAGGATGAGATCAAGAGGAAGATTCAGGAGTTGATGAAGAAAGGAAACACCAAGCTAAGCTCATCAACCTGTGGGATCCCGATTGCATTAGCACAGAAGAAGGAAGAGACCTCGAGACTTTGTATTTACAATCAGGTGTTGACAATATCACTTTCTAGAATAGATACCCAATCCCACATATTGATGACCTTCTAGGCTAGCTCAAGGGGGCCAAATATTTCAGCAATATCGGCTTGAATCCCGGTTATCACCAAGTGCCTATCAAACCCTCCGATGTGTGAAATATTGCCTTTAAATCCAAGGAGGGCCTTTTCGAATGGTTGGTCATGCCTTTCAGGTCGACAAATTGCCCCGCAACCTTCATGAGGTTAATGGAAAACACGTGTGACCCTTCACCTATGCATTCATGGTGGATTATTTAGATGACATCTTGATCTTTAGCTAGATTTGGGAAGAGCACCTCCACAATATTCGATAGGTCCTTCAAACCATGCAATAACACAAGCTATGTGCCAATTTGGAGAAATGGACTTTTGGCATGATCTAGGTTCAATCTCTGGGGTACATCATTGATGAACAAGGTGTGCATGTGGACACAACCAAGATACAATTTATTTACGGTTGACTAATCCTAACCACTCTAACAGAGCTCCGCAACTTTCTTAGTCTTGCAAATTTCTACTGCAAGTTTCTGTGGAGTGAAATGAAAGTTTTTTGGTCTAAAACCCAACAGAAGGTATTTTCTAAGTTGAAGCATCACCTTTGCTCTACATGAGTGCTGACATTACCAGACTTGAAAAAATTATTTGAGATTCAGACAGATGCCTCTTACTATGTTATTGGTGCAGTTCTTACTCAGCAAGGGCATTCAATGGCTTACCACAGCGAGACACTTTCAGACACTGTCATAAAGTATCCCACTTACAAAAAAGGAATGCATTCCATTGTGTAGATTTTTCATCAATGGAAGCATTACATTTTTAGGAAGGAAACGGTCATCTACAAAGACCACCGACACATGTAGTTCATACAGACAAAAGGGAAGTTGCAGAATGATCTCCATTAGAAATGGTCCACATAGCTACAAAAATTCCATTTGAACATTAAGTACAAGAAGGGAAGCAACAATAATGTTGAAGACTACCTCAATTGACCACCAGTGATGGCATTAATGAATGTGTTCGACTGTTGTGGGCACGACATTTCGGGGTGGCTGCATCTTTACAAGAGCGATCCATAATTCAGATTAACCTACCATACAATCCTAGAAGGTAAGAAAGTTCCAAATTTCACCTCCAGGATGCATTATTATGAGACCTAGGGCACGTTTGTGTTCCTTCAAGAGATCATGCCAAGAAGATTTTGGAGGCACACTACAGTCAGGTCACTAGACATTTCAGACTAAATAAACTAGTGGCAGTACTGGAGAAGTATTTTTATTGGCCGAACCTTCATCGTGATGTTGGGAGGTACTTTAAATCCTGCACTACATCCACCATTTGCAAACAAAGCATAAAGAAGAAATGCCTTTATAGGCCTCTTCCTACTCTTAGTTGACCTTAGGAATCCATCTCCATGGATTAGATGTCAGGCCTCGCTTCTACTAAGCATGGTAACAAATACGTTTTCGTGGTCATCAACAGATTCTCTAATATGGCCATTATGGCAACCTACAAGAAGACTATGACAGCAGAGGCCATTTCTTTTCTCCTCTTTCAGCAAGTGTAGGTACACTTTGGGATCCCACATTCTATTGTCTTTGATCGAGACAACATATTCCTAAGTGTATTTTGGTCAAGTCTCTAGTCGATGTTGGATACCAAAGTCACTAAGTCCATGGCTTTCCATCCCCAAACTGATAGCCAAACAAAGTTGTCAACATGATGATCATACACATTCTACACATGTAGGACTCGAATCATCCACGCCCATGGGAGGAAATCCTACCCTATGTCCAGCACCGCCACAATAGCGCTCTCAAAAACTCAATGGGACATAACCCCTTTTAGTTAGGGCTGGGATTTCATCCATTATATCCCATTGATATGGTTGTACCATTTGTAGCTACTAAGGCAGATTCGACTCATGCCAAGTCTGAAGTTGATAAGGCTAACAACGTCATTGAGCGTATTAAACACATCTACCCTCAAGTCCATGATATATTGGAAAGATCCAATGCTAAGTACAAGTAGCACCATGACCAACACCGAGTGGCCCACAACTTCTAGGTGGGTGAGAAAGTTTGGCTACATTTGTAGATGGAGCTTCTCACTGGAACCATCACAAGCTTCGCCCGCTCTGATATCATCCATACACGATCACCAAGGTTGTATGAGACAATGCCCTAGAGCTCAACATTCCATCGTTCCTTCGTTTACGCCCAGTGTTCAATGTAGACCACCTTCGACCATACTTTCCACCATTGTTGGACACATTCGACATTGTTGAAAAACTCACACACACAAAGATAAACCGAGACTACATGGAACATGCTACACCTAATCGGATCATGGAAAAATAGATCAATAACATTCTACAGTAGAAGATCTAACTGTATCAAGTTGTGAAAGTTGACCAACTCCTGCACCAAGGCTAGTGGCTCACCAAGGACCAAGGTCAGCAGAAGTTTCCCCATCTCATGGAGGCAGTCAACGCAATGCAAACCATTGCTTCCTAAGTGGGGAGGACTAATTGAGGTGGATATTGGAGGTCACCCTCCTATTCCACTTGGACCCCCAACACCGTCTCTTTCAATTTTTCATTTTTCCTAATTGTAGCACAATTTATTAATTTTTGCAGTTTTTTCGGGTTTGAACTTCCAGAGCTGTTTTGATGCCCTAATCAATATTTTTAGGGAAAATAGAGAGACCAAAATTGTCCCAATCTAGTTTGATAATATATTTTTGGCCTCCTCTTCATGATCTTTGAAACGAGGTATTATGATAGCCAAATGGAGATTGTGTTGCAAATTTACGAGGAAATTGATGTACCAACTTACCCAAACATAGTCCACAACATTTGTTTTTCATCTCCTAGGGTTACGTTTTTTGATGTTTAGGGTTTTCCATTAATTCTTAATAATAAATAGGCCTTGGAACCTCATTGTAACATAGTTAATAGGCATGTAGCCACCACATATTTTCTTAGAGATGAGCTACCATCATCTGAGCTAGTTTATTTCACTTCAGTTGTAAGCATATTACAATATTATGATATTAATGAAATGGTGTTATTTCTGCTACATTTATATATTGATGCTTATATCTGTAATTTGTTGTGTTCATGTTTAAGTTTGAATCAAAGGTAACTCATATTGATGCATCTAACAACTAGTCCTCACTCTCACGTCTAATGGCTACTAAGATATGTCATGGGTGAGTTATATCCTAAATTGCGAAGGAATTATTTACAAAGAAGAATCTTTTTTCATACTTAGTTCTATACTCTATATGAATCCTAGGTTTAGCTCATATTGAGCACCGTGGTCTAGTTTATAAATTCTGAGTTTGGACCAAGACTTCCTTGAGCAAGCTAAGTCTCAGGCTGATAAGTGTGTAAAATGGGAATGCCTTCTATTTTAGGGAATAGTTACCCGTAGAATTCCTACAATTAGAGATGTATTTCAAAGTATTTTATGTATTTAATTTTCTATTCTCTAGGTGAGAGACTTACTTTCTTCTGGTTTTAATATTTGACTAAAAATCCTTGATAACTCAATAATTGCAAATGGTTTTCAATGGAAACAATTTCTTACGAAGATATTATTTGTTTAATAGTATACCTTCGACCGCTGTTGGAAATTATACATATTTCTATACTATCATATAATGTCAATGAAATACTCAATGTCTGAGGTGCTTATATGTTATGCATTCTTTAACATATTACCTGGAAAATGCATCGCATATATTGTTGCACTGCTTAACTATGCTGGACTCTATCATGCCCAGTGCTTAATGTACATTTCAAATCTTCCCTACGTGGAGAGGTCCTCTAATGTATTTTTTATTTAATTATAAACTATTGTATAATTCTTAACAACAAGTGTCTATGGGTAAGAGAATATAGACCAGTAGATTGCATGGAATATGTATTGAAGGAAATAATGATTATTTTTTGTGATTAGAATTACCCCCCTCTTCACTTGGCTTCTATTGTTAGTAGTGGAGCGATTAAACAATAATAACCCATGTATTATTAATACTTACTTGTAAACCTACAATAGATCTTTTCCAAATCTCCTCATTCTTAATAATGATGTTTTTCCATTCCATTACTTGTAGGATCTTCTATATTTGTTCAAAATTATTATCTTGTACACCCTACCTACATTAGCTACTATTACCTAGTCAATGGAGACAAAGTATCAGACCCTTTCTAATATTGCTCCTCGAATGACTTGGGATTAATTAGTTGATCCTGAAATTCTCCAGTTTCCATTTAATAATATAGGTACATAATTCCAATCAGGGTTCCAGACCAATTATCAATAAATTGCTGATATGGTTGGGCCTTTCCCCATTGTTTACTTAAAATCACATCTCATTCTTAACGTAAGATTTCATATGCTCCTAAGAATTTTTCTTGATATTTATAGTTAAAGATCTTTTTTTCTTTTCTCTGCTAAAGTATACATCTTTTGTTTTCACAACTTACTAGCGTAAATATACCTTCTCGTTGATATTGTTCATCATAGGCTATCATATACACTCTGCATTGAATAATTTTCAATCATTTATTGTGAAGTTGCTCATAGAAATAAGCATGCACAAATATTTAAACGAATGACAATCAATATAAAAATATAAGGTTTTTCTCCTTAATTTTCCAAAAGTAATCCTTCAAAAATTCCTATGCTAACTGCTAAATTACTAAGTAATGAAAAAATTATATGCTTTCTCAACAAGGAATTCATTCCACAAACACTAACCAACAGTAAACTTTACTAGATCATCACCTTACCCAAATGTTCCAATCCTTTACATAAATAACATATTATATAGATATAACTATAAGAATCTTAATAATCACTATTTTTGTCATAGAGTTAAATTTATATAGAATATTCTAACTAGAGAAACTATGGAGTTTGTACTGAAATGAGCACACTCGCCACCCAACCATGAACTGCACCTCCTATTCCCCCTGAGGTGAGAGTGTGTTCCAAAGAATCAAGCACCTCTATTCATTCTTTCCCCAATATTTCATACCTTTATTCCATGTTGGATGTTTCTGTTAGCGGTGTCCCACTTTTGTGGTCATCCACAACCACTTGCCAATGATTTTCCTTAAAAAATTGCCTTTATCTCCCATAATGCTTTATGCTTATCCAAATTTTCATATTTCCCCAGCTAAGAAACTTAATGTATCTTTCTCTCCAATCTATTAAGTTTATTATAATCTTATCTAGAAACTTTACCATGGAAGAATTACTTTAGGCAAGAATCGCACCTTCAAGTGTCTCATTCCTTTGTACTTTAAATTCATATTTTTATTAATACAAAGATTTATTTACATTAATTTTTCCATGTACTTCATGGCTCTTCCTCCATTCATTCCAACATACTTCAATATTATGTAAAATAATATTACAATGAGATAGGGGTATTACATTCTTCCCCCATTTTATTCACACCGTTCTCAATATTCTTTTCTAGCTTCCCCCTTTTGAAAAAGTGTTGGACAACTTTTTTGTATTTCCTCTTCTCACTTCAATGTAGTCTCTTTGCGAGTAAATGCTTCCATTGCACTTTAACCCAAATGACGACTTGATTCCGGAGGCAAGTCTCTTTCTGATCTAAGATACAAAGAGGTTCTTCCGGAAAGTTTCCTTCAGGTTCCACCTGTCGCATTTTCCAATCAATAGGTAGTCGTTTCATAATTAATAGTTTCGATCGTACTTCTACCCAACTTTGTTTTTTTTTTATTATCAGATCTAGGATACAAAGGAGTTCTGTTAGCATTCTCCTTCGATTGCTACCTGTAACATTTGTTCCAATCAATTTTGTAATAGCTAACATGTACAGAAAAAAACATCATGAACCTTATTATAACTATGTAATGCTAATTGATAAGCTACATGTTCAATTTTTTTCTGCAATTTAACCATAATTCCCCATTTTGAATTTCGTTGTGTATCTAGTAGCAAAAAGGAAATGCCTCCTTTTTGAGTACATTTGTACCCATGCTAAAACTTTCTTCTTGCACTTCACCTACACCTGTCACACTATCTGCATGCCTTCAAAGAATGTCATTAACATTAATATAGCATCACGAAAATTCCATAGGCTCTTTTCATTCATTTATTCACAAATATATCCAGCGACATGGTTGTGATCTACTCTGGAATTCAAAATAGGAACTTTCCAATTTTCCTTTCATATTGTTTATATAGAAGAAATAGTAATTACTAGACTATTTTCATGATTTCACTTTATGTTGTGAGTTCGATGCCTTTGTATCCAATACGCATCTATCATGCACAGTTCAATGTAAGATAACTTACTAATGCTAGTTCCATTTTCAAATTGGACCTAGTCAAGTCCTTTGTGATCATTTTGTTAAGCATTTCCATACCCTTCCATAAGACGATGAATATATATGGAAACTACCAACATAGATACTTAAGGAGTGTGTTGATACACTTGAATTTCATGGTTAACAATGAAAATTATTTTCTCTATTTATAACCATGAAGCATTTTACTTTTGCATTTATATATGCATCAACACACAATATGTTAGTGAAATTGTTTTCACCTATTCCAGGCATCTTCATTCTTATGTGTATATATTTACATTACTAAAAAAATTAAGTTTAAATATTTTCTTCCATGGTTTGGCTGCACCATTTAGAAATTTTCGTCTTAAGGTTTTTCCATTCAGTTAGGCTACTCTGTTCATTTCCTATCCACCTTCTTAGTTTATCCAGTGGCATCATTTCAGTCGACCACTTCATAGTCATTTTTTATTTAACAAACCTCTAATTTTGAAAGTTTGTAATGGATCTACAGTATTGAATTCTCATTCCACAAAATGTTTGAGGCCATTTTTCTTAAATTAGATGACCACTCCAGGATTTTTTTTTCTATTGATTTAATCTTTGGTCAGTTTATTCATTTCAGTATAAAGTTGATAATTTCTGCATCCTTTTTCACTATATTCTAGTGCCTTCATACTTGTTTAATTTCTTAAGACACAAGTATTTAAAATTTTTTGTGATGTACGATCTTGTTCCATGTGTATAAAACATATATAGTAACTTTCACATATATGCTTGTCCACATTGCTCCAAAGTCTCTTTTAGTGAACTAATTTTCTTGGTTATGAATTCTATATATGATGTTCCACATATACATCTTGAAGAAAACTCACCATAATCCTTTATTAGACATATTTGAATCCCAAAGTTATATTTATATGGCTAGCTTGTCCACAAAACTTCCCCTCTCTCCCAATACATAATATCTATTCCATTTTACTTACGAGTCATCTTGCTACATCTTACAGCACAACTGAAAATACTTGTGGTTTGTTACACTAAAAAATGTCACTATGGCTATTTACAGTTAGTATGGATCTATCAACAGTCATGCTATCCTCCTGGGCAAGTCTTATGCCTCTGCTCTCCATGTCAAACTCCAAAAAGAGAGAAAGTCTTTGTAAATGTGTTTATCTCTAGGTACGCAGATTCTCTCAGCCTTACCTGCGTGTATGCACCTAATGTTCACAAAAACTGCGTACTTGTACGCTCTGTATGTAAAGGGGCAGGTGCGTACCAAGGTCAAAAGGCGCGAGTTTCATCTTTAAAAAGTTACTTGTGGTCATTTCTAGAGCATTCTAGAAGGGTGTTCGACGTGTATTGAGCGCCTCCAGATGGTTCATGTACCCCTATGAAAGAGGAACTTATCCCATCAAGAGAGGAGCTATCCCATCCAAAGAGGGGATTATCCCATTGATGGTGGACCTGATTAACTTCCTCTATACCCAATGCCTGTATTTATAGTGCTCAAGAGGAAGTTAATCAGGTCCACCATCAATGGGATAATCCCCTCTTTGGATGGGATAGCTCCTCTCTTGATGGGATAAGTTCCTCTTTCATAGGGGTGCATGAACCATCTGGAGGCGCTCAATACACGTCGAACACCCTTCTAGAATGCTCTAGAAATGACCACAAGTAACTTTTTAAAGATGAAACTCGCGCCTTTTGACCTTGGTACGCACCTGCCCCTTTACACACAGAGCGTACAAGTACGCAGTTTTTGTGAACATTAGGTGCGTACACGCAGGTAAGGCCGAGAGAATTTGCGTACCCAGAGATAAACACATTTACAAAGACTTTCTCTCTTTTTGGAGTTTGACATGGAGAGCAGAGGCATAAGACTTGCCCAGGAGGATAGCATGACTGTTGATAGAGCCATACTAATTGTAAATAGCCATAGTGACATTTTTTAGTGTAACATGGTTAAATAGACAATGACATCCATACCTATGTATCCTAGTTCACGTCTAAGAAAATGAAATTATAGATTCTGATTATGAGATAAGATTCATGTTCAATGAAACCCTCCTTGATACTTTGTTATGTCTCTAGTGTTGGCTTCCAACTGCAAACACACCTTTAAAATCTTATCTGCCTATGTATTATATATTTAAGAACATGTGTTCCATGATATTTACCTATTTTGAAATAGGGTGTAACTATAAGTTTCCTATCCCGTCTCTTCCTTTTACCCCAATCTATGATCGTTTGAGATTCCACATAGATTTGCACCTTAGTGATGCCTTTATCCACTACCAGTTTTAATAAAACTTCAACTAAAACAGAAGATAATCTCAAAGAAAGTAGTTCAACATAGTTTTTTGTGCTTCTCCTCATACCCCCTTTGATGATAAAATTATGGTCAAACCACAGATTTTCTTTCCAAGATGAAAAAAATGGAATACTATGTGAATTCCAACAGGGGTACTTATCCATTCCACATTCACTATTTTGGATGCGGTGTTATACTCCAACAGTTCTTTAGGGTGACAAAATTATACTAAAATAAGTTATCTGAGAATATGGAATAGGCTAATCATCACACCATCTTCAACTATTAAATACCCATAGGGACCCTCATGTCTAGTTAAATCAAACCTCCATCCTGATCAGAATCATAATCAATTCACCTACAAGCATATGTTGTAAGTCCATATGGTAGTTAGCTAAAACAATCATATGATCCACAAAACTTAGTTGGATCACCCATTACCTATGATATTCATTGTAGATATTTATAATATTTCACATAGAGTACAATAAAATGTAAAATAGGATTGGTGATCATCAGGAACCTACTCTTTAGGGAGTATGGTAAATGTATTATCCTCGTAGGAAATAATGTAAGAAGTCTAAAGAAAATGTGAAGAGTGAGGTGGAACCCAAGAACCCCTTTAGTAAATGAAAACACGTTTCGTAAAATATTGCACTCATATGTAAATCATAACAATTTCATGTATCACCCACTTATATACTCAAGTCTGAATTTTTCGTTGTATTATAGTAGGAATGTTAGAGAGAACATTTCTATCCTAGATAGTAGGAGATAAATTGTATGACTTGTAATTTGATGAAATATTATGGCACAAGTTGAATAACTGAATTCCTTAGAGATTTCTCTCATATAGTTTAGAATAATAGAATGTTGATATCTTACCATGGTAATGTGGTGAGAACTACAAGAATTGTTTGAGTTCATTCAGGATTGGACTTAGTTGGTCCAGGCCCGTTTCCTTTTCTTTTGTGGTTTGTGAGTTTATTACCCTTCTGGTAGCTTTCATTCCCCTTTTATACACTAAGATACCAATTCTTATTTTTTGTTAGCATCTCTACACTATAAAATTTAAATTGCAATGTTCGTGATAACCCATTTATCTACTAGATAAAATTATCATATAGTTGTTGCTCTACAAGTGGAAATATGCATTAGTAAGTGCAAGAACCCATTTGAAAGGATTCCTTTTAATTTGAAGAATAAAAAGAAATTAGTTCTTAAGTGAGCTTATGTCTAGATTGGTGATCAAAAAGAACAGGTTGGTTGATTTTCAAGTGTTTCATCGTATGCTATAATACCTTGGTATCATAAAAGATTGGAAAGTGATTGTTTGGAAAAATAGCCACTCTTCCCTTTATATTTTGCATAGCCCTTTAATTAAATTTTTGCTGGATCAACTTTAACCATATTTTATGCTACCAACTTTCTCAATTTCCTATCCAAAACTTTCCTTGATGCTTCGTGAAGTGCCCAAAATATCTCGTTCCTTTAAAAAACACCTACTAGTTTCTACAAAAAAAATTATAACCCATCTATCAGGTTTTCTGAACTGAAAATGGTATTCCTGCTTGTTAAACCATTGTCTCAAAGCTATTTAGGAAGATAATTTTTTATGCATGCACCTCCCCATATGTGTTTCCACAATAATTTAAGAAATTGAGTTATTTTTCTACTTTCAACCACCACTCATGAAAACTATTATAGGCAGTCTTTCTTACTCAGTCAAAATTTCTAGTTGTTTTTGCCTAGGATGTAGTATCCAACTTTGGTGTGATGACAATTGTAATATATGGAAATTTAAGCCTTGACTCAATATGCTTGAACAAAAGGATAACCCTTTTATATTACCAATAAATATCTTCCTACCAAGCTCCTTCCATGTTTTCATATACTCAGTCTTGTTGTGTTTACTTTACCTTTCAATGGATTGTTTAAACAATATATTGTTATAATAATTTCATCTTAATTAAACCACTATAGGCCTAATAATCTATGAGGTTCATGGAATTTTACCTCCGAAATGTGTTCCCTAACACCATTGTAAAGAAAGTGGTAAGAATAATCTATATTACAAGAGTAGCACTAATAGAAAACCTTTCTTGGTTTTATGCTAATGACCATTAGGTCTGAGGATTTAACCTAAGGCTCTCATACAAATTGTCACGTACCATTATTATATATATATACACTTCATTTCCTACTTTCTTTTGCTCATTTACTAGGAGGATAACCATTCAATGTTTATTGTTTTGAAAATTGTGATAAAATGTCATATAAAGATTAGCTGTTATTACATACACCCTCTTTAGGTTTCCATAATTTAATTACACTTCCCCTCTGTATCATTGGACAAACCTATGTGTAATTATGAATGACTTACATCATTAAAGGTTTCACCATCTATGAAACCTATTTATCATAACTTTAGGGAAATGTTGCATACCCACTGTATCCTTGGTGAAATATCCTTGTTTCTTTTGTTTTATTTTAAAAACCACCTAATGAAACTCATGTGGCGTCTATATCTATCCTCGATCCTATTTTAATTAAAACTAATCCATGAAATGTTTGTCCCTAAGCACCATGGACATTTGTTGTTAAGTGTATATCAATACTTAGTTTATTGTTATTAAATTTAATTACCTTTTGTTCAAAACGTTCACCCATACACCCGACAATTGATGGAAAGGGTGTATTCCTGGGTTCTTCCATGGCAAATCCAGTTCTACCACGCACCCTCTATCACATGATTGTGACATGGAGGTGAGAGGGGACATCAATCTTCGGATTTGGTGAATGGTCTATATTTCTCGAGGAAATCCAACGGTGATTGGGTGATCTTGGAAACCCTAAACTATTTTTCATTTATTCATCTCCTTCCACAGGTTTCATTTCTTCCCTTTTCTCAGTGATGTCATTCTGAAACACTAGAAGTTCACTATAGGTTGTGACTGCAGGTAGCATAACCCACCATTTGTTGGCTTTGAATTCTTGGTGAGAGATGGAACTGTTCTAGTAACTCATTTTATAGCTTACACCTAAGCATCACTCTGTGCCTCCTGCGTTAGAATGAAGTCTGTATTGTTATGTTCTACATTTATTGTTCCATAGCAAGCTCTATTGATGAAATAGGGTACTAGGTGAAACGTTGGTGTTCTCGTTTTCATTGAACCAAATGGTAACCCCTTATCCCTGCTGTAACTCCGTTTTCTCTTTTAACCTATTTTTCATTACCTCATTTAGAAATTTATATGCTTCTCTTACTTTCCTAAATTTGTACTTCATATAATCATGGTCTTCTAGAACACTCGTTCCACACCGGTTTCCAGGTTATTCATCGGTGCAACCATTGGAGCTTTGAATAGGTAATTAACGTTGTTCTGGAATAGGTGAAGGGGTTATGGTCAATCCTCAGCTTCACCGGGATTTTATGCAATTATATTCTACTAACCCCTGTTTTGTTTGGTAGTCGGGATGATGAAGCATCTGTTGAGACAGGTTAGCACACCAAAAACCTCTTCTACAGGTGATTTTATTCATTTTGTTGGTACTTATATTTATACCCTTTACTTAAGTTCTTTTCTGCATATATGTGTGTCTATGAAATTGACAACGCTAACCTGAGAGTACTTTCTTATAGGTACAAGGTAACCCTTCTTGATGCATATGAAAACCAGTCTTCCCTCTTACGTCTAATGGTTTCTCTACTCTGTCACAAGTCGGTGATCTCCTAAATTATGAAGGACTTACTTGCGAAGAGGAATCCTTGTTTAGATTGAGTTCCATACTCGATATGAATCTTGGGTTCACATTTTTGTTTCAAATTTGTAAGCTCATATCGAGCTTCGGGGTCTAGTTTATAAATTCTTAGGTAGGGCCAAGACTTCCTTAAGAACGAGAAGTCTCAAGCCGATAAGGGTGTAAATGGAAATGCCTTCTCTTTTATTGAATAGTTACCCGTAGGATTCCTACAGTTATAGATGCATTTCAAAGGAGTATAAATATTTATTTTGTTATTCTCTGTGTGAGAGGCTTACTTTCTTCTAGTTTTAATATTTGAGTAAAAACCCTTGATAATTCCATAATTGTGGATGGTTTTCAAATAAATGCTTTGTTGCGGAGATATTATTTGTTTAAATTTGTATCTTGAAAATTATACATATTTATGTACTATTCTGAAAAATACTCTATTCCATATAACTTTGTGTAGTAATATTTTTACTCGTTTGATATCATATAGGGTCAATGCAATACTCAGTGTCTAGGTGCTTGTATGCTATTCATAGTTATTGATTGTTTCACATATTCCCTAGAAAATGCATCACATATATTGTTGGGTTGCTTAACTGTGCTGGACTTTTTCATGCCCAATGCTTAATGTACATTTCAAATCTTCCCTATGAGAAGAGCTTCTAATGTATTTTTAATTTAATAGTAAGATATTGTATAATTCTTAACATCGAGTGTCTACGCTTCGATTTCATTGATTTACATTTGTTGGGTAAGAGAATACAGACTTGTAGATTGCGTGGAATATGTATTCAAGGCAATAATGATGATTTTCTGTGACTAGAATTATCCCGCTCTTCACTCGACTTGTACTGTTAGCACTGAAGTGATTACACAATAATAACATGCGTATTATTAATACTTAGTTGTAAACCTACACAAGAGATTTTCCAAATCTCCTCATTCATAATAATGGTTTTCTTATGTTCCATTAATTGTAGGCTCTTCTATCTCTGTTCAAAATTATTATCGTGTATAACCTAGCTGCATTAGCTACTATTACAGAGTCAATGGAGATAGAGTATGAGACCCTTTCTAATATTGCTCTCGAAATGACTTAGGATTAATTGGTTGATCCTGAAATTCTCTAGTTTCCTTTCAATAATCTAGACACATAATTCTAATCGAGGTTCCACACTAATTATCAACAGACTGCTATCTTTCCCCATTGTTTACTGAAAATCACAACTCATTCTTAATGTAAGATTTCATATCCTCCTAAACACTGCTCCCAAGCTTTATAGCTAAAGTTTTCCTTTCTTTTTCCATTTCTTTGCTAAAGCATACATCTTCTGTTTTCACAACTTACCTGCATAAAGATACCTACTCATTGATACTGTTCATCATAGGCTATCCTATACACTCTGCATTGAATAATTTTTAATCATGTGTAGTGAAGTTGCTCACAGAGATAAGCATGCACAATCTTTAAAAGAGTGACAGTTAGTACATAAATATAAGGTTTTTCTTCTTAATTTTTCAAAAGTCCTCCTTCAGAAACTCCTATGCTAACTGTTAACTTACTAATGGATGACAAAAATATATCCTTTGTCAAGAAGTTATTCATTCTACATACACTAACCAACAGTGAACTTTACCATATCGACACCTAACCAAAATGATCCATTTCTTTAGATAAATAACATTTTATATAGATATATCTATAAGAATATTAATAATGAGTTTATTTGTCACAAAGTTAAATTTTAATTATTTTTTCTAACGAGTAACTATGGAATTCATACTAAAATGAGCACACTTGCCACCCAACCATGAACTACACTTCTAGTTCCTCCTTACACGAGAGTACTTGCCAAATAATCAAGCACCTATGTTAATTCCTTCCCTCATATTTCATACCTTTATTCCATGTCGGATGCTTCCTTTAGCAGCGTCCCACTTTTGTGGTCATCCAAAACGACTTGCCTAGGCTTTTTCTTAAAATCTCGCCTTTATCTCCCACAATAATTTGTGTTTATCCAACTTAGCATCTTTCCCTAGCTAAGCAGCTTAATGGATCTTTCTCTCCCATCCATTAAGTTTATCTAGAATTTTATCTAAAAACTTTACCATGGAAGAATGAATTTTAGAAAAAATATCATCTTCAAATGTCTCATTCGTTAATAATTTAAATTCATATTTTTATTAATATAAATATTTATTTACAGAAATTTTTCCATCTACTTCATGGATTTTCTGTCATTCTGTCAACCATATTTTAGTCTTAAATAAAACAATATTACAATGACAGAGGGGTATTAAACTTTCGAGTCCTATAAGGCATAGAGCTCTAGTACCATGACAAACAATATAAATAAATTGTGAAGAAGAGATTTCTCTTCTCAATATTCAAAATAGTTAAATAGAATATATAGAAAACATTAACAATAAATAATTGGAGTGAAAATTGACTAAATTGAAGTAAAACTAACCTGTGAAAATCAACTAAATTGAAGTAAAACTGACCTCTCAATATTCAAAATAGTTAAATAGAATGCATATAAAACATCAACAATAAATAATTGGAGAAACTTGACTAAATTGAAGTAAAGCTGACCTAACTATGACACCATGTAGACAACATAATCAAATGTGATGACCTCATAGACAATGAGATTAATATCTCAACAAAAGGAATGGGGCTAAGATCAAATCAATCTAGGTTATTCCCATACCGCTCCTCTCCATGCCTCATCTCAAAACAACTATATACCCATACCACTCCTCTCCATGCCTCATCTCAAAACAACTATATACCATACAACCTCGTCTTTCTATCAGGACATAAATATGATGTTTCTATATTGAATTGACAATTTATAGTTTATTTAAATGGTTGCACTCGAATTGTTGAAGTGAAAGGGGATGATGGACGCATATAATTCAAAAACCTTACAAATACTTCAAGGTGACATCTGTTTTTCCATTTTCTAGAGTTGTCATGTCACAAGAGAAACAAAGTGCTCTTCTTCTCATTTGTTGGAATCCAGAGGCACAACAAACAAAATAAACACACAGCAAAATAAATCAAGCACATAAACACAGTTTTTAACGTGGTTCACCCAACCAATCTGGGTTATGTCCACCAAACATAGGCATCAGGAATTTATTAATCAAATTGGAGATTACATAATGAAAAACTTCATAAAACTCTCACCCTCTCAGCAAACCATCCGAATGGTTGCCTGTTATATAGCATAGAGAATCTAATAGCCTCATTAACTCCCTCACATCAAATATAGGAGGCATTAACTCCCTCCCAACAAACTGGAGTTAATCTAGGACCTGAATTCTATTGTTGTCATCAGCTGAGATTTTTCATATTTTGCTCCAAACAGAAAATCTCAACAATCTCCACCTTGACAACAATTCCCCTGATGGCCTGTTATTATTATTTTATCTTTTTTGCTAGCCAAGAGAAGCCAAACACCAACGTAGCTTCTCCAACAAAACTGGTTTCGTGAACATGTCTGCACAGTTCTCCTTTGTATGCACCTTTTCAAGAGAGACTCCTCTTTCAGTGATAACCTGTCTTACAAAATGGTACTTAATTGGAATATGCTTTGATTTACTATGATAGGCCGGATTCTTAGCCAAATGTATTGCACTTTGACTATCACAAAGTAACCTGATGTTGTCCTGTAACCTACCAAACTCACCAAGCAAACCTTTCAACCAAACCGCCTCTTTGCAAGCATGCGAAGCAGCAATGTATTCTGCTTCAGTAGTGGATAAAGCAACAATGTTCTGTAGCTTTGACATCCAGCTTATAGCTCCACCTGCAAGAGTAAAGACGTACCCTGAAGTTGATCTTCTCTTATCCAAATCACCTGCAAAATCAGAATCAACATATCCGCAAACAAATTCACTACTCTTATTGTAAGAAATACAATAACTACTTGTGCCTCTCAAGTACCGAAGCACCCATTTCACTGCTGACCAGTGTTCTTTACCCGGATTTGCCATGTACCTGCTGACAACCCCAACTGCATGTGAAATATCTGGTCGAGTACAAATCATCGCATACATTAAACACCCTACTACATTGGCATATGGAATTCAAGACATATAATCCTTTTCTTCATCTGTATTAGGACATAAACTCGAAGAAAGCTTAAAATGGGAAGCTAAAGGGACTGAAACAGGCTTCACATTATCCATACCAAATCTCAAAAGTATTTTTTCAATATACTTTTGTTGTGATAGCCATAGCTTACCATTGCTCCTGTCTCTGAAAATCTCCATGCCCAAAATCTGTCTTGCTGCTCCTAGATCTTTCATATCAAACGTCCTTGCCATCTGAGTCTTCAACCTGTTGATTTCTTCAATGCTTTTGCTTGCTAAAAGCATATCATCAACATACAACACTAAGATAATGAACATGCCATTATTTAACTGCTTAAAGTAAACACAATGATCATATTCACTTCTTACATATTTCTGACTCAACATGAAAGAATCAAACTTCTTATACCACTGCCGAGGCGACTGCTTCAGGCCATATAATGACTTCTTGAGCTTGCAGACAAATTTCTCATTGCGATGCTGAACAAACCCTTCCGGTTGTTCCATATATATTTCCTCATCTAAGTCTCCATGTAGAAATGCAGTCTTAACATCTAATTGCTGCAACTCTAAATCAAACAAAGCCACTAATGCTAACACAATTCTAATTGAAACAATTTTAACCACTGGTGAAAATATCTCATGAAAGTCTATGCCAGCTTTTTGAGAAAACCCTTTTGCAACCAGCCTCGCTTTGTACCTGTCTTCCATATCATTCACACCCCGTTTCACCTTGAACACCCACTTGCATCCCACAGTTTTCCTGCCTTTGGGAAGTTCAACCAGATCCCATGTGCCATTCTTACCTAAGGCCATCATTTCTTCCTTCATGGCTGCTTTCCATTTGTCACTATTTGAACCTTCTACAGCTTCCTGATAACACAAAGGTTCATCATCGTTAGCGATCAAAGCAACTGAAGTAACATGATCATCATACCTTCTCGGAGGGCGTTTGATCCTTGTAGACCTCCTTAAGAATGTTTCTAGTGCTTCCACAATTGGCTGTCTATCAACTATAGGAATTTCTTCATGATCGCCATCTGAGACCTGTTCATGTCCTCCATTTGAACCCTGTTCATAATCTGATTCTGAAACCTGTTCATGACTAGAATATGAACTATGGTCGTTATGACTATCATTAGAAATGCTGTCAAACTGAATATGCTGGAAATCAGATACATCATCCTGTTTCAATCTACTATTTACATCTAACTGTACAAGAGAGGATTCATCAAACTTTACATCTCTGTTGATGATGATTTTGCAGGTAGTAGGATCCCACAATCTATATCCCTTTGTTCCATCACCATACCCAACAAAGATATACCTTTTAGACTTTGGATCTAATTTAGTTCGCTGATGTTTAGGCACTAGAGCATATGCATCACAACCAAACACTCTGAGTTTAGAATAGTCACAAGGGTGTCCGTTCCATACCTCTTGCAGAATCTTGCAGCCTATTGCCGTTGATGGAGATCGGTTTATCACATAACAATTTGTTGCCACTGCTTCCGTCCACAACTCCTTTTGCAACCCGGCGTTACTCAGCATACACCTTGCTCTCTCTAGAAGAGTCCTGTTCATGCGTTCATCAACTCCATTCTGCTGAGGAGTATAAACCGTGGTCTTATGTCTCTCGATCCCTGCATCCTTGCAATAGCTGTCAAACTCCTTGGAGGAAAACTCACCACCATTGTCAGTTCTTAAACATTTTATACTTCTACCAGTGTTGTTTTCTACCAATGCTCTAAACTGCTTGAAAACTGTAAAAACATCAAACTTCTTTTTCAACATGTAGACCCATACTTTCCGAGAAAAGTCATCAATAAACGACACAAAATACGACGAGCCACCATACGACGCTGTAGGAGCTGGACCCCAAACATCTGAATGAATATAATCAAGTATCCCTTTACTAGTATGTTTGCCTGTTTTAAACTTTTGTTTACTTTGTTTTCCAAAACAAGCAATGTTTACAGAAATCTAACTTTCCAGATCTTAGATTAGGAAGTAACTTACGGTCAGCCAAACTTTTCAATCCTCGTTCGCTCATATGGCCCAACCTTTGATGCCATAGACGAATGGAACTATTGTCCTGTTCAGACACCGACACATGATCTGACCCAGTTCTACCTTCTAATTGAAAAAGATTTCCTACCTTCTTAGCCTTCATCACTAGTAAGATACCTTTATAGATTTTCAGAACTCCACCTTGAATTACAGTTTTATATCCATTTGAATCAAGTGCTCCTAATGAAATCAAATTTTTCCTTAAATCTGGTACATGCCTCACATCAGTTAATATTTTTGTTGTCCCATCAAACATTTGCAGTTGTATGCTCCCAATTCCCACAATATTACATGTTACATCATTACCCATGTACACAACACCATCATCAATTGATTTATATGTTTTAAACCAATCTTTATGAATACACATGTGGTTAGATGCCCCAGAATCTAACAACCAATGTTGATCATGTTTAGAAACATTAACAGACAATACCTCATCACTCATACCTGAACCAGATACTGAACCTGTATCTGTGGTGTTGGCTTCCTTCTTTTCTGTCGAAGAGCCTTCTTTAGCAGCTTGCTTTCACTTCCAGCAATCCTTTTTCAGATGTCCAGCCTTGCCACAATGCCAGCACTTCACCTTTGGCTTCTTTCCTTTGGACTTTGAGCGAGAGTCGCTATGCTTTCCCCCGGAGTGTCTCTCTCGTGAGCAACCTCTGGCCATCATTACCTCTGATGTAGAGGTGTCTGCATTCGACCTCTTCCTCGTCTCTTCAGCCAACAAGGCTCTAACAACATCGTCAAACTCAAGGATGTCTGATGTACTAAAGCTTATGGAAGTAACAAAGTGATCTCAGGATTCAGGCAATGAACATAATAGAGTTATGGCCTTATCCTCTGAATCAAATTTCACATCTAGACTGTCTAATTGCACCACTAAGGTATTAAAAACATTCAGGTGATCAGCAATTGAGGTACCTTCTTTCATCTGCAAACCGTAAAGCTGCCGTTTCAGGAGAATCCGATTTGTCAAAGATTTCATCATATAGAGCTTCTCAAGCTTCGACCATAGGCCTGCGGCGGTTTTCTCTGACACAATGTTGAACAGAACATCGTCCGCCAGACATAACCGAATTGCGCTCAAAGCTCTATCGTCCATCTCATCCCATTCATCCTCCGTCATGGAAGGAGGTCTTTTGTTTTTCCCCAACAGTGCTTTCGCCACACCTTGTTGAACCAGCAGATCGTGCATCTTCACCTTCCAGATCTCAAAATTATTCTTGCCATTAAATTTCTCAATTTCAAACCGGGCACTTTGAGTTTTCGCCATTTGTATCAACAAAAAAACACAATAATCTCCAATATCCAACCAAAAAAAAAACAAAAAAATTGCCTATGCCTTTCTGCCTTTGCCTTTAAAACAAAAAACTGCCCTTTGTTTTTACACAACCAAAAAAAAAAAAAAAAAACTGACTTATTGCTGTGAAAAATTGCAGTATATAAACTGAGCACCAAGCTTTTAATCTGAGGTTTGCTTATATTTTCGAAAAAAAACTAAGCCTCTTTAAATAATGAAGGCAGTGAACCCCTGCAAATCGCTTTGCTGGAGATAAGAATCAGCGTTTCAGTCCATCTCTAATAACCAGTTGTATCTATTTGGTAAGTGAGAGCGCTACTGTCGCACGACTCCAAACCTTACCATACGGGGAATGGGGCAATTGCTAACAGCCTCCCATAATTTTTTGCTGTTGTTTGCCAATAAGAAAGAAATGCGTGCACAGAAATTGCAAAATTATGGGCTTCTTTTTCAGTATGTAAACGGAGAAAATTCGTTCTAACGAGTATTAGTATTCAACAGGCTAATAGTCATCACAAGCTTCATACCCATTCACTCCAACCTGAGTGCTTGCGTTATCTCACTGAATGGATGACACTTGAAAGAGCATTACATACTGCGTATACACTTGAAAGAGCATATAACTACGCTGTTTTTTTTAGAAATATATTCACGCTGTTTTAAACAACATACCCACGCTGTTTTGATAACATATCAACACCGTTTTTAAAACTATCCACGCCGGTTTCAAAACGTAAATCCGCACCGTTATAACAAATGCTCACGCAGGTTTTGGTTTTAAATTTAATTCATACCGTTTTCAATACACGCTGTTCTCCGCATCGGAATGGTTTGAAGAGCGCCCACCGAATCCAACGCTGATCATGTGCTACCGAATCACTTTACACAGCGCACCTCCAATCACAACGCACAACAACGTATACGCAGCAGCAAACATCCACGATCACGCCAATCCACCTCCAGTATGCAAGTCTCAGCACCTCCAACATGCTCTGATACCAATTGTTGGAATCCAGAGGCACAGCAAACAAAATAAACACACAGCAAAATAAATCAAGCACATAAACACAGTTTTTAACGTGGTTCACCCAACCAATCTGGGCTACGTCCACCAAACATAGGCATCAGGAATTTATTAATCAAATTGGAGATTACATAATGAAAAACTTCATAAAACTCTCACCCTCTCAGCAAACCATCCGAATGGTTGCCTGTTATATAGCATAGAGAATCTAACAGCCTCATTAACTCCCTCACATCAAATATAGGAGGCATTAACTCCCTCCCAACAAACTGGAGTTAATCTAGGACCTGAATTCTATTGTTGTCATCAGCTGAGATTTTTCCTATTTTGCTCCAAACAGAAAATCTCAACATCATTTACATCATTGAAACCTTTATCTTTGCATGTGCATCGGGTACTATGGGTGAGGGGTCTGCATCATTGTAGCAGCTCGGGATATTATCGTGAATAACTTTCCAAATTGTTGTTTGATAATAAGATCAGATCATAAAAGTAGGTAAACCTCACCGGAGATTTGTGGATCACGCTTTTGGCCTGCCAGATGGATCATTATATTATAGTATCCATCCATTCCATTTCATTTCTGTCTTGAATGAACCTGATCCACTCTCTTTGTAATGACCCAAATGTTGCTTATGCTTGAGAAAAGTTTGATTCAATTCTAGATCACATAGAGAAATGCAAGAAATTCATCTCTTCAAGAGTGATCTCACATAAAAAAAAAGACAAACGTAATTACGTATATAAGAAAATATCATATCTCAGAAGAATCAAAGCGATGGAATGTAATTACATATATAACAAGGATTGCGGGCAATGATAGTCCCTGTCGATTTGAAGGTAAGTATACTTTACATTCGCTATAGAGAATGCATGTTTATTTATGGCAATCAAGGCAATCAAAGCATTTGTAAAATGTTCATAATCGATAACCATGTCTCTTTCTGAAAGCCATGCAATTTGTATGAAAGTTGTTGCTGGTGCACTAATTTTTTAGTCATCTTGCTTGTGCCATCAAAGACTGACTTTGACAGTCTCATTAGAATCTCTATGTTCTCTAAAAGTTTTAGTAGGGAAATAAACCAGATTTCATATCATTCAATGAGAGTTATTGCTGCTCTTTCAAGAATACAGGGAACTTTCTCTTACCAGCATATATCATCATGACATTATAAAGGCCACAGAGGCAGATGAAGCACATAAAGTTCTAACCTAGAATGTTGACATCAATGATCAAAGAGGAATAATGAGTGATAGGCAGGTGAAGGAGAGGATCCCCATAAAACTAGCTCAGGCAGCGTGACTGTGAGAGAACAGTAATAAAAATACATGAAATAATCAAATGCACAAATATTATACTTCAAATTAAATGCACATACTTCAAATTAAATGCACATATATTTTCAATATCGATGTAATAGTTCAAATTTGAAAAGACTAATTCAAAAGGTTATAAATGATTTCTATTTATTGAAAAAATGAAAATCACACATTTCAACGGCTACCCTATCAATTCAGAAGACAAACAAACCTTATGTAAGCATTTTTCTGCATCCAAGGAGTATGTGCCGGTTATTCTAGATGATCTTAGCTTGGCACTATTCGAGCAACAACACATAGACACGATGTGATGGAAAGAGTCAATCGGGTGATTGTTGCAGCGGGATGTGATTCATAAAATGAACAGTTAGACTGGAATGGGATATGCATCCACGCCTGGAAGCGGATCTATATCTCTATCAAGTTATGCCCCTCTAAATTTATTTAGCTTTGTATCTATGATTACTCCAGTTGTCTCCCGTGTCTTTCCTCCTGCTACCCTATTATTATGTTATTGGTGCTCCTGCTCGGTCAACTGGATATAAACCCTCTTTTGATCCGAAGGCAATACTGAGAATTGATTCCATATCTGCCTCTCTCCTATATTTTGGTGTTGTTGCTTCATCCTCTGCTTTGGATGGGGGATGTGTGGGTCCATAGAAATGCGTGGAATCAGGTAAATACTAGGCTAATACTAAAAAAGAATAGAGAAATATTCCTTATGGCGATATTCTGTGTGTGGATATAAGTGTGAAAAAGAACTCCATTACTGTAGGTGCATGAGATAGGGCCATAGAGCTGACAATCAATACATAAAAAAAATCTCATAAAGATTAATGAAAAAATCAAAAGGCGAGTGCTTTATCCACAAGATAATACCCTACCCTTTCACTTGCAACCTTTGCCTATCCTATTGCACCTCGTATTGATGCTTAATTAATGGCTGACACTGACATGGATGTTTCCTTCGATGCTGCTAGCTCGGGATGCACGGATCTCCCACTCACTGGATGGAATTCCCCTCCTTATTATAGCTATTCGAAAGAAGCAGGGAAAGCTACCCTCTTCATTTTCCTACTTGATGGATGAATGGATAGTAGCTCCAACAAGCAATGAAGGCCTTAGCCCCAGCAGTGAAGGATGGATAACCTAATAGGCAATAGGATAGGAGGGAATGAGTCAACTATAACATTACCTGGAGTTCAACCGGTGATATAATATTATGCACTATAATTTAGAAAATAATTCTTAACACGACAATTTTTATTATCTCAATCACTAGCCTACCTATCCTTGAGTCGTAGGAAAATTTCAATGTGGGAGATTTTATTATCAACCTGAAGAGATTTCTCTAACCTATCCTTGAATCGTAGGCAAAAATCATTGCGGGAGATTTTATTATCAACTTGAGGAGATTTCTCTGGTGTTCCTGAACCAAAGTTTGTTCTTCGTCACTAGTGAGCACGTAGTCTTCAAGTTGTGCTTCTCTTAATTGTGACTCATCACCAAAAGCTCTTTTTTGAAAGACATCAAGCAGAGAATATCGATATAATAAAATAGACAGGGTTAAACACAAAAAAAAGAAGAGTAATAATAGTTTAATGGAAAAAACAAAATGATTGGAGAATCTCTATATAATAAACTATACATGGTTAAACTGAAGCTAATAATGGAGAAACTATTTAATCTGATAACAAGGGGCATATACACACTCCATTTCTAAAACCAATTTAATAAAGTGTATCGATATTGTCAAAGTAATGGCTACATAGCTTGTCCTAGAGCTTATAGATGGATCAAAGTAAAGGGTGTTAGCTATATTACATATTATGCTATACAATGCATTTATTTATTTCACAGCGCGACAGGACTCAAACCTTAAAATAACGAGGGTTTAATATTTGATCTTACGCAAGGTTTGGGTTACCTAGCTTCTACTTGGTAGGCTATCTCCCTTCTTGCATGCTGAAAACGACTAGCTTTCCCATGACTGGAGATAAGCCTTTCCAAGCGTCCTTGCTTTGTATGGTGAAGCAGCGACATGAGAGAAGCTTAGCGGGTGTTTGAATCGGCAACTTCCCTACCAAACTATGGACACTAAAAAATTGTCCATTTTGGGCGAATTGTTGCAATGGCAGCATGGCAAAACTCTCTTGCTAGCGGGTGTTAATTCTCGCCTTTGGGCCTAGGAGAATGAGTTTGAATCAAACAGGGGCATCAATATATTCACAATAGAATGGTATGAGAAGGAATGGATAGGTGATGTTCAATTGCTTCCTACTAGTTGAAGTTCATGATTTTTTAATCCATTATTCTGCATCTTTAGATGTATGCTTGCCATCTCCCTAATTTCATAGAGGTTGTGTGTAGAAAAGGGCTTAGGGGAGTAGATCATAGCGACACTCATGGAAGCCATGTCTAACAGAGGTTCCCTGCATGTAACAAAGGAGGTTCAAATTCAGGTTGGTGGTTTTAGAAAATTGTTCAAACTTTGCTTTAAAATTACTTTGGTTAAAAAAACTTTGTGCATCCTTCAAACTTTGCCTATGCTTAAAATGCATAAAATAGCATCGGGTTACGGGACTTTTTCAATAAAAATTCAAACGATAAAGCTTGGTTAAAATTTAGGGGAATACAAATTGGTTAAATATCAAAAAATGAGACAAAAATATGAGATCAAAACAGCATTAATAGTGTTGGAAATAATAATCCCAACCACTACCTTAAACACACTGAGAACCATCATGTTTGTCCAGTCAACCACTACATGGTTGTGATTTTTTTTGCAAGGAGAAGAACAGGAGTCAGAAAAGAAGTTCAGAACGGACCATTCCGCAACACATCATAGAAGTTAAAGCATTTAATTAATTTTAATAAATAGATATGGGCAAACATTCATTCCATGACTATTGTCCACACTCAAAAACACCTGCAAGTTCAGAAAATCATTTACTATGTAAAATTTCCAATATTGCGTATTAAATATTTTCTCTGTCATGTAATTAATGTCAAAGTCGTATTTTAAGATAAACATGTAAGTAAAAGTCATTTGTAATGTTGGGCATGTTTGGAAAGTTAGAGAGCCAGAGTCTATGAGGTAGTGAGGAGAAAATCATTGAGGAGATTTTGTTGGGCGGATGAAAATCAGTTTTACGGAGTTTTACAGAAGTTTACTCCGCAACCTAGTAATGAATAAATCACAGTAAGTCTATTGCATTTTTCACTTGGAGCTGCAGCCTCCATTTATCACATGATTGTAATTTCTTTATGTTTTGACATATAATATAAAGTGTGGTCGGTTGCGTTATGGTTTTAATTTTACGCAAGTTTCCGCAACCTCTTTTATTTTACTCTGTTTTTCATGAGTGAACTCTCTCTTTTAATTAAGTCCCTGTGTGGTTGCAGTATTCTCACCAAAACCTAAGATTTACCTTTCCACAACTGAATTTGACCCTGCCTACTTTTCTGAAACCGATTTCTAAGTTCCTTGCCCCCTAAATATATTTTTCTAATATGGTATCAGAGTGGGTTAAAATTTGTTAGTGTAAAAACAAGTGTTTTTTACTAGCAATTAAAAATTGTTTTGAGGGGAAATTTTTTTAATGGTATTTACCAAAAGGTAGAAAGTTTCTATTTCACTCAGAAATTCCAACATCATTGTTAGTGTAAAAACAAGCGTTTTTACTAGCAATTAAAAAATGTTTTGAGGGGAAATTTTTTTAATGGTATTTACCAAAAGGTAGAAAGTTTCTATTTCACTCAGAAATTCCAACATCATCTTCAAGCCTGAGTAATCCTCAGATACCTCAGTTTAATGGCAAAAATTATGATTATTGATCTATTACAATGAAGGCCCTGTTTTCATCTCAAGACATTTGGGATTTGGTGGAGAATGGTTTTCCAGAACCAACAGATGTAACCGCACACAATGCCTTGTCTCAAGTAGAAAGAGATTTGTTAGTGGACAACAAGAAGAAGGATTCAAAAGCTCTATTTTATATTTTCCAAGTAGTTCATAAAAGTATTTTCCCAAGGGTTACAGCAGCAATGAAGTCCAAGCAAGCATGGGACACCCTCCAGACAACCTACAAAGGAATGGAAAAAGTCAAGAAACGAAGCTACAAATGCTAGGGAGATATTTTGAAACACTTTGTATGAAAGAGTCTGATAATATAGACTCGTTTTTTACACATGTAAGTGGGTTAGTTACTCAAATCAAGTCTCCCGGTGAGACACTTGAGGAAATAAGAATAGTTGAAAAAGTTTTGAGAAGTTTGCCAGCAAGGTTTGAGGCCATTGTTGTGCCCATAGAAGTGACAAAGGATCTCTCACAGTTATCAGTGGATGAGCTTCATGCATCACTGATTTCTCATGAACATAGACTGAATAGAGCAGCAAGCTCCTCATTGGAGCATGCCTTCAAGACACAAGTATCATTTGGTCAATGTCCAGGTAGAGGAAGATCATATACTAGAGGAAGAGGAAGACGCCCACACAGAGGTGGAAGAAGCAACCCTTCAAGCTCAAGTGGAAGGGGCAGCAATCAAAATCCAAGTCAATGCCCAAGCCAAAATCAAGTACAAAGTTAGAGGTATGATAAATCTCAAGTCCAATGTCATTACTGTAAGAAGTATGGTCATTATGCAAATGAATGTAGAAATAAGCAATATGACATTAGTAACAAACCAAGTTTAAATTTCACAAAAGAAAATCAGAACCATGATAGCATGTTTTTAGCTTGTAATGTAACACAAGAAAAACAAAGTGATATATGGTATCTGGATTCAAGGTGTAGCAACCACATGTCAGGAAACATAGAAATGTTTTCCAATGTAGATGAAAGTGTGAAATCTGAAGTGACATTAAGGATTGATAGCAAAGTCTCTGTCATGGGAAAAGGAAGAGTTAATATCCTCACAAAGAATGGGGAGAAGAAGTACATATTAGATGTTTAAATTGTCCCTAGTTTGAAGAATAACCTCATAAGCATTGGACATCTCATGCAAAAGGGCTACAATGTCTTTTTCAAAAATAATGTGTGCACAATTTTAGATGGGCCTCCAAGAAGGTAGTTGATTGCAAAAGTTTAGATGACAAACAATAGAATGCTTCCATTAAAGATAAGATAAGATTTGAAAGAAGAAGGTGCACAGGAAGAACTATTAATGAACTCACAAGAGGATGGAAGAAAAGAGGCAACTGTCACACAAGTGAACTATCAAGCAGAGGTCAAAGATGAAAACTGGTTATGGCATTTGAGATTTGCACATCTCAACTTTGGAGGTTTGAATTTTCAGCATAGGAAAGGCATGGTAAGGGATTTCCACTCATAGAAAAATTGGGTAGCCTATGTGAAGGATGCATCTTGGGCAAGCAACATAGAGAGACATTTCCAACAGGAAAGTCAGTAAGGGCAAAGACACCTTTGGAGATTGTCCACTCAGGTTTATGTAAACCAATGCAGACACCATCAAGTGGTGGCAGCTGCTATATATTGACCATCATAGATGACTACACAAGGAAGACATGGGTCTATCTCCTAAAATAGAAGAGTGAAGTGTTTGAGCACTTTCTCCAATACAAGGCTCTTGTTGAGAAGAAAAGCGGAGACTAGATCAAAGTCCTTGGGACTGGCAGAGGTGGTGAATACATGTCAAATGACTTCCTTCGATTTGGCAGGGAGAATGGAATTCATAAGCAATTTACGACAAGATATACACCTCAGCAAAATGGTGTTGCAGAATGGAAGAATCGGACCATTATGGAAATGGCAAGGAGTATGTTGAAGGAAAAGCATTTTCCAAATTATTATTGGGCTAAAGCTATCACTTGTGCAGCATATATCTTGAATAGAGGTCCAACCAAAAGCATCCAAAACATAGTTCCTGAAGAGGCATGGAGTGAAAGAAAGCATAGTGTCACTCACATGAGAGTCTTTGGTTGTGTTGTATATGCACATTCAGTGAATGAGTTGAGGAAGAAGTTGGACAACAAGGGGGATGAATGCATATTTCTTAGATACAGCGATGAACCCAAGGCATACAAGCTCTACAATCCATCAACCAATAAGGTCATAATCAATAGAGATGTGCAGTTCATAGAAGAGGAAGCATGGGATGGAAGTTTAGAGAAGACAGTTAATGTGAAAGCATGTATACCACATGAGGACAACAAGGAATTTACAGCAGCAAGCAATTCCTCAAAAGTGAGTCCCTCTACTCCTATTCAAGCTCAACAAAATAGGCATCAAACAACACCATCAACAAATAATCAAACAGCATCACACAATCGAGAAAGTGCTTCTCCAAGCACGCCACAAAGCGCAACACGACGTGACATGTCAAGCCCATCTTTAGCAAGCATAAGAAGACCAAAATTCAGAAATTTAAATGAAATTTATGAGCAATATGAGGTTGATAGCAGCGCTGGTCTGAATTCATTATTTGCTTTATTTTGTCATGTAGATGACCCAATCCATTTTGAAGATGTAGTCAAAGAAGAAAAATGGGTTGCCGAAATGGAGGAAGAAATAGAAGTAATAGAAAAGAATGACACATGGGTGTTAGTGGACTTGCCGCAAGGAAAACAAGTCATTCAAGTGAAGTGGGTCTGTAAGACTAAGAGCTATGTTGATGGGAAGATTGAAAGACAAAAAGCAAGGCTAGCTGCCAAAGGATATAAGAAGCAGCGTTGAAGAGATTATTCAAAAACTTTTGCACCAGTCTTGAGGATGGAGACAGTGCGTACAATGGTGGTAATTTCCGTGCAACATAAATGGAAAGTGTATCAAATGGACGTAAAATCAACGTTCTTGAATGGAGTGTTGAAAGAGGAAGTGTATGTTGCGCAACCGCCTGATTATGAGGTAGAAGTCCAAGAAGATAAACTGTATCGGTTAAGGAAAGCTCTTATGGGCCGAAGCAAGCACCGCGTGCATGGTACAATAGCATAGATGCCTATTTGTTGGACAATGGTTTCAATAAATGTGACGGTGAGCCTACCCTCTACACCAAAGAGAGCTATGATAAGATTCTCATTGTTGTCTTATATGTAGATGGTCTGATTTTTACACGCAGTGATGATTTCCTCATCGCTGATTTCAAACAAGTCATGAAGAATGAATTTGAAATGACTGACTTGTGTTCGTTAAGATATTTTTTGGGCATAGAAGTGAAGCAAACAAGAAATGAAATTTTTATCTCTCAAACAAAGTATTTGGCAGACATTTTGGACAGGTTTAAAATGCAGAACAACAAGCCCGCACCAACTCCAACTGTCATGGGGTTGAATTTGAGCAAAGAAGATTGCAGCAGCAATGTCAATCTGACATTATACAAAAGCATGATAGGTAGCTTGATGTATTTGACCGCCACTAGGCCGTATATGATGTATGCAGTGTATTTGGTGTTGAGGTTCATGGAGAATCCAAAGGAGACACATTGGCAAGCAGCGAAAATAATTCTAAGGTATGTTGATGGGACAAAATAGTATGGCATTTTGTACACCGCAATAGATGATTTAAGGCTGATTAGTTACACTGGTAGTGATTGGACAGGAAGTGTCGATGACAGAAAGAGCACGTCAGGACATGTTTTTCATTTGGGTTCCGGAGCAATCTCATGAGCATCCAAGAAGCAACCAATAGTGTCACTGTCAACAGAAAAAGCTGAATATGTCGTTGCAACAAGAGCATCGTGTCAGGTAGTTTGGATGAGAAGGATGTTGAGGGATCTTCACCGCGACCAAGATGGAGCGACAACTATTTTTTGCAATAACACATTCGCAATTGCATTGTCAAAGAATTCGGTCTTTCACAAAAGGACCAAGCATATTGATGTTAAATATCATTTTATTAGAGAGTTGATTAACAATGATGAAATTGTTCTACAACATTGCAGGGGAGAGGAATAGTTTGCTGATATTTTCACAAAGCTGTTGGCACCTAAAAAATTGTTTATCTCAGAGATTGTCTAGGGATTGTCAATGGCCGTAGTTGCTATTAAGGGGGAGTGGTGGAAATAATAATCCCAACCATCGCCTTAAACACATTGACAACCATCATGTTTGCCTAGTCAACCACTACACAGTTGCAATTTTGTTTGCAGCTAGAAGAATAGGAGTCAGAACAGAAGTTCAGAGTAGACCATACCACAACACATCACAGAAATTAAAGCATTTAATGAAGTTTAATCAATAGATATGGGAAACAATATTGATTCCGTGACTATTGCCCACACTCCAAAAAGCTTGCGAGTTCAGAAAATCATTTACTATGTAAAATTGCTCATGTTGCTTATTAAATATTTTCTCTGTCATGTAATTAATGTCAAATTCATATGCTAGGATAAATATGCAAGTAAAAGTCATTTGTAATATTGGGCATGTTGGGCAAGTGAGGGAGCGATTCTGTGAGATAGTGAGGAGAAAATCGTGGAGGAAATTATGGTGGGCACGTGAAAACCATTTTTACGGAGTTTTATAGAAGTTTACTCTACAACCCAATAATGCGTAAATCACAGTAAATTTGTTGTGTTTTTCACTTGGAGCTACAACCTCCATTTATCACACGATTGTAATTTCTTTATGTTTTGACATATAATATAAAGTGTGGTCACTTTATGGTTTTAATTTTACACAAGTAAATTTCACGACCTCTTTTATTTTACTTTGTTTTTCGTGAGTGGACTTTGTGTTTTAATTAAGTCCATGTGTGGTTGCGGTATTCTCACCCCAACCTAAAATTTACTTTTCCTGAAATTGACTTTGCCTACTTTGCCACAATTTAATATTTACCTTTACACAACTGAAATTGACTTTTCCCACTTTGTCGCAACGTTCTTTTGCCCCGGTAAATTTATTTTTCTAACAAATAGTTGTTCAACAAGCCAGGACTAATAAAACGTTATTAAGAATTACTAACAGATACCTCGTCTAGTTGAGGGGTTGAACATAAAGTGCCTTAACGACCACAATTTTTCGGTCAATATTTTCCTACTTACAGCCTATCACCTTAGTAAGTATACTACTTGGATACTTGGCTAATAAATACATAATAACTAATCTCGCACCTTATTTCTGGCGGCGTGACAAAGGTGACAATCCTTATACATTGAAATTATTTGTCTTACCTCAAGAAGTACGTTGGGAAATTAGGAAAGTCAATCCAACACGTGTCATGGCACACAAGTGGTAGGAGTCTCCAATATTTTGGAGACAAATCATTGCATTCATGGCACGATTATTTGAATATTCTTAGTATTGCAGCTCACAGAATCAAGAATTATTTGTCACAGTTCCTCGTATGCTTTTATTTCCATTATTGCCTCCCATTTTGACAATTCTCACTTTAAATTTCAAACTATGTGCAAGTTCTTTTTATCTGAAAATGGGGCTCTTGTGCTTCTTGTCTAATTTACAGAAACCTCTCCCACTTCCAAAGCTTCAAATTTTCCCAAGTCTATTTGATCAATCAATGCAGAAATAAGAAATACTTGAAAATATGGGTGTATTTTTGTATTTGTTTTCAGCAGACTATTTACTTTAAAATCTGTCATTTGTGCTTATATGGGAAGGTACTTAAACTAATATACAAATGCATATAATAGTAGTTAAAGCAACAGTAAAATAAAAAACATAAGATCTTGGGCTACGTCTCCTTGAGCTCTAATCAACTCAATTAGGCTTTTACAAGTGATACACTTAGCTCCAATGTTTTATACAGGAACATTAGGCTCAGAACACCATCTTATTCCTTGGCTCTTGGAGCTCTTCGGCTTTCTAGCTCTCGCTCTAGCTCTTGCTCTGGCTGTGGCTCTGACTCCAGCTTTGGCTCTGTGGCTCGAGCTCTGGTTCTGGCTCTCAGCTCTCACTTCTGGCGCTCACTCTAGCTCTTGCTCTGGCTGTGGCTCGCGGCTCTTTGCTTTGGCTTTTCTAAGATTTTTCGCTAAGCCTTTGCATGCCTCTCTAAATCGCTCGACCTCCAAGAAACCCTAACAACAATATGCTGCTGTCAATTGAGTTCTCTAGCTTTTCACTCGACCTTCGAGTGACTCCACAGACTCTCTGTGCATTCAGCGTTTTTTCATTGTTCGCTCTTTGCTCTCTTCTATTGTCCCTCCTCTTTCTCTTCATCTATTCATCTCCCCTCTTTCAGTTGTTACAATCACTGCATCACTTCGCAGGGAAGCGGCCACCTATTCCGTAATGGATAAGTGTCAGTTTCACCTGAAACACTCAGTTGTTTGAAACGGCCATTATTCTGTTTACTCTGAGAATGCCTGCAAAACACGAATCTCTGACAACTCATCGCCATTGTGTAATGTCTCACAGGGAAGTGGCCACTTGTCCTCTCACGAAGTGAGCGCCAGCACTTCCTCGAACGGTTTGTTTTATCAATTACTTTGTGAAATGATTCATCCGCCAGGTCAGTGGTCAAATCGGACTTCAAACTTTTATGCGTTGTGGCTTATTTCTTCTTTTATATCGGGTCTCCCATCAGGTTCAATCTCTGCCATTAGATTTGGGGCCTCTAGATTCTACGATTATCGCTTTTATCACGTGGATGACTTGCTCGAACGTTACCACGCAATGAGAGCGGTTTTCTCTCTCATCCGTCGGACACGCATCAATCACTGTATGGCATCGCTGAGTCCTTTGACAAACCCGCTTACCCCCTGAAACGCCTTCGATATTCTGCCGATTTTGGACCACGGGACCTGCCTTCGGTTTTAGCGCTTTTCCCACGGTTTTCTAGCATCCCTTGTGTAGAGTGCTCGAGGATTTTCCATTTCGAGGGGTTTTGCCCAACGATATGCATCAGAAACAGCCTTCGTTCTATGATCTGGACTTCCTATCTACCATTTTTGCGCCATGCACAGTCCCCATGGGCCAACGGTGAGCGCGTTTTGACCTAAGGTCCTCATTGCTCTATTGTGGCTACAAATTGTCGTTGTTCAGAGGTTATTTCTGATAAGCTTCGACATCCACAAGATTTTAAATTTTAGTATAAGTTTTTACAGAATTCGGATAGCTTTAAAAGAGTTTAAAGATCCAATTCGGATCACTTTATAGTTAATCGCTAGCTTGAACTCAAATTTAAGCAACAAATTCAAGGAATTTCTGGTTGAGTAGCAACATTACAAAGTCCACTTCAAGACCGTTAAATGTTGAGGAAATTTCGTGGTTATCCATAATGGGGGAATATAAGAGAAGGCGACCTTGCCCTTCCTCTTGCCATGCCCCAAACATTAGGAACAACTACGAAGATGAGACGTGCTTGTTTTTCAGCCGATAAAGTAGACGTCAAATTTATCAGTACGAAGTGTTGATAATTAATTAATTACGACATAGTAGGAAAGACTTTGTGCAGGGAAATGTGTGTGACTGTGGAGGTGGCTGTAAAATCCAAACAGTTAAAGCCATAGCCGCACAATCCTCCTGCGCACAATGCTATGGAAGTGCAATTGTGCGTGTCGCTATCAAAGCTACATATTCCCCTCCATTTTCCATTTCCTTTTCCTATCGCATACCCCATATTCGAATGACACAATTTTAAAAATTTGTGCGCCCTACATGTGTCAGGAGTTCTTTGGGCTCTGGATTGGAGTGGTATCTCCATTTTTGTCGGGAATTTCTAGTTATTCCAAACAAAATACAGTGGAAAAATCCTCTGTTTCCACTGTTGAGAATTTTCTGATAAATTCCAAAACAACAAAAATATGAACAGAGAGCAATACTCTGTTTTCTGATAATTCAAAAACACAAGAACAAAGCATAAAATAATACTCTACTTTGCCTCAGGATGAAAAACTGATCAAAATAATACATTGTTTTTGACACAGAAAAATACTCTGTTTTTAACTCAGAAAAACAGAAAAATTTGTTCTCTGGAAATGGTGTTGCAGCAACACAGTTTTTTTTTTTCAGTTGCTGTAACTTGTGTTGCAGCAACGCTGTTCGTGGTGTTGCAGCAACGTAAATTTTTGACGTCAAGTATTTTTTGAGTTACGGTGTAACAGCAACAGGGATTTTTGACGTCAAGTATTTTTCGACTTACGGTGTAACAGCAACAGGCAAAAAGAAACTTCTATTTATAAAAATAAACTAAGTGCTAAAACTAAGTCTTCCTCACATAGAGGGATCTTCATAAAAGATTATGCTTAAGAGCATCTTCCTCTTGACAGAGGGATTACAACAGGAACGCTTCAGTTCCACAAAACAACTATCTCAGAAAATTTCAGCACTGTTGTGCAATACAAAAAAAACTCTCTTGTTCTACACTGCTGTGTGTTACAAAAGAACTTTCAATCTATCTATATTTTTCTACACTACTGTGTCTGCATTTTATAGTGCGGGAAAGGGTCTTCACCGCTTTAACTTGCTGATGAAGTCTCTGCTGCTCATGATTAACAGATTTGATCTTTTGCTGTATTTCTTGAGTCGGTGGTGATGAAATCTATGACTGATAAATGCTACGTCGGCTCGAGGCTGGTTATTTTCTCTTTCAGCCGTTCTGCTCATTAATACAGTTGTTGAGAAGTAATGATATAGTGCTGTATCTGATCTTCATCCTTCGGGAACTCAAAAATAATTAAAGAGTGAAAAGATGGTAATAGCGGTGACTTAAAAGATCGGGAGAAAATGTGGGGCGCCGGATCACGACAAATGAATAAAGTAGCTGCTGCTGTTCTGTTCACTACAGTTGAAATTATAATTTCAACACTCCCCTTTAATTTCAACTGCTGGGTTATCAGTCATACCCAGAAGTTTCCTTAAAAACTCAAAACTTTTCTGATCCAATGGCTTTGTCAGAATATCTGCAGCCTGTTCCTGAGTCTTGCAATGTTGTAAAATGATTTCTCCATTGTTCACCAATTTTCTGATGTAGTGAAACTTTGTGTCTATGTGTTTCGTTCTCTTGTGGAATACAGAGTTCTTGGATAATGCAATAGCCGAGCTATTGTCACAAAAAATAATTGTTGCTGTTGCCTGCTCCTGGCATAGACTTCTCGACATTCTCCTCATCCAAACCGCTTGACATGCTGCTGCTGTAGCTGCCACATACTCTGCTTCTGCTGTAGACAATGCCACAATTGGCTGTTTCTTGGAAGCCCATGAAATGGCTCCTGAACCTATGTGAAAAATGTAACCAGATGTGCTTTTCCGGTCATCTACACTTCCAGCCCAATCACTATTTGTGTATCCAACTAAATCTGAACATTCTGAAACAGTATAAAATATGCCATACCTTTTTGTACCTTTAACATACCTCAGAATTCTCTTTGCTTCCTGCCAATGTGTTTCTTTTGGCTTCTCCATGAATCTGGAAATTAAACTAACAGCATACATTATGTCTGGCCTAGTTGCAGTCAAATACATGAGGCTGCCAACTATGCTCTTGTACACACTAGGGTCAAAATCTTTATTGTTGTCATCTTTGCTGAGTTTTAATCCCATCACTGTGGGAGTGATTGCTGCCTTGCTGTCCTGCATGTTAAATCTGTTCAACACTTCATTTACATATTTTGCCTGTGAAATAAATATTCCATTTTCATTTTGATCTACTTCTATTCCTAAGAAGTATCTCAGCGAACCCATGTCAGTCATCTCAAATTCTTCTTTCATGACTGATTTAAAATTTTCAATGAGGTAGTCATCATTACCTGTAAAAATCACATCATCAACATATAACACAACAATTAAAATTTTACAGTCCTTTTCTTTGATGTAAACAGTGGGTTCTCCCTCACACTTCTCAAATCCATTTTCTAGTAGATAGGAATCTATCCTACTGTACCATGCTCTTGGCGCTTGCTTCAGCCCATAAAGAGCTTTCTTCAATCTGCAGACTTTGTGCTCTTGGCCTTTCTTTTCATAGCCTAGAGGTTGCTCAATGTAAACCTCTTCCATTAATACTCCATTCAAGAATGCTGACTTCACGTCCATTTGGTAAACTTTCCATTTGTTTTGTGCTGCTATAGACAGCACTGTTCTTACTGTTTCCATTCTTGCAACCGGTGCGAAAGTCTCCTCATAATCTCTTCCATACTGTTGCTTGTATTCCTTGACAACAAGTCTTGCCTTGTGCCTTTCTATCTTTCCTTTAGCATTACTTTTGGTCTTGTAGACCCATTTAACTCCAATGACTTCTTTACCTTTTGGTAGCTCAACTAAATCCCATGTCTTATTTCTTTCTATGGCATTCATCTCCTCATCCATAGCTTCTATCCATTTCTTATCTTTAATTGCATCTTCGAAATGAACAGGGTCATCAACGTGACAATACAAAGCAAACAAAGAATTCATTCCTTCATCATAAATATCACTTAAATTTCTGAATTTCTTACCTCTTTCATTCGGTGTGCAAGTGCTTGTAGATGCACTTGAATTTCCTCCTTGTGGTGTGCTTGGAGAAGCACTCTCATTTCTCCTCAAGAGTGTCTCTTGCTGTTCTGTTGTTGGCGCTGCTGTTTGGGGATGTGTTTCAGCCAACTCCTCATCATCATCATCATCATGAGACAAACAGTTTTTAACATTAACTGTTTTCTCTATGCTTCCATCCCAAGCTTCCTCTTCAATAAATTGAACATCTCTGCTCACAAAAAACTTCTTGGTGGATGGGATATATAACCTGTAAGCTTTGGATTCTTCACTGTATCCAATGAAAATACATTTCTCCCCTTTGCTGTCCAATTTCTTCCTTAGCTGATCTGGAATGTGTGCATAAGCTACACAACCAAACACTTTCATGTGGGTGACTCCTTGCTTTCTCCTACTCCATGATTCTTCTGGCACTTTGTTCATCACTGCTTTTGTAGGAAATCTATTCAAAATATATACTGCACAGTGTATAGCTTCAGCCCAATAATCATTTAGCAAATGCTTTGCCTTCAACATGCTCCTCGCCATATCCATGATTGTTCTGTTTTTCCTTTCAACAACTCAATTTTGCTGTAGGGTGTACCTTGCTATAAAGTGCTTATGAATTCCATTTTCTCTACAAAAACGTAAAAATTCTTTGAAGATATACTCACCTCCTCTGTGAGTTCTCAAAACCTTGATACGCAGCCCACTTTGATTTTCTACAAGTGCTTTGAAATTTTGAAATTTTTCAAACACTTCACTCTTATTCTTCAGAAAATAAACCCAAGTCTTTCTGGTAGAGTCATCAATAAATGTTAGAAAATATTGGCTGCCTGCAAGTGATGGAGCTTGCATCGGTCCACATAAATCTGGGTGGATAATTTCTAAGGGTGCTTTTGTCCTTATGCTTTTTCCGGTTGGAAAACTTTCTCTGTGTTGTTTCCCCAATATACAACCTTCACAAAGGCTGTTTGGCTTTTCTATCAATGGTAATCCTCTTACCATTCCTTTTCTACTCAACAAATTAAGACCTCCAAAGTTGAGATGTCCAAATCTCTAATGCCACAACCAATTTTCATCCTTTGGTACGCTTTGGAGAGCCTCTTGTGTCACTGCTGCAATTACTTCTTTATTTTTCAGATCTGCCCTTATTCTGAGAGGGAACATCCTGTTCCTTGTCATCTTCACTTCAGCAATACAACGTTTGCTGGGTAATCTATCCATGATGGTGCATACATCATTCTCAAATAAAACATTGTAACCCTTCTGAACAAGCTGTCCAATACTCAAGAGATTACACTTCATTCCAGGAACATAATAAACATCTGCTATGGTTTTCTTTTCACCTTTCTTTGTAAATATTTTAACTTCTCCTTTTCCCATAACAGAAATTTTACTATCAGTCCCAAGTGTGACTTGTGATTGCACACTTTGATCTAAAGCAGAAAACAGGGCTATGTTTCCTGTCATATGGTTGCTGCAACCAGAATCTAGAAACCATATATCCTCACTGTCTGTTTCAGCCATATTACAAACTAACAACACATTATCTTCACTGATATTTTCTCTAGTGATATTTGCACTAGATCTATTACTCATATCATGCTGCTTCTTCCTACATTCATTTGCATAGTGCCCATATTTTTTACAATAATAACATTGGACATTGGATTTTTCATACCTTTGTCCTTGAGCATGATGATGTCCACTTTGCTGGCTGCTGCTTTGGCCTTGGTTCTGATTTGGATTGCTGCCTCTTCCTTGAACGTTTGCTGGACTGTTTCTTCCGCCTCTGTATTGGCTTCTACCTCTTCCTCTCTTGTTTCCTCTGCCTTGACCTCTTCCTCTTCCAAATGACATCTGGGTCTTGAAGGCTTGCTCTAGAGATGAGTTTTCATTTCTACTCAACCTCTGCTCGTGTTATCAGTGATGCATGAAGTTCATCAACTGAAAAATTTGAGAGATCCTTTGTCTCTTCTATGGTGGTGACAATCACATCAAACTTTGAGGGTAGGCACCTCAATAGTTTCTCCACAATCCTTCTTTCTTCAAGAGTTTCTCCATGAGACCTTATTTGTGTGACCAAACCAATTGCTTGTGTGAAGAATGAGTCAATATTGTCTGACTCCTTCATACGCAGGTTCTCAAAATCTTTCCTCAGCAACTGTAGTTTTGTTGTCTTCACTTTCTCCATTCCTTGATAGGTTGTCTTGAGAGTTTGCCATGCTTCTCTAGATGTCTTGGCTGCTGCTATCCTCGGAAACACACTCTCATGCACTGCTTGATATAAAAGTACAAAGGCTTTTGAGTCCTTCTTCTTATTGCTCTTCAACAGCTCTTTCTCTGCCTGAGTTAATCCAATAAACTCTTCTTCATTTGTTGGTTCTTCAAATCCATATTCAACAAGTTTCCATAAATCTTGTGAGGCAAACACGACTCTCATGGTTATTGCCCAGTAGTCATAATTTTTCCCATTGAACTATGGGAGCTGGGTAGTAAACATACCCATGCTGGTGCTGGCCATTCTTACAATACTTGACTAAAAAAAAAAACCACTTAATTGTCTTCAGCAGCTACACAAAAAACTAATCTGAAAAATACCTTGACAGCGTTTTCGCTCTGCTAGATAATTTTCTGCAGCAACAAATCTTCTTTCAGCTTCTTTGATGTCTTCAAAGAGCCTGAACAAGCTCTGATACCATGTCGGGAATTTCTGGTTATTCCAAACAAAATACAGTGGAAAAATCCTCTGTTTCCACTGTTGAGAATTTTCTGATAAATTCCGAAACAACAAAAATATGAACAGAGAGCAATACTCTGTTTTCTGATAATTCAAAAACACAAGAACAAAGCATAAAATAATACTCTACTTTGCCTCAAGATAAAAAACTGATCAAAATAATACACTGTTTTTGACACAGAAAAATACTCTGTTTTTAACTCAGAATAACAGAAAAATTTGTTCTCTGGAAATGGTGTTGCAGCGACACAGTTTTTTTTTTCAGTTGTTGTAACTTGTGTTGCAGCAACGCTGTTCGTGGTGTTGCAGCAACGTAAATTTTTGACGTCAAGTATTTTTTGAGTTATGGTGTAACAGCAACAGGGATTTTTGACGTCAAGTATTTTTCGACTTACGGTGTAAAAGCAACAGGCAAAAAGAAACTTCTATTTATAAAAATAAACTAAGTGCTAAAACTAAGTCTTCCTCACATAGAAGGATTTTCATAAAAGATTATGCTTAAGAGCATCTTCCTCTTGACAGAAGGATTACAACAGAAACGCTTCAGTTCCACAAAACAACTATCTCAGAAAATTTCAGCACTACTGTGCAATACAAAAAAAACTCTCTTGTTCTACACTGTTGTGTGTTACAAAAGAACTTTCAATCTATCTATATTTTTCTACACTGCTGTGTCTGCATTTTATAGTGCAGGAAAGGGTCTTCACCGCTTTAACTTGTTGATGAAGTCTCTGCTGCTCATGATTAACAGATTTGATCTTTTGTTGTATTTCTTGAGTCGGTGGTGATGAAATCTATAACTGATAAATGCTACGTCGGCTCAAGGCTGGTTCTTTTCTCTTTCAGCCATTCTGCTCATTAATACAGTTGTTGAGAAGTAATGATATAGTGCTGTATCTGATCTTCATCCTTCGGGAACTCAAAAATAATTAAAGAGTGAAAGATGGTAATAGCGGTGACTTAAAAGATCGGGAGAAAATGTGGGGCGCCAGATCACGACAAATGAATAAAATAGTTGCTGTTGCTCTGTTCACTACAGTTGAAATTATAATTTCAACACATTTGAAACCGTATGTGATTCACTCTCAATATATGCTTTAATTATTTAGTTTATGGATGTTTCTTCCTGAATTTTGTGGAGATTATTTCCAAGATTTGTTGAAACAGACTGATATGGAATAAATCAAATGCAGTCAACTTCTCATATTGACAAGTGTGGGAGTGCCGATGGGAAGAAACGACCCATCGACATGTCCAGACTCGTTGTTGTTTTATTTTGGGTGAGTAATTTGTCAATACTTCTAAGACCATGTTGTTTTATTTTGGTTGAGTAACTTTGTCAATACTTCTAAGACCATTCTGACATATGACATGACTCTTTGAATTATCAAATTTTTGGTTATGGATTCCTCGGCATTGACTTCCTCAATCTAAAAAAATAAATGCAGTTGCATTTTTGGCATTTCTGTTGAATACATCAAATTTAGCAACGTATTTCAACTAGTACATACATTTTCCACTGGCTAATCTGCCAACACATAACAAACTAAAATCGTTCTTGCTGCCTCTCTTTGGAGGATATTTGTCAGGTGAATTCAAGTTTACGTTCGCAATAGTAGTTGCATTTTAGGCATAGAACTCAGGGTGAGTACCTTTTTCAAAAATCTGAAGGGTCTAGTTGTATTGTTTAGTTATATATAGACTCTTGCATTGCGTTGATCATTTTTCTTCCAATTTTCACTCTCAGTGCATGGTGGTGTTATTGACAGTACAAGCTCAATACCATTCTGTAAAGACTCGGGTGTGCAACATTAGAGTTATAAGCTGGTGTTTGCAATGTTGAGAAGTTGGAATGCTGTATATGGATTTCTACCTTGTAGTTGTTGGCGATGGGGTGGTTTGAGTAAAATGAGACCATGGACCCGAGGATAAGGTCCATTTTCTTCAATTAATTTTTGTTCCGCAAGTGTTTGGCTTCATGCTAGCAGTCCCGTTTGTAGTGTGGGTGCAAGACCACAAGGGCTGAGAATGGGGATTCGGCATATTCACCATTACCATTTTCCTTATACTCTTCGCTTTTCTCGGTGGGACAACTGTGTATGGCTATAAGATTCCCCAAAGATTTCCCTGGTTTGTCAGAGCTTCTCAAAACGATTAAGCTTTCTAAATCGCACTTTTACCTTAATGTTAAAGGTAATGTGTTATCGTACAGGTGAATTGACCTATTTTGTTTCATATTTCCGAAAAGGTGTTAATTCCTGGCCGCGTTTAAAGCGCCACAGACAGCATTGTTCTTATTCATTCGAGGTCTCATAGGCAGTGTTCCACGCCCCATAAGCTTGATGTGATCGTAATTTCGATTGTACGGAGGCCATTGTGGGGAAAGATCTTAGAGTCGATTGTGCGGAGCCCATTGTGCGGAGACTTTCATTGTAGGGAGTTATTCCAGACCTCGCAACCATGGAAATCGCCACACAACACATCGTTAACCCATTTGGCAAACATTTATTTTATTAAACCATTGCACAGCATTATTTTATTATCAAACCCATTGTGCAAAAAGTTATTTAATTAACCTATTGTGTAGAGGGTTATTTTATTATCATTGTGAAGAGTTTGCAAATGGTGAATTGGAATGATAATTGTGCGGAGACTTTCATTGTAGGGAGTTATTCCAGACCTCGCAACAATGGAAATCTCCACACAACACATCGTTAACCCATTTTGCAAAGAGTTATTTTATTAACCCATTGCAGAGCATTATTTTATTATCAAACCCATTGTGCAAAAAGTTATTTAATTAACCTATTGTGTGGAGGGTTATTTTATTACCATTGTGAGGAGTTTGCAAATGGTGAATTGGAGTTTTATTATCGACTGCTCCACCTCTAAATTACACGCCCTCTTGATGACGGGCAAACTTGATTGAAGTCTGGATTGATTTTCCTACACTCTGCATTGTTCAAACCAGTTATGTGTAGCACTTCAATGACTTTTAACAGACATCCATACCAATTATAAACCCCCACGAGCTAAACCCAATTCCCGTTCATTTTTCGCGGTGTTAATATAGCAAGGTGTTGTATATTTGCATTGGATAGATTGTTCGTAAAGCTGAAGCAACTAATAGAACTTTAGCACATCTAATTTCTAGATTTACATAGTTTATAGAGAAATAAATGGTGTTAGGAAGGATATGCTTCAATGACTTTACAGCCAATTCACAAAAGCCTTAAAGTTAACCTCGCAACCCAAGATTATACTACAATCGAATTTCTCTTCTACATTTGTTCTTCTACAGTGACCGAGAGTTTCAATAGACTAAATGGGTGGCGTATGTGGCTGGGCTTGCCTGTCTTGAATCAATATTGCAATCCGCAATCTTTTCTATCGACAACACAACGTGTATCAACGTTACGAAAAAGTCGAAGTTACTTACACAAGACCGTTGACTTAACCCTAGTCTTTATAAATGCTAATTCAAAATTCTTATTGCTTCCTTTGGGAATATATGGGAATCTCCTTTGTTCCCAACCTATCAAGACTATGTAGCTAGAGGGGCATAAAGGCAAGTACGTTCTTGGCTCCACAATACGATTTTTGGGGCACATCATCCTTTAGTACATATTTGAAAGTGTCATGTTTTAATAAGGCAAGTACGTTCTTGGCTCCACAAGACCATTTTTGGGCACATCATCTTTTAGTACATATTTGAAAGTGTCATGTTTTAATTTTGAAGCAAGAAAATTCCTAATTGTAACAGTACTTATTTAATAATTTTAAATCCAATGACTATTATTGGGCACATCATCTTTTAGTACATATTTGAAAGTGTCATGTTTTAATTTTGAAGCAAGGAAATTCTTAATTGTAACCATACTTGTTTAATAATTTTAAATCTAATGAGTATTATATATAGAGTATAATTTTCATTCAAATAATAAATATATAATTTTTTTTAATTATTATTTAAAAATGTATTAATAGTTTTAAATTTCAATGATTGACATAATGATATTATTGAGTGTGGAGGTAGTTGTCGGGAGAAACTTTTTGCCAAGGAAAATATGTGGAGGTGGTTGTGTGGATGAGACTATATAAAGGTGGTTGTGCAGGAGGAAGCATGTGCGGAGAACAAATGCTTGTGTGGTTAGCTTTCACTTTGTGAGAATCTTTGTGTGAACAGAACCAACTCTAACTTTGTGAGAATCTTTGTGCGAATAACCAATTGCCAGAAACTTCTTAATATTTCTTATTAATAAGAAAAAATGTTTAGTTTTACTATGTATCAATTGAATGAAATTAAAAATAATAAAATGCAAACCATTTTATAGTTAATCTAAATTATTTTCTTGAGTTATAACTTAATCTATAAATAATAATGATAATATTTTTTTATCCATTGATAATGAGAAAACAATTACCTTAATTAAAAATGTTATATATATTTATATATATATATATGACTTTGTCAAACTTATTAATGTGTAATTTTTTTGGTGACATAAAATTAATTAATAATAAAAGATTGCAGGGTAATAAATTTGTTTTTTTTATATTTCATAAATATATGTATGGGAGAATCTAATTCCATGTTGTTATTCTAGTTCAATTTCAGTTAGTTTAATTCAGTTGAGTTTCACTGCAGTCATAGTCATTTATTATTGATGCATTTAATGTAATTTTATTTTAGAGAAATCCTCTGCTCCATATTTCTCTTCATTCTTTGTCGTGCTATCAGAGCTTAGGCCGTGTAAAACTCCATGAGTGCTGCAGATAGAAGAAACCAAGGTGCCTAAGATTCCATATAGAAGAATGTTTCAAATTCTTTTGGCCTCAGAAATAAAAAGCAAAGGTCGTGAGAGTCCAACGACACAAGTGGAAAAGAAACTCGAATTTCGCACTGTGAAAAAAGAGAATTGCGTCACTTTAACACATGCACATAAATCCCAATACGTAACTTTCGTACACCAGCAAAAAAAAGTGCACAAAATTGTGGAAACTTCAGAAATTGCCAACAGTGAGTGTAAACAGTGTGCAAACCTACGAATTATTCCTCTCTCGGGAGATACGAAAAGGACGTAGCTAAATTTAGAAAAGGGGAGATATTTCTTCAAAGTTTACGAGTCCCTCCAAGTCATGTCCCGTACAAATTGAGTCTAGATCGACTTTGTTCATGTGAGCAGAATTCCCAAGGAGGTTAGCGTCTTCTAAAGCTGTAGCGAAATTCCTGTTGAAAATAATAATTCCAACCATTGCAATAAATAGCTTGAGAGCAGCCATGCTTGTTAGACTATTTTTCAGGTTGCATCTCTGTTTGTTTCAAAATGGAAGGGCTAAAGCCCGGCATAAACCATTGTGAGAGGCAACAAGGAATTTAAAGTAGTCAATGTACTTTGGTAAATAGATATGGACAAGCATTCATTCAAACACTATTGCCCACACTCCAGAAACACCTCCTCAATTTTGATTACACTCAACAACATCATATTAATTACTTTGCTCTCTCATGAATTAAATGTAAAATCGTATGTTGAGTTATATATGAATATAAAAGTGATTTTGTAATAGGTTAGAGAGTAAGAGGTTAGAGAGAAAGAGAGGGCAAGTCTCTTCGGGAGAAAATGGTGGAGCAAATTTTGGTGGGCGTGTGAAAACAATAGTTACAATATTTTACTATGTGTTATTCCGTGTGAAATTTTAGTTTTTTGCTTGGTGAATAAACCGCAGCCTTATGTGAATGTATTTTCATGTTTTAGAATTTAATATTAAGTTTTTATTGTGTTGTTCCAAATCTACGTTGTTAATTTTTCCATGAGTGAATATTATTCATTAAGTCTGTGAAATAGCTCCACGACCCCCGAAGGTAGTTGTGCAAAATCAACGCTTCCGTATGCAAAGGTAGATGTGTGAAAGTAGCTTCGTAGTGGGCGAAGCTAGGTACCCGAAAGTAGCTTCACCAAAGTCATAGCTCTCTCCCCCTCCACAAAAAATAAATTTCCTAAATTTTTCTAACATGGTATCAAGTGGGTTAAATATTGTTAGTGTAAAAACAAGTGTTTTTACTAGCAGTAAGAATTGTCTTGAGGGCAGATTGTTTTTAGCATATTTACCAGCACGTATAAAGTTTTTTTTATGCTCAGAAATGGCAGCATCAAACACGAGCTTCAATAATCCTCAAATACCTCAGTTTAATGGAAAAAATTATGATTATTGGGCTATTACAATAAACGCCCTTTTTTCTTCTCAAGACATTTAGGATTTGGTGGAGAATGGTTTTCAAGAACCAGCAGATGTAGCATACAACGCCTTATCTCAACAAGAAAAAGATGTGTTAAGGAATAACAGGGAGAAGGATTCAAAAGTGTTGTTTTATATTTTCCAAGTAGTTCATGAAAGTATTTTCCCAAGGTTTGCAGCAGCAACGAAGTCCAAGAAAGCATGTGACATCCTCCAGACAGCCTACCAAGGCATGGAAAAAGTGAAGACAATAAAGCTGCAAATGTTGAGGAGATATTTTGAAACACTTTGTATTAAAGAGACTCAGAATATAGACTCATTTTTTACACATGTAAGTGGGGTGGTTACTCAAATCAGGTCTCATAGTGAGACACTTGAGGAAAGAATAATAGTTGAGAAAGTTTTGAGAAATTTGCTAGCAAGGTTTGAGGCCATTGTTGTGGCCATAGAAGAGACAAGGGATCTCTCACAGTTCTGAGTGGATGAGCTTAATGCATTACTAATTTCTCATGAACATAGACTAAATAGAGCAGTAAGCTCCTCATTGGAGCATGCCTTCAAGACACAAGTATCATTTGGTCAAGGTCAAGGTAGAGGAAGATCATATGCTAGAGGAAGAGGAAGAAGCTCACACAGGGGTGGAAGAAGCAGCCCTTCAAGCTTAAATGGAAAAGGGAACAATCAAAATCCAAGTCAAGGCCGAAGCCAAAATCAAGCATAAGGTCAAAGGTATGATAAATCTCAAGTTCAATGTCATCACTGTCATAAGTATGGTCATTATGCAAATGAATGTAGAAATAAGCAATATGACATTAGTAACAAATCAAGTGTAAATTTCACAAGAGAAAATCAGAACCATGATAGCATGTTTTTAGCTTGTAATGTAGCACAAGAAAAACATAGTGATATATGGTATCTAGATTCAGGTTGTAGCAACCACATGTCAAGAAACATGGAAATGTTTTCTGATCTAGATGAAAGTGTGAAATATGAAGTGATATTAGAGACTGATAGCAAAGTCTTTTTCATGGGAAAATGAAGAGTTAATATCCCAACAAAGAAGGGGGAGAATAAATACATCTCAGATGTTTACTTTGTCCCCAGTCTGAAACATAATCTCATGAGCGTTGAAGAGCTCATGCAGAAAGGCTACAATGTCTTCTTCAAAAATGATGTGTGCACAATTCTGGATAGGCATCCAAGCAGACATCGGATTGCAAAGGTTCAAATGAAAAACAATAGAATGTTTCCCCTAAAAATAATATCAGATTTGTAGAAAGAAGGTGCACGAGAACAACTCTCTATGAACTCACAAGAAGATGGAAGAAAAGAAGTAGCTGTCACACAAGTAAACTTTCAAGCAGAGGTAAAAGATGAAAACTGGTTATGGCACTTAGATTTTGACATCTCAACTTTGGAGGTTTGAATTTGCTACGTAGGAAAGGCATGGTGAAGGGACTGCCACTCATAGAAAAACTAGACAACATATGTGAACGATGTATTTTGGGCAAGCAACATAGAGAGACATTTACAGCAAGAAAGTCAGTGGGGGCAAAGGCACCTTAGGAGATTATCCACTTAGATTTATGTGGACCAATGCAGATACCATCAATTGGTGACAGTCATTATGTATTGACCTTCATATATGACTACACAAGGAAGACATAGGTCTTTCTCCTAAAACAGAAAAGTGAAGTGTTTGAGCACTTTCGCCAATACAAGGTTCTTGTTGAAAAGCAAAGTGGACACTACATCAAAGCCATTAGGACTAAGAGAGGTGGAGAATACATCTCAAATGACTTCCTTCGATTTTGTAGGGCACATGGAATTCATAAGAAATTTACAACAAGATATACACTGTAGCAAAATGGTGTGGCAGAAAGGAAGAATATGACCATTATGGATATGGCAAGGTGTATATTGAAGGCAAAGCATTTGCCAAATGACTATTGGGCTGAAGGTATCGCTTTTGCAACATATATCTTGAATAAATGTTCATCCAAAAGCATCCAGAACATTATTCCTGAAGAGGCATGGAGTGGAAGAAAATAAAATGTCACTCACATGAGAGTTTTTGGATGTGTGGCATATGCACATGTCCCAAATGAGTTAAGGAAGAAGTTGGACAGCAAGGGGGAGAAATATATATTTGTTGGATACAGTGTAAGTCCAAAGCATACAAGCTTTACAATTCATCAACCAAGAAGGTTATAATCAGCACAGAGGTGCATTTCATAGAAGACGAAGCATGGGATGGAAGTTTAGAAAATACAGTCAATGTCAAAGCATGCATAAAACGTGAGGACAAAGAGGAATTAACAGCAGCAAGTAATTCATTAACAGTGACTCCATCTACTCCTATTCAAGCACAACGAAGCAGGCAACAAGCAATGCCATCAACAAATAATATGATAGTTTCGCACAGCCAAAAAAGTTCTTCTCTAAGCACACCGGGAAGTGTGACATCAAGTGACATGTCAAGCCCATCTTCAACAAGCATAAGAAGACCAAAGTTCAGAAATTTAAATGAAATTTATGAGCAAGATGAAGTTGATAGTGGTGCAGGTCTAAATTCCTTATTTGCATTATTTTGTCATGTAGATGACCCAATCCAATTTGAATATGCAGTCAAAGAAGAAAAATGGGTTGCAGCAATGGAGGAAGAAATAGAAGAAATAGAAAGGAATGAAACATGGGAGTTAGTGAGCCTTCCGAAAGGAAAACATGTTATTGGAGTGAAGCGGGTCTATAAGACCAAAAGCAACTTTGAAGGAAAGATTGAAAGGCACAAAGCAAGGCTAGTTGTCAAAGGATACAAGAAAAAACATGGAAGAGATTACGTGGAGACGTTCGTGCCAGTCACATGGATGGAGACAGTGCGCGCAGTTGTGGCGATTGTTGCACAACACAAATGGAGAGTGTATCAAATGAACGTAAAATCAATGTTCTTGAATGGAGTGCTGAAAAAGGAAGTGGATGTCACGCAACCACCTGATTATGAGATTGAAGGCCAAGAAGACAAAGTATATTGGTTGAGGAAAGCTCTTTATTGGTTGAAGCAAGCACTGCGCGCATAGTATAGTAAGATAGATGCTTACTTGTTGGACAATGGTTTCGACAAATGTGATGGTGAGCCTACTCTCTACATGAAAGAGAGCGAAGGTAAGATTCTCATTGTCATCTTATATGTATATGATTTGATTTTTACAGGCAGTGATGATTCCCTCATCACTGATTTCAAACAAGTCTTGAAGAGTGAATTTGAAATGACTGACTTGTGATTATGTAGATATTTTTTGGGCATAGAAGTGAAGCAAATAGAAAATGGAATTTTTATCTCTGAAGCAAAGTATATGGCAGAAATTTTGGAGAGGTTTAAAATGCAGAACAACAATTCTGCACCAACTCCAACTGTCATAGGGTTGAAGTTGAGCAAAGAATATTGCAGCAGCAATGTCAATCCGACATTATACAAAAGCATGATAAGCAGCTTGATGTATTTGACCGCCACTAGACCAGATATAATGTATGCAGTAAGTTTGGTGTCAAGGTTTATGGAGACACCCAATGAGACAAATTGGAAAGCAGCGAAAAGGATTCTGAGGTATGTCAATGGGACAAAACAATATGGTGTTTTGTACACAGCAACAAGAGATTTCAGGCTAGTTGGTTACACTGAGAGTGATTGGGCAAGTAGTGTCGATGAGAGAAAGAGCTCGTCAGGATATGCTTTTCATTTGGGTTCCAGAGCCATTTCATGGGCCTCCAAGAAGTAGCCAATAGTGTCATTGTCAACAACATAATTTGAATATGGCGCATCAACAGCAACATCATGTGCAACAGTTTTGATGAGAAGGATGTTGAGGGATCTTCGTCATGACCAAGAGGGAGTGACAACTATTTTCTGTGACAACACCTCAACAATTGCATTGTCAAAGAATTCTGTCTTCCACAAGAGGACCAAGCATATTGATGCTAAATATCATTTTATTAGAGAGTTGATTAACAATGATGAAATTGTGTTGCAACACTGCAGGTCACAGGAACAATTTGTTGATATTTTCACAAAGCCATTGGCAGGTGAAAGTTTTGTTTATCTCAAAAACTATTTGGAAATTGTCAATGGTGGTAATTGTGATTAAGGGGGAGTGTTGGAAATAATAATCCCAACCACCACAATAAACAGCCTGACAACAACCATACTTGTCAGATGTATTTTTGCAGGTTGCGTCTCTGTTTGAAGATGGAAGGACTGAAGCCAGGCATGAACCATTCTGAAATGAAAAAAGGAATTTAAAGCAGTCAATGTACTTTGGTAAATAGATATGGCCAAGAATTCATTCAGAGACTATTGCCCACACTCTAGAAACACCTGCGTGATTTTGATTACACTCAACAACATCATATTAATTACTTTGCTCTGTCATAAATTAAATGTAAGATCATATGTTGAGTTATATATGAATGTAAAAGTAATTTTGTAATAGGTTAGAGAGTAAGAGGTTAGAGAGAAAGAGAGCATAAGTCTCTGGAGAAAAAATGGTGGAGAAAATTTTGGTGGGCGCATGAAAACATCAGTTACAGTATTTTATTGTGTGTTATTTTACGTGAAATTTTAGATTTTACTTGGTGAATGAGTTGCAGCCTCATGTGAATGTATTTTCATGTTTTAGAATTTAATACTAAGCTTTTATTATGTTTCTCCAAACCTACCTTGTTATTTTTGCTGTGAGTGAATGTTATTCATTAAGTCTCTATAATAACTTCGCGGTGCGCAAAAGTAGCTACGTGAAATCAGGGTTGCGGTGCATGAAGATAGATGCGCGAAATTAACTTTGCAGTGCACGAAGCTAGTTCACTGAAAGTAGCTTCACGAAAGTCATAGCTCTCCGCCCATCTGCCAAAATTAAATTTCCTAAATATTTCTAACAATTCCGATGGGGAGCAAGAAACTCCAAAAGTCAAAACAATGACTAAAGAGGTTTTTTGAAATCTTTTTTCAAGGCCCTAAAAAAAACCTCACCAATAATGATTTAATTTCCTTACGTTCAAGTATTATTTTTTTGGAGGCGTATTAAAAAAAAAGGCTTACGTGATTTTGGAAAATGGCTTATATAATGGCTTTGAGAGTAGTGATTTCAAAATGCTCATACAAGATTTTTGAAAAGTGGGCATTGTAACATTAAAAAAGGGGCGCTTTTCAAATTATAATGGGTATGTTCCAATGTATTTTAAAGAAAGGGTGTGTCAGAGAATTTTTCGAAGTACTGCTCTTATGAATAAATTAAATAAATATTATATTGAAGGTGAATAGATTTGAGATTCTTGAATTACTATGGGTGCATTTCGTTATTATTAACGAGAGCTAAAGTTAAAGAGAGAGTTGATAATCTAATTTGTTTAACTTTGTGCAGTAAGGAAGCTATTGTAAAGATGGTTTTATTGCAAACAACTTCTACATTGATGGTTCGATTTGCTAGTTGAGCTAGAGTGAGCCAATGCTCAACAAATGGAAAAATCCAAGAGGCTAAGAAAGTCGAAGCTATAACAAAACATGTTTGATTTATTTTTTGAAATGAAAAAAAGTTTTGGTGTAAGGGGGAGTAATCCAGTTGAGAATTAAGAATTTGATGAATCCAACTACAGTGCTTGTTGATGACAATTTTAGGAATCCAATAATAGAGCTTGCTTATTGTTAGCGTCTAGCAGTCCTGTTAGTCACCGGTGATCAAATATGCTCTTGCAACGTTTTTGATAGGGTCGTACTGCAAATTTTTATGGTTTCAAATAGGTTTTCAATAAAAAATTGGTCACTGGTTAGGATAGCTAGGTCATTACTACTCATTTCACCTTCATGGTCAATGGACATCAAAGGTGACAACACTTGTAGCTTGTATTTCAACTCTTTATTCAGGAAATCAAAGGAGAAGTTGCAACTATTATCTAGGAATTCATGTGCAGTGAGTTTGTGATGAAATATTTTCTCTTTTATAATTTTTTATGAATGATATACATCTTTCATTTGTATATCTTGCTTCTTTAGTGGTTTTCCTTAAAGGTTATAGGTAGAATTCTTTGCATAAAGCTCTGTTTTGATGGGAATATTATTTTGTGTAATTTTCCTTCTTTCTTAATGAATTCATGGTGCACATGCTCATTAAGCCCTTTTTCTTCTTTCAAACACTATACTACACCGAAAAACCCTAAATCCATCACAAAATCATTGCTACCTTGCTCCTCTATATCTTTGCTATTGTAACCCTTTGATCCTTTAACCTAGATACCTAGTTTTCATCCCTTATCTAGTGTCAAAACCTAAAAAATCAAAACCCTACCTGAGCCTAATATATCTAGCCTAACATCTTTTCCCATTCCAGTCATTATTGGCTGCGAATTCATAGAGAGATCCCTCTCTAGTTTAGCAGGGCTAGTTGCTAAACCCAAGTGGTTTGAGGTTACCTCCTTCGATCAACCTTTTCAGCCTTGGGATATTGTGGAGGATAACATTGATAACAATTTAAGGAATCTAGTGACAGATCTTGTTGATGATAATTTTATGAATCCAATAATAGAGCTTGTTGATGACAATTTTGTGAATCCAATGATAAAGCTTGTTGATGAGAGTGAAGCTATCATTGCAACAATCAATGTTATGGTCAATCCAATAATTCAATTTGCTTATGTTAAATTTGATGAATACTTGTTACCTTATGATGTATGGTTGCAGATGATTCAACAAAAACATGATATCGACATGGTGTTATAGGGTGAGAGAATCCCACTTGAGTCTACAAACAAGTGGAAGAAAACCTCGTTGAAGTAGCTAAAGAAACTGAGGCAAAGGAGGAGGCCCACAAAGAGAAATAAATAGAGACAAGGACAAAGACAAAGGTAGACGAAGAGAAGGAATCTCTCATTTGAGAGCAGAAGGATCATAACTAATGTGGTTATGTAGATATTTTTAAACTTGCCATTGATTTCCAATGTGCAGGTAAATGGGACGATTGTGAATAAGAGCTAAAAATCCTTGAAACATGACTTGCAACACCATGTCTAGATGAGGTATGCATAGAGGTTGCATAAATGAATGTTGAAGAAAACATAGATGATGAAAACATCAATGAAATTTTTCAGGTATTGGAGCCTTGAAGAAATATTTGTTAATTATAAACGTATGTCGCGAATAATTGATGATGAAGATCACAGAACAAAAGATTACATGTGGTAGCAGTCCATATACAATCCAATTTTTGAAGAAGTCCAGGACATGCTTAGACAATATGGAACAATGGAAGATTCACATTAGCAAATAAAGAATCTGAAATTTAAATCCTACAACAAAAAGAAAAAGTTGAAACAATTTAGAGGCTATATGATTTGGAAGAAAATAAAAACAAAAGGAAATCTAGATGATATCAAAATTTTAAATTGTAAGCCTCGTTGAGACATAGACCAATAGGTGTCTTAGTTGAATTTTTTTGTGGTTGAAATTAAGGGTGAGTGTTGGAGAATCTAATTCCAACCACCTTCTAGTTGTCACTTTTGTTACTCCAAGTGTCCTAGTTCAGTTCAATTGAGTTGAATTTCACTGTCGTCATTTATTATTGATGTCTCCAATGTAAAATTATTTAACTAATTTTTAATATTGACAAGAACAATCCTTTGCTCCATGTTTCTCTTAATTCTTTGTCAACATGTTCAAAAATAATTATAAAACTAATTTAAGAAAAAATAAAACATTATTATTATTAGATAATGATAACATTTTGATTAGAAATTTTTACCTCACCCATAGAAATCAACAAAAATTTTCATCAAATGATTCAAAAATATTTGAAAATATGTTAACTAAAACTACCATCACCCTAAATTAAATATTCACTCCACAGAAAAATTCTCCTTTTCAAACTATAAAATTGTTTAAGTCACCCAACTAAAGGAGCATTGAATATAAATATTAATATACATTGAACAATTGCCTGGGAAATAAAGCATTTAAATAGTGGCTTGTTGTGCAAATTAGATTGTAGCTATTTATTTTATGCACGATGTCCTACAAAACACATGACAATACTCTATTGTTATAAAAACATTTCCCAAGTTTGTCATCCTCCGTCTTCCCAAACGTTTATGACTGAGTTTTTATGTGACTTAGTTATCATTCATGTCACCGACCTGGAGATCATTAGTTTTCACATCCTGATGTGAAATCACATTACTTCAACCTTACTTCAATTGTTATCGTCTGTGAATAAATGCTGATCAATTCTATTTTTATGGACTCATAAAAATGGAATTACATACAGTAACTCGTAGCGAGGATCTAGTCTCTATGGAATATATTTTGAACGAAATCATCTCCACAATATTATTGCCCCAGGCCTTTAGCATTCCCAAGCTACAGAAAAACGCGGGTTGTGGTTTTTTGTTATCTCCGTTACGTGGATAGTCATGCTTCGAGTATTCTTGCCACAAGTTAAAATCATTGTTAATGTTGGAAATAGTAAGAGAACATTTTAGTTAAAGTGGAATCATATTTAGTGTAAGCATGCATTAACAAGTTAGTAGAGTTGAGTCAATTTGCATGATTACATATTTAGTAAGTGTGATCTTTATATACTCATGATTCGGTTATTGTAATGTGTGAAATCCATGAAATCTGAAGAGTCAGGAGTTGCAAATCGGTAGATGTGATGTGATGTGAGAAGTTTTATGAATATAAGTGTATTTTTGTGTTTTCCTCCTCTACATTTCCATCAAATTGGTAACAAATCTAAGGTCATAGATCCACGAGAGAGCTAAGGTTAGCAACTGCAGTATGCATGGAAAAAAAATTGATTGAGAGGCATCATAATATTGCAATGTAGTAAAAAACTGTTCAAATGATGCTAACTTTAACATGAAAACACTCACTAAATTTAACATTTCCAAATATAGAGTGAATTCAAACTTCTAATATTGGACTTGACATAACTCAACTCAACTCAACCACCCACTTCATGCATCACATGCACATAGGAGTAATTACAATTTCCAACACTCACCTTCAATTATGACCTTATTACTCAACATAACTCAATCATGAATCAACATGACTGAAATATGCCTACTAGGCTTACAGTAAAAATTGACTTAATCATTACTTAAATATCCCTACTAGTCCAAGTCTCAACTAGGCCTACAATGACTCAAAAATTATTACAAATTTCCATTTTACCTTTTTGGTTCTTCCAAAATCTATATCATCATAACTATTTCTTTCTACATTTATTTGTCTTGTTGTAGGCTCCATATTTCTTCACTTGTTACTGTTGTATTTTTTCTTTGATTTCTCTCGTATTTGTTCTATAAAGTAATATGACCATGTCTTCTACAATGTTGTCTTCAAAAATTCTTTCACTCATGGAATGATGTCACAACTCTTCATCTTGAAACTGTGTTATTCGCTTTGCTTGTTGTGCTTCATAGTCTTGATCTTCTTTATACCATATTTCCTAATAGAAGAATCTGATTTCTTCTTGACTCCATTAATGAAAAATTGTTTCAATTGTTTCTTATTTGTCTTTACAAAATTCCATGTCCTTTTCTACATTTTTTTTCTTGATCAAATATTGTTTATTTTTTCTTCTACTCTACACACCAAAGATCTATGTTAGAAATATATTCATTATGTTCTACTTTGAGAGCTTCCTTCTTTGTCTTATCTTCCACTCCTTTACAAACCTCTACTTCTATAAATAGGTTGTCTTCCACTTGGCTTCTAGACACAAGTGAACTTATCTCATCAAATAACACCATATTAATGCGTTCTTTATGTTGCGTCATGTGCAACCACTTATCACTAGTTAATTTTTCTTCATCAAATTTAACATCAAAAAAAATTCATCCACCCTATGGTGGGATATCCTAGCATGCATGTGCCCATTAACAAATTCAACCTCACCAAATTCATCATTGTTTCCAGATTCACCAGATATGCACTTTGAACTCCACAAACCATTACTTAATATCACAAACTCTCTTTATCATTCTAAAACTTATGTCTCAACCTCTGATACAAAGCGGTCATCATTAGCTCTAATCTTACCCACTAGTCTTTTTCCCATATTGCCCAAAAAAAAACCTATGGTTTTCAATAATGCACCGTTATAAGGAACACTCTATGATCTTTCACTATTTCTTCTACAGTATTCTCTATAGACTCTTCAGTAAATTGTCCACAACAAGCTACTAATTCATGCCAAATCTTTGAAATATTTCAACTAACAATTATTTTCCAAAAAATCAATATTTTTTTATATCTCCTTTTCAAATAAAATAAAACCCCAATTTTCTTTAAGCTCTTTATAATCCTTTATATGATACACTTCTATTTTGTTTAATAAAAAAAACTTCGAAATTTTATTTTGGAAAAAAACTTTCAAACATATGTCTTACTCACAAAAACCCTTTTCAAAAACTCCTTTAATTAAAAAAACTTTAGAATATTTTTTTTTTTATCAAACGTGATTTAAAAAAAAACATGTCTTCTTAACGTTTTCCCAAAGGATGAATAATATGCGCATTGACTTTTAGTGTGGCTCCTTGGATTGGTCGATGGTGATTCAACTTATTCCTTCAGCGGTTTCTCATAGAACAAAAGGAATCATCTACACTAAAACCATTTCACTTTCTACTCATTTTGGATGGAAAATTCATTCGTTGGATGTGAAAATTGACTTTCTTCATGGATACTTATCCAAATAAATTTACATGTAGCAACGACCTAGTTTGTGATAGATTCCAATCTTATCTGTTGACTGCAAAAGTCACTATATGGTTTGGAGAAAGCTCCTTAGGATTGGTGTGTTGAGATTGATCGATTCTTTCTTAATCTTGAGTTCAAACATTATGAATCTTATCATGGTTTTTATGTAGTAAATCTCCATCGTGATACCCTCATTGTTGTTCTCTATGTAGATTACTTACTTATCACTAGTACTAATATAATTATGATTTTTAGATTTAAGAATCGACTTGTTGATACCTTTAAAATGATTCACCTTGTTATTTTTTCATTTGTTTTTTAGTCTTCACATTTTCCATTATTTGATGGTTTCCTCATCTATCCATCTAAATATGAATTAAAACTACTAAAAATATTCAACATGGTCAACTCTAAGTCATGTGCTACAACTTATCAATCAAGTTTTGGGGTCAGTGAAGAGTGTTCCTCTTCAAAAGTCAATACTTTCCACAGGGGCTTTACTCAATGAACCTCTAACATATCACATACGTTCATGCAATACTAAGCAATACCCTTAATTTGACTACGTATTGGAAAATACCTTTAAAAATCACAATATTTAACCATCTACCAATATGAACCCAATACGAACCCAATACACCTTCACAATTTAAATAACCCCTACTTTCACTAGATATTCTAGGTATCTATTTTTTTTTAACATTTTTTATACCCCTTTATATATTTTCATTAACTTTGAGCTCCATGTTTTATCTGCCAATATAAAAAAACTTTACCCCCTATTATATGCTCAATATATCATGTCATTTTTCCCTCAATATATATCCCCCAATATGAATGCACGTGGTATGGTATTGATTCCCTAGTAAGCCCCCATGATACTTCCCTTTATCAATAGATCATTGGTAGTCTTACATATTTGACACACAATAAACCTAGAATTTCTCTTATTGTTAGTGTGCTTTCTCAATTTATGCAAGATCCCCAAGAAAGTAAGTGGAGATATCAAAATATTTTTTTTTGTTATCTTGAAGGTGCCTCTCACATTGGTATCAAATATTATCAGAGTTCAGATTCGTTGATCAACTTCACCGACTTTGATTGGGTTGACAACATTGATGATAGAAAATCAACTTCTATATATGTGTTTCTTTTCAATGGTTGACCATTGATTTTGTCATGAGATAAAAAATATGTAATCTCACTATCGACTACAAAAGCAGAGTGTTGTGGAGCTCTTATTGCAAGGAAAATGTCATTTTTGGCTTTTCAACTATTGGACATATTGGATTTTATATACGACATCAATTATTATCTATTGTGATAGTAAAAGTGAAAATTAGGTCACTAATAACCCTATTTCCCAAAGAAAGATGAGGTACACCAAACTTCTTACTCACATCCTATGAAAATTATTCTAAGATAAGGTTGTCACTCATGTCTATTGCAACACTTATGATAAGCTCAGTGATATCTTTACAAAGCCTTTGGAGGAAGCTAATTTTAACAATATTTGTGGTTTTCTGGGGCTCCAAGAAGCTATAATTATGGGGGGATGTGCCCTACAAATGTAATTTCACCTCCTAAACCTCTTGGATGTTATGATGATGGGTGGTGTTGGAACCTAAGGTTATATTGGTTCATCACTTCTCTATATGTTGTAGACACAGTTAGTCGAGGGTTTCACTAACACTACATAGTATGTCAAATTATCATCTTGCAAGGCAATTGCCTGAGTAGTTATTAGGCTGGAAGATAATGGTCGACTAGAAGGACCATAAATTGAATGGATTAAGTAATCAATTAGAACATCGAATCAACTTGAGAAATCAACTAATAGAAATAAAAATATTTGATGAGATAGCATGGATTTATTGAAAACACTCGTAAAAGCCTCTTCATTAAGCGAAATCCTCCACAATTCAAGGATAATGGTTAGATTTGGTAGCTATGAATAAATAACCCTATGGGTTAAATAAACATCATACTATTTTCTATTGAGATGATATAATAGTGTTCATTATGCATTAACATGTTCTGATCATAATGTGTAGTTTAATGATATAACATTGTCTCTAGACATCAGCCATCATCTTTGAGAATTATTTTCTATTCTATTTAATGTCTAATTAAACCATACCCAATAGTTATTTGAAAAATAGACAAGCATTATTAAAAAAATAAAATTCGACTATCACATGAATCAATCCAAACCCTAAATAAAATAAGTTAAACATGACATAATTGCACAAAGAGGCATTGTACAACCTAGTATAAGGGATATGTGTGTATTGTAAGTAAGTAATGTTATGTAGGTAAGAATGCTGTCAACATTTTTTAAATGTTGGGATATAAACACACACACACACACACACACATATAGGGGAGTTGTATAGGTGTAATATAAGTAATTCAAATGTAAATTGTAAAATGAAATGTCAAATGTAAAGGGGATATAACGACAGAGTTGGAGGGTGAAGACCGGTGTGGAGGAGCGATAGAGGGAGGTGGGAGAGAGAGGGAGGAGAGGAATGGGGATAGAGATGGAGTTGGAAGGAGAGAGAGAGGGATGGAAGAAGAAAGATAGTAGAGAGAAAGGTGCAGAGAGAGAGGGAGTGACAAGGGAGATATGGAGAGAGAGTGAGGGAGAGGGGAGAGTGGGAGGGAAGAAAAATAGAAGGAGATACATGGAGAGAAGGGGAAGAGGCAAAGAGGGAAATGTAAGAGAGAGGGGGGACAAATAGAGGGAGGGAGAGAGAAATATAGATATATATGGTGAGAGAGTGTGTATGTTTAGGGTTTTAGATATAGAAACAAAGAAGGAGAGATGAAGGGAGATCAAAATATAGATAGAGGAGGGAGAGAGGGAAGAAGAGAGAGACAGAGAGAGGGATGGAGGGAGAGATAGGTACATATGGAGAGAGATAGCATGTGTGTTTTGGGGTGAGACAAAGAGATAAGTAAGGAGATATGGAGGGAGATATAGATGGTGGGGGAGAAAGAGGGAAGAAGAGAGAGAGGGAGGGAGAGAGGGATAGACATAGAGAGAGGGGGGGTGTGGGTAAAGAGAAAGAGAGATATGGGGAGATACAATATTATTCATTGAAATATATGTAGTGATTTTACTGTAGATGTTGATTCATAATCCTATTTTATTGATTATATAGGGTGCATTGATTTCAGAGTAGTTGTCGATTCCCAATCTTATTTGATTGCTTGCACTATATGCATTGCTTTCAATTTAGATGTTTATTTCTAATCCTATTTGATTAATTGCACTAGATGCATTGATTTCAATGTAGATGTTGATTTCTAATTCTATTTGAATGGTTACATTAGATGCATTGATTTAAGTGTAGATGTTGATTTCTAATTCTATTTGAATGATTGCACTAGATGAATTTAATTTAGTGTAGATGTTGAATTTTGATTTAATATACCTAGATGTATGATTTACATTAATGATGCGGGAGAATCCGAATGAAAAGGCGACAACTGGAAATGGTTTTTTACTTTCTGCTGGAAAGGAAGAAAAAAATTTTGAATTTTGTTTTATTTAAATTAAGGCTGATACAGCCATTGTCATGTAAAAATTAAGTGAGCAAGTAAAATAGGATTAGTTAAGAGTATGTTTAAAGAAACTGTTAGATAACTGTAAGGTAACTGAAGGACAGTTTCTCAACTATAAGGGACTACTGGTAAGGCATAAAAGCAAAACTAGATCCCCACTATGGGGGGCTACCATCTAGAGAGAAGAAAGAATACAAAAATTGAAATTACAATTTGTTTTCTTGAGTATATGTGAAAGAAAATGAATCTAAAATATTTGTCATAAAGAAATAAAGACAATTTCTTTTTCCTGTGCATTAGTGCTTCAAATATTGTTTTAAGAAAAATAGTGAAGTATTTCATTAAGGAGGCCAAATGACATCGACAGAAATTTCGTGACTGAAGGCATTTCAGACCAAAAAGAAGACAAAGATAAAGCCAGCAAAGATATCACATTCTTTATCAAAAGATGAGATACATATACATTCAGTATTCAAGCACACCTGTGCATTTGTTACATTTCAAAATTTAACAGTACAATATACATTTATGAAACCAAAACAGTAGAGGGTTTCAAAACCCACAAGTGCCAAAAACAACGTTTTGCAGGCCAAGACCAGTCTGACAGTGAGGGTTTGAAACCCATGAAACCATACAAAACATAACTGAGAAAACAAAACCCCAAGGTTTTATGCCTGACTAAGGATAACGCAAGCAAAAACAACAAGACAATCACGGAGGGATCCTACCCTATTTCCCCAAGCCACAAAGACTCCCAAGAATGACGTCGTGGAGTAACATTCTCTAGGTACGACCTGCACATCACCACGAAAATGAGATGGGTAGTCAAAAACCGGAAAGGAAAGTAAAATAAGGTGACAGAGAGCAGATAAAATAAGGGAAGAATAAGGGTTTACCTGGAAAAAGCTTGTCTCTAAGTCAGAGGACGAGAACCGAGTCCTTAGCCAGAGGATTTCTCCTAGTGAGAACGCCATTGTTAAGTTTACCTACTCACCAAGGGGCTAGAGGGCTAGAATCACAAAAAAATGAAATGAATAAATGAAACCAGAAGAAAAATTTACCTAAAATAGCATTTCCTGAGCTGCCCACAGAAGTAGCAAGGGAAGAACCTGTGGATACACAGAATCAGGTCAACACCAAAACTAACATCGGAAACCACCATGAGCAGAACAAAAACGAAGCATAAGCCAGGCAACAAAGAATAAGCAAAAACATGCAAATTGAAAGTCGACTTGAAGCCTCCATGGACCAATAAACAAACCACCACAAGAAATAAGCGAAGGCACAATGCATACACAAAGCTGAACTAGACCAACAGCGGATGCAAGAATTGAGGCTGACTCTTAGTTTTCCCTCGATAGATGTGAATTAGGTACATTTGCAAAACCAAGGCTAGTACAAAGGGGTAGGCCAAAACAGCTAAAAGTGCATTAAACCTTCACACCTAAAACCCTTTTTTTTATTCAGAAGATCTACAAAGTTATGCGATTTGTTGACACGTTTCCTTTCCTTGGTATTGCCACCAATTTTTGGTATTAGAGGAGGTTAGTTCCTTTTCTCAGTAAATATGGAGGTAGGTAGAAGAGGTCAAGGTAGATCCATCAGAAGAGTAGCAGATGAAGGGCTACGAGAAGAGATCAGGACCTTAACTGCACGTTTGGCAGTAGTGGAAGCAGGAAGGTGCAGAGATCTAGAAGGTGGGGATGACAGTGAGGAAGAAAACGCAGCCACGATGGATGGGTCAGATGAAGAGGGACCAGAGATTAAACTGTTGAGATCAATTTTGCTCGCTAGTACCAAGCCAAGGCTAGAGCTTTCTAATTATGATGGGAGTTTGTCCAAAGAGGCATTGTTGGACTAGATAAGTGAACTAGATACATATTTTTAATATGAAGAAATCAGCAAAGACAAGAAGATCAGGTTTGTTGTCACCAAATTGAAAGGACATGTAGCACTATGGTGGGATAGTGTGCAAGAAAAAAGTAGAAGATTGAACAAACCATTGATTAAAAAATGGGACAGGATGATTGCTAAGATGAAGAGAAAATTTATGCCTAATGATTACCAAATTTCCCTTTATAGGCAAGTACAAAACTTGAGACAAAGAACGATGACCGTAAAGGAATATACTAAAGAGTTTTATAAAGTAAACCTAAGATCTAGCTTTGTTGAAGATAGCCCTAAGAAAACAACGGGGTTTGTAAATGGTCTACGGATGGAGATGCTAGACGAAATTAGTATTCTTTCCCCTAAGACCATAGAGGAAGCCTATCAGAGTGATTTGAAGGTGGAGGAAAATATTGCCAGGAAACAGAATGCCAGAAGAGGACGTGGTTCTGGCAGAGGTAGGGGACAGTCCTTTGGTAGAGGTAGGACTGCCAACAACAATGAAGAGGGTAGTAGTTTGAAAACTTCGGGACAAACTGAAAGGGAAGGTAACACTAGAGGAGGAAGGTCATACCAACAAGGAAGAGGTAATGGCAGAGGCAGAGGAAATTCCTATTAGTGTTACAAGTGTCATAAGTGGGGACAAAGGTCCTTTGAATGTCCTGAAAATGAACAAACTGGATAGAGGGGAGCATATGTCGCTCAACCTGATGAAGCAAAGGCACCACCATAGGAGGTGGAAAATATACCTGAAATAGGGGAAGCCTTGGTGTTGAACAAGGTGTTATTGAAACCAGCTAAGGAAGTAGCTTTTTAGACACAGAGGAAAGCATTGTTCCGAACTGTGTGAAAGTCGCATGGGAAATACTACAAATTAATCATATACAGTGGAAGTATTGATAATCTGGTAGCTACTAAAATGGTGGAGAAATTGGGTTTGAAGAAGTTGAAGCACCCAACTCCATATAGGGTGTCTTGGTTGCAGAAAGGACACCAACTATTGGTCGATGAGCAGTGCAAAGTAGAGTTTCATATTGGCAAGTTCAAGGACAAGGTGACTTCCAATATCATGCCGATGGACGTCTGCCATATTCTGCTAGGTAGACCATGGCAATATGATAGGAAGGTTGTCCATGACGGGGAAACAATTTGTTACAAGTTTGTTAAAGATGGGATAAAGCATACGCTAGTGCGCATGAAGGAAGAGGATGCTGCAGAAACCAGTGGAACAAAAGCATTATTGTTAGGTGGAAAAGAGTTTCTGTGACAGATTGAGGATAATAAGGTAAAATATGCAGTTGTGCAAAGGCCAAAAACAATATTGATACATACTAAGATTACTAACTTGCCTGTAGAGATATAGGACATGCTGCAGGAATTTAGTGATATTGTGGTAGATGATCTACTAGACAAATTGCCACAAAAGTGGAGCATTAGTCACCATATTGATTTCATTCCAGGAGCCAGTTTTCCAAACAAAGCTGCTTACCGGATGAGTCCAAAGGACAATGAGGAAATCAGGAAGCAGGTGCAGGAGTTGTTGGATAAAGGGCAGATTCGGGAAAGTTTAAGCTCTTGTGTGGTTCTGACTGTTTTAGCTCCCAAGAAACCTGGAGGTGAGTGGCGGATGTACACTAATTCCCGGGCAATTAACAAGATCAGTATCAGGTATAGGTTTCATTTACCTCGGATGGATGATATGATGGATTGTTTGAGTGGAGCAGCATACTTTTCGAAGATAGACTTGGAAAGCGGCTACCACCAAATTAGGATTCAAGAAGGTGATGAGTGAAAGACATCTTTCAATATTAATGAAGGCTTATATGAATGGCTAGTTATGCCATTTGGACTGAGCAATGCCCCCAACACATTCACGCATTTGATGAACAAGATGCTAAAAGAATTCATTGGTAAATTTGTGATTGTATATCTGGATGATAAAATTATATTCAACAAAACGAAGGAAGAGCATTTTCGACATGTTAGGTATGTATTGGAAAAATTGTAGCAAAATAGATTGCTGATAAATTTAAAGAAATGTTTTTTTTCCAAGAAAGAATTAATTTATTTGGGATTTGTGATTTCCGAGAATGAACTAAAAATGGATTCGGAGAAGGTTGCAGCCATAGTTAGCTGGCTATCTCCCAAGAGTTTGATTGAGGTAAGGACATAGTTAGCTGGCTATCTCCCAAGAGTTTGTTTGAGGTAAGTATTTTTCATGGATTAGTGAGTTTTCATTGAAAATTTATTAAAAAATTTAGTGGAATTTTTGCACCTATGGTGGACACCATTAAGAAGGAAAATCAACCTTTTCATTGGAAAGAATCCGCTGAGAAGAGTTTTCAGCTGCTCAAAAGGAAGATCACTAAAAAACCAATTTTAAGTTTACCAAACTTCCAAAAACTTTTTCAAGTTCACTGTGATGCGAGTGGGACAGCCATTGGTGCAGTGCTCAGCCAATAAGACAAGCCAATAGCCTACTTTAGTGAAAAATTAAATGAAACTAGGCAGAAGTACAAGTCTTATGACAAAGAATTTTATGCAATCGTCTAAGAACTATAGCATTGGCGACATTATCTATTGGCTAATGAATTTGTCTTATTTTCAAATAATTCTGCATTACAGTATATTATGCAACAGCATAAGCTGAACCATAAACATGCAGAGTGGGTGGAATACTTGCAAAGTTTTACATTTATGTTGAAACACATCAGCGGTCAAGCCAACAAAGTGGCAGATGCATTAAGAAGGAGGAATTTGATCCTACAGGAAAGTACAATAGAAGTATTACGATTCGAACATTTTAAGGACTTGTATGAAACATATGCAGATTTTAATGAAGCTTATGAAGCTTGCCAAAATACACTGTTGAGGGATAATAGTTCATGGTTGGACTATAATATGTCGGAGGGGTTTCTGTTCAAACGAGGGCAGTTGTGTATCCTAGAATGTTCTATGAGAGAGAACTTAATCCAGGAAAAGCATAATGGAGGTTTAGCTAGGAATTCTGGCATACACAAGACTTTGGATCAATTGAGACACTTTTACTATTGTCCGAAGATGCGTAGAGATGTATAGAGGTTTGTGACTAGGTGCAAAGTGTGTCACCTTGCAAAGGGACACAACGAGAACACAGGGTTGTATACAACCTTACTTATCCCGAACAGACCATGGGACTTAGCCAATTTAGAATTTGTCTTAGGTCTACTGAAGACACAGTGGGGATTCGATTCCATCATGGTGGTGGTGGATCGTTTCACCAAAATGGCACATTTCATTCCTTGCAGGAAAACCAATGATGCCACACATGTAGCACACTTGTTTTTCATAGAGATAGTCAGATTACATGGCTTGTCGAAGTCTATTATTTCGGACCGAGACGTAAAGTTTACAGGTCATTTTTGGTGAACCTTATGGAAAAATTTAGACACCAAACTGAACTTTAGCTCAACTTATCACTTGCAGACCGATGGGAAAACTGAAGTGGTGAACCGAAGTCTGGGAAATCTACTAAGGATTCGGGTTGGTGAAAATTCTCAATAGTGGGATCATGTACTTGCACAAGTGGAATTTTCTTATAACGATTTGCCCAACAGAAGCATGGGTAGTAGTCCTTTTCAGATCCTATACAAATGGCACCCACGTGGAATGCATGAGTTGCGGGATTTGGGTCAGTTGGAGTGTTGGAGTGTTGATGGTGAAGATTTCGCAAAGGAAATCAATGATCTTCATGAACTGGTAAAATTAAATTTACAATACAGCAGCCAAAAATACAAACAGAAAGCAGATTTGAAAAGGTGGGAGGTACAATTCAATGTAGGAGACCTGGTACTAGCACACCTACATACGGAGAGGTTTTCTAAAGACGAATACAACAAGTTAAAACTAAAGAAAATTGGGCCTTCTAGGACTCTTCGAAAGTTTTCTGCGAACGCTTATAAGTTGCAGTTACCTCTAGGTATAGGAATCTCGCCCATTTTTAATGTGGCAGATCTACACCCATACATTGATGCTAGTGAAGAAGACAGTTCGGAAAGATGAACACAAGACACCCAAAATGAGAATGAATTGTGAATTAAACATATGCCTTTAGCAAAGCCCTTAGAGATTGAACAGATCCCAGACACCTAGGTGGCCAGACAGACTCGAGAAAAAGAATATTTGTGGTACTTGGTCAAGTGGAAGGACCATCCTATTGAGGATAGTTCTTGGTAAGATGTTGCCCAGATTCAAAGTGTCGGGTACTCTATTGAAGAGCTCATGGACAAGAGCCATGAGTTTAATTTACCTCGAGAGCCTGATGCAGGAGCATCCGAATGAAAAGGCGACAGCTCGAAATGGTTTTTTTGCTTTGTGCTGGAAAGGAAGAAAGAAAATATGAATTTTGTTTTATGATATAACCATTGTCCTTTAAAAATTAAGCAAGCAAGTAAAGTAGGATTAGTTAAGAGTATGTTTAAAGAAACTGTTAGATAATAGTAAGGTAACTAAAGGACAATTTCTCAATTGTAAGGGACTGTTGGTAAGGCATAAATGAAAAACCAGATCACCACAATGGGGGGTTGCCATCTAGAGAGAAGAAAGAATACATATATTGAAATTACGATTTGTTTTCTTGAGTATAAGTGAAAGCAAATGAATCTAAAATCTCTGCCATAAAGAAAGAAAGACAATTTATTTTTCCTGTGCATTAGTGCTTCAAATATTGTTTTAAGAAAAATAGTGAACTATTTTGATAAAGAGGTCGAATGACATCGACATAAATCTTGTGACTGAAGGCATTTCAGACCAGAAACCAGGCAAAGGAAAAGCTAGCAAAGATAGCACATTCTTTCTCAAAACCGAGGTACATTTACATTCAGTATTCAAGCACACCTGTGCATTCATTACATTTGAAAATTTAACACTTCAATATGTACATTTATGAAACCAAAAGAGTAGAGGGTTTTGAAACTCACAAGTGACAAAAACAACGTTTTACAAGCCAAGACCAATCTGACAATGAGGGTTTGAAACCCATGAAACCATACAAAACATAACTAAGAAAACGAAACCCCAAGGGTTTATGCTTGACTAAGGATAACACAAGTAAAAACAACAAAACAATCACGGAGGGATCCTACCCTGTTTCCCCGAGCCGTAAAGACTCCCAAGAATGAGGTCGTGGAGTAGCATTATATAGGTATGACCTGCACATCACCACGAAAATGAGATGGGTAGTCAAAAACCAGAAAGGCAAGTAAAATAAGGTGACAGAGAGCAGATAAAAGAAGGGAAGAACAAGGGTTTACCTGGAAAAAGCCTGTCTCCAAGTCAGAGGACGAGAACCGAGTCCTTAGCCAGAGGGTTTCTCCTAGCGAGAACGCCATTGGTAAGTTTACCTGCTCACCAAGGGGCCAGAGGGTTAGAATCACAAAAAAATGAAATGCAGAAATGAAACCAGAACAAAAATTTACCTGAAATAGTGTTTGCTAAGCTGCCCACAAAAGTAGCAAGGGAAGAACCTATGGATACACAGAGCCAGGTCAACACCAAAACTAACATCAGAAACCACCACGAGCAGAACAAAAATGAAGCATAAGCCAGGCAGCAAAGAATAAGTGAAAACTTGCAGATTGAAAGTCGACTTGAAGCCTCCGTGGACCAGCAAACAAACCACCACAAGAAACAAGCGAAGGCATAGCACATACAGAGAGTCGAAGCAGACCAACACCGGATGCAAGAGTGGAGGCCGACTGTTATTTTTCCCTCAGAAGATGTGAATTAGCTACATTTTTGAAACCAAGGCTAGTACAAAGGGGCAGGCCAAAACAATTAAAAGTGCATTAAACCCTCACACCTAAAACCCTGTTTTTTTATTCGGAAGATCTACGAAGTTAAGTAGTTTTTTGACATGTTTTCTTTCCTCAATATTGCCACCAATTGATTTCAAAGTAATTAGATTAGTAGTGTGCATTGATTTCAATGTAAGAATAAAAAATGTATTGATGATGTTCGTTGAGGGAAGAGAGATAGAGGAGAGAGAGTGAGAGAAGGAGAAGTTAATAGGGGGAGAGGAAGAGGGAGTGAGAAAGAGATAAGTACATATGGAGAGAGAGTGTTTAAGATTCAGGGCTGAGCTAGAAATACAAAGGAGAGCCAAAGGTAGATATAGATATAGATGGAGGGGAAAGAGACGGAAGAAAAGAGAGACATAGAGGGGTAGTGAGGAAGAGATAGATATATATGGAGAGAGAGTGTGTGTGTGTTTGCGAAGTGATATAGAGAGACAAAGAAAAATTTATGGAGTAAGATATAGATATAGGTGGTAGGGGAGAGAGAGGGAAGAAGAGAGAGGGGGGAGGGAGAGAGAGATGGGGGAGAGACGGAGGGGGAGAGGTGGGGGGTGTGGGGGGGAGGGGGAGATACAATGTTATTCACTAAAATAGATGCATTTATTTCAATGTAGATGTTGATTCCTAATCCAATTTTATTGATTACACTAGATGCATAGATTTCAGTGTAGTTGATTTGTAATCTTGTTTGATTTCTTTCACTATATGCATTGATTTCGGTGTACATGTTGATTTATAATCTTAGATTGCATGTGTTATATGCATTGATTTCAATGCATATGTCGATTTCTAATCCACTATATGTAATGATTTCATTGTACATGTTCATCTCTAATCCTATTTGAATGCCTGCACTAGATGCATTCATTTTCCCTGTAGATGCTGATTTCTAATTTGATGTAGCTAGATGTAAGATGTACATTAATTTCAAAGTAATTATATTAATAATGTGAATTTATTTCGGTGTAAGTACAAACAAATTTATTGATAGTGTGAATTGATTTTTGTGTTACAATAATTCAACCATATATAAAATACTTGAGTTTTCATCTTAAATAAATTGTTCACTTACCTTAAATATTTTCCTCTTAAAATTGTAGAAATTTGGTAATTGAATACATTCTTATTATTCTCATTTTCCATCATTTAATAGTGTTATTTACTTTCCATTGAAATAAGGTAATATAAAACAACTTGCATTGAAACTTATTAGAGGTTTAACAATCCATAAGTCACAATAATTGACAATAGAGAAAGATGTTATTAATATTAGGGAGCAAAAGAGACAAGGTATCTCACTTACTACAATAATTTGAATTAAATATTTGAATGGTCTATGATTTTGACCACCCTTTTCATACGATCCACATGAAAGATGGTAAAACTAATAAGTGCGACAAGAAGAACAATAGCAGAAAATGTTTTGAGATTGATAAAAATGAAGTTTGTTTGGAATGACTACATTCTTAAACACAATTACCAGCCAAACATGAAATGTACCGAGTTCTCACATTTTTTGAGGTTGCAAAAAATATTTGATTTTAAAAAGTGTTGATTCAAAATACATCTTTTCTTTTTTAACATATTTTTGACACTTTAAATTTTCTTATTTGTTAAATATGCAATTGTTTTTTATGTTAGTGATTTTCATGCCAATATTGAAAAGTGTTGATGCAACATCAACCCCTTATTTTTGGCTTTTTTTTTTACACTTTAATTATTTTTTTACTTATTAAGTATGAATACTTTTTTTTAAATGTTGGTGATTTTAATGCAGATTTTGAAAAGCGTTGATGAATCATAACCTTTTTTTTCGGGGGTATATTTTTGACACCTTAATTTTTCTTATGTCTTAAGTATGCACAATTTTTTAAAAGTGTTGGTTATTTAACCATTTTTCATTTTGTCTTATTCATCTTCTTGTTCTTCATGTAGAGATGTTTTCATTTTAAGGATTTCTCAAGCTTGACTTCTTTTTTCCTTTGTGATGTTTTTTATAATAAAACTTTCAATTTTTTTGCAAAGTTAAAAGAATAATAAAGTTAGTATTTTTAAGTTAGAGTTTTTAATATATTTATGTAACGTTAATTAATATTTCAATACACATAAAATAATTGTTTCTACAAAAAATATTTTTAAACATTTCACAAAAAATACACGTTTTACAAATAGATATAATTAAAAAAATACATATTTCAGTGCCTTTTCGCTAAAATTAACATGTTAAATTAATAACTTTTATGAAAAAAATTGAATAAAAAATATTGGAAAAATAGCAAATTTTATGAAATTTTTATAAATTTTATGTCTAAAGATGATGACACAGTTTTCTTTTCAAAAATAATGATTCACATAAAATTTAAATAAAAAAATAAAAATATATATATAATAAATTAAAAAATACATTAAAAAAAATAATGATTCACATAAAATTTAAATAAAAAAATAAAAATATATATATAAAATAAATTAAAAAATACATTCAAAAAACAGATATATTTATATCAGAAAGAGAATAGGCAATAAACAGTCACATAGGCAGGTAGGAAGGGTCTCAGATAGCTAGGGGAGCGTAGGGAAGGTCAAGGATGAGGAGTGGTACAATGCTCCTGTAATCAACTGTCTACTATTCAGTGATTCCAGGAATCGATTGTTCACTCTCGCTAGGATAACGTTGGTGGAGCAGCATGTGGTTCCACTAGCCCTACCCACCAGCCTTGCCTCCCAAACAAGGGTGGGCTTATTACCTATTCTTTTTTTAATGTATTTAGTGATTCCAGGAATTGATTGTTCACCCGCGCTAGGGTAACGTTGGTGGAGCGGCGTGTAGTTCCACAAGCCCTACCCTCAAGCCTTGCCTCCCAAGTAATGGTGGGCTTATTACGTATTCTTTTTTAAATTTATTTTTTTTTAAATATGTTTGTGTTTAATTCTTTTTATTTATTTTTAATGTTATTTTATTTTATTTTTTATTTTGAATGTGTTCTAACATTTTTTCAATTTATTTTTTATTTTTATTTTAAAAACTTTTAAATTTTTTTTATGTCTGATTTTTTTAAAAGTATTTTATTTATCTATATATTTTTACCTAATTTAACTTATATCCATAAATAATAATAATAACAATAATATTAAAAATAATAATAATATTAAATTAATAAATAATAATTTGACTACTAATATTATTAATATATTAATATCAAGACTATATTATTGATTATATTTAATAAATAATTTAATTAAACAAATAAATTACCTATATTAAAACTATATTATTAATATATAATAATAAATAATTTAATTAAATTATCTTTTCTAACTAACCATTTAAATTATTTTATTTATTTATATTTTTAACCCTAACTTTATTATATATATATATATATGAGATTATTAATAAATAAATTAATAAATTACTTTTTAAGCTAACCATTGAAATTACTCTCGTCCTTAACAACCTATTATATATATATAAAAATAATAATTATTAACTAATTTAAATAAATAAGTAAATTATCTTCTTAAACTAACCACTAAAAGTAATTTATTTATTTTTTAATCCTAACTTTTATCTTAATAACCTAATATTATAACTTTAATATATATATATAGCTATTAATAAATTAATTAATTAATTTTTAAAACTAACCATTAAAAATATTTTATATATTAATATTAAAAATAATAATAATATTAAATTAATGAATAATAATTTGGCCTGGGTTCTAAGGTCAAAATTAGCCGTTGGTCGATTTAGTGGTTGGAGTCTCTGATCAGACTATTTAACATGCTAAGCTGGATCTGTTTCTTCAACTTGTCCTGACGATGAACCACACTTGTTGGTTCGAAACGCGTCGACAAATATCTGTCTACATGTGATTTACGCCGAAGTTATTCTTTCAACTATTATGGATCACAGAAGCCTCAATTCAACTATTGAATTTTTTTTGTTTTATTATTATTTTTTATATTTTTTTTACAATTATTATTTTTTGTATTTTTAAATTATTTTAAATTTTTTTTATGTCTCATTTTTTCTATGTGAATATTTTTTTGTTTTATTATTATTTTTTTATATTTTTTTACAATTATTATTTTTTGTATTTTTAAATTATTTTCACTCTTTTTTAGGTTTTAATTTTTTAATTAATTTTTTGTTTTTGTTTAATTTCATTTTTTTTAATTTTTATTTTTGTTTAGTTTAGTTTTTTCATTTTTACTTCTTGATCTATTTTTTGAAAAAAAAAATGAAATTGAATAAATACAGGTCATATGGTAAAGAAAAGTTGGAACTATTTTTCCTCCATCTTAACAACCAATCTAGTTCTATAAAGTTCACCATGGAATTTGAATGTAATGGTAGTCTTCCCTTCCTTGACATCCTCCTCTCAAGGAATTATAATGGCTCCTTCTCTCATCAGGTATATCGTAAGAAAACTAATACGAAACAATATCTTCATGCTATTTCTCATCATTTCCCAACTCAAAAGCTTGGTGCTCTCAACACCTTAGCAACTAGAGCTTTAAGAGTTTCTGAACCATCTTAAGGAAGAGAAAGCACATCTCCTAAGTGTTTTCTTTAATAATGGGTATAGTAGACAGTGATGTACTAAGGCTTTCCTCAGAGCTGAAAAAGGTCCTAGGGTGTTAAGAAAGTTACCAAGGATCGATTTTTTGGTGTTCATCTTCCTTTTATCCAAGGGACTACTAACAAGATTGCAAGGATCCTAAGGAAGCATAAGGTGGGTTGAACCTTTCGGCCTTTAAATACCATCCGAAGCTCCCTTAGATCTGTAAAAGACCCAGTGGTCCCTAAGAATGTGAAGGGTGTTTACATTATCCCATGCTCTTGTGGGACTCCCTACATTGGTGAGACTGGTTGCTCGATTAATCAAAGGATTCGTGAGCATGCTACTGACATCAAGCATGGTAGGACCCGCTCCTCTGCTTTGGCGGAGCATGCAGATAAATCTAAGCATCACATCTGCAATGAGGAGGCCCAAGTCGTTGCTAAGGTTAATCATTTTCTTCATCGTAAATGGAAGGAGGCCCTAGAAATTGAAAAAAGACCCAATAATTTGAATAGAGATGATGGTTAGAACATTAGTAGAAGTTGGGTCCCTGTCTTGTCCTCCTAGTTTTTTTATTTTTCTTTAGCTATGTATGCATTGACATCCTTTTTATAGTATTTGTTGTTTGATTAAAGTTTATTTTCTTGATCCTTTGTGTTTTCTATGTATTTTATCAACCTATTCATTATTAACTCCTTTTAGTATTTTTGTCATTTGTTTAATGGGCATGAGCCCCATATTTTATTGTTGACCACGTTTTATTTATTGATTATTATTTTTTGGAAATATATATATGTGTGTGTGTGTGTGTTTCTATTTTTATTTATTTATTTATTTATATATATTTATTTTGACTTGTGTATATTTTTGTTTTATTTTATTTATTTTTCCATTAATTATTTTTAATTTAATTTATTTTATTTCCATTAGTTATTTTATTTATCAAATGATCTTGTCTCAATTATGGTCTTCACTCATTTTTATAATTTTTGACTCCCCTCCTTTAAAGTTTGACTTTGATTATTTATTTATTTATTTTAAAAACTAGCAGTTTAATATAGCGGTTACTTATTGATATTTGTTTTTAATAAATTAATAAACTAATATCACAGTTTAAATATTCTTTTTCAAAAACTAGTAATATTTGGTTCTAATAAATTAATTTAAATATTCTTTTTCAAAAACTAGTAATATTTGGTTCTAATAAATTAATTTAAATATTCTTTTTCAAAAACTAGTAATATTTGGTTCTAGTAAATTAATTTAAATATTATTTTTCAAAAACTAGCCATTTAATATAGCCATTACATATTAATATTTTAATAAATTAATAAACTAATATCATTATTTAAATATTAATTTTCAAGGACTAGTAATATTTGGTTTTAATAAATTAATTTAATTATTATTTTTCAAAAATTAGTCGTTACCTATTAATATTTTTAATAAATTAATGAAATAATATCATTAATTAAATATTTGTTGAAAAAACTAGTTGTTTAATATAACCATTACATATTAATATTTCAATAAATTAATAAACTAATATCATTATTTTAATATTTTTTTTCAAAAACTAGTTGTTACTTAATAATATTTGTTTTTAATATATTAATAAATTAATATTATAATTTAAACATTATTTTCTGTGTATTCAAGCTTCTGTGATCCATAATGAATTAAACAAAGTATTTCAATAGAAATCACATGAGAGAGTTTTTTGGCCAACACGTTTCAAACCAACAAGTGTCGTTTTCGTTCATCAGGGCCAGATTTTTCAAATATATTGTTCAAATATAGCCATTATTTGAAATTATGTCTCTACATTGCTCTCTATTTAAGACTTTGCCATGGTCTTCCTCTTCATCTAGTCCTAATGATGAACCACACTTATTTGTTTGAAACACACTTGTTTGTTCGAAACACGTCTGCCAAAAAATTCTCTCATGTGATTTCTACCAAAAGACTTTGTTAAAAAAAAAAACAGTTGCATTTTATTTTTTCATTTTTTGTTATTTATCTAATTTTTCTTCTTCTTTTTTTGTCTATTTTGTTACACTAACAGATTGATCCCAATATATGCTAGCTTCTTACTTGATATTTAACTTTTCGTTACAATGCTAATTCATGGTTGATTTCGGATTGATCCCAATATATGCTAGCTTCTTACTTGATATTTAACTTTTTGTTACAATGCTAATTCAGGGTTGATTTTTGAATTTTTATTGCAATGGGTAAGTTCACCCACTACTTGTCAATTTACGGTTGATTTTTAAATTTTGATTGCAATGTGTCATGTCATGGTTGATTTTTAAATTTTGATTGCAATGTGTCATTATTTTTAAAGATGTCTAATTTTAGCGTTTTAAAGAAAATTACTTTTGGTATAATGAATAATTATCTTCAATGGCATGGTTGAAAATGGTTGGAATTTTAAGGCTTTTCAATGCCTTGGTTGAAAATGGTTGGCATTTTAAAGCTTTCAGAGATACTGAAAACTTTTGGAATTTCAAGGTTTTTCGGAGCCATAATATTTTATTGCCAAAAAAATGTTGAAAAATTACCCCCAAACAAATATTGTTTCAGTATGAAAACTTTTAATTATTTTTTTCATTTTTTTTCGGAAAATGAAAATTGATTTTCACTGTCCTTTTTCATTGTTGTTGAAAATTTACCAAAAAAAACCTTGTTTCATTATTGGGTTGTTTCTCACGTTGAGGTGTTTTGGGGAGAGTTATGAGTTTGAGGACACTGTTAACTTTGTTCTTATTATTCAGGTTTTATATCATTCAACAACATTGTTACATTGTGACTTTGCATTCAAAAAAATTATTTCATCATATTCGATCATTTAAGTTACTAACAGTCTTTATTATCACAAGAAACTGAGGTGACTACCTAAATTTAAAATTAAAATGACCATATTAATCATAGATGTATTTAACATATTTAATTAAATGTTCAACATATTTTTCATGGTGGCAACTAAAACCAACCTATATCCATTTTAACCCCAAATTTATCAAGTGTCTAGAAAGATCAAATCTCTAACCATGCAATCATATTCTCAAATTTTGTCTTCAAAAAAGAAATTTACACCTCAAAACATTTGATTCTCAAATTTTATCCTTGAAAAAAAATTTACACCTCAAAATACTTAATCACTCTAAGTACTTAATAAATCCAAAATTAAAATAAATATTTCATAACAATTAAAATAAATCTGATCACATTACACTAAATCACCATTTCTACCCACCAAAAACACACCATCTACAACAAAGCACCATATGTAGTAATAAAATAATACATCACAAGATTGTCTACTTTTACGCTCAAATCTTCGATTGATATCTAATCTATTTTACTCATATAGTACAGAACGAATCTTTACTTTAAATTGACAATCAATTTTTTCACCAGATTCTGTACATTTATCAATATCCAAAAATGATCCAACAGAGTAGACCATAGTGTTGGCCTACTAAGTTGGAGCTGGGATAATTATGGGCAGACACTACTGTACGGTCAAAGATCAGAATATGTGTCTAGTCATATGATTTTATAGACCTTATCAGCACGTGATGTCTGTATTTTCCTTTAGGATAGAAAAGAAAGAGGAGTGGGCAGTGGGCCAAGCAGAGATGATAAGATAACCATAACCAATAACATTATGTTACCTGTATTCCACTGAATGCGGGGTCGTTTCCTGCTCCAGTTTCAACAAAGAACACGTTCCTGCTATGTGTCGGTATATTGACTTCGTGACAAAGTATTAAATGCTTCTGGATCATGTATTAAATATGAAATTGTTTGAGTAGATAATCAATAATAATTTATGGGATAATTTTAAATTTAATACCATATAATATACATTATTTTATATATATGATATTGAATATTATATTTTTAAATGGTTATTGAACATGTTCGATCTTGAAAATGTAGAGATGTTTATGATTTTTTAATAAAAAATAAACATAGTTAAATTTTGTTATGGGGATGGGTTTTGAAGGCTAGTTATAGGGGAGAGAAATTTAAAATTTATTTTAAATTTAAATTATTAAACGTTGATGTGGCTAAAATTAGGTGTGATTAGATGTTTTCGATGAATTAGCTAAATTTAAATTATAATATTTTAGATTATAAATTTATTATTAAAAGTTTAAAAAAATTTAAAAATTTTAGAGATATTACATACACTCAAAGTTAATCTCTGAAAATTATAAGAATCCGTAGTTTTCTCCGCCACACTTTAAAACTGGAGAATGTCTATAATATGTTGAAGTTGAGAGATACCTTCCTTGTCCCCACACCCTTAAGATTAGATGACTCTTCGTTAAATGTGTCATATATATATATATATATATATATATATATATATATATATATATATATATATATATATTCCACAAAAAAAACACCCTTTTTTTCCCTTTACTACACAAATTTTTTAAATTAGGGAGTTAGTGGGTGAACAAAGAAACTTACAAAAAAAAATTGTAAATTATGGGGACTTTTTTTCCCAAAGTATGGACACCATTTTTAAATATATAAAAATTTAAAAAATACCATTAAAAACTTAATAAATGGTTAAACTTAAGTCTTTTCTTATATTAATTTTAAGAGGTAATTTAACATTAGGGAAATAGCCTTAGTAATATTAAAAAGTAATTTAACATTATGGAAATAGTCTTAATACTATTAAGAAGTAATTTAACATTATGGAAATAGTTGTAATCTACATTGGGTTCCTTGTGAATTGACGTGGATAGATATAGTCTTATTGATGGTTTTACCTTCCCTCATACATCCAGGACCCATCCATTCATTGACCGGATTTGTGATGGATGTAGAGGACCCATCCATTTATTGACCGGATAAAAAATGATGTTCATTTTATCTTAAATATTTTTTATTTGTTTTCTTTTCATTGTTAATTGATAATTTTCAGGTTAATGACTAAATCTTTAATTTATCATTTTTCTCATTTTAAAGTAATTGTAATTTATTATTTTAGTTTATAATATCTATTTTTATATTTATTTAATATAATTGAAATTGAAATTAATAAAATTTACAATTTTATAAGATATAAATTAAAACTTTATAAGAAAATAGTGTAACGATGAATTTACATTAAATGAAATTAGTGATTATTATCAGATTTGATTTTCTTAATCTTATTATTAAAAAGAAAGCCTTTATCAATTCTAATAAATGTAGGGACATTTCCAATATACATTTATTCATTACTCTATATTAGAACTTGAAAGAAAAACTATTGAAAAATAATTGCGCCTCAGAGGCCTATTCTACAACTCAGTATAAGGGAATGTATAAGTATGTTGCATCTTTAATAAAATAATAATAAAAATAAAAAAATTTATATCGGTCTAAACAAAAATGAAAATAGCTATATCCTATATTATGAATTTTTAAAAAGAGAAACCATATCCTATTAATATATTAAAATATTTAAAGATATAAATATTTCTACGTTAAACTTTTAATATTTGGAAATATTAATTTGATGTAGTTTTATTATAATTTTGTTATCATGCCATGTCAAAAATATCATTAAACTTATTATTATATATATATATATATATTAAAAGTGGCTCATGGACACTGATCTTGCAGAACTAGTAAGGCCTAACTCCAAAGGTGCGGAAAGGATTTGGTTCTCTATTTTCTCATAAGCGAAGTACTTACTATTAATATTAATATTAATATATTTAGATTTAATAATTTGAGAAAACGAAAAAATTAAACTTTCCAAATGTATGATAAATCTGATAAATCTGGAGATGAGTTAAATAAATTAAAACTATTAATAATAAATTTATATAAAGTAAAATAAATTATTATTATTATTTTATTTTCAATTTAAAAGGTTAATCCTTAAATCCTCGTCAATTTTCCTAAAATATTGGATGTCTCCCATACGTTTACATGCATACCCACTATTCTGCGCTATAATCCTAGAAACAATGAGACCGTTTAGAAAACACACAAATTAAGTTTCTAGTAATAGAAACTCTCAACCAGAGACAACATTTCCAACGTGCTGTACAACTGTCGAAAACGGAGCGATAACATTTCCAACCAGCTTTACAATCCCCGAAAACAAGGATAACACAAGGATAATGAGTGGTAGACTTGACACTCTCGTGATAACGAAGACCTGACCCAAAGTGGTTAGGTTATGAAGGGTATAAGGGAGGTCAGGAATATAAAACTTAGATCGGGAAGCAAGATCTAACAAATGCTCTAAAAGCATTTATAGAAATCTTCTGAACGGATGCCTCTGTGTGAAGAGCTCGTAGAAGGATTGGTGAAGGCCGTAAAGTAAGTTCGCTCGCTCAGTATCAAATCTTGTAAGAGGTCGGTTGATTTTTTGTTTTGTCATGGCTTTAGAGACTGTAAAATCCACAGATTTCGGAAATGGTTCTTCAAAAAGAGAGAGGCTGGAGTGGCCTGAACCGATTCAGAGAGTTCAGGGTATTGCTGAAAGTGGGATTAAATCTTTACCTAGCGCTTATATAAAACCAGAACCTGAAAGGCCCCAGACGGGGATCATAGTCCCGTTTGACGAGCAGATTCCAGTTATCGATATGTCTGGGTTGAATGATGAACGCCGCTGCGAAACGATGAAGGCAATCTCAGATGCATGCAGAGAGTGGGGATTCTTCCAAGTGATTAACCATGGAATGGATTCTCAACTTCTCACGGCTGCTATGAACGTCGGTAGAGAATTTTTTAACCTGCCGTTAGAGGAGAAGCAGAAGTATGCTAACGATCCTATTACATATGAAGGATATGGAAGTCGACTTGGAGTTCAGAAAGGAGCTGTTCTTGATTGGGGAGATTATTATTTTCACCATTTCCTGCCACCCAGTATCAGAAATGAATGTAAATGGCCTTCCAAACCAGAGAACTACAGGTAATGACAGCTAGTTCTAAATCTCTATCTACAATTATTGTCAAACTACAAAATATATATTGCTTTTGTTCAGAATCACTTATGAGCATATCATGGAGACGTTGATGCAGGAAAGAGATGAAAAAATACTGCAAAAATGTGGTAGATCTTTGCCTGAAGCTGCTCTCTGTATTTTCTGTCAACCTCGGTCTTCATTCGGATTATCTGAAGGAAGCATTTGGAGGAAAGGAAGATATGGGCATGTGTATCCGAATAAATTATTATCCAGCATGTCCAGAGCCACATCTGACTTTGGGTTTGTCATCTCACTCCGATCCAGGAGGCATAACATTCTTACTTCAAGATGATGTAAATCCCGGGCTTCAAGTGCGAAAGGATGACTCCTGGGTTCCTGTGAAGCCGATCCCCGACGCTTTAGTTGTAAACATAGGCGACCAAATGCAGGTCAGCTTATGAAAAACACTATATCCTAGTTATAATTCAATAAGATCTTATTTTTTGCAGGTGTGTATGTGAATTAGATTAGGCAGTGTACTGGTTGCGTCGTCGAAATGATTACCAGGGTAGGTCACTTGCACTTTAAACTGCCGTTCTCATAAATGATACGATGGATTTGGTAACGTCGAGCTCTAGAACATTGAATGGCATATGAGTTTTAGATTTTTATTTTCTAGCTTCAGATTTATTAAATGTACAGGATTAAGATTTGTTTGTTAAACTTTGAAAAGCGGTTCACCAGATCAGCAATATTTAATCATTCAACAATACCAAATCATTAAACCGTGGAGGATAGATGGGGAATCAATAGGATACAAATTGGGGGTTGGTAGGAAACTAACATCATAATAGTTGATATGAAATTTGTTTGAGTGGATTTTTAAGAAAGAAAATAAAACATTTATGGATGTTTTCATCATTATATTTTCATGATTGAAAAAAATGTATTATTTTTTCAGTTTTTTTTTGTGAAACAATATATTATGGACCTTATAATATATTATGATTATAATTAATACTATAAATATTTCGAATTTGGTAGTAATATTTACTGTGAGTATAAGTATGATATTATTGATAAGTTCTTCACTGTGAAAGAAGAGAGTATATGTCAAAGAAAGAGAGTATATGTAGAACAGTTTTTTTCCAAATTAGGTAGAGGCTGTGGGTAGTTTCAATGCTCGATGGGAAAATTGCCACTTTGATTGATTGTATGAAGTTAAGTATCTTGTGGAATGATTTTTATTCTCCAATTGAATCTCATGGTTAATTACCACTCTTTATTGCATTAGAAGAAAATTCTTTATTTTCTATTTGTCTAAGGATAAACTAATTTGCTTTTATATATGTATTACGAATCCAAGTCTGTCCCATTCGGCAAGAGGAGTTATTTCTTTTTCTAGGTGTCACTCTGATTTATGGGTTGCTCCATTCATGGGTTGTTCCAGTGATCTGAGTCATAATTTATAGCTCGTATTTTTCAAGGTATTATGGGTTGCTCCATTCATGGGTTGTTCCAGTGATCTAAGTCATAATTTATAGTTCGTACTTTTCAAGGTATAGTGGAGTTAGATATAGATATATTTGTTAAGTAATGTGACTCTTGAGATGATTAGTACTTTCAAGCCATCAAAATCACTCAGGCCTAGATTTAGTGGAGTCGAATATATATATATATATATATATATATATATATATATATATTTGTTAGGTAATATGAGTTAAGTAATGTGACTCTTGAGATCCAAATAAATAACCTTTACACCATTGAGTACCTGAACAATACAACCTTATGAGGAAACAATTTACTTTTTACTATAATAATAATAATAATATTTTTAAATCTGATTTTTAAAATTTATGAAAATGTACATAGTTAGTGCATAAATATCTAGATATATGAATTGACTACACCCCATCCTTACACAAAATTATATAATCAGATATTTTTTTTTAAATTAAACCAATACTATTAACACAATAAATTTTTAAATTTTTTCCTGTTATTACATTTCCGATAACATTTCCGATATTAGACTGTAAGCACTGGCAATAAAAAAACAATTTTCTTATGAGTGAAGCACAATATTCTAAAATATCCATGGAAATTGGGATAAGTTTTTGATACCAATGATTCGGTTATGCTCGTGCAGATATTTACAAATGGCATGTACAAGAGCGTTGAACATAGAGTTGTTGTCAATGAAACTAGAGCACGAATGTCCATCGCTGGTTTTTGCAACCCTTGTGGAGACAGAAATGTGGGACCTATTCAGGAGCTGATCAGCGACTGCAACCCTCCATTGTATAGAACACTGACATTCAATGAATATAGAAAGTTTATAAGAACGGGTGGTACCAAAGGAAAGATGTATGTAAATTCGACTGCTAGCTGTAAACAGATTCAGAGGAACGGAGTATAATGTACTTCAATGCCCTCAGTTAGATATTTCACATCCCATATATATTCAAGCGTGTAGCTAGTTATGTATCTTTTGTAATAGGACTTATTATCCTTTCTCGTTGTATTTATTCTTTGAGGTAACCCTTATGTCATGCAGCATTTCCTTTTCAATGTATTGCCTTTCGTTGATTACTCAAAGTTGGATGTTTGCAAACTTCCGTTTCCATGTTTTCGTGACGTTCTCAAACTGAATTATCTATTATCACACCACAGGTTTTTGATTTCAACCCTTTGGTGCTGTAAACTTTATTTTAGAAATATTTTGAACTCTATAATTAGAAAAATTATGAATATTCATTTAGATTTATATTTTAAAAATATTCTAAAATCCATGAAATATTCTAACATCTATTAATAAAAAACAAATACTCATATATGTTTTTCTACCATCCTTAACATTAATTTTACAAACTTATATGTATTCCACTGCCAATTCTGCCTCTCAATATTCTTTTCAATGAACTTGGTACTATTTTTGGCTGAAAAATCAAAGTAAACGAATCCTTTTAAATGACTGGATTAGCTTTTCATAATATATTATTTTATCGATCATCTATTCACTGTTTTCTCACATAACAAAAAAAAAAGGATGTGCAATCATTCGTTATAATTCAACCCTTAGGATTGATCAATATATTCACTAAGACCAAAATGATGTCCTGATACATTTTATATTCTCCGAAGAAATGATTCCACGTTTGCACTCGTGAGAGTTTCGTGTAAATGAAAAATTGTAAGAATAAAAATTAAGGTTAAGAGTGAAATGGGTGAATTTTATTAGTCTCTAATAGCTGAAATAAAAAAATTAATTTATCCATTAAGTTTAGTTTATATAATTGTAAATTAGATTTAATTTCAGTGTTAAGCAAAATTATTTTAATTTTTTTTTTTTTTTTTAATTTGGGCTTAATTTCCGTTAATGATTTAATAGATTAAAGAATGATTGGGTAGAAATATAAAATTGAGCAGAAAGAGTTATTACACAAATCACACTTCTTGTATTTTATTGATTTCAAGGGTTATATATTTATAGTATCTAGATTATTGACAACAACATATCTAGATAGCTATTACAACTCACACATAAGAAACTACTTTCAAATTAACACCTAAGGACTCACAATAACAATTGACACATGATATGAAAGTATTACTTCCAACATGATTTATAAAGCATTACTTCCAACATAATTTATAAATATAATTGTTTGTATATTTCACTTTATTGTTATTTGCCAAAAATATTTTCAATGAATTATATATATATAATTTAATTTTGAATGTGAATGTAAAATCCCTATAATATTATGCAAAATCCTTGTAACACTTTAATTATATAAATTCCATAATTCAAACTCGAGTTAATTCAAGTTCAAATTCGATGTATCGTATCTTCTAAACATGTGGCACCAACAAAGTTTATTACAATAAACCTGACTAACTTATCAATTCTACTTTTAGATTACACCTCTAGCACTTAAATTGTGAGACTTCTTATGTTAACAAAATTTACATTCAAATGACAATCACAAAGATAATTCCCAATATGACATCAACATTCAATATAAATGCCACAATATAATAAAACAATATAAATAAACGTAACATAATGACACTTTACTTCACATCAAATAAATGATAATACATGCGGGCAAAACTTCTTCATTAAATATGTCTTGAATTCATGTACAACAATTTTTTTGTGCCATATAAATGATGAGTGAAGGGTCTTGTGTTATGGTTTTCTGGTATGTAATCCGATAGTATGTATGTTGCAGGCTAATTGTAGACTTCTATAAAGAAAAAGTTTTGCATATGTGTTGTCACTTCTTTAATGCGATGTGAAGTGTTATTGTGTCGTTTATATATGTGACATTGTATTGTGATATTTATATTGGATGATGTGATTTGATTTGATGTTGGGTATTATAGTTGTGTTGGATGATTTAATGTTAATCTTAATAATATAAGAAGTCACACATTAATAAGTATAAGTGTTAGAGGCATAGTAAAAGAATAGTAGTCATAAGTTTGTTATAATCATTATAATAAATTTTGTCTATGTTGTATAGTTAGGAGAATCGACACACTTTAATTCAAGTGTGGTGTAGAAGTGTGATGTAGAAGGTGATATATATATATATATATATATATATGAGTTTGAATTCAAAATATTTTATTGGGTAAAGTAAATTTCTCAAGAAAACATAGTATTTTTATAGGTGAATGGATTCGCAAAATTTCATATCGGAATCCATGCATCCTAACAATGTCAACTATTAACTTCATGGGATGTGAGCTTCCCAGATATGTGATACATATAAGCTCATATGTTAATGAAGGTATATGTTGTAAGAAAATCAATGAAAATCAATGGGACACAAATAAGGTCAAGTGTTAATGAAAATCATTGTTATGGTGAATCCACAACCAAAATGGAAATGTTTCACTTAATTAGAATTATGTTACTAAAATTATTGGATGTTATATAAACTTGCATATAAAAAAAGAAAAAAAATTGACACTCCTACATCTACATGGAGCTTAAAATGACGAGCTCAAAAAACAAATAATCATCATCAAATTTTAACTTAATAAGCAAAAGAAATTTGAAATTCCAGGTCTAATTACAAACCTAACTATGAAATTCTATAAGTTTGTCAGTACTCCTAAAAAGTTGCATTTGTTATAATATTTCTATAAATTTTGGAGTGTTTGGTCCTTCGGGTAAGGATGATAGAATTCAAGATGCATTAAGTAGTGAATACATGTTGAATGTTGTTATACTTACTGAAAGGACTTTACACACTTTTTAAAAATAAATATACAAAAATTATACAATCACCATGACAATAGGTATGATTGTGAAAGATAGGAAACATCCCTCAACATGAGTTGAGTAGGTTGCCCTCACACATGAACACTCACTACTACCTTTCTGTACTCTCTTCCTCCTACATAAGTGATTTAAAGCTCTAATATGATGGCTCCATTCAATCAAACAAAATATCACAAAGGAGTGGTCATTATGAGCCTTAAATTATCTATCATTGATCGTGCATGTATGTATTTCTAACAGATATTTCAATGTTTGATTGCCACAGATCTTGTAAGTTATTGGCGGTGGAGGTGATCATTCCAATAAATTTAAGAGAGGGCTATGGGAATTTGGGATGGCTTGGGAAATTAGGTAATTCCCTATCCTTAGTTGGTAACCTCCCCCCTTTTAAAGATCTATGTAAGGAAAATTTCTACTTTTCTCTACATTTGCTAGGGATGGTTCCTTGGGAATTTGTCTCTTTTAGGGAAATCCCCTTTGAGCATCTCCTCTGGTTCACTCATCACTCAAGGGACTTATTTCAATATTTTTTTGTGGCCTCCCATCTATTCAGAGATAATACGATTTCATGAAGTATCTTGATTGAAAGGGACTCTCCTTTGCTGAAGTTTGGAATTTTCTATTGCTAGTGTGAGTAGCTTCAGAGTGATCGATATTATTAGGTTGGACACTATTATTTTTTGATGACCTTTTGTGTTTTCTGGGTGGAAATCAATGTCTATAGGGATTCCTACCTATGGTTTTGAGGTGGTGGAGATCTGAAGTAAGTAGGGAGGAGTTGTCATTAAGGTGGGAGAATGAGGAAGGCGACAGGAATAATAATTGATAGTAAACGTGTGAGGAGAGTTGCCAAGGTAAGTCAATGCAATTGGACAAACAAAAATAAAGTGGACGAGAAGAGTAGTGGCAAATAAAGGCTACATTGCTAACCAAGTAGGGTGTAAATTAATCTTCTAATAGCTCAATTGAAATCCCCGCAATAGGATATAGTGCTCATAGCTCTATGTATGTATAAGTAGCGAGAGACAAGATTGTTAATGCTTAATTAACATGTTAATCTCCAAGGCATGAATGTATGATAAATGGATAAGATACAAGCATCGAGGTAGCGAATGGTTTTCTTGCAAGATGAACTATAATCTATGGATGCTAATTCCATTGAGACCATTGCTCGGAATGGGCATGAGGTTGATATTCTCTTGGACCTTAATAAATTTCAATATATTTCTAGATAATCTATGCAAGGATGTAAATTTTCTTTCATTTGAGGCATGTTTTATCAGTTGTATACTTTCTACCATGAATTCATGTAAAAGTATATGACACAATAAATTTTTTTCTAACTAATATATATCATAAGAAACCCCAACAGTATGATAAAATATATAATCCTCGCATATCTCTATGACTGGGCACACTTTTTCTATATAATACAAGTACTCATTCTCATTTAAATAAAATACCTTTACCTACAATTTTGGGACAAACTTACAACTATGCTAAAACATGTTCATTACATGCCTACTTAACCCAAAAATTTGCACATTGATGTGTGTCATTTACTATTCTACCAAACTAATGTTCCTTTCTAGTTTTTTTATAGGTAAAACTTTTATTTCATTAATTATATATATATGTATTATTTTATTTTATTTAAATAGCAATTCATGACATTTCCTTACATATATATGCCATTTTGGAGAGTCAAAATTTAGCAATTTTATAAAAATAATGCTAATCATTGTTCTTGATGATTGTGATATAAGGTGAAACATCATATTCAAACTACAATGGATTTTGAGTTACAAGTACATTCATATACATATCAAATATTTAAGTGCTTCAACGTTACACAATTTGGCATATACTCGTAGGAGTTGGAATTTTGCAGAAGTTCATGTTATTGAATCATGGGGAACTCAAAGACCTAACTCAAATTACTTCAAAATTAGATTACTCAAAATGAAAATATTCCTATAGATAGTTATAACAATAAAATTATAGTAATTTTAAGTTGTCGATATCCACTAGTGTACTATATTATTTTAACTTTATTTTGCACCATATTTGAAACACATTTAAATCCAATGAACTCTAATAATATTAATTATGTATAATAAGGTAAATACACCTTGAAATTCAATTCCAACAACCCCTAATACTGACTGGCAAGTTAAAGTGAAAATGTAGATAAGGATTGTCATAATTTTATGGCTATTTTAAACTTCAAATTTCAATGGCTAGTAAGGCTTGTGAAACTTTTATGATCGAGATAAAATGTAGGTTTTGGATTCGTTATCTATAATTTAAAATTTGGCTTCGTTAGCTATAATTCAAAAATCTAAAGATATTATAGTTACATTTGTAAAAAAAAGGAATGGTGGGATATTTTTATGTGAGACACATAATTTGGAAATATTCGCAAATGTGTAAAACGATGTTGATCATGGAAATGGAGACAAACAACAATAAAGTATCACTTGTATAATAATAACAGAGCCTTTTTAATCTCTAATTGTTTTCCTTGTTTAATTACCGAGTGCAAAATCCCTAGTCATGCAACATAAGAATTATTGTTAAGAAGCATATGAATATTCACAAGAAAAGCTCTTTGTGTGAGTGAATAAGATGGTGAAAAATGGAATATAGATAGCAAGAGTAATTGAATTTAAAAATGAGGGTGGGGGCTATGCCTCTCACAGTTTATGTTCTATGTACAAACTAGGCACTTTGCACTCATTTCCAATGGCCAATCCTTGTTATATTTTCTCAAAATTGGTGGATATAGTCACGATTTCCATATAAAGTATATAGATGAAAATTAAAAGCTACTCAAAACTACAACTCTAGTAATGCAATGATCTATAAAGATACTAGGGAAATCATACTAGGAACTCCAATATTTTGATTAGACTAAAGATGTCACGCCCCCAGGCCTGCGGTAGTCTTCCAACCGCTCTTGGCGAGGTGCAGCATCACCGAACACTTTCTTTTCACCATTACTAATGTTCATGGACTACGCCTAATTCACTTTCTCTTACTTAGTTTGTGTTTCGCAACCAAGTATTATTAAGAATAACCTTTATACTAATGAACACCCATACTCATTCATTATCATCATAAATTATAAAAGAGAAGAACAATTGCACAGTATATAGGGAGGGGAAACTCCCTGAACAATGAGTCTACCCAACAATATATAATAATCAATCTTTCTTCAATAATACAAGCTTCACAAGTATCCTTGGCAAAATCCAAGTCTATACTTAGCCAATTTTACAATAGAGGCAAACAACCTTTTACAACCTTTGTGCACACCTTACACGGTGGGAGGGTGCTCACCCGAGACACCAAGACCCCCTCCTCAAGTCTCACACAAATCTGCACTTTAGAACAACCCCGGGCACACCTTGCCCAACCTTCGACCAACTCCAAGAATGTTAACCAAGTGAGCAGCCTTCTATGAGATGTGCGCATGAGCTATGCGCATTCCCCTTCTCTTTCTGCACACTTCCTTCTTGAGTCCTTGTGAAGATGCTTCATTGAATTCGTTGTTGCAAATGAGCTTTAACCGCTCCAATATATACGCATGGCAAGGGGGTGTGGTAGCCTTTTGGCCAACCACATAACTATGTTTTATCACACACTTTGAATGCCTTGGAGTATGTTGGCCAGCCCCCAATCATCTCCACGCTCATAGGATATAAACTCCCTTCCATTGATCTCCATTTCTTGTATTTCTTCAAGTGTCGTAAAACTGTCATTCAGACTTTCATCGCATCCAACTCGTAGGAACGTCGCATTGTCGTGTAGACGGCGCACGCGCCCTGCCCGCATGCAGCCCAGCTCGCGCACCCGCCCGCGCGCCCTTGCCCGTGCTCGTTCGACCGTCGTGCGGCTCGGCTTGCCCGCGCCCAATTGCACCCGCTCGACCAACCGCGCCCGACATAAACAAAGACCTTACATCCTCCTCCTCCTGAAATCGTTGTCATACTCGACAACATACCATCCCGGCAGCCATCTACCAAGAACATCACAATCCATGATGTCAACTCCTCCACATACGACAAACATCTCTGCAACATATGTAGAACTCCATCTCCATCATGTCTCCAACCTAGTGACCAACTGTCACCAAGCTTTCCATACCAAGGTATACACCTCATTGATATGTCATCCATCAGATATCATCTCAATCCATGATCATCGACCCCTTTGCCACAATCTCCACTGCAACATCCTGTGTCGACCTCATCATGTGTCATCCCTCCATGTAGTCTCCCATCAGAACATACCTATGTATGTTCCTGTCAAGTGTAAAACTGATAGTCACATCTCTCTGTACATTGGTACCCCTCATGATTCGAACTAGTCGGGTGATCAGTCCAACCATACACCCAAATCACAAGAATGCACATCCTTATGCCACCACAAGTCTTCCCCTGACCTCTGCTACATCTCGGACTCATCAAGAATCTATCTATCATCCCATGCTCAGGTCCATGGAAACTCCATCCCATCTGCATCCAAGTCTGCATCTGTCATAAAGAAGCCTCCCCCAAGGCCCCTTGTAAAGTTGGTGTGGTTCCTCCCTACCAAGGCCTCCACACCAACCCATCTCCAAGGTTGTCTATAGAGAAACGAGGGCCAGGAAGTTTCCTCCCTGACTCTCATCTACCCATGTGTCAAATTGATGTTGTGTCCTCAAGTATCTATGCACAGCCTCAATCTCCTCACATGTACATCCAAGCTCTCCTAGCTTGTCCTTTGTCAACTGAAAGTCATATATGCCCATGGCATACCTGCAAAAGTCCACTATCCCAGCAGGATCTCTACCTCCATAATCCTCATCAACCACTATCTCTGAAGTAGTACTCGGACTCCCTTCATTTGCAACTCCATTGTGAAGATCATCAGTAGAAGATGCTCCCATCAAGTGTCTCCATGTTCGTGAGGTTGCCTTCTCACCTTCTTCATCCTTCTTCCTGGCTCTTGCAACGAAGTCAATCAACTTCTTTTCCTTCGTTGTTTGAGTCACACTCCCAAGTCCTCTTTGCTCCACATCCTCATGCTTCACATTTGGATCTTTGGGATACAAAACCATAGAAGTCATCCTTGGCCTATACCCCAAGCAACTTCTTCTATTCATCGGTACCATCATGGTTCTCCCTTCAGCTGTGATCAAGAGAATGTCCCGGTCCACCATTGGTATGGCCTGTGCAAGCTCCATAAAGTCCAGCCCCAACACCATAGAATGATCATCCATGTCCACAACCCTCAAGTCCAACTTTCCAAACCACGATCCTACTTTCACCTGAGTGTCCTTTAACACACCATCAATAGCTCTTATGGTAGAGTTGACTGCTTTGAAAGCACTCCATTCCCTCTCCATCTTTGCTTTCTTCCCAAAAGACTTTGCTGCCTTCCTGCTTAAGAAGCTATGAGTAGCTCCTGTATCCACCAAAGTTGCAAATCTCTTGCCCTTCACGGTCACTTGCACAAAACTTAGCTTCAAGGAATCACCTCCCTCGGTTGGCTTTGTCTTGCGCCTTACATCAGCAACCTTTTTCAAGAATTCGGCCTCAGAAGTGTCAATTGGCTCATGCTCCATCTTGACATTCCTCCTAAGGTACTTCACCTCCTTGCTTGGCTCTTCTAAACAACTCGATCCTGGTCTAGCTTGATTCCCTTCAAGCTTGCCCTCCATCGCATTCTGTTCAAGTGCACCAACCAAGTGTCCACTGACCAAGTTCATGGAACTGAACTTCCGAATGTCCTCTGGATTGTCTCGGTAGTGAGTTCCCAACCTGTCAATGTAGTCGAGCTCTTCCTGCTCAATCACAACAACCTTCTTACCAAGAAGCTTCTTCTTTATCTCTTCCTCAACTTGCTTGATTTCGGCTTCCACCCTGGCACTTTCCTTCCTTAACCAGGCTCTTTCATCAAAGAGCTCTTGAAGACCAAGACCACTCTGTTGGATCTCCTCATCAAGTTCCTTGAGTTCAACATCTGTCGTACTTCTGCATTGGCTCTTGAGTTCTTCAAGTTCCCTTCTTAGTTCCGAACAGCTCTCTCGAATCTTCATGTTCTCAGCCTTCATCGAAACCCAGTCAGAACTCCATCGACTCATCTGTTCCAACACTTTGTACCGGAAGGTTTCAACTACATTATGGCTAGACTCACCTATCGTAGGTTCATCCACCATCTCTGCCTTTTCAGCCATCTCCATGTTCACCAAGTCCCTGCAATCATGAACCAGCTCTTGTTCCACTTGTATGTGAAACAACTTCCTTCACCTGCAAGTACTTGCCATCAACTTTCAAGTGTGTGCACACTTGCTTCACCCAACTTCTTGCAAGACTCCTCTAAGTCTTCAGACTAGCTCTGATACCAACTGTTAAGTTGTCTATCAGCTTCAATGCTTCAACACCCGAACCTGTTCAACAACTCTGATACCAACTGTCAAGTTGTGTATCAGCTTCAATGCTTCAACACCCGAACTTATTCAACAGCTCTGATACCAACTGTCACGGCCCCAGGCCTGCGGTAGTCTTCCAACCGCTCTTGGCGAGGTGCGGCACCACCGAACACTTTCTTTTCACCAATACTAATGTTCATGGACTACGCCTAATTTACTTTCTCTTACTTAGTTTGTGTTTTGCAACCAAGTATTATTAAGCATAACCTTTATACTAATGAACACCCATACTCATTCATTATCATCGGCAATTATAAAAGAGAACAACAATTGCACAGTATAAAGGGAGGGGCAACTCCCTAAACAATGAGTCTGCCCAACAATATATAATAATCAATCTTTCTTCAATAATACACGCTTCACAAGTATCCTTGGCAAAATCCAAGTCTAAACTTAGCCAATTTTACAATACAGGCAAACAGCCTTTTACAACCTTTGTGCACACCTTGCACGGTGGGAGGGTGCTCACCCGAGACACCAAGACCCCCTCCTCAAGTCTCACACAAATCTGCACTTTAGAACAACCCCGGGCACACCTTGCCCAACCTTCGACCAACTCCAAGAATGTTAACCAAGTGAGCAACCTTCTATGAGATGTGCGCATGAGCTATGCGCATTCCCTTCTCTTTTTGCACACTTCCTTCTTGAGTCCTTACGAAGATGCTTCGTTGAGTTCGTTGTTGCAAATGAGCTTTAACTGCTCCAATATATACGCATGGCAAGGGGGTGTGGTAGCCTTTTGGCCGACCACATAACTATGTTTTATCACACCCTTTGAACGCCTTGGAGTATGTCGGCCAGCCCCCAATCATCTCCACGCTCATAGGATATAAACTCCCTTCCATCGCTCTCCATTTCTTGTATTTCTTCAAGTGTCGTAAAACTGTCGTTCAGACTTTCGTTGCATCCAACTCGTAGGAACGTCGCATTGTCGTGTAGACTGCGCCCGCGCCCTGCTCGCGTGCAACCCAGCCCGCGCGCCTGTGCCCGCGCTCGTTCGACCGTCATGCGGCCCGGCTTGCCCGCGCCCAACCGCGCCCGGCATAAACGAAGACCTTACAAAAGAGGTCCTGCACAAAGAGTTGTAATAGCATCATATACAAAATTAAGTTCTGCATAAGGAACTGACCAATGATTTGAAGATCTTTACATGAAAGTATCTCTAGGATAGACCCTAATTAATAGCCCAAATGCCATAGATGATTACACATTTCAAAGAGACTATGCTATAAAAGCAAGTGTAGACTCAAGAGTCGTAAGAAAAATTGAAAGAGACCCCCATTTCCACCCAATCCGCACTATAAAGAGATACTTCCAAGGTTAATAAGCTATCTAGTGAGGGTAAATATCATATAGAAGGGTTTATGGATGTTGTGGAGAGATTTTTTTTTCCTTCATATGGATGCATCTATAGGCTCCTCTTAACTCATCATAACATTGAGGGTACAAGTGGAGGGAAAAAAGTAGTCCCTAGATAAGCTTACCCTGATTATGGGCAAGGATGTTATGGAAAATTATATAGCTTAATGCATATGCTTAATGAAACCTGAGAGGAATAATAGATTCTTTCTAAAGAAATCCTCAACATTTAGGAAGGAACACAAGCTCACTACAAGCCACTAATGAATATTTATGTCACTACATCTTGAGTCATCTAATTGAGTGACTAGCTCAAGCTCACTTAGGAAATTACCACCACTTAAGAATTCAAGAAATTTTCCTAGGACATCCAATAAGTAGAAGACACATTTGAGGAGCTGGAAGCTTCCAAATTTTGTACACTCCTTCCACATCAATCTCCCATCAATTACATTGGCCATACCGTTAGCACAACAGCTATCTCAAGGATGAACAATACGTTATCCTTTCAATGAAATTCACTAAAATGTTAAAATCTGACAAGAATTCAGTGTGTAGAGGAAAATCATTTCACAAACTATTGAAAACAAACGTTTGACGAGCACATTCCAGTTATCGGTATGTCCGGGTTGAACGATGATTGCCGCTGCGAAACGATGAAGGCAATCTTAGATGCATGGAGAGAGTGGGAATTCTTCCAAGTAATTAACAATGGAATGGCTTCTCAACTTCTCACGGCTGCTATGAACGTCCGTAGAGAATTTTTTAACCTGCCGTTAGAGGAGAAGCAGACGTATGCTAACGATCCTATTACATATGAAGGATATGGAAGTCGAATTAGAGTGCAGAAAGGAGCTTTTCTTGATTGGGGAGATTATTACTTTCACCATTTCCTGCCACCCAGTATCAGAAATGAAAGTAAATGGCCTTCCAAACCAGAGAATTACAGGTAATGACAGCTAGTTCTAAATCTCTGTCTACAATTATAATCTAACGACAAAATATATATTGCTTTTGTTCAGAATGACTTATGAGCATATTATAGAGACGTTGATGCAGGATAGAGATGAAAGAATACTGCAAAAATGTGGTAGACCTTTGCCTGAAGCTGCTGTCTGTATTTTCTGTCAACCTCGGTCTTCATTCGTATTATCTGAGGGAAGCATTTGGAAGAAAGGAAGATATGGGCATGTGTATTCGAATAAATTATTATCCAGCATGTCCATAGCCAGATCTGACTTTGGGTTTGTCATCTCACTCCGATCCAGGAGGCATAACATTCTTACTTCAAGATGATGTAAATCCGGGGCTTCAAGTGCGAAAGGATGACTCCTGGGTTCCTGTGAAGCCGATCCCCGACGCTTTAGTTGTAAACCTAGGCGACCAAACGCAGGTCAGCGTAGGAAAAACACTATATCGTAGTTATAATTCAATAAGATCTTATTTTTTTGTAGTTCTGGCAGTGAATTAGATTAGGCAGTGTACTTTTTGCGTCGTCGAACCGAATACCAGGGTAGGCCACTTGCATTTTAAACGTTATCTTCCGTTCTCATCAATGATAGGATGGACTTTGTAACGTCGAGCTCTAGAACATTGAATTGGATATGAGTTTTAGATTTTGTTTTTTCATAGCTTCGGATTTATTAAATGCAGATGATTAAGATAATTTGTTAAATTTAGAAAAACGGTTCTCCAGATCAGCAATATTTAATCATTCAACGATATCTAATCAATAAACAGTGGAGGATAGATGGGGATTAAATATGATACGAATGGAGGGTTCGTAGGAAATTAACACGATAATAGTTGATATGAAATTTGATTAAGTGGATTTTTAAGGGAAAAAAATAAAACATTTGCGGACGTTTTCATCATTTTATTTCTATGATTAAAGAAATTAGAAAAAAAATTATTGTTTTTAAGGAATTCTTTTTTTGGTGAAACAATATATTATGAATCTTATAATATATATGAATATAATAATGCGATAAATATTTCAAATTTGGTAGTAATATTTAATGTGAGTAGAAGTACCATATCATCGATGCATAGTTTTTTTTCCGAATTAGGTGGAGGTTGTGGGTAGTTTCAATCTTTGATGAGAAAATGGTCATTTTGATTGCAGGAAATTAAGTGTCTTGTGGAATGAATTTTATTTTCTATAATTGAATCCCATAGTTAATCACATGGTATTAAAATAAATATCTTTATTTTTCATTTGTTTATAGATAAACTAATTTTCTTATATGTATCAAGTCTTTCTTTATTTTCCACTTGTCTAAGGGTAAACTAAATTTACATATATATGAATCCAAGTCTGTCCCATCCGGTAAGAGGAGTTATCTCTTTTTCTAGGTCCATTTGTGTAATGATAAACTAATTTGCTTATATACATATGAATCCAAGTCTGTATTTTTTTAAATATTGTGGAGTTAGAGATATATATATTTGTTAAGTAATAAGAATTAGATATTGTGAGTTTTGAGATAATTGACACTTCTAAATACTTAAAATCATATAGGTTTGAGTTCACTCCGCACCACACCAGCTTTTACAATGTCTTAATTTCTATCCATGGAGTTTCAAACAGATAACTTTTACGGTATTAAGTACCTTAACAAAACAGCTTATAAAAATTACTTTAAACCCAAAAAGCAATTTACTTCCTCTAATAATAGTAATAATAATTTTTTAAAATCTGATTTTTAAAATTTATAAAAATGCGAGTAGTTATTCCAAATATATATATATATATATGAGAATTGAATACATCCCCATATCTACATAAAATTATATAATTAGATATTTTTTTAATTAAACAAATACTATTAACACAATTTTTATTTTTTTTCGAATATTACTACATTACATTTCCGATATTAGACTGTAAGCACTGCCAATAAAAAACAATTTCCTCATGAGTGAAGCACAATATTCTAAAATATACATGGAAATTGGGATAATTTTTTTATAGCAATGAGTTTCTGCTCGTGCAGATATTTACAAATGGGATGTACAAGAGCGTTGAACATAGAGTTGTTGTCAACGAAAGCAGAGCTCGAATGTCCATCGCTGGTTTTTGCAACCCTTGTGGAGACAGAAATGTGGGCCCTATTCAGGAGCTGATCAACGAGTGCAACCCTCCATTGTATAGAACAATGCCATTTAATGAATATAGAAAGTTTATAAGAACGGGTGGTACCAAAGGAAAGGTGTATGTAAATTCGACTGCTATCTGTAAACAGATTCAGAGAAACGGAGTATAATGTACTCCAATGCCCTCAGTCAGATATTCCGATCCCGTATACAGTCAAGCGTGTAGCTAGTTATGTATCTTTTGTAATAGGATTTATTATCATTTCTCGTTGTATTTATTCTTTATGTCATGCAGCACTTCCTCTTCAATATGTTGCCTTTCGTTGATTAATCGATGTTCGATGCTTGCAAACCATGTTTTCGTGACGTTCTCAAACTGAATTATCTATTATCACACCACCGGTTTTTGATTTCAACCTCTTGGTTTTGTAAACTCTATTTTAGAAATATTTTGAATTCCATAACTTAAAAAAATTATTGATATTCACTTATGTTCATATTTTAAAAATATTCTAAAATCCATTAAATATTCTAACATCTATGAATCAAAAACAAATACTCGTATATGTTTTTCTACCATCCTTAACATAACAAATACTCGTATATGTTTTTCTACCATCCTTAACATTAACTTTACAAAATTATATGTATTCCACTACCAATTCTGACTGTGAGTATTCTTTTTAATGAACGTTGGTACTATTTTTGTCTGAAAAATCAAAGTAAACAAATCCTTTGGAATGACTGGATTAGCTTTTTATAATATATTATTTTATCGATCATATATTCACTGTTTTCTCAAATAACAAAAGGAAAAAAAGGATGTGCAATCATTCGTTATAATTGCCCTAGATTAAAGTCAGATTGCAGATTCTTCAAATATTTGGGAGTCGGATGGGCGTGGGCAAAAAATTGATTGCGCAATCTACAATCGACTTAAAAATACCCGTTATAATTCAACCTTATGATTGATCAATATATTCACTAAGACCAAAATTATGTCCTGATACATTTTATGTTCTCCGAAGAAATGATTCCACGTCTGCAGTTGTGAGAGTTTCGTGTAAATGAAAAATTGTAAGAATAAAAGTTTATGCTGAGAGTGAAATTGGTGAATTTTATTAGTTTTTGATATGCGAAATAAAAAATTAAGTTTAGTTTATATAATTGTAAATTAGATTTAATTTCAGTGTTAGCAAAATTATTTTTATCTTTTATTTTATTTGGGCTTAATTTTCTTTAATGATTTAAAAAATTAAAGAATGATTGGGTAGAAATATAAAATTGAGCAAAAACAGTTAATTTTTTTTGTTTGATCAAGTGTAGGACTTTCTATTAAACTTAGGCAAAATACATAATTTACAATGAGCCATACCCACTCTGTGAGAGTTCAATAGTCAGCTGGGCAGGCCAAACCACCCAAAATCCCAAAACTAAGAGCATCTAAACCGGAACACCGAGGAGCCGCCAAACAAAGCACAAGGAGCAAAGTAAACCTTAGAGGAAAAGTACCAAACCTGCCATGGAACCACAAGAGGTCCCACCACAAGTCAAACTGAAAACTGACAAATTGACAAACTAATAAACGGATGAGCATACCCGAAGGAAGTTAAATCATAACACTCTAAAGTTTTTCAGGTCCGATTAACATGCACACATAATCTCCACTGTTGATCCTCTGATCAAGATCCAACAGTCCTCATGGATATTGGAAGAATGAGAAAAACGAGAGTTAACTGCTCGATGAGGGTGGTTTTCTCTCTCCTCGTTCCGCTACGTCTCACTCAATGAGTGGAATCGGAGCCAAACATAGTGAAATTAGAAACCATTCAGCCCCCACCAAAATACCGCTTGTGGTATTGGACCAGTTGACTCGCGTAAAAAAAACCGCCCGACCTTTTGCCACGTGTTGTCCCTTAAATCCTTCCAGCTGGTAGTAATTGAGCCAATCCCGTTCACCTGGATTTTCTATCAACCACCACCTAGACCAAATGACGAGAGCTCCCCTGCCCTATGGAACAGTCCACATCAAACCGTTCAACCTTCAAACAAAGGGAAACCTGACCTTGGAAAATTACTGAGCTGTGACGAGTTGGACTGTATGGCAACCTCCATCTTCCTGCTAGTCTTCGGGGTTCCTCTGATTCTCCCTGTTAGTCCAAAGGTCCATATCCTGGGTAGTGTTCATAAAGAGTCCTCCAAGAATTTTCCTGGAGGAACCGAATCCCAAGAAAACTAGGAATCCCTGTCCCTATTTGTGACTCCTTCATTTGCCAACCGACCTGCTAACATATTAGCCTTCCTTTTTACATGAGAAAATCTAACAATTTTGAGGGTTTGCAGGTGAGAATAGATGCAGTAAAAAACCTGCAAGAGTTTATAGTGCTTAGGCACTTTATCTGGAGGGGTACCATTACTAATCTTCTTAGCCACTCTAGTAATTAATTCTAAATCCGCTTCAATTATAGCATTGTGTGAACCAGAGTTCAACAAGATTTCATTGCTCTAATGCCATGAGTTCATCCATGTTGTTTGTAGCCTTCCCCAAGTGGCCATGGGAGATCATCTGAATTTGTCCCAGGTCATCTCTTATGGCACCTCCAAAGCCTGCTAATCCTGGGTTGCCCTTAGCAGCGCCATCAATATTGACTTTTAAGAAACCATAAGGAGGAGGCTTCCAGATGGTTGCACACATGTTTAGAAAGTTCATTGTATTCATTATTCTAAAGGGATTAATAGACTGGAGTCCCAGGTGAAGAAGAATTCTCTCCTCATGGGGCAGGGGAGGATCTTTAGGAAGGGTCCCCATTAAGCTTCTAACTGTATCTTTGAGCTGCTTTAGAATTTGCTCAATTATGTGTTGAGGTATGTGAGTTTTGTTTTTGAATATTCGACTATTGCGCTCCTTCCACACATGCCAGATGAAAAAACCTTGAACCAGAATCCAGGCTTTATTTACTGTCTCATTCCCTGATAAGTTCTTCCTCCAGTTCTTTAGAGTGTTGGATATGTTGAGACAGTCCCTGTCAGTTTGACTAAATATAGCAGCCACCCAGTCCCACACCATTGAAGTGAAAGGACAGAGGTTGAGAAGGTGTTCAATCGTCTCCTCATGTGCGCCACAAAGGTGACACCTGGAAGGACCAATGAAGCCTTTCTTGAGGAGATTCTCCCAAGTTAAGATCTTCTTTTGATGCACTAGCCAGTTGAAAAGCTTTATTTTAATCCAATGCTGACTTTGCCAAAGTTTCTTCCAGGCCTGATCGGGATTCACAAAGTTAAATCTTGTGACTTCTTGTTTGGCCTCTTTGAGGTTAAAGTTGCCTTCAGTGTTCTTTCCCCATCTTAATTGATCTGTTGAGGAAGAGGCAAGAATCCTTCTATGCTCGAGCTCCTGGGTGAGGGCTTCTGCCTTGGTTTTTAGCTGGCCTTCATCACTATATCCTAGCTCCTTTCATTCCCTCCATTTTCCATTGTTCCTTCCCTAAACCAAAAAGTCCTTTACCAGAACCATACCTTTGTTGTTTGTGTCATTTTTGAGATCTGCAAATTCATCCTTGTAAATATTGGGTTCCTATTTCCAACTATCCTCCCAAAATCGAGCAAGATCCCCTGCCTGAATTTCCCAAAAAAAATGGTGATGTATAATGTTTTTATTATCCTAGGAAAGCTTCCAAATATGGGAGCCCTTAATTTGCCCTGACATTCTAATATGATCCTTTTTCTGCTAGTGCTTGGCATATTTTTGATTCCAAAGCTTAGCCCAGGGGGCATTTGGTTCCTTAATCCATCTCCACCAACACTTGGCTCCCGAGACTTTGCTCAGGGTCTCGGGATCATGAAGCCCCAAACCACCATGGCTCTTGGGTTTATAAAGCTTGTCCCAGGCTACTAAGGCCCACTTCTTTTTCTCTTCTCCTCTTCCCACAAAAAGTCCCTTTGAATGCTTTTTATTAGCTGCTTATTACCTTGAGGAGTAGGAAAAGCTGAAAACATAAAGGTGGGAATGGACTGCAAGACTGCCTGTGTGAGCATGAAGCAACCTGCCAGATTTAGTGATCTGCAAGTCCATTTTTTGATCTTTGTCCTGAAGATTATTTAAAATGGGTTCCCACACTTTCTTGCTTAGTGGTTTGTCAATAAGAGGAATGCCAAGATATTTGGAAGGAAGCTGTTCTCTTTGAAATCCAAGAATTCTGGTAATATTTCTCTAAATAGCAATATTAGTATTAAAGAAAAAAACTTTGGACTTATTAAGGCTTACCTCAGTGCCTGCTGCCCTAGAAAAGTCATTTAAGATGTTTTTGATTGCTCTGGCCTCCCTGACGGTGGGTATGCCCTGCAACATAGTATCATGTACAAATTGTTGATGAGTGTTGACCTCTCCATTTGCGTTAAGTTTGATACTCTGAATTGTTCCCTTCAGCATTTTCCATCTTAATCGCTCTACCTAGCCCTTCCATCATGAGGACGAAGAGGAACGGTGAAAGCGGATCTCCTTGTCTGAGCCCTCTAGAGCGAGTGAAGGTCATTAAGGGAGCTCCATTAAGCAGTATAGAAAAACTAGTCGAGGTAACTAATGCCATAACCCATTTTATCTAGTTCTGATCAAAACCATAAGCTTTTAGAATTGCTCTTATGTAAGCCCAACTCAATTTGTCATAGGTTTTCACGAGGTCCAACTGAATGATCATGCCAACTTGTTTGTTGCTTTTGAGAGACTGTACCACCTCATGAGCTTGGATGATATTGTTGAGGATTTGTCTTCCCTCCACATAGTCTGTTTGCTCCTTCGAAATGAGAGAGGGAAGAAGTGGTTTGAGTCGATTGGCTATTACTTTGGAGATGATTTTATACACCACATTACATAATGCTATGGGTCTAAAACCATCCGGAGTCATGGAATTTTCCTTCTTTGGAATCAGAGCAATGAAGGATGCATTCAAAGCTTTTAGCACCTTTTTGGATCTTCTTGAGTCTTCCACCACCTTGAGGATATCATATTTGACCGTGTCCCAACAGGCTTTGAAGAATTCTACATTGAATCCATTCCGGCCTGGTGCTTTTCCACTCTGCATTTCATTAATCACTTCACTAACTTTCTCTTCCGAAACTGGCCTATTGATATTGTGGTTGTCCTCTTTAGTAACCAACTGAGGGATATATTGAGTAAAATGTTCAATGAACCTAGATCTGTCCTGCTGAGGCTCCTTTGCAATGTTGCAGAAGTGTTGAACAAGGACCGATTCCATATCACTGTGAGAAACTAGCTCAATGCCTTGAGAATCTTTGATCTTTGTGATTCTGTTGTGTGCCCTGTGAACCATGGTGGTTTTATGAAAGAATTTTGTGTTTCTTTCTCCCTCTTTAATCCATTGTATTCTTGATTTCTGCCTCCAACGAATTTCTTCTTGTAAACAACGATTCTCCCATTCTTCCAGCAGAGAGTTAGTTAATTTTTGCCTCTCTTTAGTGAAGCCATCTGTAATGATGAATTGATTGATCTCCTAGAGCCGCAGTTCAATTTCTCTTTTGGCTTTGAAGATATCTCCAAATTCATTTTTGTTCCAAGCTTTAAGATGAGATTTTATATGTTTAAGTTATTGCTGGAGCATGTACATTTTTGAACTCTGAATATTCAACTCCTCTCTCCACCATGTCTCAACGTTATTAGTGAAATTAGGATGTGAGAGCTAGGCATTTTCAAACCTGAAAGGTCTATTTCTCGGAGTACCCATAAAGGTGGCTTCCAGCTGTACAGACCAGTGATCAGATCCTCCAAAGGGAAAAATGGAGGCTATCATGGCCAGTCTTGAGAGAAAGAGGTCCTCTGAAATCATGAATCTATCAAGTTTGGAAGCAACTTGATGGGCCCCTCCCCTTTTGTTGTTCCGGGTGAAGGTTCCATTTATTGTTTCAATATCCAGCAGCCTCATGTTCCCAATGAAGTTTTGGAAGGCTATAGAGTCTCTACCTAGCTGTCTAGTGCCTCATTTTTTTTCCAAAAGAGATCTTATCATGTTGAAATCCCCTGCAACAATCCAGGGTAGAGTGGGATGTCTCTCTCTAAGTTCCTCCAAGGAAGTGAGAACCTTGAGCTTATCTGCTAGCTATTGAGGTCCATAAACATTCGTGATCATGTATATCTCCTTGTCCCCTACAGGTTGACATATCAGGGAGAGGTAGTTCCTGGATGCTTCAGCATCCAGAATTCCAAATTTTTGTGGGTCCCAAAAAGTGAGAATCCCTCCCACTGTATGATCTACCTTAACCTCTAAATACTCATAATTGCATAACCATTTATTATGAATATCTCTTATCTTTTCCATCGAACATTTTGTTTCCTGAATAAAAACCATGTTTGGTTTTTCTTCTTTCATTGTATTGCTCATATTTCTTTATTTCTTTCTATGACCTATTCCTCTAATGTTCCAAGTTGTGAAATTCATTAAGAAATATTAGTAAAGGAATAACGTGCAAGATCTTTCATCTTACCTGAGTTGATCAACAATTTTCCACATTCGTTCAACAATTCATTCTGCCTCTTTCTTCCTCTTTTCCTACCTGAGTTCTTTGGATATTGTGCCTGAGGATTCTCCATTATCTTGACCCCACTTGGCTCCTAGCTTTCATGATTTCTTTTGACTCACGTTCCCTTCGCTTGTGACCTCCAAAGAAAGAGTTGTTGTACTCTATCATAGTCTTCTTTTGGCAGGTAGTCCACCCCTATTGTTTTTCCTTATTCCAGAAATTTCTCTAGACCTATATTTTCCCTATCTAGAATCTCTTGTAATTCATGGTCCTTTGTTCCTGCTTCACTTGGAGTCATCTCCTGGTCCCGACTGATCTCCATTAGGCCTGATAGATCATCCTTTTGCTGGTTGTCTACTGTGATATCCTCCATGTTAGCTACCATGTCCTGTTCTTTTGTTGCATTCTCCATGTTTTAGACTGTCTCCTTGTTCCTGTCTTCTTCCTCTAGGATGTTGAAGCTATTTTGTCTTAAGTGTTTTTCCTCATTTGTCATCTTATGTGGATGCTTTCCTCCTTCTCCTTTACTCCCAATTTTGGTGAAACCCTCGTGGTCTCCCTCGACTGTGTTCTTTTTTATTATCCTCCCTATTGATTGTAGGGTAGTCTCTATATAGATACCCATGTTCATGGCATCTGCGGCATCTAAATGGTACGTGCTCATAGTCCACTGTCTGCACCCATTCTTCATCATATACTTCTAAAATGATCGCTTTCAGCAGGGCTCCAGATAGATCCATTTCCACACATATTTAGGAAAAGGAGGTGTATCTCCCTTTTAGAGTTGCCTCTGAGATTTTTAGAAAATGTCTCGGCTTGCTTCCTATGGTTTTCAGATATTTTGGTAGCCAATAGTCCAAAGGATGGGAATATAGTCTTATCCAAACTGGTACTGAAGTGAATGTTTCACGTTCTAAGACAATGTCCATCATCCATGGCCGGATGTAGAGTCCTGCCGCAGCATAGAAATAGGGCCCCCCTTCAAACACTCTGTCTTTGTCTTCCAGGTTTGCAAACACTATATTGAAGAACCCCTTAGAACCCAGATGCAAATGTATTTCCCCTTTTGGCTTCCAATGGCTCCTTATCCATACATGTAAAGCCCTTTCCATTGGCCATAACCCCATGAACTTGCATATAATTGCATGCTCCGTCATATGATCTCTATGAGCTTGTATCGGTGGGTCACTCAATACGACCCGAGGAATAATGCCTGACTTGGGCTTGCAGAGTCCCGTAGTCTTTCTGGAAGCTGGTTTTTCACTACTACCTCCGTTCTCTTTTTCTTTTCTTGTTTCTTTTTTATCCCCTTCCTGATCCTGATCTCCACTTCTCCTAGATGTCCCTTGACTTCTGGTTTCTACGATCTTATCCAGTGGTTTTTTGAAATGTTTCTTTCCCATGTTCTGACTTCCTCCCGTAACTGCCTAGCTATAGGAGGGAGCAATAGTTCCCCCTGCACTCCCCGCCATGGTACCCTAAATCAAAACCATGCCTTCAATTCCAACCCTAGCTTCTCCACTGCTGTGTAATCTCTCGACTCCCTTCAAATATTAATATTATTAGCTAGCAGAAAGAGTTATTACACAAATCACATTTCTTGTATTTTATTGATTTCAAGGGTTATATATTTATAGTATCTAGATGATTGAAAATGACATATCTAGATAGCCATTACAACTCATACACAAGAAACTACTTTTAAATTGACACCTAGAGACTCACGATAACAACTTACACATGATAGGGAAGCATTACTTCCAACATGATTTATACAGCATTACTTCCAAGATGATTTATAAATATGATTGTATGTATTTTTGACTTCGTTGATATTTGCCAACAATTTTTGCAATGAAATTTATATGTAAAATTTAATTTTGAATGTGAATGAAAAATCCCTATAATATTATGCAAAATATAGATTTCATAGTTCAAACTCAAGTTAAAATTCGTCGTATCTTTTAAATGTGTGGCACAAACAAAATTTATTGCAATGAACCTGACTAACTTATAAATATTACATTTAGATTACACCTCTAGCACTTAGATTGTGTGACTTCTTATGTTCGAAAAATTTACATTCAAACAACAAACACAAGGATAATTCCCAATATCACATCAACATTCAATATAAATGCCACAATATCATAACACTGTATATATAAACATAACATAATCACACTTCACTTCACATTAAAGAAATGATAATACATGTGCGCAAAACTTCTTCCTTAAATGTGTCTTGAATTCATGTACAACAAAATTTTTGTGCCATATCAATGATGAGTGAAGGGGTTGTGTTATGGTTTTATGGTATGTAATCTGATAGTATGTTGTGGGCGAATTGTATTGTACATGAATTAAAAACTGATATAAAGGAAAAGTTTTGCATAGGTGTTGTCATTTATTTAATGTGGTGTGAAGTGTTATTGTGACGTTGTCTGGATTTGTAGCTGAAGAATATTTTCAATTGTTTTGTCAAAACATATACAGATAAATTAGGATAACAATCGAAATAGACAGGGCCATTGGATAGAGGAGCTATGATCCCTCCTATCAATGAGTCAATGTATTTGTTATGGTTTAGGTCTCTAATAGTGGCTACAACAAATGTGTTTAGACCCTGATGCGTTAAAGCATGAATCCCAATGTGGATACATCCCAGATGAAGATGCTGAGATTTTAGTCTTTTTGCCTCAGCCTGAAGTCGTTTAGAATTTAAAAGAGGAATGGATTGTACACAGTCAGAGTTTTCTTGGATTTGACTTATGGATTCTTTAATAGAGATTCTAGTTGCTACTTTTAAATGAAAAGAAGACAAATCTGAGCAAACTTCAGATGCATTTATTCTGGTTAGCTGCCATCTAGCAGAGGGTTGCGTTTCTTCATATTCTAATTTATCATAATTTAAAACACGGTTAGATGCTGATGCAAACATATCCCTAAGGGGATTATCTTGAACATATGATTCTTTTTCTTCTATTTTGCAGAAAGAAATAGACTTTATGAATGAATCCATTTAAATTTTGAGTGTTTATGAGTACTAACCTTCATGAACCAAACGTTACTAGCTCTGATACCAATTTGATTTGATTTGATTTGATGTTGGGTATTATAGTTGTGACAAGAAGTCACAGGTGTTAATAAGTATAAGTGTTAGAGGCATAGTAAATAGTCATAAGTTTGTTATAATCATTATGATAAACTTTGTCGATATCATACGTCTAGGAGAATCGATGCATTTTAATTCAAGTTTGGTGTAGAAGTTTATATATATATGAGTTTGAATTCGAAATATTTCACTGGGTAAAGTAAATCTCTCAAGAAAACATTGTATTTTTATAGGTGAATGGATTCACAAAATTTCATATCAGAATCCATGCATCTTAATAATGTGAACTATTAACTTCATGGGATGTGAGCTTCCAAGATATGTGATACATATAAGCTCATATGTTAATGAAGATATATTTTGTAAGAAAATCAATGAAAATTACGCGACACAAATAAGGTTAAGTGTTAATGAAAATCATTGTTATGGTGAATCCACAACCAAAATGGAAATGTTTCACTTAATTATAATTATTTTACTAAAATTATTGGATGTTATACAAACTTGCATATAAAAAAAGAAAACAAATTGACACTCATACATCTACATGGAACTTAAAATGACGAGCACAAAAAAACAAATAATCATCATCAAATTTTAACGTAATAAGAAAAAGAAATTTGAAATTCCAAGTCTAATTGAAAAAATAACTGTAAATTCTATAAGTTTGTCAGTACTCCTACAAATTTGCATTTGTTAGAATATTTCTATAAATTTTGGAGCATTTGTTCCTTCGGGTAAGGATGATAGAATTCAACATGCATTAAGTAATGAATACATGTTGAATGTTGTTGTACTTACTTGAAGGACTTTACACAATTATTTAAAAATAAAAATACAAAAATAGTACAATCACCGTGACAGTAGGTATGATGGTGAAAGATAGGAAACATCCCTCAACATGAGTTGAGTAGGCTACCCTCACAAATAAACCCTCAGTACTACCTTTCTGTATTGTCTTCCTCCTGCATAAGTGATTTAAAGCTCTAATATGATGCCTCCATTCAATGAAACAAAATATCACAAAGGGGTGGTCGTTATGAGCCTTAAATTATCTATCATTGATTGTGCATGTAGGTATTTGTGACATATTTTTCAATGTTCGATTGACATGGATCTTGTAAGTTATCGGTGGTGGAAGTTATCATTCCAGTAAATTTAAGAGAGGGCTATGGAAATTTGGGATGGCTTGGGAAATTAGGTAATTGCCTCTCCTTGGTTGGTAACCTTCCCCCTTCTAAAGATCTATGTAAGGAAAATTTCTACTTTTCTCTACATTTGCTAGGGCTGGTTACTTGGGAATTTGTCTCTTTTAGGGAAATCCCCTTTAAGCATCTCCTCTAGTTCACTCATCACTCAAGGGACTTATTTCAATATTTTTTTGTTGCCTCCCATCTATTTAGAGATAATACGATCTCACGTAGTGTCTCGATTGAAAGGGACTCTCCTTTGTTGATGTTTGGGATTTTCTATCACTCGTCTGAGAAACTTCAGAGTGACCGGTATTATTAGGTTGGACACTATTATTTTCTGATGTATTGTTGTGTTTCTTGGTGGAAATCAGTGTCTATAGGGATTCCTACCTATGGTTTTGAGGTGGTGGAGATATGAAGTAAGTAGGGAGGAGTTGGCTTTAAGGTGGGGGCACGAGGAAGGTGACAGGGAAAAGAATTGACAGTAAACATGGGAGGAGAATTTCCAAGGTAAGTCAATCGAATTGGACAAACAAGAATAAAGTGGACGAGAAGATTAGTGGCAAATAAAGGCTACATTACTACCCAAGTAGGGTGTAAATTAATATTATAATAGCTCAATTGAACTCTCTGCAATAGGATATAATGCTCATAGCTCTATGTCAGTATAAGTAGTGGGAGATAAAATTGTGAATGCTTAATTAACATGTAAAACTCCAAGGCATGAATGTACGATAGATGGATGAGCTAGAAGCATCGAGGTAGAAAATCGTTGTCTTGTAAGATGAACTATAATCTATGGACGCTAATTCCATTGAGACCATTGCTAGGAGTGGGCATGAGGTTGATTTTCTATTAGACCTTAATAAATTTCCATATATTTCTAGATAATCTATGAGGATGTAAATTTTGTTGCATTTTAGGCATGTTTTATCAGTGGTATACTTTGTTCCATGAATTCATGTAAAAGTATATGGCACAATAGAATTTTTTGTAACTAATATATATCATAAGAAACCCCAACAATATGATAAAATATATAATCCTCGCATATCTCTATGACTAGGAACAATTTTTCTATATAATACAAATACTCATTCTCGTTTAAAAAAATATCCTTTACCTACAATTTTGATGCAAACTTACAACTATCCTAAAACATGTTCATTACATGCCTACTTAACAAAACAATTTACACATTGATTTGTATCATTTACTATTCTACCAAACTAATGTGCCTTTCTAGTTTTTTTTTATAGGTCAAACTTTTATTTCATATATATATATATATATATATATATTTTATTTTAATTTAATTGATAAGTAAGTCATGACATTTCCTTACCTATACGTAGCCATTTTGGATGAGTCAAAATTTAGAAATTTTATAAAAATAATGCTAATCATTGTTCTCGATGATTATGATATGAAGTGAAACATTATATTCAAGCTACAATAGATTTTGAGTTACAAGTACATTCTTATACATATAAAAATTTTTAATTCTTCAACATTACACAATTTGGCATTTACTCATAAGAGTTGGAATTTTGCATACTTTCATAAGTTCATATTATTGAATCACGGGGAATTCAAAAAGCTAACTCAAATTCCTTCAAAATTGGAGTACTCACAATGAAAATATATTCATATAGATAGTTATAATAATAAAATGATAGTAATTTTAAGTTGTGGATATCCACTAGTATCCTATATTATTTTAACTTTATTTTGCACCATATTTGAAACACATTTAAATCAATTGACCTCTATTAATATTAATGATGTGTAATAAGGTAAATCAACCTTGAAACTAATTCAATTCCAACAACCCCTGACACTGACTGGCACGTTAAAGTAAAAATGTACATAAGGATTGTCGTAATTTTATGGCTATTTTAAGCTTCAAATTTCAATGGGTAGTGGGGCTTGTGAAACCTTTATCATCCAGAAAAATGCAGGTTTTGGACTCATTAGCTCTAATTTAAAATTCTAGAGATATTATAGTTACCTTTATAAAAAAATAAATGGTGGGATATTTTTATGTGAGACACATAATTGGAAAATATTCGCAAATGTGTAAAACAATGTTGATTGTGGAAATGGAGATAAACAAAAATAAAGTACCACTTGTATAATAATAACAAAGCCTTTTTTTATCTCGAATTGTTTTCCTGGTTTATCCACTGAGTGCAAAATCCCTAGTCACGCAACATAAGAATTATTGTTAAGAAGCACATGAATATTCACAAGGGAAGCTCTTTGTGTGAGTGAATAAGATGGTGAAAAATGGAATATAGATAACAAGAGTAATTGAATTTAAAAAATGAAGGTGGGGGGCTATGGCTCTCAGAGTTTATGTTCTATGCACAAATTAGACACTTTGCAATCATTTCCAATGGCCAATCCTTGTTATATTTTCTTGAAAATGGTGGATATAGTCTACCCTAAATGATTTCCATGTAAAGTATATCGATGAAAACTAAAATTTACTCAAAACTACAACTCTAGTAATGCAATAATCTATAAAGCTACTAGGGAAATCATAATAGGAACTCCAATATTTTGATCAGACTAAAGAGGTCATGCACAAAGAGTTGTAATAGTGTCATGTACAAGATTAAGTTCTGCATAAGGAACTGACCAATTATTTCAAGATCTTTACATGAAAGTATCTCTCGGATAGACCCTAATTAATAGCCCAAATGCCATAGATGATTACACATTTCAAAAAGACTATGCTATAGAAGCAAGTGTAGACTCAAGAGCTGTAAGAAAAACTGTAAGGGGCCCCATTTCCACCTGATCTGGACTATAAGAAGATACTTCCAACGTTAATAAGCTATCTAGTCAGGCTAAATATCATATAGAATGGTTTATGAATGTTGTGGAGAGATTTTTTTCCCTTATGGATGCATCTGTAGGCTCCTCTTGAACTGGTCATAACATTGAGGGTAGAAGTGGAGGGAAAAACGTAGTCCCTCGATAAGCTTACCCTGATGATGGGCAAGGATGTTATGAAAAAATTATATACCTCAATGCATATGCTTAATGAAACCTGAGAGGAATAATAGATCCTTTCTAAAGAAATCCTCAACATTTAGGAAGGAACACAAGCTCACTACAAGGCACTAATGAATATTTATGTCACTACATCTTGAGTCAACTAATTGCGCTAGCTCATGCTCACTTAGGAAATTAACACCACTCAAGAATTCAAGAAATTTTCCTAGGACATCCAATAAGTAGAAGACACATTTGAGGAGCTGGAAGCTAAATTCCAAATTTTGTTCACTCATTCCACGCCAATGTCCCACCAATTACATTGGCCATACTGTTAGCACAATAGCTATCTCAAGGATGAAGAGTATATTATCCTTTCAATGAAATTCACTAAAATGTGAAAATCCGACAAGAATTCAATGTGCAGAGGAAAAGATCATTTCACAAACTATTGAAAACAAACGTTTGACGAGGAGATTCCAATTATCGATATGTCTGGTTTGAACGATGATCGCCGTTGCGAAAAGATGAAGGCAATCTTAGATGCATGCAGAGAGTGGGGATTACTCCAAGTGATTAAGCATGGAATAGCTTCTCAACTTATCACGGCTGCTATGAATGTCGATAAAGAATTTTTTAACCTGCCATTAGAGGATAAGCAGACGTATGCTAGCGATCCTATTACAAGTGAAGGATATGGAAGTCTAATTGGAGTGCAGAAAGGATCTGTTTTTGATTGGGGAGATTATTACTTTCACCATTTCCTACCACCCAGTATCAGAAATGAAAGTAAATGGCCTTCGATAGCTAGTTCTAAATCTCTATCTACAATAATGATCTAACTACAAAATATATATTGCTTTTGTTCAGAATGACTTAGGGGCATATTATAGAGACATTGATGCATAATAAAGATGAAACAATAGTGCAAAAATGTGGTAGACCTTTGCCTCAAGCTACTCTCTGTATTTTCTGTCAACCTCGGTCTTCATTCGGATTATCTAAAGGAAGCATTTGGAGGAAAGGAAGATATGGGAAAGTGTATTTGAATAAATTATTGTCTAGCATGTCCAGAGCCAGATCTGTCTTTGGGTCTGTCATCTCACTCCGATCCAGGATGCATAACATTCTTACTTCAAGATAATGAAAATCCCTGGCTTCAAGTGCGAAAGGATGACTACTGGATTCCTGTGAAGCCGATCCCCGATGCTTTAGTTGTAAATCTAGGCGACCAAATGCAGGTTAGCTTATGAAAAACACTATATCCTAGTTATAATTCAATAAGATATTATTTTTTTTAGATCTGGGATGTGAATTAGATTAGGCAGTGTACTATTTGCATCGTCGAACTGAATACCAGGGTAGGCTTAAATGATAGGATGGCTTTGTTGTTAGAATTAATGGAGAATAGGTTGTTGTTGTTAAGTAGTTGTGAATTTTACTTTTTATAGTTATTTGGTTCCTATTCTCCTAGGATATGATTTGTTGTCCCTAATAAATTGTATCTATTTAATATTGAAGATTAATGTGAAGCCTGTGTCGCATTTTACTTGAGGTATCTCCTAGTGATCCGCACCTGAGAGCTCCTCTTGTGTTAGATTGTCATTTCATGTCTTCCCTATGTTAATCTTGACATGGTATTAGAGCTGCAGGGCTATTAATCGTGTATCTTGAGTGAAGGGTGCGACTGAGGTGCAATCGTCGCATAGTTTGGGTGGAAAAACGTGACGATCACACTGTAGAACTTATCCAGGGATTCAATTTTAAAACAAAGCACGACATCATGACTCCATGCTAAATAGCTACAAAGACCTTTCTGACTGCCTGGTGGATAAGGGCACCAATAGTGGAAACAGAAAAGAAAAAAAAAGAGCTGCGTATGTTTTTTTCTCTTGTGTTGAGTTGTGTGTTTGAGGACATCTTGTTGCCTAGTGGTGAGAAGACTGTCTTGTATGCATGCCATCGAGGAGGGGTCAGTGGTGCGGTGACTGTTGAGATCGCCTAGTGAGGTTGACGTTGAGTCTGCACTTGAGACTTGAGTAGTAGTCATCATCGTTCTAGTGGAAGGTGTTAGGCCCGAAGGCAAGGCAAAGAACAAAAACTGCATGTTCCTTTTGGAGCTCTATCATCTTAGTGGAGGAGGACGCGAAGAGAGCTATGTGAGATATGCGCAACAGAAATAGGATCCAAGCCCGCACGATCTGAGAACATCTATGGAGGCTGCTAGGGTGGAAGGTAGGAGTGCAGGTGCATGGAGGCTATGAGCTCCTGGATAGACCTCGATTTCCTCCAAACTAAAAACACCCCCACCTAGTCATATGCCATTTCCAAGACACTGGTAGAGCAAGCAGCACTGCAATACAGGAAAGAACAGGGGCTGGATGTGTTAACCATCATCCCAATGTTGTTGGGTTGTTGAGGGGATTTTCATCTCGGAGGCAAGCAATAGTGGTATCTGGCTGCAGAGGAGCTCATGATTGTCCATAACTGTTCCATTAAAAGGGACGAGTAGAGACATACACAGGTTGAAGTTCGATATTAATGATTTTCAAATCTGTGCATGGCACATTGTCGCTACATGCCAAATGGAGCGCCGTGTCCATGTAACTTCCTCTGATTTTCTCGTATGTTACATCTGAGATGGCCATTGCCGATGTTTGAGTCATACACGCCCTTCTTTCACAGTAATATTGGTCGATATTTATTCGGATTTTTACATTAGATACTTGGATATTGGAGGAGACACCTCTCACAGATCCTATTCCTCCCTGCCATTTTTTGATCCGAACGTCGTTTAGGGAGTCATGGACAATGCTGTCATAAACAGTCACATTTTACACACTAGATTTTGCTCAGTCCACTCTGAGCACTCTATCAAGATCTGAGGTTTGTTTAATTTATTTAAGTTTTTTATTCATTCAAAATGAATAATCAAATCACGGATGTTTATCTCAATGAGAGTAATAAGCTTGATGGTTCCAATTACACTAATTGGAAGTTTAAGCTCTAAACTCTGCTTGAGGGATAGAATGCCTACGGAATTGCCACAGGTGATGAGGTCAAGCCAACTATTGAAACTAGTTGATCAAATACAACGATTCAAGACTGGGAGAAAAGGGATATGAAGTCAAAGGTTCTCCTCAAGTTATCAGTCAAATATTGCATCATCCCTCACATTTGGGAGTGTAAGACAATGAATGACATATGGATGGTTCTCATATAAATGTATGAGATCAATAACACCAGTAGAACATTGTACCTTAGGAAGAAGATTCTCCCTATCAAGATGGAGGAGAATGAACATGTTTCTTCTTTCATATCCAAAATAAAGGAGGTTAAAGATAAACTAACTGATATCGGCCAAAATGATTATCATATGTTTATGACAGGATTGAATGCAAGAGAAAAGCCTCCAGGCTTTGAAGAGCTTACCGGGATCTTGCTACAAGAAGTGGAAAGGAGGTTGTCTCTCAAACCTCAAAATCCAGATCTTACATTGATGACCATGTTCAAGCCAAAGGGGAAAGAAGTGGTTGATCATAGGAAAGGCAACGTATCATGAAAAATGACACCAAAAGGTATGACCTAGCATAAAAATGACTCTACTCCTAAATGTTTTTATTGTGGTAAGATAGACCATATTGCTAAATTTTTCCATAAGAAAAAGGCAGATGGGGAGAGGTACAAGCAGAGAAGACATGCAAGTCATTTGGATGATGTAGATCAAAACGAAGATGTTAGATTATTTATGGTTGAAACTACACTAGCCACTGAGGAGGATGAATCAGATATTTGGTTCGTAGATTCTGGAGCCTCCTCACATATGATAGGTAAAAAGAAATGGTTCAGAAATTTTGAAGAATCCAACACTGGAGTAAAAGTATACCTTGGAGATGATAGAGGGTATGAGATTAAGGGACATGGAGATGTCCTTGTCACTCTACCTGATGGAAACATCAGGAATATATATGATGTGTGGTATGTACTTGGTATTAAGAAGAACCCGATTTCTGTATCAAAGGTTACAGATTAGGATCTCAAGGTAGAATTCCTTAAATATTATTGTATCATTAAAGACTTGTTGGACTAGATGAAGCCTATTGTTAGAAGTGTTCATATAGGAGGACTCTACAAATTGGATGTGAAGAGTACACCACCACAAGCATTGATGTCATTGGATAAGTCTGCTGAAAACTTTTGGTAACAGTGACTTGGGCACATCAGTTTCAACGATCTTCTACTGTTGCAGAACAAAGGTATGGTGAGTCGTCTTCCTATTTTGAAAGAGTTGCATATTGATTTTGAAGCATGTGCATTCGGTAAACAACATAGAGATGAATTTCATGTCGTTAAAGATAGGAAACAGAGGGATACACTCGAACTTGTACACACTGATTTATGTGGGCCTATGCAGACATGATCGTTAGGTAGGGCCTACTATCTTCTAATCTTTGTTCATGATTGTACAAGATTCAGATGGGTGTATTTTCTTAGACTGAAGAGTCATGCCTTTGAGTATTTCAAGTAGTTCAGGAACATGATCGAAAAGTAGACATGAAAGTTCGTCAGGTTTCTTCTATCAGATCAAGGCGGAGAATTCAAGAAAGGGGATTTCATCAAATACTACAAAGAGCATGGGATACAGCAGCAGTTTACAACACCTTACACTCCTTAGCAAAATGGAGTAGCTGAGAGGAAAAACAGAACACTAGTGGAGTGTGCTTGCAGTATGTTGAAAGGTAAGAATCTAGCTAATGGATCTTGGGTAGAAACTGTCAATACTGCAGTATATTTGAAGAATAGGAGTCCCACTAAAATTCTTGATTATAAAACTCCTTTCGAAGCATTTTTTGGCTTCAAGACTACAATAAGTCATTTTAGAGTATTTCGTTGTAAAGCTTATGCGCATGTTCCTAAAAAAAACAAGAAGAAGTTAGATTGAAAGGCCATTAAATATACCTTCATTAGATATTGCAGTGAGTATAAGGCTAATAAATTGTTTGATCCTTCTACTCACAAGGTGTTTGTTAGTAGAGACGTAGTATTCCATGAACAAGTTGATGATGGAAATCCTATTCAAGATAATGAAGAATGGCATGTACCCTTACTTTCACATGAGGATGTTGAAACAGGGATCAATCAACAACAACAACAAAATAAAGAGGAGGAAATTGAATTCAGTCCACAAAGAGAAGAACATAGTAGAATAGTTGACACCCCACCACTCAGGAGATCTAGCAGGCCGAAACAGTTACCATCTCAGTATAGGGATTGTGCACTCATGACTGGTATGTTAAACATTGCAGAACCTTCTAATTTTCATGAAGCTAGTAAGAGTTCTAAATGGAAGGAAGCAATGAAAGAGGAATATGAATCTATTATTAAGAATAATACTTGGGATCTAGAAAAGCTTCCTCATGGTAAACAACCTATAGGTTACAGATGGTTATTTAAGTTTAAATTTAAAGGAGATGGGTCTATTGATAACTATAAAGCAAGGTTGGTTGCAAAGGGGTATTCCCATAAATAAGGTATTGACTTCGAGGAATCATTTTCCCATGTTGAAAAACTAAATACTATTAGAATGATTATTGCTTTAGCCACTAAGCATCATTGGAAAATACATCAATTAGATGTTAAATCTGCTTTCTTAAATGGTCATTTAAAACAAGAAGTATACTAAATGTAGCCTGAGGGGTGTTCTAAGAAGGGAGAAAAACATTTAGTCTGTAGACTAAAGAAATCGTTATATGGTTTAAAACAGGCTCGTAGATCCTCGTACAACAAAATTGATTCATTTTTCCTCATGCATGGTTATAAACATAACAAAAATGATCCTAATTTGTATATTGTGTTTAATGATGAGGGGAAAATAGTGTTGATTTCTTTATATATATATGATCTCATTATGATAAGGAATGCATAGAAACTCATTGAAGAAATCAAGTAGCAGTTATCACAGAAATTTGAGATGAAGGACATTGGAGAAATGCATTACTATTTGGGTCTAAAAGTTTGGAGAGATTCAAGACAAACTTTCTTGTCCTGGGTTAAGTATGCTAAGAGTTTGCTGACTAAATTCAAAATGGATGAGTGCAAGGCTGCATTTGTGCCTTTACAGTAGAACAACAAACTTTAGGTGAATGATGGTTTGAAATATGCAGATGCAACATTGTACAGACAATTGGTTGGTAGTCTTATCTATTTGACTACAACGAGACCAGATCTAGTTTATGCAATGAGTGTTTTGAGTCAGTTCATGACTCAACCTCATGAGAACCATTGGCTTACAGCAAAAGGAGTAATGAGGTATCTGCAAGGAACTTCAGACTTTGGTATTTTGTATTCTGACTCATTTTATGTTAGCTTGATAGGTTATACAAACTCTGATTGGGCAGGAAATTTAGATGGTAGAAGATCAATTACAGGTTACAGCATTAGCATTGGATCCGAGGTCATCTCTTGGTGCAACAAGAAGCAGCATACTGTAGCCTTATCCTCAGCAAAAGCAAAATATCAAGCTATGTGTGTAGTAGCATGTAAGGCATTTTGGTTGTGCAGACTTCTCCAAGATGCAGGAGAAGAACAGACAGAAGCTACGATTATCAATTGTGATAATCAAAGTTCCATCAAATTGGCTTACAATCTGGTGTTTCATAAAAACACTAAGCACATAGACACTCAATTTAATTTTGTTAGGGAAAAGTTGTAGTCCAAAGAAATTTGTGTTGAATATTATACTTCTTGTCATAATATGGTTGATATATTTACTAAGCCTATGGGAAGACTGAAGTTTGAATTGTTTAGGGACATATTAGCTGTGTTTAAGAACCCTTTCTCCATTAAGGGGGAGTGTTAGAATTAATGGAGAATAGGCTATTGTTGTTACGTAGCATTTTACTTTTTGTAGTTATTTGGTTCCTATTCTCCTGGGATATGATTTGCTGTCCCTAACAAATTGTATCTATTTAATATTGAAGATTAATGTGAAGTCTGTGTGGCGTTTTACTTGAGGTACCTCCTGGTGATTCACACCTATGAGCTCCTCTTGTGTTGGTTTGTCATTTCATGTCTTCCCTATGCTACTCTTGATATTTGTAACGTCGAGCTCTAGATATCGGTTTTGGATTTTTTTTGTCTAGCTTCAAATTTATTAAATTAGAAAAGCAGTCCTCCAGATCAGCAATATTTAATCATTCAACAATATCTAATTGTTAGCTAATCATTAAACAATTGAGGATAGATGGAGAATCAATAAGATACGAATTGAGGGTTCGTAGGAAATTAACATAATAATCGTTGATATGAAATTTGTTTGAGTGGAATTTTAAGAAAAAAATAAAACATTTATGGATGTTTTCATCATTTTATTTTTATGCTTAAAGAAATTAGAAAAAAATGTACTATTTTTTCAGTATTTTTTGGTGAAACAATATATTTAGGCCGATAGGCCTTCCTATGCATCAACAATCGTCAACGCTTTTAACCTGCTCCATTGGATCAGGTGAGGCACTTTCAACCATTGATTTGAAGTGTGATTGCTTTTTCTAAATATCATTGAGTTGCCTTACTGCTTTTTCACATTCTTTTATGTCACTATTAAAGATATTTTCACTGCTTTTTCTCTGTAGTTGTTGTTGCTGTTCTTCTTCCCTGGATTTACTTGTAATGCCTATTGTAGTTACACATCCAACGATAACAGGGACAGGTGAGTTGTAATGGATGCTGGTACAATACATTTAAAGAACGCTAAAAGTTAGCTGTAATTTTGAGATCGACATAAAAATACTTTTCAAGCAGCCAATAGTTCACAGAAGGTTCACACAAGAGCTCTGGTAGATTTCATCAAGTGGCATCTCCGCCTGCCATGAACGCCCTCAGTTCTGATAAGATAAACATGAATTCCAATCTCCAGAATGCCTGGTCTGTACCATCTTATATTACTGTTAAGAAGATGAAGATGAGAAGAAATCCCCAAAAAAGCAGCAGCATTGTCAGAGCTCAACTGGTACAGTTTCAAGCAAAGAGAAGGATGGATGTTCCGTTCAAACAAGGAGCTAGGAAAGGAGAAGATTATATAAAAGAAACATAGAGGATAGTGAAGATTACATTTTTAGATTCTTCGAGGGTTAACTATTTGGGTGACAATCTCTGGTGAGCTCGTCTGAGGCCTGTCACATTCTTCACCATCACGGCCATCCCCTTCTGTGATGTCAGGTGAGTTCATTCATGTTTAAAAGCTTCTTAAACATCACCCAGTTTCAATTTCTTTGTTTTTTTCATCTTTTGAAAGCGACCAAATGTAATATCTACATCGGGTTCTTTTCAAATTTGGAATTATTGTAAGCTATTTTTGTGAAAAATCTGCGTTGCAGGGTTTTACACACAAACTACTCCCTCCAATTAGCATCCAATACATTGATTTTAGATATAAAAGTTTTTCAAGGTCAGAATAATGGATTCGATTTCCAATTTAATTTGCAAGGAGAGCTTCTTGTACACGGGGAGTCATCTTTGGTTTTAGAAAGTGAGCAGACTCCCGGCTTCAGAGGGTGGGTTACAATGGGGTTAGATGCGAATCTTCCATTACCCTTCTCTTTGATGCAAGATTATATTGTTCTCCCGGTTGGGAATGGTATCTTGGATCAACTCTTAGGGGCCGTGGAGAGAGAATTGTCTTCCAGAATTATAATGGATTACAACATTTGGTGCCATGTTTCGACTCAGTTAACTGGTACAGTTCCACAACTGTCCGCTCCATGAGTTTTTAACTTTTCTAAATTCTGAGTTTGAACATATCAAAATGTATCACTGTTTGGTATTTTAGTGAATATAATGTATGTAAATCGAATGTTAATAGAGGTTAAATCTTTTCTGTACTTATGAATCAGAGAACAAAGCCGGTCGAAATACATTGAAGTTAAAATATTAGTTAGTCCCATGAATAACACAGATACATCTCAGGTTAACGTATTTGATATCAAGAAATTGAATGACATGGCCTTGGAGTGTTGGTGATGTTCTTCTGTTTTCCATTTAATGCTACAATAGTCTTAGCTTTTTTATATCTATAAAAACATTAGATCTCTTCTGATGCAAATTTGATGCACCGAGATTTCTTTTCGAACATTTTAAAAAGTTTCAGACAGCATTTCGTGAGTATATTTTTAAGTTTTGCATTACATTTTAAAATGATTAAAAAAATAGCTAGATGTTAGGGTGGTTCAGATAAATTTGACTTGGTAAAGTTGACGTGTGGTTTTCATGTTTTATGTTTATAACAATTCATAGTTTTATTTATGGTATTATTCTCTAATATAATTTATTTAAAAACTCAACAAAATCAATGATGATTATTCTGAGTGGCTATTAAAATCAAACAATAGTGTCTTTAATTGACATAAAACATATCAATATATTTTTATTTTACTTCATGTGTGGTGAAAGTCCATGGAAGCCAATATACCCCTTCAAGGATTTATTTTATTTTGGGCAATTTATTGACTAGGTTTAGTTTGAATGATTGAATTATTATAATATTTATTATTTTGAACCAAAATACAATTCTTTCAATTTAACATTTCTATCGGCCTCTCTTTGCACCTTTTGGGGCAATTGCTAGTATAAACCTTACAATATATATGAGTATAATTAATGCTATAAATATTTCGAATTCGGTAGTAATATTTAATGTGAGTATATGTATGATATCATTGATAAGTTCTTCACTGTGAAAGAAGGAGAGTATATGTAGGATATATTTTTTCTGAGTTAGGTGGAGGTTGTGGGTAGTTTCAATGCCCGATGGGAGAATGTTCACCTTGATTGATTGCACGAAATTATGTGTATTTTGGAATGATTTTTATCTTCTAATTAAATTTTAAAGTTAATCATTACTATTTATAATATTATAAGAATTTTTTTTATTTTCTATTTGTTTAAGGATAAATTAATATATATATATATATATATATATATATATATATATAATCCAAGTTTGTTTTATTTGGAAAGAGGAGTTATCTTTTTTTAGGTGTCATTGTCATTCATGGGTTGCTCCAGTGATCTAAGTCGTAATTTATGGTTCGTATTTTTCAAGGTGTAGTGGAGTCAGTATATATATGAGTTAAGTAATGTGAGTCTTGAGATGATTGGCACTTCTGAGGCATCAAAATCACTTAAGCCTAGGCTCGGCCTGTGCCACACTAGCCCTTATAAATTTTAAATGAGTAACCTTTACACCATTGAATACCTTAACAAAACAACCTCACCCGAAAGCAATTTGTTTTTTAGTATTATAATAATAATAATAATAAATTTTTAAATTGTGGCTGTCAATATCCTTTTCAATGAACTTGGTACCATTTTTGGCTGAAAGGTCGAAGTAAACAAATCCTTTGAAATGCCTGGATTAGCTTTTCACTGTTTTCTCAAATAACAATAAAAAGGATGTGCAATCATTCGTTATAATTCAACCCTTAGGATTGACCCATATATTCACTAAGACCAAAAATATGTCCTGATACATTTTATGTTCTCCTAAGAAATGATTCCACGTCTGCAGTTGTGAGAGTTTCGCGTAAATGAAAAATTGTAAGAATGAAAGTTTATGTTAGAGAGTGAAATTGGTGAGTTTTATATGCAAAATAAAAAAATTAATTTACCTATTAAATTAAATTTATATAATTGTAAATTAGATGCAATTTGACTGTTGAGCAAAATTATTTTTATCCTCCCATTTAACTTGGGCTCAATTCCCGTCGATGACATAACAAACTACAGAATGATTCATAAATATGATTGTATGTATGTTTCGCTTTGTTTTCAATGTAATTTAAGTGTATTTTAATTTTGCATATAAATGTAAAATCCCTATAATGTTATTCAAAATTTATGTAATAGTGGAACAATATAATTATATAAATTTTACAACTCGAGTTAAAGTGTGGCAAGTCTTTTAAACGTGTGGCACCAACAAGGTTTATTACAATGACTTTGACTAACTTACTACTACTTTCAGACTACCTCTTACACTTATACTTAGATTGTGTAACTTCTTAGATTAAAAGAACTAACATTCAACCATCAAACACACAGATAATTCCCTGCCTCACATCAACATTCAATATAAATACCACAATACAATAACACTGTATATATAAATTTAACATAGTTACACTTTACTTCATAATAAATAAATGACAATGCATGTGCGTAAAACTTCTTCCTTTGATATGTTTTGAATTCATGTACAGCAATTTTTTTTTGCAATATAAATAAATGATAAGTGAAGAGGCTTGTGTTATGGTTTTGTGGGTATGTAATCCGAGATTAGGTTGCGGGCGAATTCAAAAACTTCTATAAAGAAGAAGTTTTAGATACATGTGTGGGCACTTGTTTAATGTGACGTGAAATGTTATAAAGAAGAAGTTTTGCATACATGTATTGTCACTTGTT